>OV049924.1:40232938-41634521 GCA_920104205.1 Eupeodes latifasciatus
TATCGTTATTTTAACGCACTATGTTCTAGTGAAATAGCCAGTTGTATTCTTCCCCTTAAACAATTTAACCGAAAAACCCGTGCTTCTAGGAATGCCCATCAGTTTACCCTTTAGCCCAACTTCGGCCGTACTATAAAGTACAGAGATTCATTTTTAAGCCGTACTACGCGAATGTGGAATGCCTTGCCACGCTCTGTATTTCCCTATCATTGCAATGTTCAGGAATTCAGAATCAATGTACACCTACACCTCCTATGCAACCCTTCCTTCTTTTCCTAATGCACACACTGTGTCTTTGGCATATTAAAGAAATACAAAAGCCTTTTAGTGTTCGCTAATTAATAAAAAAAAAAATAGTAGCAAAGATCGTAAATTGTTCTTTAAAATTTTAAAAATGAACTGTGAATGTCAAAATTTAAAGAGCAAGGTTGTGATTCTTAAAATAAATATATATGGTACCTACTGTCGTGAGTGAGTTAACTATGATTAGGTTGTGAAAAGGCGATTGTTTTATATCCCGAAATTGAAATTACAATTAATTTCTAAAGAAAATGATTTACTGTGACAATAGACTTTATATTAATTTTCGATGCCTTTGACCATCTTTTTAATCTAGAATACAAATTTTTGTCACAGCCAATATGACTCAAAATCATTTGGAAAGACTCCATCTGCTCGCACACCACAAGGACCTTACCTTACTTTCTCACTTACCATCTGAATCATCATCAGGGCTCTATATACGAAAAATATTGCCCTATATTTATTTATTTATTAAAAGGTCATACCTTCACACTATCTAATATACAAATACAAATATATATATATATAAATAAATATGAATATCGCATAAACCACAATCAAATTTAATTATCATCACCTCTAACTGACAATTAATTTACGGCATGCCGCAATGTTATAAAACATGTTCCGCCAGTCACTTAAAATTTACCCACAAATGCATAATTTATTGTCTACTCCCAGGAAATGTTGCCAACAACACAATATTCATTATATGATTATTAAAGTATTATTATATACATATACATACATAGTGACCAGTCCCATGTGCCCAGAGTTAGAGAGTCCAAGAGTGCTGGTTATATAGCTAAAGCCAAAGCAAAAGCCATCAGCCAACTCACAACACAAAATGTAAGAAACCTTTTAAATGGATTTATGACGTCTAAATGTGGTCAGCCTTTTGTGGTCGAGATGATGGAGCATCGGGCACAAGACTTAAACAATTCGAGGCCCGCAAAGTCGGTCTATGAAGTTATGAGATGGTTCTATCGAATTTGAACCGATAAATATATCGAACTACTGCACTGCTCCGATTTTTATATTTTTTTGATGACAGCTCTTGGGTCGGTCGTAATAATTATTATCTATTTCTGAATGTCAGCGAAAGTTTGTTGACGTTCTCCTTATAACAACTACATACATGACTATGACTATGACTTATTCACCTGAAGTCATTAAGTTGTACCCATGAAGCACAGTCATCATGATGACGATGTGGAGCTGGTGTTGCATTCATATTATGATGCGCATCGCATATGTGATGATGGTGTTTTTTGGTTGATCCGTGAGATACTCGCCCGAAGATACAGGTTTCCGTTTACGCTGGCTAAGCGCCATCAACTACTATACCCTTTTATACAATGGATATACAATGGAAAACAGAATAGAATATTTTCCCATCATAACTTGGTGCCCTGCCTCATCATCATCATCATCGTCATGAACATCATCTAAAATCCTATATACCTCACCTCCTTCTCGTGCTCGTTTATTATGGAAGAGCAAAGAGTGTAGAATGCGCTTAGTACAAAAGCATTTTTCTAGAGTCAAGTGCTTTGTTTGGATTCCATCAGTGAGGGTCAAATTTTATTTCATAGGATTCTCCCTTTAGATTAGTATAGAATGGGAGAAGAGGAGCAGAGGGAAAATCTTGTATTTATTCTATTTTTGCTCTGCTTCTTCGGCTTCTACAGGAGCGGTTTGAGGTGTGATATCGCCTAAAGCAGTTTTATAAGGACGGTAGAAACTTCAAGTAGGAGAACATTTTGAAATTCAAATAAGAGATTTTTTCAAGACAAGACTTATGTGAGGATTACTCGTTTTGTATGTAATATGTAGGCATGTTGTGCTAGTGATCTTGGGGGTTCAATCGCTGCCTGTGCCACATACAAGTTTTTTCATGGGTAATGCCTCTTGGGAGGAATTGACAAATCCTCTAAGGGCAATTTCCGTTCGGATTCGGCATAAGAACTGTAGGTCTTGTCAATCCCTGAAATGACACGCAATGGTTGATACCTGTAAGTAACTAGGCCCTAGTTCTTTACGGACTGTTTTAATTTATTTATTCAGGTCACTAACAATGAAAAACGATATCAGAAAAATGGAAGTACAGTATTCTTTTCATGAAATTTTCCACAACCAATTTGCGAATACATAGTGGCGTATCCCAGCAGGTCAAGTTTTTTCATGAATCACTATTGCCGCACTAGAAAATACTTCACGACGACATAAAAGTGCTTTAGTTTTGTAAACCGTGATAAAATGTTCATATTTTTTTTTTGTAATTCTAACGATTTCAATTCGTTGTTGAAGCATATTTATTTCTATTTTAAGAAATAGCGTAGATTTTACTTGTCAAATGTCCAAAATTTAAGATCCAAAAATGACAGTTGACCAAATTGCATTAAATACAATGCAATGATTAAAGAAACTTAACTTCTTGAAAGTTATAAACTGATTTAATAAAATAAATTAAATATGAAAATGTTTATTCAACAAATTGTACTCTTATATCGTATTAACTTGTGTTTGAAATCGGCTCATAGAAATGACTTCAAAGTTTAGCCAAACTAAAAAAAAACCAAACAAAATCGCACACAAAATTTTATTTTTAACTTAAGCTGCCCAAAGACACCACACTTGCGTTCACACTTTTGTGTGGTGTGCAGAAGTATGTGGAGTCTGTGTCGGTGTCTCGATCGGTGTGGTGTGTATGGGGATGCACGCTCACATTTACTATTTATTCTGATCTTTCCTCTTTGAGATATATTTCACAACTAATGTGTGTACGATTTGGTGTGTCGAATGTGGCGAAATGCCACACTGCGTGCCAGTACACCGGTGTGGTTTCTATGAGCCAATTTTTTACCAATTTTGCGTACTATTTTTTGTAGATTTTATTTTTTTATGAAAAAAACTGATTGTTGGATTTTTATAAAATTTACTGAAATTTGAAAAAAATATTTTCTATGAGATAAAAATAGCTTGAAGCCAATATTTTTTAACTTTGAAAATATATTTGAGTCGAAAGTAAATTTTTACCAAGTTTTAGTATTGGTTTTTTAGGTTTTTATTTATTGCACAAAAAATTGTCAATTCAAACCATAATCTAAAATGTTTGAAAAGAATATTTAAGTCGAAAATTACTTTAGCCTTAATTTTTACTAACTTTTAGTAATGTTTCGTTCAAATTCCTATTTTTTGTAAAAAAACATCAATAAAATTTTTCTCAAAATATAATTGAATGTTGAAAGCAAATTTTTTTTAATTTTTACTAACTTTTAGTAATGTTTCGTTCAAATTCCTATTTTTTGTAAAAAAACATCAATAAAATTTTTCTCAAAATATAATTGAATGTTGAAAGCAAATTTTTTATAAGATAAAATTAATTTGAAGCCAATATTTCAAATGTTTGAAAAGATATTTGAATCGACAATCAATTTTTATTATTTTTTGGGTTTTTATTTTTTGTAAAAAAAAAACTGTCAATTGGATTTTTCTCAAAATTTTACCAAATATTTAGACCGTTATTCTTCGTTGTACAAAATTATTTTGGAGATAAAATCATTTTTTGTCCTTAACCCTTTGCTTCCTAGTGGTTTCGTTGTGAAACCACACACTAAATATTTTTTCTCTATATCCCTAGTGGTTGCACGATGAAACCAAGTGGATTTCTACGAACTGTAACTCAATTGTTTACGGTAAAAAAACAGTTTGGGTTGTTTTCAATGCGTTGTAAGTCATTTTTTAGTTTGATCTTTTGTGTCATTCAGAGTGTTTTTTTTTTGTGCAGTGAACAATTTAAAATAAATAACTTTTTTTAAGAATGGGAGGTAAGTGATGTTCACAAATGGCAGGAATATGTTATTTTTTTGTCATAAAAAATATTGTTTGTGGCAATTTATGAAATATGACCCATTTATTAAGCTTTATAGATGTGGTTCATCTGTGAAACCAGTAGAAAATAAACTTTTTTTTTTTTAATTTTTAGAGAAAGAACAATTTTCAATAATTGAGGCGATGGGTTCGGAAGAATTCCAGGTACTTTTTGAAGGAATTCCATCGGGTGTCGAATCTGAAAGTTGTGGTGAGGAACCACAAGAGCCTGAAGCAAATATTGACAATCTATTTGACATAAACGCAATGGAAATAATTTTTGTTGACGAGCTTCAAGGAGACCTTGAAGGTCAATGGACAAGCGAAGATGATCTTCCTTTGTCTGTTCTTCAACAAAAGGAGAGGGCTAAGCAAACCATCTGGACAAAGTCAAGAAATTATTTGACAGGTATGAAAAAAGAATTTGAAGAAGAAACAGGGCCCGCAATTTCAGATGACTTAGAAACCCCTACCGATGTATTTCTTCATTTATTTCCAATGGAACTGATTAAAAATATTGCATTCCAAACAAATCTTTATGCCGTGCAAAAAGCTGGAGGAAATCCTAACAGCTTTATTCCAACTAATCCAGAAGAAGTCAAAGTATTCCTGGCAATAAACTTAATGATGGGCGTCAAAAAGCTTCCTAGTTACTGTGATTATTGGTCATCTATGCCTCAACTTAGAGATAATTATATTTGTTCACTCATGGCAAGTTATCGTTTTGCCTGGCTTCTTGGGCATATTCATTTGAATGACAATTTGCGACAGCCAGAAAGAACTTCTCAAGATTATGATAAGCTTTATAAGTTGCGCCCCCTAATTTCAAAGCTTTCAGAAACGTTTTTATCTTCACTTAAGCCATCCAAATTTCAATCCTCAGATGAATCGATGATAAAATTCAAGGGACGTAGCTGTTTTCGACAATATATGCCCCTAAAGCCTATAAAACATGGATACAAGGTTTGGATCAGAGCTGACGAAAAAGGTTATGTCTGCCAGTTTCAGATCTACACTGGGAAAACCATGACAGGTACCGAAGAAGGTCTTGGTTCACGTATGGTGAAGGACCTTTCCAGGTCATTAGTTGGAAAAGGACATTGCATCTATTTTGATAATTTTTTCAATTCGATCAAACTTCAAAAAGACCTACAAACTGATATGATTTACTCCTGTGGAACTTTTCGTAGAGGAAGGAAAAATGCACCCATTGATCTAACAGATTGCAACAAGGACAATCTGACTGGCGAGTGAGTAAGGACGATCTAGCATTTTTAAAATGGAAGGATAAGAAATCAGTGCATTTTCTGAGTAACTTTTATGATCCATCAGTTGCAGGAACTGCAATGCGTATGCAAAAAGATGGCCGTAAGAAGGAGGTTTCTTGTCCACAGCTTGTAAGTGATTACAACAAACACATGGGCTATGTTGATAAGGTGGATATGCTAAAATCAATTTATGAAATAGACCGCAAATCGAAAAAATGGTGGCATCGGATTTTGTGGTATTTGCTGGATATGTGTCTCTTGAATTCGTACATATTATTCAATGGAAAAGCTGATTCGACAACATTGTCCCTCAAAATGTTCAGGTTATCTGTTAGCTCAGGACTTGTTGGAAGCAAGACAGTCAAAACAACAAAAAGAAAACCAGGAAAAAGTTCTCCAGTAACTCATTTCAAGACCAAAGTGCCATACGAAAAACGGTTTGACAAATGTGATCACTGATCATATGCCAAAACATGGCTCATCGCGGCGGAGTGCATATTGCAGTACAGCATCTGAGCCTCACCGTACAATGTGGTTCTGTTCTTGCTGCGAGGTTGGACTGTGTTTGAATGACAAAAAAAATTGTTTTGAAGCATATCATAACGTAAGATAAAAAATATAATCAAAAATGTAAACATAACATTTTGTCTTTGCTTCCTACTGGTAACGTGGTGAAACCACTTTTAAAAACAACAATAAAAGGCTTATAAACAATTAAAAAAAAAAAAATTAATTCATTCTTAAGAATGACTATTTTATCTAAATGTCAGCTTTTAAATCAAATATTTGAAAAAAAATGATATCGCCGGAAACAAAGGTTAAAAGTTTCGGGGCGACGCAAATTTTTGTTTCAGTTTTTTTGATTTACAAAAAAACCGTTAAGTAATTTAATTTTTTTCCAAAAATATATTTTTTGGTATCACGGTATACAATATATAAAATATAATTTATTTCAAGTGTCAAGCGTTATTGGTTCATGTGATATTTAGGGTTAACCAAAATGTTAAAGTTTTTTTTTAAATTGCTATGGTAAAAAATCAACCACGCAATTTGATTGAGAGTTTTTGTTTGCATTTTTCTGCAATATTAACTGTGTAACAACATTTATTTGAAGTCGATATCTCTACTGGTTCTTGAGCTATGAACGGCAAACAAACTTTCCGAACGTACGGACAGACATCTCTCTAAATATCTTTTATTTAGACTCTAGGGACCTTGAAACGTCGAGAAATGTCAAAATTTTCAATTCGACAAATCGGACCGATTACAATAACTTCCTCACATCAATAATACTCGTTAATTTAATCATGGTTGTCAAAAGTTTTATAATACTTCAACTGTTGGTGCTATTTTTTTGACTTTTATTGAATATAATATCTTTTTGTTGGTATAACGCTGCCACTACGTATTAGCAGATGAACATTTCTGCTGTCACCATTACTAAGATATCAACTGGTTTCCTTTCACGCCAAACATTAGCCCCAAGCTGCCCTTTTGGAATGTTTTGACTTAACAAACATTCTTACAATTTGAATTCCACCGATTTTTTAAAAAAAAGTAAAAGGCGCCTTAAAATCAAAATCCGCTCCTATCAGTCTTATAAACTTTTCTTTTATTTTCAACAAAAATTTTACCTTCCATTTTGCTCTTTTACCTCAATTGTAAATAAATCAAACGGGTGGAAATGTAGATTTGTAACGTGAATATATGTAATGGAACGAACATAGGTATATAGTACCTATAAAGGATCCTATACAGAAAACAGTCACATCAAGCCGGCCACTTGATGATGAGTTGTTAAGCTGTTTTCTGTGAAAGAATTCCACCAAAATAAAAGAATGTGTGACTGAGTGAATGAGTAAAGAGGTAAAGTGAACGAAGTGTCTCCTCCTTCACATTGGAACTACCTACATAGATAGATGTAAGTACAGGTAGGTTATAGGTAAACGAGACGTATGTAGGATATGATATGCAGATGAAGAAGATCCAACAAAACTGACTGAAAGAGAGCCCCCAACAAGAACAAAACAAGACGAGAATCCTCATCATTAGCTTAAGGAAAACAAGTAGTGTCAATAAAGCGGGAAAAAAGAAGAATTTAGTATATATGAAGTATAAGATATTGCACATCGCTGCGTTGCGTTACCCTATATGCTATATGACGATCCACCATCATCACATCATTTAACAGCATCACACTTTGTTATGTTCTTTCGTATATTTTTGCTGACTGAAGACTGAAAACTGACTATAGTCTTCCCGCCTGATGCCTAGTGAATACTTACTCATTAGAAAATTCCCCCATATCGCCGCCATAACACACACGACTCTTGGAAAATGACCGTATAGCCATAAGTTTATAGTGTACCCACATTTTCTTCTTTTTCTTCATCGTTGCTTTGTTAAAAGTATAGAATTTCTCTATTCTATCCGTGACACTGAACAACAGGTTGAAATTTTAGGATTAGCTTACCTCACAGAAGATTCACATCTTGCTTCTTGCATCTCGCATATAGTCAGACGCAAATACACAATATTTGTTTTTAAGATACTTTTGCAGTCACAGTGTAAACAAGCTATAGCTTTGCTCCTTCTCTTGCTTGCCACAGATTTTTGAAGCCATATTTATATGAATATGAATAACACCATCGTACGCGATGTAGGTAGAAGACTGTGGTCCGCAGAACAACCAAAGTATAAACGCTGCGTGATTAGATGGGTAAATATTATGGCATGCGGTATGCAATCAATTATTTAAGTTAACAGAAAATAAAACAACATTGAAGTTGAAAGGACTTGTGAAGAAAAAGATATACTTCTGTTAAAATGAATATTTGCAGCAACAACAACTGTATACGATACCTGCTATGTGCTTTATTCTTTAACGCTTGTGATTAGTTTGAATTTTATGAGTTGTTTGGATCAAACATTCGGTTGCAACAATGTTTTGACAGAATAATATTTAGTTTTGGCAGCGAAAAACTTTATAAACAAATGGCTTGATTAACAATATTAACATAAATTTGACAATTTGTCAACGTTATATCAAGTTATATATCCGAAATATACTTGACCATGATGGCGTTGGTATCCACTAGAATATCCCTTGTAAAGGGTGTCCCAAAATTAACGCAAGATTTGAATTAAATAGAAAACACCGTTTTTAGTCTTTTGATAGTTATATTTTTATTGACTCGTAAAGTACATAGGATAGGGTTATGTATGGAATAACACATCGGACAAATGGCCTCCACGGCTTTGCATGCACATGCGCACTCTTTTGTTGAAATTTTGCATGACCATTCTGCATAAATGTGGCTGAATTTCATTGATGCAGCGTTAAATCTCCTCCTTTAATGCACGGGTGGTTGTGGGCTTGTTGACATAGACTTGTGATTTCAAATAACCCCATAAAAAGAAGTCTAATGGTGTTAAATCACACGATCTAGGAGGCCAATTTTGATCACCGAAACGAGAGAGTACACGACCTGGAAATGTCGCATGCAGTAATTGAATTGTTTCACGGGCTGTATGACATGTGGCACCGTCTTGTTGAAACCACATATTGGACACATCAATATCATCCAATTTTGGCAGAAAGAACTGTGTAATCATGTCGCGATATCGAGCACCAGTAACAGTCACTGCTTGACCAGCATCATTTTCAAAAAAATATGGCCCAATTATGCCTCCAGCCCAAAATCCACACCATACAGTCACGCGTTGTGGATGCATTTGTTTTTCGACAATCACATGTGGGTTCTCTGAACCCCAAATGCGGCAATTTTGGCGATTGACAAAGCCATCAAGATGAAAATGTGCTTCATCGCTTAGGATGATTTTGCTCGAAAAATCAGGGTCCATTTGTTGATGTTCAATAATCCATTCAACGAACTCTCTTCTCTGTCCATGGTCATTAGGCTTCAATTGTTGTGTTAATTGAATTTTGTAAGCATGAAGACACAGATCTTTGGTGAGTATACGATGTAGAGAGGTTCTTGAAATTTGCAATTCTTGTCCACGACGTCGAATTGAGGTTCCTGGATTGTCAGCAACACTCTCACGCACTGCTTCGACATTCACATTTGAACGGCTTGTTTTTGGACGACCAGTGTGTTTGGCGTCTCCAACGGATCCAGTCTCCAAGAATTTTTCAATTAATCTCTTCACAGTTGACGAAGTTAAAACACTATTCCGACCATATTTTGTATGAAATTTTCGAACTGCAGCCGCCAAGCTTTCACTATTTTTGAAATATTCTTTAATAATGAAGACACGTTGTTCTCTCGTGTAACGCTCCATTTTTAATAACCCTATACTGTTAGCTGTCAAATTGCTTTTCTTCAGGGTTGCCAACACTTCACTGCACAAATGGCGGCAAATTCAAATCTTGCGTTAATTTTGGGACACCCTTTATATAGAAGGTACAAGGTTGGGCCTAGGACACGTCCTTGCGGTACACCAATTTCTATTTTCTTTAGTCCCGAGTAATTTTGGTCGTACCGTACTCTAAAGAGTGCCAAGCCTTTTCAAGGGCTTGAACAACATCTAAGAATATAGCCGATCCAACACCCGTACCTTTAAGGAACGCAAGATCGGCCGAGAACAACGAAGCGATCGTGAAAGTGTACAACAGAACCCGAGGCAGTCTATTCCTCGCCGTGCACAAGAACTCGGCCTTTCGCAGACTTCCATTTTGCTTCAGGACTGGGGCCTATATCCGTACAAGATCCAACTGACCCAGGAGCTCAAAGCTCATGACCATAGACAACGCGCGCCGCGCCGTTTGTTCGCTGACTGGGTTTCGAATCGTTTGGAAGAGGACACCAATTTTGGCCGAAAAAATCATCTTTAGTGACGAGGCGCATTTTTGGATGGATGGCTATGTTAACAAGCAAAATTGCCGTATATAGGACGACACCAACGCGAGGTTCACCAGGTAATAATGCATCCTGAAAAAGTTACCGTTTGGATTTTAGGCCGGCGTCGTAATTGGTCCGTACTTTTTTGAGCCGGTCAGTGTCAACAACGAGTGCTACATAACGATGATAACTAATTTCTTATATGGCCCAAATTGAACCATATGGACCTAGACGGCATGTAGTTATTGTGGTTACAGCAGGAAGGCGGCGCTACGTGCTACACAGCAAACACCACGATTGACATTTTGCATGAACGATTTGAAGGTAAGGTTAGGTATCTCTCGCAGGGGTGATGTGAATTGGCCAACAAGTTCATGTGATTTGACCTCGCTATACTTTTTTCTGTGGGGTTTTTTGAAGTCGCAGGTCTATGTAAATAAACCACAATCGACCGATGCCCTGAACCTTAAATTCAGCAAGATTTATGCGGAAGAGTCAATGAAAATTGGACTACTCGGATCCGTGCCACCGTAAGAAGCCGAGGCGGGTATTTCAATGATGTCATATTCCACACTTAATGGCATACATAGGCCTTTCAAATAAAAGAATAATTTTGTTAATACCTCACACACACCTTGTTTTATTCCATTTCAACATCTACCCGCCCTTATTGAAAAACCCTTTACTTAAAATGTTTATTTGCAAATCCAAACGGATGGTTCGGAATTAGTCTTTTTCCTTTTATTATTTTGTTGACGTTGTTTAGTTGCAGTTTTTCGAAAACTTTTGCCTTGATTGTTATAATCGAATTTTTAAAGGTTTTTGATGGCATTTATTTCAAAACCTGGTGATTTTTATTAGACATTAATGGTTTTTACGTCTTTAAATGGACAAAAGGAATTTCACATTCGTCGTTCCTATTAACAAACTGTAAGCAATCTGTAGCCGTATTCGTCGGTAATGGTTTAGTAACATTCGCTAGAGATCACCTTTTTGTTGTAGGTTTCCGATCCACTGAAGTCTTTTTAGACCTTTGCTGCTTTCCATAAAGAGTATTTGGTAGAAGCATCTGTCGTTGGAGTTTTCAGAAATCTACTTATTTCGACATTATCTTTCATTTCGGTTTATCTCAAGTTCGAAATAGTTGGAGTAATTTCTTCCGCAGTCATCAATTTGTTGATTCCAAAATTCAATGACATTGAAACCCACTGTCAAATGTATAGTTTTTTTTAAACGAGCATCAAGGTTTTAAAATGCTTTGACAAACTCTGATAAATGATTTTTGTATGGCCTCAATTGGTCTAAATCAACATTTTCAACAAGATGGCCCTAAGTGTCACGGAATTTAACAATAAAAGTTTCCTGACAGTATTATTTCTCGAAGAAGTGATCACAATCGGCTAAGCAGACTTTTTGGTTTAACACGTTTAGATTTTCTTTGGTCCAATGCAAGTGATAAATGATTTCTTAGCTTAAGCTTAAATAAGCTTAACTCTCATTTATTTCGCTTAATTAAAGCTATAAGTATAACTTAACAAAACGAGTTAGAGATTATAGGTGCTGATGTTGAAATCAAATTAATTAGGATTCGAATTGACCAACCGAATCCTACGGGTCAGTGGTTCTTTAGGCCATAAAAGGTTTGGTGAGTTGGTAAATAGAAGAGCAAAGTATTTTTCAGGTCCCGGGTATTAGTGTTAAAATAAAGAAAGATAGGACCAGTCAACTGAGCCAGAGAGGAGCTGATGTATGCATACTATGCCAGAAATGTACTATCTACGTTCCTGTAATGAGTTGAGGTTTAACAGACGGTGCCGATCACGATAAGGGGTAAGATCAAAGGATTTTCCCAAGGAATAGATGCTTTTTGTTCTTGATATGTGTATAGCTTGATATGGAGACCAAATCTTCGACACATATTCAAGTATAGTTTGGACGGGTCACTTAAGGGATACAAAATTCTTTGGACCATCTTTTAACAAGACCTAATGCAGTGTTGTCCTTATAAATTATTTCGTCATTAAAGACCGATATCCCGTATTTTTTCTGCTATATGGGATGATTCTGCTGCTGCTATTCAAAGCGACATAAAACTTTTAAAAGAAGACCGACATCATCCTGCGTTGACAATATCCTTAAATTTAAATATTTGTAATCTTGATACCTCTTGTGATAAGCAAATTGAATTTGACTTCAAAAAATGTGATTTCAATCAACTTTTTACCGACTTAAATCATTTGGACTGGGATTCAATATTTATAAATTTGAACTTAGATGATATGGTATTGAAATTCTATAAAATATTATTTAATTGCTTTCTAGAGAGCGTACCTCTTCGTAAAATTAAAGCCAAAGATAATAATCCGCCATGGTTTGATCGGCATCTTAAATGCTTAAAAAATAAAAGGAATAAGGCGTGGATAAAATATAACGAATCACATACTGATGTTGATTATGGTATCTACCAAGAAATCAGAAATGATTTTGTTAACTATTCAAATTGTCTTTATAACGAGTTTGTTGCAAATACTGAACGGGAACTTAAGACGAATTCACGAAATTTTTGGAAATATGTTGACTGTAAGCGAAAATTTGACGGGTACCCTCCAAACATGACATATAGAGACAAAACAAGCCATGATCCTCTAGAACTTTCGAATATGTTTGCAAATTTTTTTAAAAGTGCGTATGAAGATTCTTTTTCTACAAATCACAGCTCAATAGATTTAACAAATACTTCTCAGTTTCCTCACTTGGCTCAGATAAATCTAACAATCTCGGAATCTACTATACAAGACAAAATTCTAAAACTTGACGAAAGTCTTAGTCCAGGCCCTGACGGACTGCCTTCATTTATGCTAAAAAAGTGCGTTAAATATCTTTCGCACCCATTGTGTATTCTGTTTAACCAATCATTTAATTGTTCCCATTTTCCACTCTTATGGAAATATGCATTTCTAAAACCAACGTATAAGAAGGGTCCCAAGCATCTTATATGCAACTATCGTCCTATAGCTAAGCTGTCTGTTATACCAAAATTGTTTGAAGCCATTGTTTGTGATATTCTTTCCTTTAACTGTTCTTCTGTTTTTTGTGACAATCAACATGGTTTTGTGAAAAAAAAATCGACCGTTACAAATCTACTCGAATTTACAACATATTGTATTGACACTTTCGAAATTAAACAACAAGTTGACTGTGTATTTACAGACTTTAGCAAAGCATTTGACAAACTTAGCCATAAAGTACTTTTAGGGAAATTAGAAAAAATTGGACTAAATGATAAACTAATAGCATGGATATCTTCTTACCTAACAAACAGATATTATTGTGTTGTGTTCAAAAACGACTATTCCAATCCGTTTATTGTCAATTCTGGTGTACCTCAGGGTAGCCACCTTGGTCCATTGTTATTTGTTCTGTTTATAAATGATCTCCCATCTATCTTAAGAAATTCTATGACGCTAATATACGCTGATGACGTGAAAATATTTCGAAAAATTAATTCCTTAACGGACTGCGAACTATTACAAGATGACCTACTTCGTCTATGGGAATGGTGCAATACAAATCGTTTATTGTTAAACATTGATAAGTGTAAAATGATGAGTTTTACACGTAAACACAGTATTTTTGACTATAACTATAGGTTAAATTCTTCAAACCTCGAAAAATTGACTCACTTCTCAGACTTAGGTATCATTTTGGACACAAAACTGTCTTTTACTGACCATTTCAACCACATTGTGAAAAAAGCTAATAAGACACTAGGCTTTATAAAAAGATTTGGCAGGGAATTCCGAGATCCTTATGTCCTTAAAACTCTGTATGTATCGTTTGTCAGATCAGTCCTTGAATACGGTTGTGTAGTTTGGGCCCCTTATTACTCGAATCATATCCATAGACTTGAAGGTGTTCAAAGAAGATTCCTAAGATTTATTTTACGATTTCTCCCACAGACACATGAATTAGCTTTGCCTTCCTATTCCGTTAGGCAACAACTTATAGGTCTTCCATCGCTTACTAGTCACCGTAAGTATTTGCAACTCTGCTTTATTGTTGGAATTCTGAATGGATCCATTTCATCTCCATCAGTTTTGTGTCGATTCCACTTTAAAGTAAGCCGAAATTACTTCAGAAATCGAGTGCCAATTCGAGCAAATCTTAGCCGATCAAACTATGGTTCTAACAGTCCAATTAACCAGTTAATAAGCATATATAATGAAAATAATTTTTTTTTAAATTCTATTAATCAAAATATCAAATCAGATAGCTTCAAAATACATTTTTTCTCTCACTATTTAAATAATTCTTAGCTTTATGTGTCATATTATTATTAGTAATGTTTAAAGTATATTTTAATGTATAGAATATATTTATATATATAATTTTTTTTTTTGTTTAGATATAAGTTTTCTTGTAAACCTAGCGTTAGTATTTAACGTAATTGAATAAATAGATTCTGAATAAAGTATTGTTTTAATGCGTTTACTTGTCTGGTTTTGGTCATGTTGAGCTCTATGCAATTTTTGGTACAACAAGTTGAGAAATTGTCGTGATCTGTTTGGAGGAGAGATAAGTCTTTATGAGTTGCAATGATTTTAAAAAAAATTGTTTCCTCAGCGTAATGCGATATGTTCGTATTGGTAATGAATAATGTCATGAAAGGATATTTTTTATTTTCATTGTCATTATCATTAATGGCAAACCCACCTCTATACAAAAAATAAACATCTATCTATTCTTTTGAAATACACTCGTGTTTTTTCTATCAAAATGAAAACATTCCGAAAATCCGTAATATGAAATTCAACTTTTACTTAAGCATTTAAATGATTTATTTACATGACCTTTTGTGTTTTTTTTTCTAGTCTATTGAAAGTACCCTGATTAAAGATAAACATTCTCCTCAAAAAACCCCATCAACAAAAATTTGAGTGACGTAATTGTGTAATATCTTGGCCAAAGGCCATCCAACGCGATAGAAGGCAAAATTAAGAAAATTTAAAAATTTCTTCACTCTTTAAACCTATTGCACCTGTGAGATTTCGTCGCTCAGATAAGGTTTTTAAATTTGAATAATAAGTATCTATGTATATGCACTCCGAAATTCCTTTTATGATGATGTTCAAATTCATTTCATTACTTGTATAAATCAAAATCTGTTATAAGAAATAAAAAGGAAAAAACAGCGACACCATGCCGCCGCCATATCGCCAACGCACAAAACTTCCAAAACTTAAAAAAAAAACTTGAACAACTTTTGGGCCTCTAATCAAATTTATTATTCCTTGAAATTAATTTAATTTTTCTTTTTGATTTAATGGAGTTGTTTAAAGCGATAAATAGAATGTTAAACTGCCCAATTAATCATTTTAAATTTAATCAAAAACAAAACAAAAACAAAAATATTAAAAACAGAAAAACCTAAAACTTAATTTATAGAAAATTTGCATACCCTCACATTTTGTGAATAGATTTTGGTCTTCATTTATTTTTAATTTATGAGCCAAGGTATTTAGTTTCACACCTTTATAAGGTTGGCGCCATTCGACCTGATTTTAACCCCTCATCTCTTTAATAATCTTCATATTATAACACCTATCGCTTTGGTTCTACGTATTTTCCCAAAAACAAAACAAAAGTTGTTGTTGAAATCCGGAATCCAAAATAAACCACAAATACTTAATAAAACATATAAATATCAGCTCTGATGACCTTATCGCTAAAAATCTGCCTTAATGAGTTAGCTTATGGTATATTTAAGAGTAAGGCGCCACAACTTGTAGGTAGGTTATAGGTATCTGCGTATCTATGATGTTATGATGATGCTGATGATACTGATGAGATGATTCGTCTGATTTGGATTATTTAAATAAATTTGCTTAGATCCGTAAATGGTCATTCCATCATTATTGTACACATGTAGGTTCATATATCAAGCAGATCTTACCGTCAAAAGATATAATTATGATATAGCTTTTAATTCCGAGGATTATCGAAATCACACGACGCGACGCGACACGGTGCGGTGGTGGCCGCAATAATTATAAGATCAAATTTAACGATATGTTAAAAATTGCTGCTGACTAAGCCAAATATAGGTTTTTGGTTAATTCGGCTACGACTTTACCTACATTATTCTTCACGGGATTGTGATGCGAATTTGCATAATTTTGTTTGTCAAACTGACCCGCTGTCTATATATGGTAGCCGGATTCCAATGATAATATGTTGGCTGATGGGGCATCCGTCTTTTATTATTCTTGACTTAGAAGTTTATAAACAATAATGATCGATAGTAGCTCTCAGATGCCAACAACACGCTTAGGGGGATTAATAAATATTATTATGACAACAAATAACACATTAAATATGCTTTCTCTCCCTCTCCTTCCCTCTGCGTGTCTCTACTACGTTCAACTAATTATATTGAATATATCATTGGAAAGTTTTATTAAGTTAAGTTATTTGTCAGATTTCTTTTTTCTTTCAACCGGATTTTGTTTGTCTTCCTGATGCTGAAGCTGATGGTGCTTTGGTTTACTGCGCGAATGACTTGGCAGCAGGGGGTGCATAGCACAGTGCACAGTCCACACGGCACAAGCCTTTACCTTGGAAAGGTTCAGGAACAAAAAGACGTAAATTTATGATAATTTTAATCTCACGTTCATGAATTCTTAAGTAGAGGAAATCAAAGGACTTTGTCATACACCAAATGCCGGCCGATCCGCTCCAAACCGTTGTTGACTTAATGGCAATTTGTCAATTTGTTTACACTCTTATTCCATTTAAGGTATAAAGTTGGAACATATGGACTTGACATGCATTGTTGTCTGTAAAATCGTATTATAAGAAAATTATTGAAAGAATAAGCAGCAGGGCAACAAGAAAGGAATACTTTATGGTATGAGAAACGCTCATCGCACATCAAAGCCAAATCAAGCGAGGCTTATTAAGGTCAATTTAACTCCTGTATTTTGTGTATGTTTTGAAAGTTTCTGTTATTTGATATTGAACTAAAGTTTAGAATCCTTAATCGAAAAATTCTGTTACTAATGTTTTCTTTTTAAAAGTAAGGTTTATTAAAAAAAGCACATATCGATATATTTTAAATGAACGCTTAAGAATTATTTGCGAAAAACATGGTCTTTTGCGTAACCAAGGGCGGATTCACACTTTTAATCAGGGGAGGGGGGGATTCACACACTAAACATAAAGATGATTTGTTGATCACTGCTTAAAAATGTTCTTAAATGTTGTGTACGGGAGACTGACAAAATTTAAATAACATAATGTGTATCTTATCCTTAAATTTACATATTTCAAAGGGCCAAAGTGACAAATTTATTTGTTAGATTATTTAAGACCACTGTTGTCTAGAAAGATATGGTGTAACTATTTAATTTGGACGTGTCCCTACGCATCAAAGCATTTCAAGATTCCAACAGGATTCTAAATATGCCATATAAAAGAGCTAAATTACAATAGTAGCCTTATACACTATTTAGGTGCGTCAAAAAAATAAAATGGAATTGAAGACGAGTTTTGAGGAATTCAACTTAATATCAAATTGGCGATCTCTTATTCAAAGTTTTTTCTTAAGAATCGGAATATTTGCTCTTTCTTTTAGGAAAGATCTTATGAAAATAATTTAAAGCATTACTAAAGTTTTTCCAAATTCTAAACAAAGATTAAAGTTGTTTTTGACAGAAAAATTGCATGACCCTCACGCCCCCGCCCCTAATCAGTGATATTTTATGAAAAAAACGATTTAAGAAAACCTCAATCTGAAGAACAGCAGCGGTTTTAATTAATTTGAGAGGTCTACAAATTGAGAATATCCATCTTGTGATTTTAACTTCAAAAATATCAAGAGATAAAATGTTAAGAACTATTAAAATTATATTTTAAACTTCTTAAGTATACTAAATCTTTAAAAATTTTGCACCATAATAAGGGCAAATAACAATAAAATGTACTTTAATAATAAAAATACTTAAATGGTGACTTAATAATTTATAACTCATACATATGTAATCAAATGTCCCATCAAATTCTGATTTATTATTGAATTTATTGTTATTACCGTTTTCATCAATAATTTAACGCCAATGAATGATGATGGCATAAATGTGAATGTGACGCAACAACCAACATTTATTGTAGGAATGCTCTGTGTTCTTTTTTTTTTCAAAAAGAAACAGAACTACACAGAACACCGCACATTGGAATAGAAGAAACAGAAAACTATCTATGTCTGTTTTGACCATTCTGAAAGATCATACCGCAGCAGTGCTCATCATAAATATGACGAAGTGTTCAATTACCAACGAGAAAAAAGACTGAAACTCGAACGACTCTGATGTCTGAAGGTATAAGCAAAATCTGATACAAAAACACAACGTTCTCCTCGACCTCCACAAAGGGAAGGTGTAATAAATTTTATATTTATTCATACTACACTAGGTATTTATGTGGAAATGCATATATGGACGATAACTAACTAAGCACACGCATTTATGTATTATTAATTACCACATTGGGAGGATCAGCAAAAAAGAGAGATGGGGACCTGTAGGTTCTTCTTAACGCCGGCCGGCCATCCATCCATTTAGACCCGTTTGTGTTTTTAATGACATAGAAACAGGCCGCCTGGCATCATCGTCATGTTCAAGAAATACTGCCCAAGTTATTGACGTTTAGTATAGTTCGCCCCCTGTTCCCGTCTTTTGTATAGTCCCCTGCGTCAAAAAATGCATGGAATGTAGTTCTTTGGCAATATGAAGGTATGCTTATATGAAATGACAACGAGAGTGTTGTAAGAGAGCGGCGTTTGTTCAGAGTCAAATTGCTGTATACCGTCCGTAGTCGTCGGCGTCATCGCCACCTTCACTGATGTCGTCCTCGACGAATGTATCGAGTATGGGAAAGAAGAATGAACAAGGAAAACAAAAAATAAACCATCAGAAGATGAGAAAAGACTATAAATTTAAAATTTTTATTTGCCCAACAAAGTGACATTCGGAATGAATAGTCGACGCCGCGCCGGCACTACCATTATCTACAATTCTCCATCAATGGGGGGTTCTCCTTAAAACTTCAATTCACTATACAATACTGAATACTCCAGTGTTCGCTGTGCGATGATGATGATGCTTGGTGTCGTTGCTGATGCTGATGACGAGGATAAACGATAAACATACATAAAATGACACAACCAAAACGTCAAAATGAAGCTTCTCAGTCATTCAGACGCGCGACTCCTCTATTTTTAGGGAGGCCTTAATGACTTTTGTGTTCATTTTGTTGTTTTTTGTCCTTAAACTTTTATACCATAAGAATGGAAAGAACCTTTACAATGGGTATATACGAGTAGGTTTTGTTATCCACTTTGTGTTTGAATATTGAAATTTTTAAATTTTCATTCTATGGAGAGTATGGAAGAAAATGAGATTTCGAATATATTGACAGTCATCGTCAACATGCGCTTCATTCATAAATTCATATAAACCTACCAATTTACATATGTGAATAGGACTTTAGTCGTCTAAGTGGGTAAACAAGAACTCACTTAGAAATAGGTATAATTTATCAGCTGGTTATCGGAGAAAAAGAATTTATTTAAGTTATGTACAGCGGATGTGAGATAGGGCTGTCGCTATCAGTTATAGACACATACAACTTTTTTTATATCACTATGAGACTTTACAGAAAAAAACGACAGCATAAAAGTTTGTTATAATTCAATCTATGACATTTTGTTATAAATCTTGTGTTTTCTCCAAAAATTGTTAAGATACATTTTTGACTATTTTATCCTTAATAAGACACAACAAATTAAAAAACCTGGACAGGCGATGAAATACGTAATCCAACTATTGTTCTAAAAGCAAAACAAATGAAAAATACATAAACTTTTGTGCTGTTTTCTTTTTTTACATCTCCATCATCATTTTTATCACAAACCACAATATTACATTCCAAGTAAATATTTGCGCCACCTCCACGATGATTCTCACAGCATTTATACATGCACAATTCATACATAATAAATATACAATGTAAGATGCTTCTATCTATACCTATACCTACTATTATATACCTTAAGAGTTCGGCGGCATAGTTCGAGGACAAGAGTTCTTCATTTCCCATTCTTGGGGCCTTAAGTTTAAAGTCTCTGTTTAGTTATCTCTCACAACGGGCGGCATCCATCCATGGATCACTGACTGGGGGTATATCAATGTCCTCTGATCGAACGAGGGATATCATATTGCATCACCTTCGTTCATATTATTAATACTGCCACACCGCATTCATGATCGCCACCACATCATCGCCAGAATTTCACATTATAGTTATAGGTGGTAGGTATATTTACTACCTTTATTTTCTCAACATCATCTCAATGGGACTTAAATGTGTTTCTTCGCAGTCTTTGTGTCATAAAATGTGTTTTGTTTGACATATTTGATTATATATTTGCATTGACAGTGAAAACAAACGGTTTTTAGGCTTTAATAAATTAACGTCAAAGGGAAATATGAAGAGATGAAATATCAATTATATTGAATTAAAAGCTATTAATTTCAAGATGGATAATCTTAAATTATTCTTTTTCCTTAACGGTTTATTTATTTAATTTTTTTGTTACAAAAATTCGTAATATAAAATAACAACAATAAGACATGTATCTGATCGAAAAATTCGTTTTTTTTGACTATTGTTGTTAAATTTATTCAAAAGCTCAAAATTAATTTTATGGTTATAATTTACAATTTAAAGGAAAGAGCTAGAACATAAATATTAATCTTGGAGCACAGAAAAGGGCTCTGCTTAGATAGTTTGTTAATTTTGGTACAGGTATATTTTGAAATATGCTGACCATGACTAACATTTTAAGTTTAAATAATCTCTGTTAGCAAACATTCGTATTTAGCTAAATATTAACGAAACTCGAAAGCATGAGAATCAACAAGAACGAACAATTCACCATTATTGAATTTTATATGAATTTCTTTCAAATTGCTTAATTCTTCATTTATATTCGTTGGTTATATATTTTATTTAACTATGTTCATAAACATTTTCAATATTTTATTAAAATATGTACAATAACCGTTTTTTTTATTCAATCTCGTTTAAAGAAAACAATTTCTTATTGTGAATTATGCCAGGTAGCAACACACCACACCACAGCTTCTCAATTTGGTTTGGAACTTAAATTGAGTGAATTTTCTTTTCCATAAATAACATACAAATGTTGCATCAACAAAATGAGTGGATAAAAATAATAAATGTGTAACTTGCAACAACTCTAATACAACAACATATATTTCTCTTAACTTCCACAAAAAGAAAACCCCAATCCCATTCCAATGCATTCGAATGAAAATCACTCAATCGTTTTGATTTCAATTTTGTGCTGTGCAACTTGTTCGAGCACAAGGAAGATAAAATAAAAATTTGTGTCATGAAAGAAAATTGGTTTTAAAAATAATGAATATAATGCATTTCAGTTAGAAACGATTTGAGACCGGAAAACGTTATTTTGAAAATTTTTAAGGTCATGGTTTTATTTTGCCTACAAATTTCTTGGGGATTTCTTTTAGTTCAATAAATTAATTGAATCTATTTTTTTCGAATTTCAAGAATTTTATCGAAAGTTCAGAATAGAAGGGCGTCGAAGAAATATTTTGCAACAAGGGCTTAATTTTCTGAAAAATTAAATTTTTTCTATTTATTCAAAAAATGTTCGATTGTGAAAGGAGGAAGTAAAAAAGGATGCTAAATTTTCAGCTAAGGTGATGAACAGCAAATCTGCTCCTTTGAGGAAAAAATGATAGTTCAGCCCGAAATATCCCTTTGGCCTATTCACAATAGTCTAGCAATCCTAGCGAAAACAACAACCACTTTCCTTGCTCGTTTATACCACCCCCTCTATCCCACCCCCCAAAAAAACATGATATCTTCAACAACACTCAACAACCCACCCACTCACTCATATCCATATTCACTCAGTTTGAAGGGTAATGTTGCATGCATTTCATTTTATGGGGGAGAGCCTTATAAGTTTCAAATGGCTTCCAAACTCCAAACATCCATTGAGCTTCTGAGAGAAAATAGAAACAGGACAGACGGAAGTCGTACCAAAGAACAGAACTCGAACCTAACTCGACTCCAGGCCAGGCATGGACGCAGCACAGGCATAACGTAACGAGTAACGACACCGCTGAAGGCCGATACTAAACGGCATACGGGACGGGCATACGACACTACCACCGCGCAACAACGGCAGCGATAGCGATAGCCACAACGACAGCCCCATTGCTTGCGAGTGGTGCACATCCCGCTGTCCGACAACGGAACGACAACGACGACGAACGAGCCCCCATTTTCGTGTGACGACGACAACGGACCGGACAACGACGACGGACGGTGCTCTTGCGTCTTGCCTCTTGGGTGCTTGCTTTTGGAGCTGGAGTAGAGTTGGTGTAGTTTTAGGATTTTGTTTTTCGTTTTTTTTTTGGTTGCTTCAATTTTCTTTTTAGTACGGCAACGGCTGCTACGGTTTGGCTCAGGCTCAGGCTCAGGCCAGCTCCAGCTAGCAGCTACTAATAACGTTTTTTGTTGTTGTGTTTGTCGAGTGGTTCGTTCTTCTTCTGCTGTGTTGCTCTGTGCGGTGCGGTTGCACGAAGCACGATACGGCAACGGCATACGGATACGGAGAAGTGTAGTTTCACGTTTTCCTTCAGTTTCGTATCGCATTTAGTTGGGTTCACATCGTGTTAAATATTTGTATCCCCAATTCTGACACTAACGGGAAAGGGATCAATCAAGAGTAAAGTAAATGACTAAACAAACAACAACAAAATTGGATTTCGCGGTCGGGCAGGGGGATTCCGTACCGTACCGTCGTCGACAAGCATAATAATTTTCATTTTCTAGTTTATTGTTATTATTGAGTACTTCTTCTCCTTAGAACAATATTTCTTTCAGTTTTCATAGTTTTATTTTGTATGTTTCTCGAAGAGAAGAAGAAAACGAGAAAAATCAATGACGGCACAAAAAGTAGTGTGAACTCGGTTCAAATCGGAATTAATGGAATACTCCCCTTGCCCTCCTTTGCCTTCCACCTCCTCCTTCATCAGCTAAGGGTTGATTTTTCTTTTTTTTTTTGATAGTTTTTGTATTCTGATGGATTTTTCTCAAAAGAGCAAAACCAAAAGTGGATACCTTTTCAATATACTATGCGATGGAGCGGTTCGGAGGGGTTAGTTTTGTTCGGGGCGTTGTAAAGTGATTATGACACACAATACGAGTACATAAACTATAATGCGGAACCGGTCACAGTCGCAGGCTCACAGGACCAGGAAACTGCTGCATAATTTCCGTTTTTGGCCGGTCTTCTTCTTGGCTTTCATAATAATGATGATGGTGATGGGAATCCAGAACTAGAACCAAAACTAAAGGCACGTAGCTAGAGCCAGCGCCAGGTCAGGCCAGCACATCAATAAGCACAAAAGCTAAAACAGAGAAGGATACTCGGTGTGGTGTTTGTGTTCGTTAGTTTTGTGGGTCAATTACGTGAATCGAATTGATTTGTGAGTTCCTTTGGCTCTTGTTTCTCAATCCTCGGTTAGATTCTCAGACTTTTCGGTGCTGTTCTGAGTTCTGTTGCAGTTAAACCTTATTCATAGTGAACGGTTGGTTCGTGTGTCACAATCGATACCATACCTATGCACGACGACGACGACGAAGTTGATAATTTTATATTTCGGAATTCGAATTTAATGCGGCAGAATGAATAAAGTGACACAATTCTTGTATATTATCCATATTGACCGATGACATAGCCACCCCCTGTTTTGTGACCCAACCACCCTAAAATCTGTGTTTTTCTGTGTTTCTCTGTTTCTCGTCGTTGTAGTCGTGCAAATTGCCGCAACTCTTGTACTCTTTTCGCAAGTTGCTTTTATTCGGTTAGAAATTTGTCGGTCGAATACCGTTAATCGTAGAATTACGATAGTTTTGAATATAACTTCGTGTCGTGATTACCTACACTTACAAATAAAATTCCATTGCATTCGGATCGGAAGTGTTTTTAGTGGTTTTTTGTTGTTGTATTTTTTAGTGTTTTTTAAAACTCTTATTTTAAAGTTTTATTTTTCTCTCTTTTTTTATATTTAGGTGGTGTTTTAACGTGTGTGCTTGTGAAATATTTATGTAAATATAATTCTACTTAATCTCGTCATAATTTTAATTTGGAAAATAAAAAATTAATCGAATCAAAAAGGAGGAAATCAGAAAAGAAAATATAGTATTTGTTGGATAGTTTAACTTTGAATAAAAATAAAAGTAAGATTTTATACTCTTGGGCCTATATACAAAAATATTAACAAGTAGATCTTATATAACATAAACCAAATGCAAGCCTTTTAAAGTAAAAATTATTGAATATTCAAGTTTATATATTTTATTTGAATACAGGAACATATTTCGTATTTAAACATCTTTTTGCATTTTTAGTTTTTGGGAATAGTGGATTCTTAACTTAGCCAAAGCCACGTTAAAACCAAATGACAACTTATACTGTTGAACCATTGGCTAGGTAGGAGTTCAATTATCCTTAATTTCATAGTTTTAATAATTTGACAATTCTAATACTCAAAATGGATGGGTGTTCATTGGAAAACTCCCTAATTTTATTTGTCTTTAAAGTGAATTCAAACTGAAAACCTTTATCGAAACATGTTGCCCTTAGCTTAGTTTAGCTTAAATCAAAAACCTTTTTTATTTTGTCCATATTCAAAACATGAGGATAGATCTAACGTAGGTATTATGATTTTCTGTTTTTTTAAATATTGTCTCTTGAAAAGAAAACGATTGGTTCAGGTAGATGAAGTACCTACCGCACTTATAGTATTTCAAGAAGTGTTAAAAATAAGGATCGATTTATGTAGTTCAATTGCTTTTTATGGCTAATTAGGTATCTACTCGTATTGAAATCTTTTTCTGCAGATATAAGGTACTACCCATACCTATACTTTCTTATGTCGAAAAAAAAGAAAGTCGCATGCTCTGAAAAATACAAAACATGATGTCACTATTTCATTGTAGGTATCTACATAGAAGAAGACATAAAAGATGTAGAAACCTTCAACCGTTACCAACTCATCACGAAAAAAAGAAATATTATTTTACATGTTAATTTTGAATTTTCTCTATACATTTTATTGTTTGAAAAGTTGTCCTTGAATTTTGGAAGGAATAAAGTGAATCAGTTTAGAATTGTTTATAAGCATAGGGTTAAGTGTTTGACTTGTTTCCGGTCAGATTTGACAGAATTTTATAGCCATTAGCAAGAAAAGAATTTCAAATCCAACCACTTGTTTATGATTCCTAGGATTTAATAATTTTTTCTTTCTTTCTGAACTACACAAAAATAAATTGAAAGCATAAAGTTTTCCAAAAAGAGGATTAGTTTTGAAATTAAAAATGGGGATATTTTTTTAACAAAAATCAATGGATATTTATTTCCATGGGGAATATAAAAAGATATCAGCCAAAGGCTGCCATGTCAAAAGTAGCAGTCTTACACCATAAGCCTGATCCTTCATGTGACCCAAATAAATTTCAGGATGCCTGTCACCAAAACTTCTCTTGTAAAACTACGAACTGTGTTTGCAATAGCAATATTCACAATACAATATAATATGTACATACATAATTTCAATTCGTTGGTGTAGTTTTATTTGTCAAATGTCAAAATATGAAAGCTTCAAAAGTGAAAACTTTCCAAATCTAAAACTATGATAGCTATCTTATCGAAAACTTACATTTATTTCACTTCCACCGTGAAGGCAGTGTTCATGCAGTGAAATCAAAACATTCATCCATTTTGAAACCATTAAACTTTTGTGAACATTTGAAAAAGTGTAACTCGTAGCTAGTTTTTTGAAATCAATCGGTGTCAATCAATCAACGTTTTACTTTTATCGATGGAACTGTATCAGAACTGCCATTTCAATTATATTATTGTTTCAAAAATAGTAGCTTTAGGGGTTTAAGAGTATTTAGAATGACCAATTGAACACTCCATAAGAAGCAGTTCAGAAAATCGTCAAAGTAACAGTATTCTGAGTCTGTTCCTTAGTTAACAATTTCTTTAAGTTCTAAAAATGAGTGGACTTATATTTTATTAACAGAACTGAAGTTCACGGTATGTAATTCAGATTAACATAGTTCTGTTAACACCATTGTTTGTACTTATTTACTTATTTATACTTTTATTAAAATATTTAGGTATTTTTATGTTTGATTTTTATGTTTTCGTTGACTACTAAGAAGAAATAAGCTCAGCAACAAGTAATGTCTATTAAAGATTGCTTATACATCTTTCGTTTGTTTTTTTGTCATGTGAAATGTTTTAACAAATAAATTTTAAACATTGGCAAATTTGAAAATTAGACAATTTTTAATTTTCTTACATTATCATTATTGCATTTGGTTTCTCATTTTAATGTAAATGTAAACTTGCTAATGTTAACTCTTGTTTTGAAATGAATCTTTGTTATTTTAATGTTCATCCAATATTTACTATATTTTTTAAATATTTATTTTTGTCACAGGAGTTCTTCTAACAAATAAAAAAAAATTTTAACTTTATCGTTAAGGATTAAATAATTTACACCGTAGAAAAAATAAATAATTAAAAACATATTTTGCTCATAAATTAATTTTCGAAATAATGATAAGAAAATGCAAAATACAATTCAATTAATATGTTTATCCTGAATGGATTATAATAATATACAAAATAAATATATAATAATAATGATCAATTATAATGAATGAGTGATTTTGTGTGCGTGTTTTTAATATATAATCTCGTTACTTTTATCCATTTATAATCGAAATTATACTATCGACATCCTGCTTTTAATGCAAATCAATATAGGATATGTTTTAATCGAATTATTCCACTAACAACACTAACAAAATAAAAACAAAATAATCGAATCTCAAACTAAAGCAACAACAAACAAAACACAAAACGCGTTAAATAGTGTTCATATATACATATATATTAAAATTTATATTTAAAAACAGAATTTAAAATAAGTTAAAAAAAAACATATAATTAGTGAAATAATCGAAATAATCATCCTCTAATAAATACAATTAAAAGTAATAATTATATTTAAATACAATTTAAACGTTGTGTATAAATGGACGCTTACGAAACACCGTAACCGAATGCGAATACATATGCAAAATAAATGGGTACAATGAGGCCAAATAAATACGATGTAAGTAAATTAAAATTAAATTTACATTTTTTATTACCTGTCAAACTCTCAAAACGATTAATGTGACAAACATTAGATTATTAACGTTCAATTTCAGATGTGCAATATTTTAAATTTAAATTAATTTATGAAACAAATTTTGTCAGTTTTGATTTCAAAGTGTAATCTATTTCTTAATAGTTTTTTTTTTTTAACAATTATTGAGTTTTATACAAAAAAAGAATAATACAAATTTCAAATACAAATAGAACTTTTGTAAAACTTTACTAGAAAATATCACAAAGTTCACGAAAAGATTTTTTTTTCCGGGCCAAGATCTATTTTTATGGTCCACAATCGTTTTAAGAGCTTTAAGATGAAATTCGTGAATCTATAAGGAGTATGCAGCCCTAAATGTTCAAATTGGTCATAGAATAAAATTCATGGAAAGCAAATTATGCTGGAATCGTAGTCATGAATGCCACTTGGTTAATTTTATTGTAAACATTTTGACGTCATACCAAATTGGCACGAACTTGGAGAAAAATTCAACTAACTAGATAGATAGATGTTTATTTTCATTTTTGAACTACATTTGATAAGCTATTGCACAGTTTACATATACAGAGATTTGATATAAGATAAATACATTATATCTTTCTACTGAATCAGTATTTATATTATTAAAATTAAGATTTATAGTGTGATACTAGCGGACCCGACAGACGTTCTCGTGTCTTAACTATTGGTTTAATTAACTAAGCAAAATATTTCAAAAACAAAGTTTTTATTATTATTTTATGTCTTCCGGAATTAAAGGAATCCGTGAAATCAAAACGTCTTCGCCTTTGTACTAATTTTTTTAAATTGTGCTTCGATGACGTTGTTTATTAATTTCTTCAATGAAAAGTCGCTGCCATAACACAGATCCTGGTACCTATGTATGTTTGGCATAACTTTTTTAGTTCAAATAAGGTATATCTGTCATAAGCCCCTCCCATTGCTGCCCATAGATCTCTAAGACTCTAAGACTCTAAGATCTAAGATCATCCATCCATCTCTTATTTGGTCTTCCTCTCGGTCTACATTCGATTGGTTGGGTCCTTTTTTGGTTGAATTGGGTCTGTTATGTTAATTCTTGTTCTGATTTCTTCGTTTTACATTCCAAAATTCCCTGCAACTGTTCGTTTTACGTAGGTGGAACGTTCGTTCAACATTTGTTCCTTGTCTTCTGGTTTTTCGGAAAGCCAAACAATGTCATGTGAAAATCTCAGTTAATTAAATAAAACAGTGGTAACAACATAAGATAAAGTAAGATTACAATTATTAAACAAAAAAATACAAAATTATAGTTGATTTTAGTTTCGTTGATAAATGGATTATCGGAAATTCGGAAAATCGGAAATTACTTTTCAATAAAAATGAATTATTCAGCTTCTCAATTCTATCACAAATTTTTTCAACATTCGCTTTTACATTCAAGTCGGCTGTAGAATTATAATGATTAAGTTAAAGAGCAATTTATTTTGAGATATCTGCAGTTTTCTCATATGAAATTTTACACATTTCCCCCATTTTTGGTAAAGAAACAAAAGAATTGCCTGAAAAACCACTCTTTAAATTATAATTTTACTGTAGTTACTAAGACGTGGCTTTCTATTGATAAAGGGATAGGGACTGTCGTTAAAGATATTGCAATTTGTTCTCTTTAGATAAGGTACACTCTATTTCCAGTTTGTGTGAACACTGTTAACATTTATCAGATTGCTTGGAAGAAAAAATTCAACTCACATTTCTTTACAAATATGATATAAAATTTTTGTCACATCCATTTCTTTATGAAACAAAATTATAAAGGGCGATTTTTTAAAAGCTATAAGAAAGTTAAAAAAAAATGCATGAAATATTTATTTGAAGTAGTACGGTCCATATAATTTAATATTGATTGTGCCTCAAATGGTCCATCCGCTTAGTCCAAAAGTTGGATATCATCTCATGGTAGCGCTCACCATTCACAGTTACGTTACGATTCGCATCATCTTTGAAGAAGTACGGTCCAATGATGCCACCCCATAAACCGCACCAAACTGTGACTTTTTGTGGATGTATTGGTAGCTCTTGCAATGTTTTTCGCTGATATTTACTCCAAAATCGACAATTCTGCTTATTTACGTACCCATTGATCCAAAAATGAGCTTCGTCGCTCACTGGAAGAAGCACGCGATGAACTTTCTCAACATGGTTAAATTATAGACCAAACTGAAGATGTTTGAGAGTGAAACGATACACGAAACGTGCGTCAGCTGTTTAAACCAGTGTTGCCAAAACAAATCTAAAAAATCTTCCTTTATTACCTGACACAATACTTTTGGTATAATTAAAAAAAATCCTACTTCCTAAAAAATAATTTTCGATGCAAATATATTCAGAACAGAAAAGCCTTTAGACTTATCTTTTCTTATCAAAACATTGTTGTTAACATTTGGTAGATTTCTTAAAAAACTCAATCGATAGTTTTTTTTTAATTTAAAAGTAATACTACAAATTCTTAAAGAATGATTTCCATAAGAATATCTTGAGAAGAAACGAAGTTACTGATTTCAAACTTATTTTATCTTATAAAAAATATTGTTGTTGTTAAAATTAAAAAAGATTAAATTTTTACAAAAATAAATAAAATCCTTTTTGAATTAGTACACAGTATAGGTTTAAAGTCCCGATTTTCTTTTGTAATTCGTTAAATGTCTGTTAGGTTTATTGGAAGAAATTCATTATATTAAAGGTCAACAATTGGCTGAATCCTTGACTTCTTTTTTTAATATCAAAATGAAACGTATTATTAAAAACTCTATATAATTCAGTGTTCAAAAAGAAGAATAAAAACCAAGAGTCATTTCTTTGTTAAATTAAGCTTTTGTGAATATTAATTTAGAATACTTTTATTTAGAATTGGGCACAACATTTTGAGACTGCAAAATAAACTTTTTGAATTTGTCTATCATTTCTGTTTTCAATCTTCTATTTCTGTTTTGACTTACAAAAGGTTTCGCTGACGATACGAGAAGTTTAGATGACGATACGAGTAGAAGAACAAATTTCCAATCTTATTTTTAAAAACTACATACAACAAAAAAAAAAAAAAAAGAACAAAATTTCAATCAAAAAAGGTGTTACCAATTAGCATGCTAATAGTTTAAGCTGCTGGCTGGTAAATAATATTTTTTTTTTAAATCTGTGCATAAGACTACGTATGTATATGTAAATTTTGCACGACTTGTTTAAAGCAGTTCAAGCTTCAGAGTCAGAGTTACGTCTTTGCCAATAATATTTCTATACCAATTGGAATAATATGCTAATTAGAAATTTTCTGTGATAATTGCTCTGAAAAGTGGATTATCCATTAAACCTATAATCTTATACCTACCTAACCTTAACTACAGACAGACTCAGACACCATTAATTATAAATTTCAATAAGAGTAAAACTTTTGAAACTAGTGAGAGAGAGAAAGGTGAGGTGGTTTGGGGATTCCTATCCTCGTCTATAAGCAGCGTGGTGTTTTATTGATGAAAATATTAATTTTCTATGATTGAAATTAATTCGACTGAATGTTCATTGGATATACTTTGAGTAAAGGTATAAGCTCTCTTTAACACACTACAGGCGGTATTTTGATTTAAAATTTAAAAAGTATATGAGTTCATTTTGTATTTTTTAAATGTGTCTTTAACTTGTTTGCTATATGATTTATGGCCTATTCCTACTTCGAGTATGTTTGCTTTACGTTTATTTGATTATTAATAAACTAGATTCATTAAGTTGTGACAAGTATTACTTAGGGTAGTATATTTTAACTAAATTACCGACACTTCAGGAAGTAAAGATTTATACTGATATAATAACGATGTCTTTTTGGGATTATATGACTTGGTTTTGAAAAATAAACACACAGGTTTATAAAGTAAAAAAGTAGATATTATTTTGATCTCAATATTATTTCAGAACCGATAAACATTGTTTGTAATTTAAACTCCGTATAAACAACCGAAATCATTAAAGAAAATGTGACACACATTTCAACCCCTATTTTCGAGTCAATATAAATAAAAAAAAAGTGTTTAGCAGAACATGGTTTCGATCCACGGACCTCTGGGTTATGGGCCCAGCACGCTTCCACTGCGCCACTCTGCTTATTTTTCCTTGCTGTCAAAATGTGTACATAGTATGCAACTTTTGAAAATAACACATTTGCTTCGAAAAATTGGTTGCTTTTAAAAATAGAAGGGCTGTTATTAACTTAGGGGTTGATACTTGTGTATTTCCGTCGTATAATTTGTTAAGTAAGTTCAAGTAAGTGGAAAAAAAGTATTTAACCATTAAAATTTAAAATAAGCACATTACATGTTTATTTGAAGTTATTCTAATAATTAAACATGAAAGTGTTTTATTTAGGCCTCTTAGAGAACAAATAGGTGAGGTAAATATTGTTAAAAATTAAAATTTTAATTAAACTTAACATAACGATGTATAAAATTAAATTAATAGATATGAAATGTTAATTATGTTTACCAATTAGCCATTAGTTTAACGAAAGTGATCCAATTCACTGCAAAAAGTAGATTTCTTCAACTTTTTAAGATCTTAAAAAATTCTGTATTTATTAGAAAATCAGTTTTGAAAGAAAAATCACTTTAAGAAAGTATTACACTATTTTATGTGAGTTTCAGGAATTTAAAGGCAACTTAATATGAAATTGCCGATCTCTTATTCAAGGTTTTTTCTAAAGGACCTAAATACTTGTTGTTTGTCCCAGAGTAGATCTAATGAAAATAATTTTAAGCTAAAGTTTTTCTAAATTCTAAATTGTGTGAAAACGAAGATTTTAATTGTTTAAAAATATTATCTGTAGTTTAAAATTTAAAAATGTGCCTGCAAAAAAGGTTATGTTTTCAAAAATTTAAACGCTATTTAATTTCTCAAAAAACCTTAATTTTTCATAATTTTTGTTTGAAAATTGTTAGAGCAGGTTTTTTAACTTAATTTTGTATGTATAAAATTTTTCAATTTTAGTAAAAAAATATTTTTAGAACGTAGTTATTAAAAGCTTATTAATATACGTTTTACATTTCAATTTAGTAACGACTCATTTTCGAGATATCGAATTTCAAAAAAAAAATGTTTTAATATTTTTATAAAAAAACAATGACATTTTTATCATCAAATATTATTGAGACAGTATAAAAAACTGCAGAAAATAAATAGTTGAAATCGTAGGGGTCATGACCACCCCCCCTGGGAGATAATTTGTTTGTTTTTTCGTAGGAATTGCCTTCAATTCAAAACTTATCGTATTGCATTAATGGATATGACCCCCATTATATTTTCAATTACATATATATTTTGTCTATATGAAAACAAAATTTGTATTTTACTTCCTTAAGCTTTGTTGCTAAAAGTACTACTTTTAACTGAAGACTGGACCACGAACATAATATGAATCGGATATTCATCCTTATTCCAAAAACACAGCACAAATTCATCAACTTTTGACCAATGGACGATCAAGGGGGGGGTCATATGAGCCATAAAGCTTATACAGTTAAGTTGTATAATTAAAGATTTCATCTCAAAATTTGTTAATAATTTAACGACATTAACCAAAAAGTGGTTTGCTGTCAAAAACAACTAAAATTATTGTTTTCACTCAATTTAGAATTTGAAAAAAAGTTTAGTCATGCTTTAAATTATTTTCATAAAATTTGTTTCTAGGAAAAAGAACAAATATTCAGGTTCTTAAGAAGAAACCTTGAATAAGAGATCGTCAGTTTGATATTAAGTTGCCTTTAAATTCCTAAAACTAGCCTTCAATTTTATTATTAAATTTTTTGACACACATAGTGATCATTGAAGTGATATTTACTTGCTACATGTAGGAACTATGTAGCAAGTTTTGCATTAGTTAAACAATTCGAACTTGAGCTTTTAATCAAACATGACATTACGATGGTAGAGAAGTCGAAAAAATTGGATACCCCGTTTATGTCCGTCTGTCTATCTGCCCTCCCCTACAGTGTTGTTTGAAATTAAGGTTTTGAGGCGATTGGCGAAAGGCGTTTTTTTTTCATTTTATTAATACGAAAAATAACAGGACTTCCCATACCAATTTGTTTGGTAAAATATGTGATGTTTTTAAAACTTTCTCTAAATTTTGTATTCTTAATTTGGCTTCTTTCTACAAGAGAAACATTTTTTGGTATTGCTCCAGAAGAGTAACCCTCATAACCTTTAAGTTTTTTTTAACTTTTCTCAAGAACTAATGGACCGATTTCAATTATCTTCTCTTTTTGTGCAAGTTCTTGTCGATAATCAAATGATCAAATTGATGATGATTTTTGATGATCAAAAATGTCATTTTTTTTTAATTTAAAAAAAAATAATATTAATTTTGTTTACAAAACTCGATATCTCAGAAAGGGGTCAACATTTTTTAACGAAATTAAAATGTATATTTATAAGCACTTTATTTAGTGCTTACCAAAAATATTTTTAAGACAAAATTTAAAATGATTTTCGAGAAAAAAAATAAGTTAATCTAGAGAGAAATGAAATGGCAATTAAATTTGTGAGAAAAACTTATTTTGCAGGTACATTTTTAAATCTTAAAATATAGGATATATTTTTAAACCGACTTTTTGAAAGAAATTAGCAAGTTCTAAAGACCCAGTCGTGCATTTTATTTTGTTCAAAATTGATTATCTGTTGAATACAAAAGATCTTAAAAAATTAAATAAATCTACTTTTGAAGTGAATTTGCTTTGGATGCTCTAGAACTGAGATTTAAACACGAATTTAATAATATAAATGTCCCAAAAACTGCAAAAGTGACAGTTTTGTTCAACTAATGGCTAAATTCAAGAACCAAACATTTTTTCTCTCTACAATTTTTAAGTTCTGTTGACTAAGATCAAAATACGAGGGATAGTAATAATAGAAAAAAGCCCGACAATTTTTCATATCAGATATTCCTTCATTTTCTGGATTTTTCAAGTTTTGTAGCATTATTCGCATTAATAGAAATGGAAACACGAAAAGTATATTTTATTTTTGGAAAAAAGCAACTTTTCCAAACAATTTCTTACATTTCTGCGTGAAATGCACCAAAAACCCTCTAAGGTACTGTGATTTAGCTCTTAAATATGGCATATTAAGAAAACTGTTGGAATCTTGGATTGCTTTCATATGTAACGAGTCATCATAAATTGCTGTACATTGTACAACAGTGTTCTATAATAATTTTGTAATTAAAGTTGTCACTGTGGTACCCGTGGTCTTGGGTTCGATCCCTGCCTATTCCATCTAAAGTTTTTTTCACGCGGGTACTGCCTCTTGCGAGGAATTGACAAATTCTCCAAGAGTAATTCTTGTCATGAAAAGTGCTTTCTCAAATTCGGCTTAAAACTGTAGGTCCCCTCCATCCCTGACAACAGTACTTGCACACAGGAATGGTTGAGAGTTGTAAGTCACTGGGCCCTAGTTCTCAACGGACTGTTGTGCCACCCAATTTATTTAAAGTTGTCACTTTAGCCCTTGAAATGTGTTAACCTGAGGTTTTTTAAATATTGTTAGCTGTGAGTAAAAACTCATATAAGTGTGTGACCCCCCCCCCTGATTAAAAGTCTGGATCCGGCCTTGATACTACTGTTATTTTTAGTCTCAAAAACAAATTTAAAAAATGCCTAACGCGAATCGGCGAGAAAGCTTAATTTCCAAAAATTAAAATTCAATTGACCTAATGCTGTGGGGGAGGACAGACTTACAAGACAGACGAAATCGGGGGACCCAATTTTATCGACTTTTCTACCATCGTAATGTGATGTTTGATTAAAATCTCGACTTGGAAATGTTTTACGAATTTAAGACTTGCTGTATTTTTCCTATAATTCGCAAGTAAAAATTAGGGGGAGGGTACGATAACTCAGGCGACAAAGTTTAATGACGGATTTGTATAGAACAGTCAAAAGCAAGCATTTTTTACTATGGGAGGGGGGGTCGATCTCCCCCCGTTTAGGCGGTAGGGGCAACTTAAAAAAATATGTTAGTTTAATGGAAAAAAATAATACAAAAATATTGAGAATACTTACAACTAAGTTTTATACATTTTTTTAAAGCCAACACTTTTGTTTATTAGCTTGTTTTAAAAGCAAGTCAAAACTATGCATAGTTTTTGAAAAAAATTGTTTTAAACTCAAAATTTGTGCAAAAAAAAAGTTAAAAAAGGTTTAAAGTATAATTTTTCAAAACTTTCAGATTATCTACTATTTTTTTTTTAGAATTCATTGCTCTTATTTGTTTTTGATCAAAAACTGAAAACTAAATGATTTTATGTCTTCTAGTTCTTGAGAAAATTGAAAATTACCAAAAAAATATTTTAATTAAATTGCTTTTTCCTTGCTTGAGTAGTCTTATTTTGATAGTAATAATCGAATATGGATTAAGATATACCTGGGGTAAATTAATTTTTCTTAAATCCAGTTTATTTAAATGCAAAAGAAACTTTGCATGCACGCCATCTTGCACCCACCGCATCTTGCACCCTCCCCACCTTGCACCCACTCCACCTTGCACCCACCCCAAATCCTATAGTGTTCCAAAGCAGGGGGTTGCAGATCCCACTGTTGCATACATCCAAACTCGCATCTACCATTATTACTATCAAAATAAGACCACTCAAGCAAAAAACAATAATTAAATTAAAATAGCAGTTGTGGTTATTTTCAATTTTCTCAAAAACTAAAAGACCTAAAATCATCTAGCTTTCAGTTTTTCACCAAAAACAAATAAGAGCAATAAATTATGAAATAAAAACAATAATAGATAATCTTGAAGTATTGAAAAATTACACTTTAAACCTTTTTTAACTTTTTTTACTCAAATTTTGAGTTTAAAATTAAATTTTTCAAAAACTACGCATACTTTTGACTTGATTTAAAAACTGCCTAATAGAACAGAATGTTGGCTTTAGGAAAATGTATAAAACTTAATTGTAAGTATTACCGTTATTTTTTAATTATTCTTTTTTTTTCATTTTAAATACCAATTTTTTTAAATTGCCCCTCCCGCCTAAACGGGGGGAGATAGACCCCCTCCCAAAGTAAAAAATGCTTGTTTTTAACTATTCTTTAAAAATCCTTGCCAAAATTAGAGCAAAATTAATTTTTTTTTTCTGAGAAATTTGAGATCAATTCTGTGCTCAAAAGGTAAAGGCTCTTAAGTCGACTCAAGTGGTTTTAGCTGTCTCCCTTTTATATATTCTCTGTACAAACTAGTCATTTTTTCCTCGTAGACAAATCTTTTGAAACAATGAAACTATTATGTTCTTTTGTAAAATTGTTTAAGTTTAATTCGAAGGGTTATTCAAAAGCTAAAACAACTTAAGTAGAGGATGATTCTTCTTATGTATTAATCTATTTTGTTAATGAGATAATAGGCATAAATGATTTCGTTAAAATATCTTAGATTGTTTTTATGTTCGATATTAATCAAAAAAGTAAAATCGTTTATGTAAACTTAAGATATCTTACCACACAACTTCTCTTGCATTTACATTTTGTATATTGACTTAAGATGTTTTACCATATTTAATAAATAAGAAAAGAACACAAACAAAAACACAATAAATGAAAACTTGTAAAAGTTTTTTTGGTAAAAGCACTTAAGTCAAAAAAACATTAATAAATGTATTAAATACTCTACTTATCAAAATTTAATTTTACCATTTATATAATTGTATATATAAATGCAAAACTACACAAAACTGAATTTTCATACCTTTCTTAATTTGTTTAAAACAAAGTTTGCAAGTAAAAAAATCACTTTCTGAAAAACTTCAAAAACAGACTTAAGAGCTTTTACCTTTTGAACACAGAATAATTTGTTTTTTAATTCAAAAAAAAAAACTACACAGAAGTATCTCCAAGAATATTTTAGTTTTGGAACCAATAATTAGTTAAAAAATTTATTACAAGAGCAGGTTTTGGATTTTTTATATTTATAATAAAAGTTCAGTCGGGGGCACTTCTTTGTTTTTGAGTTTGAAAATTAAATTTTCCTTTGCAAATTTGTACATATGTACCTATGTATATTAATTTCTGCATGTGAAAAATATCCAAAACTTCAAGCAACTCATCGCTGAGAGTTTTCCTTGTAAAATACATTGCCTTTTCCAGTACAAGTTTCAAACAAAGGAAAAACAAACAAAAACAAATTATTATTTTCGTTACTTCTATATACTCTTCGTGTCACTGAAATAGGGACAAGCTTTTTTCGTTTTATTATTTACCGATATTTCGTAAACCCTTAAGTTTTTTGAAAATACCTAAATATGGAATGAATGAGGTATGTATTAAGTTTATATTGCAAACAAACATTAAGTTCATAAATAATTTCCGAAGAAGGTCATAAAAAGTACCTGTTTTTTTGTGTCACATGAATAGGAACAAGATCTATATTTACCTATTAGCGTATTTTAAATCAGATAAAAGGATACTCAAATTGTTTAGTATAAATATTAATTTGATAGAATCAAGGAGGAAAAAGGCCAAATTCGAGCTTACCGCAATCTTGGCAAAACCATTCGTTTTATAGCCAGCAAAATTAGAAGAAGTTAAAATGTTGTTTACAACTACCTCAAGGACCCAGAGAGGTATGGAAAAAAATATACAAAGAAAGAGTCAAGAAAGCCACATCATTCCAGAAAATGCGGGCGATAGTGACAGCTGCTTCAAAATCAAAGCTTTCCATTAGTAAAATCAAGGCAGAAGCTGGGGTGAACGCTAGTAGATCGACTGTTGCTCAGATGATACAAAAAAGAAGACCATATACGACAACAAAAAAATTAAGAAAAAAACACTATAGAATTTTGCAAAACATCACATCAGCTGGAATCGAGCTTGGCATACCGTCGCCGTCGTCGTTTCCGATGAACGGACGGACCTGATGGATATAGCTGCTATTTCAGATTCTGTAACGAGCTTTTCCGCAGTTTTCTGAATTACTTGGTAAATGTTCAAGTAAAAGTTTAAAATGGAGGATGCCAATACCAAAAATCCGAAGAGATTATTGACCCCATAAATCGGTCCTAGGCAGAAATTTCAATTATCAATTATCTGACAGCACTCTATGAATCTATACACCACAGGTTCCTTGAAGTAATTCAGGAATCAGGAGGCAGCACACATCACTAAAAAATTATTTTAATCCATTCAATAAAACCAGTATTTACCTAAACCCTGAGATTTGTTGTTATTTTCTTTACTTTACAGGGTCTTACAAGTTAATTAAGATCTTGTGTCTATTCATGTGACACATGTACTTTTTATGACCTTTTTCGGAAAAACCGTCATAAAACTTGTATTTATCAAATTAATCCAAAAAAATTCCACATTTGGGTTTTTTCCAAAAAAAAAATCAACGGCTAAAGAAATATCGGCAAATAAAAAACGAAAAAAAACTTGTCCCTATTCATGTGGCATGAAGTGTATGTTCGTATAATTAGCTACAATGTTAAATAACTAAGAAAACAAAAGTGGAAATATAGGTGCCCCGTATATAATATTTAAAATTTATAACACCACAACATAAGGTTCCGCACATACGAGTACATAAATCTCAAGGCTTGTATAAGAAAATTTATAATGCAGTAGTTAAGTTACCTACGTTTGCTTTGAATTAATATTCCACTGTCAATTGGAGCCATATGGCTATAAATGGCTTACATTTTATATAAATGCATAAATATATTATTACCTACAGACAAATATACCCAAAAAAACTCGTAAAACTTGGCCCATAAAACTTCATGCAAATAAAATAAATTGTTTATAAAAATCCATACCACATCGGCTATTAAATACCACCCACGAAAAAACCGACAAATATTGTGTTAACATGCACATCAAGTCTGTTTTGTAGCTGTTCTTCTTTATTTTTTCATCAGAACAGAAAAATTATAAAGTATTAAAAGTGAATCAACATTGTAGTAAGTATATTTGTAAAAGACAGAATATTTTAATCCCATCCCACGAGGAGCAAGGAGCAAGGAGCAATAATAACAATGTCAACGGTGGCGCATATAAAATTGTCAATTTACAACCGTAATCATCATGACAAACGGCTTATCGCCAGGATTAGACCTGACGAAGTTATAAATGTATCTGCACCCTTGAATATCTGCTGCTATGCTGCTACAACTGATGCAACTCTAACCAACCAACAAGATTCATTTTTATTTATTTCTGTTGTCCTGGGTTGGGATGAAGCAGTGCAACGCAACGCAGCGCAGCGGTGGCAGTGGCAGTGGCGGTGTAGCGCCGAGTCACGCAGAGAGTTGTAACATTATTATTTTATTTATTTGCAATTCCTTTATTTTTGTTGTTTCCATTAAAACTCGTAATTACACTTATAATCCTATTATCCTTACATATCACTGACATTAATAATTTCGAATTGAATTCTCTTTTATTTCACATCGGCATCGTTCTGGCATCGTTCGTTCGTTGGTAAAAATGTAGATGAATGGCGGGCGGATGCACGCGGCAATCCTGTGATTTCACATTCAGATTCAGTTTCAGTAGCTTGGATGTCGATGGCGATGTCGATGGGTATCGGGATGGGTGTAATTAAGAGCTCGCACTCGGTTTATCTGTGAGATGACCTTAATATTTTCGTTCTGCTCATTGTCAATTCGCGAAAAGCAAAATTTATAGCCAAGCCAATCCGTTTTATTCGCATACGACTTAAATGTATACACGACTTGGAAACAAGGACACGGTCGTGGATATTTTATGAATGCACTTAATTAGTTGCAACATGAAATGACACAAAAAACAAGGTTGTTTTATTCATTCGTTGCGCACTGTGTGTTGTGTGCAATCATGTAGCATTATTTTAACATAAACAACCCTATACCTATTCTGGGCTGAGTCTCGTTCTCGTATTTTAGTTCAGCATCCCTGAGAAGCACTACCAGGGTTGCCATGTTCTGGACTAGATAGGTAGTCCAATTTAAAATTATGTTTTTGGCCTAAAATTAGAGTTGAAAAAGCTGCCCAAAAAATAGCCCAATTTTAATACAAAACCCAACGGGAAGTATGCTAGAAAAAATAGGGTTTAAAGTCCAAATAATAATTCGGTTAAAAGCGGTTAGCCCCGAGTATTGTGTCCATAGTGTTTTAAAAGATTCCTCCCTTTTGTTTACACCCATTTAAAAGGGGTGACACAATTCAGACAAATTTCACCAAAGATTAGATTTCGACTACTTTTAGCCCAATAATTATTCTGCCGCCATACTTACTATTTTGTCGACAATTTAAAAAAAAATATGGTCCAATTCTCCATTAATAGAGCAATCTGGCAAGCCTGGGCATAACACAGGATTCTCTATACATAACCACACCATCATGGTTCATGGATGACAAAAAGAACACACATCCTTTCTGAATATTTCTATAGCATGCATTTTACAATATGAACAATCGGAAGTTAATCAGTCGCGATTAGAAGTTAGGTACGTTGGTGTTTTCCTATCTACACTAAACTATTCCAATAGATATTTATAGATTTTCATTGACAATTAAATTATTTTAACATTTACATTTTACTTTCATATAAAAAATACATAGGTTAACGAGAGCGCTGAACGCTTAAAATATATAAATGTTGGTGGTTTAGGGTTATTTTGGTCTCAGTTTTGTGATAGGACATACATACATACACGAAACGTTTGTACCTAGATGAAGTTCCTCCATAACAGTTGTAAAACTAATTAAGAATGCATTCATTAAATAAACAGGCAGGGTTGTATACTCATATACCTACTATATACAAAAACGACATGTTATTTTTTTTTTTTTTTTAAGTCCTTCAACAAGGTAATTAATATTTCATGAGTCCATGGAAAGTGGTGGATTTTGTTTTCATTACATTTTTTACTTGTCTACTTTGGGTTTTTTGAAAATAAACTAAAAAGACAATCTTTTAAAAAAACAATTATTTATATCTTTACATACAAATTCTATTCGTGATAAGAAAAAAATTGATATAGTCACGGAATTCGATACCAGTGAAAAGGATTTTAGGGAACTCCAGATTTCAAGACAAATATTTAGTTAGACAGATATTACAATATTTTTGCAATTTGTAGTACAAATATTTCTTTAAGTACAAATCTGGGCCTTGTTTTACCAAACACTTTTAACTTTTTATTTTGCAACTTTGCAAATTACCTTTCACCAAACGCAAATTTGCAAAGTCCAAAGTCTTTTGTGAAAAGTGAAAAGTTTTGTTATTTTGCAAAGTATTTGTACTTTCTGTCTCACCATAACAAAAAAAGTTTGTTATCCATTTTGCGTTTTCAAAAGTAAACGTAAATAAAACACATATACAATATTTTTATTCATGATATTTCTTTTTAACTTCCCATAGGAAGTTATTGTAATTGTTCCGATTTGTCAAATTGAAAATTTTGACATTTCTCGACGTTTCAAGGTCCCTAGAGTCGAAATATTTTTTTTTAGAGAGATGTCTGTGCGTGCGTGCGTGCGTGTGTACGTACGTTCGTACGTCCGTACGTTCGCGACGTTTTTTCGTCGTCCATAGCTCAAGAACCAGAAGAGATATCGACTTCAAATAAATTTATTTTATTTTTATTTTTATAATAAGCACACACTCAAGGGGATATTACTACCCTTATTATGCAGAGGCACAGTGTGAGCACTAGGAAGAGGAGAGAGGGTTTAAATAGAGATGTCGGTGCACATTGGTTTTGAATTCCTGAATATTGCAATGACTAGGAAAGACAGAGTGTGGTAAGGCATTCCACATTCGCGTAGTACGGCTAAAGAACGAATCTCTGTATTTTACAGTACGGCCGAAGTTGGGCTCGAGGGTATACTGATGAGCATTCCTAGGAGCGCGAGTATCACGGTTGAACTGTTTAAGGGGAGGAATGCAACTGGCTATTTCACTAGAGCATAAGCCGTTAAAATAACGGTAAAAAAGGGTCAGACAAGAGACCTTACGACGATGTTCAAGCGAAGTAAATGAACTTATGATGATACATATTATCATCTATCAATAAATGATCTACGTTCAATACTATCCAAGAGGCTTAAGTAAGTTGCAGGAGCACCAGCCTAGAGATGGGAGTTATACTCAAGCTTTGGACGTATGTAAATTTTGTAGATAACAGCCAGATCAGAAGGGAGGTGAAATATTTCTTGCATCGCCTAAGGAAACCCAAACAACTTGCGGCATTTTTGGCGACATCGCGTATGTGATCATTCCACAAGAGGTGGTTGGTGACACACATACCGAGAATATCGAGGTGTTCAGTCTCATTGATGTATGGATGCATGGATAATGGCAATGGGGGTATATCTCGCTTTAACGATACAAGACAGCATTGGGTTTTCGAAGCATTAAATTCCACGCGGTTTTTTAATCCCCATTGAACAACGTTGTTTAGGTCGGAATTTAATAAGCTTATCATATTTTGTCGTTGCAGTTCCACATCCGAAGAAGAGGGATGTGAGTCTAAAAACGAATATGAAAAGCTGAGAGTACTATCGTCATTTATTTTATGGTTTTCAGACTTGAATCCATCCAATACTACTTGTATTGAACGATCCGAAAGGTAATTACTAATCCAATGAAGCAGGGATTCATGCAAACCGAAAGCACGCATTTTCGATAAAAGAGCCTGATGCCATTAAATGATAATAATGCAGAAAGAAGCAGAAAGGACTTTCAAAAAAATTGCGTGTGTGATGAAAGGTGAAAATATGTATATCATGAACCAATAACGCTAAAGACTTGAATTAAATTTTATATTTTTTATTGTAACGTAATACTAAACAACGGTTTTTTATAAATCAAAAAAACTGATAGAAAAATATTTGTCACCTCGAAAAATTTACGAACAAAAAATGATTTTATCTCCAAAACAATTCTGTGCAACGAAGAATAGCACTTTTAACATCGGGTCAAATTTTCAGAAAAATCGAATTGACAATTTTTTTATAAAAAATAAAAACCTAAACAAACATTACTCAAAGTTGGTAAAAATTGATTTTCGACTCAAATATCTTTTCAAAAATTTGAGATATTAGCTTTAAACAAATTTTATCTTTTAAAAAATATTGTTGTCAAAATTCAGTAAAATTTTGAGAAAAATCGAATTACCAGTTTTTGTACCATGAATCAAAACCTAAAAAAAATTAACAAAAGTTAGTAAAAATTGATTTTCGACTCCAATATCTTTTCAAGACTTAAAATATTGCCTTCAAACTATTTTTGTCTTATAAGAAATATTGTTTTAAATATTCGGTAAAATTTTGAGAAAAATCGAAGTGACAGTTTTCTTAAAAAATAAAAAATAAAAACTTAAAAAAAAAACAATAATAAAACTTGGTAAAAATTTACCTTGTACTCTTTTCAAAAATTAAAAATATTGGCTTCAAACTTGTTTTATCTCACAGAAAATATTGTTTCCGACATTCAGTAATTTTTTTATTAAAATCCAACGGTGGGTTTTTTTATAAAAAAAAATAAAATCTACAAAAAATAGTACGCAAATTCGGTAAAAATTGATGTTCGGTTTTCGATATCTCGTGAACAATAGAGGATATTGATTTCAAATTAATTTCATTTATCCAATTTGTACTTGTTTATATAAAAAATACAAAATTTAAAAAAATACTACTTAAATCGGTAAAAATTGGTTTTTGACTAAAAATCTTAATAACAAAAATAGATTTTAAAATCAAACTATTTTATTATATGCAAAATATTTGTTGGTAATTTAATTTTTTTAAATAATTCAACTGACACCTTTTTTAACAAAATACGAAAGCCTACAAACCTTTTAAGCAAGACAAATCGACAGGCGGGATGGGAAGTTATCAGTGTGGGTCGCATCTCAGCCTCTTCTTGGTTCTTCTAATTTTGACGAATTTACCAAATAACATGAATTTCAGGGTTAATGAGTTAATTCATCCCAATTTCAAAAATTCTGATTTTGTTGAGGTAGCCATCAGAAATTGAATTTGATAGCTACTTCAACAACAAAACAACAAAAAAAAAACGTTTCTTTCGAAATGCTAGTTTATAGTTTATAAAAATATGAATCATTTAGAAGAATATTTTGAAAACGAAAAAGTTAATAATAGTGTTCAAAGTGTAGTGGAACTAAGAATAAATTTATTTTTCGTGACAAGGAATGTACAGGGGAGGTGAAGAGCTGTTTCTTACCATCCATACAGCTTCTGCAAAAGTCATAGCCGCTTGGCGTGCTTTCCTATTAGACAGTACCCGGTTATGACACCTTGAGCGCTTTAAATCTAGTGTAGACCAGATGTGTTTTTTTTACCTGAAACGTGATCATGTTATACCATCTTATGTTTGCCTTCTTCATAGCGTCTTCCATAAGCAATAGTTTATATTTAGCGATTGGTATGCCAGCATTATTCAAACGTGGTAAAATGGGTTGTATTGTACCATTTCTGGCTAATTCATCTGACTTACAATTTCCTGGAATGTCTCTATGGCCCGGCACCCAGCAAAGGTGAATATTAAACTGTTGTGCCATCTCCATTAGAGTTATAGAGTTTTTAGAGACAGAATTCAGAGATTTGAAAGCGGCCTGACTATCTAAGAAGATACGAATACCAGATGTTGATACCACGTTTTCTTTAAGCCAGGACAAGACTTCTTTTAACTCCAAAAGTTCCAACTGGAACATGCTACAATTATTGGGAAGGCGAAATCAGGAACTTAATTTCAGAAGTTCAAAGTACAACTCCACCAACCTCTTCATTTGTTTTTGATCCATCTGTGTAAAAGTGGATTGGCTTATCTTCCAGAAATGCCCTATCCTCCCAGAAACATATGGAAGGTATAGAAATCTGGAGGTTTCTGTCGAATTGCAGTTGGAGGATGGTGTAATCTGTGTGCTTTATAATTGATTATAAATACATAATAATAACGAAGCGACCAGTGTTGTTGCTAACCCACTGCGATGAAGCTTTGAGGGAAAATAGCAGAGCTTGCAGCTATTAGTTTGCTAAGTATGTATATCAAGAGGTGTTAAATTTAGTAAAGTATCCAGTGCCGCAGATGGGGCTGTGCGAAGCTTTCTGAACCTTTTGTTGCTCAATCTGGTGTTCCCCAGGGAAGTTATCTTGGCCCTTTTCTGTTTATCCTGTCTATTAACGATGTATCGTCATGTCTACACTCAAGTGAAGTATTCATTTTTGCTGACGACATGAAGATTTTTAAAATAATAAAGTCCACCCATGATCGTATTCTTTAACAAGCCGACATTGATAGTTTCACATTTTGGTGTGGGAAAAATAGCCTTTCACTCAACTCTTTAAAATGCCAGACGTTAACTTTTACTAAAAAACGAATTGGTAGTGTATTTGATTATTATATATATCAAAGTAAAAACTCTGTCGCGTCTCCAACATTTAAAGATTTAGGTGTTCATTTCTGTTCGAACTTAGAATTTACACATCACATTAATTTTATTGTTAATACGCTTGGTTTTATAAAACGCTGGGCAAAGGAGTTAAATGATCCCTATGTTACTCTCTCTTTGTACAATTGTCATGTTCGTCCTCATCTTGAATATGCTTCCAAGGTATGGACTCCCTATTCATAGAAAACGTATCGAATAAATTCAACATAACTTCATTCGCTTTGCCCTAAAGGGCTTTAAGTCGAATGAGCATTTTATATAACTTAAACTGTTCATTGATAGATTTAAATTTGAATAAGGTGGGATTAAAATCATTGTTTAGAACCAGTGCTCCACTATCGTAAACGTTCTCATTTTATTTTTTGTTCTATAATAAAGGGTGTCCCAAAATTAACGCAAGGGTGTCCCAAATAGAAAACGCCGTTTTTAGTCTTTTGATAGTTATATTTTTATTGACTCGTAAAGTACATAGGATAGGGTTATGTATGGAATAACACATCGGACAAATGGCCTCCACGGCTTTGCATGCACATGCGTACTATTTTGTTGAAATTTTCCATGACCATTCTGCATAAATGTGGCTGAATTTCGTTGATGCAGCGTTGAATCTCCTCCTTTAATGCACGGGTGGTTGTGGGCTTGTTGACATAGACTTGTGATTTCAAATAACCCCATAAAAAGAAGTCTAATGGTGTTAAATCACACGATCTAGGAGGCCAATTTTGATCACCGAAACGAGAGAGTACACGACCTGGAAATGTCTCATGCAGTAATTGAATTGTTTCACGGGCTGTATGACATGTGGCACCGTCTTGTTGAAACCACATATTGGACACATCAATATCATCCAATTTTGGCAGAAAGAACTGTGTAATCATGTCGCGATATCGAGCACCAGTAACAGTCACTGCTTGACCAACATCATTTTCAAAAAAATATGGCCCAATTATGCCTCCAGCCCAAAATCTACACCATACAGTCACGCGTTGTGGATGCATTTGTTTTTCGACAATCACATGTGGGTTCTCCGAACCAAAGCCATCAAGATGAAAATGTGCTTCATCGCTTAGGATGATTTTGCTTGAAAAATCAGCCGCCAAGCTTTCACTATTTTTGAAATATTCTTTAATAATGAAGACACGTTGTTCTATCATGTAACGCTTACTTACTTAAGGTGGCGCTACAGTCCTGTGTGAACTAGGGCCTCACCCAACAAACTTCTCCATCTAGCTCGGTCCCTAGCTAGATGTCTCCAGTTTCGCGCTCCGAGTTGGGTGAGGTCACCTTCCACTTGTGCGCGCCACCTGATTCGCGGTCTTCCTCTACTGCGCTGTCCTGTGGGTGTGGATTCGAAGACTTTCCGGGCCGGAGCATTGGTTTCCATGCGCTCTACGTGACCTAGCCATCTTAGTCGTTGGACTTTTACTCACTCCCCTTCGATGCATACGGGACCGTAGATCACACAACCCAAAGAAACAGCGGTTAGCAAGAGCTATTCTTCGTTTGATCTCAGCGCTGGTGTTGTTTTCTGCGTTTACAGCGGAGCCTAGGTAGACGAAGTCCTTGACTACCTCAAAGTTACGTCTGTCGATGGTGACGTTTTGACCAAGACGTCGGTGTTGTAGGTCCTTTCTTGATGACAGCATGTACTTTGTTTTGCCCTCATTAACCGTTAAACCCATTTTTGCCGCCTCTGCCTCAATACTCACAAAAGCCCCATTAACATCACGCTGAGTTCTTCCGATTATGTCAATGTCATCAGCATATGCTAGTAATTGGACAGACTTTTGAAAGATAGTGCCTCTGGTGTTGACGTGTGAGCTTTGCACTATTCTTTCAAGTACGATGTTAAAAAAATCACATGACAGCGCATCACCTTGTCTAAAACCTTTTTTGACATCGAAAGGTTCAGTTAAGTTGTTTCCAACCTTTATGGAGCAGCGTGAATTCTCCATGGTCATCCTGCACAAACGGACGAGTTTGGCAGGGATGCCAAAACTAGACATGGCTCTTCTATCATGTAACGCTCCATTTTTAATAACCCTATACTGTTAGCTGTCAAATTGCTTTTTTTTTCAGGGTTGCCAACACTTCACTGCACAAATGGCGGCAAATTCAAATCTTGCGTTAATTTTGGGACACCTTTTAGTTAAATGTTAATTATGTTTTGTATTTTCTGCGTGAGTTAGGCTATAATTGTATTATTTTTTTACTAACAACTAACACATGCACTTATGATGAGCCTCTGATCGTTGTTTGATGCTTGCTATAAGCTTACTACTTTCTGAAATTCTGAAATGTAAAAAAAAAAAAAAAAAGAAATATGTGTTTAAGTCCCTAGCAACAACTTTTGTGTAGACTACATTGGGCTTGCAATTTAGCCCAATATCACGATCAAACATCTGCAGAGTAGTTCGAGTGTCGTTTAATATTTTCATTGACGAATTTCAGTCTAACACTATTTGCTGGGCACAAAATTGTTCAGGCATAGCCTCACACTTTTGTTTTCAAGGAGGATTTCTTTATATAGCTGGATGTATTGTTTTTTTTAATGCATATTTGATCTTAATAAACAGTATCTAAGATTTACTTTGTATAACTTTTTAAAATACGAATTAATTGAAAAGTAAAAAGTCTTTTCACTTTTCAGGATATTATTTGTTTGCAAAGTTGAAAAGTTGAAAGTGTTTGGTGAAATAGGCCCCCGGTCGGTTTTAATTCAAATTTCTTCTAGTTCCCTTTTTTCCCCAATAAAATTGAACAAAAATACTCCAAAATAAGAACAAAATTCTGGAAAGTCTGAGAATTCTATGTGTATTAAAATATAATTGGCCATTCAAAAAACTTAAGGTTATGCTTACTACATATCGTTAACGCTGAATACGTAAACGTGCGTAATACAAAGAAACCAAATTTGTTTGTAATCTTTAAGTTTTTAAGCTTCATTTATGCTATCAAAAATAAAGTACCTAGAACTATAAAACAACTTCTTGAATAAGCACGTGACAATAATTATAATAAAAGATGTCAAAGATCAGACTTAGAGACATAATTATACTCGTAATAGGTTAAAAATTATAAAAGCCAGCCATATACGTAGAGCTATAAAAAGACTCATCAAACATAAAGGATGACATTGTTATATCGAAGAAATATTCCAAGCAAACTACCGTCGCAGACATCAGACATACAATAATCATATAGTAAAAAATATATAACGTATATAAATAGAGTCAACTAGAGTTGGGTGAGGTAGGTATATTATTCCAGCTGGTCTAGCATACTATCATACCCCACTACCCCGACTTCAATTTCATTTAACCTCTTCGCGACCTTTTGCTTTTTGCACTTCCATCGTACTTACTCAACAATGAGGCCGGCCTCGCGAACACGGTTAGGTATACATACTCGTACATATAGAAAAATCGACGACAATTTTTCACCCAACTCCGATAATGATGACGTAATTTAATTCCTTCTTTCATTTATATAAAAGTTCGCAAATATATACTTTCTCTCATATAAAGGCATTATTCACAAGATAACAGGTGTACCTATACGTCCCTCTATATATCCTTTGAATATATGTAGTATAAAGACCGTAGGGCTCTATTAAAATGTAGATTTAAGTTGTACTTTTGTATGTTTTTTTTTTACTTTGTCCTCTATCCCTGGCCTGGCATATACCTATATCCTTAACAACCACAAGAGCTCTTAACTTCCTGTAATTTTATGCAAATATTGCAGAAAAAACATTCTTGCTTTCGCTGCATAAATTCTTCCGCTTGGCAAATTAGAATGCATCATCACGGTTCTAAGGGCAACAAAAAAATACATTAAGGGGGGCCAAGGGATGAAGTATACAGGATTCTATAAAATAGGGTGTAAGAAGCAATAAATGTTGACTATGTCCTTACAATGAACTTTCGCACGTAGGGATGATGTTAATTTTTCAATACCTTCTCGCTATCCATAGAGCCTCTGTTCTTGCAACTCTATATCATGACATGGTATTTAATTTTGTGTGGCATCCCTCTTACACGACTCGAAGGGGACAACACACAAAACTTTGCACACGGCACCTCTGTTGTGGGTGGTTGGGCGTTGGGAAGCGTGGTGTGGTTTCAATAATTAAGTACCTTTTCACATTCCCAAGTCAGCCACAAAAAAGAAAAAAACACATCCTCTGTCATCGTTAATAAAATCTTGATACCTTTAATACAACCTTTAGCGGTGAGACTTATATATGTAGCTCTGTATATATTTAAATATTTTATAAAAGTTATATGTTTGTTCTTGGGCGATGTCCCATATTTCAATAAAGGGCTTAATTGGGGTTTCATGGTACCGCATTCGAACTAATTAAACTTAGAATACCTAGTTTTATTTATATGCCATGAGGTACTAGTTTCACTAAAAGGGTTGTGGCACTCTATATGCGATATGTTTAAAGAATATGAATTTAAAAGATGTGTTAAAGTATGTCCTGGCTGTTGCCTTGGGCTTATATCCAAATCAGAGTTTTTTTTGTCCTAGAAATTTTGCAATTCATTATTTCGTATCTCTCTGAAATCATTTTCAACTGCATAGGAGAAAGATATGTTTTTTGGATTCATAAAATCCATCAGTCTTATTTTTGAAAATCGATTGGAAAGTATGTTCAATTAAAGACCGCGGTTGGCATCCAATTACCTTAATTTTGTATCGATTGTCTTACTTTGACAGTCAAATTGCTTGTCCAAACTTTTTATAAAGTGCCAGTACTTGAATAACTATGAGCTTTTTAAACAATTATTAGAAAGGTTTCCATAAGAATTTAAATATTGGCTATATACCTGGAAAAGTTGAAAAAACTATAGAGAATACATTATCGATATAAGTTTTTTTCAAATGTAGTTTGAAGAAATAAAAAGACACAATAGACTTAAAACAACACACACTCCTTTTAGATACAGCGGCTTTTAATCTGAATTCATTATTTTTTTTTCCTTCGGTCTTCATGAATCCTTCCTTTATCGGATTAGTAACAACCTTTCGGATTGTTCATTACAAGTGGTATTGGATGGGTTCAAGTTTGTAAACCACAAAATAAATGTTGGTGTATAATATGATATAAGTTTTTTTCAAATGTAGTTTGAAGAAATAAAAAGACACAATAGACTTAAAACAACACACACTCCTTTTAGATACAGCGGCTTTTAATCTGAATTCATTATTTTTTTTTCCTTCGGTCTTCATGAATCCTTCCTTTATCGGATTAGTAACAACCTTTCGGATTGTTCATTACAAGTGGTATTGGATGGGTTCAAGTTTGTAAACCACAAAATAAATGTTGGTGTACCCCAGGGCTCTGTTCTATCACCAACACTTTTTCTTATATTTTTATTAATGACCTGCAGACTCACAAACCTCTTCTTCGGTTATGAAACTGCAACGACAAAATATGATAAGTTCATTGATTTCCGACCTAAAAAGCATTGAATAATGGGGTTTAAAATGCTACGTGGAATTTAATGCTTCGAAAACCCAATGCTGTCTTGTCTTGTTAAATTGAGATATGTATACCCCCTTGTTATTATCCATGGATGGCTCTTGTGTTAATGAGACTGAAAATCTCAATTCCGTATATGTGTCAGGAACCACCTTATGTGGAACGATCACATAAGCGATGTCGCCAAAAATGCTTCAAGGTCAAGATGTTTGGTTTAACTATTAGGCGATATAAAAATTTGTCTCTTCTTCTGATCCGACTGTTATTTACAAAACTTATATACGTCCAAAGCTTGAGCATAATTCCCATCTCTAGGCTGGTGCTTCTGCAACTTAACTCTATTGGAACGTAGAGCATTTAAATTGATTGTTGATAATATCATCGTTAGTTCCTTACCGTCGCTTGAAAATCGTCGTAAAGTTTCTTGTATCGCTCTTTTTTACCGTCGTTTTAACGGTGTAAGCGCTTCGTGGAATGCTCATCAGTCCAACTTCTCGGTCGTACTGTCAAGTACAGAAATTCGTTCTTTAGCCGTACTACACGAACGTGGAATGCCTTGCCACATTTTGTTTTTTGCAGCTATTGCAACATTCAGGAATTCAAAACCAATGTGCACAATGTGCACGACATCTCCTTTCAAACCCTCTCTTCTTTCCCTAGTGCTCAAACAGTCTCTCTACATAGTAAGAGTAGTAATATCCCCTTAAGAGCGCTTATTATACAAAAAAGCCCTAAAAGTTACATAAAACCTAAATTTGCATAAATGTTGAAATTTAGAGATTTGAGTCTCCTGGATTTTAGGTTTTGTGGTTTCTGGATTCGATCTAGATTCTGAAAATATTTATTGTTTCTTTTCGTTTTATTATTATGACGCCAAATCCTGAATTCTAAGATTTTTGCAATCCTACTAAGGAATTGTACATTTCATTGCTGGACAGATGTCATTTCCTCACCGATCTTTGGAGTAAGGAATTTCACTAACGACATTTCACAATATTTTGAATAAGTCAATCTCCCGGATTTTCAACGGATGAAGTTAATTTTCGTCTAGAAGGCTTCGTTAATTTTTAGAATAATGTGTTGGAGCTGAAAAGTCCTCATTTTATCACTGTTCGTAGTGGTTTTCAGTCTGGAAGTGTAAATGAACATTTATTTCGAATGATTCGGGTATTGCGTTCGCGAGAAAAAGGTTTGCATATTGTACACCTTAATGCTCAAAGTTTGAGTCCAAAATTGGACGAATTTCGGTGGTTGTTTATTAACTCACAAGTTGATGTGATATGTATCTCAGAAAGTTGGTTCAGCTGTAAGTTTCCTAGTTCGGTGTATGATATTGAGGGCTACAAACTCTTCCGTAGTGACAGAATCGGTCGAGTAGGTGGTGGTGGTGCTGTTTACTTGCGTAATGGAATAGGATATCAAGAAATTTGCCGATCAGGTGAAAACACTGCTATAATGATTATTTGCTTCTTAAAAAGATTTATAGACATAACAAAAACACTGAATTCGATACAGTAATTAATACATTAGAAAGATTTGCTTTCTATGCTGCTAATATAGTTTTGTGCGGAGATTTAAATTGCAATTTGTTAGATACTCGTTCGTCAGATACTATGACTGATTATCTTAAAAGTTTAAATCTTCTACCTGTTAATGTTACGTCGGCAACTCACTTCGCTAAAAATCATACCCCTACTCTCCTCGACGTATTCTTTGTTGGTGATATCAAGAAAACTCTTTTCTATAACCAACTAACTGCCCCGGGTTTCTCATGTCATGATATGATAAATTGGGCAATGGTAAACGAATTTCAGAACCTAATTTTAACATAGACTGCAACCAACTAAATGCCCAGTTTGTGTCTTTATCTGTTCCCAAAACACGTAGTTCAATTGACTCTCATGGCTCTGCATATGATGTTTCGAGTAATGAAATTGACGACCCTGAACAAAGTTTTAACTTTACTCGTTTCACAGACGAAGATATCGTCGAGGCAATGCTGTCCATTAAGTCAGGCGCGGTAGGCATAGATGGGATCAATCCGAAGTTCTTGAAAATTGTACTTCCTCATATTCTAAAATACATAACTCATTTATTTAATTCTATATTAACTAGTTCCGAGTATCCGAGAATATGGAAATATACTAAGATACTTCCTATCCCTAAGACTTTAAACTGTGCTAACTCAGAATATAGGCCTATTGCTATCCTGCCATTCCTATCTAAAGTCGTTTAAAAACTACTTTTAAAACAGATGCAAGGACACCTAACATACAATAGCCTGCTAGATACAAACCAATCCGGGTTTCGTGCAAAAAAAAAGCTGTAAAACGGCGCTTTTACTTGTTGTTGATGATATACGCAGAGCGATGGATATGAATCGTGCTACATTCTTAACAGTGCTAGATTTTTCAAAAGCGTTTGACACAGTCGATTGTTTTGCGGTGAAACTTCTGCACTCATACTTATCTAATCGACAACAATGCATTGCTGTAGGAAATCAGACATCTTCATTTCTGACAGTCCCAGCAGGGGTCCCTCAGGGTTCTATTCTTGGACCTCTATTATTTTCACTTTACGTTAATGAGCTTCCTCGACTGGTTAAATCTTGTAAAGTTCATATGTTTGCCGATGACGTCCAATTATACTTGGACACTCCTGTAGATAGCATAAGAAATGCTATTAACTATGTTAATGAGGATCTAGTAGTTATACAACAGTGGGCTCTCAAGCATAACCTCACCTTCAACCCAAGAAAATCTAAAACTTTGTGTATTTACAAACGCGCCCTTGATAAGTCAAGCTTTCCACCGGTTCTGCTGGGTGGCTCAGTTATTGAATTTGTAACGTCGGCTAGGAATCTAGGTATTACTTTAAGCGAGACTTTATTATGGAATCACCATGCAGCTACTATAATTGGCAAGTTATATAGTGCTTTGCGTCTACTGTGGACATCCCAAAGGTTTGTTCCTGTCAGTAGTATAAGATGTTGCTTATAACATCTCTTCTATTACCTATTTTGCTGTATGGATGTGAAGTGTGGTGTAGCGTTGACTCAAATACAAGGCGAAAACTTAATGTTATATACAACAACTTTTCAAGATACATCTTTAATATAAGATATTACGACCATATTTCATGTTATTCTAAACAGTTCGCTAAGAACTGTTGTACTGATCCAGCCAAGATTTTGCTTGCCTGCAATCTGAACGTACATTTTTTCTCCATGCCACTCAATTATCGAACTCACTACCTATTACAATTAGAAGAATAATTAACACAAACGCATTCAAATATCGTCTTTTAACGCATCTGATAAATGATGTTTAGGGTTATTATAACTAATATAAAAAAAAAATTGTATTTTTAGTACCTACTAAATTTAAAATTCTCGAACGCTCTAACATATTTTATAAAGCCTTCACAAATAATAAGATTGTAACCTTAATGTGAATTATGAATTAATAAATATGAATATGAATATGAATATTATGAATATGAAGTGTGATTGAACCATACTAATTAGGAAATGAGGATTGCACTATCGGGTTATGATTAATGTTTTTTATGTCTCTTCAGAATTGGAATTGGAAAATATTTATGTGGACGACGTTTTTTTCAATCACACAAGTAACGAAATAATCGGAAAAGTTTATTGACCATGTTTTTTTTCTAAGAGCTGAACAATTTTCCACTGAGTTCTTGTGATTTAAAATTTTTACCCAATGTTTCACAAAGAATTCAAAACCTTAAAGACAGAATTCGAGCAGTTATCGAGGAAACAAAGTCGAAAATCTGTAAATTGGTCATGGAAAATTTTATAGTAAGGATGCAACCTATTCCAATCGTTTGTCTCCTATGTTTTCGTATTTTGTAAAAAAAAAGTTGTTAGTTGAATTGTTCTCAAAAAAGTTAACTAAGATTTCGCAACAATATTTTGCATATGATGAAATAAGTTTGACTTCAATATCTATTTTCGTTCCCAAGATTTTTAGTCGAAAGCCAATTTTAAACAATTTTAGAAGTATTTTTTGAAAGTCTTATATAAAATATAGATTGGATTTGTCTAAGACCATTTTCTTCCATAAGCAACAAAATTTAGCACAGAATGAAATCATTTTAAGGTCAAGAACTTAATTTATTAGTGTGATATCGAGAATCGAACATCAATTTGTACAAATTTTGTGTAAGTTTTATTTTTTATAAAAAAACGGACTGTTAAATTTTTATACAAATTTTGCTGATTGTTGAAATCAACATTTTTAAAAGACAAAATTAGTTTGAGACCAATATCTTTAATTTTTGAAGAGATATTTAAGACGGAAAATCAACTTGAACCAACTTGTAGTACTGTTTTGTTTAGGTTTTTATTTTGTGTAAAAAAAACCGTTACTTTGATTTTCCTCAAGTTTCTTACCAGATGTTAAAAACTTTGTCCTTTGTTGCATACAATTATTTTGGATGTAAAATCGTTTATTGTTTTTAATTCAAGTCGTAAGCGTTATTGGTTTGTGAGATATTTTGGGTGAACCAATATTTTCAGTTTTTTTTTTTAAATTGGTATTGTAAGAAAACACCCGCTTAATTTTTTTGAAAATCCTTTCTGCATCTTTCTTTATAAGAAAAGCTTCCCGAACATACGGATGTACGAGCCTACGAACATACAAACATCTCTCTTAAAATCTTTGATTTAGATTCTAGGGACTTTGAAACGTCGAGAAATGTCAAAATTTTCAATTTGTCAAATCGGACTACTGAATACAATAACTTTCTATTTGAAGTAAATAAGACTAAAAGGAGTTAAATAGCGACTTAAATTCAAATCTCGGTTTTTCATTTTTCGAATTTTATATAAAAGAAAAAAACTTTAAGTCACATAAGTACCTTAAAATGTTGAATCCCTCGAATGTCTTAGGTTATGGAATTTACATGCATGCTCTGACTCAAAAATAGTGCGTTACCCAAAGAGTAAACCTTTAAGAATTCCAAAAATTCAGTGATTGCATGCGCGCACCTACCGATACCAGACTGTCTAACGTATTTTAAACATACTCCTTTAATACTCGTATTCATAAACCCTCCTGACCAGACTCTTGTAAACCTACTCCCATGGAATATAAATAAACAACAATCTTCAATTAAAAATACATACTCGTAAATTTTCTACAGCTAAAAGAAACAATTAGGGCTAAATACAATTATCTGCCCGTGTGCCCATCCATATGTGCTCTAAAGTCTATCCAATAAATAAACTAAACTATCCCGTCTATTGTCACTCACGTTTTACGAGGATCAACTACGACGTCGAGCCCGTCGATAGACTTAAGGTGTTCGACATTGTAACACCTCCAGTTATTCAATCAACCCATAACAAAACTCCGACACACGACGACACACCATATAGTGCAGCACGTTTATCAACTTATGTACCCTTTTTTTAACCCAACAACGACGAACGTTCAATTATATATTGCCTTGCTCTTATCCATCGAATTGTAGAAAGGTAGGTGGCAGGTAAGGTACCGTCAAGGTAAGGTATGTATCCTTTATAGGCACGAGCAGCACTTTGCCACTGAATGTTCTCAAGGCGTCACATTGGTGTCCGCACGTCTAACCTAGCTGACACAGTGAATAGTGAAATTACGAATCAAAGTCACAATAGATTTGTTTGCCTCAGGTCCAACTCACCAAAGAACATCAACAATACCACCGACCGACATACTACACGACGATATTGTGTTGTATGCCCAAAGCCAGAGGCGCCCATCTGCCCGTGAACCTCCTGCTTCTGCATCATGTTCATTGTATACATATGGAGAATGGAGGATCGACATTTACCGATTTCGGTTCTAGAAGTCTGTGAGACTGAGACTAAGACCGCGACCGCAACCGAGACTGCGAGACTGAGACGTCTCGACGGCAGCGATGGACGTCACTTTGTTGTTCAACTATTTTTTCAAGTCCACCAAAGTACCTATAGACCACTCTTCGAGTCAGTCAGCGATACAATATTGAATGACCACGCTAAAAGCCAAGTGGTAGTCATGTTGAATGCGGTGCGCATGCGCAAATGCGCCTACGTCTCAATTCTCTCTTCACGAACGTGCTTCGGATTCCTAAACGGGCAAAGACTCAATGTTAACAAAAAAATATAGAAATAACCAATACTTTTCATTCCCGTGCCGTCTCGGACGTCTCGACTGTCCCGTCTCGTACCGAAGAAGAAACACTTTAAAGAATGTTTCTTTTCTACTGCTTTCAGCGAGATTCTACTCCTCGAAGCAACGTGTGTGCCACTGTCTGTCACACTGGTGTCTCGAGCATTTGTGAAACTTGATGTGCCAGCCAACAGCAACAACAGCAGGCTCTAAAGCGTCCGAATTAAGTGCGAATTTGTTAGTAATTTGACGGGGCACTTTGTCAAAAAGCGCCTGAGGCGTGTTCGATGTCAATTAATTCTCCATTTTTCTTTGAAGATGAATGCGCGTGTTTCGTTCGTTTTTGAACCGCTATACATATTTGTGATGGAGAGATGATTATATGATGATGATGGCGACTCCGATTGCGGCCCGCGCCGAGCCGGCCGCCGCCGAGAAGCCGCGCAGCCGCACCGGCCGTGACGCTGAAGCTGTCATGTGTCCAGATGAATGTGTTGTGACATAAATGTGACAGAACATGTACACAGACTTGACATAGATCGGATGGACATAAAGAACCAGTGCGTAGCAGTTTTTTAACGTTGATACAAAAAGTCCGTTCGTGAAAATCTCTGCATCACGATCACATTCGAGTATGTTTGGTGGATAAACATATGTAAAAAGAATACTCCACTGAAATACAAATTAGTGAGGAGTGATTGATTTGACAGAGTTGGACCGCCTGACATGATTGTTGACGGCATTGAATGGCGCAGAAGCTTTGACGTTTGAATGACTACATGGCATGCATCACATTTTTAACTTGATGATTTTTGCATGTTTTTTGCATGTAAGTTAGACATATTTTTTCGACCGCTGTCGTTGTTGCCGTCGCTCGTCGTCGTGGTCTTTGTCGTCTTCTGGAATGTCTTATCTAATTGAGATGTGACCAGGAGTTGTATGCCCCAAAATGCGCGCCGCCACCAACCGCCTTCCCACCGCCGCGCCGCCGACCGATGTTGACGGACCAGACGATTGCAAAAGTTGTATAACTAGTCAAAAAACTTATTATGGCGGTCGATCAAGATGTTGGATGGACGATGCCAAAACCGCGCAGCATCGTCTTCGGTTATGTTTATGTTTATTACGTTGCTGATGACGTCGTTAGATGATGACGATTATGATAGCATAATGCTGCTAGTGCATTTTTGATGTTTCTTCTTCTCTCTCTCTAAAATGTATAACCAATTTTTAAGTGCGGTTCAAGTCTTGAATTGCAAGCAACAACAAATTGAAAAAAGAGAAAGTTTATTACATGCTCTATGTCTATAAGACGCGGCCTTAAGGAAGAAGCCATATTGACATACTCATTTTTTTTAAACGAAATTGAGATACTTAAAATAAGAGTTCCACTTTAGTCTAGATTTACATAATAATGGTTGTTTTGATATTATTTGAAATAAGAGTATGTTTGTTTTCCCTCGTAAAAGTCCTATTTTTACAACTTATAATTTAAAGTTTTAAATATTTCAATTCCACTTAAGGCTACTTTTAATTTAAAAGGCTTAAACGTAGTTAAGATTATCAGGAGATCTTTTAAGATTTAGTGTTTAGGTTGGAATTTTGAGAAATTGAACCTCCTTTTAAGCTCATTGCGGGAACTCCAAGAAGAGGGTTTAAAGAAATCATGTGACCAATTTTATTTCAAACTTCCCTAATAAAGAAATACCTATCTCAGCTAAAGGTTAGCTTTTGTGATCGAAGAAAATACACATCATTTCTTAAAGCATAAACAAAATAAAATACATCTCACTTATGAATGTCATAAGTGACCGAATTAACGTATGCACCCTCATCCGCAATCCAATTGAGGTGTGATTCGTTTAGTTTAGTATACACTTTTCAAGAACGATTACAGTTGCTCGATTATGGCAAAAGACGTTTAATTCAACTTAAAAACTCTAAGGAAAAGACATCTAAAAGAGAAAATGGGAAACCTATCTAAATACATTGTGAAAACCTAACCAATTTGGGTTTTTGAAATAAAGTTTTGTTTTCATACTTATTTATTGTCGGGGGTTTATGTGTCATTTATCATAAAAGTGGTTTTGCTGAGTTTCCTCAACTTTCTTTAAACTCTTATATGACTTAATGTAAAATTTAAAACCAATATCCACATTACACATTATAAATTCCATGTCCTTATAATGAATTCCTGTGATTTTGTATTGCGCTATTTAGTCAGAACAGAACTGCGGATTAAATATCACACAATTTCATTTGACATAAGAACGAGTTATTTTGACAATTCATCATTTTCTTATCTCGCTGCCACTAATTAACAAATAAAAACAATTTGTATAAATGAGTAGCTCACTTGGCAGTGTAATGGATTGCTTTAAAAAACTATAATATCCGACAAACTAAATAAAGCCTAACGTTAAGCTTGCCTATCTATAAGCGGATCGCTTTGCACGACCCCATCTGCGGCACTTGATACCTTACTCTAGCTAACACCTCCTAATATACTTAGCAAGCAAATATCTTCAAACTCTGCTTTTCTGGTTAACAATAACATTGGCCACTCCGGAATTCTTAAGTATTTAGAATAAATTCCAAAGCACACACACTACACCATCGCTATCTGCAATTCGACAGAAATTTACAGATTTCTATACCTTCCAGATCTTCTGGGCCTTGGGGAACAGTCTTTTAGACAAATGGATCAAAAACAAATGAAGGGATTAGTGGAGGTGTGTACTCTGAAAGACTGAAATTAAGTATCTCATTCCGCCTTCTCAATCATTGTAGCATGTTCCAGGCGGAACTTTTGGCGATAAAAGAAGTCCTTTCCTGGCTTAAAGAAAACGAGATATCAACCTCTGATATTCGTATTTTCTCAGATAGTCAGGCCGCTATGAAATCACTTGACTCTGTCTCTAAAAGCACGCCAAGCGGTTAGGCGTATTCTCAAATGACTTTTGCAGAAGCTTTACAACGCTACAAAAGTAGAGTGACAGGGACAGCAAACGACGCCATATTTCATTCGAAGTCAGTGGCCTCAACGCCAATTTATGGTCGTCATAGCAGATCAACAATTGAGCGTCTGGTGGAAAAATTTTAATCCACAGGCACAGTGCAAAATGTTCCCGTGCCAGTGAGACAAAGAAGTGTCCGTAGTGTCGAGAATATTACTGCCGCTGAGGCTTCAGTTGCAGAAAGCCCAAACGTGTTTCCCACACGTGCGTCGTTCTCAAGCGTTGGGCATTTCTGCGACATCGTTGTTGGCCTACATTCTTACAAGACCACCAAAATCTTCGTACGTTCGTGAATTGGGCTGAGCAACAACTTGAAAAAGATTCGGATTTTTATCGAAAAATCATCTTCAGCGATGAGGCTCATTTCTGGCTGAATGAACGGGATCGCTACCGTTCAAAGACAACCGAATATTTTTGGCCTCAATCGGATGATATGGACTTGGAGGCGCCACAAGCCACATAGCAAATGTCACAATCAATTTATTGGAAACCAAGTTTGGAGAACGTGTTATCTCACGAAATGGTCCAGTCGCTTGGCCGCCTCGGTCGTGCGATTTGACGCCGTTAGACTATTTCCTGTGGGGCTACGTCAAGTCTATGGTCTATGCCAAGAAGCCATTGACGATTGATGAACTTCGTTCGAATATCGAACGTGAAAATGCAGCAGTATCGGGTTTAGCGTCTGGACGTCTGCAAGCGTTCCCGTGGTGGCCATGCAAAAGAAATCGAGCTCCATACATAATGGCATTGAACTTAAAAAAAAACTTTTGTAGCGCTCTTATTGAAAAACCCGATACATGCCCTGCTCTAGCTCAAAAACGCAAGAATTATTTTGGAGAATTCTTCTATAACGATCTAAACGATCTCAATCATATTAACATAATCAGTGTTTCACGTTTCGTAAAGGACTCAAACTGGTTTCATTGAGCATAGAAGAAAGCCTCATTGTGGTATTACAATGTGTGTCCTACTCCATGACGAACAGCTACTTTAAGCTTAACTTACCTTAACTTAAGGCACTTAAATTTTATACGAACCTTTATCATGTACACTTTGAAGAAAGTCCCAATTCTACAGAAATAAAACATGTTCGAACAAAGTGTTAGAACTTAATTTCATTAATTAGGCGCAACTCTCATATTCAAGCTATTTCAGTATCAGTTGAGATAATTCGAAAAGGTCACCAACTTTGAAGAATGTCTATATTCCTGGTAAATGGAATTGAAGCCAATTTGAGACCTTTTGAAATAAGAAAGTTGATAATTATGGACTTATAAGAATTCATCCAGTTCGACTTAAGTAATAAAGAAATGACGTTTCAACATGACTTTTTGTATAATCCAAGTTAATAAGATTTTTGTTTACCATCCTCTTAGAAGTAAAACGCTCAATTGTTTTTCTAGAATCCGCATTCCATCAATAGGAACTTTAAACAAAAATAAATAAAATTATTTCATATACGATTATACCTGGATCCGTATTGATGTTTTTAAAAACGTCAGCGTTCGTCATAACTATACAAACGCCTCAATTACTTGTTGTCATATTAAGTAACTTCAATATTCCTAGAATAAGAATTTGCTTCCCTCTATCAACCGGAACATAACAGGGTTCGAGTTTGATTCTCTGAATTAAACAATAAAATCTCAGAATTATCACGACTTAAAGCTACATATATATGCAAACTTCTCCCTCTGCATATTAACTACCTATATAGACTTGTAAAAGCTATACAAGCTATATCAATGCTTGTATAAGATGAGATTGCAGTTGACATTGGCCTTGTTAAAATAAAGTTGTTGTCATAGTCTCTGGGCTTCGCGAATATAAGATATCCGATCTGTAATTGTTTGGTAAATAATAATTATAATAAATTGTTTAACACGACAATATTTTTGTTTATTTCGTCGTTTTTGGTTTTTTCTTTTGAATGAGCAATTATTATAAATCATCTATTCTCCCCCTCTCGCTTTCCCTGTTCTTCGAGAAATACGAAAGCAGTAGCTTCGTCTATACAACTCCGTCGAAGTGTCACATTGGCTGCATTCCTATCGTTTCGCTAATTTTTATCGCCTTTGACTTTTTTTAAGATAAGATTGTCGACTTGCTCAACACAACATACCTACTGCATTGCTTTGCTGAAGGTATGCAGAAGGTGAGTGTACCGTGATCTCGCGAATAGCTTGAAATTCCTGATGCCCATCGTGTATAGACAGAGGGGAATTTTCATAAGGTTCTTAGACCTCGCCATAGTTATGATCGATTAGAGATAAATAGCTTTTCAACGTGTTCTTGACAGGTCGTGAATTATTCTTCCCGGAATTTTTAGCAAACTTGACATTCCATTAGATTGCATATTATATTTTGTAATAAATCGATTGCAAACAGATAAAGCAATAAATTAAATTACATTGAAAAGAAGTCGCAATTAGAAAGATATACCTTTACAATTTATAGATAAGCCATCAAAAATTTATTTGACCAATTAATCGAGTTGCAAAAAGGTAGATCCCCTTGAATTCAAGAGTAAAACTGCAATAAAGATATGATTGGGGCTTGCATTGCGGGCGGAAGCACAATTTCCTTCTATCAAGTATGTGCCTTCCTGCTTGCATTTTGTTTAACTGCCTCACTTGACAAAAATAGATTTGACTTTATAGTGTGATGTATGAGAATTTAGTACTTTACTAATAAAACTCATTTTTCAATCAATTACAAAGCTGCATAATGTCAACATTTATCGTAAGAAGATTTTGAAAACCTTGTACTGTCAAATTTGGACCAATTTTAACGTTGTAATCACTTTCGACAATCGAATCGAATAAAATCGAGACAAGCTTTTATGAGGATTATAATCGCCTTGTCTTTCTTAAAACGTTTGTGGGTTTTTGTGTTTTGTTAAAAAAATTGTCAGTTGAATTGTTCTTAAAAATTTAAAAATTACGAACAATATTTTGCATATAATGAAATAGTTTGATTTAAAAACCAATTTTTTGACGAGAATTTTAGTCGAAAACCAATTTTTACCAATTTTAGTAGCATTTCTTAAAAAAATGTATTTCTTCTATAAACAAATACAAATTGGATGAATTAATTATTTTGAAGTCAATGTCTTCTATTATTCACGAGATATTGAGAACCGAACATCAATTTTTAAAAAAAAAATGCATACCTACTATTTTTTGTATGGAAAAAACGGACTTTTGGATTTTTGTAAAAAAAACTTACTGAATGTCGAAAACAATATTTTCTGTGAGAAAAAATTAGTTTGAAGTTTGAGGCGAAAGTAAATTTTTAACAAGTTTTAGTATTGGTTAAGCTTCAATTTTTACCAACTTTTAGTAATGTTAGGTTATTATTGTTTTGTAAAGAAAACTATCAATTTAATTTTTCTCATAATTTAACTAATTGTTAAAAACAATATTTTGCATAAGAACAAAATAATTTGAATCCAATATTTCAAATTTTTTAATAGATATTTGATATTAAAGTCGAAAATCAATTTGTACCAGCTTTTAGTCATTTTTTTAAGATTTTTTATTTTTTATAAGAAAACTGTCAATTCGATTTTTTTCAAAATTTTACCAAATGTTAAAAAGATTATTTTTCGTTGCACAAAATTGTTTTGGAGATAAAATAATTTTTTTCGTAAAATTTTCGAGGTGACACCAATTTTTTTTTTAGTTTTTTTTTTAATTTATAAAAAAACAGTTACTTGGATTTTTTTCCAAAAATATACTTGTTTGGTATGGCGTCATTATATATAATTTAAAACTTAATTCAAGTCTCTAGCATTATTGGTTCGTGAGATATTTTGGGTTAACCAACATTTTCACCTTTTTTTTTTTAATTGCTATGGTAAAAAAACCACCCACTCAATTTTTTTGAGAGTTCTTTCTGCATCTTTCTGCATTATTATCTGTATAACAAAATTTATTTGAAGTCGATATCTCATACTGGTTCTTGAGCTATGGACGGCGAAAAAACGTCGCGAACGTACGGACATACGGACGTACGGAAGTAAAGTGTGTCCCAAAATTAACGCAAGATTTGAATTTGCCGCCATTTGTGCAGTGAAGTGTTGGCAACCCTGAAAAAAAAGCAATTTGGCAGCTAACAGTATAGGGTTATTAAAAATGGAGCGTTACACGAGAGAACAACGTGTCTTCATTATTAAAGAATATTTCAAAAATAGTGAAAGCTTGGCGGCTGCAGTTCGAAAATTTCATACAAAATATGGTCGGAATAGTGTTTTAACTTCGTCAACTGTGAAGAGATTAATTGAAAAATTCATGGAGACTGGATCCGTTGGAGACGCCAAACACACTGGTCGTCCAAAAACAAGCCGTTCAAATGTGAATGTCGAAGCAGTGCGTGAGAGTGTTGCTGACAATCCAGGAACCTCAATTCGACGTCGTGGACAAGAATTGCAAATTTCAAGAACCTCTCTACAGCGTATACTCACCAAATATCTGTGTCTTCATGCTTACAAAATTCAATTAACACAACAATTGAAGCCTAATGACCATGGACAGAGAAGAGAGTTCGTTGAATGGATTATTGAACATCAACAAATGGACCCTGATTTTTTGAGCAAAATCATCCTAAGCGATCTTCATCAAAATTGCCGCATTTGGGGTTCGGAGAACCCACATGTGATTGTCGAAAAACAAATGCATCCACAACGCGTGACTGTATGGTGTGGATTTTGGGCGGGAGGCATAATTGGGCCATATTTTTTTGAAAATGATGCTGGTCAAGCAGTGACTGTTACTGGTGCTCGATATCGCGACATGATTACACAGTTCTTTCTGCCAAAATTGGATGATATTGATGTGTCCAATATGTGGTTTCAACAAGACGGTGCCACATGTCATACAGCCCGTGAAACAATTCAATTACTGCATGAGACATTTCCAGGTCGTGTATACTCTCTCCTTTCGGTGATCAAAATTGGCCTCCTAGATCGTGTGATTTAACACTATTAGACTTCTTTTTATGGGGTTATTTGAAATCACAAGTCTATGTCAACATACCCACAACCACCCGTGCATTAAAGGAGGAGATTCAACGCTGCATCAACGAAATTCAGCCACATTTATGCAGAATGGTCATGGAAAATTTCAACAAAAGAGTGCGCATGTGCATGCAAAGCCGTGGAGGCCATTTGTCCGATGTGTTATTCTATACATAACCCTATCCTATGTACTTTACGAGTCAATAAAAATATAACTATCAAAAGACTAAAAACGGCGTTTTCTATTTAATTCAAATCTTGCGTTAATTTTGGGACACCCTTTACAAACGTACGTAACGTACACACCCACGCATAGACATCTCTCTAAAAATCGTTTATTTCGAACCTAGGAACCTTGAAACGTCGAGAAATGTCAACATATTGAATTCGACAAATCGGACCGATTACAATAACTTCCTATGGGAAGTTAAAAACTTAAAACTTTGAACAAAACACAAATCTTGGCCTAGAGGAAAAGAGACTACAAATTAAAAATATAAAGAGACTGAAATTAAATTTAAATACATACATACATAAAAGAGACGATACCGGATCGGACTAAAAGTTTTAGATTTCGAGGGGTTAAGTTAGGTTGAAGTATCTGTCCGTGATTAAAAAGGACACACAATGTGATACCACATTAATCTTGAGGCTTTTTTCTGATTATGATAATATGATTGAGATCGTTCGGCTAGTCAGTTGTGCGATTTTAGAACTCTATACTATTTATGTGGAGCTATGCTTAGGCTAATATCAAAAACAAGTCCGCTTCGATTGACGCACTGGAAGCCAACATTGAAACATTTATTCTTGATATACCAGCTGAAATGTAAGAAGGAATATGCCAAAATTTAACTAATTGGAAGAACCATTTTAAGCGCAGCTGCAATTTGCATGAAATAATCTTTAAACATTGAATTATATCGACCGTGCTATCGACCGGTGCACACAGCTCAAAGCAACACCTGGTGAAAGAAGTAGGCGGTACTTTGCTAAGTTCGGTGAATGAACAAGTCAGAAGGTGGAAAGAACAATTTTAATCGGTTTTAAACTGAGTGCTTCCAAATAACGTGCAGCCAATGGCTTGTAAAGCGCCCGAACAAACCATTCCCCGAATCCGCACCGAATCTTCCAGAAAAGATGAGATAGTAGCCGCAATTAAACCACTTAAGAACAATAAAGCCGTAGGACTCGATGGGAATGATCGTCAAGCTCTCAAAAAAAGGGGATCTCACAAAGTGCGAAAACTGGAGAGGTGTTTTTGTTCTACCTGCGCCGCCCGTTGCCAAAATAGTAGCAAAAATCATACTGGAACGCATCAGAGAATGCCTTGAGGCCACACTCGATGCCGAACAAGCTGGATTCCACGCTGGATTCTCCTGTATTGATCACATCAACACCCTGCGGATCATTATTAAAAAGTGCGTTGAATATCGAGCATCACTACACTTGCTGTTTATTGACTTCGAGAAGGCCTTTGATAGCGTCAACATGGAGTACATCTGGTTAGCTTTGCGGAGGAGAGGCATCCCAGAAAAACTAATTGCTACTATAAAAGCAACATAATATTATGGATCCAATTGTCACGTTCTGCACGATGGTAGGTTGTCAGATGATTTAAAAATCTGTAGCGGAGTTAGACAGGGCTGTATTCTGTCACCAATATTGTTTTTGCTGGTGATAAGCGATGTTCTGCGCGCAGCTTTATCAGATAGCGGAGGGACCCATTATACTTTGACATCCTATTTAAAGCACTTGGATTACTTGGACCATGTTTGCTTACTCTCTAATAGGATCATGGATCTCCATCAAATGACAACAAGTGTGGAGAGAGAAGCAGAAGTCGTGGGGCTGAAAATTAAACAAATATGATCAGCCTCGGAACCCGACCATCCTCTCAAATAAATATTTCCTCACGACCTGTGGAAAAAGTGAGGAGCTTTCAATAACTTGAAAGTATCGTCTTGATCAATGGCGGAACCGAACAAGACGTCATCTGCCGCATCGGCAAAGTAAAAGTGGCATTCGGTATGCTGTCGAAAATTTGAAGGAATAACTCTATCAGCGTAAAAACAAAGCTACGACTGTTTCGCACAAATGTCGAAACTGTACTTCTTTATGGGGTTCCCAACGGACTTAACAGGTCTGAGGACCTAAGTAAGTAAGTCCTATGGATTTAAAAAAAGATTAAATGCATTTTTCTGAATTGTGCGTATTTTTTTGTATTTCCAATGACTCTTTAAGTTTTTTAGTTTTGTACAGTTTTGAGAAAATAAAAACATTGACGCACCTTCTCAAGAATGTTTAAAAAGAAATTTTCACAATTGTACAAACGCAGTTAAAGAGTTAGATTTGTGAGAGAAATCTATGAAGAACGGCTACACCAAAGAACGAGAGCCTTTTATGTTTTTTTTTTTTTGTTTAATATCGAGAAGATATTAGTATAACAGTTTATTTTATTAATTGTTTTAGTGAACAAAGAGATAAGACAAACTGTATATGTCCATGTTAATTCATACCATTAAATAATCCACAGTTTCACTTTTCAACTTTATACCCTAAAACAAAATTAAAATTGGTACCCCCAGGCGTATACGTACTTTTTTTTAATTAAAATGTAAGAAGTTTCTCTCGATATAACTTCTTATAAAATCAATCAAACCAGTAAAGTGAAAATGAAGAATCACGTTTACACATAGTATGTATATATGCTTAAAACCAACAAAATAGTCCTTTTCACTTATCTTATCGCCCGACGACGACGGTAGGTAAATGTTTTTTAAATTTCATTCAATTATATAAAATGTTTCACAACTCTTTTAAGGAAAACAAAATATATACAAAAATGAAAAACATAAACAACCCGATTGTGGATATTTTTTATTTAAAAAAAGAGAAAAGAAAAGAATTCGTCCTTCATAGAAGACTTCATGATGCATCAACACGCATCATACACAGCTCAAGGTCTTGAATTATGATGATGATTTTCCTAATCAAAATGTCAATGAGAAACACAAAAACCAACAACAAAAAAATTAAAAATCCCAAAGCACCCTCAAGTACCTGATGCCGAACCTAAGTTCTTAATTTGATTTTACAGAAAAAGTCCTTCTTCTGACATTCCTCTGTCATGCCATAACCTCTTATTTACCTTAGGTACCAACCTAACCAACCACCCAACCGTAACCAACCAACTTATGTGTTTTTGAGTTATCGTAAAAAAGGCATTCATTCAGAGATCCTTTTGGTTTTGTGTGTTTCATTTTTGTTTTGTTCTGTCATAGCTATTCCTTTTGTAATCCTTGGGTTATAAAAATCATTAACTCATTGCTAAAACCTCTTTTGGCTCTTAAATTGTCGACCACTTTTATTTTTGGAGTACACTTATGTAAATATGAGGATAATGCCTAAGAAGACGTAACTTCTCTATACGACACTCTTGGCGTATATATGTAGGTATATAAAGTGTTTTTGTTGCAAACGAAGGTAAGACAGAGACAGAAAGATGTATGATGTAGTGGAAAATCGATAGCCGTTATCCCTGAGTGTTGTACACAAAAGGAGGCACTGCAGCATATTTGCCTCTGTCGCTGCTGTCGCTTTTAGCAATTTTTGTTGCTGTATGTAGGTATACTATTGCTACTGATGCAGCTGCAACTGCCGGAAATTGTGGTATGAACGAATGACTATATATATTTCAATTCGCTTGCTGCCTCCCACCACCATCCTTAAAACCATCCTTATTCCTATCAACAACAACGGCAATCACATCACACCATACCATACCATGCCACACCACAGCAACATAAACAGCACGTGGTATGAACAGAGTGATGTATAAGGTATACGGTTCGTTTGCTTCCGGCTTTTGGGGGCTTCGAAATGCTTTCAAAAGTAGGCCACCTAATTTTCCCGACTTGGTGTGGTTCGTTCATTCGTTCGTCCGTTCGTTGGTTGGTTCTGACAGAGAAGTATCCTTTATCCTTGCCTCTGCTTTTGCCAATAGCTATCTTATGTACTCTAGACCTAGGTATACCTACCACGAGTAGAACAAGTTACCTACTTGTTGTAAATTTGTTGGTGGATTTAAGGTTTCCACAATAACATTTCAATACTATTCGGATACGGATTCGGAGCAAGGTGTGAGGATAAGAGCCCTTAGAGTGGATAACTACACAACCACCTCACACCTGCCTCCGTACCACCCAACTATATGTTAAACATAGTCCTTCTTCGTATACTATTTGAATTTTAGTATACGAGTATTCTGCGATTATGTAAGCCAGGACATGAAGTCGGCATGTTGTCTGAAAAATCGAATTTCGTTCGCATTTCGTATATTCTCAGATACTCGGATATACGAGTAGATATAGCATAGGTTCCGTTAGCATTACCAACAACCAACAACTAACATAAATATATATAGAAATGAAGTTTTGCCTTGAGGGTTGTGTGTGATAAATTGGGCTATGCATGGAGCCTTGTTGGGGCCTAATTAAATTTCGAGATAAGAGAATGAGTAAGCTATTCTATGTTCTTTCACTTATTCTGTTGTATTTTTATTTTTCTTGCTATTTCGTATTCCATTTTTATATTTTTTCATTTCGTCCTTTTTTTTTGGAAAAAAAAACTTGCGTGCTGGAAAAAAGGAATTTCCAAAGAAATTAATGTTTCGTGTGGAATTTTCTTTTTTGTTTTTTTTTTTTTTATTTTAGAAAGAGACCTCTCTATATACATACATATCTGTTGAGCCATTAATCGCTGAACAAATGTATATTTTTCTATTTTTGTTGTTGGTGTTTTTGTGTCGAAAGATTACGGTGATAAAAGCATACAATCACGAAATTGTAAGGGAATTTCCTATAAATAAAAGGAATGGACACGGACAATGATAAATACTTTTCTATGTATGTTTTAATAAGGATATAGTATACAAATGTTTGTGTTTTATTGTCATTTCGGGAAGGTCAGGTTAGAAAAATGAACGGGACTTGAAAATAAAAATATAATTAATTATATTATTTCCTTGTTTTTTTATTATGTAAATATGGGTGCTTTTTGTGTTGGAAGCTTAAGGATTAAATATGGTGATTTTTACTTTTAATTTTAGTCCTTAAGAACAGAAATTTACGGACGTAAAATTTAAGTATTTTGATACTAGCGGTTTTTAAATTGTTGTGTGCGATTTCGTGTGCAATTAGGTCTTCTACGACTTAAAACTGTATTGAACTTTTAACTTAATAACAATGTGCCAATTAAATGGCTTGTATATAATTAACTGTCTCACTGTCACACGTATCTTTTCTGGAGCCGTTCCCCTATACTATTTTAGTGTGTGGAAATCATCATTGTTTCAAATCTACTCTTCTTAAATAGTTTTTACTATTTGAGCTTTATATGAGTAGAACTTATATTTTTTGATATGATATTTTTTTTATTAACGCCAACATCTTCTAATACGTGCTGAAAACATTCGTTAAATGAATAAGACTTCTGACTGAAAGGTACATTCTTGCATTTTTCTGAAAGTGCAATACAGCAATACAGGACCAAAATTACTTCCCTGCGGAATACCAGCATTATTTGTCTAAAAAAAATAACCTTACGTTTATTACATTAGATTGCTTAGTAGTCTATAGATTTGTAAAGTTCTAAGTTGTCATTCATTACTGTAGTTGGATGTTTTCGGTAGTGATTATCACATTGAAACCTTGACGATGGGCTTGAAAGATTCTATTAAAAGATGCGTTATTGTTCTATGTCTTCTTAGAGTGTGTTCTTCATCAAAATTGATATTTTTCGAGTCTAAGCAGGCACTTAAATCCCACAAGGTCTGATCCCAAGACACAAGCTAAAATGGGCTCTCAACATCTTCGAACAATTTAAATTTGCTAGAACAGATGACATAATACCAGCCGAACTACAAAAAGCCTCATACATTATTGCACCAAATTTTGAGGCAACTTGTATAAACTTTCTATATTTGGTCCATATTCCTTTGGCATGGAAATAAATGAAAGTTGTGTTTATACAGGGTGTCCCGTAAGTAATGGTTAACCCCGATATGCCACATAGTAGACTTTATTACCGTCCTGAAAACTGATAAAAAAAAGTTCTATCCCAACCACAAGAAAAGTTATATGCATTTTTTTGTTCAGTGCATTATTTTTTGTCTTACTTTACATTTTTGAATACCACGACTTCAAGTGAATGAGTTCCATCATTTTTTTTGCAGGAATATTTTACATTACTTGTGCCAACACATAAGTAGAAGAAAATTATTATAACTGTTGGACTTCTTAGAGAAAAAAATTATTTAACATTGAATTTCAATGCAAAATGTGAAAATAAAAAATTTTTGAAAAAGTTAAATCATAGCTGGTATAAAAAAAATGCATGAATACCTGAGTGACCAACTATTTTAAAAATATGCGCGTTAAATGCAGATTTCAAAATGGTATTACTTACTTACTTAAGGTGGCGCTACAGTCCGGGGCGGACCTGGGCCTCAACCGACATGCGCCTCCAGCCAGCTCGGTCCCTAGCTAGCTGTCTCCAGTTTCGCACGCCAAGTTGGTTGAGGTCCTCACCCACCTGAGTGCGCCACCTGAGTCGCGGTCTTCCTCTACTGCGCCGTCCCTCGGGATTGGATTCAAAGACCTTCCGGGCTGGAGCGTTGATGTCCATTCGCTCTACATGACCCAGCCATCTAAGCCGTTGGACTTTTATTCTGCTAACTAGGTCAGTGTCGCTGTACAGCCCGTACAGTTCGTCGTTATATCTTCTCCTCCGTTCTCCATCTATACGTACGGGACCAAAAATCACCCGAAGAATTTTTCTCTCGAAGCATCCTAAGAAGTTCTCATCTTTCTTTGACAGGGTCCAGGCCTCAGCGCCATAAATGAGAACCGGGATGATGAGTGTCTTATAGATGGTGATTTTAGATGCTCGAGAGAGGACTTTACTTCTCAATTGCCTTCTAAGCCCAAAGAAGCAGCGATTTGCAAGAGTTATTCTTCGTTTGATTTCAGCGCTGGTGTCGTTGCCTGTGTTTATAGCGGTGCTTAGGTAGACAAAGTCCTTAACTACCTCGAAGTTATAGCTGTCCATGGTGACGTTTTGTCCAAGACGTCGTTGTTCAATGTCCTTTTTTGATGACAGCATATACTTGGTCTTGCCCTCATTGACCACTAAGCCCATCTTCTTCGCTTCCGTCGCAATGCTCAAAAACGCTCCACTGACATCACGCTTTGATCTTCCAATTATGTCAATATCATCTGCGTATCCGAGTAATTGGATGGACCTTTGGAAGATTGTGCCTCTAGTGTTGACGGTTGAGTTTTGCACAATTCTTTCCAGAACGATGTTGAAGAAGTCGCATGACAGTGCATCGCCTTGTCTAAAACCTTTTTTGACATCAAATGCATCGGTGAGATCTTTTCCGACCTTGATGGAGCAGCGTGCATTCTCCATCGTCATTCTGCACAAACGGATAAGTTTGACAGGGATGCCAAAACTAGACATTGCTCTGTAGAGCTCTTCCCTATTGATGCTGTCATACGCGGCTTTAAAATCGATAAAGAGATGGTGGGTATCGATTTGAAGCTCCTGGGTTTTTTCCAAGATCAGCCGTAATGTGAATATTTGGTCGATAGTGGACTTTTCTCGTCTGAAGGCACACTGATAAGGACCTATCTGGTTGTTGACGAACGGCTTCAGACGTTCACATAATAAGGCAGAAAGGATCTTATATCCAATGTTCAGGAGACTGATGCCTCTGAAGTTGGCGAAATTTAGAGGGTCTCCTTTTTTATGTATGGGGCAAACTATGCTGAGATTCCACTCATCGGGCATGCTTTCTTCCGACCATATTTTGCAGATAAGTTGGTGCATGCTCCCTACCAAGTCATCGCCTGCTGCTTTAAATAGTTCAGCAGCTATGCCGTCAGCTCCAGCAGCTTTGTTTGACTTCAGTTCAGATATAGCTATCTTCACTTCGTCTAGGTCGGGTAGGCGAAATTGTTGATCTGCGTCGCCTAGGTTGAGTGGTTATATCTCCCTTACAGCGGAATTCGGTTCGTCATCGCCGTTATATAATTTGGAGAAGTGGTCTTTCCATATTCTCAACATAGACTGCGGTTCTACTACGATGTTCCCCTGATCGTCTTTACAGGCTTCGGTTCGTGGCTGGTAACCTCGGGAGTTTTTTTTTTTACCTTTTGGTAAAATTTACGAACCTCATTCCTGTTGTAACATCCCTCTATCTCCTCGATCGCGTGCTTCTCGTGCTCTCTTTTATTCCATCTAAGAAGCCTCTCCTCTTCTGCTCGTAGAGCTCCCGAGCAGCTCTGGTCCTTCTGTGAAGCGCCGTTTTGTATGCCTCTTGCTTCGCTGCGTGCGCTTGCCGGCACTCGTCGTCAAACCAGGGGTTTCGCTGTTGTGGACGTGTGAAACCTAGCACTTCAGAGGCGGCATCTCTGATGGCTGCAAGGCAATGTTGCCACTGGTTTTCAATGCTTCATGCATGCAGCATAGGACTCCTTAAGAGGTGACTAGAGACTCGATCGGAAAAGGACATGGCAGTCTCTTGCGATTGTAGCCGTCTAACGTCGAAACTTCTCACAGTACTTCCTTGTTTTGGCTTGGACCGGGATATCCGTAGCCGTACCTTGGCTACAACGAGGTAGTGGTCCGAGTCAATGTTGGCCCCTCGGAATGTTCGGATATCCTGTATACTGGAGAAGTGTCGTGCGTCGATCGCAATGTGATCAATCTGGTTGACGGTTGATTGATCAGGAGATTTCCATGTCCCCTTGTGGATATTGAGATGTGTGAACTGCGTACTAGCTACCAGAACGTCTCGCCCCGCAGCGAAATCGATCAGCCTGAATCCGTTGTCGGAGGTGGTGTCGTGCAGGCTGTATCTCCCGATTGTGCCACCAAAGATGTCTTCTCTTCCTAGCTTGGCGTTAAAATCTCCTAAGATAATTTTAATGTCATAGCCAGGGCACTGCTCATAAGTCTTTTCCAAGAGCTCGAAGAATATGTCTTTGGTGTCCTCATCTTTCTCCTCTGTTGGGGCATGCGCGCATATTAGGCTTATGTTGGCGAATTTAGCCTTGATGCGGATTGTCGTGATACGCTCGCTCACTTTGTTAAAACTCAAGACTTTTTGCCTGAGTCTAGTTCCAACAACAAATCCACACCCAAATAGACGCTGCCTTTGTTCTCGGTAGCAGTCGCCGTAGTATACATCGCAGTCTTTTAGTTTGCGTTTGCCCGGTCCATCCCATCGCACTTCTTGGATGGCGGTAATATCTGCCTTGCAGCAGTTTAGGGCTTCCGCTAATTGTTCGGCTGCACGTTGGGTTGTCAACAGTGAATCCGTCCGTATCCGAGGCTTGTTGGTGCTTCGCAACTAGAAGATTTTTACGTGGTCAGGAAGTCACCCTGACGGCACAACCCCCAACCTGGAGGGCCAGATCCTTAGTATAACTCCAAGGACGGGGAGCCGGATAAACCGCTTCTTATAGGCCTGGGCTCCGAATAAGTCGTAGAAGCCCTATAAGGTGTTCACTAAGTAGTTCAACCTTACTGGAACTGTAGACACCACCGTTGATTCCATCTCGAGAATTCGTCCGCTGCCGTCTGGATAAGGAGAGGTTCCTTAGTGGAAACACCTCTCCCCCCTCTCTCGTTTGCTGCCCCAACAACTTTCCACTGGGGTTAGAACCCAATCTCCAGTTTAGGTACTAGGCACCCGATGTTCATCACGGGGAGTTGAGAGTAGGAGTTGATAGACAGAGGTGGGTTTTGAGAAAAAAACCTGTGGACGCTTGTGTCCTCTTGAATGCACATGTCTACCATTTGAACATCAAAATGGTATTACTTATTATTATATCTAGAGTCAATAGCAAGTTATTGGTAAAAATCTGCAGTACTAGAGTAAATTTAGCAAAAACAAAAGTTTTCAAAATTAGCACAGTAAATGTGAAAATAATACCAAGCGTTGAACATAGCAGATTTTTGATTTATTGGCTGTTTCTACGATGTTGTCCTAATGATAAATCCAAGCTTTCAACTTCTAGGGCCGAATGCATTCATGATAAAAATGTCAAAAAGTGCAAAAAACGGTTACATTTTCGAGCTTGATGGAACTCATTCACTTGTAGTCGTGGTATTCAAAAATGTAAAGTAAGAAAAAAAAAATAATGCACTGAACAAAAAAATGCATATAACTTTTCTTGTGTTTGGGATAGAACTTTTTTATCAGTTTTCAGGACGGTCATAAAGTCTACTATGTGGCATTTCAGGGTTATCCATTACTTACGGGACACCCTGTATAATCAAAGCAGAAAAATGTTCGCAAGTCAACCTTTAAGGTTTATTCGACCTATAAGTCTATCATTATTCTTTCTTAAGAGCTTGGCAACTCTTTCGCTAGAAGCTTCGTTAGCGGTCTGGAATCTGGTGGTAATTCGAAATTCTAACTGATATAATTGCAGCGGGTTTCAGAGTGATTGCATATGCGATTGACGGTTTCAAGAAAGCATCTTAACACCCTGAAAGAACTCAATAAAAAGCCACACACAAATTAATACTTTGGGCTGATCGGTGTGGACTGGGTGTCAATCCAAATCGCCTACAACTCCAAATTACGAATTGGTTATACACATCGGTAATCAGACCAACTTTACTGTGGTAATATGGTGTATTGCTTTAGAAAAAGCTTTAAACCGCAATAAACTAAATAAAATCCAACGTTCACACTACCTCACACCTCTTGGTATACTTAACAAACAAATAGCTGCTGTTCGCCTCAAAGCGTCATATCAGTGCGATAACAACAACATTGGCCACTCCGTAATTCTTAAGTATTTAGAATCAATTTCAAAGCACACAGGCTACACCAGCTTTCTATACCTTCCAGATTTTTCTGGGAGGAAAGGGCATTACTGGAAGGCTAGTCAATTCACTTTTACACAGATGGATCAAAAACAAATGAAGGGGTTGGAGGAGGTGTGCACTCTAAACGACTGTAATTCAGTCTTTCATTCCGCCTTCCCAATCATTGTAGCGTGTTCCAGGCGGAACTTTTGGCTATAAAAGAAGTCTTGTCTTGGCTTAAAGAAATCGTGATATCAACATCTGATATTAGTATTTTCTCAGATAGTCAGATTTTCAGGACTCTGTCTCTACAAACTCCATAAAGTCCATTAATGTCGATCATATCTAATTGAGATGGAAGGACAGTTTAACATTTTCTCTTCCATTCCAGGAAAATGTTAAGGCAGATGAACTCGCCAGAAATGGTACAATATTCTACCACTTTTGGCTCATGCTGGCATACCAGCATACACGTACCATACCGGTACGTGTATTTCTAATTCAAGACGATATGAAGAAAGCAAACATTAGGTGGAATCACCAAACATCACCATTTGTCAGGCCACGAAAAACAGCTGTTCTAAACTACACTTAAGGCAATTAAGGTGCTAGATATTTCTAAATAGATCGCATATAAGTTCGATAATCAGTGTCACGCCACGCGGCTGGTAATTTTCTCAAATGACTTTTGCAGAATCTGTATGGATGAGGAAGAGGACAAAACAGTTTTTCACCTCTTCTGTACATATCCAGCTCTAGCTCAAAAACTCAAGACTTACCTAGGAGAATTATTCTGTAAAGATCTAAACGATATTAACCATTTTAACATAATCAGTCTTTTACGTTTCGTAAGGGACTCTAACTGGTTTCATTGAACTTAGAGGAAAGCCTCAAGATTCATATAGTATCACAGTGGACCATTAGACTTGCCTAAGTGTCTCCTACTCCATTACGGACAGTCACTTTTACCTAACCTAAGCATTTTTTTTATTAAAATTTGGATCATTTCCTAAAGAATTGTTGATTCAACTTGTTTCAAATATCAAGAAGAAATCAAATTATTTTCTCAATTTCGCCAAACCTAGGAAAACTATAAAATGAATATTTTTCTGCATAACAAAACTGTTTATTCAAAGTGAACTTAAGTGTTCTTAAGCCTTATTACTTCATTGCATATCAATGAAGTAATGTTTATGTTTCTATGCAGCTTTGATGTATTTATTTATAAAAGTATGTTCCATTTCCATGTGAAAATTGAATAACAAGAAAAACTCACTTGGGTATTATTAAAACTCACTTTGCAAAATAAAATAAAATAAATATAGCAAAATATATATGTAGGTACTAACTACGAAATCCATTAACCTTCATCAAACGCAAAACAGGGTCATAATTTATTATTATTAACAAAAATTACAATTCGGGGCTCATAATAGCTTAGCTGTTACCTATATTCTTCTGATTTATATTTTATTGGCCTGCCATAGTATATTTATGTTTAAATTGCATACATTAGCGTCTTTTATTTGGTAATATACAATTTGATATCCAACAGTCATGCAAATAAGTAGATATACAATTAATTATATATAGGTACCTTTAAATATATGAAAGAAAACACAACACGTAATGACATAAAAATAACATAAAACAATAAAACACGCAAAGAAAAGACAACAGCCGAATTGTGAATTTATCAAAAGAACATATATTTATAAAATAAAGAGAAAATGTGCGTAGCATATTTTATTTAATTTTTTTAAATTGTACATATGGGAACTGTTTATACATAAAATTGCAATATTTTTATACTTAAAATTGAGTATTCTTAAAACGTAGGGCTTAGAAATTTGGAAAAACATCCAAAAGTTCTTTGAAGTGAAAGAAACATGATGATGAACAAAATCTGGTAGAAACAAAAGTGTGATTTGGGTTCTAAAAGAGTCCAACTTAAACAATACCACCAATATACCAATATTCGCTAAAACCCAAAACTGCTGATTTTTTACTAATTAAGTATAAAATTCTAGCGATGCTTCCATTTAAAATATGCAATTCCTAAATAACTGAGAGTAAAGAGAAGAGATCAAATAAATCTTATTTTTAACTTCCCATAGGAGGTTATTGTAATGGGTCCGATTTGTCAAATTGAAAATTTTGACATTTCTCGACGTTTCAAGGTCCCTAGAGTCGAAATAAAAGATTTTTAGAAAGATGTCTGTCCGTGCGTGTGTACGTACGTCCGAACGTCCGTACGTCTGTACGTCCGTACGTTCGCGACGTTTTTTTCGTCGTCCATAGCTCAAGAACCAGAAGAAATTTCGACTTCAAATAAATTTTGTTATACAGATAATAAGGCAGAAAGATGCAGAAAGGGCTCTCAAGAAAATTGCGTGGGTGGTTTTTTTACCATAGCAGTTTAAAAAAAGGTGAAAATTTTGGTTAACCCTAAATATCTCATGAACCAATGACGCTAGAGACTTGAATTAAATTTTATATTATATATTGTAACGTGATACAAAACAATTATATTTTTGGAAAAAAATTCAATTAACGGTTTTTTTTATAAATCAAAAACACTGAAAAAAAAAATTTGTCACTTCGAAAATTTTACGACTAAAATATGATTTCATTTCCAAAACAATTTTGTGCAATGAAGAATAATGTTTTTGACATCTGATAAAATTTTGAGAAAAATCGAATTGACAGTTTTTTTACAAAAAATAATAACCTAAACAAAAATTAAAAAAAAAGTTGGTAAAAATTGAGTTTTGGCTCAATTATCTTTTCAAGACTTTGAGATATTGGCTTTAAACTACTTTTATCTTTCAAAAAATGTTGTTTTCAACATTCAGTAAAATTTTGAAAAAAAAATAGAATTGACAGTTTTTTTACAAAAAATTAAAAACCGAAAAAAAAATTTAACAAAAGTTGGTAAAAATTGATTTTCGACTTAAATATCTTTTCAAAAATTTGAGATTATGGCTTCTCACTAATTTTAACTTATAAGAAGTATTGTTTTCAACATTAGGACAAATTTTGAGAAAAATCGAATTGACAGTTTTTTTACAAAAAATAAAAACCTAAACAAAAAAATTAATAAAAGTTGGTAAAAATTGATTTTCGGCTCAAATAGCTTTTCAAAAATTAAAAATATTGGCTTCAAACTTATTTTATTTCACAGAAAATATTGTTTTTTATATTCAGTAATTTTTTTATAAAAATCCAAAATTCCGTTTTTTCATAAAAAAAAATAAAATCTACAAAAAATAGAACGCAAATTTGGCAAGAATTGATACATTTAGACAAACTTTTAAGCAAGACAAATTGATAGACGGGATGGGAAGTTATCAGTGTGGGTCGCATCCCAGCCTCTTTTTTAAAAATATTTTTGGAACCCAAACATTTTTTTCTACAAAATTTTTAAAATGTCAACTGAAAAAATGTTTAATTATTTAAAAAAAAAATTAAAGATACGGATGCAGATTGGTTTTGAACCATACATTTCTGTAGTTCAGCTGAAAAATGAATCTCTGTGCTTAGAAGTGCTAAAGGGAAAACTGATAAGCATTCCTAGGAGTACCATTAAAACAGTTGAATTGTTTAAGTAGAGAAATGAGAAAAACTTAATATGCTGGCTTCAAGCTTATTTTATACTGCAGCGGCCAATTCGCACATTTTCTGCTGTATAACTTTATGAATCCTTATATTTTTAATTATTTATTTTCTATATATAATATACATAATTACTTACTTAATTACTTAAAGTGGCGCTACAGTCAGGGGCGGACCTGGGCCTCAACCAACAAGCGTCTTCAGCCAGCTCGGTCCCTAGCTAGCTGTTTCCAGTTTCGCACGCCAAGTTGGTTGAGGTCTTCACCCACCTGCATGTGCCACCTGAGTCGCGGTCTTCCTCTACTGCGCCGTTCCTCGGGATTGGATTCGAAGACCTTCTGGGTTAGAGCGTGATGCCCATTCGCTCTACATGACCCAGCCATCTAAGTCGTTGGACTTTAATTCTGTTAACCAGGTCAGTGTCGCTTCATAGCCCGTAGTGTTCGTCGTTCTATCGTTCAAAGTCCTTTTTTGATGACAGCATATACTTGGTCTTGCCCTCATTGACCACTAAGCCCATCTTCTTCGCTTCCGTCGTCGCAATGCTCAAAAACGCTCCACTGACATCAAACGCTTTGATCTTCCAATTATGTCAATATCATCTGCGTATCCGAGTAATTGGATGGACCTTTGGAAGATTGTGCCTCTAGTGTTGACGGTTGAGTTTTGCACAATCCTTTCCAGAACGATATTGAAGAAGTCACATGACAGTGCATCGTCTTGTTTAAAACCTTTTTTGACATCAAATGCATCGGTGATATCTTTTCCGATTTTGATAGAGCAGCATGCATTCTCCATCGTCATTCGCACAAACGGATAATTTTGACAGGGATGCCAAAACTAGACATTGCTCTGTAGAGCTCTTCCCTATAGATTCTGTCAAACGTGGCTTTAAAACCGATAAAGGGATGGTGGATATCGATTTGAAGTTAATAGGTTTTTTCCAAGATCTGCCGTGATGTGAATACTCGGTCAATAGTGGACTTTCCTCGTCTGAAGGCACACTGATAAGTACCTATCAGGTTGTTCACGAACGGCCTCAGATGTTCATATAATACGGCAGAAAGGATCTTATATCCAATGTTCAGGAGACTGATACCTCTAAAGTTGGCGAAATTTAGAGGGTCTCCTTTTGTATGTATTGGGCAAACTATGTTGAGATTCCACTCATCGGGCATGCTTTCTTCCGGCAAATATTTTGCAGTTGAGTTGGTGCATGATCCCTACCAAGTCACCTGCTGCTTTGAATAATTCGGCAGCGATGCCGTCAGCTGCAGCAGCTTTGTTTGACTTCAGTTCAGAAAAATAATATACATAATATGAATCGGAAATCCAGAGCTAGTCCAATCTTGTAGCACAAATTCATCAACTTTTGACCAATGGACAATTCAGGGGGGGGTGTGATATGAGCCATAAAGCTTAACATTTACTTACTTACTTAAAGTAAGTCCTGTGTTTGAACTAAACCTCACCCAACAAACTTCTCCATCTACCTCGATCCCTAGCTAGATGTCGCCAGTAGTGCACTCCAAGTTTGGTGAGGTTACTTTTCACTTGTACACGCCACCTCTTGCACTACTGCACTGTCCTGTGGGCGTGGATTCGAAAACTTGCGTGATCAAACTATCTAAGTCGTTAGACTTTTATCTTTCTGGCTAAGTCTACGCTGCTGTACAGACCGTATAAAATTCGTCGTTCCATCTTCCTCACCTTCTATTCTTACGAGACCGTAGATTAGCCGAAGAACTTTTCTCTCAAAATGACCTAAGGTGTTTTCATTCACTTTTTATCATAGTCCATCCTTCTGTGCCGTATAGCAGGACAAGGATGATGATAGGGCTTTATAAAGCGATACTTTGATCGCTCCCGAGAGGGCTTTACTATTTAATTGCATTTTTAGCCCAAAGAAAAATCGGTTAGTAAGAGTTATTCTTCGTCTGATCTCAGCTATGGTGATGTTTTGACTGAAACATCGGTGTTGTGGATCCTTTCTTGATGACAGCATGAACATTGTTGTGCCGTCATTAACCGCTTAACCCATTTTCGATACCTCTGCCTCAATACTCACACAAGCCCCATTGCCATCACGCTGAGTTCTTCTCATTATGTCAATGCCATGATCATATGCCAGTAAATGGACAGATTTTTGAAAGATAGTGCCTCTAGTGTTGACGTAGGTGCTCTGGACTATCAGCGCAACATCTTGTCGAAGGCTTTGACATCAAAAAGTTCGGTTAAGTTGTTTCCAACCATTATGGAGCAGCCCTAATTTTCCATAGCCATCCTGCACAAACGGACGAGTTTGGCGGGGATGCCACAAAAAGACATGGCTCTATACAGCTCGTCCCTGTAGATGCTGTCATATGCGGCCTTGAAATCGATGGTGGGTGTTGATTTGATGATCTTGGGTTTTTTCCAGGATCTGCGTAATGTGAATATTTGATCGAGTGTGGACTTTCCAGGTCTAAAACCACACTGATAAGGTTGCTGCCGAAGTCTTTTATACTTTCACATATTACGGCAAAGAAGGTTTTACACACGGAAAAACAATACTGAGGTTTCATTCAACGGGCATGCTTTCTTCCGACCATTTTTTGCAGATGAGTTGATGCTTGCTCGCAACCAAGTTATTTTAGCGGCTTTGAAGAGCTCAACATTCAAGCAATCTGCTCCAGCGACTTCAGCTTATATATGGCAATCTTTAATCCGTCTAAGACTAAGTCGGGAAGACGGGATTGATGGCTTTCGTCGTCTATATTGAATGGATCATCGTGCCTGCCATCTGAATTCGGTTCGTTTTCGTCGTTATACAGTCTTACAGAAGTGGTCCTTTCAATTCCTCAGCAATGACTGCGGTTCCACTATGATGTTTCCACTTTCGTCTTTGCAGCCTCGGTTCGAACTTTTGAACTTCATATCTGCTTTTAATTTGTTTATATATATCTAATATTTTAAAGCAAAAAGCTACGCTTTAACACACTTTCTAAAATTTCTGCATGAATTGCACCAGAAGTCCTCTAAACTATTGTAATTTTGATTCTTTTCCTTCACCATTCAAGCGATAAATGGTTTAATTTGAAAAATAATCACAACTTTTACAGTGAATTTGTATTATTTTAATGCGTTGTTGAAGCGTGTATCATGTAGCGTTTCTTAAATTTAGGGGAACTTTAACTTGTCAAATGTTAAAATTAAGAGACTTCAAAGTAGAAGCTGTCAAATAAGCCGGCTTATCAAAATGAGACATCTTATTGGTAAACCTTGTGTGAATAAATTACCAAAAACCTAGTCAGAAAGCAGCAGTTGTCAATACGAGTATAGAGTAAATTCTTGCCTCTTTGTTACTAGAACCATATGACTCAAAATGTATGATATTGAGATTATGTTATTATTGCAATCAAAAAATGTGATTTTAAAACATAGGTGCATTAAAAAAGAAAATACATTTTAAACCTGGCTCAAAAAACCACAAATTGAAACAACCTTCATACCCTCATAACTACACTCTTAACCTTGAACTATAATATACAATGTTTTATTATTAATTAACTCAACTAAAATTCCTTAACTCATCCAACTGCATTTTTTGTTATTGTTTCATTAAATTCCAAGCCCAAGTTCCCACTTGACTGACATATTAATAATTTTGATTGCAAATATTGAACTTGACGCCCTTTAAAAAAGACCACACACAAAACAACAAAGAACACAAACAAAATATATTCAATGTTAAATTTAGTGCAAGATCAGTTGGTACGAGTATATTCATTCATGTTTGCCCTCTGAGTCTCTTACAAAATATCAATATTAACATTAAAACCATGACGACCTCGAAATTATGAACAAAACTCAAACTTAACCTTGTCGTAGGTCATCTCAATTTATATAACTTAATCGAAAGGTAAACATGATCACTTAAAAAGAAATAATCAACTTAATGTTGTATATGGTGTAAGTAAAGTGAATCATAAATATTAAACTTGTTGCGTTTTTTTTTTTTTTATTTATTGTGACCCAGATATGAAACGTCACGCTGTGGAACCCCCCTGCGCATAACTTGTCAAATTTTATCGAAAACTTAATAAACAATTTAACTTAAAGAATATCTCTAACATTTTCTTGAAATTATTTAGATACAGCATTGATTTTTTCCACTTCAATACATTTCAACATAATACTATTTTGATAAAAGTGTTGACACTTATCTATTTTGCTTACATTTTTTTATTTCAAAATTCACGCCACAAGATTTAAAATTTTTCGTTTAAAGTAAAATTTTATGGACAAATGATATTTAAGATTAATTACACGTGAATCGTTTAGCTTTCAAATAATTTGTTTTATAAACTCCTCCTTCATGGAATTCGTAAAGGGTGGGTGAAATACAAATTTGTTTGTGCTTTAATGAAATCAAAATTTAAAGTTATACTCTATTAGGAGCAAATATTTTTCAAGTGGCTTCCTCGGCTGGATTCGCAATAGAAAATTTTGTGAGTCCAATTTTATTAGGATATTGTTGATGGTTTCGAATTTCACAGATTTTTTTTTAAAAAACCAAGGCTATATTACTACCCTTATTAGGCAGAGACACGGTGTAAGCATTAGGAAAGGGAGAGAGGGTTTGATAGAAGGTGACCGTGCACATTGGTTTGAATTCCTCAATATTGCTTTGACTAAGAAAGACATAGTGTGGTAAGGCATTCTACATTTCTGTAGTACGGCTAAAGAACGAAAACGAGGAAGCGCAAGTATTACGGTTAAACTGTTAATGGGGTGGAATGCAACTAGTTATTTCTCTAGAGCATAAACCGATAAAATGATGGTAAAAAAGAAGAGACAAGAAACTGCACGAAGATGTTCAAGGGACGGTAAGCAACGAACGATGATATTATCACCAATCCGTTTAAATGCTCTACGTTCAATACTATCCAAGAGGCTTTAGTATGTTGCAGGAACACCAGCCCAGGGATGGAAGTTATACTCAATCCTTGGAGGTATAGAAGTCTTGTAAATAACAGCCAGATCAAAAAGGAAGACAAATTTTTTGAATCACATTAGGAAAACCAAACATCTTGCGGCACTTTTGGCGACATCGCGTATGTGATCATTCCACAAGAGGTAGTTGGTGACACGCTCGCTTTAAAAACACAAGACAACATTGGGTTTTCGAAGCATTACATTTTACGCGGTTTTTTATTTCCCAGTGTACATTGCTGTTTAGGTCGGAATATAAGGAACTTATCATATTTTGTCGTTGCAGTACAACATCTGTAGGAGTGGCAGACAGGAGGTCATTAATATAAATGAGAAAGAGTGTTGAAGATAGAACAGAGCCTTGAGGTACATCAGCATTTATTTTGTGTTTTTCAGACTTGAACCCATCCAATACTACTTGTACTTGTACCGAAAGCAAATTCCTAATCCAATGAAGGAAGGATTCATGAAAACCGAAAGCACGCATTGTTGATAAGAGATCATGATGCCAAACTCTATCAAATGCTTTTGCAATATCAAGTGCAATAATTCAAAACGTTTAAAGATTTGCTCTACTGATCTGTTAGAAGAACCATGAGTTTACCATTAGACTTATTGCTGCGAAAGTTGTACTCTCGGTCATTTAGACGCTTTCGATCTTCGAGACACTTCTTAAGCTGATAATTAATCAGAGTTTCCATGACCTTGGAAAGAAGGGACGTAAGTGCAATAAGAGGGTGACGAATATTCGTCGTTTTTGGGGATGGGCTGGACAAATGCTGTTGTCCATCTACTCGGAACGAGACCTGAGAATTAGGACAGATGAAAAAGCTTACGCAGTGGCTTTGTCAGTGTTGAAGAACATCTCTTCAAAACTATAGCGGGGATACCATCCGGGCTAGCGTATTTTGGACTCTTGCAACAGTACTAGTGCGAAAAAAGATTGGGCCCATAGAAAAACTAACGCGCTCAAGTACAGGTTATGTACTTATTGGCAGCGTTGAATTGGCAGCAAACTGCCTAGCAAAGAGATAAGCTTTCATTAAAGAGCTAATAAATGGAGTGCCCTTGAGAACGAATGTAGAAACCGAGAAATAAGAAGAATTCTTCATGTTTTTTACAAACAATTTTTACTGAATTTCGGACATTGCAATATTTGTTGCCGTAATTTTTCGACGTAGCAGATCTTTTTGCCTTGCTGAAACTTTTCCGGTTTTTCTTAGTTTGGCAGTACTTAAGGCAACGGAAACTTACTTCTATAGCCTTTATAAATTCTTGCATCGAACCATGCGTTTCCCTTCGAACTGTTGTGTTTAACCCTTTTGGGGATAAAATTTCTCCCAGTAGAATTAAACTTCTGATCATACCAACTCTTGCGTCTATGGCGAGGAAGCATGGTGACCACTTAAAGATCCTGACATAATTATTGAGACAGTCCCAGTTGGATTTCTCGTATTGCCAAACGGTTCTCTTAGGAGATCTTTATCTAACTGGAGAGTTTTGACACGAGAAATTAGCTGATCACAATGGTCAGATGTGCTTAGTGAACAATAAAAGCGTACTTATCAGCGTCAGAGGTAAGAAACAAGTTAAGCGTGTTTTCTGCTCGACCATCCTCGTCCGATAAGTTAGGTGGTTCAACTCACAACAGGTCCTTACACACACTCCTTTGGGTATTGTCTGACTTGAATGTTGAAGACATGAAGGGTTGTGTACATTTAAATCGCCCGTAAAATTAAAGAAAGGATTGGTGCAAGGACCATATTGTGGCAAGAGCTGATAAGCAACATCATTCCTAATGTATGTACATATATGGCGAAGCCATGGTGGGAAAGACCTTTTTTTGGCATCAAAACATCGGTGAGTGTTTTTCCGTCCTTGATAGAGCAGCGTCATTCTGCACGAACGGACTAGTTTTGACAGAGATGTCAAAACTATCAATTAATTTGTAAAGTTCTTCGAATGGCATCGCCCAACACCTTATAATCTGTAAAATTTCAGTAAAAAAAAGCGGTTGACATGGTTCTGTAATCCGATCTTTCTGTCATTGTCAAAATAACCAGTTTATTGAAAAACTAAACTACTTAAGCTTCTTTTAGGATAAAAATAATAATAAATTAGACCTCCAGGGCCCTATTTCATAAAACTATCAGTCTAATACTAATAATTTCAAGAATATTAGTTCTAATAAATATTTGATTAGTAAATTTGAGTTTCATAGAAAAATCTTTTTCTACTAATATATCCCATACCTAAACAAATATTTTATTAGTGTAGAAATTATTAGTAAAGAATTCCCAAACAAAATACTGTATGTCATAATAAATATTTTTAAAAATTATTTAAAATTAAATTAAATATAAATGTTGATTTTTCTGACGCGTTTTGAAAGTTCAAATTAAAAATGTGTTCCAAAGAATTAAAAATGCATTTGCTAAATTTAATTTTGAAAAATAAAAGTGTTCTGTTTGGTGCATTTTCAAATAAAATTACCAAGCAAGATAAAAGCGAAACATGGCAAAAAATACACGAAGAAGCCATTGCGAGTGGTGTGTTTCAAGACAAGCCTTGGGGCTACATAAGGGATGCGTTCTGGCCCAATATTAAAAAGTCAGCTATGGTAAGGGAAATTAGTGAAAAGAAATGATTGTACAAAATGTAATTGAAATTAAATTTTAGTTTAAAGTTGACAACGCTAGAAGAACCGGATCCGAGGGAGGAAAAAAGTGCGTACCGACTGAAATCGATCAAAAGGTTTTGGAAATTTTATCCAAAGACCAGACGTGATAGGGTTACCGGTGACAGAGTCAATGGAGGTCAGTAAGCAAAAATCCAACAGAAAACGTAGAAACAGTTTTTGAATCGGTTGATTCGGTTGAAGACGATGATAGTCAGCAACAAATGTTCAGCAGGCAAATGTTCTCATGCACAGGTAGGCATATTATGTTAATGTGAAAACATATGTGAAACGTTTCATTTTCTCTTACCTTCATCTTTCAGAACCAAAAAGGAAGCAACCGAAATTTGACAACGAGAACATCTACCGTTTACGAGAAGAAAAACTACTTCTCGAAATAGAGGGATTGAAGAAGGACAATATAAAAAAAGACCTAGAAACACAAAATTTGAAGCTTAAAAATCAACTTCTCGAAAAGCTTGTTTCTGACGGATGTGGAAAACAAGATAATTTGCAAAAACTTTTTGAATTAACTTTAGAAAATGTGTAAATAAACGTACATAATTTTATATGAAACTCTTTTGTAATTAATAAATTTATTTGACTATCTAAATGAATTTACAAGTTCTTGTTGTCTTATTATCCCGCATGTTGATGGTTGTATTATCATTTCGTTCATTGGCTCACCTTCATTATAGTTTTGGTCACTGCTGGGTTGGTTTAAGAGTTCATGTGTGTTTGTGGTCAAATTACAAATTGAAACGCATGTTTTAATTATATTACAGGCGTAGATAGGCTGTACTCTCAAATGATTGAGGCAAGGAAACTTTTCCTTTAATATACCTATTGAATATTTTAATTATTGTTAGTGACAAAGCTTAAAGATATACTTATATACATACCTATTGAATTTTCAACTAAACATCTTGTTCGTTTATGAGCCCTATTAAAATTGCGAACGGCAGGATCTTCTAAATTATTACACTTAGGAGTAATAAGCCATTCTTTAAGAGGGTAGCCCGAATCACCCAAAAGCACTGATCTTGGATGTGGGCGCCAACCACTTTGCATTTTTTCATAGAGAATACTATTTCTTAAGACACGAGCATCGTGGCACTTTACCGGGCCATTTAGCACTGCAGTAATAAAATCGAAGATAGGGCCCAGGTCCACACACCAACATACAGTTTATGGAATGATTTCCATGGCGGTCAATAAAACGGTCTTCGTGATTGTTAGGCGCATCAATTTTTATAAGAGTGCCATCAATACATCCAACAACAGCAGGCATTTGATTGATAGAATAAAATCTTCTTACAACAGTGTTCATGTCATTAGGCCATCGCACAAGGTGTGGGAAAACGTATTCATTTATTACCCTTACGACCTCCTTTATAACACGGCAAACAGTGGCTTTCGAAATGCCGTGCATATCTGCTGTTCAATGGTATTGGCCTCCATTTCCTAGCCAATGAAGTGCTGTTAGTAATCTTTGCTTAGGTGACAAAGCGAAATTCCGCCTTGTTGGAGTATTAAGATATGGACCAATTTTTTGCAACAAATATTCAATGGATTCACTTTTAATTCTAAATTTTTCATTAAATTCGAACGTATTATTTATCACAAAATTGACTCTTGGCTTGAAAAAGCGAACACGGCGAGCTCTTATGAGTTCGTACTCCTCCCATTCGTCTTCACTATTAGAAAACATTTAAATGTTAAATTTTAACTAATTTATTGCAATTTTTTTTTTGACAGCGTTTTCATCTATTGACCGTTTTTGTCTACTATATTTTTTTATTAGAGTATTTCTACCTACGTTCGTAGACTAATAAAAATAAAATATTAATTTATTAGTCCGGCAGAAAAATTTACTAATAAAATTGTCGATATGAAATTTCATCTTCCTACAGTAATAATTTCCCACTAATATTATTGGCGCTGGAGAAATAATTTATTAGTGCGGAAAAAGTTTTATGAAACACGTTTTTGCTAATAAACTAATTGTTTAAGCAGCTTATTTTTTAACACCCTATTAATATCAAGAACACCCTATTTCTTATGAACATCACTATCCATAATCCATACCTTTCATATGGTTCCCACCAAAACTGTACTATCAGCACTTTTTACAGGTGCTCTCCTATCATATTACATTTATTTTCCCACATTTATTTTCCCATAGAATCAGAACTAGTGTCAAATTGTTTATGAATCAAGTATAAATAGCCATGAAAATTAATAATAAAATCACTTTTAATCCAGAAGTCAATTAGGTTGTTTTATTACAATTGCTACCCCCCACCCGAGGTAAGGAGCAATAAAATCAAGTAAAACAATCAAGTCGAATTCAAAAGAGTTTTCGACGTTAAACATTGGTGACCCCGACGTGATCTTTAAAGAACACTCGACAAGCCGTGTTTCGTATTGGTGCCAGGGTACTTACACTGGTACTTCAAACATATACATATGTTCATTAAAAAAGCATTATCAGAGCTTTGAAACACTGGTACTTCAAACATATACATATGTTCATTAAAAAAGGCGTTACCAGGGCTTTGAAACACTGGTAGTCAACGTTCGGCGTTCCAGTTTCGTACTGTTCCAGTTTCGCATTGTTCCAGGCGTTCCAGTTTCACATTGTTCCAGTGTCGCAACGTTCCAGTCGTTCCAGTTTCAAATCGTTCCAGTTTCGCAACGTTCCAGTCGTTCCAGTTTCAAATCGTTCCAGTTTCGCAACGTTCCAGTCGTTCCAGTTTCACATCGTTCCAGTTTCGTATTGTTCCAGTTCAGTCGTTTCAGTTCAGCATCGTTCCAGCCATTGTTTTAGCAACAAAGGCAAACAGCCGCGGTCTCCACAGGTGATATCCACAACTCATCAATATGGATGAAATGCAGGTGTTCAGTATAGTGGCCAGACAGAAGGCCATAACTGACGAATTACAGCGCCTAAAGACCAATGTTGGCAAAGACGGTCCTGACCGAAAGACAGCAGAATATAAGGTAAAAAAATTACGTATGCTTGAATTATTATGGGGAGAATTCCATAATAATCATGAACAAATAAAAGTACACTTAAAGGCGGATACTCCGTATGTTCAAGGCAATACATACGAGAAAGTCAGAAAGGCATACCTAGAACTAAAGCAAACACTAGAATCAATTGTGTCTACAGGTTCTGAGGATGACTTTCCAAAGAAATCAGCCGGAGTTGCTACAGGTGAAGCAAGTGCAACTACTAGTAGCCAAAATCAACCTGATGAAAAACATGAGGAACTCTACAGAGTTATGAGAAGACATAGCACAACTGCGCAGTCTCTACAGCGGTTGATCGCCTCTCTTCAAACCGCACAGGAGAATTGGAGCTCAACATTTTGTAGCGTCAAATTAAGCATGCTTCAAAAGTACTGGAGTGAGCTTGAAACAACCCATCGCTTGATCCATGAGCTTGTAGATAATGTGACTCAAGTAGGGTATAACTTGGAAGAATTTTACAAATTCGAAGAAGAAGTTCAGCATTCTCTGATATCTTTAACGAGTAGACTTGAACAAACTTCCACACTACCACCCACTCCAGCTACAAACGTTCCTATCGTTAATACAAATAGGCAAACTCTCAAGTTACCTAAGATAACCCTGCCAAAGTTTGATGGGAACTACACGAAATGGAAGCAGTATTATGACCTGTTTACAGAACTTGTTGATAAACAAGATATAGCTGATTGCCAGAAGTTGTTCTACTTAAAGACAACTTTAACGGGTGAAGCTGAAACCTTAATAAGTCATTTTTCAACATCTGACAACAACTACAATGCAGCATGGCAAGTAGTAAAAGATAGATACGATAACCCGCGGCTACTAGTAACAGCGCATGTGCAGAGACTTTTGATGCAACCTGCAATCCAGGTCGAGACTGCAAAAGCAATTAAGGTATTACATGATACCACACAAGAATGTATGCTGAGTCTCAAGGGTCTGAACATTGATACTAATAATTGGGACCCTCTTCTAATGAGCGTTCTAATTAAGAAGCTTGATAGAAACACTTTAATACTTTGGGAACAATCGCTAAAACAACCAAAGGCCTTGCCATCATTGAGCGAGTTCCTGTCATTCTTAGAACAACGATTTCAATCGTTAGAAGCTATGGGATCAAAGGTAGTGAAAACAATCCCAGACGACTTAAACAAAAGGTCAAGGGTAGCTCTTGCTTCTACCAACAAAAATTATAATTGTTCGGTTTGTAAACAAAGGAAACATGCCATATTCGTTTGCCCGAAGTTTCTTCAACTCTCACCACAAGAGAGACTGAAAACTGTAAAATCTCTCAACCGTTGCGTTAATTGCTTACTCTTTGGACACCAAGCCCCAAAATGTAAAGCAATACACTGTACAAAATGCAATAAGTATCACCATACGCTACTTCATGTAACAGAAAACCAGCAACAACAATCTCCTGCGATAGACAACAGGACCAGCCTTTCAGCTACAATCAGCAACACAAAACCTTCAAAATATGTGTTATTGGGAACAGCCCTAGTAAATATACTTAATCGAACAAATCAACCTGTCAAAGCAAGAGCATTGCTCGATTCAGGCTCACAAATGAGCTTTATAACCGAGAAGCTAGCTTCAAAGCTTCATCTCATCACGAAACACGAATCCCTCGAAGTCTCTGGAATGGGAAATCAACCCATCAAATTGAGCAAAACGATTGAAGTATGTCTGCAGTCACGAGTTACGGGCTATCAGACTCAGATTCAAGTTTTTGTGCTCAATACAATAACAACACACCAACCCAGTGAATTTATCGATATAAGTCATTGGAAAATGCCTCAGAACATTAAATTAGCAGACAGCAACTTTAATCAACCTCATGACGTAGATTTACTCATCGGAGCTGAGCTTTACCCTGAACTTCTTTCCGTGGGACAGATTAAAATAAATAACAGTGGACCAACCTTACAAAACACATTACTGGGGTGGATTGTTATGGGTAAAACGGTCACAAACACTCTGTCAACACTGTTCTGTGGCATAGGTGTGAACAATTCATCTTGTAACTTAGATAGTCTGGTCGAACGCTTTTGGAATCTGGAAGAAAATCTAGCTTCCCCGTCCCAAAGCATCCAAAAACCGCTCACAAAAGAAGAACGTCAGTGTGAAGAAATATTTCTGAGAACTACAAGAAGATCGGAATCTGGACGGTATATTGTAACCCTTCCTTTTTTAAATGACCCACAAAGTCTAGGGTATTCAAGGGAAATAGCAGTTCGAAGATTCCTTAATCTAGAAAAAAGGTTAGAAAAGAACCCTGAGGTTCATAAGCAATATATAGAATTTATGAAAGACTATATTGCATTAAAACATATGGAAGAGGTAAAACCAAATGACCTTTCTCATAAAATGCCACACTATTTTCTTCCACATCATTGCGTTTTACGCCCAGAAAGCAGTTCAACAAAATTGAGAGTCGTATTTGACGGATCATCAAAAACATCTACAAATCTATCCCTCAATCAAATCTTGCACACTGGACCAGCACTACAAAACGATCTCGTTTCAATTCTGTTGCGATTCAGGACTCACAAATATGTGTTTACTGCTGATATTACCAAGATGTATCGTCAAATTCTTGTAGACGACTTTAGTAAACGATTCCAACGTATAGTTTGGCGAGAATCTACCAAGGAACCTCTTAAGACGTATCAACTAAATACTGTCACTTATGGTACTAAACCTGCGCCTTACCTCGCTATAAGGTGTCTTCATGATCTGGCAGAAAAGGCAAATCAGCAGCATTTACTTGGCGCAAATATTATTCGCCGAGACATTTACATGGATGATATATTAACCGGCAGTGATAACCTTAAAACCGCTACTCAAATGCAGTTAGAACTAATACAACTCTTGGCTCAGAGGGAATTTCATCTAAGAAAATGGTGTTCCAACATTCCTTTACTGTTAAAAGGAATCCCAAAGGAACACTGCGAAACCGAGAGGATATTTCACGACCAAGAAGAAGGATCTATAAAAACATTGGGACTAACTTGGCTCCCAGCTTCAGACCAATTTATTATTAAAACAAACTGGAATGAAGTGACAAAGATTACTAAAAGATCAATATTGTCTGACACGGCTCATATTTTCGATCCACTAGGAATAGTGAGTCCAGTTGTCGTTCTTGCAAAAATCTATTTACAAGAAATTTGGGCATTAAAACTTGACTGGGATTCTTCTTTGCCAATGGAGATGACTACAAAATGGAAATTCTTCAGAGAAAATGTTCTCAAACTTAACAATCTCAGATTTCCACGACATGTCATAATAAATGACGCAGTATCTATCGAACTGCATGCATTTTCAGATGCTTCCGAACGAGCGTATGGCGCTGTAGTTTATCTTAAATCAACTAACTCGAAGGAAGAGGTCAATGTTCAGTTGGTATGCTCCAAAACACGAGTTGCACCAGTTAAACAGCAGACGATTCCTCGTCTGGAACTCTGCGCCGCAAAATTATTGGTACAACTAGTAAAAATTGTTAAAGAAAGCCTTCTTATCCAAATCAAACAAATAACATATTGGACCGATTCTCAAATAGTGTTGTCTTGGATTAACACAACATCACCTCTGAAGACTTTCGTGGCTAATCGTATAGCAAGTATTCATGACGAAACCACGAAATCCCAATGGAAGTTTGTTCCTTCTGAAATGAACCCAGCCGATCTTCTATCACGAGGAGTGTTTCCGGATCAACTTTTAAAATCTACAATCTGGTTCCAAGGTCCAGCATTTTTGAAGAAGTCTAAATCGGAATGGCCGCAACAACCATTAAGAAAAGAAGAAGAGAAGCTATTAGAGATGAAAGTCCTGAAGACTATACTGCTGGTAAAATCGAATATAAATGACCACTTTATTGAACGAATTAATCACAAAAACTCGTTCAAATTCCTGCAACGGGTTACATCGTATACCATACGTTTCATAAGTAACCTAAAGCGAGCAAAAAAGTACCGGCTTGTGGACACAGTTCCTTCTCCACAGGAGCTAAAATCAGCAACCGTCCACATTGTAAAGTACATTAAAAAAACTGCCTTTGAAGAAGATTTAAAGGCACTCATTAAATATGGTTGTGTATCCCAAAGCAGCCATCTAAACTCGCTTGCACCATTTCTTGATCATAGAAATATAATAAGAGTGGGAGGAAGACTAGATGCCTCTCATCTTCCATATGAAGCAAGACATCAGATGATTCTTCCATGCTCACATGAAATAACAAAATTATTGATGTCCGAACTTCACGAAGAAAATATGCACGCTGGACCACAAGCTTTACTATCCATTGCGAGGCAAAATTACTGGATACTAGGAGGTAAACGATTAGCCCAATCAATCGTTAGTCACTGTATGAAATGCTTCAAAGCGAAACCCAAGAGTATTACGCAGTTGATGGGAAATTTGCCTCCCGAACGTGTCCAACCATCAAGACCATTCATGAATGTGGGCATAGATTTCTTCGGTCCAGTATACATTCACTACAGAATTCGTGGTAAACAGTCAACAAAAGCATATGTCTCAGTTTTCATATGTTTCTCAACAAAGGCGATACATCTAGAACTCGTGACAGATTTAACAACTCAGGCGTTCCTTGGAGCACTAAAAAGATTCGTGGCAAGACGAGGATGTCCAGCAAAAATATTTTCCGATAATGCTACCAACTTTATAGGAGCACGAAATGAACTAAACGAGCTCAACTCCATGGTTTTTACTAAGGAAGGTCAGGAATTAATAAAAAATTATTGCACTGGAAGAACCATTAATTGGAAACCTATACCTCCACGTTCTCCTCACTTTGGAGGTTTGTGGGAGGCAGCTGTTAAATCAGCCAAACACCATATGAAACGTATCTGTTCAAGCGCATCCTTAACACAAGAAGAACTAACAACAGTCCTTGCGCAAATAGAGGCAATCCTTAACTCTAGACCATTAACTCCGATGTCAAATGACCCTAATGATCTTGAGGCCATAACTCCTGGACATTTTTTGATTGGAGCACCTAGTGGATCCAGTAGTGGATCCAGAATCAGCAGAAGCACCAAAGCTGACTCATGTTGCTAGATGGAAGCTCGTAACATCAATTCATCAGGAATTCTGGCGTAGATGGAGATATGAATACTTACAAGAAATACAACAAAGGTATAAATGGAAACATCCTCAAGCCGACATCCAGCCAGGCACATTAGTCCTAATTAAAGAAGATAATCTACCTCCTCTTAAATGGGCAATGGGTAGAGTGCTAAAATCCATCACTGGTCCGGATAAACTTACAAGAGTGGTTGATATTAAAACCTCTTCAGGAGAAATAAGAAGATCAATCGCCAAAGTGTGTCCCCTTCCTACTGAAATTCAACCAAAGCAAGAAGTTCAAGATCCATCCAAACTAGAACATGGGGAGGAACCTTCTGAAGCTATAAAACGGGCTCCACACCTTCGAACTAAGGTTAAACATCATCTTAAAGGCCGTTTCCTTCCAATTCAGGAACGCTCAAATCGAAAGCGACACAATCCGGAAATATCTTCTGTGCCAACTCGAAAAATGAGAATAAATCCAATCAATACAATATTGGTTATTTGCTTATTAATACTAAGCACCGCATTTGGACAAACTGCTCAACGAAGTGCAGTAGATATTCAACATTTTGAAACCAGTCCTGGATTATATTTTGAGGACATTGGAGAGGCAAAACTTATAACTGATGATTGGAACCTGTTCGTTTACTTCAATATGACTAGTTACTGGCTGGAGTTTGAAGGAATACAAAGAAGTGTCACCCAATTAAAAGCCAGATGTGAGGAAAAATCAAACTCGAATAATCTTTGTAAGGCCATCATAAATCATCTCGAAATGCGTCTAATGGAATCAGAAAATTTAAATGACGTTCTTAAATTTAGAAACGGAATCGCAATAAGAAAGAGAAGGTCCCCATTCGACTTCGTTGGAACAGTTGCAAATACGTTATTTGGAGTTCTTGATCAAGAATATGCACAATACATCGAAGACAACATCCAGATGGTTCATAATAATGAAAATCACCTACTTGAATTGAGCAAAAATCAGACCTCAATACTAGAATCTACAACAAATATTCTCAACAAATCGCTGTCTTCAATAAAAGAACAGTTTAGTGAGGTGAAACATCAGCTGACCATCGCTTATGATTCAATGGACCGCCTAAATGAAACCATACAAAGAACAGAAATCCTCAACTTTGTCACGATTTATGTCACTCAAATAATGGACAGCTTTCAACGCATTCAAATAGCAATTCTAGATGCTATTTCAGATACCCATCATGGAAGAATAAACGCTTTACTTCTTTCTCCCAGACAACTATTGACCGAACTGGATAAAATTCGCAAAATAATACCCAGTTCACTTATACTACCTGGGTATGATGAACATAATCTTCCAAAGCTTTACGAACTTTTACGAGTCAAAGCACGAGTTACGTCGTCATCAATTTTACTCCTTGTAAAATTGCCATTATTAAATTCACAAATGTTCCAATTGTTCAAATTGATACCGTTACCAGTTCAACAAAACACATCCTTCATCTTCATACAACCATCTACAGAATTTTTGGCAATCACTCCATTCAGAGATCAACATTTCGCGCTATCAAATGCCGAATATCAGAGTTGTATACATCTTGATGACAGAAAGTATCTATGTAAACAGCGACATCCAATCTTCAATACACATTCAGTCGAAAATCGATGTGAGATCCAAATGCTAAATCACAATAAGCAGCTCTCTTCACATTGTGAATTAAAATCCGCCAAAGTGGACAGGATGTGGATTCAACTTCACAATCCCAACAACTGGATCTTCGCTTTTAAATATGAAGAAATATTGTCTGTACTATGCGGACCGGAAATCCTAACTACAAAACTAAAGGGAGTAGGACTTATGAAAATAGGAGCTGACTGTATCATAAAACAGCCAACCATGACTATTAATGCTCACAACTTCTACACATCAAATTCAACTGCGCCTTTTTTGCCGACAATCAACTTAAGTTTATTCGTCCAAGACTTTCATATCGAACCACTCAAAGACGAAATGTATAAAAAAGAAATCATCATTCGAGGGGAAGACAACTTAGCATTACTGAAGAACAAAATTTCATTTCAAAAAACTCAGCAAGTGTTACCCAATAAAATATCCCACCATGATATTCATCAGTACTCCATTAGTTACCTTTCATTTTTTGGAGTTGTAATCCTGGCCACTGTTTTACTACTACTACAGAGGAAGATGACGAATGCTCATACCCCACATGCTATACAATTTGAGCTCCGAGATCTCAACGCCGGGGAGGATGTTTAAGCAGCTTATTTTTTAACACCCTATTAATATCAAGAACACCCTATTTCTTATGAACATCACTATCCATAATCCATACCTTTCATATGGTTCCCACCAAAACTGTACTATCAGCACTTTTTACAGGTGCTCTCCTATCATATTACATTTATTTTCCCACATTTATTTTCCCATAGAATCAGAACTAGTGTCAAATTGTTTATGAATCAAGTATAAATAGCCATGAAAATTAATAATAAAATCACTTTTAATCCAGAAGTCAATTAGGTTGTTTTATTACAATTTATTTATTAATAAATTCGCTAATAATTATTAGACTAATAGTTTTATGAAATAGGGCCCAGATAAAATATATTTTTATTTGTTGATATATATTCTGTCAGTATTCAAATTACTTCGATTTCAAAGATAGTAGTGTAAGAAATGAAAAATGGCAACACTTAAAATATGTATGGCTTCAATTTAACACTTTAAGACACAAACTATCGTTTTAATCGAGTTTCAATATAAATGATGATATTTATTATGTTGTTCCTCACATATCTTGTTAGTGCGGCTGGAGGGATCTGGGAGTAGCCGCACTATCTACAAACACATGGCTCCTGTTTCACTTGAGATTCCTACATCTTGTCGTAAAATTGTTGTTGTTTTTGTTTTGAAGTCGTTGTACCCGTGTGTCGTCGTTGGTCACTCGTCGTAATCATCACCTTAGCGGTCGCGGTCGTGGTCGTCACAGTCATCATCATCATCATCATCATCATTATCATCATCATCATCATCATCCGTGTCGAGGCCAATTTCGATGAAGCCTGACAAATTCCTAAAACATGATTCTTGGGAAAAACTAGAGTCACTCAATTTTACTTCAGCTTCTTCTACAACTATGTAGGTAAACCAACTTCTATATCCAACTTCAAAGTAGGATATGCTTGAAATTTGTTATTAAACACTTGACCAGGATATAAAGACGTTGTTGGCGCCCCATGGTGTGATGGGGTGGTTCTACAACTATGTCTAATGGAATATCGAATGTGAATAAGTGGTGCCATCAAGTGGTATCGTTTAAAAAACAATTAATATTATATATTTATTAATAATGTTGTAAGCCTTGTTCTGACCTAAACTATTAAATCAATTTCTTAGAAACAACTGGAATTTGTAGTTTTTGATAAAATTTGATGGAAAGTCGTAAGAAATTCATATGTGGTTGCACAATGTTACAATAATTAGAGATAATAACAAATTTGTAGGAATGTTGGCCGTTAACCATTTATTTACGACGAATAAAATGTTAAAGATATTAAATTTTAAGCATCAAAATATTTACATCTTCTAACGACTTAACTAGAAAGCCTTCAAGTCTGTCGTGCGTCGTGGGTCAGTTCAAGTCTAATGACATTTTTACTTTAATTTATTGTTGGAAGACAGGTGCTATTTTATAGTTCTTTAGGGTTTGGTATAAAACCTCATTTATTTGATAAATTTAAGGCTTTATGTCCTCTGTCGGTAAAAAAGACACCCACATCTTATTAGTCTGTTTTTAATGAAGACCAGATTTATTGGTGTTTCATATATTTTTACTGACTTATTTGAAATTCATTAGAAAAGTTTACTTGTTTTCACTCATTAATTATTTAAAAAACACTCATTTAATTAGAAATAATGCAAAATCACAGGTTTTCTTATTTACAAAACAATATAAAATATAATTTTTAATAGATTCTATTTGAAATTTAATGCGGCGCCATAAGTCAATTATTGAATATTTTATTACTTAATATATATTTACGACAGTAGCGCATGTGTAAATTTCAAGATAGCCTTACGTGCAATCTACATAATATCTCCTTAATTAGTAATTATTACTTTGAATGTGAAAGGTACTTATAATGGAAGAATTTATTAACTTGAAGACAAGTGATTTTTCTGCATTTCTTAGAAAATTTGAATACTAAAGAGATTTTTTGAAATTCAAGTTATTATAATAAACAATATTGTATCGCTTCCTGATTGATAGAGTTTGAAGATAAATATCTTCTATTTAAGATTTTGAAGTCGAAGCAAGGCGAACCCTTTATTGAATTAAAGTTATTGAGATCTAGAGAATAGGCATCAGGCCAATAAAGGAAAATAAGATCAGAAAAATGGACTCACTTCTTAAAATTTCCGACCCAAATACTTTTAAAAGAAGTATTTGAGATGTATAACTGAAGCTTCATACCAAACTACACCTCTGTCGTAATGAACGATGTGAATATTGAACTACGGGGACCAAAGTGCTCGAGAGAGGGCTTTACTACTCAATTACTTTCTAAGCCCAAGGAAACAGCGGTTAGCAAGAGTAATTGTTCGTTTGATCTCAGCGCTCATGTTGATTTCAGCGTTCATAGCGGAGCCTAGGTAGACGAAGTTCTTAACTACCTCAAAGTTACGTCTGTCGATGGTCACGTTTTGACTGAGACGTCGGTGTTGTAGAACCTTTCTTGATGATAGTTTGTACTTTGTCTTGCCCTCATTAACTGTTAAATCCATTTTTGCAGGCTCTGCTTTGATACTCACAAAAGCCAGATTGACATCACGCTGAGTTCTTCCGATTATGTCAAAGTCATCAGTATATGCTAGTAATTAGACAGACGTTTAATGTTGTTTTTTGTTATGTTAGTTTTTTCCAACCTTTTTGGAGCAGTGCGAATTCTCCATGGTCATTTTGCACAAACGAACTAGTTTGGGAGGGATGCCAACACTAGACATGGTCCCTGTAGACGCTGTCATATGCGGCCTTGACATAAATAATGAGTTTGTTGTTGTCGATTTCATGTTCTTGATTTTTTTCCACTATCTGCCGTAATGTGAATATTTGATCGACTGCGGACTTTTATGGTCTAAAACCACACTGATAAGGACCTCTCATTGGGTTGACAATGTGCTTTAGACGTTCATATATTACTGAGACTGATTTCTCTTTAGCGAGTGCAGAATCGGGTAAACAATACTGAGGTACCATTCTGTTGGGCATGCTTTCTACTGGCCATATTTTACAGATAAGTTGGTGCTAGCTCCTGAACAAATTATCTCCAGCTTCTTTGAAGAGCTAAGCATTCTAGCTATCCGCTCCAGTGACTTTGTTAGACTTCAACAACGTTTGCTTTGTCTAAATTGGGAAGACGGGATTGTTGGCAGCTTTCGTCGTCTATATTGAATGGATCATCCTTCCTGTGGATTTCGGTTCGTTCGGTTCTCCGTTATACAGTCTGCAGAAGTGGTCTTTCCATATCCTCAGCATTGACTGCGGTTTCACTATGATATTTCCACTTTCGTCTTTGCGGCGTTCGGTTCGAGGTTTTCGTACTTGTGAATTTCGTTTCACCTGCATATAAAACTTTCGAACTTCTTTTCAGCTTTTAAACCTCTCAACATCTTCGACCGAGTCTTCTGATATTCATTCTTTTTCGGTGTGACTTTCTCCTCTTCTGCTCTTGTTCCTGGTTTCTTGTTGGTGGCTGCTTAAAAACCCAGCACGTCAGAGGCGGCTTCTCTGATTTCATTTTAGCAATGCTGCCATTAAGTTTGCGGCAAAGAACTTCGAAACAGGCTACTTGTGACTCGGTAGGAGAAGGATTTGGCGATCTCTTGCGATTGTAGCCGTTCGACGTTGAATCTTCTCCCATCATCTCCATATTTTGCCTTGGGTCTGGAAATCCGAAGTGCTACCTTGGATACAACGGAGTAATGGTCCGAGTCGATGTTAGCTCCTCGGAAAGTGCGTGTCTAGTGTCGATCGCAATATGGTCAATCTGATTGACGCTAGATTGATCTGGAGAACTCCAAGGTCCTTTGTGTATGTTGAGGTGTTGAAAACGCGTACTGTCTACCATGACATTTCGTCGCGCAGCAAAATCGATGAGCCTGAATTCGTTATCGCAAGTATTGTCGTTCAGATTGTGTTTCCTGATTATTACACCAAAGATGCTTGGCATTAAAATCGCCGAGGACAATCTTAACGTCCTAAACATATGCTTTGTCTAAGAGCTCAAAGAACATATCCTTGGTGTTATTGTCCTCCTCGTCTGTAGGGGGGTTTGCGCATATTATTATAATGTTGCCGGATTCAGCCTTGATGCGAATGGTTATGATGCGCTCGTTGATGCACCTATAGCTCAAGACTTTTTGGCGAAGTCTGGCTCCAATATGACAAAGCCGCATCCAAGTAAGCGTTGTTGGTTTTTCTCAGTAGCAGTCACCATAGTAAACACCGCAGTTTTTCATCTTCTTTTTGCCCGGCCTATCCCATCGCATTTTTAACTTCCCATAGGAAGTTATTGTAATGGGTCCGATTTGACAAATTGAAAATTTTGACATTTCTCGACGTTTCAAGGTCCCTAGAGTCGAAATAAAAGATTTTTAGAAAGATGTCTGTGCGTGCGTGTGTACGTACGTCCGTACGTCCGTACGTCCGTACGTTCGCGACGTTTTTTTCGTCGTCCATAGCTCAAGAACCAGAAGAGATATCGACTTCAAATAAATTTTGTTATACAGATAATAAGGCAGAAAGATGCAGAAAGGGCTCTCAAGAAAATTGCGTGGGTGGTTTTTTTACCATAGCAGTTTAAAAAAAAGGTGAAAATTTTGGTTAACCCTAAATATCTCATGAACCAATGACGCTAGAGACTTGAATTAAATTTTATATTATATATTGTAACGTGATACAAAACAATTATATTTTTGGAAAAAAATTCAATTAACGGTTTTTTTTATAAATCAAAAAAACTGAAAAAAAAAATTTGTCACTTCGAAAATTTTACGACTAAAATATGATTTCATTTCCAAAACAATTTTGTGCAATGAAGAATAATGTTTTTGACATCTGATAAAATTTTAAGAAAAATCGAATTGACAGTTTTTTTACAAAAAATAATAACCTAAAAAAAAATAAAAAAAAAGTTGGTAAAAATTGAGTTTTGACTCAAATATCTTTTCAAGACTTTGAGATATTGGCTTTAAACTACTTTTATCTTTCAAAAAATGTTGTTTTCAACATTCAGTAAAATTTAAAAAAAATAGAATTGACAGTTTTTTTACAAAAAATTAAAAACCGAAAAAAAAATTTAACAAAAGTTGGTAAAAATTGATTTTCGACTTAAATATCTTTTCAAAAATTTGAGATTATGGCTTCTAACTAATTTTAACTTATAAGAAATATTGTTTTCAACATTAGGACAAATTTTGAGAAAAATCGAACTGACAGTTTTTTTTACAAAAAATAAAAACCTAAACAAAAAAATTAATAAAAGTTGGTAAAAATTGATTTTCGGCTCAAATAGCTTTTCAAAAATTAAAAATATTGGCTTCAAACTTATTTTATTTCACAGAAAATATTGTTTTTTATATTCAATAATTTTTTTATAAAAATCCAACAGTCCGTTTTTTCATAAAAAAAAATAAAATCTACAAAAAATAGAACGCAAATTTGGTAAGAATTGATACATTTAGACAAACTTTTAAGCAAGACAAATCGATAGACGGGATGGGAAGTTATCAGTGTGGGTCGCATCCCAGCCTCTTTTTTAAATGGCGGTGATGTCTACTTTGTAGCATTCTAGGGACTCCGCTTATTCCATTAAGGGATCTAACATTCCACGTGTATATCCAAAGTTCGTTGTCCTTAATTTGTTTTGCGTTGGTGGTCGACAGTAAATCCGTCCGTATCCGCACGACCTTCAACTTAAAGGATCAGGTCCTTGATTTAAACTACAAGGGAAAGAACCGGCATAATCGCTACTTAACAGGCCTGACCTCCGAATATGTCGTAGTAGCCCTATAAGGTGTTTACTAAGTAGTCCAACCCAACTGAAACTTTAGCAGTAAATCAGCATCCTAACAATAGAAAAGTGACATGAGTACATAATTTTTCTTATCTAAATTTCTAAAAAATAAACCTCTGATTTTGGAAAAAAAAAGATGTTATAGTTGTTGGATAAGATATCTATAACTATTATTCGAAGTCAGGTGCTCATCTTGGAAAAACAAAAAAAAAAAAACTTTACAAACACTTTAGTCATTCCATTGGTTTTGTGGTTAACAAAAAATAATAAAGCGCAATAAAATTTGCATTTTTTAAAGTGTTTATTTTTGTGTGGTAAAATATTTATGGCATTTACCTTTATTTTTATATTTGAATATCAAATAAACAACTCATATTGTAGATGTAGACGTGTGTATGTAGGTATTGAAAAAATCAGCAAAATGAGAAACGCAGATGATTACTTCCATTTATTTATATTGGCGCTGTGGCGCCATTGATACACTCGGAGTTAAGGTGTTTGTGGTTAGAAAGATAATATAATATTTGGGTTAAATTAATAAAATGCTTGACTGAATTTTGTACGAATTTAATCTGATATGTGTACTGATATTTTTATATTTGGTTTTCTTAGAATTACATTTTGTTATTCAATAAATAATTACAGAAATAATGTTATTTTCTTAAATGTCAAAGCCAAATCATTTTTTATTGAAATTTTGTTTCTACAGTGTAATCCAAATAATATGGAATTGAGCCTTAATAGGTCGAAATAAATAGGTAGATGAAAAACGGCCATAATAGAAATGTTATCAACGGAAATTATCAATCACAAAGTTTGGAAACATTTGTTTGTTTCATTATTCAAAAGGCAATTATTTAAATTGTTGTATTAATTATTTTAATATCGTGTCCATGAATATATGTCAAATACATAAACAAATGCAATGCAGTGAACAACAATAAAATTTTTAACAGTCCTTGCTTTTCGCTGTTTTCAGATTTTTCGCCCTTTTTCAGCTAAAGTTTTGGTGTCATTATGTTTAAAATAAAAGAATTCGTACTGCCTGCACAGCATTGGTTTATTATAATAAATTTAAAAAAATGACAATAATCAATATTAAATTTCTAAAATTTCACAGATCAACAATATAACCCATGATATGTGTAGTGTATATGGATTTTCTTAGTCTTGTCATTTAGAGGATTTGAAATGCTGTTTCCTGGAATGTCTTCAAGATTATTAAAGAAGTATCCGCAAAGAGCGAGAAGTGAGCAGTGTCTTCTTGTTTTCCAAACCACTGCAGCTTTTGCACCATGTGATATCGGTGATAAGCCACCTTTTTTCTTATGGTAATCCCAACAGCTTTTGACCTGTTATTATGCCTACAAGCAGTTTTAAAGATTTCTTGTAAAAATGCATAATCGAACGGGATGTTTTGTTGAATTTAGGACATAGTTTCCTATCCGTGGCGCACGTTTCAAGACATTTCGTTCTTGCATTGTTTTCTTAGAGTATCTTGTTACCATGATGCATTTTAATTCGCAGGATGTGATTCCTTTTGTTGAGTCTATACGGGATTGGTTCAGTGTTGTATTTATCTTCTCAAGCTCATTAGTCCTCTTGTTCCCAAATACATCGCAGTGATCTGGTACTCAACAGAGTCTTATGTTTTACTATGAACTAAGTAAGTTCTTGGCTGCAGTAATATAAAAGCTTCGGTTTGAATGTTGTGGCCAAAATCGATTTTAATGCTGATTGGTTATTAATGAACATGGTAACATCACCCTGTGATAGCAACATCGTTCGGACTTGTTTTTTAGCGTATATTTATGCCAATACTTTGGCTTGAAAGACGCTGCTTTGATCGCCAAGTGTGAAGGAGTTGCAAGATTGAGCGTCTACGAGATGAAAACTAGGGTATTTCTTCCATTGCTGCAGTAGATGTGGTTCTGATTGCCCAAGTAATGCCAATACATGCCATTCTCTGTATACCCTCAAAAGAGTTTTAAGATTGTTAGCTTTTTCCAAAGCATTCCTCCATACGATTGCTATATACTGCCAACAACTAGGATAAGACCACAAATTTGGAATTTATTTTCGCTTTTTAAGGCTGGTGGAAGTTTTGTACCCGGCAACCTCAACTACCTGTGGATAGGTATTTCACCATTACAAATTTATAATTAAAATGTTGAATTGAAAACCAGCATTGGAATTTCCCAAGATCAAATATAAACTAGGGAATAAAAAAGTCCCTAGGATGAAGCCCCATGTAAAATTTCAAAAAAAAAAAACGAAACAATTAATGAAATATTTACATTTTATGGTTTAACAACATTTATTCAACACATTCATAAGGCCATGACCAAATGTTTTCAATTATGTTAAAGTGCGGTAAATGGGGGCCGTGGCAAAAGTTCCATGTCTTCTGATTGAATTCAACTTCTAACAACCTTGGAAGTATAAATGGGGGCATTGTCTGTTTGAAAAGTTCAAGGCAGAGGTCCAAAAATGCTTTTCATTTTTGGATATGACCGTTTCAACAATTATTTATAGCTGTTATCATTCAAAACTTTTAGACAAAAACTAAAAGTCGATTGTGCGTTAGTAGATTATAGGTCCCCACACCATCACACCTTATATAAGGCTATGATGTCTCTCCAAAATGAGCTCATCCTTTCTCAGATCATGAAAATACAAGTTGTTAGTCAAAAAACGACCCGTTTCCATTAACTCCTCCAAGTAACATGGTTTTTTGCATTCTTGCTGATACTCAGCTTTTCGCCCTTATTTTAATCGTTAGTATAGTGGAATTTGCGTTTGTGCAGAATGACGATGGAGAATGCACGCTGCTCTATCAAGATCGGAAAAGATCTCACCGATGCATTTGTTACAACAAAAGTTTTATACAAGGCGATGCACTGTCATGCGACTTCTTCAACATCGTTCTGGAAAGAATTGTGTAAAACTCATCCGTCAACACTAGAGGCACAATCTTCCAAAGGTCCATCCAATTACTCGGATACGCAGATGATATTTACATAATTGGAAGATCAAAGCGTGATGTCAGTGGAGCGTTTTTGAGCATTGCGACGGAAGCGGGGAGAAGATGGGTTTAGTGGTCAATGAGGGCAAGACCAAGTATATGCTCTCATCAAAAAAGGACATTGAACGATGACGTCTTGGACAAAACGTCACCATGGACAGCTATAACAGTGAAGTAGTTGAGGACTTTTTCTACCTAGACATCGCTATAAACTCAGACAACGATACTTGCAAATCGCGATTTCTTTGGACTTAGAAGGCAATTGAGTAGTAAAGTCCTCTCTCGAGCAGCTAAAATCATCATCTATAAGACACTCATCATCCCGGCTCTCATTTATGGCACTGAGGCCTGGACCCTGTCAAAGAAAGAGCGTCTTAGGATGCTTCGAGAGAAAAATTTGTTGGGTGATTTTTGGTCCCGTCTGCATAGATGGAGAATGGAGGAGAAGATATAACGACGAACTGTACGGGCTGTACACGTACAGCGACACCGACCTCGTTAACAGAATTAAAGTCCAACGACTTAGATGGCTGGGTCATGTAGAAGAGCGAATGGACTTCAACGCTCCAGCCCGGAAGGTCTTCGAATCCAATCTCGAGGGACGGCGGCGGCGCAGTAGAGGAAGACCGCGACTCAGGTAGCGCACGCAGGTGGGTGAAGACCTCAACCAACTTAGCGTGCGAAATTGGAGACAGCTAGCTAGGGACCGAGCTGGAGACGCATGTGGGTTGAGGCCCAGGTCCATCCCGGACTGAAGTGCCACCTTAAGTAAGTATAGTGGAATTTGAGGCAAGCCGAAGAATTAACCGCATTTCTTATGATTTTATTGTTTCGGCCTTGCACCCTTTTTGATTTTCCCCATATTTTTGTGGATCAGCAAGATGATTGCTTACAACTTGCATGCTTGTGTTAAGTTCTAAATCCTTGAAAGCATCTATTTTTGCTCTTTCTGTAGCTGATGAGTATGTTACAGGGAAAACCACTATACAAATCTGAAAACCACTCGGAATCTATCTCAACTCATTCTATGGATTCAGTAATCGACATGAATGTTTATTGTTGAAGAACATAAGTCGTAACAGAAGAAGTTTAAGCATTACAATATTTTTTACAAATGAGCAACATTTTAGTTTATTTATTTGATAGTTTAATGTTACAAAAGTTCACTTGACTTTTTACAAAACTTAAACTGATAATAAACATATTTTTTTTTTAAATCACGTAAAGAATACAACCAATAAAACATCCATCAAAATACAATGTCTTCATTTTCGAACATAATTTCTTAATGACAATTACTTTGCGCCACTTCATCGCTGATGACTAAAAATTCTTCTAAAAAATACTAAAGTTTAAAAAATCATGAGCTATATTGAAAAAATTATTTTATCATATCATTAAGTTTTTCAATTTCCCGCCGGCTGATGCTGTTAATAGAAACAAGATAGATATCAGTCATGGTAAGCGCGTAAAATAAATTTACATTTCAATTATTTACTCAGCATTCAGCAAAATCAAAAAAACATTTTAGGCGAAAATTCAATTAAGTGATTTATCACTTTTGTCCCTCAATCAATCGCTGACAATAATATCTAGAGTCTTCTTGTATGTCCATGGAGTGTTTGTGTCCGGCAGAAATGGACAGGGGCTCTGACTATGACCGACTATGTTGTTATGGAGCCAGACGAAGCTGAAGCTGAAACTTACCCGTTACTATTTCGCGCCATTGAAATCTAATATTTATTGCAACTTAAAAGCGGTCAAAGGCTATTAACTCCCCATTCAAAGTGAAATCTCTGATAAACAGTTTAGAAGCCAGCAACTTATTGGCATCACACTTGGGGCAGCAGCCAACGTTCGATGATTTTTTTTTGTTGTTGTAACTCGGAAAGCTTTGATCATCGCAAATGCAAATATTTATTGGAATTTATATTTAATTAACATATTTTGTATATTTTTCATCTTTTTTTATTAAATATTTTGTATATTTGTGTTAGATATATAACATTGTCTCATCTTGTTTGGAATGTTGATTCTGTCTTCTTCTTCTTCGTCTTCGTATTGGTTTTTATTTTATTTTGTTATTCATTCATTTTGATTTATTACACTTTTATTTAATTTCACTAAACGTATTCCAATATTAAAGTCAAGTCATATCGTTTGTGTGATCGTATAAAATAAAGATTTTTCGTTTATTTCATTTGTGGCTGCGTAGCGTATGGATATGTTTTTATTATGATAATTTGTTCGTTGTTGTTTATAAGAGTTAAATATGTAATGTTTATTTTACTCGCTGTCTCATCGATCAAGGGATAAACGACGATGATGACTTTAATACTGATTTGTGGATCTGAGATGAGAAGTCAATTAAATATTAGCTATAATTGAGTTGTAAGCAAAAAAAAAGATTTTGTTTAAATTACTACTTCATTGTCAATATAAAATTGCCACCTGTTCAAAACAAAAATTGATTTAGGATTAAATGTATGTTTAGATATGACTGAGATGGTCCGAAGTTACATATATATCACTTAAGCTTTAATTTCATTACAATTCAGTTTTAAAATGCTTTGACATCACTAGATTCACTGATGATTAAATTTTGACTGTATACTTGACACTTTTTAGTTCCTTAACCAAAAATTTTCTAACATATCGATGCCTTCCCGGAAGAATGTATTAAGCGACATTTTAAGAATTTTACAGGAGACGAAAAAACCTCCTTTGTAGGCAATTATTTGTGCATTTTAAAGTGATAAGCATAATTTTGATTGAGATTTAGGCCATATTTTTTTTGTACCATTACATGGACGAAATTTCGATCAGATAAAAAGTTTTTGTCGCTTAGAACAATTTCATGGTCTACAGATTGTCGCTTGATACAGTGGCTAAATGGCGCTTAGATCAATGGGTGGTAGGAAATATTACAGGATTCCAAGAAAAATTGTCGTTTAGTTAATTTGTTTTAATGAGTTTTTAATATCAACAAAGTTAAAATAATCATTAAAAATAACATTATACTTCAGAAAATAAAAAAGAAAACAGTTCAACTTTAAAATAAATAAAAATAATTAACTTTTCAGATATGAAAATTTACAGATCACTGATTCAGTTGATTTTCTGATAAGTCGTCTTCTTCATCAGTCTCTGGTAAAACATCTTCCTTCTCACCAACAATGTCAATGATTTCTCGGTATTCCTGGATATACCGTTCGGGGATAAACTTCTTCTTGAGTAGAGTTTCGAAGTCCTTTTTCTTTGGCCCCGATATTGGCAGTTTTGCGGTGTATAAAATATCAGGCTCATCAAAATTTTCAAGACATTTAACTTGATTTCGAGTTCGACACAAATCCAACGTGTATGAAGGTGGTTCCATGTCTTCGGACTTAAATATTGAATACTTGATGTCACAGGATGACTTAGAGAACAAAAAAATGTTGGATTTAGATATTTTAAAACTAGTTTGTTCCCTAGTTTTAACTCCCTGCGTTGGAAAATATTTCAAAGCTTCTTTCTTCCAGTCGCGAAAATCATCTATAGTTAGTTTTATAACCTCGTAAGGCCTTGAATTGGCAATCATGGTTATCCATTCCTTCAGCGTTTAAGACTTTCTGTAGATCAAAACTAGCACACACGAATGATGGACAGTTTTTGGCCTTTTCCTGATCATCCATAAATAATTTTTGGCTGTTTTCCTTTTGTTGGGAGTGCTTCAAAACAAGAACTTTCTCTTTGTCCTCAAACACGCGGGATTTATGTGCTTCACAAAAGGTTCACTTGTCTTTTTTCGGAGCGTGGATGCCAATATTATAGGGTTTGAAAATCCTTCGGAATATTTTTTCGAAACAGCATTTTTACCTTCTTCCACTTGTTTTGATTTATAGTTCCTGTATAAATTGGATATGCTAAAGTATTCTGTTGGCAGATAAGTGCGATTGGTCGAGGATCGGCAATGGTGTGATGGGACTTTTGGCAAGCTTTCTATAAAACTGCAAACAGCTGCTTTAAGTTCTTCTGAAGTAGCATTTGCTGGGAGAGTTTTACCTCTTTTATCCGTAGCTGATGTATTTAATGCAGTTTTTTTTCCAAGAGCGTAGGACACAACCCGGCTCGAAATATCTAGGGTCTTATGTAAGAACTGCATACAAACCTGTTCTTTCTTCCCTTCAAAATTGATGAAATATTTTCTTGTTTCTGTTTCCTTTTCGGCATTTTTGGTTCGTCGTCTTTTGATGGGAACTTGTTCAACAGAAGACAAAATCCAATCTATTCGCTGGACATACGGCAGCTTCCAATACAAATTGAAAATGTCTTGCCTTTGCGAATTAGTGAACTTTGTTCCACACTTGTTTTGGCTAGCTTTTGCACGGATTTGCTTGCAAAGATTTTTTTGGCTTGACTGCCTTTTTAGATCTCGCATCCACCACTCCCTAATTAAAATATGCCTTCTGTTTTGGGGGATGGGTTCCCATTTCGCTATCACTTGAATCGTCCATGGAATTATAGTGCCAAGAAGAATTTCCATCAGTTTCAAAGGGATCTGATTCTGATCCTGATGTGGATAGCGTTGGCGAACTAAACACAGAGGGTTGAATGGTTTTCAAATGCGTTACCTTAGAAATAAAAATTAGCCTTTTATTTACCGTACCACTAGGCATAATTAAAATACCACTCTAATACGTTAATCGACTTACTTTAACTCCGTCACATTGTTCATTCGATTTCTTTTTCTCTACCAATTCCAGCATTAGTTTGCCTCTTGAAGCAGGCAAATTCATTTTTTTTTAAACCAGAGGATGTACTTGGATTATTTCCACTCATTTTAAAAACAAAAACTTTCTTCTACAACAAATTAATTTTCTAAAAGAAACGTAACAATAAAAACAAATAATCTTAAGATAAATTCTGAAACTTACATTCCCTTCGCTTCTGTAATAACTTCAAACAATGCGGCAACTACAACTTCAACATTAACAATGAGAAAATGAATGATCCAATTTTCAAAAGAAATTTGAAACAGGCTACTAGATTCATTATTAAAAAGTAACGTATTTAACTGACTACTAGATGAAATTGTTAAAGCGAATGGAAAACACAAAAGAATAGTAGAATGAAGTTTAAGGAAGTATAAAAGCAGAGTTGTAGTTGCATTATAAACCTAACGGAAAATCTTAAAATTTTTCAAGACAAATGTTATGGGTAGAAAATGTATCAAGCGACAACAAATGGAAGAGCTTTCCGGTAGCAACATGTTCTAAGCGACAATATCGGTTGAACTATGCGACATCTGACAAAAATTTTGTGTGCAACTTTGGTTGCTTAAGACAACAAGATTTTCAAAAATGTCGCTTAGCATAATTTTACTGGTGGATAAAACAAATTTCAGGGAGCAACATTATTCCAGGGAAAAAACGGCTTTTGCTACAATTTTATTTTTTCTCTAGTTTCTTTTGTATACATGATAGGAAAGCGAAACTCAGGCCAAAATATGGCGCTTAATTTATTGTATAGTTCCTCACCAAAAAGTCATTTTCGAAAAAAATGTCGCTTAATACATTCTTCCGGGAAGGCATCGATATTTTCATTGAAAATGGAAGTGTTTTTGAAATGTCAAAACTGATGACGATTCCACCACTTTGAAGAATTAATAAAACCGTTTTATATTCGTGCAATTTAAAAGCCAAATGAGAGCAAAATTGAGTAATATTCCTGATATTTCAAATAAAAATCTCAATCAATCGCAAATTGATCAGAATATTGCATTATTCACATCTGCTATTGTTGAAAGTGTAAACGCTCTGTGCTTATAAAAAAGATCAAACTTGGAAGTACCAATGTCTCACCTAGTAATGGAACTGAATAAAATACGGAAAAGCTACAGAACCAGGTGGATTCAAATAAGAAATTGTTTTTATTTTACTAAAATGAAAATTTCTAATGCTTTGATAAAGAAGGCATAGGTATCAACTTTCAGAAATAATTCCTGGAATCAAAAACTATTAGGAATGGACAAGTCTAGCAAACCTTTTTCGGAATGTAGTAAAAGTAATTAACAAAACGTAATTCCGTAATTCAAATTTTTATGTTTGGAACTGAAAAGGCAAAGGCTCTCACTGAAACATTTTGTAATAATCAATTGTTAGCTAGCAGTTCTACAGGTAATATTTTTGTTAAATCTTAAGTTTTAAACTCAATTAATTTGATTAGCACTAGTGCTGTTAATAACGATTTTGATCCAGATATCATTGTTTAACTCATGTCTTCAGATTGGGTATTTTTAAGCGAATTCCAATCCAATTTTAAAACCTGGACAAATTGCAATTATGCCGGTTAACTGAAGAGCAATAAGTTTACTAAGCTCTTGTAGCTAATTATCTTTACTGAGCGAAATAATAGTTTTCGGCCTTCTCATAGCACTGTTCATCAAGTCCATCGTATTACGAACCATATCAAGAGAAATGTGTGTATTGAAAGAAGTACAGGTGTGATATTGCTTGATGTAGAAAAGGCATTTTATTCTGTTTGGCATGACGGACTTTTTCATATGATGTTTGCTCTTAATTTTCCCATGTACATAATTAACATTGTAAAATCCTTTGTGTACTCAAGAAAATGTATAGTGTTTCAGAACAATTTTGTTTCTGATATGTTTACTTGTGCGGCAGGTGTTCCTCAGGGTTCTGTTTTTGGGCCACTCTTTTCACTCATGACTTTCTTAGACTCCTTAACCTATTTTCGCTGATGAAACGTGTATATTTTCCACAGATTCAATTGCTTCAATAATGGGGAATAATTTGGAATTTGCATTAAATATAACTCAAAACTATTTTGTTGATTGACAAAATAAAGACGAATACTTCTAAGACTCAAACCATCTTTTTTACTAGAACAAGAAAACACCGTTTCTTTCCAAGCTCAATCATCTCTATTAACGGTATAGGAATCAAGTGGAAATCTTCTGCCGAATACCTTGAAGTAACCCTAGATACAAAACTAACCTTTGCTTTACACGTTTTTAAATAAAATATTTTATCCTTTTATCAATCAAGAATCGAAGTTGATTAGGGAAAATAAACTTTGTTTATAGTTCACCAGCATTGAGTAATTGAGCATTCAGTCATATTCGTAGTATACTAATAATGTATTAATATAAAATAAAAATATTAAAATTGCTAAAGTTTAGGAAAAATATAACATTTCTTGCATTACTTCCGACAATAGCTCGGTATCAGATCTAGCTTCATAGATTTAAAGCATTAAGACAAAAATTGTGATATTTTTGCTACAATAAAAAAACAATATATTTGTGAAAAATTAAATATTTTTTTGCAAATTTAGTAGGCTGTTAAGTCTTATGAAATTGCGTAGTAAATTAGAATACAATTTGAATAAATTTAATATAATATAAGTAAACATTATTTCCTTAATGAATAATTAAATTCCTATTATGCCAATAATTATTGAAAATTATTTAATTTTTTTTTACAGGTTACCACAGCTTACGGTCTATGCCAAGATTATTTACCTCCTGATGGTAAGTTATTTTTAGCTTTAATTTTATCATTACTTGAATAACTTCCAGCAATATTAAATCATTATACTGAATTTGGTTTATAGCAATTAAGCATCCATCGTGTGTTTTTGCTGCCGAGGAGCGATTGGTGTCCTTAATATGTTTTCGGTTGATTTTGTAGAAATAATTCAACAGTTTCTTTCTTCAACAAAATCGAAGAAATCCATGTGACCATATCGTTAAATATAGGGTCCGCCATCTAACATTTTTTATTTCAACTAGTGCTTATTTCGTGAATGGTAACACTTAGCTCATGTCTAATTTGACAGATAATTAGTTTTATCCTTCCGTTACAGTCAATGGCGATCGTTATCGGGCCATGTGCAACGAATTTTTGTTCACAAAAGGAGGAGGAGGATATTGGCAACATTTGGTTGCAACAGGACGGCGCTACGTGCCACACAGCCGAAGCTACACTCGATGCTTTTATAGCATTTTCAAAAAAAAAACGTTATTTGGCGGACCTTTTATTATAATACCAAAATAAGAGACTTTTTTGTCTACCTGAGAGCTACAAAAATATTCCAAATATTGTTTTCATCATTTGTATGTATATTCTTGAAGATATCTATTTAAGCAAAAACAAATCGATCTTATTCACACTTAATATTCCACCATTAAGTTGGAAGAATTGTTTACTATTAACATTACAATTCATATTATTTATTAGTTTGTGTTTGAAAAAGCAAGTAAATTAATCATCTGTCATCTGACGAATGTTTTGTGGCATTGAGAAAAAAGAATTTAAGAGTGGCATACTTTAGTTTGATTAATGAGAAATAAAACTGAAATGTTTACTAACTTAAAAATCTTTCAGGGTAACGTGGTAGTTTTTAAAACATTTTAAAATTAAGAAGGTTGTTACATAAAAGTAAAGTACATAAATAAGTTTACATAATAATGTTTCGTCTAGACAAAAAATGTACAACGTTCTGTTACGATAATCGTTTTTTAAATGGCCACAATACAAATAATACACTTTAAATTTAGGTAAATGCTCTCGCGACTTGTTATGAAAAACCCTTATTGCCCAATCCAATTTCAAAAATGATTAGTTTTGCTAACCCATTATGTGGTCATGCTAGAATTTAATTCCTCATTTACAATAATGGAACTAAAATCATCCTTGATAAAAATGAAAAATAACAAAGCGTCTGGTACTGATGTGATGGTATCCCAGTTGGGTTCTCTAAGCATGCCACACCGGAGTGTTTGGAACACATCTAAGTTTTTTAATAGAATATATAATGAGGAGACGGTTCCTGGAAAGAAACTTTAGATGCTCCAAAATGTAAGCTGTTTTTAATAAAGGTGATCGGGATCAGCCAGAAAACTATAGAGGTATTTTTTTTTTAAACTCACTTACTAAGCTGTCTTCCGTTCAAACCTTTGAACTATTGATCTTATTAAATGTTTGTGTTAAGTACTGCTGGCAAGTGATTTATTGATACAAAGAAATGTCTATATACTTTCGACACATTCAATAGGCAATCGTCCTTATCTAAAGCTTTCACTAAAAGGTTTATCAACCAAATGCTTCACATTTGTCCAAGATGGCTCAAACAAATCGAGAAACTTCAAATGTCAAATAGGCGTTCCTTAAGGCTGTATTTTGAGTCCTTTGATATTTTTCTTATTTATTAATGATGTTGAAAATCACATCCCAGGAGGTATTATGATAGGTGATGTTGATATTAAGGTACCTCTTTAAGCAGACGTTCTCATTATTCCCGGTTACTCTACCGCTTCAAATTAATAAGTTACAAAAGTACTGCGATAGTTGGGATCGCAAAATTATTAGCTCAAAATGTAAAATTATGGTTTTTAGCTCATGCAACAGATCGTTAGGTTGCTGCCTCTGCTATGTTAGTCAAATACACAATTAAGAGCATTTAGAAGAACTAGAAAATGCAAAAGACATTTTTGCAAACAAATTTTCAGGCTAAATAAGAACACCAAATGCGGATTACATTATCAAGGTAATGAGTCGATCAGACCTAAACCTTCAAAAACGAATATCTCGAATAGACCAGAAGTTATATCAGAATTGTATGGAGAGAGTTTCTCTTTCAACAAGGAGTGTTTAACGGCAATTAAGTCTTACCCTAGGTGAGAATAATTACATATTTCAGAGATGAGTTTTCAGTTTCAAATATGAGCTTGATTTTCAAAAACAGTACTGAAATACTAGAATTGAATTATAGACCGTAAGGATCTGATTTAAGTAATGTTTATTTGCTTTGCAACCTTGGTCAAAATCAAAACCTAGATTTTAGCTGGATGTATCCAGTTGTGTAGGTACTCTAAGTTGGGAGAGATGACTTTTCACTTGTTCACGCCACCTGATTCGCGGTCTTCGCATAACATCCCATCACCATCTCTGGAGCCTTTTTGGGCATCGAAAGGTTCGGTTAAGTTATTTCCAACCTTTATGGATCACAACCAATTCTGCATGGTCATCCTGCACGAACGGACGATGCCAAGACTAGACATGGCTCTATACAGCTCCTCTCTGTAGATGCTGTCATATGCTACCTTAAAATCGATCAAGAGATGGTGGATGTCGATTTGATGTTCTTCGGTTTTTCCAGGATCTGCTGCAATGTGAATATTTGATCGACTGATAACTTTCCTGGTCTAAGACCACACCGATAAGGACGTATGTATCAGGTTGTTGACGATGGGCTTTAGACGTTCACATATTACGGCAGAGAAGATTTTGTAAGCGATGTTAAGGAGATTGAGAGGGACTCCTTTTTTCAGTATGGGGTAAACTATACTTAGGTTCCATTCATCGGGCATGCTTTCTTCAGACCATATTTTACAGATGAGTTGGTGCATGCTCCTAACCAAATTATCTCCAGCTGCTTTAAAAAGCTCAGAATTCAAGCCATCTGTATAGACTCGTTTTTCTACTATTGAAATATACAAGCCCAGAAACTTGTTATTTCTTGAGCTGTGAACCAAGCACTTAAACTTGTTCACTTAAAATTGATTACCAATGTGACGAAATGAGAAAGGAAACGATTGTACAGTTTACTATTGACTGACTGAATATTTAGTTTATTCATTTTATTCTTTTATAGGTACAAACAATAGTTCAAATAATGTTACAAATTATGCAATACAAGTTAGAAAAGTATAATATGCAAACATATACAAAATAATATTAACCAACTAAATAATGCAACAAAATACGAAATAATGTTAACCTACTTAATACTTATAGTTATTTTGGTCAGCACTCAGCATCAGAAGTGTGTGACACAACATAAAAATAAAAATGCATCGTTTGCATTTGTTTTCGAATTGAGTTGAAAACAGATCCTATGAGGTAAAATTTAGAAATTGTCTTTCTGAACCTTTTGTTGCTCAATCTGGTGTTCCCCAGGGAAGCCATCTTGGCCCTTTTCTGTTTATCCTGTCTATTAACGATGTATCGTCATGTCTACGCTCAAGTGAAGTACTCATTTTTGCTGACGACATGAAGATTTTAAAAATAATAAAGTCCACCCTTGATCGTATTCTTTTACAAGCCGACATTGATAGTTTCACATTTTGGTGTGGGAAAAATAGCCTTTCACTCAACCCTTTTAAATGCCAGACGATAACTTTTACTAAAAAACTAATCAGTAGCGTATTTGACTATTTTATATCACAGCAAAAACTCTTTCGCGTCTCCACATTTAAAGATTTAGGTGTTCATTTCTGTTCCAACTTAGAATTTACACATCACATTAATTTTATTGTTAATAAAGCAAGTTCTATGCTTGGTTTTATAAAACGCTGGGCAAAGGAGTTCAATGATCCATATGTTACTCTTTCTTTGTATAATTGCCATGTTCGTCCTCATCTTGAATATGCTTCGCAGGTATGGACTCCCTATTACGAAATTCATAGAAAACGTATCGAATAAATTCAACATAACTTCATTCGCTTTGCCCTAAAGGGTCTTCCTTGGGATGATCCTTATGATCTGCCTCCCTATGAACATCGTATTCTGCTTCTTCAAATGCAATCTCTTCATCAAAGTCGTGTTAATAATGACTCAGTATTTTTTCATCAACTCATTAATGGTGAAATTGATGCACCTTATTTGCTATCTTGTGTACATTTGAATTACCGAGGCGGAACTCATCACCTGCGTACATTTGATTTTATACATATTGACTTCCAAAGAACTAACTATGGAAAGAATAAAGCTTTAAGTCGAATGAGCATTTTATATAACTTAAACTGTTCATTGATAGATTTAAATAAGAATAAGGTGGGATTAAAATCATTGTTTAGAACCAGTGCTCCACTATCGTAAACGTTCTCATTTTATTTTTTGTTCTGTAATAGTTAAATGTTAATTATGTTTTGTATTTTGTGCGTGTGTTAGGCTATAATTGTATTATTTTTTTACTAACAACTAACACATGCACTTATGATGAGCCTCTGATCGTAGTTTGACGCTTGCTATAAACTTACTACTTTCTGAAATTCTGAAGTGTAAAAAAAAGTTGATTCATCGATCAACCCGCTGGACTAAACACCATCTGCTCCAATGATTTCCTAAGACTTCAGCTTAGATATGGCAATCTTTACTTCGTCTAAGTTAAGAAGACGGGATTGTTGGCTTTCGTCGTCTATATTCAATAGATCATCCTGCCTGATAGAGGAATTCGGTTCGTCGTTGCCGTTATACAATCTGCAGAAGTGGTCCTTCCATATCTTCAGCATTGACTACGGTTCCACTATGATGTTTGAACTTTCGGCGTTGCAGCCTGGTTATATTTTGGGACCGATAAAAAGTTTGTTTCATTAAAACTCTTTCATAAAAATCTGATCTCATAAGCCTAAACTTTGCAAAAATTCTTTATTGTTATCTATTCTCTAGAAAAAGACGTTTTGTAATTATTTCTAACATCGTTACAATATTGACAAAAAAAGTTTGCTATTCAAATTTTAATCAAACCTTTTTATACAATTACTTTATAAAAAAAAAGTTAATAATAACATCCAAACAAATGTTTGAAAAATTACACCCATTTTTCTTCTTACACTTGAATTATATCCAAATACAATTGTATAAATAAATAGCTACACGTGTAATCATTTTGTGAGTCGTGAAACTATAAAAGATCTTCATTAATTCATAGACTGTTCTAAATTTCTTTTTAATAGACTAAGCAATTCAATTTTTCAAAAAGTCTCCAACTCTTTTTATTTCGAAACAGTATTCATTCATAATAGTCTTCCTGTCGGAATTGAGCTTTGATTGCTATTTTTTAAATTTTAAATTAGTTATTTTTAGTTTTTGTTTTGTTATTTAAATATTTAATCATCATTTAATCAAATAATATGGCTGCTAAACATATTTCAAGTACGCCAAAAACACAATTTTAAAAAATGAGCTCATTTTTTGTGTGTCAATCTAAAAAAATATGTACATTCGATTGTACTAAGACCTAATATAACGAAACCTATCCAAATAAGTTTGACAGTGATTAACTACCCCTTCAGCCTTCATAAATACTTTAAATTCATTTTGAGCATTGAAATCCGGTTGGATACAAAATCGATATAAGTATTTCAAACATTTTATCATTCTTCGTAAGTAAATAGATTTTAAAATAGGTGCAAAAATAATTCGTCAACGTTATTATTATCCATCGAAATCGAAAATAAATACTTTTTTGTTTACTACTACAAAAATATACGAAGAATTAAAAACATAAGTACTTCACTTTCTTTCTGCTTTTTCTGAATGATTTTATTGCCATGCCCCCGGAAATGGTACTAATCTAATCGATCATCTAATCCTCAAACCGAATCGATTTAGACTGAATTAAATATGCGCCTTCTAACTAAAATTCCCTCTCTTTTCTACAATATTCGTTAGCGTAACCCTCGCTTACTAAATACTGTATTGAAATATTAATGAATTCTACGAAATTCCCTATCAAAATATACCAAAATAGCAACCAACTGCCCTCTGTCATTTTAACAATCATACAAATTATTTTCAAATTAAACAAAATAATAGCTTCGAGTACCAATCCGTTCTAAGACCTCGAGCTATTTATTTTGTTAGCTATGTTTGTATCTTTATCTTTTACTACTGCATTGTATTTTTCTTAACTTTAAAATTTTTAATCGATTGAAATGACAGTCAGCGCCATACACTTGACACCACCTCCGATAAGATTACAAAAATTAATAATTGAAACACAACAATATTTCATTGTGATAATTTATTGTAAAAATATATATCTTTGTTTGGTTGATGGTTTTCGTTTTTGTTTTATTTTTGCGTTGTCATGTGTGTTGTATGCGTTGTGTCAAACCATCATCAATTCATCTTATGTCAAAATCGTGAAAGAATTTCTTCAAAACTCTTTCTCAAAAATTCCATTAATCGGTCTTATGGAGACGTCGGGATTTCTTAACAAACCATAATACGTGAGGTTTCCGACATTTTCTATAACCTTATATAGATCACCCACTGGAATTCCGATCCGACGAATCCCAATAAAACACGGCTAGCCAGCCAACCAGCGCGAGTGCCAGCGGCGGGCCGGGGGGGTAAAAATAAATTAAAAATATATTACGGTTTCTATTTTCTAGGCACCTACTATTTAACGTTTATCATTGATAAAGACTTGCAAGCTTTATCTTTTACTTTTTGAAATTAACATCGCAGTTAATATTATCAAACAATGTTTTGGTATTTTTGAATTAAAAAAAGAGAAGGTTTTGAAGGGTATTGTAGGTGGGAAAGCCGTAAAGCCTGTGATCCCATACTTACAAAAATGTTATTTTAGTCTTATACAAGTATATTACCTAACCTAATGAGTGCGCTATGGGAAAATATCTTTCTAATTTTTATTGTAGGTTGTACTTTCGTACTTATCAGATATTTAACTTTGATTTGTTTTGAAAAGTGAACGAAAGTAGATACATATATAGATCTTTTAAGCCGTCTGGGAATTAATTTAAAATACAATTAGAAATACATATTTCGATTGAACTTATATTATATGAAATTTTAAGTACATACCTACTTTTTTTGCGTATTATTTTAATTTAATTGAGTTTTTCAATGAAAGTGTTTACATTTTAATTTAACATTGGATACACAGTACAATTGAACTGGTTTTGGGTTGAAATATTGGTCATCCTACTGAATTCTGTAATTTGAAGTATGATTGAAATACTATATGTAAGTTAGAATTCTGTATTTCACAATTGCTTTTTTTTAAATAAATTTGAAGAATTAAAACAATATTTAGAAATAAAGTTTCTAACAATTTACTTTATAAAACAATGTTTATTTACTAACGAGTTTATAAGAACTATTGAATTAAAACATAATAATTGAAAACAAATATTTCAGAGACATTTGATGAATTACAATATTAAACAAGCAAGTAATATCACAAGTAGTTTCTATGATTGGGAAATAAGATTAATAATTGTTGTGGCTATCGCCACACTATTCCCCTACGGAAAAAAAATTGTATTTAATATTTCAAACGGTCCGGTAATCGTATATGTCGTCCTGAGCGAGTTGTTTTTCTATCTTCGGGTGGATTAGGTAAGGCTGGTAGATTTGTTGGTATTGATGAATCTCTGGAATCTTCTTGTAAAATATACGCTGGTTTAATCCGATCGATTGAAACTTTCATTTGTTGACTATTGATCTTTAAGGTTATGGTTTTTTCATCTTGTGATAAAATCTCGTATGGTCCTGTATACGGTGGTTGAAGAGATTTTCGAATAGGTCCAATTTTGACAAACGCATAACAACAATTTGAAAGTTCTTTAAAAACGAATGAACCAGGTTGAGAATGTCTTGAAGCAGGAGTTGGTCGTAAACATAACATGCATTTTCGAAGACAGTGAAGAAAATTTGTTGGATCTTCAATTGCTTGGCTTTGAACTTGTTTTGAGAGTAGCTTTCCAGGGAGCTGCAGTGGTTCTCCGTAGACTAGCTCTGCTGAAGTTGCTTTAATGCCTTCTTTAAAAGCAGATCGTATTCCAAGTAGAACTAGTGGAAGTGCTTCAATCCAATTCTCATTGGTATGAGCCATGATTGCAGCTTTTAACTGACGATGGAAGCGTTCGATCATCCCGTTCGCTTGAGGATGCCAAGATCAGCGACAATATTTTCATCTCCTCTGATATGTTGAATGTCGGTTGAAAACTCTGCGATGAATGAAAGTTGATTAAGTTGCACAGGTGAAAGCTTCTCTCGTTTTTGTTGGAATGCATGTATTAAAGGCTTGTGGTCCGTATATATTGTGAAGATTTGACCTTCCAATAGATGGCGAAAATGTTGGATTGCTGCATAAATGGCAAGAAGTTCTCGGTGATAAGTTGGCCAGGCGTTTTCTCTCTCGGAAAGTTTCTTTGAAAAGAAAGACAGTGGTTGCCAGCTGCCATTTACCATTTGCATTAAACAAGCCCCAATTGAATTAATTGATGCATCCGTAAAAAGGCCAAGTTTCGCTTCGTGACAAGGATGAACAAGAAGAGTTGCAGAAGATAGGCCGTCTTTACAACTGCTAAAAGCTTCTACTAACTCTGGTGTCCACGGAACAGGTTGAGATCCTTTGAGTTGTGGATTACTTATTGCATTGTGGAGTGGTGCTTGAATTTCCGATGCTTTGGGAATAAATCTTCAGTAGAAATCAACCATTCCCAGAAAACGACGAAGACCTTTAGCTGTTTTTGGAAGAGGATAGTCTTGAATAATCCTGACGCGTTCTTGAGGGGGCTTGATTCCCTCGGGGTTAACCCAGTATCCAAGAAATTTTACTTCCGAAGCACCAAAGGTACACTTCGAAGGATTGATGATCATTCCGTAGTCAGAAAGTCTTTTGAAGATTATACGCAAGTGGTCCATATGTTCTTCTGAGGATTTGGAAAATACTAGAATGTCATCCACATACGCAAAGCAAAAATCAAGTCCGAACAGAATTTCATCTATTAAACGTTGGAAAGTGTTCCCAGCGTTCCTTAGTCCAAAAGTCATGAATAAAAATTCGTAGGAACCAAATGGAGTCGTGATTGCAGTTTTGCAAACATCGTCTGTGTTGATGGGAATTTGTTGATACGCCTTCAATAAGTCAATGGTTGAAAACACTTTGCTACCACTCAAATTATGGGTGAAATCGTGGATGTGACGTGAAGAGTATTTATCTGGAATTGTTCGGGTATTCAATGCACGATAATCTCCGCAAGGACGCCAACCATTGTCAGCTTTTGGTGCGAGATGCAGTGGTGAAGACCATGGACTATCTGAAGGTCGAACTGTTCCAGCAAGTAACATGTCCGCAAATTCCTTCTTGGCAATTTTGAGTTTTTCTGGTGCCAAACGACGAGGACGAGAATATACTGGAGGACCTGGTGTTGTTCGGATGTGATGAACAGTTTTGTGCTTTACATCTCTGGGTAAACCGGCTGGACGAGTTATGTCTTGGAACTCAGTCAGTAAAGAAGCATATGGTGAAGAAGTTTGAATCGTTTTCACGCTGATCTGCTTTACTTGAGCGGTTTGCCCTTTTGATTGAAGGCCAGTAAAAGTATCTATTAGGCGTTTTGATTGACAGTCCGGTAATAAGTGATAGTGCGCAAGGAAATCTGAACCGATGATAGGAATGCTAACGTCAGCAACGACGAATCTCCAAACGAAGCTTCGTCGTAGTCCTAAGTTCAAATCGAGGTTCAAAAATCCGTACGTCTTGATTGTGGTATCATTTGCAGCGCTTAGGTCATAGTTGGTGGCGAGACGCTTTTCTGCTAATAAACGTTTTGGGAAACAGGAAAGGTCAGATCCGGTGTCGATAAGAAATTGATGTTTTGAGTTCTGGTCAGTAAAGAAAAGACGGCTTCCAGGAATGTTGCAGTCATTGGCCGTCATTATGAACTGCTGTTTGAGTTTTCCTGAAAAGTACATGGCTTATTACACTTACGTGCGTTGTGCTGGTATCTTGTATGAAACCAACACCATCCTTCTCTCTTTGCTGACTTGGATCTACATCGCGAATTGTGTCTTCTTCGGTCTTGAGAACGATGACGAAAATTTGTATGCGCTGACAGTTGAGCAACTTGCTTGGTAAGAGCATCAATTGCAGCATGTAATGATTTTGAGTCAGAATCGTTGTTTGATGTTGCATGCACGGCAAAAGGAACTGGTTGTGGAGAGACCTCGACGATTTTATCAGCAAGTTCTGATAGCTGATCAGGAGAGAGATCTGATCTTGATGTCAAGATTGCTTGAACGTAAGATGGTAGACGTCGTAACCAAAGTTGGCGCAAAAGATTATCTTGAAGGACTGAAGGACCAGCAAGAGAACGAAGATGACGAAGGAATTGTGAAGGTTTTCGGTCACCAAGCTCTTCGTCACTAATGAGTTGTCGGACACGTTGTTCTTATGATGCTGACAAACGTTCAATGAGTTTCGTTTTTAAGAAAGTGAACGGGTTCTGGCCAGGCATTGATGTTATAATGTCTTCTACTTCAGCGGCAACACGTGTATCTAGCTGCGAAACAACATAATGAAATTTAGTTACCTCATTTGTTATGTCTGAGATGACAAACTGAGACTCAGCTTGCGAAAACCATAAACTAGGCCGTTCTGCTCAAAAAGGTGGTAATTTAACTACAACACGATTAATCGCTGGTTGTGATGAATGTCCTGCATTTTGTTGCCTATGATTTTCATCATTAAGGAATCCTTGTTGCTGATTTTGTCCAATTTGCTGAAGGAGCCTAGAATTTTCTTGTCTTAGGGCTGCAAGTTGAGATTGAAATTCGTCCTCGGTATCCGGCATCATGAAATTCTTCTTTAGTATGTTTATATCTTGATTTCAGTTCTTGTATTGTTCAGTTGGGGTCACCAATTTAGAAATAAAGTTTCTAACAATTTACTTTATAGAACAATGTTTATTTACTAACGAGTTTATAAGAATAAGAACTATTGAATTAAAACATAATAATTGAAAACAAATATTTCAGAGACATTTGATGAATTTCAATATTAAACAAGCAAGTGATATTAAAGAAGTAGTTTCTATGATTGGGAAATAAGATTAATAATTGTTGTGGCTATCGCCACAAATACAATTTAAAAATGATCAAACGTGTGGTTTTCTAGAAGAAATAAAACGCATATAATTTAATGTTATGGCCAAGACTTCAATCGTCTAAGGCTTATCTGCGTGGACAAGCAACTTTACACTAGTCCAAAATAAAATAGTGCAGCCAAATTGGTTGAGGTCTTCTCCCACCTACGTGCACCACACTATACGGTTTTGACCGTACGGCAAAAAACCGAACGGCGACATTTTGCTAGAGACCGTGACCGTATAATATGAAAGCGTATATGCTCGTCTTCGCGCCTCTAACAAAATGTCGCCGTCCGGTTTTTTTTGCCGTACGGTCAAAACCGTATAGTGCGAAACAAGCCTAAGTCGTTGGATTTGTATTCTTTTAACCATGTCAGTGTCACTGTACAGCTCGTACAGTTCGTCGTTGTATCTTTTTCTCCACTCTCCATCTATGCAGACGGGACCAAAAAACACTCGAAGAATTTTTATCGCAAAACATCCTAAGACGCTCTCATCTTTTTTTGAAATGGTCCAGGCCTCAGCGCCATAAGTCTGAATTTATAGCAGTGCCTAGAAACACAAAGTCCTTAACTACCTCAAAATTATAGGTGCCCATGGTGACGTTTTGTCCAAGATTACGTCGTTCCTTACCTTTTTTGATGACAGCATATAGAGGGTTAAACATTTTGCGCTTTCAAAAGTAAACGTAAATAAAACACATATAATAAAATATTTTATTTCATGATATTTCCTTTTTATTATAAAGTTTGAACGTTGGCATTATGTGTGAAAGTCTACATCATTTCAATGACAACCACGCGAATTGTTGCAAGCATCGATTCTTTTGAGGTAATTTTCAACCACCTTTTGACACATTTGGTGGATTGGCGGTATCTCAGGCATAAATTGACGAATGTTGTGTTTTAAGTGCTCATAAGTTACAAATTTATCTGCATAAACACAGTCTTTCGCGTAGCCCCACAAAAAAAAGTTCAGCAGTGTCAAATCGCATGATCTTGTTGGCCAGTTGATATCGCCACGACGAGAAACTAAGCGGCCAAGAAATGTCTCTTGCAATAAAGGCACATTCGCTCGATTTGTGTTTCATGTGGCAAGGTCTTGTCAAAACCACATATTCTCCAAGTCTTATTCTTCAATAGCAGGCAAAAAAATCAGTTATCGTATGACCAAAATGCTCCGAATTGACGGTAACAGTCGTTCCATCGTCGTTTTCGAAGAAGTAAGGTCCAATCACACCTCCGGACCAAAAAGTGCACCAAACAGTGACTTTTTGTGGATATGGCCTCTCTTCAATTACTTGAAGATTATCAGAACCCCAAATACGACAATTTTGCTTATTAACATACCCACCGAGTGATAAATGTACTTCGTCCCTAAAAAAATGTTTGTTCGAAAAATCGCCTTCTACCGCCTGTTGTTCAATTCGACCCATTCGACGTATCTACGATGTTGTGAATGGTCAGCTGGCTTCAGTTGGTGTGTGAGCTGGACTTAATATGGATGTAGGTGTAATGCAATGCTCGAAAACGCTCCACTGACATCACGCTTTGATCTTCAATTTATGTCAATATCATTGTCGCAGCCGATTAATTGGATGTACCTTTGATTAAAGATTTTTCCTCTAGTGTTGACGATTGCGTTTTGCACAATTGTTTCCAGAACGATGTTGAAGAAGTCGCATGACAGTGCATCGGTAAGATCTTTTCAAAAATTTTGTTTCACGAAAAAAGTCCTTTCCACTATGAATTTCATTTAACAAAAATGTTTATGTCTAACATGGCGTATGTGGAATTTTGTTTGTTTGTATTTATTTTATTATTAATCTTTAAAAAACACTCCGTCTATTAAACTGATTTCCTGTTGATGTAATATTTTATTTTATTGTCTGATACTTTTACCAAAACTAACTTAACTTCAAAATGTTGTATCTTATAAAAATATAGATTTGTATTCATAAAAATATTGTGCCAACATTTTAATGAATGAGCTTCAGAACTATTTTTCTTATCAAATTCACGATCTAGATATGAGTTAAATTTTCCCAAAGTCATGGCATATATTGTGTTCGAATAGAATCAGATATAAGTGCGAGGTGTTTGTCAGGTATCAAAAATAAAACAACATAAAAAATTGAAGCATGTTTTGTAATTAAATATTAAATTTATGACAATTGGACGCACCCAAAATGGAACAATATTTTGTTTTTTAAACGAGAGAGAGATAAAATTCCTATAACTGGCGTAATCGTACAACCGCATAAACTTAAACGAGCACATGGCGACGACGATGAATACAAATAGCTGTCAAAATAATTTGCAAAAAATTTTCTAAAAATTAATACATTTATATTTTTATAACAAAAATAAATAAATAAACCTTTGGACCATGAAAAAACACACCTTTACACTATTCATGCAAAAATTTCTATTTAAAAAAAAAGAAGATAAATTTGAATAATGTTTATAAGTATGTATGTTAATTGAATATATTTATAAAAATATAATATTGATTGTGTTTTTGTTAAAAAAAAAAAATTCAACAAAATGATCGATGTAGCCAATTAGAATTAATAAATATGCATTATTATGTTCTTCGGTGCTAATGTCATTAATAGGATTTTTATTAAAACCAATAATATAGTAGGTGCGAATATAGACAAAAATAAACACTTCTGGTTTCTTAATCTATTAATTTATTAAATACTATGTTGAAGCAACAACACCTGTGAAACCATGGATAATTGAGGTAAGACAACACGAAGGTGATTTATTAGTTTTTATTTATATTTTGTTTGGTTAAAAATGAACACGTGTTTTTGTTTTTTTTTTTTTAATCCGATAATAGCTTCAAGACGTGATCATTTTTGATGATTCTATTAAGGTCTATGTTAAAGATGAATATGAGTTCAAAAATGACCCATTTCTTTGAAACTATTTATGTAAATTCGATAAATTATGAAAATCTTGAGTTGCCTATCTCCATTTGCTTATAAACATTTGAATTCTAAATCATAATCTTCTAATGAACTTAACCGAGATGATAGATCACTTGCATTTTTGTAACGACTATATACACTTATTTAAATTATTTATTTTTTCTCTTAAAGTTGCTAAGCCGGTCTGAGTGCATTTAAATGTTTCTAGGTCAGTGTTTCTTCTTCAGAAGCAACTTGTTGTATATGCAATATATTAAATTATTATGAGCCATTTAATAGTAATTTACTAACCAGCATAACACCACCTCTTTTTCTATACATATACATAAATATGTTATATCCGCATATTTTATAAATTTCATATAATCCAACACAAGCTAGAAAGAAGTTGCTATATAAATATTATTATCATCATGAAACATGTATCTATGTATATAGAAATGTGTCTATATACATGTTGTTTAATAATTAAAATTTATCATCGGACGCAGTTCAACAAACATGTAATTATAAGTTTTGTCTTTAGATTTGTTGTTTTATTTTGTTGCTGATTTTGTCTATAACTTAATTCATAATTATAAGCTGTCCACTAATTAAATTGCTGCTGCTACATTTGGTTGCTGAAACTAAAGTCATAGTACAGCCCCACCAAATGCTTCAATGTTTTGTTGCACGGTTGATTTAAGCTTTTCTGTTTTGTTTTTCATCTTTGAGTTTTATAAATGGTTTGTAAATATTCATTAGCATAAGACACAAAATGCCGATCTACGCTTACTGATAACTACGTCAATATGTAGTTGTTGACAGACGACACATTGGGGTATTTACATATATTTACCGGCTACGACTTCATTGAGAATTATGAAAGAAAACTCCTTTAGAAGCGACATTCCAGACGTTACAATAGTGATCGAAAAAAATAATCACCATTAATGATGACTTTTTCAAGAAAGGCGAAAAAAATACTCATACGACCTTAAAGATAGAAAACTGTGAAACTTCTATAAATTAAACTTGCACATGATTTATAAAATAATTATTTCATTCTATTTAAAAGCTTTAAAGTTTGGGAAAGGTGGGCGTGGTAGTAGAAGGATTTTCTAAAATTCTTCTTTCTTTATATCTATACAAACTTCCACACCACGACAAAAGACTTCTAAAATAAAAACAAGGTTAGGTTAGTTGAGGTTAAATTGGCCTTCCCTAATAGAGAAGGACACATTTAGGCCAGTTAAATGTGATACCACATGAATTTTAAGGCTTCCTTATAAGCTCAATGAAACCAGTTTGAATCACTTTTGAAATGTGAAAGACTGATTATGCTAATATGATTGAGATCGTTTAGATCGTTATAGAAGAATTCTCCCAGGTAAGCCTTGCGTTCCTGAGCTAGAGCAGGGCATGTATAGAAAATGTGAGGAACTGTTTCCTCCTCTTCCTCATCTATACAGCTTCCAGATGCTTTTCGTGACCTGACACTTGGTGATACTATTCCACCTGATATTTGTCTTCTTCATAGCGTCTTGGTATGCCAGCATTATAAATGGGTTGTAGTGTACCATTTCTAGCGAATTCATCTGCCTTACAGTTATCTGAAATGTCTCTATGGCCCAGTAAAGGTGAATATTAAACTGTTGTGGCATCTCCATTAGAGATGATCGACTGTAATAAAGTTTGTAGAGACACAGTTCAGAGATTTGATAGTTGCCTGACCATCTGAGAAAATACTGATATCAGATGTTGATATCACGTTTTCTTTAGGCCAAGACAAGACTACTTTTATCGCCAAAAGTGCCAACTCCAACAGGCTACAATGATTTTGAAGAATAATGGATTGGCCAATATTGTTGCTAACCCACTGCGATAAAGCTTTGAGGCGAATAGCAGAGCATGCAGCTATTTGTGTGCTAATTATATCAAGAGGTGTTAGGTAAAGTTGGGTGTTTCTGTTTAGTGCCGCAGAAGGGGTCGTGCGAAGCTATCCGCTTATACACAGGCAAGCTGAACGTTGGACTTTATTTAGTTTGTCACGGTTTATAGCTTTTCTTAAAACAAGTCACCATTCGGGAACACCGTACAGTAAAATCGGACTGATAACCAATGTTTATAACAAATGCGTAATTCAGGGTTGTAGGCCCCATTTGCAAGTAAAGAGAGCTACAGTAGCTTTTTTGACTCTTTCTTGTATATTACGTTTCCAATTTAGTTTTGTATCTAAAATAAGAACCAGATACTTAGCCCCGTGTGAGAACTTTAATTGGATACCTTTTAATATAGGGAGGGTTAACATATTGAAATTTGTACTTCTTCGAAACTAGGAATAAATCGGTTTTGTTTGGGTTGTCTATGGCTTTTTGTAAGAGTTATTTTAGTGTGTTAATACGTTTTTTCTGAAACCGCTTAAGCAACGTCATCCGCATATGCAATCACTCTGGGAAGTTACCCAGTTTTGAGTTAATTATTCTGCTAGCAAGCATTAAATGAATTAACTCACCAAGCCAACCCTTTAGGCTCAGATACGTTAGTGCAGATGTGATTGGAGATGTGTCTACGTTGTCAAAAGCACCTTCGATGTCAAGGAAAGGAATTACAGTGAACTCTCTATGATGGAGGGAGTATTCGATTGGCGTACTAAGGTGTGTAACGCTTTTTCCACCGATTTGCCTTTACAGTATGCAAGTGAGACATAGACAGAGAAGTCTTATATCAATACTTGCCCTTAAATGGATATCAATCAATCTTTCTAAGGTCTAAAGAAGGAATGATGATAGACTTATTGGTTTTCTTAGAGGAACAAAACTTTTTATCACCAGTGTTCAAATTAGGGTTACCTACCTCACTCAATTCAAAAATGAAATAAAGATAAGTAAAGATGAAAAATTGAATAAAACTTCAAAAAAAAAAAAGAAAACTTGCTTAGCCAGTCATTTTATTTGTTTTTAAACGCAACAGCAATTCAATAATTCAAACAGTAATTTTGAAGTGGGAACTTTTTTTTTTTTTTGAAGAAGAAGAGAGAAGTTTTGTGCATAGTCAAGTCAGGTTCAGGTTTTCAATTTTCCTATATAAACAAAAAACCAGCATGAAATCCAGTTGCATGGAAAAATTAAGTTTTCCACACTTATTTTCATTTTTGTTTTTGTGAATATAATTATTATGCATTTGCTATTGTTTTATTTTGTTTGAAATTTCAAGTTGACGTTTTGTGATGAAGATCGTAGAAGATAACCTTTGCATAGGTAGGCAGTTGTTTAGTATAGTAGTAGCTTCGATCAGTTATGTGCATATAAGTTTTTGAAGTGGTAGCTGCATGTGAAATGCATACCTCTTTCCATTTCTTAGTTTGTATAATCAATTTTATTTGCTTAAGATTTGCGTGAATCAATATTTGAAGAACTCGCATTTAGTTAGTTTGTCTTTTGCGTTTGCATTTTGTGGAACTTGCCTTGCATTGTATGATATTGGCATACTAAGCAAGATCGGACTCTCTGTTATGTCTTTTACACTTGACCTAGCTTTATTGATGTTGAATAAGAAGAAAAATTTTTCTGAACAATTTAACGTGTTGAAACTAAAAAGAAGAGGACCTAAACTGCTACCTTGAGGGACTTTAGAAGCTATCTCAAACAAGACTTATTAAGGAAAACATTAAAGATGAGAAATTCGTATCTGTTTTCTCGGTTTTATAAAAAAAAACAAATTTGACAGAAGTTAGTTGAGTAAATAATGTAAAATTTTTGAAATTATCTCTTAGATTGAGAACATTGTAGTTGCCTCAACAAAATGTGTAGGTACATTGGGTTTTCAATGCCAAAAGAAACTCTGACTGAAAACTGGTATGCTAGGGGTGAGTAGTATTTGATTTTTGGATTATTTTAATTTTTTTACAGGATTTTTCAATAAAAGATCGCGTTTGTATATTATTTTATTTATTTTTTAAATTTATTTATTTATAACATGAAAAACACATACCAGGCGAGAGATTGGGAGAAGTTCGTACAAATCGTTGTTCATTTGAACTGCTTGCACTCAATCTGTTAAGTAGGAATGCAAAAAGCTTACAGAACAGAAAGAGAAATTAAAATGTCAAAAGAATTTGTTGCATAAAACTGATGTGTCAACCTTATCAAATACCTTCGAAAAATCTAAGAGTACCAAAAAGTATATTTTATGTGATTTTTCAGTATTCTCTCGAAAACTTTCGACAAAAAGGGTAGAATTGCAATAAGCTTGAATCCATTATAATGAGAATTTTTGAGAGTTGGTAAAATCTTTGCTTTTTTCCATTGATCTGGATATTTACTTTAAAGTTAAAATAGTGTTGAAAATGTATGTTACGAAAGGCAAAATGAGCTTGAGAAATTTTGGACACATCTTATTAAGACCAATTGCATTAGATTTAATTGATAAGATAACAAAAATAAATGGGAAGTTTTTAATAGTATTTTAGATAGGAACATGTCGAATAGCAACAATCCAATCCAATCCAAGTACTAAAAGATCGTATAGTTGTTTTATCGAATCCAAAAGATGTAGCGAATGAATTTAGTTCCTTTTTTGCGTCTGCTGGACATAGTTCTTTTTCTGAAAGTGTACATACTTCAACAGTTTCTCTTTTGAGCCAATTACAGGAATTGAAATACTTAAGACAATAAATGCTTTAAATAATTCAAAATTCTCATAGCAAAGATGAAATATCGGCCAAATTTGGTAGATATATTGACACACATTTTTAACTTAAGCATATACTCTGGAAAGTTTCCTGATGATTTAAAAAAAGGTGCGATAGTTCCATTATTCAAAAAAGGAAGTAAAACAGAAAAAGGAAATTATAGACCAATAACTTTGTTGTCATCAATATCGAAATTGTTTGAGAAGGTGATTAAAACAAGAATTCTGTCTTACCTTAATAAAATAACCTTTTGAGTCCATTGCAATTTGGATTCAGGGATGGGCTTTCTACTGAGGAGGCTCTTCTAGAATTTTACTGCATTTTTCAAGAAGGTTAAGATGCTAAGAAAAATGCTGCTGGACTTTTCGTAGACATAACTAAAGCCTTTGACATGGTGAACCATAACATACTCTTGGATAAATTGTATAAAATTGATTTTCGTGGATTCATGTGGAAATGGCTGGAGTCTTATCTAAAAATTAGATCAAACAATGTAAAAGTTGGGTGCAGCATAAGTTCCTCTAAAAATAGTCTTATGAATCCCATATGGATCCGTGCTGGCCCCAATTTTATTTATGGTTTATATTAATTCCCTTTTTTCACTTCCTTTCCGAGGTAAAGTCAAAGCCTTTGCCGATGACCTTGGAATTGAATACTGTAGCAATAGTCCTTGGAATCTAATTTCAGATATTAACTGTGATGTTCACTTTCTAAGATTTTGGTTTGCTAAACATGATTTAATTGTGAGCAGTAAAACAAAGTTAATGTTTTTCAGCCTAAGAGGTAGTATCTCTTATATAATTTATGGTGAATGTAATGGTCACCATACTCAATCATACCATCCCAATGTTAAATGCAGTGGTAGCTGTTTTGAAATTGGAAAAGTTGAAGACTTTAAGTACCTTGGCATCTGTATTGATCAAAACCTTAACTTGGACAAACACATTGCTATTTTAAAAAAAAACTATCTTCTCTCATCCACCAGTTGTTTCTACCACCTTCAAATTTTGGTGAAGATGGTTTATTTTGGCATTTTTCATTTCAAGTTGCAATATAGAATACCCTGTTGGGGAGGTGCATATGTCAACAAACTACAACAACTCACCGTTATTCAAAAATCAGCTATACGTAACGTTTGTAAAAAACATCGTTTAACACCATCAATGGAACTTTTTAGGTCCTTAAAAATTCTTCCTGTTAGACATTTATATTTTTTTTTAAGTTTTAAAAGTGTTTTTTTAAAGAGCTGGATATTTGGAAAGTCCGATTTCAGACATACGAAGTCTTAAAAGTAATTCCAGCTTTATAGTAAATATCCCATATTTTTGCACGACAAGCTACAGAAACTCCTATTCTATTGTTTCCTGCAAACTTTTCAATACTCTTCCTATAGACTATGGGAAATAGAAGTTCGTAAAATAAGAAATATTGGCGCGTTTTTAAAAGAAACAAAATTATGGCTTCTTGCCGTAGACCACTGGAAGCCGCTGGTAGCGAAAGAAATGTTCTGTTGAGTTCATTACCATCATTATCGATCACATACAAATTTTTGAACCTGCCAAAATGTTTTTGTCTTAGATTGAACTATAATTGCCGTCTAGTCAACGAAGCATTTAGGCGGGAAGAATATATTTAGCGTTTAGTCGATCGTATTGCTTGTTTAGACGAAACCGTTTCCAGCGTCTATGTGCATTGTCTCGATCTAGCATTAGAGACCGAATTTGGTTTGAAAACCATGGTTTTATGACAGGTGTGCAATTTTGTGCAGGCAATGGTGCATGTTGTTCATCGGACGACGGTGGATAATAAATTGGGTCGCAGTTAGTACTTCCCAAATATGTTCTAACAAAATGCTCCTGTCAATTCTGCTTAAAACCCTGTATTGAATGGTCTGAGATATCAAAATAACGTTGTAATCGAAAATAAAAAAATATTTAATCGTGCCTTGAGAAAACATTAGCTAAAAAGCTGATCATACAGTTTCACTTTTTCCAAACTGCACACCCAAAATATATCAAGTAACGTTGGAAGGTAATTTGAAAAATGAGTTGGGTTGATGGTATTGACAGCACTCAAGGTTAGGTTAGGTTAGGTTATAGTAGCTGTCCAAGATGGAAACGGACACACTTAGGCCAGTTTAATCATTGTGATACCACATGAATCTTGAGGTTACTTCCTAAGCTCAATGGAACCAGTTTGAGTCTCTTACGAAACGTGAGAGGCTGATTATGCCGATATGATTTAGATCGTTTAGATCGTTGAAGAAGAATTCTCCTAGGTAATTCTTGCGCTTTCGAGCCAGAGCAGGGCATGTGCAGAGAAGATAAAGAATTGTTTCTTCCTCTTCCTCGTCCATACAGCTTCTGCAGAAATCATTTGAGAATACGCCTAATCTCGTGGCGTGCTTTCCTATTAGACAGTGTCCGGTTATGACACCTATTATCGAGCTTATATGCGATCTGCTTAGAGAGAGCAAGCACCTTGAACGTTTTAAATCCAGTGTTGGCCAGATGTTTTTTGTGACTTGACACGTGGTGATGTTGTTCCACCTGGTGCCTGCCCTCCTCACAGCGTCTTGCATTAGCAAAAGTTTACAAGTAGCGATTGGTATGCCAGTACGTGCCAAACGTGGTAGGATGGGCTGTACTGTGCCGTTCCTGGCGAGTTCATCTGCCTTACAGTTACCTGGAATGTCTCTATGGCCCGGCACCCAGCAAAGGTGAATATTAAACTGTTGTGCCATCTCCATTAGAGATGATCGACAGTTATGGACTGTTATAGAGTTTGTAGAGACAGAATCCAGAGATTTGATAGCGGCCTGACTATCTGAGAAAATACGGATATCAGATGTTGATATCACGTTTTCTTTAAGCCAGGACAAGACTTCTTTTATCGCCAAAAGTTCCGCCTGGAACACGCTACAATGATTGGGAAGGCGGAAAGAGAGACTTAATTTCAGTCGTTCAGAGTACACACCTCCACCAACCCCTTCTTTTGTTTTTGACCCATCTGTATAGAAATGGATCGACTCATCTTCCAGGAATGTCCTATCCTCCCAAAAAGATCTGGGAGGTATAGAAATCTGGAAATTTCTGTCGAATTGCAGTTGGGGGATGGTGTAGTCTGTGTGCTTTGGAATTGATTCTAAATAACTAAGAATAACGGAGTGGCCAATGTTGTTGTTAGTCCACTGCGACGAAGCTTTGAGGCGAATAGCAGAGCTTGCAGCTATTTGTTTGCTAAAAATGTCAAGAGGTGTTAGGTAGAGTAAGGTGTCCAGTGCCGCAGATGGGGTCGTGCGAAGCGATCCACTTATACATAGGCAAGCTGAACGTTGGACTTTATTTAATTTATCTCGGTTTATACCTTTTTCTAAAGCAGTCCACCATACTGCCACACCGTATATTAAAATCGGTCTTATTACCGATGTGTATAGCCAATGCGTGATTCTGGGTTGTAAGCCCCATTTATTACCGATGGCTTTTTTGCAAGAAAAGAGAGCTACAGTAGCTTTTTTGACTCTTTCCTCTACGTTGCGTTTCCAATTTAGTTTTTTATCTAAGACAAGACCCAGGTATTTAGCCTCGTCTGAGAATTTTAATTGGATTCCTTTAATATGGGGAGGGTTGACAAATGGAATTTTGTATCTCCTCGAAAATAAGACCAAATCGGTTTTGTGTGGGTTAACACCCAGTCCACACCGATCAGCCCAAAGTATTAGTCTGTCTAAGGCATTTTGTAAGAGTTCTTTTAACGTGTTAAGATGCTTTCCTGAAACTGCTATAGCAACGTCGTCTGCATAGGCTATCACTCTGAAACCCTCCGTATCCAGACTAGTTAGGATTTCATTCACCACTAGGTTCCAGAGGAGAGGGGATAGAACACCACCTTGCGGTGTCCCTCTACTAACGAATCGTCTGCCAGAAGAGTTGCCCAGTTTTGAGTTAATTATCCTGCTAGTAAGCATTAAATGAATTAACTCCCGAAGCGAACTCTCTACATTTAGAGATGTTAGTGCAGATGTGATTGCAGATGTGTCCACGTTGTTAAAGGCACCTTCGATGTCAAGGAAAGCAACCATAGTGAACTCTTTATGATGGAGGGAATATTCGACGGTGCGTACTAAGGTGTGTAACGCTGTTTCCACCGATTTACCTTTACAGTAGGCATGTTGAGACGAAGACAGAAGTCTTGTATCAATACTTGCCCTTAAATGGATATCAATCAATCTTTCCAAGGTCTTAAGAAGGAATGATGATAGACTTATAGCTCGTAGATCTTTAGGATTAACTTGCGAGCATTTACCTGCCTTGGGTATAAAAACAACTTTAACTTCTCGACATGCCGAGGGAACATGGACCAGGTAAAGACAGCTGGTAAAAATTGCCTCAAGGATTGGTGCAATTATGTCAGAAGTCTTTTGTAGCTCGGCTGGTATTGTTCCATCTGGTCCTGCAGATTTAAATGGTTTGAAGCTGTTGAGAGCCCATTGTAGCTTGTCCCCTGTGATCAGACCTTGTGGATATGTTGTATTGGGACTTAAACGTATATAACCGTTGCAAGTCTCGGTAAGAGAACTTCCAGGAAAATGAGTATCCAGTAGTAAGTTCAGCGATTCATTACTTGAATTTGTCCAGGAGCCGTCTGCATTTTTCAAGCAGCTTGGCATCGCTGGATTAGTTGAAAGAATTTTCCGTAACCTAGAGGCTTCAGAAGTTTCTTCTATCGTGCCACAGAAGGATCTCCAAGAAGATCGTTTAGATTTCCTTAGTGCCTTCTTGTAAATTCTTAGGGATTCTTTGTAAGAATCCCAGTGAGAGGCTAGTCTTGCGGCTTTGGCTCGGTTGAAAAGTTTCCTGCATTCTTTCCTGAGCGAGTCAAGCTCTGAGGCCCACCATTGTGGTTTCCTCTTTCCTCTTATGTGTATAAGTGGACAAGCAATTTCTAGCGATCTGTTCATAGCTGAGGTAAGTTCATTGACTTTGTTGTCAAGTTCATTAGCGTTAGAGGAAGGACAAGATAGTCCAGGTTTTAGTAAACTCTGTAATGAGTTCCTGTATGAAGCCCAATCAGTTTTCCGATAATTTCGAAAAGTCAATGGACTCGGGTTATCATCCACATTGATATTGAACTGGATATATCTATGATCAGAGAACGAGTGTTCTTTGGATACTTTCCAGTCCAAGATCATATGGTGTATAGTATCTGAGACAAGAGTTATGTCTAAGACTTCTTGTCGAGTTTTAGTTATGAAGGTTGGTTCATTTCCAACATTACTTACTAAGAGGTTAGTACCAAGAATATAATCAAAAAGAGACTCACCTCTGTCGTTGATATTGGTACTTCCCCATACCGTATGATGAGCGTTAGCATCGCTCCCAATAATTAGGCGGATCCTTTGCCTTTCCGCTTCAGCGACGACTTTCTCCAGGATTTTTCCAGGGAGAGGGCCAAGGTGGTCATGGCCAAGATACGCCGACACTAGCCAGAAACTTCCTTTGGTTGTTTCCAGCCTAGCTACGGTGGTATCTTTGTCACTGAAATGATGGAGTAAAAATACATTAATGCTACGTTTCACTAGTATGCAAGATCTAGGTTCACCTTTATCTGTCACACACAGTGTGTAGTACCCAGGAGTCCTGAGTCTTCGAACAACGGATCTCACAATCCATGGCTCTTGGATCAGGACAATGTCTTCCCCGTTTCTTGCCAGCCGGAGAAGAAGTGAGGCCGAGGCCTTTACGGAGTGCTGGAGATTAATCTGTACTAACTGCAGCATTTTGGCTACAATTAGGCAGATCAACCTCCACCACGGTTTTGTTCTGATCCTCTGAGTCTGAGGATGAACCCAAGAGTTCGTCCTCGCTCAAAAGGATCATGTTGAGGTCGTCCTCAGTCTCCATTAAGGATGGACTGTCTACGACTTTTGTAGAGGGTGAAGTCGCTATTGGAGAGGGCATGGGTGCATCGACACCCTCTGTTAAGAGAGAAGACGATGTCCCAGGTCCACCAACCGCTAGTTCACCTTCGATTGTTTTTGGAGGCCCGCTTTCCGCGTTAACCTCATCTTTTTTATAGACTCGAATTTTAATTGTTTCGAAGCCATAGTTTATGGAGCCCTCGTTTATGGCTAGAGGAGCCAAAGATTCCTTATTGAGTACCAAAATGGCGCTCCTATAAAGATTCTTCACCTCTTCTAGCTTGGCTATCTTCCAGTTATGAGTCGGAAGGGACGGGTTACAAACTCTGATCATCTCGAGAATGTCCTCGATACCAGCAGGTTCCATTGGGATCCAAATACGGGCTCTAGGCCTGCTAGGAATGTCTTCCTTAGCTACAACCTCGAGCTTCGCACCTGGCCAAACTAAACCTAACCGGCTGACAGCGAGCTTGTATAAGTCACAAGACCTCTGATCACCACAAACCATGAGTTTGACATGGCCTTGATGCCAACCCCCATCGCTTATGGAAGGAAGTGGTCCTGGAAGCTCCCTCAAAATGCTTAAAAAGCCACCCGAGAGCTTAACCTTGACCAACTGCCAACGATCAGCCGATATTGTTCCATCATCATCGCTCCTGTCAATGACCGCAACCACGACTTTGCCCTTCGCGACGTCACTGAAGCTGGCTTTCTTGATGGGATTGAGGGGAGTGCTGGTGTTGTGCACCCGAGGCCGTTTTGGTGTCGGTACGGCCCCCTCACGAGACCTTTCCCGTTTGGACGTAGAGTCCTTATTGGTCTTTGTTGTAGCAAGTATGCTTTTAGCCCATTCGACGCTAGCGGTTTGCTGCGGTGTCCTTTCAGCCCCCGATGATGCACCAGAGGCCTTTAGGATTTTCGCCGCTTGCCGCCTTTGTCTATATTGGCTTTTAGAGAGTTTCCCCTTTCTCTCATTAGTAGTGGTAGGGCCATTTTTCACAACCCTGCCACTACTGAAATTAGGTATCGCTACCTTCTTATCCTCGTTGCTACCAACTGCAGAGGAGGGTCCATGGTTAGCCATTACTCCCTTCTCTGTGTTGGCCGCAAGAGATACGGCAACAGGCTTTGACGCCAAACTGCCGCCCGGTCCTGAAGAGATACCGGTCTCATTATCCTTTACATTTTTATTTTTTGTATTCATCTTAATCCCACGAGTTGCGAAGAAAAGAGGTCCGTCTGCACAGAGATTCGCATGTACAGATAAGGCTAGTTAATCCGGAGGTCGCCAGGTATCCGGATACTCCGTTAGAGACTGGGCTATTTTTGAATTGGGCCCCCAGCCAGGCTGATCATCGGCACGGGTCGTTTAACACCTTGGATCCAGCCCAATAAAGATGAGAGGTGGTAGGGAAGGAAGAGATAGGGTGAGGAATCAGTTGATGTTAATTCATCATTCTGATATGTGAGGAAAAGATTGGGATTCGGTAACAGCAATTCAGCTTATTTACCTAGAGTGAGAAGGAGCATAGGAGATAGGAGCGCTGTCTAGCTTTTTCGCCATTACAACGTGGGAGGTGGGATGGGAGTTGGTGACATAAACGTAGGTTGGTATGCCTTGTTTATGTGGGAGTGGATGATGATTCTGGGAAGGTAGAGGGATAAGAACGTCCTTTAGTTTCAGGACTCATCTGGAGAAAATTCTCGAGAATCATTGACCTTACTCAGCTTCTACAACTCGACAAGTTCGACGTTCAGAGTAGAAGACAGCACTCAAACTTAATAAGCTAATTGAATTGAGAAGTGATAAATGATTAAATGCAACGAGAAGAACTTTTAAAACCAATTTGCCACGGTTACAATTTCCAGCACCATACCGTTTTTAAGAAATGATTTAAGGTCTTGAATTGATTAGGGAGCAATGGTATGGAACTAATTTTTCAGATGGGCTCAAAGAAAAAGTCTAAAGGTGTAAAATTGTGATAACCTCTATGGGAGCAATCAAAGGCACTATTTCCTGATGGTTTTATATCTATTTTCAATCAGGAAAATATGAGACAGAAAACAAGGAAGAACTTTGAACAAAATTTAGTTGATTAGTTAACCCAACAAATTAATATAAACAGTCTCAAAAGATTTGAGTGAACCTTGAACGATTGAAATCTAAGGACTGTTAACAAAACTAAAAAAGAAATAATCGCTGACTAAGCACACATTTTCACCATTTACAACTTTCCTCGTGAGCTACCTCAAAGTCAACTTATAATTCTGCTGCATTACAACAAGCTAAAGGGTGATATTTTTAAAGCTATAGGAAAGTTTTTCAAAAAAAAAACACATACAGTTCAGAAAAATGCATGAAATATTTATTTGAATCGATAGTATGGTCAATATAGTAATTTAATGTTTGAAGATTCATGCAAATGTTGACCTTGACTGCGCCTCAAATGGTCCATCCGCTTATTCCAATTTTGACATACTCTTTCCAACATTTCGGCCGGTATCTCACGATTAAATGCTTCAATGTTGTCTTCCAATGCGTCAATTGAAGCGGCCTTGTCTGTATAGACATGAGCTCTTACATAGCCCCACAAAAAATAGTCTAAAGGCGTTAAATCGCACGATCTAGGGGCCAATTGACCGGTCCCGAACGTGAAATAAAATGTTCACCGAACTCGCCTCTCAATAAGTCTATTGTTGCGCGTGCTGTGTGGCATGTTGCATGTGGCACCGTCTTGTTGAAACCACATGTCATGCAAGTCAAGCTCTTGCATTTTGGGCAAAAAAAAGTTGAATATCATCTCACGGTAGCGCTCACCTTTCAAAGTTACGTTACGATTTGCATCATCTTTAAAAAAGTACGGTCCAATGATTCCACCAGGCCATAAACCGCACCAAGCTGTGACTTTTTCTGGGTGCATTGGCAGTTCTTGCAATGCTTCTGGCTGATATATTCATTCCAAAATCGGCAATTCTGCTTATTTACGTACCCATTGAGCCAAAAATGAGCTTCGTCACTGAACACAATTAAATGGAAGAAGCGTGCGATGAACTTTCTTAGCAGAGCACGCATTTTGGTAATAAAATTCAATAATTTGCAAGCGTTTTTCGTTTGTAAGATGATTAATGGTTAAATTATAGACCAAACTGAAGATGTTTGACAGTAAAAACAAAACACGAAACGTGCGCCAGCTGTTTAAACCAGTGTTGCCAAAAATATAACATCTAAAAAATCACCCTTTAGTATGCATTGTGAGGCTAACTGAATTTTAAATACCTAACTACCTTTTAATGAACTTAAACACTTTATAGAAGCATCAAAACCTTCACTTCTACTAATGTGTATACAATCAGAAGTCGATCAGTTTACTCTACACTTGAAGTTCTTCAGTTTCTGTGCACTCTGAAATATTTTCTTTGATAAAATCAAATATTTACCTATTTCCAATATTATCGTATGCATTTCTTTGTCGGTTGCTTGAGGTTGACTTTTTTGAAGTTTGAGGTCTCGCAAAAAAGCACATTACCAAAACACTTCTGACTTAAAAGTCTCAAAGTAACCAATTTATTGTTTATATCCAAGACAAGATAAAGCTATAGTCAGTTATGCGATTATGTCCCAGACATGATTCAGCAAAAATTGTTACCCAAACAAAACTCAAGAAAATATCGATGATGGCGAATTGTCCTTATCAATATTTTGATGAACTTATTTAAAGTTTGAAACTTGATATTTTGGAGTATCTTGCATTTTATTATTAAAACCAAATCATAAACAAAATATAAGCAGATGAAGACACAAATTTTGCCTGAGGATTGAAGTACAAATTGATGATTTTGATACGTAATGACTTTTCAATTAAATTGCAATCAATTTCAATCTTATAAGTTGTTGAGAACTTCAGTGGGAAAATTTTGAATTAGTCTATTTGTTTTTCATTTTTATTGTTGTGTACTTAAATTTTGAGTGTCATTGGAGAACAAGGCCTCTGTGGAACAATATGACTTCGAGTATACTCATAGCCAAAGTTGGAAAAAGCTGTACAAAAATTTAATTAAAAACTTATTCAATGCACTGCCTGAGTGGATTAAGTTAAGATAAGCGCAGTACAAGGTTCAAATAATAATTTCTATCTCCATAGCTCAAGTATTACCTTCCGGTGTTCGGTTATCTTTTCATAGTTTACAAATTTTGAACAAGTTTGAAATAAATAATTTTCAAAAAGTTCCATGCATCGAAAAAAAAGAAGAAAAAGAATTCTCAACTTGAATCATAAATTGTGTGAAACATTATCTAAAGAACAAAACTAAAAGACATATTAAACATAGATAAAAATCATGTTCAAAATTTAATCTCTTGACTTAAAGTCACCGAAAAAAAAAAACAAACTAATCATTTACAAGAGACTCAAACAAAATACGAAGAAATATGCATGCATATTATGCAGATGCATCAGGAAAACGATCTATGCTCGTATTTAAATGCTTATTTGTTTATATATAAACAATAAATAAAGATTACATTTTTTCGTTTTCAAATTCAAATTATACAGAAGGCATATTTATTTAGTTTTGAGAAAAATAGTTTTAAAAAAAGTCCGTTATAATTTTGTGGTTTTCTTAAGTTGCGTTTAAACTTTATGGAAATTTTATTCTGACATATGCAAATTGATTTAACACGATCAAAATCTATGCGTTACAGTTGAAATATCAGGCGATTTTTGTCTCTTCTCTTGGTTATCAACGGGAAGTCATTGTGTGAATTTAAATGATAGAAATAAACAAAACAAAAAAAAAGTTTTAAAAATAAAGTCTTGAAGAGATATGGTAGCTTTTTTTCTGTCATGAGTATTTTCGTGCTACTTAATTTATTTCTTTTAAAATTCTTGCAAATTCATCGTGTGTGATATTTTTCTATTGTACCAAAATATTTAAGTAACTGTCTTTTTCACATAAGTGTTTCGCTTTCTTGTAGCTTGCTTTATCTTATGAATCACCAAAAAGACTTTACTGATAACGAACCAACCAAACGAAATAAGGACAACGAACTTCGGAACTGTACGTGGAATGTTAGGTCTCTTAATAGACCACGTGCAGCCAAACAGTTTGCGAAGCCCTAAACTGCTGAAAGGCAGATATAACCGCTATCCAAGAAATGGATATGGAAATGGGATGGACCGGGTAGACGCAAATTAAAAGACTGTGATATATATACTACGGCGATTGCTAACGAGAACAAAAGCAGCAACTATTTGGGTGTGGATTTGTTGTTGGAACTAGACTCAGGCAAAAAGTCTAGAGTTTCAACAGTGTAAGCCAGTGCATAATGCCAAGGCTAAATTTGCCAGCATATAAGCCTGATTTGCGTGCATGCCCTAACAGAGGACAAAGATAAAGACACCAAAGACATATTCTTCGAGCTCTTGGACAAGACATTTGAGCAGTGCCCTGCCTATGTCATTAAAATTGTCCTTGGAAATATTAACACCAAGCTAAGAAGAGAACAATGAAAGAAATCCGAAATAATCCTCATCCACAAAAAAGGCAAGACGGACGACATAAACAACTATAGGCCCATTAGTATAATATCTTGAGTTTATAAAGTATTTGCGAAATGCATTTTCAATAGAATGAAAACAAGCCTAGAATTCAATCAACCTTTTGAGCAAGCTGGGTTCAGATCTGGATTCTCAACAATGGACCATCTTCAAACAATGAGCCAAATCATAGAAAAGAGCAAGGAATATAATATAACGCTATATATTGCATTTACTGATTTCGCCAAAGCGTTCGATACAGTTGAGCAAATATTTATCTGGCAAGCGCTAATTAAACAAGGTGTGGAACCGAAAATTGTTCGTGTTCTTCAAAACATGTACAAGAATAATGTTGCGCGCATTAAAACGAAAAGTACTGGACCAATATTTCAGACGACACGTGGAGTACGGCAAGGTGATCCACTTTCGCCAGCACTTTTTTCCGCAACTTTGGAAGAGATTTTTCGTAACTTGGAATGGGAAAACAAGGGATTGAATATAAACGATAGATTTCTATCAAATCTTAGATTTGCAGATGATATTGTTTTAATCGCCACGTCAAAACATGAATTACAAACTATGCTCAACGAGCTTTGTATAGAATGCAAAAAAGTCGGTTTATCCACTAATCGACAAAAAACCAAAACAATGTCAAATGGCAACCATTCCATAATAAAAATTGATGATATCGCTTTAGACTACGTAGAAGACTACAATTACTTGGGTCAAACTATATCATTCATCGATAAAGACGTTAAAAATGTTAACCATAGAATAGCAAGCGCTTGGAGACAATTTTCGAATGTGAAGAATTTGCTGGATCTTAATATCTCAACCCAAACAAGAAAATGTGTTTTCGACTCGACGGTTCTTCCAGTCTTGACATATGGTTGCCAAACATGGCAATCTACGAAAGCCCTCGAAAATAAGCTCCAATCTTCCCAAAGAGCGATGGAAAGATCGATTCTTAAAGTGAGGTTATCCCAACGGATTAACCACGAAAACATAAGAAACCAAACGAAATTTGAAGATGTTCTTCAAAGAACAAGAAGACTTAAATGGGATTGGGCTGGGCATATATTCCGAACCTCAGATGATCGATGGACCAAAATAACAACAGAGTGGACCCCGCGAGACAAGAAAAGAAATGTAGGAAGACAACTCAAAAGGTGGAGAGACGAAATACATCATTTTTGCCCAAACTATTAGAGAGAAGCTTTAGACCGACAATTGTGGAAGACGAAGGGGGAGGCTTATACTCATCAAACTTATTGAATAAAAATGTAAAAAAAAAAAAAAAAATTGTATACTTTTAAGAGTGAATAAAGCATGAATAATAATAATAATAAGAAGAGAAGACTGATGAGCATTCCTATAGAAGCACGAGGGCAAGGAATACAACAGGCTATTTTCTCGAGCTTAAACCGTTAAAATGACTGTTAGAAATAGTGATCAAGAAACCTTGCGACGATGTCCAAGGGACGGTAAGGAACTAACAATGATATTATCACCAATCAATTTAAATGCTCTACATTCAATACTGTCCAAGATTCTGAAGTAAGTTACAGGAGAACCAACTCAAAGATCGGGGTTATACTCAAGCTTTGGACGTATATAAAAGTCTTGTAAACAACAGCCAGATCAGGAAATCGCCTTAAGAAATCCAAATATCTTGCGGAATTGTTTGCATCGCGTATGTGAGCGTTCCACAAGTGTTGGTTCGTGACACACATACCGAGAATATCGATGCACATTAGCATTTATTTTGTGGTTTTCAAACTTGAACCCATCCAAATACTACTTGTATTGAACGATCCGAAAGGTAATTACTACTCCAATGCAGGAGGGATTCATGACAACCAAAAGAACGCATTTTTAATAAGAGAGCTTGACGCCAAATGCTTATAGAATATTAAGCGTAATAATCTTATTTTCTCCAAAACGATGTAAGGATTCGCTCCACTGTTCGGTGAGATGAACCATGAGATCACAAGTGGACCAATTGCTGCGAAAGTCGTATTGTCGGTCATTAAGAAGATTTCAATCTTGGAGATATTTATTGAGCTAATAATTAATCAGTGTTTCCATGATCTTGGATAGAAGGGACGTAATTGCAATTGGTCGGTAAATAAAGGGGGTGAAAGATTAGTCTTTTTGGGGATGGGTTCGACAAATGCTATTTTCCGTCCGCTCGAAACAAGACCTGAGGAGTAAGACAGATAAAAAAGCTTGCGCAGTGGTTTTGTCAGCTTTGTAGAACACCTCTTCAGAACAATAGCGGGGATAATAACCGGGCTAGCGGATTCATGTCTGTTGAGATCTCTTAGGAATCATGCCACAGTACGAGTGCGAAAAAAGATTGGTTCCATTGAATCACTAACGCGCTTAAGTGCAGGTGGAGTCATAACACTCAATGGCGAACTGCCTAGCAAAGAGATTAGCTTTTCTTAAAGAGCTAACAAAATAGATCCTGAAATAGTTATTAAGACCGTCCCAGTTGGCTTTCTCGTATTGCCAAATAGAGTTTTGACCTGACAAATTTGCTGATATAATAAAAACTTATCAGAATCAGACCTAAGAAACAGGTCGAAAGTGTTTTCTGCTCGACCTTCCACGTTCCATATTCTAGTGGGCTCGTTGAACAGCTGAGTTAGGTTGTCTGACTCGAATGTTGAAGCCATGATGATGACGAAACAATTCTTTTGATATAATCAGACAAAGCATCGAATTCACAAGAAGTTAATAGTCTGTCTAAATTAGAGCTTCGATTAAGAAAGCAATAGTGAATGATGACAACCTAGCATATGCACCAATACCATCCGTAATCAGCGTTGCAGCTGGGCTTCACGAAAGTGTAACACATTTAAAAAAAAAAATGATTTAAATCAAAGAATGCTCTTGAACCCAATTTTTTATTTTTAATAGGAACATAAGGTTTCTTCATCACAGTTTTTAAATTCAATTCAGCACAAAACTATACATTAAATAATAAATTATTATGTAAGACACATTTTAAGTTTTATATAAAACATGTTTAGGCAAATTAAGAGAATTGATCTTTTATTAGTTTTGCAAACATTATTGATTCAATGGTATTCAAGTGATACCTATTTGTTAAATTGGTTCAATCGAGTCGAATGAAGGTGATTTCAACTCAATTTAGGACGTAGGTGTACAAATAGGTGGAAGTGTTGTTTAAGCGCACTTCACACTGATTAAAAAAATTATAAAGTAAATTTTTAAAGAAAAAAAAAGTTTGGAGAAAAAAGTGTAACAAAAAGAAAAAAAAGTAACAAGTAACACTTTTGTTACACTTGTAACATTGTGGCAACGCTGTCCGTAATGAAACTTAATGCATAAGATAGGCTGTGCAACTGTGGAATAATAGAAGAAAATAGCGAAACAAATGTACCTTCTTACGTTCTATATGTTCCAATTTGCGGTAAGTAATTGCAACCTTCAAATATTCAATTCCCGTTTAAATTCACTTATCTTGAAAAACTTCAAATGGCATTTGGGATAAACAATTCTCAGCCGAAAAATAATTATTTTACACTGTCATATTTATGACCCACATTTCAAAACTGGAGCTATAGCGTTCTAGGATGGATAGCAAATAAATACTACATTATTTAGTAGCATTGCACGATCTAAACTTTATAGTCCAAATTCTAACTATTTCCCAAAAATCTAAAAACTCATAATTTCCTATGAATACCTTTGTACGTGCTAATTTCCTGACTATAAGTATGTAGGTCTAGTTTATGATTATCGTTAAATTCAAAAGTCATAAAATCGTCATTTTAATGATTTGCAAATATAAATTTCGACTTTCGACTTTATGTCTATTTTTGCTTAATATGATCATAATAATATAATGAACTAATGATTCACATATTAATTAAACGAAACCCAAAAATATATGATGTCAAAATTATCATGATGACTCTTTCAGCCGTCATAAACTAATTTTTGACTCTTTTATATTATTAAATATCACGGTTATCATTCGTGGTAAATATTTCCAATAATAATTAATTATTTATATATTGAACATTCCAAAAAATGTCGATGAATAAAATAACTAAAATATATCTGAAAGATGACGTTGATATTGATCGTTAAAATTTATAAGAAAAATTGGAGGAATAATAATTCCAACTTAAAAGTGTTCTCTTAACCTTATTCAGTTTTTATTAATTTGTGGAACAATTGAATATTGTGCAATATATTTGAACAAACGTAAACAAAGGTACAAACATAGGTACTTTATATAAACAATTATTTTTGAAGTTATAAATCGATTTGAACTCACAATTTTGTTTTCTTTTATGACAACAAATGAGTTCACAAACAAATACCATACATTTTGTTAGAATATACAAAAATTTTTAGAATGTTATCAAACTTGACATATGTCAGGCGGTGATGTTGAAATAAATATTTTTCGTTAGTTAAAAACGTCACAAAATCTCACACCCTGTTTCAAACACACACGAAACAAAACACATCAAGATAGATAAAAATATCTCATAAAAATTCAAACAATTTAATTTGTTGTTAAAAAAAGAAAAATTGTTTGATGATGAGTTGAAGATTGTTATAATTAGTGTTAATAATAATTGAATCGGCAAAGGTGTGTCGTTAAATAATAATAAATTGTTTAAGTGATTGTGGTTCGCGTATCTTTGCTTAAAGACGACGACGACAATAATAAAATTACATGTTTGTTTAAGGAAAAAGACAAGCAAGAAAAAGGTGCAGTTTTGGGCCCCACAAGCGCCGTCATTATTTTTGTTTTAAATTACAAAGCAATAAAAAGATGTTTTCTATTCCGACAAAGAATTACTTCTTATTAGTCTCAATTTCAATTTTTAATTGTTGAGTTTTTGGGGAAGTACCTGCACTTGAAATATAACTCAAGTTTATTAGTTTAATGATCAGTTTTGTTTGTATTGTATATGTCAAAAAGTTCCCCTGCTTTGCTTGAAAAACATTAAATTATATGAGTTTTGAATCAATATCACTTTCATAGAAAAAAAATCATAAAATATATGTATTCTTTTCAATGGTTATTATGACACTTGTTATAAAATGCTACCATTTTAAAATTCTTTTCATTTTTTAAATTCAATTTAAATCTTCTTAAATATGTTGCTCTTTTCAAACACAGCACGTTTTTAACGACACGTTTATTTGCTTTGCTTCTGGATCCTACCATCATTTTCAATGCTAAATTCCAATACGCAAATAAAAATAAAAATATAAAAATTCTACAGAAACGAAACAAAATAACATAAAACTGCACAAGGATACCAAATATTTGCCAATTAGCGCCACGCCACGTTCTGTGTGTTTTGTAGATAAGACTTCATACAAAATATGGAGTGTTGGAATTTTTATTGTAGGTACAATATGAGAGTTTGTAATAATCTTTAAGATTTTTTAAATGCTTACAAGTTTTTTAGAGTGGGTTTATTGTTTTTTCTGATATTATACACACAATGTTCCAAAGTACATTTTATTATTATTATTTGTTAATGCATTAACACTATGTATTAATTAAAAATCAATAATTTGAGATGATATCAGTTAATTATTTTGATTTAAAGTTAGAGAATAATCATATGTGCTTGTTAATTTTAATTTTTGAACTCAAAGTTGCACTTTACTTAGAATTTCATAATTAATTTTAAGGAACAATAATACTGAAACGCAATCGCAAAATGTCAATAAAAGCTCGTTGAAAAATCTTGAAATATCAATGGACCATATCAAAACATGGTTATTTTTTTATTTAAATTTATACATTCCAATTTGTTATTGCAAAACAAAACAATTGTGATGTTTTTGATTGCTAACTAAATCCAAAGTCTTAAATGACTTACATATAAGTCTATCATCATCTCTTCTTAAGATCTTAGAAAGATTGATTGATATCCATTAAAGGGTAAGTTTTGATACACGACTTCTGGTGGAAACGGAGTTACACACCTTAAACGAAAGTGCTTTTGACAAAGTGGACTAATTGTGCACTAATTCATTAAATGGTGACTAGCTGAATAATTAACTCAAAACTGGGCAACTGTTCTTTTAGAAGATTCGTTAGCAGAGGGACACCTTAAGGTGGTGTTCTATCCCCTCTCATCTGGAACCTTGTGGTAAATGAAATCCTAACTGGTCTGGAAGCGGAGGGTTTCAGAGTAATTGCTTATATGGATGATGTTGAAAGAAAAGAACTCTTACAGAACGCCTTAGACAAACTAATACTTTGGACCGATCGATGTGGACTAGGTGTCAACAGACACAAAACCGATATAGTCCTATTTTCGGGGAAATACAAAATTCCATATGTTAACCCATCCTCCTTTAAAGGTATCCAATAAAAGTTTTCAGACGAGGCTAAGTATCTGGGTCTTATTTCGTCTACGGCATTAGATACCCTACTCTTACTAATATTGTTTGATGTACTTAACAAATATTATGTTAGCTCTGTTATTCGCATCAAAGCTTCATCAAATTGGGTTACCAACAACATTGTCCATTCCGTAATTCTTAAGTATTTAGAATCAATTCCAAAGCATACTTTTCCCCAACTGCAATTCGGCAGAAAGTTCCGGATTTCTATACCTTCCAGAACTTTCTTTGAGGGCAGGGAATTCCTGGAAAGTCCACTTTTACACAGATGGAGGTGTGCAAATTACCTCTCTCATTCCGTCTTCCCAATTATTGAAGCGTGTTGGAACTTTTGGCGATACAAGAAGTCTTGTCCTGGCTTAAAGAAAACGTGATATCAACATCTGTTATCCGTATTTTTTTTTAATAGTCAGGCCGCTATCAAATCTTTGGACTCTGTTTCTACAAACTCAATAACATTCCATACATAACTGCCGATCATCTTTCACCTTTTCCTGGTGCCAGGCCATAGATTCATTTCAGGAAATTGTAAGGCAGATGAACTTGCCAGAAATAGTAAAGTACAACCCATTCTACGAAGTTTGGATAATGCTGCCATACCAATCGCTACAGTAAGCTATTGCTATTGCAAGACGCTATGAAGAAGGCAAACATCAGTTGGAATAACATCACCACGTGTCAGGTCACGAAAAACATCTGACCTAGTGACCGATAATAGATTTCAAGCGCTCAAGGTGCTTGCTGTCTGTAGGAAGATCGCATATAAGCTCGATAAACTGTCTCATAATTAAATGTCTGAAAGGAAAACACGCCACGTGGCGTATTCTCAAATGACTTTTGCAGAAGCGGTATAGATCAGGAAGAGGAAGAAACAGTTTCTCGACTCCTCTGTACATGGCCTGCTCTAGCTCAAAAACGCAAAACGTACCTAGGAGGATTCTTTTATAACGATCTAAAACGATTTAGCCGTAATACTCGCACTTCCAGGAATGCTCATTTAAAATTTAAACAAAACGAAATTTTTAAACATCACAAATAAACAATATAATGTATATTCTTTTCAAAACGTTGCCCATTTATCTGTCTATTATTTTCACATTTTTGACGTATGTATAATCCTAAAGAATTTATGAATTTCTGTATCAGTTATTTATCAAAATTCAATTAAAAATTTAAACATGTTACTTCAATATTCTATCAAAAGTATAAACAAAATAAATACTAATAAATTTAAATAAAATATTGTACAAACATGTTTTGATAACAAAAAAACACAATAATTTTAAGTAATAATGCACTCGATATTTATTATAAATGTTCCTTTCAAGACATTATCTTTGTCTCAAGTAATAAATTCCTAACCAGTAGCCTATTCACCAAAAAATATATTCTTTAGATCAACAGAAATTGTCCAGACTTCAATTTTATTTTAGCAAAGGAATGTGATTAAAAAAAAAGTTTCAGGCAACTTAATATTTAAATTAACAAACTTATAGTTTTACAAGAAAACAATTTGTTTCCCAGCGTTGGATGTATGTACAATCAAATCTTGATAAAATAAACTGAATCTCTTTCTTTAATTTCAAGATTGAAGAAACTATTTCTATAATGATACTAATTAAAGCTTCATTAAACTTTTACATAATTATGTTATGTTTAATCAATTTGATGACTTTTGATTTGACATTCTAAATTCAATTTATTGAATCGATTATCTTGTTATCAATTTCTGATTTATATTGACAATACTTTATTATTCTATTTAAAATGCCAAAATAAATAAATTAAATGTTCTTTAGATATTATTCTGCACGTAGTTTCAACATTATATATTTAATATATAATAATATTGATAAAATATTTACGTCATAAGTCAATTTTAATCGAATTTTCAAACAATAAATTCTTAATTTTTGTTTTGATTTTATATTTTATGGTCTTTCATATTTTATTACTTTTAATAATTCAATATAATTGTACTGAAAATTTAACCATCAAACCCCACTTGTTTAGCATCGCACACACACATCGAACATAAAATAGAAAGCAAATAAACAAGTTAAGTTTTATTGCCTTTTTATTGGAGTGCGCTTAGTTTGTAAAGTTTATTCTTGATATTTCTTAATAATCTATTGCAAAAAGAAACTTACTTTCAGATATATTTTATCAGTCAATATACATAAACTTTTAACTTCCTTATGTTATTACTGTTTATCTCTTAAAGTATATCTTTAAACAGTTAATTATAATTATAATTCAAGATGTGTTTAGCAACATAAAATTTAAATTTACCTCTTGTTAAAGTTTTTTCTTTAAATGTTAAAAAATTAGAGTAATAAAGTAATAAAATGGTTCATGTAATGTTTTTCAAAAAAAATAAGTCTTAAAGAAATCAAGACAGTAAAAGTTTAATACAAAAAGCTTCAGCAACATAGAGCTTACCTCTTAACACAGTAAGACACAATGTTGATAAACATCACAATCAAAAGGGTTTGGTGTTGCAAATAAATTTTTTGATTTTAAAATTTTTCATCCAGATAATTCTTGATATAACTTTTAAACAGCAATACTAATCTCAGGAACTAAACTAATTTCACCCACAAAACAAAAAAAGAAAGTCACAAGCCAAATTTAATTAGTTTAATTCGAGTGGTATCATATAAACTTGATTATATTCTGCGGCTACTGAATGTTTTTTTTATTATGATATAATTAAGATATGAATACTATAAGCACATAGTAACAACAATGAATTGTTTTTCTCTAATTTCTATATAACTTTTAATTTGGTAGAATAGAATTTTAATCTTTATCTGATCATAAAAATTGTGTATAAACAAATCTATACATTTTTTTATGAACTATGTACATAAAATAACTTAAGAAATAATTATAGATTATAATTGTTTTAAATATAATTTATGTAAATTATTTTTTGGCAACTATTTTAAAGAAAATAGATTTATTTATGTGTCAAATAAAATAGTTTTTAGGATAAGTTGTTCTTTATATTTCTGCCCTCGAAAGATGATAATTTTAAATGGTGCTATTGTTTTTAATAATTTTTCCAAGAAAATCAATACATTTTTGCTATTTTGGAAACATTTTAAAGAATCAGTCGGGGAGACTTCTAAAACATGATTTTGAATTATTCATTCTTAGAAAATCATTGTCCCCGAAATGTATTCTTAGATCTCAAATAAAAGTTGTTAGATAATGATCCATCAGTTGAATGTTTGAAGTCTTCAAAATTCAGTTGATTTGTTAGAACTGCATTTTCATGATAAAGATTGATTCAACGTCTTTTATTTTTTCCTGATTCCTGACAAGGAAATATTTCTGTACGATTCCGAATTGAGGTGGCATTTTAGCCACCATCAGGCATAAGACATAAGTCTTATGCGTACCAGTTATTGTACAGCATATATCGCTTCTGGCCCAACAGCCTTATTTTTTGACGACCTTCGCGAACATGAAAATATAATTTGTATTTTACTGCTTTAAACTTTGTTGCTTAAAGCACCATTTTTTATTGAGGACTGGAACATAATATAATCCGGTAATCCTGACATTTTCTAATTACAAATTCAACAACTTTTATACAATTAAGTTGTAAAAGTAAACATTTCATCTAAAGATTTGTTAGTAATTCACCAAAAAGCGGTTTGCTGTCAAAAACATCTAAAATTTTTGTTTTCACACCGTAAAGAATTTAGAAGAAATTTAGTAATGCTTTAAATTAATTTCATAAGATCGTTTCGGAGAGAAAGGGCAAATATTCATCAGGTTCTTAAGAAAAACCTTGAATAAGAGATCGCCAGTTTGATAAAATTGCCTTGAAATTTCTGAAACTCGTCTTCAATTCCATCTTTTCTTTGAGGACCACAGGGGCGTCTTTAGACTTTTGGGGGCCTAGAGCCCAATGGGATTTGGGGGCCTTGAGCCCAATAGGATTTGGGGGCCAAAAAAAGGAGGTAGATATAATATATTTTTTTTAATTCTTTAGATTAAAAAAATCATTTTAAAATTAATTTGTGTTTTTTTTTACATATTTTTACTTTTTAAAAAGAACTTAAAAAAACATAAAACAGGTATTTTTTTATACCTTTATAATTTTTTTTAATTCACCTTCAATAGTTGAAATGTGTTCTTAATTTCATCCACTGTAATTAGACTGTACAATTTTGATATTGTAATAAAATCTTCATTTACATCTTTATTGAATTCTTTTAAATACTGCTCGAGGTGCAAGCATTCTACCTCAAGTTCTTCTGCATTAACATCTCTATGGTTTTTTTAAAAATGTTCGCAAGAATTTTGCAACTCCACTGAAGTGAAATATTGCAATCGACAAAAAAAGTCAAACAATGCATAAATTTCTTGATAGCAATTGGATCGTATTTTTAATCGCAAAGTAATAGTGTCAATAATTGGAAAAAATTGATATTTTAAACTTTTTTTTACAATTATCTGAACGGATGGTGCAGGACCATCAATTTTGGGGGCCAAATAATTGTGGGCCCTGGGCCCTGGCTCACCGGGCCCATGCCTAAAGACGCCACTGGAGATAAACAGTATAAGGTTTTCTTAAATTGTTTTTTTCTTTTGAAATTTATGTTTTATTAAATAAGATCTTACAAATTAAATAGATCTACTTTTTGAAGTGAATTTGCTTTTGATGCTCTTGTACTGAGATTTAAACATGAATTTCAAGAATATAAATATCTCAAAAACAGCAAAAATAACACTTTTGTTAAACTAATGGCTCATTGAAAAACATAATAAGTGTTTCATACCTATTAACTTAATGCAAAAGCTTTAAATCTCTTGAGGACTGAAGTGAAAAGAGACTCTCCAACGTGTAATTTGTGAGTGACACACTATAGTTTCTTCTTAACTTATTTGTTTACCTTAATTTGTTTTTATTTAATTTTTAGAAAATAATGTACTTTAATGCCTCAATTTGCTCATATTCAAGAACCAAACATTTTCCTCACTAATATTTTTAAGTTTTGTTAAATCGTTTAAAATTGTTGCTGTTGTAAATGATACAAATTCAGTTGAAGTTGCTGTAGATAATGTTGTCAATGATGATTTTGCTTTTGTTGCTAATGATGTTGATGCCGATAATGAAATTGCTGATGTTGCTGTTGATATTGTTGCTGTTGTAAATGATTCAAATTCAGATAAAGTTGCTGTTGATAATGTTGCCGATGATGAATTTGTTTTTGTTGCTGATGATGTTGATGCTGCTGATGACCCTGCTGTAAATAATTTCGCTGATAGTTATGTTGTTTGTCCTTTAAATTTGAATGTGTATTATCAAAATGTAGGTGGAATAAGAACAAAGTTAAATAAATTGTATGTATATTTTGCTTCTCAAGATTATCAGATCATTGTTTTAACAGAAACCTGGCTAAATGAAAATCATTTAACTACAGAATTATTTAATAGTCAACAATTTATAGTATTTAGGAAAGATCGATGTTCTCTTACTACAGGTTTAGATAGAGGTGGTAGTGTAATTATTGCTGTAAAAAGTATTTATGTTGTCAATCAGTTAGAACTTATTTCTGATAATAATCCTCTTAATTTGGATGTCGATCAATTGATTGTTAAGATATCATTTCAAAGGAACTGTAATTTGTATGTAAGCGTAAGTTATATTCGCCCAGGAAATTCTTTAGACATGTATAAATTGCATTTAGAAAATTGTCATTCCTTTTTAAACAATTTAAGTATTTCTGACCATGTTATGATCTTAGGTGATTTCAATCTTGGAAATATAAGCTGGAAACTTGATCATGATGATAAGCACTTAGTGCCGTTTAAAGTTGTCACCGAAATTGAATCCGAAGTTATAGGCTTTTACAGTCAATTTGATTTAGTTCAAGTAAATAGTTTAAAAAATATTCTTAATCGTATTTTAGACTTAGTTTTTGTTGACAAGGAATATGAAGCTTATATCGAAGAGAATGAATTCCCTGTTGTTCAAAATTCAATTCATCACTTATGCCTTTCTATTGAATGTAAATTTTTAACATATATAAAAGAATCTTTTGATAGTACAGAGTTTTTTTTCGATTATAAACGTGCAAATTTCGTTGAAATAAACAATTTTTTGTTATCAATTCCATGGAATATGATTTTGGTCAATTTAAGCTTAGATCAAGCGTTTGAATTATTTTGTAGTTATTTAAATGAATCTCGTGATTTATACATTCCCAAAAAATCAGCCCGGTCTAGCTCAAAACTACCATGGTTTAATAAAAGGCTTACAAACCTTAAAAACAGAAAAAATAAAGCGTATAAATTGCATAAGCTTGATAAAAATAATGTTATCCTCCGCCAAAACTATTTAAAATGCCATAGAGATTTTAACAGTCTAAATGAATTTCTTTATAACAATTATATTTTATCAGTGGAATCTAAAATTAAATCAGATAGTAAACAGTTTTGGAAATTTATAAATACTAAAAGAAAAACCACTGGTCTTCCAAACTGTATGGAATATTCTGGAAGCATTTCCAGTGATTTGAATGTTATATGTAATTTTTTTGCTGATTATTTCAAATCTGTCTACTCAATTCCAAATTCATGTGAACTTCCTCCCTTTTCACCGGTTGATGTGGTTGATATAGGACACATGATTTTTGATGAAGCAGATGTTTTTGATGCGTTATTAAATTTGGACACTAATAAAAGCGCAGGACCAGATGGAATGGTTCCTGTTGTGTTAAAAAACTGTGCTATTTCAATATCACTACCACTATTTTCAATAAATCATATATATCTCCCATACACAAATCTGGATCCAAACAGAATGTAATGAACTATAGACCAATATGTAAATTTTCAGTGATTCCAAAATTGTTTGAAAAGTTAGTCTCCAAAAAATTGAGTTATATAATTAAAACATAATCTCTGAGTCTCAACATGGTTTTATTGCCGCTAGGTCTACAACTACAAATCTTGCAGTTTTATGTGACTCGGTAGTTAATGGATTTGAAAGTAGCTTGCAAACAGACATTATATTCACAGATTTTGCTAAAGCATTTGATAGGGTAAACCATGAAATCCTGATTTTTAAGCTATCGAAACTTGGCTTTCATTCTTGCTTTATCAAATGCATTTCTTCTTATTTGAAAAATCGTGTTCAGTATTTTAAAATTGGAACACATTTATCCAAACAAATTTCTGTTACTTCAGGGGTTCCTCAAGGAAGCCATATTGGACCGTTGATTTTCATCCTTTTCATTAATGACATTCCCTCCAATTTTAAATTTTCACAAAATCTGATGTATGCCGATGACGTCAAAGTATACCGGTCTATTAAATCTTCAAATGACTGCCTTCTTCTTCAGGAAGATCTTCACAAGCTGGCAAAATGGTGTGATGATAACAAATTGTTTCTGAATGTTAGAAAATGTCAAAGTTTCACTTGTCATCGGAAAATGTCGCCCATCATTTTCAATTACACCATTAACAATATTGTTGTTCAAAAACATTCCATTAACAATATAGTCCTTGAGAGAGTAGTTGTTAAGAAAGATCTTGAAGTTATTTTGGATGAACGTTTTTCTTTTTCGAGTCACATTGATTATGTTGTTAATAAGGCAAACAAAATGGTTGGATTCATACGAAGAAACTCAAAGGATTTTTCTGATCCTTTTACATTGAAAATATTATACGTTTCGCTAGTTAGGTCAGTTCTTGATTATTGCTGCATTATTTGGAATCCTTAGGTATTATGAAACCCACTCCTTAAGACTGGAAGGTGTTCAAAGAAGATTTACTAGATTTTTATTTTTCAAATTGAACTGGTCTATTGAAGTTCCCTCTTATGATACTAGATGTCTGCTTTTTAATATTCAAACACTTGATCTTAGAAGAAAGTACTTTTGTATAATGCTTATTTAAGACTTAATTAATAATCGTACTAATTGTCCTCAATTGTTGGAGCACATACATTTCTTTTTTCCTTGCCGAACTATACGTGTAAATTTTCATTTACGGGAGAACTTCTATAGAAGAAATTATAGTATGAACGAAACAAATTCTGTGATAGGCCTTATAGATATTTTTGCAAATTGTTCAAGAGATGTATTTATGAAAGACCTGAAAATGACTTTATTATTTAATCGCAAGATTTCTTGCGTTAATTTTGGGACACCCTATATTATTCTATTATTAACATATTACATATAAGTATACATATTAGTCTGTAAGAGTTGTACTCTGCTTGATGAAATAAATAAATACAAATACAAATAAAATCAAAATATTTTCAAAAGGTTCACGCAAAACAGTAATTTTTAAGACTTTGTCTCCTAGCATCAGCTCCAATCTAGGAGTAAGAAAGATTAAAAAAGATAGTAATAAAAGACTCTCGAAAATTGAGTCCAAAAAAATACGTCAAAGAAACGCCAGAAAATTCTTCTTTTATTTTAATACGAAAAAAGATCACATTTTTCTGGAAAACTTTCTCATTTTATGGGGTTTTGCATCTTTATTTTTTTAGCGTTCTTCGCATTTACAGGAATGTCAGCAAGAACAGAATACATTATTTTTGGAAAAGAAGCTACTTTTCAGCACAATTTCTAATATTTCTGCGAATATAAAATAACATTTTTAAGCGGTGCTCAAAAACTCATTTTTATGTTTAGTTCCTGTCCCCCCGTGATTAAAAGTCTGGATATGCTCTTGGAATATACAGAAAGGTGGTTTGTATTTTTTTTTTTACTAAAACAATTTGGCTTAAAATATCTCACGAACCAATTATTCTATCGATTTCTATTAAAATTAAATTAACTAAACAAAAATCAACTTACAGTCTCTTTATAAATCAAAAATACCTCCAAATTAATTGTGTCTTACGAAAAATAACGCTTTTGGAATTTACTGTGATTTTTTGAAAATCTTATTTGCATTATTTTTACAAAAAATAAAACCTAAGAAAAATAGTAATAAAAATTAAGTAAAAAATATAGGTACTCGACTTCAATAGATTGAGGAAAAATAAATTTATTCACTTCAAATTTATTTCATCTTATAATATTGTGGTGAACTTTTGGTAAAATTTAAAAACAAAAATCAATTTGCAGCATTTTTACGACAAAATAGTACCTAAATACCATACTTTCCAAATCTCTTAAATAACAAATTGGCGCATCGCAAACAATGATTATGGGAACAATATGAAGTTATCAAACTCTTTTTTAATTTAGTTTTTTATATTATTCTGATTTTAAAGAACCTTTTTCAATTCCAAAGTGATGAAATGCAATGACAGTTAAAAATTTCGTTCTATTTGTTGAATAAGCAATAATGTAGGATAGGTTTTTCCTCCTTTGAGAATATTTTATCCAACCAAAAGTTATAAGTTACATTTCTTTGGCACTGACCTGCATTTTAATGTGTCCATTTCTTCAATATTATTTTACTTAAAATTATTAAAAATGAATAACATAGAAGAATACTTGGCTTTTTAAACTTCTGCACCTTATACTATATTTGCCACCATTGTTTATTTGTACCTATACTCTCAGTTCTAATGTGAATTGTATGCCAAAATTTCCAAAAGTTAATATCCTTAATGGCCTTCGAAAGTTAGTAATACAGAATGTATATAGAATATTTTACAATTTCCCATAAACATAAATAAAGATTTATGATACGAACTACTCTATGTAGTAAAGTAAAGGTATTGTATATGTACATTAACATTATAGGTACATTTAAACATAAGACCCTTTCAACCTAATAAATGATCCAATATGTAAATTGAAATTGAACTTAACATCCCACTTTATTGAACCACAATTTTCAATTTGAAGTTGTTCCAATACTACTGCACATTAATGTACTTGTATGTGAATGAATGTATGTATGTAGATATATTAGGGTGAGTCAAATTTTTTGTGTTTTTAAAAAGGCTCGCATATATAAAAAGTTACTGCAGGTGTTAAATTGTATTTCATCATTGAAACTTTAATTTCCTCCGGAGTTTTAGTTAGAACTTGTTAATAAAAAGAGATAACAAAATTTTCCGGTTCAGAATTAAAGTTCAGCACTTAAGTATTGTCAGAAAAAGTCACAGACTAAAAATGACGCCTAATTTTATGGCAAAACTTCGAAAACGAAATAGTGCTGAGTGTTTCCAAAATTCCAATAATAAAAAGAGGCTGGGATGCTTCCCATCGCGTCTTTCGATTTTCATAACAATATTATTAAATAATATTATGTCAATATATTTCTTTGTTCTCATATTACATTAGTCGAAAACCATTTTTTAACAGTTTTTTGTTGTTTTCGTATTTTGTTAAAAAAGTTGTCAGTTCAATATTTCTAAAACATTAACTAAGAATTACCAAGAATATTTTGCATACGATAAAATAGTTTGATTTCAAAATCTATTTTGTAAGATAATAAGATTTTCAGTCGTTTATACTAATTTTAATTGCAAAGAAAATTTGGCACACAAAGAAATCATTTTGTATTCAATATCTTCATATCATATCGAGGATCTAACATCAATTTTTAAATCGCTATTGTAAACAAAAAACACTCAAACTTAATTTTTTGAAATATAGACGACTAAAAAGGCTTCCCGAACGTACGAACTTATGTAGACACGCACACAAAGACGTCTCTCTAAAAATCTTTTATTTATATTCTAGGGACCTTGAAACGTCGCACAGTGGGGCATCTTGTATGGGGGAGCGGACAAAACTCTATAAAATCTAAACTAATGAACCCGATTTGAATGAAATTTTCAGGAATGATAGCCAATAGCAAGACAAATCTATACCAGAAAATTCCGCCCATTTCCACGCCCACTAAAAGAGAAAATGGCTTTTTTCGGAAAACATATCTGAAAACAAAGATTTGTTTACCGAATTTAAGGTATATTGCGAATATTGTAAATTATTAAAAGTTCAGTTTTAATATGCTTAAAGGTGAATGGTTGTGAGTAAAAAACATGTTTAGGTTTATTTTGTTTGCAGTTGTAAGGATAACACATTGGATTTATAATGACATAGATAGTTGGTGTTTTCAAAGCTTACCGTTTGATTTGTTTTAAATGTAATATAAAATAAATTTAAATAATAAATAAAAAAATAATTCAAGTAGGTAAATAAAAAAAAAATAATTCAAGTAAATAAAAAAAAAAAAAAATCATTTAATCTTAATAAGCTTATTCAAAATAATTCAAATAAACTTAATTTGATATATGCAAATCTATGAAGTTTCAATTTAAGCCATTTCTGATGGACATTTAATTCTTACATCCCTGGTATTATTAAAACTTGTTCAACGAGAAAATGAAGAAAAATCTTCGACCATCCTCAACCCATCATTCACCAGCTCTTCAATTTTTCTTTTCGAAAGAAACTCTGCAAGAAGTTAGAAAAGAAAAAGACCGTGTAGAAGCTGAAATTTTGAATCTCCTATTACGAGGCACTTTTATTTTCAATTTCAGAAAATCGGAGTACTTTCTAGGAAACTTGTTGATATACTAAGTGCTGGGTTAATTAAGATTTTTTTTTACATAAGCGTCTTTTACTGTTTACCATATAAGATCGTCAGAACTGGTGGGGAGAGTACGATAACTTTGGCGACAAAGTTTAATGACGGATTTGTATAGAACAGTTAAAAACAAGCATTTTTTACTATAGGAGGGGGGGTCTATCTCCCCCAGTTTAGGCGGTAGGGGCAATTTAAAAAAAATTAGTATTTAAATTAGTTTTCTCAAAAACTAAAAGACATAAAATCATCTAGTTTTCAGTTTTTGATCAAAAACAAATAAGAGAAATAAATTCTGAAATAAAAACAATGGTAGATAATCTTGAAGTATTGAAAAATTACACTTTAAACCTTTTTTTTAACTTTTTTTACTCAAATTTTGAGTTTAAAATTATTTTTTTCAAAAACTACGCATAGTTTTGACTTGAATTAAGAACTGGCTAATAGACAAAAATGTTGGCTTTAAAAAAAGGTATAAAACTTAATTGTAAGTATTACCGTTATTTTTTAATTATTTTTTTCCATTTTAAATACTAATTTTTTTAAATTGCCCCTACCGCCTAAACGGGGGGAGATAGACCCCCCTGCCATAGTTAAAAGTGCTTGTATTAAGCCCCTCTACCAAAAACCATTATTATTTCTTGGCGCCAAAGTTATCGTACTCGTGCCGAACTAGTTAAAAGGCATAAATATCGATTTTTTTTATATGACTTCCCAACTTAAAATTGCTCGAAAACCCGCATCCGGACGTATCCGGATGAGATTTTTACTGCAAAATGTTGCTGAGACCCTAAACTATCTATTGGGAATAGTTTGCTAACAGAGGCAAACAGAGGCAGTAGTTAAAACCTTATGCGAACTAAAAAAATCACATAAATAGAGTGTTTCTTCGTCAAAAAATACCTTATCCAATTTTTTTTTAATAAAATAACATACTGTATTGTTTATCTATTTATTTCAATCATGTAAGCAGACAAAATTGTTTAAAACTTTCAAATTTCACAATATACTGATCATTTAAGGCATACCAATATTTTATCAGTTTTCACGATTTTTGAACTTTGAGCGAAAATCTACTGGTCTACAATTTTTTTTTTGAAAAACGGTTTTCATTTTCTTATTCTACAACCAATTAACTATAAGAAACACTTTCAGCTTAAAAAAAAATCCTACTTTCAGAAAAATAGGTTTTGTCCGCATTTTCCCCACTGTGCGTCGTCGCGTCGTCGATAAATTTCAAAATTTTCAAATTTTCAATTCGACAAATCGAATCGCAATAAAGTGTGATGCAATTAATTTAACAATACTAAAATTCAAAGTATTGTCATGCATGTCTTATTGCTTGAGGAAGAAGAAGAGACAACACTGCGTCGAACTGTTCGAAGGCAGTTTAAAGATCATTCCAGTCTGTTGGAGTTAAGTAACTTTAACGTTTTAACGTTTTAAGAATGGAATTGCATTTTTAACTTTATTTAATCTCTTATTATAAATAGTTTTCAAATTTCAAGGGCTTTATAGAGAAAACAAGGCAGATTTAACGTGTGTGCTATACAAACCTATCACTTTTTTAACAGTTGATTTATTTGCTCCTGAAAATAAGACAAAAATTAATAATAACAAACAAGTTGGTCGAAAAACTTACAGTTTAACTTTAGTTTAAAAATTTAATTCGAATCTCGTCTTTAAATTTGTCTATCACATCAGGTCTTTAAATTATGCTCGTTAAAAATGCTAAAAACAATCAAAATAGGGGTTTTTAAGGTTAACAATAATTGTATTTTGATGTTGCAAAGTACAAATCTTTCTCTTCTAGACACAATTTTATTCATTTTAGTATCTTGCTTACTTTCTGCAAATTCTCATTAGTTATGAGTCTTTATTTGACTCTATATGAAGTCTTAAGAAAACCTTAAATTTGATACTTTCATAGTTTTGAAAAAATACGTTTTGGACTTAATTTTTAGTGCTGATTTGGAATCCAAATTTTAATTTTAATTTTAAGATTAAGTTCTTAAAATATGCGGTTTCAACATCATTTTTATATTTTTTAAAATATTTCAAAAAAATGATATTTTAGAAATTTTTAGAAAACGGATTCCATACAAAACCCAAACTTACTTTCAAACCGTTTTGTCTTTTTCTGTTGAAAACCGTTTTAGCATAAATGGCTTAAAATTTCTTTCAGGTTTTTATAAGACAGGTGATCTATCAACTTATGAAGATTTTTCGAATATTATTTCAAATAATATAAATTTTTCAATTGAATATTGAAGAAACTGGATTATAGAGTTGATATTATTACGGATTTTATTGGAAAAAAGCTCCTTCATAAATTTAGATAAAAAAGTAGAAAGTAATATCTCAAAAACTTGACGTGATACTTAAGTTGCATTCGGATTTGAATTAAGGCCATGAAAACCCATTAGGAAAGTGCAATTTTAATGCCCGGAGTCCGTAGATAAAGTCTATTTTTGTCTCCATACATGTATGACCCACCCTAATGTATGTATATAAAAGAGATATCGATACTATACAAGTACTTATGTACATCGTTTTACATTTTACCAATTTTTGTTTGTTTTTCAATTTTATTGCATAACCTCTTTCCGAGTCAAGTATCTACATTATACTAGATGCTATTTGTGTTGCACTAAAGGCCATTTTCAACAGTGATTCCAGTGTTTTCAGATTTAAGTGAGAAATTTTATTTTCTAGAAATTAACTCTTATTTTAAATTATCATTAAAGTGAACAATTGAAATTTATTTAAGAAAATTAATATTGAAAATTCGCTTCATGTGACATAGGTCATTGTTTGGGAATAATATTAATTTTTCGACAGAAAAAATGGGAACAATAGTTGTTCAAAGATCTACGAGCACTGCAATAACCCCCAGCTTTAATCATTCAATGTATCTCAAATTTCATATTATCACCTATGTGTAGAATACTCGATGATGGACTTGAAAGCTCTTCATCGTCATCTTTCTATATGGTCTTATGTTAAAATTTATGTCAAGTGATATTTGTAGATGTGAAAAAATAAAATTTCTCACTTTATCGTTTGAAAACAAAAATTAGAAATACCTTAATAACTTAAATAAACAATGAAATGAAAAATCTAAAGAAAAATCATTTGTATTTTTCACAAGTCACAATCATTGCAGCTCGAAGCTTATGTCGTTGAAAAGAGTGAATATAGTGGCGCCTAATATTGCCTTTTCTGAGTGAAGTGAATAACACCTGCTTGCGGAAATCATTTGTTATTCATGAGATCTAAAAATTGAAAATAAACGCCGGCCGTCTCCGCCATTGTAATAAACTCCACCTATAAAAGACAGTCAAAATATTTATCATTATTTATGAGAGGTGAATTTTACCGGATATCATTTTTATTTCGATGGAATTTTTTTAAGAAAGTTGTCCACAAATTTACTTAAGGTATGAATTAGAATACACTGTTTTTTTAGGGAAACTGAAATCAATATTTATCAAATATTTACCATATTTTGTACGCAATTTTTGATTGAGGCCGACAAACTTAAATCGTTTTCAAAAATATTGTTAAGATTAAGTAAACACTTTAATATTCAAGTTTTAATAACTGTGCAGTTAATAGTCACTTACTTTGGTTTATAATTTACATTCAAAGAAATTTTAGATTTCTTTGGACTTTTGAAATGTTCAGTTTAAATCATTCTGAAGTTTAATAGGCACCAAAGTTTATATCATTTTCAACAAATTTGTTGCCTGAACTCAATTTTTGATCATGTAAGGTTTTCAAAATATTCAATTGTATCCCTAAAAATATTTGCTCAAATATGTTCAATTTCTCCTCTTGCTTTAAAAATATATGTATGATACTTATTTAAATCATTATTTTTCATCTAAATTTTGTAAAACTTTGTATAATTGTTTTTCCAAGCTAGTTATGTTTAGTACAGAAAGATCTAGATTATGATTGCTGAAATGAGCTAGTTCAATCCATTATTTTCATTCAGAATGGTTTTTAGTAAATTGTATATTGTGCTATTTTTGTTGGAATTCTTTTGCTGCTCTATGAGAGAATTTTCACTATATAATCAAAATGTATTTTAAGCATTGTTATGAACATAGGCAGTAGACCCGTTTCAAGCTAAAGCATATAATTTGGAGTAAACTGCAAAAGTCTGACTAGTCGTATAGTTTTTCTACACTCTCTGCTTCCAAGACTTCTCAGAACAGTGCACCATAACAAAATATCGGCTTAGCAGTACGTATAAAGCCTATACTTTGTTCTTAGTGATACTAGTACGTGTTGGCTTGTTAGATTTATAAAGTTCCTTTAGAAGTAAAACAACGTCTTCTAGGTAACGATATTTTATTTAGACAGAAAAACTAAAAAGAAAATGTTCACATTTTCAATAAACTGATAAAGTTATTATAATTTAATATTTAATATAGAGTGATAATAACAAAGTGTTGTCACTTAACGAATGTAATATTTAACAGTACGTTTGTCATGCAAGTTCTCCAAGTGCTAATAATTCAAGTGATAATAATTCAAAGGTATTTATAATTCCTCATTACCTTTATCTTCTTCTCCACAATAAAAACTTCGAAAAAATCATCAAGATTCTAAGTATTGCAGTAATTTGCTGAGCGATTTATTATTAAATGGAAAGAATCTTTGTTTAAGTCCAGCTGTTGTCTTGAATTCTCGGATAATTTCTAACCATCCGAAACATACCAGAAAGTCTGTTTATATTGGTTCAGGATTACGCCTACGAAGTTATACGATAACCCTAGACTTAGCAGCTTGTAAAATAATGCTCTACGGACTACTGTGTCAAAGGTAGCTTTGAAATCCACAAAAAATACAAACAGTTTCTTGCTACATCTTCTTTATATGAGTTCTATATATGAGTTGACAATGTTTGATAAGGTGAAGATATGATCTACTGTTAAATAAGATTCACGAAATCCAGCTTGGAATTCACGAAGAACTTCCCTTTCTTCTATTCACTTTTTATAGACCCGATGAAGCACCAACAAATTGTTGTGGAAAGACTTATTGTCTGTCCATTTTCAAGTTAGTCTTTAATTTCAGTGAAATTCTTGTTCAATACTTCTTTGTAATTTTCGATCTGTAAGTCTATTTACAGTAGTTTTGGAAGAGCTTCAATGTGGTGACGTTATTAATTTCTGCCTTCATAATTAGGTAAGTTTATTTAAGACTTCGATTGGCATATGATCAGAGTGTGGCATAAATAAAATTTTAAAATCGTCAATAAAGTCCAATAAAATTTAAAATACAAGCTCATAGTAAACATATCGGAACCGTTTTTAACTACAATTCTGTGCTGAAGAAAAAACAACATCTTGGTGAAATCCACCTTCAACACTGTGCAAAAGAGAATATTCAATTTGCATATTGAGTAATGTATCTCTGCAGGCCAACCGTAACCGTCCTTTTCAAAAAGACATAACCATAAGATATACACTAAGAGATCAGAGCTCTTATACACAAATTCAACGTCGGGGACACTTTACCAGGGATTTGTAATTTTTGTATACAAAATGCAGTTTATGATCTAAATGGTCAAAATATAATCAAGCTCCATGCGCAGATGGTCTGAAACGTAAACAAACTTTAATCCACTTATAACCATGGCGGTCTTACAATATTCGATATAGGTCTTCGACGACAACAACTACATATGACGACGACGACGGACTCGACCAAGGAGGCACATCCAAGTTCCCCATCGGCAAGTTTTCATCTCATTTGTTTTGGAATTACAATTTTACAAAAAGATAGAGGTACCTGAACCACACCTTGAGCTAGTTTCTCAACAGAATTTGACTAATGGTCCGTTTAAGCAGCGCCAGCGTGGAAAGAGTGCGTGAGCGTTTGTTGCTTAGATCCCAAAACAAAAACATAGAGAGTTAGATAGGGCACTGGGTACATGTACTTAAGTGTCTATATAAGTTCAAAAAGGTGAAACTTGTGAAATCTTTCAACACGTGTTTTTGAACTAAACTTTTAATCATTTATCGCAAATTTGTTGTGTAATCTGTTGTTTGACACTTTGGCTTTGAAAAAAAGATGCCTACTCCGGTAACCGAGTATATTATAGGAGTTGTTACTTTAGAGAGAGGCTGATTTCGTTGGAGTCGTAGAGCAATTCAGATTCAGCCGGCAGCGATTAATTGTCGTATTTGTAAATTTGTTTAATTAATTGCTTAGCACTTTACAGCCAACAGCTAAGTCATGTTGACATTCTTGTAAAATATTAATTTTACTTACCTACCTGTGATTTTACACTTACTTTGTATAGATAATGCAGGTTGTTGTTTTGTGTAGCTTTGTTGCATATACAGTAAGACCTAGATAAGTGCATCTCGTTTAAGTGTTTTTTTATCATATAATAATAACCTTTCTTTTAACTACCTTCCATACTTAGCTATTATTTTGTATACTTTTAGTGAAATGTACCTGCGAAAATTCAAAATTACTTTTACTTTATGCTTTATTGCTTTCTTGTGTCTAAGGCTTTAAAATTCAAAATTAATGAACTAATTATCTTTTCGAATAATATTTTCTCAATATTTGTCGATAATTATTGTTTTTAAATTTGTATATACAAATACAAATATAAGGATGAGTGCCTCCTATGTGTGATGTACTTAAGCTGATTCTTATAGCTGCCTAACTCACATTATTGCATATCAAAACGGTACATGAACTTATTGGGGATTTACTGTACTTTCTGCTAAGGAAAAGTGCTTGGATATACAAAATAACCAATGATAATTTACTATACAAACATACATACTTTGTATTAAATAGAGAAACTTAAATTTTAATATGACATTTCGCAGCACATACACATTTCTGACATTAGGTGGATACTAAATTAAGTTTAATCCATGACATTATGACTCAATTGAAAATATAATTTTATGCGATTAAAATGCAATAATATGTCACTACTCAAATTTTCTTATGGTGGACATAATAAAAATGCACTTTCAATTTTAAGTAGGTGTCATGAACTCCCAGTCTGAGGTGATAATAATAATTTTTCTAACAGCTTTTGAAATTTTATATCTGCGAAAGTCCATTCAAACCAAATCGTTTTTGGTAAATTTGATATTATCGTCAAATAATATTTATTAATTAATCTCATACAAAAATCAAAACGATATAAACTATATTAATTATAGAAATTTGATATTACTAGAATCTTAACTACATTACGTAGATATGTAAATTGCTTAATTAGGGGTCGTTCTTCGTTCACTTTTAATTGTTCCTTAAAGTTCTCAAACACTCCTGAAAATGGAATATCAATTTAATTTAATTTAATTTCGTTGTTTCTTCTCCTCCACTCTACATCTATGCAACCGGGACCAAAAATCACTTCTTCTTTCTTTGACAGAGCTCAGGCCTCATCGGCATAAATGAGAACCGGGATGATGAGCGTCTTTTAGATGGTGAATTTTTATGCTCGAAAGAGTACTTAACTACTCAATTTCCTTTTTAGTCCAAAGAAGCAGCCTTCGTTTGATTTCTGCTGGTGTCGGTCGTTGTCTGAATTTATAACGATGCCTAGATAGACAAAGTCCTTTACTACCTCAAACAAGGTTATAGCTGTCCATGGTGACATTTTGTCCAAGACGTCGTCGTTCAATGTAATTTTTTGATGACAGGAAATACCTGATCTTGCCCTTATTGACCACTAAACCCCTCTGTTTCCATCTCTGCTTCCTTCGCAATGCTCAAGAACGCTCCACTGACATCACGCTTTGATCTTCCCTTTATGTCAATATCATCGTCGTATACGAGTAATTGGATGGACTTTTGATGGAAAATTGTGCCTTTAGTGTTGACGGTTGAGTTTTGCACACTTCTTTCCAGAACGATGTTGAAGAAGTCGCATGACAGTGCACCGCCTTGTCTAAAACTTTTTTTTGGAATCAAATACATCTCCATCGTAATTCTGCACAAACAGATAAGTTATAAAAAACTGCAAGACTAGACATTGCTCCGTAATATTCTTCCCTATAGATTCGCACGCGGCTTTGAAACCGGAAAAGAGAGGGTGCGTATCGATTTGAAGTTCCTAAGTTTTTTCCAGGATCTGTCGTAATGTGAATAAGTCGGGAAGACTGATTGTTGGTTCTCGGATTTGGTGACCTCTTGCGATTGTAGCCTTTCGAAGTTTTTTTTTTCTTTCCCAGCATCTCCCTGTTTTGCCTTGTGTCTGCAAATCCGAAGTCTTATAGCTTGCTACAACGTTGTAGTGATCCAAGTCGATGGTAGCTCCTCGCAAAAGTTCAAACATCCATAATGCTGGAAGCGTGTCTAGCGTCGATCGCAATATGAACTATCTGGTTGACGGTAGATTGATCTGGGGAGCTCCAAGTTCCTTTTTGAATGTTGAGGTGTGGAAAATGTGTGTTTGCTACCCTAACGTTTCGACCTGCAACAAAATCGATGAGCCTGAAGCCGTTATCGGAAGTGATGTCGTGCAGGCTGTTTTTCCCGATTTGTCCATCAAAGATGTCTTCCCTTCCCATCTTGCCATTAAAATCGCCCAGGACAGTTTTAATATCGTAGCTAGGGCACTGCTCATATGCTTTATCCAAGAGCTCCAAAAACATATTCTTGGTGGTGTCAACATTAAATACATCCTTATTCCAAGGGCGAGAGCCGGCATAACCGCTCCTTACAGGCCTGAGATCCGAATATGTCGTAGTAGCCCTATAAGGTGTTCACTAAAAAGTTCAAACTAACTGGAACTGTAGACGCCACCGTTGATTCCATCTCGGGATAAGAAGAGGTGCCAAGTTGAAACAGGTCCCCCCCTCTTTCGTTTGCTACCGCCAACAAACTTTCCACTGGGGTTAGAACCCAATCCCCAGTTGAGGTACGAGGTACCCGATGTTCATCGCGGGGAGGTGGGGGTAAGAGTTGATAGACAGAGGTGGGTTTTGAGAAAAAGCTTGTGTCCTTCTGAATACACATGTCTACAATTTGAACACCATTTCTTTTAAAACTGTAGATTCATTTTCTTAAAATGTTCACAGATATCAAATATGTTACTTTTCGTAAACTTATTCTTATGAAGGTAATATTAGATATGTTTATTCCGTAAAATACTTTAATTTATTTGTTTAAATTAAAATTTCTTTGTGTTATCATTTTTTAAGTTTATACCAATTCGGAAAGATGACACGACTTCGTAAAGTGTAATATGAAATTTAATTGAAATCGAAAATGATATTGCTTTGTGAAATATTTGACGTCAATATCTCTGCAAGGGAATTTCGAACACACTTATATGGAAGTACGTTGATGCACATAATTTTGCACTTTTTTTGACAACCTAATACATATAAATTGAAACGAAAAACAACTTAATTTGAAATCATATGATTGAACAAATATAAATCGCCTTTAAATACAATAACCTAATCTTTCTTTAAGATACAATATTAAAATACTGTAAAATAATTAAAACATTACATTTATTTAAACTCATTAGTATACTTATCAATAAATTAAAAAAAAAAAAAAACAATTCAAACATAAAAACAATGTTCTTCCAATCCAAAAATTTGACAAAAACAATTTTATTTCTAGCATCCAGCTACTAATATTTTTTGTTTACTTTTATCGGATACTCATATTTTTATCATCCAATAATTTTCAGTCATTCACCTTAAGAAATACATAGTTTGTATTTTTATTAATTTATTTATTTTTCTTTTCAATATCCAGTGGTGTCGTCTCTGTTTCAGTATTGAAAGAAGATTCCTAGTCATTATTTCAATACAAACAAGAAGCCCTTAAATATTTATAAAAATTCTGATTATGAAAATATCTACACATTTTTAGATCACTCAATTTAAGACATTCTTCAAGTTAATTTCTTTTGAAAAATTAAATATTTCCTAACAAAAAAGAAGTAAAAATGTAAAAGTGCTTACAAGAAAGTGCTTTAAAAAGACTTTTGAAATGGAAATTTTATGTTTAAAACATAATTTATTACAAAGCCTTAAAGGTAGAAAATTTTTAAGTTAAATAATTCGAGTATTTGAAATTCCATTTTAAATTCGACAGCTCTGTGAAAGTATTGAAAAAAAGTAAAACATTTTTATTTTTCAACCCCTTCTCCTACTCCCTTGTCAATCTTTTACTATCAGGGTTAAAAACAACCAAACACAACGTCAATCTTACTCATAACAAAAACGATATGATTTGAAACGTGTGTAGTATCTCACTTTGTCCATACCTTACCTTGATTGCGGTATAAGTTGGTTGCTAATTCTTATAGTGTTTCATGGTGCTTGGTCTATATGGTATATATGTGATGACTTCTTATCATTGAAAATAAAGTTTGTTTAAAAATGTAGTTGATAGAAAATAATGCAATACTTATACTTGATTTGGTAGCGTTAAGTATATTTCAAAAAATAAATAAATAGTAAAAACACGAAAAGTATTGAAGTGCTGAGCGCCACAAAACAATATATATGTATGCGACCATAACGTTCTGTTCTTATAGTTCAACATCAAACCCTTTCGTAAAATAAAGTACTAAAAAAAATAGTCTTGAACGTCAGGTACCTTGTAAAGTACAGTCAAGTGCTGCTGATAAAGTGCATCCACAATTTTTGTGCACAGTTTATAAATAAATGTTAGTGTTTAAAAAATTATTATTTAGGGTAAGTTGTTTTCATTAAAATTGACAACTTGCATTAGGTTTAATTTAGTTTTTGCAAATTTTGACAAATTTTATGAAATTTGACGTGTTATCGATGTTTTGTGTCGAAAAAATTGTTTCAAGTTTAAGAAGTTTTACTTATGATTGTACCTTTAAAATAGTCATACACTGTAAAACACTGTGCTTAAACTCGATACCAACATTATATTGAGATGTTATCTTTGAAAAATTTGCATGCTGGGCACCGCCATCTACCATCCAATTGAGTAGGAAGAAGCTATAAAATAAAAACAATAAAATAAGTGAAATTCTATCGGCACGTTCGTAAAAATCTAACCAAACACAAGAGAGGAGCAGGAGAAGGAGGACCTCTTTCTGTGTCTTCAATCTTCAATGCTGCAGTAGCAAAACTTTGACGTTGGAAGACATCCAGAGATGGCAATCGACAAAAACGAAAAATACAAAAACACAGAAAACAACTCACTCCCGTATTTTTGTTAGCCAAGAGCCCAAGAGTAATCGATAAGACAATCGATTTTTATTTCTTTTTCTTTATTTATTCAAGCCTCTTAAGGAAAAGGTTCTATCTTCATTATATGGTTAGATCCATAGCATATAGTAGTTATATTATTGTCGCATAGAGTATTTATTACGTAAGGAACGTCAAGACGACCGACGACGACGCGAATGTGATGACGACGACGCGACGACGACGAAGCAGATACTCGTACTTTATTTTTCAATATTATTCTCGTATATCCAGACGGACGACACTTTGACTCTGATGCCTAAAGCCGTTGAGTCTATAATAAATGCAGAAGAACTTATTTCGTCAGGTTCTTTGCGCCATGTGCGTGACCTAATGTGAATCGTGTGTGCGATGGGTGGCTCTGATAAGAAAAGTAAAGACTTCTGTCATAAACAAGGTGGTCGTGGAAGTGAATTTTGAATGATGTTGACGTTTTATGCATGCTTTATAGCTCAAGATGTAGGTAGGTACGTATATCTAGTCTAGTATAGCAAAGTTGTTAAAGAAAATGTATAACCTGATATTAAGTTATTTTTATTTTCATATTAAATTTGTATGAAATTTAAACTTAAAGGTTACGTGAAAAATAAGAAAAAAAACTTGCGTTATTTAAACGTGACAGCAAGGATGTCAAGCATAAAGTCAATTTTTTCCCAGTTGTGACACAAATTCATACAAATTAAAAATAATTAATTTGCTTGTGAAATTTTTAAACAAGCAAACAAACAAACCTAACTTAACGAAGGACTTATTTCTTGCAACCAGACACCTGTCATTCGAGTTGTCAAAAAATATAAGATCTGTTCCTTTGATCTAATTTTCTGTGTTGTATAGTAAGTTAAGTTAAACATTTAATAAATGAGCTGTCAAATTTTGTTCGGTATACAACTTAAACAAATTGGGTAAGATTTCCAAAGTTATTTAGTAAACTTAAACAAGTATGTAAAGAGTTTTTCAATAAGGGCGGGTAGATGTTGAAATGGAATAAAACTATGAGGTATTAACAAAATTATTTTATTTGAAAGGCGCATGTATGTCATTAAGTGGGGAATATGACATCATTCAAATGCCCGCCTCGGCTTCTTACTGTGGCACGGATCCGAGTGGTCCAATGGCATACAATAATACAACAATACTGCCAATCACTAGGATGAGGCCACATATTTTTCAACCGATTTTCGTTCTTTATACCTGCTGGAAATTTCGTACCAATAAAAATTTACTACATTTGAGTAGGTAGATATTTTCTTTAAAAAAAGTAATAAAATTAAGGGGTTAAATAGAAAAAACAGTTGGACTTTCCCTACATTAATTAAAGAGCTACTTAAAAACAGTATGAAAAAGTGCGTCACTTGGATGAGGCCACATGAAAAATCTTATAAAATATCAAAAAAATGAAAGAAATGTTTACAGTTTTTGGTTTTCAAACATTTATTTATTAAGTTTTTTTCAATTAATAATGAGTATGCCCCCATTTTTCGATATGACCTCTATTAGACGGTTTGGAATGGAATCATAAAGTTTTTTTAAATAGTCAAGTGAAATCTCGTCCCAGGCATCACGGATAGCTTCAATTAAGGAGTCCTTGTCTTCAAATTGTCTACCGCCTTCATAAACTTTTCGAGATAGCCATGCCCATACGTTTTCGATTATGTTCAAGTCCGGTGAATAGGGTGGCCATGGCAAAAGCTCTACGTTTTCTGATAAAATCCAGCTTTTGACAACCCTGGAAGTGTGGATGGGGGCATTGTCTTGTTGGAAAATCCAAGGCAGAGGTCCAAAAATATTTTTCATCTTCGGAAATGAGCGTTCCAACAAGTATTTGTAGCTGTTTCCGTTCATTGTTAGAGAAAGAAACTCCAATTCGATTTTGCCATAGTAGGTGATAGCTCCCCACACCATAACACCTGATGTACGGCTGTGATGTCTTCCCAAAATAAGTTCCTCTTTTCTTAAATCATGGAAATAAAAGTTGTAACCATCGGGGCCGTCAAGGCTAAACTCTTTTTCATCCAAAAAGACGACGCGTTTCCATTGACAGCTCCAAGAGACATGTTCTGTTGCAAAGTTCATTCGCAGCTCCTTGTGTACTTGCTTTAGAACAGGTTTCTTTTTGAGTTTTCTTCTCTGGATAGTACCATCTTTTCTTATTATCCTTCGGACTGTCGAAATACTGGCTGATACTCCCCTCTTGGACCTTATTTTAGTAGCTGATTGAGTAGAATTTGAAGCAATACGTAAAATTAACCGCTTTTCTCGGGATGTTGTTGCTTGGGCTGTGCATCCTTTTTGGTTTTTTTTATAGTTTTGAGGATCAGCAAGATAGTTGTTTACAACTGTCTTACTTCTGTTCAGCTTTCTTGCTATTTCTCGGCTTGAGAGTCCCATTTCCTTGAAAGCATCGATTTGTCCTCTTTCTGCTACTGTCAACGTCTTTCCGGAACCCATTTGTAATTGAAATTTAATAAAAATAGTTATTTGTAAAACGTTCTTAAATATTGTAACCCAAATTTTGAAAAAAAATTGCTGATCTGAACTTCTACAACGAAATATTCGCAATGGCCTCATCCTAGTGACTCACTTTTTTATATCCTTTTTAGGTAGCTCATTCATTAATGTAGGGAAATTCCAACGGTCTTTTCTAATTAACCCTATAATTGTATCACTTTGTTTTAAGAAAATATGTACCTACTCTCATGTAGTAAAATTTTCCGGGTTAAACAAATTCCAACAGGTATCGGACCGAAAATCGGTTGAAAAATATGTGGCCTCATCCTAGTGATTGGCAGTGTATGTTCACCTTTAGGGTAGCGTTAGTTGTGGTTTATTTTCATAGACCTGCAACTTCAAGAAACCCCACAGGAAAAAGTCTAGCGGTATCAAATCACATGACCTTGGTGGCAAATTCACATCACCCCTGCAAGAGATAACCTTATCCTCAAATCGTTCACACAAGATGTCAATCGTGGCGTTTGCTGTGTGACACGTAGCACCGTCCTACTGGGACCGCATGTCGTATAGGTCGATATGATTCAATTTGGGTCATAAGAAAAAGTTATAATCATTATGTAGCGCTCGCTGTTGACGGTGACCGCTTCACTAACGTCGTTTTCAAAAAAGTACGGACCAATTAAGCCGCCGCGCCGGCCGGCCCAAAATCCACACCAAACGGTAACTTTTTGAGGATGCATTATCACCTGGTGAACCTCGCGTGGGTTGGTGTCGTCCCATATACGGCTATTTTGCTTGTTTACACAACCATTAATCCAAAAATGCGTCTCGCCACTAAAGATGATTTTTCGTCCAAAATTGGGAACCTCTTCCAAACGATTAAGCCCAGTCAGCGAACAAACGGCGGCGTTGTCTATGATTCATGAACTTTGAGCTCACGCAAAATTCACCAAGTTGAAGTCTGCGAAAGGCCGAGTTGTTGTGCACGGCGAGGAATAGACTAACTCGGGTGTTGCGGTACATTTTCACGGACCGTGGCGATGTCCTCTAACGATCTTGCGTTCCTTGAACGTACGGTTGTTGGCCGATTGTTTACTGAACCGGTCGTCTCAAATTTGGCCACCAAATGTTGAAGAGTCGACTGTGAAGGGTCACCATGTCTACCGTAAATTGGGCGCAATGGGCGCAACGTTTGCGTTAACGTACACTCATTTTGATAATAAAGTTTTATCATTTGAACGTGCTGTTCAATAAACAAAAGATTTGACAGATGTCAACAAAACAAAATGGCCGCCACGTATATTGTTTAAAAATACTTCTGAGAATACGGAAATCTCTGTGATCATAGAAATATAAACTGGCCCGATATTTCTTTCGAAGAAAAGAAAAAATGTCAGCTATGAGATGAGTTCGGGGGTTGGGTTAGATTAGGTTAAAGTGGTTGTCCGTAATCGAGTGGGACACACTTAGGCCAGTTTAATGGCTCATTTTGATACCACATGAATCTTGAGTCCTTCTTCTAAACTCAATAAAACCAGTTGAAGTCCCTCACGAAACGTAAAAGACTGATTATGTTAATATGGTTAATATCGTTTGGATCTTTACGGAATAATTCTCCCAGGCAATTCTTGCGTTTTTGAGCAGCTAGAGCAGGGCATGTACAGAAGAGGTGAAAAACTGTTTCATCCCCTTCCTCATCCATACAGCTTCTGCCAAAGTCGTTTGAGAAAATGACCAGCCGCGTGGCGTGCTTTCCTATTAGACAGTGCCCGGTTATGACACTGATTATCGAGCTTATATGCGATCTGCTTAGAGATAGCAAGCACATAGAGCGCTTTAAATCTAGTGTTGGCCAGATGTTTTTTGTGACTTGACACGTGGTGATGTTATTCAACCCGATGTTTGCCTTCTTCATAGCGTCCTGCATCAGCAATAGTTTACATGTAGCGATTGGTATGCGAGCATTAGCTAAACGTGGTAGAATGGGTTCTACTGTACCATTTTTGGCGAGTTCATCTGCCTTACAATTTCCTGGAATGTGTCAATGGCCGCCGGCACTCAGCAAAATTGAATAATAAACTTTTGTGCCATCTCTTTTAGAGATGATCGACATAGTTATGGACTGTTATAGAGTTTGTAGATAGAGAGTCCAGAGATTCGATAGCGGCCTGCCTATCTGAGAAAATATGGATATCAGATGTTGTATATCACGTTTTCATTAGCCAGGACAAGACTTCTTTTATCCCCAACAGTTCCAGTCGTTCAGAGTACACACCTCCACCAACCCCTTCATTTCTTTTTGTAAGAGTGGATTAACTCGTTTTCCAGGAATGTCATATCCTTTCTGATTTAGTTGTATGTCTAACATAAGACCCAGATACTTATTCAATCTGAGAACTTTCATGGAATACCTTTTAATATAGGGAGGGTTAACATATGGAATTTTGTATTTCCTCGAAAATAGGACTTAATGCGTTTTCTGTGGTTTGAACCCAGTCCACACTGATCAACCCAAAGTATTAGTTTGTCTAGGGCATTTTGTAGGAGTTCTTTTAGGGTGTAAAGATGCTTTCCTGAGGCCGCTATAGCAATTTCATCCGCATATGCAATCACTCTGAAACCCTCCGTACCCAGATCAGTTAAAATTTCATTTACCACCAGGTTTCAAAGGAGATGGAATAGAACACCACCTTCCGGTGTCGCACTCTACTTCTAGCAAAAGAGTTGCCCAGTTTTGAGTAATTCTACCCTGCCAGTTAGCATCAAATGAATTTACTCATCAAGCGAACCCTCTACGTTCAGAGATGTTAGTCCAGCTGTGATTGCAGATGTGTCTACGTTGTTAGAAGCACTAGTGTGTGTAATGCCGCGCGCCGTTTCTACCGATTTACCTTTACAGGAGGCATGTTGAGACGTAGACAGAAGTCTATCAATCAATCTTTCTAAGGTCTTAAAAAGGAATGATGATACATTTATAGGTCGTAGACCTTAAGTGTTGACTTGCAAGCATTTTCAAGATGCGATTAGAGAGTACCAGGAAAATGAGTAGCCAGTTGTAAGTTTAGCGATTCTATACTTGAAATTGTCCAAGAGCCATTTGCATTTTTCAGACAGCTTGGCATCGTTAGATTAGTTAAAAAAAAAATGTTCGTATCCGCGGAAGTTTCTTCTATTGTACCACAGACTTTGGCTGTTTCCAACCTAGCTCCTGTGGTATCTCTATAACTGAAATTATGGAGTATCTAAACAAAAAAAAATGCAACTTTTTTACTAATATGGTTCACCTTTATCAGATTCATAAAGTGTGTAGTACCCAGGAATCTGGAGTTCATGAACAATCCATGACTGTTGGATCAGGTAAATATATATTCTCGATTTCTGGCCAGACAAAAAAAGAGGGAGTCTGAGGCTTTTATGGAGTGTTGGAGATTAATCTGTACCAACTGCAGCATTTTGTATTCAGATCAACCTCCACCACGGTCTTTTTGATCTTCTGAGTTCCGGGATGCTCTATTTAGATTTTTTGTAATAATCGAATATTCCTTAACTTTGACTTTTATTTTCCATTGGTTTTTTCTGTTTGTTGCAAAATTTAACTCAGCTGAAGACTATTTACTACCAAACGATAAGATTTTTGGGCTTACAAAAGATTGAAAAATGTATACTTTAAATCATAGATTTTATATGGAACGCGTATAGAGTTTGACAGTTCGAAACTATAAGATCTTAAAGTTGTCGGAAACTTATTTTCTTGTTAATACTTTTAGATTTGAATTTTTAAACTTAAAGTGAACTAAACATTTCTCAAGAAATCTCTGTGTTTTAAAGACTTACATCTTAAAATCTTTAAAATCTGAACCCTTTTATAACATAACCGTGTCAAACTGTAATAATTTCCCCCCATTTTCTGTTGTGTCTTTAAAAACAAAAAAACGCAGTGCATATAGACAGAAGAGAACCCCCTTGCGATGAAAATCATTATGCAAACTCCTTCCAACTTATTTTACTCCCCCATCGCATCATGTCATCATCTATCTCAAGTATAGTGTGTGGCCACTTAAAAAGCTTTCAATTGCAACAAAAAACGAAGACAGCAGAACACCCCAACCTAACCTTACCCCATCTGTGTTTACATACGGATACAATAAATACTCTCGCTGTCGCTCTGGTGTGGTTTTCTAAGTGCGATAAATTCAATAGTTCGCCGTTGTGTCGAGTCTTTTCGTTCCGTGTCGTGTCGTGTCGTGTCAACCGACCCAGGAAATTATTATAGGGGGCGGATTGTCTGTGGCATCTAGCATCAGAAGAACAAAAACAAAATAAGACATTCAAACCCTCGCATCATGTTAGAGCACAATAACCCCAAGATTTGGATTATTGCGATATATGTATAGCTCTTTAAAGTTCAAGAAATCCTTTAGTGTCACTTCCCATATTATTTGTAAGTCTCGCAAAAGAGTCTTATCCGGCCCGTCCAGTATGGTATATCTGTTATTGGGTTGGACAAAAACTCAGAAACTTATGCAAATGATTGCGGCGCACTCATAAATTATTTGAAATAGCTTCTGGCATGAATCTTTGTTGGACAATGCATTGATGTTGATAATAATCTGTTGGGGTTGTTGGCCCTCCATTGGCAGCCCTCGTTCTCTTGGAGGGCGGCAGAAACAGCGTTCTTGCTCTGATTTATTGGCTACAAAACGAATCAACTCGAAAGTAATCGTTCCTAACTACGAGTACTGATAGATACTGCAACAAAACAAAAACAGAGACGATAATGCGGAACTACTTCGCACCTTATTCCTATGATTATTCCCTAATGGTTATGGAAGAGCTGCGGAAAAAGTTCACAGCGAATCGAATGCAAAACGAACCATATCGAATCACAGGTAGTTCGCTGCCAATTAACAACAACCCTGGGTGCGCAAGTGCGCTTCATTGGTGATTGTTAAATTTGCATGCCTCGCCATTATACCGCATCACTACTGCCCCAGAAAATCAGAAAATGATGAAGCCCGCATTATCGTATCGTAAAGAGTCCAATCGACCGACATCTCGCCGAATCGATGTTATACCTGCCAATTTTGTTATACGTTCGTACCGTACGTCCAGGAAAACAGGTGTTAAGAGTGATAGCCATTAATCAAGGCCCTGACTGTGAACGAAGCACTTGCGGCACGGAGGCGGGCGGCGGCGCGGCGACGCGGTGGCATGCAGTTATGAGATCAGTCAATCAAACAAGACCTCGAGTATACGAGTGGACGCGAATGGAGGGAGATTCGATGATGCAGTCTCCCGAGCAAAAAGAGGGCGGCACGCGGAGAATTAAATGGACATCAATTCACATCGATGGCCCCGACCCTCTCATCAGTGTAGATTCAATCAAAACAACAATATTCAGTTGAAGAGTTGAAGCAGTCTTTCCTCTCGTCTCTTTCGATATACCAACCACTTATAAAATGGTACCGATGACGCGACGAGGACTGCCAACCGCCAGCAGAAAAGGAGCCTGCCATCACAACATAGCTCCGCACTGCACTGCTGCTGTAGCCATCGCCATCACCGCGCGCCGGCCGCCGCTAGCTACACATGGTCAAACCGCGAAGACTGGCAGCAAAAAGGTGTCGAAACTACTAGCAGCGGAACTGTTCACCATCGCCACGCCATACGCCGCCCGCTCCGCCACGCCGCCGGGCGCCGACAACCGACAAAATGTTTTGATGGTCGTCGTTTCTGTCTGTCGGCATCTCAAGTGCTCTCGATTATTGTTCTTATCGACGACGACGGCAATTGAGATTGTGGCGCTGCTTCTGCTGCTGCTGCTGCCTGCTTCTTCAGCTGATGTGTATATAGGTGTACCATGGAGCAGGAGAACTCGCGCACGCGAAAAGGTGGTTTATGGCAATCCATTAGAGGAAAATGTTTCTGCGATTTAAAATTCAGCCCAGCAAGTCAATGGAGTATAGGATCGCCAATCCGCCATTCCGCTATTGCCATAATGCTCTACCCTCTGCTCTGATACGGCAACAACCTTAACTTATATAAAAAGTTCGGGGTATAAAGTGATGACCGGTATTTCCGTACCTCTATTTCTGGAGTTTCTTTCGCCAAACGTATAAAAGTAATTGGTATATGAATGTTTTGCAATCTGATGAAAATGAGATACTCAGATCCAGATACAAAAACAATCTGATGGTTTCTGGGTTTTTTGTGGAAATGGGAGATTTAGTTAAATTGATGTAATTAGTGCGGTTAAAAGCGATATACTCTCGGGGGGATGATTATTTCAATAAGAAGTATTATACATATATACATTATTCTCTATGTATATCTGCAAACTTTTAGAAGCGAAATCAGGGTGGTTTGCAGCAACGGATAATTGCTTTCTAATTGGCTTTTTTGGTTAACGTTTAAATGGTTTGCTTTAAGAAGCATTAAATAATGTTAATTTAATGGTATTGATGTAAGCCAAGAGTAAGCTCAAGAAACAGAAAAACAAAAAAAAAACAGAAAAATAAGGTTTTTTTTAAGAAAAAAAGTTCTGCAACCTTAACAAAAGTTCTACTACTGATGATGAGAACAAAATCTAATGATTTTTATATTTCTGTGGCCGACTGTTCATATGACATTATCGTTCTAACTGAAACATGGTTAAATGATAGTTTTCTTTCAACCAAATATTTTACATCGGATTTTAATGTTTATCGAAAGGAGTACCTACAGGCTTAAAAAGAGGCGGCGCGGCGGTGTTTTATTTGCCATCCGATCTGGATATATTTGTAGAGAAATTTTGACAAAGATATTGAGCAAATGTGTATTTGTGTAGATTTATGTATTTTAACTGGAAAAACTATTCATATTTATTTTTTAATTTCATACATTCCTTCATTATCTCAATATTCTGTTTATGAAGCTCATATAAATAATGTTAAAGATATTGCAAAACCTTAGATGAGAGATTTAAATTTACCAAATGTAAAATGGCTATTTTCAAATGATGATGAACAATATTTTCCTTATAACGTAACTAAAGATTTTGAATTCAATGTAATTGATAGTCTATTGGCTTTAAATCTGCATCAAATTAATAAAATGTTCAAAATTCTATGGGTCGAATTTTAGATCTAATTTGTATTGATAAGTATCTAGAAGCTCAATTAGATGAGGCTAGTTTCCTTTTGGGTGAAAATAGTGTTCATCATAAATCACTTGAAATTAAATTTAATTTTTCTGTTTTAATTGAATCACAATTTTGTTCCGATGTTATAGCTCATGAATATGATTTTAAAAAAACTGATTTTATTTCTATGAACCGATATATTGAAAGCGTAAATTGGCAAATTATTTATAATTGCAGTAATTTAGAGATGGTTTTTGCTATGTTTTTTTTTTTTTATATATTATACGCGCACTCAAGGGGATATGAATACCCTTATGATGATTAATCACAGTGCGAGCAATTAGGAAGGGAGGATAGGATTAGAAAGGAGATACCGATGCACATTGGTTTTAAATGTCTGCACACTGTAATGAGTGGGAAACATTGAGTCTGTTAAAGCATTCCACATTCGTGTAGTGCGACTAAAGAAAGAATCTCTGTACTTTACAGTACGTCCGAAATTGGGCTCAAGGGTAAACTGATGAGCATTCCTAGAAGAACGGGTATTACGGTTGAATTGTTTGAGGGGAGGAATGCAACCGGCTATTTCATTAGAGCATTGTTTATAAAAGTAGCGATAAAATAATGACAGGCATGAAACCTTACGACGGTGCTCGAGAGATACAAAAGTTTCAGTTAGATAACGATCACCTATCATTTTTAGAGCTCTCTTTTGAATTCTGTCTAGGAGACTCAAGTAGGTTATAGGAGCACCTGCCCATATATGGGAATTGTACTCGAGTTTCGGACGAATATAGGCCAGATCAGAAGGGGTAAAAAACTTCTTGCATCTTCGGCGAAAACCTAAACAATTAGCAGCATTTTTGGCGATGTCAAATATGTGATCACTTCACAACAAGTGGTTTGTAATGCACTTACCTAGGACTGATAGCTGTTCAGTCTCCTCGATGCAAGCACCACTCATGGATAGTGGCATTGGGGGAAGGTTACGCTTTTGTGACAGTAGACAGCATTGAGTTTTCGAAGCATTAAATTCTACACGGTTTTTGATTCCCCATTCGACAATGCTGTCAAGATCAGAATTTAATGAGCTTATCATACGCTGCCGTTGGTAGTCCACATCCGAAGAACAAGGATGAGAATCTAAAACGAATATGAGAAGCTGAGGGTACTGTCATCAGCGAAACAATTAAGTGGGTTAGAAGTTTCAGACAAAAGATCATTTATAAAAATAAGGAAAAGTGTCGGAGACAAAACGGAGCCCTGGGGCACACCAGCGTTTGTTTTGTGGATATCTGATTTGAACCCGTCCAATACTACTTGAATTGAACGGTCCGAAAGGTAATTTCTAACCCAACGAAGAAGGGACTCATCAATACCAAATGCACGCATTTTCGATAAGAGAGCTTGGTGCCAAACTCTATCAAATGCCTTTGAAATATCAAGTGCAATAATCTTACTTTCTCCAAAACGATGTAAAGATTTGTTCCACTGTTCGGTGAGATAAACCATAAGATAACCAGTGGATCTATTGCAACGAAAGCCATACTGCCGGTCATTAAGAAGCTTCCGTTCTTCAAGATATTTCTTAAGCTGAAAATTGATCAGCGTTTCCATGACCTTGGAAAGAGGGGACGTTAGTGCAATTGGACGATAGTTAGATGGTGAGGAGGATTCGCCTTTTTTAGGGACAGGCTGGACAAATGCAGTTTTCCATCTACTCGGAAAGAGACCTGTAGAATAGGACAGATGGAAAAGCTTACGCAGTGGTTTTGCCAGCGTTGAAGAACACCTCTTCAGAACAATAGCGGGGATACTATCCGGGCCAGCGGATTTGTGAATGTCAAGATTTTTAAGGACTCTAGTAACTGAACGAGTGCGAAAGAAGATTTGTCCCATAGAATCGTTTACGCTTTCAAGTACAGGCGGAGTCATGTCACTCATTGGCTTGGCAGCATCGAATTAACAGCAAACTGTGCTGCAAGCAAATTGGCTTTATCAATCGAGCTGACGTAGGGAGTGTCATTGGAAACGAGCGTAGGAACTGACGATGACGTAGTATTGCGCACATTTTTTACAAATGACCAGAAATGTTTACTACTATTGGGACATTGTAGTATTTTTTGCCGTAATTTCTGATCATGTAAAAATTTAATGCGTCGTATATGTCCGTTACAGGTCTTTCTAGCTTGTTTGAACTTATTCCGGTTTTCCTCAGTTGGGTTGGCTTTGTATCGGGTGATTTTTTAAGAGCTTGAGAACTTTTTTTTAAAAAAAAAACGCATAAGATTTGCAAAATCTCATCGATTCTTTATTTGAAACGTTAGATTGGTCCATGACATTTACTTTTTGAAGATAATTTCATTTAAATGTTGACCGCGGCTGCGTCTTAGGTGGTCCATTCGGAAAGTCCAATATTGGGTAACTTTTTCGAGCATTTCGGCCGGAATAGCCCGAATTTCTTCGGAAATGTTGTCTTCCAAAGCTGGAATAGTTGCTGGCTTATTTGTGTAGACTTTAGACTTGACGTAGCCCCACAAAAAATAGTCTAAAGGCGTCAAATCGCATGATCTTGGTGGCCAACTTACCGGTCCATTCCTTGAGATGAATTGTTCTTCGAAGTTTTCCCTCAAAATGGCCATAGAATCGCGAGCTGTGTGGCAAGTAGCGCCATCTTGTTGAAACCACATGTCAACCAAGTTCAGTTCTTCCATTTTTGGCAACAAAAAGTTTGTTAGCATTGAACGATAGCGATCGCCATTCACCGTAACGTTGCGTCCAACAGCATCTTTGAAAAAATACGGTCCAATGATTCCACCAGCGTACAAACCACACCAAACAGTGCATTTTTCGGGATGCATGGGCAGTTCTTGAACGGCTTCTGATTGCTCTTCACTCCAAATGCGGCAATTTAGCTTATTTACGTAGCCATTCAACCAGAAATGAGCCTCATCGCTGAACAAAATTTGTCGATAAAAAAGCGGATTTTCTACCAACTTTTCTAGGGTCCATTCACTGAAAATTCGACGTTGTGGCAGATCGTTCGGCTTCAGTTCTTGCACGAGCTGTATTTTATACGGTTTTACACCAAGATCTTTGCGTAAAATCTTCCATGTGGTCGAATAACACAAACCCAATTGCTGCGAACGGCGACGAATCGACATTTCACGGTCTTCAGCAACACTCTCAGAAACAGACGCAATATTCTCTTCTGTACGCACTGTACGCATTCGTGTGGTTGGTTTAATGTCCAATAAAGTAAACTGAGTGCGAAACTTGGTCACAATCGCATTAATTGTTTGCTCACTTGGTCGATTATGTAGACCATAAATCGGACGTAAAGCGCGAAACACATTTCGAACCGAACACTGATTTTGGTAATAAAATTCAATGATTTGCAAGCGTTGCTCGTTAGTAAGTCTATTCATGATGAAATGTCAAAGCATACTGAGCATCTTTCTCTTTGACACCATATCTGAAATCCCGCGTGATCTGTCAAATACTAATGCATGAAAATCCTAACCTCAAAAAAATCACCCATTAATTCCGAAAACTTACATTTTTGGTCCTAATAACCTCTTTACAGCTCGAATCTTTGGGTTTGATAGATTTTATCCTATTGGGGATAAAATTTCTCATTCCACGAAGAATCAAGTTTGTAATCATATCTGCACTGGAATCCACGTCACTATCGAGGAAGCATAGTGACCAGTTAAAGTTCCTGAAGAATTCATTGAGACCGTTCCAGTTGGCTTTCTCATATTGCCAAACGGTTCTCGTAGGTGTTTTAACTTTAACTGGGGTTTTTTGGCATGAGAAATTTGCAGATATAACACAATGGTCTGATGTGCCTAGAGGCGATAATACACTGACAGTATATTTATTAGGATCAGAAGTAGGAAACAGAGTGTTGGCGGATTGACCTGCAACGTCAGGAATCCGAGTTGGCTCGTCAACTAACTGAGTCAGGTGGTTTAACTCAGCAAAAATCTCGACATACCTTCCTTCGGATGTTGTCTGACCAGAATAGCGCAGCCACGAAGAATTGTGTACATTGAAATCGCTCGTAACAACGATCTCACTGTGCGGAAAATGGGATACAATTCTCTGGATAGAGTCGGACAGCGCATCGAATTCGTTAGAAGTCGAATTGCTATCCAGACTTGGGCTGCGATAAATAAAACACGTGTGAATGATGAGCCTTTGGACGGTGAATTTAAACCACATATAATTAAAATTTGTGTTGGTGCACTGACCATATCATTCCGTACATAAACGGCTAGACCATGGTGAAAAAACAATTGTTTGAATGTTGCTATTGCTAAATTTGTTCCTTTAAAAAAATTCAAAAATTCCAAAAGACCAATTTGGTTTAATAAAAGTTTGTCCAGGTTAAAAAATGTCGTAGCTAAACTGTGTAAAAAGATTAAGATTTCGGATTCTTTTCGTGAACAATTTATTAGATCTTGGAAAGAGTACGAATTCTTAAGAAGATTTACATATAAACAATATATTTGGTCTCTTGAGTCGAAAATAAAAACTAATTCGAAGTGTTTTGGTCATTTCTAAATACTAAAAGAAAATCAATTGGAATTCCTTCCAGTATTTCTTGCAATGGTATTTTTTCTGAAAATTTAGAAGATATTTGTAATAACTTTGTTTTATTTTTCCAATCGAACTTTTCTGATTTGAGTTTAGATTATAATGAAACACTTAGTTTCAATTCTAGCATTAATGTTGATGACATTTTTTTATCGACAGTTGATGTATGTAAATTCTTTATCGTCGCTTGATAACAGTTTCTCTGCCGCACCCGACAATATTCCACCTTTAGTTTTAAAATTGTGTAAATATAACCTTAAAACTCCACTTTGCTTTATTTTTACTTTGTCCTTGAAACAAGGAGTATTTTTAGATACGTGGAAACATTCTTTGATAACTTCTTTGCATAAATCTGGATCTAAAGCATCCGTGGAAAATTATAGACCTATTGCTAAGCTTCAGCTAATTCCCAAATTATTTGAAGCAATTGTTAAAATTAAACTTTATAGTTTAGTTTAAAACCATATTTCTCTGCATCAGCATGGCTTTATGAGTGGTAGGTCTACTGCAACAAATTTAGCAATTTTTACAATTTACTGACTTGGTTGTTTAGAAAATCGTACTCAAGTGGATGTAATCTACACCGATTTTTCCAAGGCGTTTGATCGGGTACAACATAATGTTCTCTTGAAAAAACTCGAATTGCTTGGCTTCCACTCGAATCTCCTAAAATGGATCAGAAGCTATTTGGTTGGACGAAGACAATATGTTAAAATTGATGATGTTCTTTCCAATGAAATACAAAATTTTTTCCGGTGTACCACAAGGTAGTCATCTTGGTCCATTCCTTTTCATTTTATTTATAAATGATTTACCGAATTGTATTAAAAGTTCTAGATGTCTTTTATATGCTGATGATCTCAAGATTTTTAGTTCTGTAAGTTCTTCAGCAGATGCTATTAAAATTCAATTGGATATTGATAATATTACCAAGTGGTGTTTCATAAATGGTTTAAATTTTAATGTAAAAAAGTGCAGTATTGTTACGTTTTCTAAAATAAAGGATCCGATATGTTTTGATTACAAAATTGAGGATCTGTTCTTAATGAGGTTAATAAATCAAAAGGATCTTGGTGTGATTTTTGACTCTCGAATATGAATTTTTCTCTCCAAATTGATAATGTTATTTCAAAACCTAACGCCATGTTGGGATTTATTTCAAGAACTTCTAAGTCATTCGAAGATCCTTATACTTTAAAAACTCTTTTTGTATCCCTTGTAAGACCTTTACTTAAATATTGTTGCATAATATGGAATCCCTTTACACAATCAAGTATTTTAAGGATTGAAAAGGTTCAGAAGAGATTTACAAAATTTGCTTTACGAAAGCTTTATAATTATTCAAATATGCAACCTTATGAGACCAGTTATGCTTTAATTGACTTAAAACCTTTAGTATCTAGACGAAAATTGTTTTCAGTACTCTTTGCTTACGATGTGCTCAACTCTAACATAAATTGTTCATTTTTGTTGTCTCAGAATTTGCGTCCTAGAAATGGTACTTTTCTACATGTTCCTTTTCATTGCAAAAATTACGCCAAGCATAATCCAATAACTGCTTCTTGCATTGCTTTTAACGAATTTGAGTTTGTAATTGATTTTAATAAAAATAGATTAGATATTAAGAAAGATGTATTGAATTTGTTGTAACACTATGTTTTTACCACTGTCAATTTGTAAATATAATGTTTGATTTTAATGTAGTCTCAATAAAGTATTGTAACTTGAAAGACGAATAAATAAATAAAAAATGTTTTGTGTCAATTAACTGTCAGCAATTGTCATGAAAAAAAGACATCTAAATATCAAACATTTGTGGAAATGTTATCACACAAAATTTTTAAGTTCACACTATTAAAGATATTTCAGAAAATGTTATTTATTGACAGATCTGACAACCGTGAGTACACATGTAGAGTCAAATTGAAATATGGTTATTTTAGAACCAGATTTTTCAACATTTCAGCTGAAGTTCAGAGCTGATTTGATTTGGAAACAAGTTAAAGAAGTCGCATGACAATGCATTGCCTTGTCTAAAGCCTTTTTTGACATCAAAAGGGTCGGTTAAGTTGTTTCCAACCTTAATGCAGCAGCACAATTATTTATGGTCATAGTTCATGTCTGTCATATTCGGCATTGAAATCTATGAAGAGATGGTGGGTGTCGATTTGATGTTCTTGAATATTTGATCGACTGTGGACTTTTCTGGTCTAAAACTAAAACCACACTGATAAGGACCTATCAGGTTGTTGACGATGGGCTTTAAACGTTCATACACATATTACAGCAAAGAAAATTTTGTGCATGCTCCTAACCAAATTATCTCCAGCTGTTGAAGAGCTCGGCATTAAAGCCATCAGCTCCAGCGGCATTGTTAGACTTCAGCTTAGATATGGCAATCTTTACTTCGTCTAAGTCCGGAAGACGGAATTGTTGGCTTTCATCGTCTATATTGAATGGATCATACTATCTGACAAAGAAATTTTTTTCGTCGTCGCCGTTATACAGTCTGAAGTAGTCCTTCATATTCTCAGGGTTGACTGATGATTACTTCGTCCCCCAGCAAAATCTACGAACTTGAATCCGTTATCGGAAGTGTTGTCGTACAGGCTGTTTTTCCCGATTATTCCGCCAAAGATGTCTTCCCTTCCTAGCTTGGCATTAAAATATCATCAGGCTATCTTTTCCAAAATGCGTGCCTTCAGTTTTGATGAATCCCATCTTCATTCGATTAAAAATTACCTTTTAGACCTTCCAATACAATTAGTGTATTGGATGTCTGAGAAACATAAAATAAATGTTGGTGTGCCCCAGGGTTCTGTGTTCAATCTATGACACTCTTTCCCTTTGGCATTAATGATCTCCTATCTGAAATTTCTAATCTACTTACCTTAACGTACCCTCAGCTTTTTTATTCCTTTTTTAGATTCACAACCCTGCCGTTCGGAAGTGAATCTTCAGCGGAAATGTTTGATAAGTTTATAAAATTCTGGCCTAAACAGCATTGCTAAATGGGGAATAAAAAATCGAGTAGAATTAAATGTTAAAACATATAATTAATCACCTTTGGCACTATCTATATGTGGCACTTGCATCAAAGAGACTGGAAACATCGAAATTCCCGGTGTGGGAATCTCCAATCCCCTCTTGTAAAAGGATCACATACGCCGCGCCGTATTGCTGAACATGCTGCTAGATATTTGGATTTCCTATGGCGGTCTAAGAAGTTTTTCTCTCCCTCCGATCTGGCTATTATCATTTAAAATTATATATGTACATCAAAAGCTTGAATATAATTCCTATCTCCGAGCTGGTGCTCCTTACTTACTTACTTAGGTCCTCAGACCTGTTTAGTCCGTTGGGAATCCCTTAAGGTGCCTAGAGCCTCTACTACGCCTACGCGCCATCATGAGCGGTTTCCGGACATGTGTTTCAGCTGCCTCCAACTCTTGCCTAGTTATTTTGATTCCTCGTCGACTGTGTACTTTTCGGTCGTCCAGCTCTTCTTCCTGCTTGTGTGAACGGATTCCACTGCATTGCTTGGCCTGCAATGCAATCGTTACCTTTTCGAAGCGTATATCCAATCCATTGCCACTTTCTCCTTCGTATAATAGAGTCTATAGGTTCTGACCTGTCCTGTCGTTTTGGCCAAAAAATCCTTAGGATGTTGCGAAGACATCTATTCACGGAGATTTTCAGCTTTCTTGTAAAGGCTGAAGTTACCTTCCAAGTGCTGAACCCATAAAGAAACACAGATTTGGCATTTTTGCGAAACGGTCGTAGCTTTGTTCTTAAGCTGATAGAGTTATTCCTGCAAATTTTCGACAACATACCGAACGCCGCTTCTGCTTTGTTTGCCGATGCGGCAGATAACGTCTTGTTCAGTTCCGCCTTCGATGGAAACGATGCTTCCAAGGTATTGAAAGCTGTCCACTTTTTCCACCGGTTGTGAGGAAATATTTCTTTGAGAGGATGGTCTGGTTCCGAGGGTGATCATTTTTGTTTTGCCGGAATTAATTTTCAGTCCCACAACTTCTGCTTCTCTCTCCACACTTGTTGTCATTTGATGGAGATCCATGATCCTATGAGAGAGTAAGCAAACATCGTCCGCGTAATCCAAGTGCTTTAAATAGGATGTCAAAGTCCATTGGATCCCTCCGCTACCTGACAGAGCTGAGTGCAGTACATCGCTTATCAGCAACAAAAACAATACTGGCGACAGAATACAGCCCTGCCTGACTCCGCTTCGGATTTCAAAGTCATCTGACAACCTACCATGGTGCAGAACGTGACACTTGGATCCATCATATGTTGCTTTTATAATAGCAATTAGTTTTTCTGGAATGACTCTCCAGATGTACTCCCTGTTGTTTTTGATCAAAGGCCTTCTCGAAGTCGATGAACATCAGGTGTAGTGGTGCTCGATATTCAACGCACTGCTCAATAATGATCCGCAGGATGTTGATATGATCAATACAGGAGGATCCAGCGCGGAATCCTGATTGTTCGGCATCGAGTGTGGCCTCAAGGTGTTCTCTGATGCCTTCCAATATGATTTGTTTGCTCCAGCAACTTACTTAAGTCTCTTGGACAGTATTGAACATAGAGCATTCAAATTGATTAGTGATAATATCATCGATGTCGTTAAATTTCTTATTTCACCCTTTTTACCATTATTTTAACGGATTATGCTTTAGGGAAATAGCCAGTTGCATTCTTCCCCTCAAGCAATACAACCGTAATACTCGCGCCTCGAGGAATGCTTATCAGTATACCTACCGGGATTCTTTATATAGCTACTACTTGAACGTGGAAAGCCTTAAGAGGCTTCGTCTTTTCTAGTCATTACACTATATACAGGAATTCAAAACCAATGTGCACTGACACCTCCTTTTAAACCATTTGGTTTAATAAAGGTATCAAAAGTCTCTGTAAGTGTGAGCTTATTATAGAAAAAGACGTTTCTGGGATTATTTAGAAATAAAGGAAAGTTTTAAAAGATTAGCTAGGAATTCGAATTTTCGTAAGAAGCGACAAAGAAGTCTATCGAATAATTCAGTCCTTCCTTAATTTAGGTTGTAGACATGATAACTGAAGAGAAGGCTTCAGAAACTGAAGGTTACCTTTCAAAGAAAATTGCGCAGCAGGACGACGTCTCAAGTACTAAAAATCATATTTCACTGTTGTTTGTCTTGTAGATATAAGCGGGTCAAAAAAGACAACTGTTAACCGAAAAAATGTTAAACATTTTCAAAAACTGTACACAGAATATAAAAACTTTATGAGTTCCTGTTTTCTTTTAGACTTTTTATCGTTTATTACCGTTATACCTTATTTTTTTCCTTTCACAAGGATAATTCTAATACCCATCAAATGACTCACTTGGTCGTGTCTCCAACTACCATAACCAAACCATGTGCTCAGTGATTAGTTTAAAAGAAGACAACAAAAAGAAAACACCAACGAAGCCAATTAATATCCTTGTTCCCTTGAATTCACTTGGTTCGACTTTGTGGTTTTTAGCGAAGAGTTCAAAGCAAATATCTTTAAGACTTTAACGCAAATGATAGACGGCCAGCAGGAATGCGTATAACGTAGGTACATATATATATAAAACACACGTGCTATAGGTACACCGGAATATAGAGGCCATCAGTTCAACCGCACTTACATCCGCCTGTCATTGTCATTTCATTCGCCATATCACCTAATGAAATAATAACTGGCGCGCTTTGTTACCTACTACTACTCGTACGTACCTCCTTCTCTACCGCGCGCCGCCGCCGCACCGGCCACCACTGTCATTATCACCATCACTGGGTTGGTTGTATGCAAAACTTGAGTGGTAGGTAAGGTACTAGGTAAAGGTATAGGGTGGTCCGTTCAACTAAACCAAAACCAACTAGAGCAGGCACAGGCACACTCACTCCGTAAAATGTCATTTACAAACTATAGTGACAGTGATACTACTGTCAACGTCGTCATCGTCATCCTCATCAACAACAACGTCGTCGTCGTCATAATCATCATCATCATCTGTCTGTCTGTCGTCTTTCAAGCAAGTTGGGGGCTGATGGAAAGTGTACACCGCATAGAGAAGGGCATAAAAATATACTTATAGGAACGTATATACGTAAAAATAAAAACCGCATCATATACACGGTCAAGGAAATTGTTGTCGGTGCAGATATTTCCAGAAAGGAAAACGGACAGAATGAAGAAAAATGTAGGTAGGTATGTAACACGTTCTCCGCACACCACAATTCATCCGCGATATACTCCATCATCAGGGGGAGGCTTATTTGCTATTAACACAAAACGTCTCAAATTCCATACAATCCGTTCAAGGGCGCGTATTTTATTACTATGGGGCCTTGAGAGCAACGACGAACAGTGAAAATCATTGTTTTACTGATCGTTCTCCAAAGATACTATATTATCGAGTGGAACGTGGAGAAAGTCTTATTTTCCTTTAAAACCTTTTTTTAAACAAATAAAGACATTCTCGAAATGATCAAAGTCGGAAGGAAGATCGCTAAACTCGAGGAAGTGAATGGTCTTTATAGGAGTACCATTGTGGTACACAGTAAAGAATCCCTTGCTCCTCTAGCTCTGACAACCAGTTGGATTAAATATTGGTATACGACGATTATCTTTCGTATTCAAAGATAAGGCTGTCGCAGATAGCGAGCGTTCAAAAATATCCGAAGCCGAACTCGCGGTTGGAAGGCCTGGGACATTGTCTTCCCTCCCACCAGAGGGATCATGGCTCGACCTTTTTTTTATTTCGACAACAGTCAGACCTCTATGGAGACTTAGGACTACCTTTATATGGTTCTTCTGAGTGAAGGCGAACTTCTGGGTTCATCATCAGACTCAGAAGATCCACCGAGGTGGAGGTTGATCTGCCTAATTGTAGCCAAAATGATGCAGCTGTGGTAATAGATGGAGCTTAAAACCTCGAATTACGCCTTGGTTATACACATCGGTAATCAGATCGATTTTATTGTATGGTGTGACAGTATGGTGGATTGCTTTAGAAAAAGCTATAAACCGGGATAAACTAAATAAAGTCAAACGTTCAGCTTCTCTTTGTATAAAAGGGTCGCATCGCAGGACCCCATATGCGGCACTGGATATCCTACTCTACCTAACACCTCTTGATATACTTAGAATACAAATAGCTACAAGTTCTGCTATTTGCCTCAAAGCTTCATCGCAATGGGTTACCAACAACATTCCGTAATTCTTAAGTATTTAGAATCAATTCCAAAGCACAAAGCACAACTTTCTGAGAGGATAGGGTATTGCTGGAAAACGAGTCAATCCACATTTACACAGATGGATCAAAAAGAAATGAAGTGGTTGGCGGAGGTGTGTACTTAAAAAGACTGAAATTCGGCCTTCCCATGCGTGTTCCAGCTGGAACTTGATAGGCAGGCCGCTTTCAAATCCCTGAACTCTGTCTCTACAATAGTCCATAACTGTCGACCATTTCTAATGGAGGTGACACAACAGTGCTAGGCCATAGAGACATTCCAGGAAATTGTAAGGCAGATGAACTTGCCAGAAATGATACAGCACAAACTATCTACCACGGCTGGGCGTATTCTCAAATGACTTTTGCAGAAGTTTTATGGATGAGGAAGAGGAGAAAACAGTTCTTCACCTCGGGTTTACATGCCCTGCTCTAGCTCAAAAACTAAAGACGTACTTATTCGAATCCTTCTATAACGATTTCAATCATAAAGAGTGATTTTTTAGCTATTATCTTTTTGGCAATACGGATTTAAACAGCTGACGCACGTTTCGTGTTTTGTTTCACTGTCAAACATCTTCAGTTTGGTCTAAAATTTAACCATAAATCGTCTTACAAACGAAAAACGCTTGCAAATTATTGAATTTTATTATCAAAATGCGTGCTCCGTTAAGAAAGTTCATCGCGCGCTTCTTCCATTTAATTGTGTTCAGCGACGAAGCTCATTTTTGGCTCAATGGGTACGTAAATAAGAAGAATTGTCGATTTTTGAGTGAATATTAGCCAGAAGCATTGCAAGAGCTACCAATGCATCCAGAAAAAGTAACAGTTTGGTGCGGTTTATGAGCTGGTGGCATCCTTGGACCGTACTTCTTCAAAGATGATGCGAATCGTAACGTAACTGTGAATGGTGAGCGCTATCGTGAGATGGTATTCAACTTTTTTTGCCCAAAATGCTAGAGCTTGACTTGCATGACATGCGTGGTTTCAACTAGACGGTTCCACATGTCACACAGCACGCGCAACAATGGACTAATTGAAAGGTGAGTTCGGTCAACATTTTATTTTACGTTCGGGACCGGTCAATTTGCCGCCTAGATCGTGCGATTTAACGCCTTTAGACTATTTTTTGTGAGGCTATGTTGAAGATCATGTCTATACAGACAAGTCCGCTTCAATTGACGCATTGGAAGACAACATTGAAGCATTTATTCGTAAGATACCGGCTAAGATGTTGGAAAGAGTATGCCAAAATTGGACTATGCAGATGGACCATTTAAGGCGCAGTCAAGGTCAACATTTGCATGAAATAGTCTTCAAACATCAAATTTTTAAATTCATACATTGTTCTGAATTGTATGTGTTTTTTTTTTTAAACTTTCTTATAGCTTTAAAAAAAACACCCTTTATTATCATATTAGCCTTTCACGTTTCGTTAAGGACTCAAAATGAGCTTGAGCTTAGAAGAAAGCCTCAAGTTTCATGTGGTTTCACAATGGGTCATTAAACTGGCCTTAGTGTGTCCTACACCATCATGGAGAGCCACTTTAACCTAACCTAACTTTGTCTGCAATAATGATCAATTCACTGTTTCGCTGACGTTGATAGATTCATAAATTTGTCGCTTTAACGTGAAACTAATTCGTCCGAAACTTAAAACGCATATTTGAGCAGGTTTCCAAATTTCAATGTCAAATAATCCAGTTGCAATTCAACCTTAATATTTGCACTTTCAGAAATGTCAACCCTTAAGCCCAATTTTGAACCTACTGTAAAGTATAGAGATTCTTTTTTAACCGTACATAAAGAATGTGAAATGCTTTACCAAAATTGATTGATAGAAGCTTATAGAAACTTTAAGTAGTAGGCCTTAGAAAAATGTCGATTTCACTCGATGACAAATCCACCCCTGTTCATTTAGGTTAAAATGCAGTGAAATTATAACTTTTTTTGCCCAACTCCCACCGCAGACAAAACAACCAAAAGACTATAAACACAACTCCTTCAAGTATAACTAAAACTTGAGCAAACAATATTTATACTATACAACACATCCGTTTGCAACTAAGAAACAAAAGAACTATCTATAGCTTAGCTAGGTGCATATACCTTTATTATTAAAGGCATCGCTAAAAGATTTTTTCACTTCGGTAATTTGCAAATGCCGGGGACTGGCCAAACGCCAAAGGCCAATTCTACCACCCCATCATACACTACGAGTATAAGCATGATTTTGTGACAATGGGTTTCACATTTCAAAATATGGTTCTATGCCTACCTATATAAAGAAAAAGGTATGTATATGAAATATATGATGACTGTTTGAAGTTGAGATTTCTATATTACGTTACTGGCATCAGGCTATAAGAAAGTTGGTTGTTCTGTAGGGTTCTGGATTCAATAAAAACGAACGAAAAAAAAAGAAGAAAATTAGAAATGAATTGCGAGTCATACGAATGAATGACTTTATTGGACTCATTCGTTACAACATGTTCAATTTGAAGTTTGCTTTTGATGTTTACACTTCATTGCATTTCAATTTCCTCAAACAATCAAAACAATACAAAATAAAAAAAAATAATAATCTGAATTGAATTTCTGGGCTACCTTTCCCCTTTTGGCTTCGTCGAAATTTTTGAGGGAGGCACACGTGCGCCTCATCATATCGGTTGGGCAATTAGATTTGATTTTCAGTTCCTAGTCATGTTTAACTATTCTACGATTTATTTAGAAAGTGACGTTGAAATCCTTTAGAATTCGTGGAAAAATCGTGCCTGTTTTCACTTAACTTCAATGGGTTTGACATAAGACTGTTTTCAAAAACTCATTTAGTTTTAAAGAATTAAGCCATTATTTCTAGTAAGAACTAAGAAATTAATTACAGGCATATTAAAATATTGTGACCTAAACTATTGTTACCAAAAATGTTGTCGAAAAGAGAGACATAAGCTTAAATTTATTTCTTAATATTTACATAGTTAAGTTTCAAAGTTTTTGAAGAAAAATTCCGAGCATAATTTTATGATGTAGGTTAGGTTAGGTTGAGGGGTTGACAGTTGATGTCTTTACTGTCACACTTAGATCAACACAGATCCATTGTGATACCCATGAGTATTGCTACTCAAGCTAATAAGAAAAACCTATGTGTTCAGTGAGTCAAGCCATTTAGAGGCTTTGACGAAGTTCAGAATGTTAGTACCTGGCGTACTAGAGAGTTCTTTTAAATCCCCGAAGAAATAGTTGCCAAGCAGTTTCTTCCTTTGATGGGAGAGTGCGGGACAATGACACAGAAAGTGCGAAGTATCTTCATGCACCTCCTCGTCACCGCATCCTCTGCATAGATCATCTGAACTGATTCTCATCTTTTTCATATGATAACCTAACAGATTATGTCCGGTGATTATGCTTACAAGAGATCGAAGTGATCCCTTTTGTAGCTGCATAATTCTTTCCGTTCTTTGTTTGTTAAAACAGGGCCAGATCTTTCTTGTAGTGCCGCAGGTGTCAAGAAGGTTCCACCTTTCATCGGCCTTAATTGTTATTCTTTTTGAGATTTCCTGTTTTAAATAACAGGTAGGGATGCTAACTAGCTGAGCTTGGCTTACGTCAAGCATTGACCCTAATCTTGCTAATTCATCGGCTTTCTCGTTGCCTACTATATCGCTGTGGCCTGGGACCCAGCAGAGTCTAATGTTGTGCTGTGCGCCAAGAACCTTAAGCTCTTCGCGGCAGCATGAAACAAGCTTCGATTTTACCTCAGTTGCAGTAATCGCTTTTATTGCCGCTTGGCTATCAATGTAAAAGGTGATATCAGCTCGTGGTATCGCCATCATTGATACCTTTTTAGCAGCTGTTGTCACTGCCAGGACCTCCGCTTGAAAGACGCTGCTGTGGTTTGGAAGCCTAAGCGAGGCGGTCAACTTGAGAAATTCAGAATAGAAGCCTGCCCCTACACCAGTGTCCGTTTTAGAGCCATCAGTATAGATAGCTATTGACGACTCACTGGAGTATGGTATATTATCTATCCATTCCTCTCTGCTTGGGATGGCAGCTTGGAATGGTTTATGAAAATCAAGTACGGGTATTTTATAGTCTGCTGTATTACTATGACCCATAATTTTATGAAGGATCTGGGCGTGTCCTATGGAACTGTTTATCCAGACTTTAGTTTGACTAAGTCTCAGGGCACTTTTGGCCGCAGATTCTTGAACAAAGAGGTCTAGGGGAATCAAATTGAGTATAACTTCCAGTCCCGCAGTTGGAGTGGATCTCATTGCTCCCGTAATGCCAGTGCACGCAAGTCTTTGAACTTTTGTCAAAGTTTTCAGGTTCGTGCTCTTTTCTAAAGCTTTCCACCATACCAAATTACCATAGGTTAGTATTGGTCTAATTATTGCCGAATACATCCATCTGATAATTTTAGGGTTTGGTCCCCAGGTTTTCCCGAAAATTCTATTGCAGGAGTAAAAGGCAATCGATGCCTTTTTGAATCTATCTTTAGTGTTCAGACCCCAGTTTAGTTTTTTATCTAAGATCACACCGAGGTACTTTGCGTGGTCGGAGATTTTAAGAGGGCAGCCTTCGATTGAAGGAATTTTAAAATCAGGTATTTTACGCTTGTTAGTAAATAGCACTAGTTCTGTTTTAGCTGGATTAACTGTCAGCCCACAGTTCCTAGTCCATTTGCTTACCAACGAGAGGGCGTATTCGGTTTGTTCACTGATAGTGGGTAGGAACTTGCCAGTCGCTAGCAATGCAAGATCATCAGCGTAGGCTATTATCTTTACTCCACTTGATTTCAATTTAGAGAGTATACCGTTCATGACAAGAACCCAAAGTAGCGGTGAGAGAACTCCACCCTGACGGATGCCTCTGGATGTGGTTACTCTCACCCTTTCTTCCGCTAGCTCAGAGTTAATTTGTCTCTTTCGGAGCATACTCATTATCCACTGTGTGATTACTTTTTCGACTTTGTGGTCGTCCAAGGCTTGCTTCACTGTTTCGTTCTTCACGTTATTGAAGGCTCCCTCAATATCCAAGAACGTTGCAAGGGTGTATTCCTTGTCATTCAGTGATTTTTGTATGACGCTGACAACATTGTGCAATGCTGTTTCAACGCTTTTTCCTTTAATGTAGGCATGTTGAAATTCCGATAAACAGTCCGGTTTCAGGGTGCTTCGGATGTGTATATCAATTAGCCTTTCAAAAGTTTTCAAAATAAACGATGTTAGACTAATGGGTCTATAGTCTTTGGCCTCCGTATGGCTAGGTTTACCAGCCTTAGGGATGAAAACTACCTTTACCTCACGCCACGATAAGGGAACATACCCCCATTTAAGGCTATTATTGAAAATGCTAACTAGGTGTGGGATGATAAGGTTTATGCATTTCTGAAGCATCATAGGGAAGATTCCGTCTAGACCAGGGGATTTGTACGGGGAAAAGGAGTGAATGGCCCATTTTATCCTTTCTTCCGTTATAATATCCGATGGTACTAGGGTTTCTGTATGAGACTCTGTTTCTGGACTGCAGATATCAGCTATGCAGCCAGGAAAATGAGTATTCACAAGGAGCTCAAGCGTTTCGCCACCGGATTCAGTCCAGCTGCCTGTAGGTTTTTTGAGGGATCCTAGAGCGACTGAATCCTTGGTCAGAATTTTCCTGAGTCTTGCTGATACATTTGTACTTTCTATTTCGTCGCAGAAGGCCATCCATGAGCTACGTTTTGCCCGTTCAGTTTCGACCTTAAAAATACGTTGACTGGCCTTATAATGTTCCCAATCAGCTTCTTTCCTAGTTCTTTTGGCGAGGTTGAAAAGTCTTCTAGTTTCTTTTCTTAAGTTGCCTATTTCAGTGGTCCACCAGGGTGGTTTTTTCCTACCTTTTCCCATATGATTAATGGGACAGCTTTTTTCTAAAGCGCTATTCAGAACAACTCTGAGTTTTTCTGACGCAATATCTATGTCAGAGGGTTCTTGAATTAGAAGTGTGTCCGGGTTTTGAATCCCCTGTCCTACTTCCCTGCAGAATATATTCCAGTTGGTTTTCCTGAAGTTCCTAAAGGGTTTTGGAGTTGCTACTTCATTGTGTATCAAGAACCCTATCAGTTTATGGTCTGAGAATGATTCCTCTTTAAGAACATTCCATTGATCTATTACTAGTGTGCTTGAGTTATTGGTTAGGGTAGCGTCAAGCACTTCTTTTCTATTTTTAGTTACAAAAGTGGGTTCGTTACCTCTGTTTGCTACTAAAAGATTATGGTCTAGTATGAATTCAAAAAGAGACTCACCTCTGTTGTTGATGTCGGTACTACCCCATTGAGTATGATGTGAGTTTGTATCACAGCCTAGTACCACGTCCCATCCCTCAGAGGCAGCTTTCTCTACAAGCTGGCTTGTGATATTAGCGGGAGGCCCTTCTTGTCCGTCATGCGGCATATAGCACGATGCCAGGATCAGTGGTGGGAGTCCCTTCCTCTCTATTTTCACAGCACATTGGTCTGGATTACTGTAATTTGCTAAAAGAAAGAGATTAAACTTCTTCCTGGCTAAAATACAAGATCTTATATTACTATTAGCTATTTGTGTGGCTTTGTATAGTGTAAAGTCTGATGTGTGTAGTCCTCTAATTCTGCCACCTGAAATCAAGGGTTCTTGAATTAGGGCAATGTCAATTTGTCTACTTCCCAAAATGTAGACAAGATTGGAGCTGGCGGCTTTACTATGATGAAGATTAATTTGAATCAATTTCATGCTCATATTTTGTTACTTACTTGTTTTGGTTTGTTTGTTATTAGCTGCAGTTTGCACCGGTTTATGCCGATGCGTACCTTGAATCCTATTTTCCGCAAAAGGGGTATAGATTTGTGGCTAAGTTGCACCACCACTTCTGTACCTTCTTCCGTTCTTTCTCCCATCTCTATTACTTTCCAGCTCTGACTTAGCTGTTCCGTATTTAGAGATTGGAGATATCGTTCTACGCGATCTCGGGGTATCGCGGGACCTTTGATCGTCATTCTGGCCTTAGGTTTGACGAAGTCGCTGATTTCGTTCGGACCGACCAAGCGGAGATCAGCGTTAGGGCCAGGGAGCTATCGTTCTCTTGACGAAGTCCTGCAGGAAAACGAGGGTATTGTCGTCCTCGCACGTCAGAACTTTGAACCCATGGATGGTTTTGAGGTTCCCAAAGAGTGGTGGTGGCCTGCTATTAACGATAGCATCGTTAACCTCATCCAGGATTCTCATTTCCAATAATTGCCATTGGTCTTCTGAGAGTTTTCTCGAGGGATTGCCGAAATCCGCAATGGCGAATTTGCGCGCCTCTAACGTCTCTTCTGTAGCCAAGGTCTTTTTTCTTTTCTGCAGGGGTGATCTTTTCGTGGGCGAAAGTGTATCATCCTGCCTTGTTCTTTTGGACGTTTTTGCCACTGAATCAGGGTCCAGGGGAGGCACATGACCCACCATCTCCTTCTCCTTCATCAGGTTCTTAGTCCCTATATTTTTGTCTTTGTTCGTTGCTGTCAGTGTCTTAAGGTTACGTGTAGCGTTTTCGAGCACTATCTTATCCCTTGCCGTTAAGGAGTCCGGATCTTTGTTGGATAGGCGTCGAATTGTCCGTTCAGTGTTGCGTATTCTCCTATGTAGTATTCTGTCTACGGTGAGAGTTTTGGTAGTCTTTTTCTCGATCACCGTTTTTGTCGTCCTAGTAATTAGTGAAGTTACGTCCATGACACCGCTGCTTGACGAAGGTGAAGGGGTTATGCTAGAGCTGCATTCGGGGACATGGCCCCTTGTACTGCTTTCACAAGCAACCTCCAGATTCTTCTCCTTCGAGACCGTTTTACCATCCTCCAAGCCCGTTGTTGCACATGGCCCCTTACTGGGTCTGGTGGGTGTAGACGGCCTCCAAGGTTGCAACGGCGCGGCGTCTGTTCCCTAGTCGGGGGTGCAACTGAAGGGGTCGTTCCTTTCCTGGATTGAATTATATCAATCGGCGGATTGGGCGGTCCCATCAGCGCACCCATGTCAGTGTTTCCTTTGGAATTCGCCTCCCCCGATGTTTGGGCATGTGGCCCCCCCATCATAAGAGGTTCGTTCTTTAGGAAAGCACGAGCGTTGAAAAGTATTATCTGTTCGTTTGTCGTCAATTCCTCCCATTTCCTTTTCCCAAGTCGTTTGATTGTCTTCTTACAGTTGGAGATTCTACTCCGAACTGAAGTGGTAGACAATCGTGAGAGGGTAGAACTAGCATTTGAACATGTGTCGTCGTCGTCTAGTGTTCCGATGCTAGCTCCATCCTCTACACCGAGGTTGGAAAAAGGAGTGAGAAGAAGGTCTTCTTCCTCCTGTTTAATGTTCGTTACTGTCGTCTCTGTAGTTTTGTCCTTATGTACGTTCTTGTCTGTCACTGGCGACTTCTCCCCTCTTACTGTTAGAGAGGCAAAGCCCGCGCCGGCAGCCGTGACTTCTGTCGACGTTTCAGCGTATATCCCCGCTGGTTTTTCGTTCTTTTGTTGTGTACTGTTCATGGTTTTTCGTCTTTTGGGTTTCTCTTGGTTTGCCTAAAGATCTCAGCTGGCCAGCTGAGGACTTAAGAAATAAAAGTCTACAGCTGATCAGCTGAGAATTTTAAGCGTAAGCCTCCCCACCACTGCAAGGTGGAAACCCCAGAGGAGGATGATGTAGCCCATCTATAATACAATATTTCCTAAAAGAGATGGAGTCAAAATATGACACGGTGGTCAAAACCGGAGCAAAAGCTAGTGGCTCTTAAAAATAACGTAACTGCATTAATTTTCTATACTCGTACATTGACGTAAACGCAAAACAAAGTTTTCGTAGACTTTCCATAGACATAACTATTGAAATGTTGGCAGATTGTTCTGATTCTGATTGTCCCTAGATTGTTCTGATCGAGGCTTTCACTTCTTCCAAAGTCATCAGGTTTAGTTTCATACACTTTAGACTTCGAATAGCACTTTCACGAATCATAAAAAGGACTCAAGTTCCGTAACACAATCTCTTTCAAACATGTGTCTAGAGAAAAACCCCAGGCGATATTCTCTCCTCGCTCTTATAGATTTAAGTCATGAATAAAATCCTCATAAGGTTATAAAGTTGTGGGGTGAAGGCGGTAGCTTATGCTGATCATTTGGTTTTACTGATATCGGAAAAATTCATGACCGTGATTAGCAAAATCACGGAGATGACTTTGAAGAATCTAAGCAGCATGAGCACCAGCTGTGGACTAGGCGTTAAACAGAGCAAAACTGAACTGATGCTCTTTGAGACCAAAACTAAAATACCTACCTTCAACCTACCCCGACTGAACAGCCAAATCCTGTCTTTATCCTCCAAAGCGAAATATCTAGGAGTCATTCTAGATCCCAAACTAAACTGGAAAGTGAACATTGAAGAACGGGTTAAGTAGGCCTGCATTCCCTATTACGCCTATATAAAAACTTTTGGTAAAAAGTGTGGCCTTCAATCGAAGATGATTTTGTTGACATACACTGTTGTACTGTACGTCCTATTTTGTCTTATGGAACGATTGTGTGGTAGCCTGCGCTTAACAAGAAATACAACATCAGTTTACTAAGGAATGTTCAAAGAATAGCTAGTATCTGCACAACAGGGGACCTTCGATCCTGCCCAACTGATGCCTTAAATGTTATTTTGCACATCCGACCAATAGACCTACAAATTAAATATTTAGTATCGTGCAGCACGCTAAGGCTTAAAGAATCAAACTGATTCAAGCGGATATTTTTGAGACGAACACCGACCTCTGCACTCCTGCCTTGAACCTCAGTAAAAATTTTAAAGTCATCTTTCCAGACAGAAAGGATTGTGGGAGGATGGCATGGTTCTCTGAGTTCTTAAATATCAGAATGTAGTCTTTTCGGCTACCTGATTGTGCCAGTGTATTTCAAGTTGAATTACTAGCAATCAAAGAAGCATACAAAATAATCAAACCAAACTCAATCTAAAATAGAAACACGGCTATCTGCATTGACAGCCAGGTGGCTGTTATAGCTATTAATTCGGCCACAACCTACCACAATTCTACACTGGTCCAACAATGTCGGGATGAACTATCCCGCCTCAACATCAACCTGCGTCATAGTGGCATTGATGGAAATGATAGGCTGACGAGTTGGCACGGCATGGATCAGCCCTTCATAGCTCACTTCTCAATTTTTCTGACAGAATTCAACCGCAGGTGGAACATATTCTATAATATAAAAATAAGTCGGGTTTTCCTTCCCGACGCTATAACTCCAAAACGCACGAACCGATTCCCACGGTTTTGCATTCGTTGGAAAGATCTTGTGTTCCGTGAGGTTTATAGCAGACGAAATTCAGGAAAAATTTCAACAGAAAAGCGGTGAACTCCGTTTAGCTTCCCATAGAAAGCTATTGTAAAAGTTCCGATTTGTGGAATTGAAATTTTTTAAATTTGTTGACGTTTCAAGGTCTCTATATTCTAAACCAAAGCACTGTGGCGATTATTGTCGTTTTACATTCATGAAAGATATCCCACAATTGTACATTTAGCAGTGCATTTGGAAAGTGGACAAAGAGTTTATTTCACTTAGGCTAATGCTGCACGACGAGCTGAGAGACCACCATCGACAACATTGACTATCTTCTTTGCAATGTGTGAAGCAGATCCATTCGCAGCGACGCACGCTGATGTACGTTGAAATGCCTAAGTATTAGACTTGGAATCAATCAACAAAGAAATTCCAACGTTGCAAACAAGGAACCCCAGTTCCAGATTGGCCACAGGTGTTTTCCACTGATGCGCTAGATCGCATGTACTGTACACTGTTCATCCTAGAAATGATTAATGTTTTTATTTGCGACTGCTGTTGGTAAATGTACGAGGACCAAAATCATTTGCGCATTTGAAAACTGTGAATGACCACCAATGCCAAACATATCGAGAAACATGTCAACTATTGGGTTTGCTGGAGAACGATTCTCATTGGGATTTAACTCTTGCGGATACAGTTGTTTCATCTAATGCGTACTAAATACGAACGCTGTTCGCAATTATAATCAGTTATGGAACAAATACAAAGACGACATATGTGAAGATATCTTACATCGCCTGCGTATTCGAACTAATAATCCCGACATAAAAATAATCCCGACATTCAAATAACCGATGAAATCTACAATGAAGGAATGATTCTGATTGAGGATCAATGCTTGACTATTGCAAACAAGCTACTGATTGAAGTAGGAATGATTGCGCCAAATCGATCGATGCATTTAACCAAGAATTAAATCGAGAGCTTCAATACAATGTTGATACATTGCAGGAATTCGTTTGAAATAATGTGCTGTTGCTGAATGAACAGCAAAAACAAGTATACGAAACATTAATGCAAGCGGTGGACAATAATACTGGTGGTCTATTCTTCCTGGACGCACCTGGAGTAACAGGGAAAACATTTGTCATTTCATTGATTTTGGCTACTATTCATCAAAAATCAAGATGTGACATAGCTTTGGCGTTAGCATCATCTGGAATTGCGGCAACTCTTCTAGATGGCTGCCGTACTGCATATTCTGCGCTTAAGTTGCCACTCAATTTATACACAATTGATACTTGAACATGCAATATTTCCCGATCCAGTGCATCCAGTGATGCAATGCAAGCTCATTGTTTGGGATGAGTGCACAATGGCACATAAGAAATCACTTGAAGCACTTAACTTCACACTGAAGGATCTACGACGAAGTAACAACGTTTTTGGTGGCTTGATGATATTGTTGGCAGGCGATTTCTGGCAGACGTTGCCAGTACATAATTTCCCGTGGAACGCCTGCAGATGAATTGAATGCTTGCCAGAAGGCATCACTTTTGTGGAATAACGTAAAAACATTATCGCTATCCACTAATATGAGAGTTCAACTTCAAAATGATCAAAGTGCTGCACAATTTTCCAAACAATTGTTAGCTGTTCGAAATAGAAAAGTGTTAGTTGATGCGACAACTGGATTAATTACTCTTACCAACGACTTTTGCTGATTTTTAGACTCTCAATTAGCTCTTATTGAAAATGTTTTCCCAAACATTAGTGAGAATTATCAAAATTATGCTTGGTAAGCCAACGAGCAATTCTCGCCGCAAGGAATAATGATGTACACGCACTGAATTTCACCATTCAATCAAAAATCGCTGGCGATTTGGTCACATACAAACCCGTTGATTCCATAACAAATCAGGATGATGTAGTAAATTATCCAACGGAGTTTTTGAACTCTGGAGTTACCAGGATTTCCACCACATAACTTGCAACTCAAAGTTGGTTCTGTAATTATGATATTGCGTAATTTGAATCAACCGCGACTTTGCAACGGTACTCGACTTGCGGTGAAAAGACTTATGCCGAATTTGATTGAGGCAACCATATTATTAACGGAAAGTACGCAGGTGAAAATGTATGTATTCCTCGAATACCAATGATTCCGACTGATCTTCCGTTTGACTTCAAACGATTGCAATTTCCAGTTCGCCTTGCGTTCGCAATGACAATTAACAAGTCGAAAGACTAATCGCTTAGTGTTTGCGGGATAAATTTAGAAAATCATTGTTTTTCACATGGGCAGCTATGTGTTGCGTATTCACGAGTTGGGAAACCATCCACTTTGTTTGTGTTAACGTTAGACCAAAAAACAAACAATGTGGTTTACCAAAGAGCACTTCAATGAAACGGATAATTTGCAGACAAGTATAACGCTTCGATTCAATATTTACTTTGGATTCACTTTCATTTTTTACGTAGAGAAGTTCAACTAAATTTCACTTCATTTTTGTAATCGAAATGAATTCATTACTGTTGTGAAATGAAATAAAATTTTTCCTTTTCAAATATAAAACAAAAAAAAATAATTTGTCTTCATATTTTAATCCCCCAAATAAAATGTTACACAAAACGAAGCCATCTGGTGGCGAAACGGAGTTCGCCGGATTTGCTAGTCTTTTATAAATATCTCAAAACATAAGTCCAACGAGTTTATGGTACCAAAACGGCGTTTTCCAGCATTAGTTGAGCCATCTACTTTGATTTCAAATAAATTTCTTGGTCTTGGATAATCTAATTTAACTTGACTAAACCATTTTTGATAAAATATTAGAAAATTAAGTTACCAAAAAGGATAATTTTAATAGTACTACAATAGCAAAGCATTAAAGACAAGCTACATTATGATATGATCTGACAACTCTCGGACTTTTGGTTTATCTTTGAAACTTTGTTTTAAAAATATTTTGAACAGGAGCATTTATCTGTAGATAATTCTGGCTCAATATTCTGAAATTGCACGAACAAAATTAAAAACATCTATCAGTTTTCGTTGGGTTTAGGATTTAGTTTTAAAATTTTCTGGTCATGTTGTCCATGAGAATATTGATATTTTAGATTGGATGTTATTTTCGGCATTATTTAAATATCTCTTATGTCTATTTGTGCAGACTCAATAATCGTGTTCACTATATAAATGCTTATATGTATGTATCCCCTTCAACACTTTAATTTAAATATATGTAAATGTAATATGTAAAACTAAAATAAAAGGCACGGAAAGTTAAGAGTTTAAGGGGTTAAAATGCTTATGTAAATTTTACACTTGATGAAGCTGTCAGCTTCTACAACATTTTACATTTTGTAGCTCCTTTTTGTGGCTTTTTGGCAAACCGTTTATGGTTATACCTACATATATTTCCTAAAAATATTTAATTATTGTATATTAAATGTTCTTGTAATCTGAAATTTAATCCAAACCGGAATTAATCTATAAATAAAGCCTTTCGGAGGAGTAAAAACATTGCTAAGACGAGTTCTAATAACCTAGAACCTCCAATTCGATGGTCTAATAAATCGAAGTTCTACAAGTAACTCACACTGAGATCTAAATCAAAGTTGTAATGCTCTAGAACTTAATGAAGAAATGAGTTAAAACTCAATCAAATTCTAATTTTAAGAAAAACCGTGATCACAACTTTTTGAAGAAATTGACCGTTAGAACAATAATCAACTATAAAATCTGTTCTATACTTAAATTTAGTTTTTAAAAATTTTGATTTGTTATTGATTCATTTGGAATCTTTTGTTAATAAGCCTAAACTAATTTTTCTAACTGAAATTTGGATTTATGAGCACGAAAAAGATTTTTTTAAGATTCCCGGTTATTTTTTATATGCAAAGTGCAATAATACTTATGCTGCAGGTGGTACTGCTATTTTCGTTAATGAAAGTTTAAATTTTGATTGTTGTAGCACAGACCTCGTAAGCTCTGATATGGTTGAGATATCTTTAGTTTTTAATTCAGTTAAACTGTTCTTTATTTGTTTCTACAGATTTCATAATGTAAACGAAGAGGTTTATTTAGAGGAACTTAACTCATTGCTGAATAATAATAGCGCAAAGCACTTGTTTATTTTGGGTGACATAAATATAGACATCTTATCTGAAACTGCAGCAGTTGAAAATTACAAATCGTTAATGTCAGCTCATGGTCTAATTTCTTGTATTAATGTACCAACTAGAATTACTTCTACATCCAATACATGTATTGACCATATTTAGCTACAATTGATTTAAAAACTGATTTAATCCTCACTAGTTCAGTATCTGATCTTAAGATCTCAGATCATCATATGACTTGTCTATTTTTCAATTTTAAAGAAAAGTGCGAAGTCGGTTTAATGGGACAGGTCCTGACTAGGCAAGCTATCAGAACAAATTTTGAAATTTTGAATTCTATTTTATTATTTTAAAATTGGTCAAGAATTCGAAGCGATCCTGACCCTTCCATTGCTTTTGACAATTTTTGTATCCTTTTGAAACGTTTTGTTGATCAAAGCTCGGAAGTTATTGGAAGCAAAAAAAGTAAATTAAAAAAACTCAAGCCCTGGATGTCTAATTATTTATTAGAAGAAATTGATTTTAAAAACAAATTGAGGATTAAGTGCAAGAAACACTCTAATAACGTTTTATACCGTGAAAACTATATGATAATTTATGTAGAGAAATCAGACTAGAAATTCCAATATGTAAAGAAAATTTGTATATGGATAAGTTCCATAAAGCAAAAGGTGATTTAAGAAAAGAATGGGGTTTAGTCAACGAATTATTCAACAAAAACAAAACTTCTAAATTACCTTCTTATCTTTCTTTCAATTTCCAGACCATTGTTGATCATTCAGGAATGGCTAAAATTTTCAATGATTATTTTATAAAAATAGCTGTAGAAACAATCGAAAATGCTGGTATTAACAACTGTACTGAAATGTGTTCTGAAATTTGTTTCAAAGAAAGTTTTCAATCTCATAATTTCCTTTTTCAGCCGATAACTTCTTTCGAAATCTTTAGAGTAATTCAAGGTTTAGATAGTTCTCATTCTTCAACATCTAATAGTTTTTCAAATTTTTTTATTAAAAAGGTTTGTTTTAATATAGTTGATATATTATCTCTTTTATTTAACAAAAGTATTTACGGTAATTTCCCGTCAAGTTTAAAAATAGCTGAAGTTATACCTATTCCTAAAAAAGGGGCTAAGAAATGTGTCAACAACTTTAGACCTATTTCTCTATTACCAGTTTTTTCAAAAATATTCGAGAAAGTTGTTAAAAGTAGGGTTATTAATTATCTGGATGGCATTTCTTTTTTCAACTCCAAAAAGTTTGGTTTTAGCGCTGGAAAATCTACAGAAAATGCACAATTAGCTCACTGTAGTTTTATCTATAAAAGTATAGACCAAAAAAAGTATACTGCTGCTCTTTATATTGACATCAAGAAAGTCTTCGATAATGTTGACCATATGAGATTTTATTAAGAAAATTAGAGAAAGCTGGTTTCAGGGGTCTTATGCTGGATTGGTTTTCTTCTTATCTAAAAATCAGAAAACAAAACAAATGGTCAAAATAGGCAATAATTTCAGTGATGTCAAAAATATTAATATAGGTGTCCCACAAGGATCAGTCTTAGGTCCAACCTTGTTCCTTATTTGTATTAATAGTTTATTTAATCTTAACTTTAAAGGCAAAGTCTGTGGTTTTGCTGATGACATAGCTTGTGTGTATTCTAGTACCACTGTTCTAGATATGATTTCGGATATAAACCATGACTTAGAATTATTCAGACATTGGTTCGGCATCCATAAGCTTGTCATTAGTGAAAAAACAAGAGTTATGTTTTTAAACCAATTGATTCCTTTACTAATCCACCATTTCTTGTTCAACACAGTTTTGATTGCAAAAATATCCCGCTAAGTAGTGTATCTTGTTATTCATCTAATGCTTTGTCACCAGCTAATGTTTTAAATAATCACTGTTCTTCAAAGTGTTTTAGTATCGAGCAAGTTTTCGAATACAAATATCTTGGTTTAACTATTGATAGCAAAATAAACTGGAAAATTCACACTTCTGCATTAAACAAATATTTGTTATCAACTACTTATATGATGTTTCACTTGAGGAAACTTTGTTGTAGAAAACTTATGGAAACAATCTATTATGGACTGGTTCAATCCAAAATACAATACGGTATAATTTGTTGGGGTGGTACATTTAAAAACAATTTACAACCTCTGATAGTTTCTCAAAAGCATATTTTAAGAACCATCTGGATGAAAAAGAAAAATGAACATCCATGATCCTTCCGATCAAACATCTTTATTTTTTTAAAGTTTTAAAAATATTTTTCTTGAGAAGTGGATATCTCTTAAGTCACAATACGCCAGCTTAAGCAATATTCACATGAGCACGACCAACGAATGAACGAATATTCGTCGATTTTGACATTTCTTTCACATGAGAGTTTTTAATTCGTCGCGAATGAAGTTTGACATTCTCCACCGAAACCAAAACAAGAACGATTTTTTTTAGGTTAAGTATGCGCGATTTTTTTATTCGTTGCTAGTGTGGATAATGCGGAACGCGAATAAAGTTTGACAGTTCGTATCAACTATAATTTTTTTCGCGACGAATAAATTTGTTTTCTTAAATTTATTAATATATGACATTGAAAAGAAAAAGTATGCATCATTAATCAAATAGAAACTATATTGCTATCCTTTTGTTAAGAATTTGTGTGGAAATATGTCTTTAAACGTATATAAACTCACATTTTGTAATTCATTCGTCGTTCGTTGGTCGCGCTCATGTGAATGATGCTTTACTCACTACGAAGCAACGATAGAAATCTTTCTGTCATTCCAGTGCACAATTCTCACCACTTTTTAAACTTCTATGCCTCGGTAGCACCTAGACTTTTTAACACGTTACCTTTTGACATTAGAAGCATTCGTTCTGCTCATTTATTCAATAAAAACATTAAAAAATGGCTTTTTAACTTTGATTTTGAAGAAGTCAATAACATCATCAGAATTATGGTTTAAATTTGTATTTTCACATTTAATTTCCCTTAGCAAAAAATAATAATAATAATCTTAGATTTTCTTTCTCATACGATACCCCACAACACTTCTTTATGTAATTCCAATTTAAATTTATGATTAAGTTATACTTATTTGGTACTTTCGACTCTTGTCATAGGACAACAGATTGTACCTTCTTTTTCGTTCTCTATTATGAAAAAACACTTTTAATTAGTATAAATATAGTACATTTACAATTTTTTTTTATCAAGATGTAATTAACTAATTGTTATTTTTGAATTTTATATTGCCTATATTTAATGTAAAAAAAAAGTAAATAAACTGAACTGAACTGAAAAAAAAAAAGGGGTGCGCCAGAGAAACTTACTTATTTGAAAGGTCAATAAAAAAAAAGTACTTCAGTTATTGTTTTAAATTTTTTTTTTTATTTGAGAATACAATATCCCAATTTTTTTTTTATGCAGTCTTAAAAATGACATCGGATAAATGGCGACCCCCATTGCACATACACTGATGAAGTCGATTTTTGAAATTCGTATCCACTCTTCGCAGCATATCAATCGGTATGTTGGCAATGGCGTCGCGAATATTGTTCTTGAGGTGTGCTATGGTCCGTGGTCGATCGACATAAACCAGGGATTTCAAATAACCCCATTAAAAGAAATCGCATGGAGTCAAATCTGGAGAGCGTGCCGGCCATTGGAGATCACCTCTGAGAGAGATGAGGCGGTCGGGGAAATGTTGTCGCAACAAATTCATTGAGTCTCGTGCTGTGTGTGCTGTAGCTCCATCTTGCTGAAACCACACGTTCCTAACGTTCATTTCTTCGAGTCTTGGAAGAAAAAATTCCTCGATCGTGTTCCTGTAACGAGCTCCATTAACGGTAACTGCGCGTTCGTTTTCTTCAAAAAAATAAGGACCAATTATTCCCATTATCGACATCGCACACTAGACAGTAACTCGCTTACAATTAAGTGGCTTCTGGTGAAGCTCACGCGGATTTACACCACACCAATAACGCATGTTTTGCTTGTTGACGCAGCTGGAAATGTGGAAGTGAGCCTCGTCACTGAAAAAACGACCGCGTCTTCAGGCAGGTTGTCAATCAGCATTTCACATGCATTTTGACGGGCAACAAAATCGCGTTCAGTTAATTCTTGCACAACAGCCAATTTATAGGAATGAAATTGAAGGTCTTTATGGAGAATTCGTCGAACAGTGGTGTCAGAAATTCCCAAAGCAGCTGCGTGTTTGCGAGCCGAACGCCGGCTGCCGGCGAGAACGCACAACTGACTGCCTCACTCTTTCGATATTTTCCGGAGTTCTGATGGTCCGTTGAAGTCCATTTCTGGATTTAGCGACACTTCCACACTCCTGAAATGAGTTAACCCACGACAGAATCGAATTACGGCCAGGAACGAGTCTGTGAGGAGGAATTTCAAAGCGAGCGCGGAAGGCACGTTGCGTAGCAGCAAATGAGCGACCGTTAGAAAAGATGCTCTCAACTGCGAAGGCCCGCTGCTCTCTAGACCAGAGCATGATGGCAACTGACTGGAGGGAGAAACAAATTTGGGAACTTCCCCCTCCAGATGCGCCCCCTCTTGCCCCTCTACCCACCCAACTCACCGCGCGGGAATTTTTTTCAAAAAAGTAAGTTTCTCTGGCGCACCCTGTACATATGTAGGAACTTCACTTGACCTAATTTTATTCTTAAACCAAATTGTCCTTGGATCATAAATCACTTTCATATGATTATTTATTATCGCATAACATTTTTTTTTATTCTCAATGAATATCTCGAAAATCTATGATCATCGTTTTCCAATAGGGAACTTAATCAAAATCCTTCGGCTCCAAATACCCGTTTAACTTGATAGCAACCCATCACACTAAAGTATTAATAAAATATTGTTTAGCTTAGGCTAAATATTATTTTAATTGAGTCTTATCCGGGTGTTAATCACACTTTACGATCGATCGCACCTTTTGGATAAATCTACCGACCGACGACGCGACGACGACCATGCATCGCTGCTATAATAAATTCTTAACTACCGCAAGCAAACATCAAAAGAATCAACTAAAATTTTCAAAATCACCTTCATTTTAAAAACGAAAAACAAAAATTGTCGTCATTCCAATAGGCAAACACAAGTAGCAATAATTTTTTAAGATAACAATCTAAATTATAATCCATATTCTCAACCTAAAGTGTGCAATAAAATAACGAAAAAAAACAACGTATTTTTAACTTTATAAGTTTCCATGAGATCACTTTGGATATTGTTTTTTTTTTTGGGCATTGGTTGATGGTGTCATAAAACAAGTAAGTTCGCTCAGGCAAGGCACACGGTGGCGGTGGCGGTGGCTGTTGGGCGACAGCGTTTTCGTCGTGCGTCGTCGTCGAAGCGGTGATGTACGTCAGCACAACCTCTACCAACAACCCCCATCTAAGATAGCCTCATCATCATCGCTCTTCGAGGCCCAAAGTCACCCATAAAAGAGCATTTAATTTCATCGAACATCGCATTCAGATAACATTTAATTGGCTTCCCATTATCGATGACCATCGTAAAATCCTAAAACGGTGATAAAACGAACCACAAAAACGTCCAAACGTCCAAACGTTCGAACATTCAAATCCAAAATGAAACAACAACATTTTCGGATTAGAAACTTTGACGATAGATAGTTTGAGGGATATGTGGGCCCATAAAACCATTAAACTCCTCCGCCCATAAGGATTGTCTTGCTGTGTCTTCTATAGATGTTATGGTCTCTTCTCTATCAGGCTGCGGGTCTAATTGGATGCTGTTGATGATGTTTATGTTATTATTTTGATGACTGGCGCATTATATACGAGCGATGGATGATGGTTATATGTTGGGAGGAAAAACGATTTGTTTTCGATGCAAAACCATCATCAGGACCACCCTAATCCGTTTTTTAACTTTGTCGGGTAATCAATTTTTGAAATCTTTGTCCCCAGCGTTTTCTTGGAAGAAAATTTAATTGCAAATTAAAAGCAGGTGGGGGCTTTTTATTAACTTAACTACACATCAAATGATGGTTCGTATAAATCGTATAATTTAGATATTGAATAAAATTGTGGAATTCATGCGAGCGAGAGTGATGAAAACCCTTATAATTTACAAAAGATACTCAAAATCGTGTGTATAGGTGTAATTTAAATATTCAATTAGTGTTACGAAACGCTTTTGTCGATATAAACAGAGACATTAAACAGAAGAAGATGTCTTTTTAAAATCTAAGCGCAACGTGTGTGGGCTGTTACAAGTTTTCGGGTTTTATTCTTTTGAATTTCTATATAAAAAATGTGAGTAAATTAAGTGTTGACTCTGCTTGATATCTAATTTATAATTTATACTAGCTGACCCGACACACGTTTGTTTTGTCATAAATATAATTTCTAGAGAATATTTTGCTAGAAATAAATAACTTATTGTAAGTGTGTAAGGATGTGGTATATATGTAAGTGGGATAGGTATAGAGGACTGTAAACGGTGACAAAACAATTTTTTTAAATTTATTAAAATTAATTCTTTAAAATTATGACAATACTACAAAAAAACAATATCAATCCCTTAATGCAACAGAGCGTACAATATTTTTTGTGATCCCATCTTTCCCCAATACAAACAAAATGGATGGTTTGCCCACTCGAGAGCATGCCACGTATAGTTGTCCGTGTGAAAAACATGAAGTGCTCAAATCTAAGCAGCAGACAGACACCTAATTGGAAATTGACGGCGCCGTTTGAATTGAATTGGCACAACTGTGGGTATAATAGGGATTCGCGGTAATAATATATTTTCACCTCGGAATTTGCCATTTAGAATTATAGCTTCGATAACATTTTTCATTAATTTTGTAACTAACTTTTTCGTCACTTACATATATCTATAAATAAAATAAAAAATAACTTAGGTGGCGCAACAGTCCATGAAGGACCAAGGCCTAGTGACTTACAACTCTCAACCATCCCTGTGTGCGAGTAATGTTGTCAGAGATGGAAGGGACCTACAGTTTATATGCCGAATCCGAACGGCTAGTTTGAGAAAGCACTTTTCATGACAAGAATTACTCTTGGAGGATTTGTCAATTCCTCGCAAGAGGCAGTACCCATGAAAAAAGTAAGGTGGCACAGGCAGGGATTCAACCCAAGACCCCTTGCATGACAGTCCAACGCACTTTTTTTTTTTTTTAATTTTTTTTTTTTTTTAAATTCATTTTTATTAATTCAATCTTAAATCTATCTTAAAGCTAGACAAAAATTTATAAAACTAGCCTAATTAACCATAACTTACAACAAACTTACTGGCCCCATACGGATACACTAAGTTAAACAATAATACTTAATGCTAATGCCTTTCGGCCCTAAGATCTATTTAACTTTAATTCATTTTATTTATTTTTGTATTCGTTAAAAAATTTCAAAAAAACTAATATCAATGTCCTTTTTTATTTTTACTTAAAAACTACTTAAAATAATGTCCTTAATATAAAACTTAAAGCTAACTAAAACTACCTATTCTACCTATAAACTATTTAAAACTAGAACACAGCAGCAAATCTAACTATCTAACGTTTTTTGTTTTTCATATTTTGTTGTCTTTTTTTTTTAATTATTTTTTTTATTTATTATTTTTTTTTGTATTTTTTGTATTTTTTTATTTTTTGTATTTTTTTGTGTATATTTTTTTGTGTTTTTTTTTTGTGCCATCATGCCTATTCTACTTAAAACTAAACCCTAAAACTATAAAACAAGTATGTAAACCGGCCAAGGCTTAAAACCCCATCCCGACTACCCACTATCAAGTGCCGATTGAAGCCACCAAAACTGGTTCTCCTGCTTCACCCTATCAGTTCGGTCCCTTTCGGACACAGCCCTACTGAACCGAAGGAGCTCTGCTCCGCCTTGTGCCATGACGTCCCGATTGTACAGGAGTCGCCTATCCACGGTTCGTCGTCTGACGTGGTAGATTAGCAGAACTGCCAATCTATCCTGTATCAGACCGCATCTATCTAAAAAGAGGAATGCCTCTGGTGGAATGAAGCCGCTCAAGCGTGCACTCTCAAAATACTCGTTGTTCGGATAGAACGCCCCGAAAATTAAATTGTTGGTCGAAGACATAGCTCTTGCAATGTGACCTCGAACGAGTTTTATCACGAAATTGTCAATTCTGTTGATTCGAGCCCCGTTGTATAGGACCTCGTTGGAATAGTAATGCACGTAAGAAGATTCGGCTGTTCGATATAAGCCACTGCAACGTCGTAAACACTGCCGCTCGAACACCCGAAACTTCTCCATCTGGGAAGGGGCAACGTTGAACCACACAGGACAACCATAAACGATCATCGGCCGTATGAGGGCCATCTAGCAAATTACCTTCACTCTGGAGTCAAGCCGACTGCTAAAAAACAGCCGTTTCGTCAGAGCGAAGGCTCCTCTGGCCCTGGACAGAGCAGCATTTATATGTCTGTCGAAATATAAATACTGATCTAACCAGATACCGAGGTACTTCACTACACTTTTGCTCGCTAATGGCTGCCCGTGAAGATCAACGATAACCATCTTGCGCCAATTCTTGCATGTATCCCTCGTGGCCCTAGCCAACGGAGTCCGGAACAGAATTGTCTCCGACTTCTGGACATTTATTTTCAGTTTCCAGTCGTCGCAATATCGCTGAATCTTGTCGAAATCACGCTGCAAGAGAATTCTAATAACCTCAACCTTTCGGGCCGTTCTGTACGCAATTAGATCGTCGGCGTACGCAATTGCCTTTGTAAGACTACCTATCAGATCGCTGGTGTAAATGCTGAAGTGAATCGGCGAATTCACCGCTCCCTGTTGAAGACCATTTTTAATTAAAAATGTTGCCACTTTTGACAACAAACTTTCTACCGTTAAGCATATCATACAGTATATACAACAATGGCTTGCTTATGCCAAGCCTGCTCAGTTTTAGGTAAAGACCCTCTAACCATACGGTGTCAAAGGCCTTTTCCAAATCAACCAGAACAGCACCTGTGCATTGTTGTTTTGTTTTATTCCATTGGATATCAGAAACGAGCTTAGACGCAGCATGAATTGTGTCATGACCCGCCTTGAACCCGAACTGTTTATCCGGAATTATTTTGTTGTCCGCAGCCCACTTAGTCAGAGCCCTATTGATTATTTTTTCGAAAACTTTGCTGATGCTCCGGACGCCACTTCCACTGGGCTATCGATTTGTTATTTTTGGAGGTGGCAAACTGCCAACTTTATTTATAACTAATAACTTGCACTATTTAATTTTTAAATAAATATAAATAAAGACTTCTTCACTAGCTGGAAGTCAAATAACGACTGACAGTCCAACGCACTAACCATCACGCTACGGGTACTACCTTACATATATTTAACAGTTGTTTTAATAATGTTTCAGCGGATGGATGTTATATTTACTTTCAGTCGTACCTTTTCAACATTACGCCACAGTGGCGATGATTTTAAGCACGCGTTGATCTCATCAGCATACGTTGAACGCGGAATAACGGGAAATGTTTGTCTGAAATCACCAGAAAGGAGTAACAGAGTGCCGCCAAATAGTCTGTCGTGTTGTTCCATATCTTTTAATGTCCTGTTCAACGCCTCAATCGAATGTTTGTGCGCCATATCGCATTCATACCAGATGATAATTTTACACTGTTTCAGCACTGTGGCCATGGATGATAGTTTATTTTAAACATTTAGTGGCAGTTTTGATACTGAATGAGCTGTTCTACTTCCATCCAATAAAGTTGCCGCAATGCCAGAAGGTGCAACAGCCAATGCGATACCATTATTTGATCGTATTTTAGCAAGAACTAGCGAAATAAGAAATGTTTTGCCAGTTCCAACTGGTGCATCAAAAAAAAAATCAACTTGTCCTGCCGAAATGCGAGCATGATGTGGTCATAAATGGTTCTTTGTTCTTCATTCATTAGTCGGAAATTGCGAGCAACAATCGCTGCCATTTCTACAGTATTGTATTGTAGTTCACGATTCAATTCAGTGTCTATTAAATCAGATGCATTTCGATTTGGTGAATGCATACCGTAATGTCTGAGTGGTAAGTTGGCAATTATAACGCAAAGATCGTCAATAGTAATCAATGCATCATTGTACTTAGCGTCACTGAATACTATCGCAAGATCGTTGCACCGTGTACGATGTTGATGCAATTAAACCATAGCACTTAGGAATATAAAAAAAACAGATAAAAACCTATTCTCAGATCTACCGAATGTATATATACAAAATTTCATTCAAATTGGTTAAGCCGTTTCGGAGGAGTATGGCAACTAACACTGTGACAGGAGAATTTTATATATTAGAATAAAACTAAAACGATTATTTTTAAAAGTGCCGTTTTATAAGTTGCATTGAACGTATTTAGGTTCAATTTTGCGAATGATTTGAACAGATACAAATCCAAATATCAAAGGTGTAAAAGTTCCTGATAAAACAAAGTAAAAGGTCTATAGGAAAGATCTATAAATTTTGCAAACCAATGCCAGTATATGTAAATTCTATTTTGATATTTGAGAAGTTAACCAAAATAAACGTCAATAAAACATGGATCGCTTGGAGTGCCACCTATTAGCACGGTGAAATACGATCTGGAAAACCAATCACTTGAGCATGGAGCTTTTACAATCAATTTGATCGAATTAACGATAGAATTATGATGAAAACTATTAATTTAAAAGTGAGATAATTTCAAATATTTCAAGCTGAATAAAAGTTATTTATAGGCTTGGTCTGAATTTGATTCTATGAAGACAACACTGGAATGTAATTTGTATTCATTGATAAAGGTTTTTCTCCGTTTCTTGAAACCTATAATATTAGCCCCTCGTGAAATAACGCTTCCATTTAAATCGAGTATGAAGGATAAGAAGTTTGTATAATGTTATAAGTTATATTTCCAAGAATTTGTTTTTATCATATTAACATAATTTTTTTTAGAGATTAAAGTAAGAGACCTTATATTACAAATTAATCCCACAAAGTTCTAGTTGCCAACTTTGGTAAACAATAATTCTTTTCGATTTTATCATATTTAAATATAAAAAAGAAACCAAACAAGTTTACACTTTAATTTTATTGCCCTTTTATTATGTCTATACGTAAATCAAACAGAAAAGTCTTAACCTTAAGTTTAATACAAGAAGATTATTCTTTGAAATGAATCCATAGAATATTGGATATGTTGTTGGATCAATTGAATTATTTTTGTTCTAGGTAAGAGAACAAAATTAATTCAAATAACAAAGAAAATATTTGAATACATTAAGATACAAATACATTATGTACTATTTTCACTAAATTCTAAGCTTCTTTCATTAAACAACTCCTGAACCAGGTTTTCTTGGCGACCCTCTTTATTTCTCAAAACATCATTTTACGTTTTTTAACTCAACCCGATAAGTTTTTTTCTCAAAACATAGTTTTTGATGAGCTCAGATTGAAAACTATATTAAATGTTGACAGTTTATTTGGTACAGCAATTCAACCAACTAAAAACCTTCAAGAGTCATTAAAACAAACCAAAAGCAAGTTAAGGACTCAACAAACAAAATTTTGTCTGTCAAACTAATGACCGTTGAGAACTGGTGCCTAATGACTTACGACTCTCAACCATTTCTGTGTGCGAGTACTGTTGTCAGGGATGGAGGGGACCTACAGTTTTAAGCCGAATCCGAACGGCTAATTTGAGAAAGCACTTTTCATGACAAGAATTACTTTTGGAGAATTTGTCGATTCCTCGCAAGAGGCAGTACCCGTGAAAACTCTTCTTTTTTTTTTTAATTAAGGTGGCACAGGCAGGGATTGAACCCAAGACCTCTCGCATGACAGTCCAACGCACTAACCATCATGCCACGGGTACAACTTGCTATAATAGACCAGTACAAAAATCAAAGAAACAGTAACATCAGATGAAAGTTGCAGCCAGAAGAAGCAATGCTGGAATGAAGAAGGCTTTGAGAACCACTGGGAATGTGATTGAATTTCTAGGATCAACCTATGTAAAGGGTGTCCCAAAATTAACGCAAGATTTGAATTTTCCGCCATTTGTGCAGTGAAGTGTTGGCAACCCTGAAAAAAAGCAATTTGACAGCTAACAGTATAGGGTTATTAAAAATGGAGCGTTACACGACAGAACAACGTGACTTCATTATTAAAGAATGGATTATTGAACATCAACAAATGGACCCTGATTTTTCGAGCAAAATCATCCTAAGCGATGAAGCGCATTTTCATCTTGATGGCTTTGTCAATTGCCAAAATTGCCGCATTTGGGGTTCGGAGAACCCACATGTGATTGTCGAAAAACAAATGCATCCACAACGCGTGACTGCATGGTGTGGATTTTGGACTGGAGGCATAATTGGGCCATATTTTTTTGCAAATGATGCTGGTCAAGCAGTAACTGTTACTGGTGCTCGATATCGCGACATGATTACACAGTTCTTTCTGCCAAAATTGGATGATATTGATGTGTCCAATATGTGGTTTCAACAAGACGGTGCCACATGTCATACAGCCCGTGAAACAATTCAATTACTGCATGAGACATTTCCAGGTCGTGTACTCTCACGTTTCGGTGATCAAAATTGGCCTCCTAGATCGTGTGATTTAACACCATTAGACTTCTTTTTATGGGGTTATTTGAAATCACAAGTCTATGTCAACAAGCCCACAACCACCCGTGCATTAAAGGAGGAGATTCAACGCTGCATCAACGAAATACAGCCACATTTATGCAGAATGGTCATGGAAAATTTCAACAAAAGAGTGCGCATGTGCATGCAAAGCCGTGGAGGCCATTTGTCCGATGTGTTATTCCATACATAACCCTATCCTATATACTTTACGAGTCAATAAAAATATAACTATCAAAAGACTAAAAACGGCGTTTTCTATTTAATTCAAATCTTGCGTTAATTTTGGGACACCCTTTAGAAGAACTTGTTCATGCAGGACATGATAAAGAAGGAGGACTCAATTTTGATAAACAATAACACGTAGGTCTTTAAGATCGATTTACTGGATGAAAATGTGCGAAATTGACTTCGATTGACCAACTAAGGCGGTTGCCAAAAAAAGCGTCACGAAAAAGAACGTTACAAGGCCAGCAGAGGATGTTCTTCACCAACAAAGCAAACAAATTTTTTAGCAAAGAAGAGATTCAACAGCTTATAATGGGACAAGTAAGAAAACAAATGAGCTACGAAAAAAGTCTTTATGAGAAAGACCTTGAAATAAAGAATATAATTCTTGAAAGACAGCATCTTTTATTAAAATAGGACAAGGAAACAATTTAAGTAACTGCATATGTACATATACATCTTTATTTTTTTTTTTAACTTGTGATCTTAACTTAGTTTTATTTTTGCTTATTTTTATAGGTTTTGTTTTTGTGTTAAATTTTTGTTAAATAGATTAACGTTTATTATAAATAATAAAAAACTTAATTTATTAAGTGCATTATAAAATGAAAGTATGCATTTTCTCTTAAACGAAATGGTTATTGATAAAGTTCTGTCGGAAAATTCTTGACATTTTATGGCGCTCATTCAGAACTGAAATTAAAAAAATTGCTTCAAAACTGAAAAATGCCGAGAATTACTTTTCTATGGAAATTTTTTGAAATTTCTGTTCGAAATGAAGATGGTTTTCAGAAACAGTTAGGAGACTTGAAATAAAACCGAAAAATCTAAACTGTTAAAACACGGAGACACCAGAAACGGATAATCCTGTTTTACTTGGTAGTTCTCCAATATTAAGTAAATTTATAATAAATTGGACTGTCGCTTATTAACTTCCCATAGGAAGTTATTGTAATGGGTCCGATTTGTCAAATTGAAAATTTTGACATTTCTCGACGACGTTTCAAGGTCCCTAGAGTCGAAATAAAAGATTTTTAGAAAGATGTCTGTGCGTGCGTGTGTACGTACGTTTGTACGTCCGTACGTTCGCAACGTGATACAAAACAAGTATATTTTTGGAAAAAAATCGAATTAACGGTTTTTTTTTATAAATCAAAAAAACTGAAAAAAAAAATTTGTCACCTCAAAAATTTTACGACTAAAATATAATTTCATCTCGAAAAACAATTTTGTGCAACGAAGAATAATGTTTTTGACATCTGATAACATTTTGACAAAAATCTAATTGAGAGTTTTTTTTTATAAAAAATAAAAACCTAAAAAAACATTACTCAAAGTTGGTAAAAATTGAATTTCGACTCAAATATCTTTTCAAAAACTTGAGATTAAGGCTTCAAACTTATTTTATCTTATAAGAAATATTGTTTTCAATATTCTCAAAAATGTTGAGAAAAATCGAATAGAAAGTTTTTTTTACAAAAAATAAAAACCCCAAAAAAAAGAATAAAAATTGGTCAAAATTGATTTTCGACTCAAATATCCTTTCAAAAATTTAAGTTAATGGCTTCTTACTAAATTTAACTTATAAGAAATATTGTTTTCAACATTAAGAAAAAATTTGAGAAAAATCGAATCGACAGTTTTTTTTACAAAAAATAAAAACCTACAAAAAAAATGTATACAAGTTGGTAAAAATTGTTTTTCGACGTAAATATCTTTTCAAAAATTTGAGACATTGGCTTCAAACTAATTTTATCTTATAAGAAATATTGTTTTCAACATTCGATACGATTTTGAGAAAAAATCGAATCGACAGTTTTTTTTACAAAAAATAAAAACTTTAAAAAAAAAACAATACTAAAACTTGTAAAAATTTACTTTCGAAAATATTGTTTTCGATATTCAGTAATTTTTTTATAAAAATCCAACAGTCCGTTTTTTCATAAAAAAATAAAATCTACAAAAAATAGTAAGCAAATTTGGTAAAAAATGATACATATAGACAAACTTTTAAGCAAGACAAATCTACATACGGGATGGGAAGTTATCAGTGTGGGTCGCATCCCAGCCTCTTTTTTCAAATGGCATTTCCTGGTGGCATATTTTGCAGTTCGCATTTAATAACTCAAAGTGCTCTAAAATATCCTTATCTTCTTCAATTACGGTATCAATGGACACCTTTCTGGCCGATACGAGCTTAAGTAACATTTATTAGTTATGAATAAGTCTTTCAGCTTTAATAACATTTGGCTGCGATAATAACTACTTAGGTACTGAATTTATCATGTTTATAGTTAGACCGCAAACATCTATGGATATGCCCCAAAATGGTTAATAAAGGTTGGTTAAAATCATTGATTTAAATATATAGGAAACAAGAATTAAAAGAAGCCATACAATGCTCAAATTTGTACATATAAATCAAACATAAATTTACACAAGGTAATGTAGGTGGCACTCAAATTCTACTTTTTCTAATTTGATTTAAATTCGACTATAAAATCAGTCTATTAAGATTAGGTTTATGAGATTCAAACTTTTTTCAATTCGAAAATAAACCTTACATTAGGCATTTTGAGGCTTGAGAAACAGTATAAAAATTATGTTGCAAACGGGTATTTCTGAGATTTACCACATATAACTAATATCGGAGTTTAGATTCGGAAGCAGCACTAAAAATTTCTTGTAAAACAAATTATTCAAAAATGTAAAGGAAATATATTCACAGTTATCCAAAATTTCAGATAGATTGCTGTGAAAAAAGTTTTCATTTCATGTGCTGACAGAATAGTCGGTCGGAAAAAAGGAAGCATCAACACTTGGCTTTCAGAAGAATCTTGGGCAAGGATCAATGAACGCAAACAGACATTTTTTGGAAGAAAGAAACGAGCTGGAGTCCTCGTATCGCATGAAAAAGAGAGAGGTTCAACGCAGTGTGCGCCGCCGCCGCGACAAGCGTAACTATATAAACGCATTGGCGCAAGAAGCAGAAGATGCTGCAAACAGGTGCGACAGCAGGACCGTTTACAGAATAACCAAAGAGCTGACCGGTACACAAAGCTCAAAGCAACACCTGGTGAAAAAAGTAGACGGTACTGTGATAAGTTTGGTGGATGAGCAAGTCAGAAGGTGGAAAGAACACTTTTCCTTGGTTTTAAACCGAGTGTTTGCAAGCAACGTGCAGCTGATACCTTCTGAAGCGCCTGAAGAAACTAATTCCCAAATCCGCACCGCACCTACCAGTAAAGATGAGATCGTTGCCGCAATTAAAGCACTGAAGAACAACAAAGCGGTAGGACTTGATGAAATTCCCGCAGAGCTTTTACAAGCAGCGCCAACGTCACAAAGCGAACTGCTTCATCCGCTCATAAAAGAAGCCTGGGCCACCGAAATTTTCCCCCATGTGTGGTAGAAGGGAATTATCGTTAAGCTCCCAAAAAAAGGAGATCTTACAAAGTGTGAAAACTGGAGAGGAATTTGCGTTCTACCAGCCGTTGACAAAATAGTAGCAAAAGTTATACTGGAACGCATCAGAGAACACCTTGAGGCCACACTCGATGCCGAACAAGCAGGATTCCGCGCTGGGTCCTCCTGTATTGATCATATTAACACCTTGCGGATCATTATTGAACAGAACGTTGAATATCGATCACCACTACACCTGCTGTTCATTGCGTTTACAGGGAGTATATCTGGTTAGCTTTGCGGAAGAGAGGCATCCCAGAAAAATTAATTGCTATTATGAAAGCAACATATGATAGGTTGTCAGATGACTTTGAAATCCGAAGCGGAGTCAGACAGGGCTGTGTTCTGTCGCCAGTATTGTTTTTGCTAGTGATAAGCGATGTTCTGCGCGCAGCTTTGTCATCTTGATATCCTATTTAAAGCACTTGGATTACTCGGACCATGTTTGCTTACTCTCTAATAGGATCATGGATCTCCATCAAATGCAATAAGTGTGGAGAGAAAAGCAGAAGTCGTGGGGCTGAAAATTAATTCCGGCAAAACAAATATGATCAGCCTCGGAACCCGACCATCCTCTCAAATAAATATTTCCTCACAACCTGTGGAAAAAGTGAAGAGCTTTCAATAACTTGGAAGTATCGTCTCGATCAATGGCGGAACCGAACAAGACGTCATCTGCCGCATCGGCAAAGTAAAAGTGGCGTTCGGTATGCTGTCGAAAATTTGGAGGTATAACCGAATCTGTGTTTCTTTATGGGTGCAGAACCTGTAAGGTTACTTCAGCCATTACAAGAAAGCTGCAAACGTTTGTGAATAGATGTCTTCGCAACATCCTAAGGATTTTCTGGCCAAATCGTATTTCAAATGAGGTCCTTCATAGAAGGACAAGTCAGGAACCTATAGAATCTATAATACGAAGACATAAGTGGCAATGGATTGGAAATACGCTTCGAAAAGGTAACGACTGCATTGCAGGCCAAGCAATGCAGAGGAATCCGCTCACACAAGCAGGAAGAAGAGCTGGACGACCGAGAAGCACACAGTCGACGAGGAATCAGAGTCATTAGGCAAGAGTTGGATGGAGCTGAAATACATCTCCGGAAACCGTACACGATGGCGCGTAGGCGTAGTAGAGGCCTTAAGGGGTTCCCAGCGTACTTAAAAGGTCTGAGGACCCGGTTTTTGGTTGCCTTTGGTATTTTTAAACAACGTACAATAGATAGACAAATTCAAAGGTGAGGTTTGAATTCAGGACATCTCAATCAAAGTGTTCCTTTGTTTGTGCAGTAGAAAAAAAAACGGAATTCTTTCGACCAGTGTTATGTTATTCAAACTATAGCTGCCTTCATTAAAGTTCGTTAACATTTCTAAGAGCACGGAATATTTCTTATACCGTTTTTTAACATGATTAATTTCTTTTGTATTTTGTTTTAATAAGTTTTTAACCTACGAATGATGGAATATAATATGTATATATATTTTTTTTATGAACTTGAACATGTTATCACGCAAGCAAGGATAAAATTTAATCCATTTACTAGCTAGACACTCAAGGCTAATATCAAGTATGCTTTTTAACGACGAAGACTGTTGCAAAAATGGAATGCCTTCCAAAAACAAAAATAAACCCTAACATAGGATATCACGCAATAACCTTTGACTTTTGTTAGCCCTATTCTAATATTTGTTTTTGTATAAGAAAAATGTACTGAACACGTGTGGCCAATGCTAAACAAACTTATATAATGTATCTTCATGTAGTTTAGTCATCATGTAAATATTTGACAAATTAATGCATTTCTTTTTCGATTGACGAGTTCAAGATAGAAATTCATGTCTCCCTCTCTCTGTCAAGGCAAAGAAGGACGAAATGCGGTGGTGGTGGGATATTTTAGTAACACACTTTTTGTTATGAAATACAAAAACAAATTGCAATTCCTCGGGGGGTTGAAGTAAATTTTGTATCAGTTTCCTTCCGTGTATACTTTGTGAGTCACATTATCCTGCAAAATGTTCGTTTTATTTTCTTTTCTTTTCTGTGCATAAAATGTAAACTGCAAACTCATTCCCCTGGGGGATTCTGTGGGCTTTTGTAAGGACGAAATAAAAACAAGTAAAAGAATAAGAAGAAGAAAATTCCTTGCAAAGTATAATATCCTTCCTACCGACCGAACGACGAACGATGGTTTCTGTTTCTACTCCAATCAATCTTTTTTCTGGCAAAGGCTATCCTTTCGTATATTACATTTCCGGTGACCGTTTTTATGTACCAGGAAGTCAGTTCCATAAAGATTTCTAAAAGAAAAGAAGAATAGGAGCATATACAAGGAATAAGTTAGGAATACTTCTTCTTATATCTTCCTTTAAAAACATTGCATGATTTCATTAAATGTTATGTGTGAAGGTGCTCTCTGCAGGAAAAAAGAAATTAAACACCCTAAAGGCTTTTATTTAGAGGTTTGTCGGTTTGAAAACATTTCAAAAAGCCATTTTCTTCATGTACATACGTTTTAAGATCTTTTTTCTATGTAGGGTAGAATGATAAAAGGTTATTTTTTGTATTATTATTACTAAAGGAACGACCCCCACCGCGCCTACTTAATGAGGCAATTGCACGCAAATGTCAATTTACTTTTTCCTCTTTGGAAAAGGGAAGCTTTTGGGAATTCATTAGAAGGTTTAGTTATAATACCCGCGTCCCGCGTTCTGTACGGCGAAAACAAACTTTTATCTATAACGATTATTCTATTATTTAAATTATACGGTGGATTAATATTTACCAGGACACCATGGGGGTGGTATTGTTGACATATGATTGGTTCTCTATGGAAAGAGATTCCTTTTTTGGGGGAGAAAACTTATACATATAAAGAAAGGTCTGAATAATGAAGTGAAAAGCATTCGGAAGAAGTACCTTTAAGGATATTATTAAACTCTACTTCTGTTTCGCAACTGAAAATAATCATAAGGGAGTGTAAATGTGCTAATTTTATTCATTGCTTAAGCAATTATTATCAAGTTTATTAAAGATAATAGTCTCTTTTTTGTTTTAATTAAATTTTAACAAAAATATGAAAATTTCACTCAGGGAATGTCGCTGATATTTAAATTAATAATAATTACTGGTGGCAAAGAACTGAAATTGATTCCAGAAATCAAAGGTCTATCCACACGTATCCGTTAATTTATGTTTCTGTATTTTCAAATGGAAGTATGTTTGTAAATACTGCATGCTCATATCTTTTTGCTAAAACGGATAAGATACTTTTTTCTTTTTATTTGTTTAAATTTATATCACGCAATAACCGTATCAAATTCTGAGAATTGTTTTTTGTTTTTACATATTTTGCACGAAATAATATAAAAATAATGTGAAATTAGGAATATGATGAGTTAACACAAAAATATACAAAAGATCTTTAGCAACAAAATACAAAATTTATTATTTATGTTGAAGGTGTTAAATTGCAACTTGAAGCGAAACTTGTTAACCACAATATTTTACATGAAACTCAAGTCTACGATGATTTTTATTTCTTTTCGTATTCAAAAATAAAAATTGCAATTTCAGTAAAAACAAAACGCAGGTGTAAAAAATTTTGCGTTGCAAAGCTTTTTAATTGATTTTTTGAATTTTTGACATTGTTTTTAGTTGCACCCACATTTAAAAATTAAATTAACTGCGTAGTTAAAGTACCTAACCTACATAAAAGTTATGGGAGGGAAATTTGAACTCGTGTTTAATTTGACAGTAAAAAAAAAATAAAATTCATGCATTCTTATATTTTTTCCAGGAAACATTCGATTTAGTAAGAAAAATTTGATTTAATAACTTTAAAGTACGGTTTGTGAAAGTATCACATTAAATTAGGTCGACAAATGAAAAATTTGATGTTCTAAAATACATTTAGACAAAATATGAACCACAAAGCGTGTCTGCTAAAATGTGGATTTTTGAAACAAAACAAAAATTTCAACTGAATACGCACAAACATTTTCGAAAATGCTTTTTACATTTTTTACAAAAATTGAGGGTTTTTGTGATATACTTAAAGCTTTCAAGAAAAAATATCCAAAGTCTTGTTTTCACTCACTTGTAAAGTAGTTCATACCTAAAGAAGGAGTATTTATTGAGTCAACTGAGCGTTTTCAAGTACTGGATAGTTCAAATCAACAATTGAACTGTTTCAATTTCCGATCTAAAATTTTAAGACCAATTGCAATGGGTAGATCTTGCCTTAGCAGTGTTTCAAAAGCTAAAATTGACTTGATTAGATCTTACCGAACGACCGAACGTGAAGTAGCTGATAAAATTGGCCGAAGTCTTAATGGCCATTCTCATATTCCTACTTAAAAAATAAAGATTCGTACAAATAAGACATAAAGGGAGGTAAAAAGAGTTGCAAAAACAGCAGCTTGAAGACGAGCAATTTTAAGGTGTTCATCTGATTCTTGTGACTCTGGATCAAAAGTAAAACAAAAAGCTGGCGTAAACGCAAGAAATCTATCAACAGTTTTAAGAGTTATTAAAATTTAAGCCGTTTTAACGACTAAATTTAAGAAAAAAACGCTACTTGACGAACAACGGAAAGTTATGCTGTTTTTCAAAACTCAAATAATCTTGAAAAAGAATGGTGTCATGGTTTTTTTTTTAGATGATAAACTATTTTTTTTCGGTCGTGTTAAAAGCTTCATCAGAACTGTGAATTAAGTGTGGTTATATTGAAAGCTTTCAGATATTATGGAACAATTAAGGTTAAAGTGTTCACATTACAAATTACTACAGCTAAGCTATGTAGGTATAAGGAAAATAATCTAAAATTGTTCGACACATAAACTTAACCTACCAACGCACGTGATAACGTGCCTATTCACTTGATGCGCATAATAAAAGCTTGGACTGAAGAGCAAAATTTGCACTTCCTTCAATAACAGCCATACTCTTCTGTTCTAAACACTATTAAATATACACAGTTAAGGAGAACTAATGCTCGAACTAAATTAAAAGTTAAGGTGGAAGTATCAACTACCAAACTTAACAGAATCTTGTTAACTTCCCATAGGAAGTTATTGTAATGGGTCCGATTTGTCAAATTGAAAATTTTGACATTTCTCGACGTTTCAAGGTCCCTAGAGTCGAAATAAAAGATTTTTAGAAAGATGTCTGTGCGTGCGTGTTTACGTACGTCCGTACGTCCGTATGTCCGTACGTTCGCGACGTTTTTTTCGTTGTCCATAGCTCAAGAACCAGAAGAGGTATCGACTTCAAATAAATTTTGTTATACAGATAATAAGGCAGAAAGATGCAGAAAGGGCTCTCAAGAAAATTTCGTGGGTGGTTTTTTTTACCATAGCAGTTTAAAAAAAAGGTGAAAATTTTGGTTAACCCTTTATATCTTACGAACCAAAAATGCTAGAGACTTGAATTAAATTTTATATAATATATTGTAACGTGATGCCAAACAAGTATATTTTTTGAAAAAAATCCAGTTAACAGTTTTTTTTTAAATCAAAAAAACTGAAAAAAAAAATTTGTCACCTCGAAAATTTTACGAATACAAAATGATTTTATCTCCAAAACAATTTTGTGCAACGAAAAATAATGTTTTTGACATCTGGTAAAATTTTGAGAAAAATCGAATTGATAGTTTTTTTATAAAAAATAAAAACCTAAAAAAACATTAATCAAAGTTGGTAAAAATTGAATTTCGACTCAAATATCTTTTCAAAACTTTGAGATATTGGCTTAAAGCTACTTTTATCTTTCAAAAAATATTGTTGTCAACATTCAGTAAAATTTTGAAAAAAAATCGAATTGATAGTTTTCTTACAAAAAATAAAATCTTAAAAGAAAATTTAACAAAAGTTGGTAAAAATTGATTTTCGACTCAAATATCTTTTCAAAAATTTTGAGATTATGGCTTCCAACGAATTTTAACTTATAAGAATTATTGTTTTCAACATTCAGAAAATTTTTGAGAAAAATCGAATTGACAGTTTTTTTACAAAAAATAAAAACCTAAAAAAAATAATAAAAGTTGGTAAAAATTGATTTTCGACTCAAATATCTCTTTAAAAATTTGAGATATTGGGTTTTAACTACTTTTATCTTTTGAAAAATAATGTTGTCAACATGCAGTAAAATTTTGAGAAAAATCGAATTGACAGTTTTTTTTACAAAAAATAAAAACTTAAAAGAAAATTTAACAAAAGTTGGTAAAAATTGATTTTCGACGCAAATATCTTTTCAAAACTTTGAGATATTGGCTTTTATCTTTTAAAAAAAATTGTTTTCAACATTCAGTAAAATTTTGATAAAAATCTAATTGACAGTTTTTTTACAAAAAAAAAAAAAAACCTAAAAAAAACATTACTCAAAGATGGTAAAAATTTACTTTCGACTCAAATAGCTTTTCAAAAATTAAAAATATTGTCTTCAAACTTTTTTTATTTCACAAAAAATATTGTTTTCAATATTCAGTGGTGTTTTATAAAAATCCAACAGTCCATTTTTTCATAAAAAAATAAAATCTACAAGGAATAGTACGCAAATTTGGTAAAAATTGATGTTCGGTTCTTGATATCTCTCAAATTAATTTAATTCATCTAATTAGTAAAAATTTAAGAAATGCTACTAAAATTGGTAAAAATTTGTTTTTCACTAAAAATCTATTTAACAAAATTAGATTTTCAAACTAAACTATTTCTTTATATGAAAAATATTGTTGGTACTTTTAAAATTTTTAAGAATAATTCAACTGACAACTTTTTTAACCCAACACGAAAACCTACAAACTTTGAAGCAAGACAAATCGACAGACGGGATGGGAAGTTTTCAGTGTGGGTCGCATCCCAGCCTCTTTTTTTATTTTAATCCAATAACAATTTTAATACTTGTACCTATTCAGTTGACTCAAACAAATATTCAATTTTTCTTAGTAGATAGTTTTGCAAGAAAAGCTAGTGGTTGATCGATCTCTATTTTTCTATTAAAGATTTTGAGTTTTTGGATTATTATTAAATCGACTTTTAGAATTAAGAACTTAATCCCAGTTTGATAGGATTTCACTATACCAACTGTTATTTTTGGGGCTTTGGGGTTCAATATAAACCTTAGCATAGAAAAATAAGATTCAAGATTTTGTGAACCAAATCAAAAAGTAGTAATTTTATTTTTCTATAGTGCAATACTCTTTCAGGAAAAGTGGTATGATAAAGATTGTGTAGATGTAGATGCCCGAAGAAAATCATTCGCATGGTTAAGATTATTTAGGAGATTTCCGAATAATACTTACTTAAAGCACAATACATAAATATGAACAAAAATTACAAGGAAGTATTAAAGAATAAAAGGCAAATATACTCAATGAAGATTGCTCGAGACCTTGCAGACTGTAGAAATACCGGAGAATTCTGGAAAACTGTTCGAGTAATCAACAATAAACCAAAAAAACAAGTTGCTGGGTTACTTGAAATGGATGAATTAGTAGAACACTTTAGAATGCTAACGCAGGAAAATTTCTGCTCATCTTTTCAATTTGCTAGGCCTTATATCCAAAACGACGATCTGGATGAACCATTTACTTGCTTAGAGGTACAAATAGTGTTAAATGAGCTCCAAAACAATAAGTCTCCGGGATCGAATGGAATACCTCAAGAATTCTATAAATTCAGCACTTTTCTTTTCGTAGAAAGTTTAACAAAAGCTTTAAACCAAGCTTATGAAAGCTCCTGTTTACCGGATTGTTTCAGAGAGGCTATTACCTGCCCTATTTTTAAGAAAGGCGATAATAGAGTTCCGGCGAACTACAGAGGCATATCGTTGCTGAACTCTTCAATGAAAATTTTTACAAAAATACTTTCAAAAAGGCTTTAACTCTGCAATTGTATATGTAAACAAACTTTCCGAACAATTTAGAATTGAAATAGGACTGAGACAAGGCTGCAGCTTGAGTCCTCTATTATTCGCTCTATTTATAGATGACATTGAAGATGTATTGCAAGGGGGAGCACGCATTTCAGCTGATCTTTTAATAAAAGTCTTAATGTTCGCTGATGACATCGTTGTCTTGGCTGAGTCACCTGGAAGTCTCCAATTGATGATCAATAGATTGTTCGAGTACTGCAACAAATGGAGGCTCCAGGTAAATCTCGCCAAGTCGAAAATAATGGTATTTCGGAACGGTGGAGGCCGCAACTGTCACAATGAAAGCTGGAAATTTGGAGACCAAAATATCGAGGTTGTGAAAGAATACAATTATCTTGGAATAAGAATCTCCAGAAACTTAAACCTGAAAAACCATATGATAGATAAACTAGCGAAGTCCAAAAGTGCCCTAAACGCAACTTGGAGGAGTGTGATGCAATGCAAGGATGTTGAATACGAAGCCAAATATCGTATTTTTAAAACAACAGCGGAAGCAATCATTTGTTACGCAGCTCAAGTGTGGGGACACAAGCAGTTTGAAGAAGTGGAGCAGCTATTGAGATACTTCTTGAAACGAACTTTGAGGCTACCAAATAGTACGGCTAACCACATTCTTATGCTAGAGACTGGGCTTTCTCCTTTATTCATATCAACACTAAAAATGCAGATTGACTACATACTTAAAACGACCGAAATGGAGGATAGTCGTTTACCAAAGAAAATAACAATGCTGGTGATACGGAAGAAGACATCATGGTTCAAATCCTGTAGAAGTTTAGCCGAGTACTGTGGAATCTCACTTTCACTTCAAGTTGAAAGGATGGAAACGTGGAAAAGCGAACTCTATCGTTTAATTAGTTTGGTAGACGAAAGGAAAAGAGAAGAATATATTGAGAAAGCCAGGAGCTCAACTCACAGGAGTATATATGCGCAAATTAACTACAACTTGGCAGCTAACAATTACTTCAGGGCGGAGTACTCAACCGACCTCATGGCACTCATTTTAAAAGCACGAGGAGAGTTACTCCCCCTGAACTTCTTGCCGCATAGAAGTGATTCACGAGAAACGTGTGAGCTATGTAATCTTGGAGTGAAAGAGGACGTTTTTCACTTTCTGGGTAGATGTCCAATTCTGGCAGAAACGAGAAGAAGCACCTTTGCAAAGAGTTACCTAAGTGATGCCGAAATGATTAATACTCTTAACGGGGTAACTGATTGGGATATTTTGTATCAATATATTAAGATAGCTCTTAGCTACAGAAAACGAATTTTTGATGAACTTTTTTAAAATAACTTAAAAACACTGAACACTTATGTATATGTTATAACAATTTATTATAATATTCGCCAACTGGCAGACGGCGTATGCCATGTCATATAATGAATGTGAACCAAATCTTTGTAAATTGTATTATGAAATAAAATCATTTGAAAATTGAATTATTTTTTCTATGTTGGCCAATACGTGGAGATCAATCTTAAAAAAGTGCCATTGTGCATTGAGGATCAGTTTGAGTACTATATTTTGGGTTCCAAAACAGGTGACCCATATAACATAATGCTTTGAAAGATAACCTTACAAATTATGCCTTATTTTCAATACTGAGTTTCAATTTTCTATTAATAAATGGAAATAGGATTTTTTGACCTTATTAATTGTTGCTTGTAAAGGGTGTCCCAAAATTAACGCAAGATTTGCCGCCATTTGTGCAGTGAAGTGTTGGCAACCCTGAAAAAAAAAGCAATTTGACAGCTAACAGTATAGGGTTATTAAAAATGGAGCGTTACACGAGAGAACAACGTGTCTTCATTATTAAAGAATATTTCAAAAATAGTGAAAGCTTGGCGGCTGCAGTTCGAAAATTTCATACAAAATATGGTCGGAATAGTGCTTTAACTTCATCAATTGTGAAGAGATTAATTGAAAAATTTATGGAGACTGGAACCGTTGGAGACGCCAAACACACTGGTCGTCCAAAAACAAGCCGTTCAAATGTGAATATCGAAGCAGTGCGTGAGAGTGTTGCTGACAATCCAGGAACCTCAATTCGACGTCGTGAACAAGAATTGCAAATTTCAAGAACCTCTCTACAGCGTATACTCACCAAAGATCTGTGTCTTTATGCTTACAAAATTCAATTAACACAACAATTGAAGCCTAATGACCATGGACAGAGAAGAGAATTCGTTGAATGGATTATTGAACATCAACAAATGGACCCTGATTTTTCGAGCAAAATCATCCTAAGCGATGAAGCACATTTTCATCTTGATGGCTTTGTCAATCGCCAAAATTGCCGCATTTGGGGTTCGGAGAACCCACATGTGATTGTCGAACAAATGCATCCACAACGCGTAACTGTATGGTGTGGATTTTGGGCTGGAGGCATAATTGGGCCATATTTTTTTGAAAATGATGTTGGTCAAGCAGTGACTGTTACTGGTGCTCGATATCGCGACATGATTACACAGTTCTTTCTGCCAAAATTGGATGATATTGATGTGTCCAATATGTGGTTTCAACAAGACGGTGCCACATGTCATACAGCCCGTGAAACAATTCAATTACTGCATGAGACATTTCCAGGTCGTGTATACTCTCTCGTTTCGGTGATCAAAATTGGCCTCCTAGATCGTGTGATTTAACACTATTAGACTTCTTTTTATGGGGTTATTTAAAATCACAAGTCTATGTCAACATACCCACAACCACCCGTGCATTAAAGGAGGAGATTCAACGAAATTCAGCCACATTTATGCAGAATGGTCATGGAAAATTTCAACAAAAGAGTGCGCATGTGCATGTAAAGCCGTGGAGGCCATTTGTCCGATGTGTTATTCCATACATAACCCTATCCTATGTACTTTACGAGTCAATAAAAATATAACTATCAAAAGACTAAAAACGGCGTTTTCTATTTAATTCAAATCTTGCGTTAATTTTGGGACACCCTTTATATGAAGCCGAAAAGTAAGTGTTTAATCTAGGTGCACTCCTAAATACTTAGCACTAGATTTTCACTCTGTTGGAACGCCATTAATTTGAATGCTCGGTAAGAAACAAGTTTTCTTTTAGCTTTTATTTAAATTATTTAAATTTTCCATTCACTAAAATATGTTTGTACAATATTCAAGTCGATTTGCAGATTGGTTTCAATGTTGAAATGTTTTATCTGCAAAAATAGCTGATTTACTACTTGTTAAATTCGGGAAATCGTGTGTAAGTATTGTATACAAGACAGGACCAACAACTGATCTTTGTGGTACTCCTGCAAGAATTTGAAATACTTTAGAAAAGCAATTATTTGCTGAAACTTTAAAAAATCTTTCAAATGGAAACTAGTATATGATTTTAACAATGAACATTGGAAAATCAAGAACTAAAAGCTTATGTATTAGACCCTTATGCCACACCACCGTGTCAAAAGCCCTTTCGACATCTTATAAAACCATACCAGTGTTTTTTTATTATGTAAGTTCATTTTCCTAATATCCGATGTGACTTGGTGACCAATGCTATGACAGGTTTTGAACCAAAATTTTTCCACTGGAAGGATGTTATGCACATTTAAATATGATTTAATTAGGTATATATTTTTTGAATTTCTCAAGGCTTTAGTCACAGAACTAAGCAAGCTTATGAGTCTGTATTTTCATGTTGTGAAGGGATTTATTTCTAGATTTTTGAATGGGAATGATTTTTGCTGTTTTTCATTACTTTGGAAAATAAGCTATTTGAAAATAATCAGTAAAAATAGCTTGTAAAAATGTATGGGAAGGTTTTTTAAAAATATATTTTTCAAAACATCGAACTCTGGGCTCTTAGAGTTATTAAGACTACCAAGAATAGTTTGTACATCTTTTTCCTGAAATTATATCATCATCAAATTGGAATTGTTGGGAACTAATAAGTGCCATAGAAAATTCATGTGCTAAGGCATTTGCTTTTTCAAGATTTGTCAAAAGTACAGAATCTTTAGTTTTTAACGCTAGAATCTGACTATTTTGTTTCTTTATAATTATATCCCAAAAAGGATTACTAACTCCGAACAATGTTTATAGTCTTTCATTCCTCATTTTATTTTTTTGTTACTGAGTAAGTAATTTCATTTAATTATTAAGAACTTTAATTTCCGTCATGTAGAAAGCATCTCTGGTTTTTTAACATTGTTTTTCAGATCAAAATAAGATAAATATAGCTTTTTTCTATGTAAGTGTCGTTTTTGAGATAACACTTGTTTCAGAAAAACCTTAAACTCTTTTTGTTATATAGTTTTGTATAGGCGTCCAAAAAATGACATAAAAGAACTCTTTACAAAAACATACAAAAAATATTTCTCATTTTTTCATTTGATATTGAAAAAATCGCCTCCTGAAATGAGGGAATTCATATGTTTCTGTTTTTCAAAGCTTTTTGTTCATTAGGAACTACTTCAAGTTTGATATGCCACTAATGAAGATTCGTACCAAATTTAAAAGGTTTTTAATTTTTAAGACACGCTTTTAGAAACTTAAGCCTTTAATGAACATCGATTTTCATCTGAAAAAAAAAAACACTTAATAACCCATTCATATTTTATTCCGTTCTACATTTTAGCATGTGATTTAAAATATTCGCATTGTAGTGTAAAATAGTGTGGGCTCATCCAAAACAAAAAATCATACCTTGAACCGGATAGCTTTAAATTGCTTTCAACACACCTACAATTAATTCATATTATAAAAATCAAAATAGGTAATAATATGCGTTTATACCAAAAACAGAAAAAGATTATCAACACTCTCTAAGCTCTAACTAAATTTTAATCCATATCCGAAGCCAATATACCACCCAAAAACAGAAATTCATAGATCTCTTGTTCATAAAAATATAAAATTAATAATTTAACTTATTTATTGTTAAACATATAGACGACAATTTTGGTACCCATCATAACATCCCAAAAAAGAGAAAAAGATTTTTATTGGGCTTGTTTGGAATGCTATAAAAATGGACTTATCGTTAGTAATAACTTAGAAGTCGAATTTTTTTTAATGAATTTTAAATTATGACTACTGGACATCATAAAATTTTATATTTTCAATCGTTTTTTTTTTCAAAATGTTTAAACCTTTTAGCTGTATAAACACGAACAATTGTTGCAGCAACATGATTAAATGTTGCGAAATATGTTTACAGTATTTATAACCATTAAAATCGACTTAAAGTTTTTGGAAAATTAATTTAAATTATAAATTATTTAAAAAATATAAATGTTATTTTATTTTGTGCGACAATTTATGCACATAATGTGAAAATACTCAAGGCACGAGTATAGAAAGATTAACATAAAATATTTCATAAATGGCCTGTGTTTTATTTATTTGATAGTTTTATTATTAATAATTTTTGTGTTTAAGTTAAATCCAACTTTATGTGGATATTTTTAATGAGAAAGTAGACTTTTTTTACTCTTGTATTTGTGGGTCAGGCAAAAATGCCTTGTGGTGATATAACTATGCTTGTTTAATAATTACAGTCATAAATTAAATGTAGAATATATTTTAATATTAACATTAAATGTTGTAATGGGTACAAAATCTTATAATTGGTATCCAGAAAAGGCAATTTGTAGGAGTGGAATTTCCGTTTTATTGTATAACCTTTGGAAAAATGGTTTCATTCTTATACGTCCAGGTCCACATGTCGCAATTCTACAGAACAATGGCACGTTCTTTTTTGTACCCACAATGAACAATAAGAACACAACGCATATTCAATTTATATATAAATCACTTCTTTATTGCTCTAATCGGGAAGCCTCCTATTTTTCCTTGCCGATGCAGCACATATTGAATGTAATTATATGGTAAGCAATATTCTGATGAATAAGTAGTAGCGCTACCGTCATAATCCGGTCCCCCTACTTTGTTGACATCGAAATAATCAGATTACGTCCATTTAAACGTATTAAGGAAAGGACCTCTATCAACAAAAATTGACACATCCATTTCCATTAAACGGACGACGATGAAAACGACGCACGGACGCATGGACAAACCAAAACCATTTTCGATACTTGAACGACGACGACGACATATTTTTAGATAAAAGGATTACATTTAAGGATACTTGAACTACACTCCAGAATTGAAGTGTCGACTGTGGGTGGGTTAAATTGTAACAATTGTTACTAATCCCTATTGTGTCCGTTTATAGAGATTAACGAACAAACAAAAGTGACGGCACACTTCTATACCTCCATGCCATTGCCTACCTACCGAATTTCGAGTGCAATTCAAAGGACTCTTGAAGGCGGTAGCGCTTGAGAGAAAAAGTATCGTATTCTCGAATGGACTCTATTTTTATTGATCCTTTGTTGTGATTTTATTTGTGTCAATCACGACGAATTTCGCACTTCAAATGTTACTAATATGAATGTGGTATTAACAATCGCACATCAGGATCCTCCTCGATTATAATAAAAATATCGATGAGGGTAGATTGCTTCTTAGAGGACACACAAAATGAAATAGGAGAACAAAATTAACAAGCTGACGAAAACCACACATGCCTGCAGGAAGGACATCCGGGAGTAGAAATAAAGAAATAAATAAGGTGGTATGTGTTTGAACACTGTGCAGGTTGATTGTTACAAAACTACCATTTTTTCATTTTTGGATTAGAGGGTGTGTCCCGAAAAATTGGTTAACTCAATTTATGTGCGACGAACAATAGAGTATAGCAGATGTTAATCAAAATATTGGAGAGTTTGTTGTGATGAAAACGCTGCTGGTACGACAATAATTCTGAATTAGTTCATTTTGATTGGTTTTGTCGTTAATAGTTCAACTGATATCGAAAGTTAGCTTATTTTTTTTTAAATTGGTCACAAATTAACAATTAACGGCGCGGCGCTAATTGATTATGGAAAATCTGGTATTAATGTAACACTTGACTTTAATCGTATGATGGTTTTGATACAATATTCTAAGATACCTCTTTTCATGTGCTTCAACAAAAATGTGCCCTTACTATAATTTGAGTTCTTAGCACAAATTATTAATCATTTCAAACTCATGTTAACCCCGAGGGCCTTGTATCGTTATATATCAAATTTCCAAACTTCTTGTTTCCAAAAACTTAGAATTGGATAAAGCAGAACCTGTCATCAGCGAAAAAGTTCAACATATTAGAAGTTGCAGACAAAAAGATCGATTATGAAAACTGATAAGGAAGAGAGTGGGAGACAAAACGGAATCCTGGGGAACACCAGCATTTATTTTTAATAAGTGTAATGCTTCTAATAATGTTTGTATAATTGGTGATTTTAATCTTAGTGATATTAGGTTAGGTTAGGTTAGTTCCTTGTAATATGAAAAAAAAATGTTGAATTCGAATTCATTGATTATCTATTTTCATTAAATTTCATACAAAAAAATTCAATCTTAAATTCTTTACAAAATATTTTAGATTTAGTTTTTGTCTGTAATGATGATTTTAAAACCGATGTTTTTGAAGCGCCCTATCAATTATTAAAAAACTCTATTCACCACAATCAAATTTTGATAGAAATTAGAGGTTATACATTCTTGGAACCAGTTTTTTGCTCTGAGAAAGTTTTCAACTTCGTGAGATCAAATTTTTCTGGACTTAATAATTTCCTAAGCATTTTTGATTGGGAGAATGAATTCAAATACCTTAATATCCAAGAAATGTTTTCTTCTTTTACTAATATTTTAAAAAATTCTTTTCCTAGGTTTGTTCCATGCTTATCTAATAGAAAATTGTCTAAGCCCCCTTGGTACATTAATGAGCTCGTTCACTTAAAAAACATTAAAACGAAAGCCCATGCTAAATACAAAAAAACCCTTAGCCAAATCGACTACGATCTCTTCCGCATTCATAGGAAAGATTTTGAGGTTTTAAACAAGTTCCTGTACAGAAATTATATTTTTGATACAGAAAGCAAACTCAAACATGATTCAAAAGCATTCTGGTCATACATAAGTGATAAGAAAAAATCAGTAGGAATACCAAAAACTATGTTTTATAATGATATCGAGTCAAATGACGTTGATCAAACCCTGGATCTTTTTGCCTCTTTTTTTGAATCTGTCTACTCAAATTCAATATCGCATATTAATGTTAATGTTGATACAACATCGCGGATTGATATCGGATTAATGAAACTTGATATCCTTGATGTTGAAAATGCTCTTTTCAAACTGAAGCCAAATTCTAAGCCTGGTGTTGATGGAATACCTGCCATAATTCTTAAAGAATGCTTTCAAACAATCTCCAAGCCATTATTAATCATTTTCAATGAATCTCTTAGCTCGGGAATTTTCCTTGAGGAATGGAAATCGTCGTTTTTAATCCCTATCTTTAAATCAGGATCTAAAAATAACATAGAAAATTATAGAGGCATATGTAAACTGTCTTCAATACCAAAAGTTTTTGAATCGATTGTTAAATCCAAATTACAATTTCAAATTAAGGAACATTTATCCGAAAATCAGCACGGGTTTATTACTGGTCGATCAACAATCTCCAATCTTGCGCTTTTCACATCTTATGTTGGTAATGCCATTGAAAATGAAAATGGGTCACAGGTAGATTCTATATACACTGATTTCAGCAAAGCGTTTGATTCAGTTAACCATGGTATTTTTCTTAAGAAGCTTCAGCATTTTGGATTTCACTCAGCAGTGCTAAATTGGATTGCTTCGTTCTTAATTGGTAGAACCCAGCGAGTATCTATAGAAAACAAACTATCTCGATATATAAATTGCACATCTGGCGTACCCCAAGGAAGTCATTTGGGACCGCTGTTGTTCATTATTTTTATTGATGACATAGTTTCAAGAATTAAGTTTTGTCAATGCTTGATATACGCTGATGATCTAAAACTGTTTCTCAAAATAAACCAACCTAAAGATTGCTTCTTATATGTCCAGCATGATTTAAACTATCTCTCGAATTGGTGTGATGAAAACTGCCTCAAACTAAATATAAAAAAATGCCATGTCTTAACTTTTTCTAGAAGCTCTGCTATGTATATTTTCGACTATAACCTGAATCAATGTCAGTTAAAAAGAGTCGACCAAATTAAAGATCTTGGTGTAATTATTGATACGAAATTGACATTTAACTTACACATCGATTATATCGTAGCAAAAGCTAATTCAGTTGTGGGTTTTATCAAAAGAAACAGTAAGGAATTCACCGATCCCCACACCTTCGTATCTCTTTTTGTAGCAATGGTTAGGTCTATTCTTGAATATGCTGATTTAATATGGAATCCTATCTACAAAGTACATTCCGATCGCATAGAAAGCGTACAAAGACGTTTTACCAAATATGTTTTTAGGAAAATGTGTTGGGATTTTTCCCCTTCTTATTCCGCTAGATGCCAGTTACTTGGCATATTGCCTCTTAGTGATAGAAGAAACGTGCATGAAGTAATATTTATTCGAGATGTGTTATGTAACCATATAAATTGCCCTTCGCTACTTTGTCTTATTCCCATTTATGCTCCTATAAGGTCACTGAGGGAACGTAATTTTCTATTTCAGCAACAGCATCGAACAAACTATGGGATGAATGAACCTATCTGCAGGGCTATCAGATCTTTCAATAAATTTTACTCTGTTTTAGATTTGCACTATTCAAGGGACCATTTCAAAAACATTGTATTTAATTCATACTCATTCAATTGAAGCAAATTGTTATTAATTTTAATATATGCAATATGAATTTAACTTATTTTTCTAATATTTTTTGTATTTATATTTTGCTTTACTTTATGTTTAAAGTCTGTTAAGCTAAGCTTGTAGATGAATTATAAATAAATAAATTTAATTTAGAAAAAAATCGAAGAAATTCATCGATACCACATATTTTGCATAAAAGAGCTTGAGAAACCACAACGAACATTTATTTCAAATAAAGAGATATTTTTTTGGTGCCACCCTGACTGTCCCTAACTTAACCCTTAAACCTTAAACCTATGTAATCCGGCCAACACACTACGCCTCAGATAACTTTTTAAATAACATTTTCCGTTTGCAGCCACCAAATCGGGTTCTCCTGCTTCACCCATCTCTCCGGTCCTCATTGTAACAGTTTTACGGAACCCAAAGCACAGTGCGAGGACCATCTACAGTTTTACGGCAACGTCAAAGATATTACCTTTCAGCGTTGAACCATACCGGGCAATCATCACCTTTATCCTGCTGTCAAGACGGCTGCTAAAAACCAACCATTTTGTCAGGGCGAAAGCCCTCTAGCTTCTGTAAGAGCACCACTCATATGTCTGTCGAAATACAAATATTGATCCAACCAGATGCCAAAGTAGTTTACTAAGCTTTTATTCTTCAGTGGTTATCGATTTGGTCCCACGATCACTAGATTTTTCTAGTTCTTTCTTGTATCTCTTGAGGTTCCATACAACGGAGTCCTGAACAGAATAGTTTCGCATTTCTGAAAGTTGATTTTCAACTTCAAGTCACCGTAATATTGCTCAATCTTGTTGAAGTCACGCTGCTATAGTGTCCTGATAACCTCAATATTTGGAGCCATTCTGCACGCAATCAGGTCGTAGGCGTACGCAATTGCTTGAGTTAGACTACCTATCAGATCGCTGGTGTAAATTCTGAACAACATCGGCAAGTTAACCGCTCTCTGCTGAAGACCATTTTTAATATCAATGATTTTGCTAGAAGTTACATTGCCACTTTTGACAACAAACTGCCTGCCAATAAGCATGTCATAAAGCATAAACAATAGTGGTTTAAATATGCCAAGTCTGGTCAGCTTTATATGCAGGCCCTCTAGGCATACGGTATCGAATGCGTTCTCCAAGTCAACCAGACATTGTCTTTTAGAATTGTTCAACTGGGAATTAGAAACATGCTTAGACGCGGCTTGAATTTTGTCAAGTCCCACCCTAAAGCCGAAATGATTATATGGGATAGCTTTGTTATCGTCAACCGACTTGGACGGAGGTCTATTTATAACTTTCTCGAATACTGATACTCGGGAGAAGAAGGGGGATTCGCCGGATTGGAGTTGTCCTTTCCCTTATTGCGTAGAGGATGTACCACATCTCTTTCCCAATTCACCAGATAATATGCATTATTCAGCGCGTAAATGGCATAAATGTCCACAGCTTCCTGAGGTAAATGTCGTAGCACATTGTTGGATATACAACTCTCATTCTAGGGCGTCTTTTCTTGAAGAGACCTATTTAAATATAATTATTTAATAGTGATAGAGCTGCTAATTGCGTGTTCAAAGTTTCACAACCACGAAATTTAATTAGCACCAAGCCTTGGTTCTCGAAACTCCAACTAAACTTAGATCCTAGTTTAGTTTATTCAATTACTTTTACTTGATATTATGCACTAACTACATTACAACATCGTCCTTGCATAAACTCGTCAAAAACTTCTGCTGAATCATTCATTAGCTCCGATAGCCCAAATTGTGGGTATTTGTATAGGAAGTAGTTAACATTATGCGTCACTGATTGGTGATTGACGTTAGTTAAGGCTTTACCTATAAAGCCTATCTATATAGACCTTCTTTGCTCTTTCATTGCTTAAATTTAGATGCAATCATTTACATTACACGATCCAATTTCGTTCCAATTGCGTCAAAGAGATTCATTTCAAATTTATCTTCAAGTTCAAAAGTACAATCAATGTTGATGGATACTCCTATCCGTGTACCTATCTTAAATTTTCCAAAATCAAATTAAAATCAGCGCAGCAATAATTATGTCGGAAGCCATGTCAAATTTCACAATTATGTTTGATTAAAATCGAAACATGTATCTTAACTTCTGAGTGCGTAAGTCGCAGTTATCAATTTTGATGTCTCGTTTAATTGTCTCATAATTTTCTTTGTTTGTTTTTGATTTCATTTGTTTGTTTATTAAAAATAAAAAGCTTAGTTGTACATACATTCATGAGTCTTCATCATGAATTCTTTAAACTTGCGCAACTTTCTTAAAGTCTTTTGCAATATTTAACTTCCAACACTATAAGTGCATCATCGACAGCCGCATCAGACAATAATAAGAATAATTTGTTTTCGTAACAACATCTCAGAGTAGTGCTAATTTTCTTTATCAATCTTATTTTACGACAAGATATGTGACAAATTTTATTGAAACTACCTTCTCTGTAGATATTTTTTAAAAATTTTATTTGCATAGAACAAATTTTGTAACAAACATTGGGCGCCACTTTTTCTTCTATAAGTATATGTTTTCAAAGTTAAGTCTTGGAGGACAGTTTATATTGTTTACTTAGGTATACTTATTAGATTGTAGTTAGCAGGTGTAAAATAAGTGTAAATAATCATTGATAAGTATAAAATTAGACATTGTAGATGTCAGCTTGTAAAATAAAATCCAGCTAAGTCTAGTTGAAAATATTGAATTTTAAAAATAAACAAGAAATTAATTTAAACATTTTATAATCGATTTAACCAGAAGTACAAAAAATTTGTTCTAATTTAGGAAATGATTGTCATTGGAAACGTTTGTAAATATTTAACATTTTTTCAATCTTGTGTCATTTTTAATTTACCTACAATCTATTTGATGAAGAAATGAAAAAACCCCATCAGGTTGCCTAAGTTAAATGTTTTAAATGTATATCTTTGCTTTTTTTTAGGAAAAGAATGTTGAGAATTTAATCTAAAATAAAATTGTCTTGCAGATATCTTAATAGGTATACATAATGTATTGTTTTATTTGTTTAATTCCCAGCTGTACACACCAAGGGTAGGTTTCAAAAGTCACAAGTTATGTTTTTGAAAGGAAATTAAAAATCATCAAACACATTATGATTAGCGATTATCCATTATTTTGTTTTTTGGTTACTTTAACGTTGTTTAAATATAAGTGTAGGTAAGGGGTATAAGAGAGGTAAAAACAATGAGTTATGGGTAGTCATTAGTTTTGTTATATCGTTTTGACAATATCAAATTGTTTTTTTTTTTTGTGGCCTTTAAAGATTAAAATATTTGTTATTGTTGTAGGTGGTGGTTTTTATTTTTATTTTCGAAACAGTGGCATGTGGTTATTGATATGACAGAAAAACGTGTGTCCTAGAAGATAAAACAATCTGGAGGAATTTCCGAACACCTATGGTAGGTAAGCTAGACGAGTATATTTAAGTTAAGTGGCTGAGCAAATTTGTATTTTGAGTTTATTTACAGACATAACATTAATACAATACATTTTTGTAGGGTAAGTTTATGAAAAAGGTTTTCGGAAAGACAGACCAACCTACTTTCAAGTTTTACATATATCTTTGAAGACTATATTAAAAATAAGCTTATTAACATAAAAAATCCATAACTGCTATACAAGTATGAATATCAAATCAAACAAAAAAGTTGTTTTAAAACGAATTAAATGTATTTTAAAGTGTTTTTAAAAGAATAGGACCTAAAATGGAACCTTGAATGTGCCCATGAAATTCTGTTTCAAAACAGAGAAATACAATTATTATCTTTTTTTCTTCCAGAAGGTTTACATTGTTTTACATACTTAAAGCTATGTACAGAAGATTGTCAGATTTAATAGATCTATCAGTGCCCTGGTAAAATCTGCCAATAAACTGACAATAGCCCAATATCGGAGTTTCCAATATAAACTTGACAACTTTAAATTTAATTTGTGAAGGCACCTTTTCACTAATCATCGAATTGTCTTTTTTAATTAATTCAGTAAACTTAAAATTTGTATCATGGTAAAGTACTTAAAACGTTTGCAAATTACACACATTCCCAATTGAAAGTCAGAGTCGCTGATCGCAACTTTAAGTTCTTTAACTTCAATTTTCTGTCGTAATTCTCGCCCTAGAATACAGTTCATCATTTCTTTTTTGTATTGTGATATTGCCGTGTCAGTTAGACAAGGGTTGGTTATATTGTCGAAATTTTGGCTGCCGTTTAGGCGTCCATAGTAAACGATCCAAACCAGTCAGTTCCACCGCGTTCTCAAAACTGGCCATCGTTCAGACTAATAAAGTCGTATTTTGCATGAGGATTTTGGTTTACACCCATACAAGATCAAGCTGGATCAAAAATTGAATTTAGAGCGATGTTTGTTCTCTGATTGGGCTCTGGAGAATTTCATCGCAAAATCATCAAGCAAAATATGCATCATTGGTATGGTGAAAGTTCACATTTGCTTAAACAAATAGTCAAATGCCTATCAAGTCAAAGATAATTTATTTGTTTACGGGAAGGCAGATTTTTTTTAAAATGCTGTTTTGATTTTGTATCTTTGCAGTTGATTTGTTGCATGTGTTCAGAAATTGTCGCATGTTCTGAATAACGGTTTCGAAAGGTTTTAAGACTTTTGAAACAGGTTTTTGGGATGACAGATCTGACAATATTGTAAGATCCTACAATCACCGGTAGTTTCAAGTATAAGAAGTATCGACCGATTGACTTCCAAAGTAGAAAGAATTTCCTTACCTTAACTAATTACGTGGATATTGTTGCTGCTACCCATCTTAATGCTTTTATTGCTTTCTTTTTCGATAAGGATATTACATATTTTCATTTTCAAACTTATGGTTGGAATAAATGATCTCGATGTGGTTGAGGCTGTGATTTCTGTAACATCCAATGCTGTCGGGGTAGATTACATTCATCTAAACACTAGAAAGAAACAATTTTGCAAACAATATTGCCTTATATAACACCCATTTTAAATTCGATACTTACTACAGAGATATATCCGCGCCAAGGGAAATTGGCTAAGATTATCCCTATACCCAAAAACCCTGACTACACTGAGCTTAGGCAGATATCTATACTGGCTTTCCTGTGGAAAGTTTATGAACAAGTTTTACAAAAACAAATCAATGAATACTTAAATAACCCAACTACAATCTGGGTTTCGTAAAAATCACAGCTGTACTACAGCTCGAATTAAAGTAATTGATGATCATACATATGTGACAAACTGCGAAGCTCTTTTAATGTTTACAATTTGTCAACAAAGTTAATTTCTAATTATTTAAGTGAAAGAAAATAAGCGGTATACGCAAGAAATATGTTATCAGTAAAATGTTCTACCCGTTCGTAAAGGTGTTCCGCAAGGATAAATTTTAGGTACACTTTTGTTTTCGATATATGTACATAAATGCGATTCCCAATATAATGTGGTTCAATGTGGTTCAAAATTCAATGATGCATACTTATGCTGCTGATGTCCAGATATACTAGAATTTTCCTTAAAAAATTAGATCTAACCGATCTATCACTTGAAATAATCATATAAAAATGTGGTTCGGCGACTACTATCGGTTGCTGAAGCATACTCTGCTAACAAGAATGATATTAGCCAAATCTCTATCAATTCCAAAACTTTTAAATGGCTGTGAAATATTTTATAATTGCGATGCTGAAATTAAAAAAAAAAGGTTGGGATGATAACTTCCCATCCCGTCTGTCGATTTGTCTTGATTGAGCCCCCGCAGACTGCAGACTTTTTATCGGCCGATAGTTTGGTCGGTTTGGGCTGAAAGTGCGCACAATGAGCCAACTAAACAGTTTGGTTGGTGAACAGGGCGCAGACTATCCAACAGTCGGCCCACTATTCTCGAATCAACAATTGTGATTTGGGCGACGTCATATTCAAAATACACGCACACGACGCCAAATCGACTAAACAATCGTCATGTATGCGCAGGCGTGTATGCGCCAATACTGATTAAACAGTCGGCCGATAGTTGGCCGACAGATTAATTTGAATGTAATCGGGTAGCCTCTCAAACTTTTTTATCGGCCGATATTGAATCGCTGTAGTGTGCGCATATGCATTCCTCTACATACTGATTGAGAAGCCGACCAAACTATCGGCCGATAAAAAGTCTGCAGTCTTTGGGGGCTCTAAAAGTTTGTAGGTGTTGTGTTAAAAAAGTTGTCAGTTGAATTATTCTTAAAAATTTCAAAATTACCAACAATATTTTGCATATAATGAAATAGTTTTATTTCAAAATCAAGATTTGTTAAAGAGATTTTTAGTCGAAAACCAATTTTTACTAATTTTAGTAGCATTTCTTAAAGTTTTTATTTCTTATATAAACAAATACAAATTGGATGAGTGAAACTAATTTATAGTCAATATCTTCTATTGTTCACGAGATTTTGTGAAGCGAACATCAATTTTTACCAAATTTTCGTACTATTTTTTGTAGATTTTATTTTTTTATGAATAAACGGACTGTTGGATTCTTATAAAATTAAATATTGAATATCGAAAACAATATTTTCAGTGAGATAAAATAAGTTTGAAGCCAATATCTCAAAGTTTTGAAAAGACATTTAAGTCAAAAATCAATTTTTACCAACTTTTGTTAATTTTGTTTAGGTTTTCATTTTTTATAAAAAAAAACTGTCCATTCGATTTTTCTCAAAATTTTTCCGAATGTTGAAAACAATATTTCTTATCAGTTAAAATTAGTTGAAAGCCATAATCTTAAATTTTTGAAAAGATATTTGAGTCGAACATTGAATTTTACCAACTTTTGTAATTTTTTTTTAGGTTTTAATTTGTTTTCCCTTTCCTTTCCTTTCTTTTCCTTTCTTTTTCAATCTTTGCCAAGAGCGGACGAAATGGCTGCCCACAAATCGTTTCGTATTAAACAAAAATTAGCTAAAAAGCTAAAACGAAACCGATCGGTGCCCCAATGGGTCCGTCTACTTACGTACAGGAAACACAATCCGGTACAACGCTAAGAGGCGTCACTGGAGGCGTACAAAGTTGAAGTTGTAAGCTGTGGAACGTATTTTTCTGGCATTGTGGTTTATCTTAAATCTAATAACCACGAGGAGCCGAGATCTGCAGGACACTTCTTCAAATTTTGTAATCTTAATTTGGTGTCAATTTGTTTTTCTTAAAATTTTACTAGATGTTGAAAGCGTTATTCTTCGTTGCACAAAATTGTTTTGGAAATAAAATCATTTTTTGTTTGTAAAATTTTCGAGGTGACAAATTTTTTTTTTTCAGTTTTTTTGATTTATAAAAAACCGTTAGTTGGAATTTTTTTCCAAAAATATATTTGTTTGGTATCGCGTTACAATATATAATATAAAATTTAATTCAAGTCTCTAGCGTTATTGGTTCGTGAGATATTTAGGGTTAACCAAAATTTTCACCTTTTTTTTCAAATTGCTATGGTAAGAAAAACCACCCACTCAATTTTCTTGAGAGCCCTTTCTGCATCTTTCTGCATTATTATCTGTATAACAGAATTTATTTAAAGTCGATATCTTTACTGGTTCTTGAGCTATGGACGACGAAAAAAACGTCGCGAACGTACGGACGTACATACACACGCACGCACAGACATCCCTCTAAAAATCTTTTATTTCGACTATAGGGACCTTGAAACGTCGAAAAATGTCAAAATTTTCAATTCGACAAATCGAACCGATTACAATAACTTCCCATGGGAAGTTAAAAATTTCATTTAATATTGCACAATTAAACTATTCTTTATTATAATAAAAACTGGCAAACCGATGTATTGGTGTAATAAGTTTAAATTTCCGGTATATTAGAGATCTATGGGAAAGAAAAATCTTAATAGCTGTAATGATTCTATGGAATTTACTTCGATTGTACTTAACAGTGATTGACGACATGCAAACTTTTTCAAAGAGTTTACACTAAATTTTTTTAAATTGTGGCTCAATTTTTTTTAAATTTAAGGCAGCATCTAAAACTCAGTAGACGTTTATTTTATCGTAAAGATAAAAATCAGCAAAATGACTGTCGTTGCCGCCAAAGCTACTGTCAAAGTCAAAAAGTGTTAAGTCACTAGATATGTAGATATCAATGAAAAAAATAACCGGTTAGAAAACTTTTCCCAAAAAACTAAGTTTTACCAACTGTGTCTACAAAATGTTCACCATTTTTGTGGAGATATTAAGGCTTGTATGTATATTTCTATTTCAAATAATGGCGTGTGTTTACTTGTGGCTGTCATAATTAACCCCTTACTGAAAAACCCTATATAGAAACGATGGTCAGCAAATACTGACCATTCTAATCTGTTCATATTGAACAGATGTCTATTTAAACTAAACGTAAATTTTCTCAACGAAAAGGTTGAATGATTCCATAAAAATATTTTACTGAAAAATGCTGTTTAAGCTTTGCATCCCTTTTTTGACGAATAACTTAACTAACTTTACGATTAAGATGAATAAACTTAAAAATTCCTAGCATTTCGACATAGTCGCATTGTGATTTATGGATGTAATATATAAGAACATATAGCTTTAAGTATGCATCGACTTAACCCGAAATTTTGTAATAATGACCTTATTTCCAAAAGATTTAATAAATTATAAAAATTTCTATATGAAGTTGGAATTAAGTCCCAACAATCTTCAAATTTCCACACCGCGTTGCTGTGTTTGTTGAACCAATCTTCTTCTTCTTAAATTCCCCCTAAAATATTTCGACACTCACAGAAAACCCCCTTCAACTTCACAAAATTAAAAAGAATACAAAAAAAACGACGACCCACCACCTGTCATGACCATCGCATCTCATCTGGCAATTGTAAATTAAATTTGAATTTCAAATTTCACCGTTGTCGTCGTCGTCGTTGTCGTACCGCAAAGCACCCAGCGCAGCGCAGCACAATGACAATACAAGGTTGCGAAATTCCTCCAGAAACTGATAAATATCTTCATATTTATATCTATATGTAAAGTGTATTAAGATAAAGAAGTGCTAACAACAAAAACAAATATCATCCGAAACACCCCCACATAAATTCATCATCATCATCATAATCATCATCGAAACAATAAACCAAGCATCTTTTTACCCAAAGAAATTAATACAATATTTTTCTTACGATTTCTTAAGGAATGATGTCTTCATCTTTTAGTTTAAAATATCTTTCTTTTTTTTCAATACCAAAAAGTGAAAAAGAAAGACATCAAAAAAGATCCAAATAATGATAAATTCCAAATAATAAATAATCTCCTTTAAGCCGTTCCACACGCTCGTAGCTCGCGGTACAAGTGTCACAGATACGCGTGTCGGGCGTGCGAAGCAATGAAGCATTGCTCCTCCCTCCCCACCACAAAAAAGGTGAGGCGCTAAGCAAACAACCTGTAAATCTCCTATATACCTTACCTACCTACATAACCTGGTGTTTATATCTTGTATAATGTACCTACATAATATCGCCCCCAAATAATAAGAGACACATCTTTCAGTCTAATCAATGGTAATTAATAACTATACCGCAACACTCTCGCAGGCAACTTGAACTTTCTATGAAAAGGTATAAAAGTACATTTGTGAGGGAGTGAGAAATGGAGTTGAGCTCGATCTCGAGACTCCTATCCATGCTCTAACTGACCACTGCAAATAAATCACTAAAATGAGATAATATTTTTTTTTGAAAATCTAAAAAACTTAAATTTAAAAAAGAAACAAATCCAAAATTTATTGCCGATTAATTTTTGGGTCTTTTCAACGATAGGTAGGTATTATTTATCTTTCAAGAGGGAATACGTGTTTTTCAAAGCTTTTTATGCCAGCTTGTTGCATGATATGCTCCAACTTATGATGGATTTATGTTTTTGTTTGTGTTGGGTGCTTGGGAAGGGGGTGTAGGTTGAAGAGGGTGAACGTGAAAACGTGAGTTTAGCTTGTTATCTAGGTCTTAAGTTCGATAGACATACAACAACAAAAAAAACTTTAGATCGAAAATATTTAGGTAATAATATAGAAGAGAAGACCAGAAAGATCAACAAAGACACACATCTGGGCTACAAGGTCCATGCCGCGCCATCCACCATACCTCTAGATCCAAAAGATACACGTCAAAGGCTCATTACCACCTGTTCAAATGCATGTAACGCCTAAAATTTCATCTTTCATATACATAGACAAGACATATGTACATATATATCGTTTCTCATTCGAAAAATATAGATACATATAGATTTTTATATTAAAAGTAGCATGTTAATTAAATTGCGTTATAATTCAAATTGACGCGCGGTTGTTGTGTGTTGTGTTTTTATTTTTGTTGGACTGTCAGTTGGAAGATCAATAAGCGTTTATATGTCAACAATGTAGTATGTAGCTTTAAGTCCGTTACACCACCGAACCGCCGCGCCGGCCTTGCCGCCCACTCAAATTTTCGATTCGAATCTCTGGAAATTATTCTCTTGTCATATTCAATGCTTATCTGGAGCAATGAAACATTTACATATATTGCATCCAAAAAAATTTGTTGGCATTTTCCCATCGTAGATACTTTTCTTTACTTTATAGATATTTTACCATAATATAGACTGTAGATACAAAAATTTATTAAAAGTGGAATGCCCTTAAGACGACATTACCAGCGTCGTCGTAGTCGTCGTCGACGTCGTCGTCGTCGTCGGCCACCGCCGCCGCCGTCATGCAACGTGCCTCGTGCGTCTCTCATGCCTATATCATCAAGCCCCGCACCGATATAAGAAAAATGGTCACATTATTTAGTGATGTGAATTATTGTGGAATTTTTGTGTGGCAGTATTTTGAATTTGGCTTTATTTTTGTCTTTTATTTGTTGTTGTTGTTGCTGGTGGGCTTAAGCTTTATAGTAGGTAGGCAGTCATGAATTTTTTCTTCTCTTGTTCTCATTATTCAATTAAGCTTCGACTCCTATAAATATTTATGATTTTTAAAATGGCATTTTTCTCTGATCTATAAAAATCGAAGTTTGTTTTGAGCTATTTATAAAAATAAAATCAAATCATGCCGATCGATGCTTTAAATGAGGAACAATATTTTCTTGGGCGCCTAAAATGGTTTATTTTATTCAAAATTTGTTGTATATGATTTCCGTGAGTGTTTCGAGATTGAAGAAAGATTTATTCAAAAACTATTGATATTGAAATTTATGAATGAAAAATTAAATTATTTTTGATTCTGTTTGAGAAAATAAATATATTTATTCATACATGAGAAATCAACAAAAATTAACGTAACTTCTTGTTACCATAATAGAAAATAAAACTAAGGTGTATTTATTTGTAAACGGAAACGGAAAGTTTGAAAACAAATCGAATTTAAAGGGAAATTCTTTATTTAACGCCTAAAATTCAATTTAGCTGAAGGAAATTTTAAAAATGAATGGCAAATAGTGAATAGTATACTTAATAAATCTCAATTGCTAATGAAGATTGTTCAACGATTTCATTTAATCTACAAGCAAGTTCTAGTCACCCATCTTATGCACTTTGTAATCTGGTTAACTATAGGCCTACATATATCACTCTTGCCTTCGATAATTAAAGTTTTTGAAAAAGGTGTACAAAATAGAATGGTGAGCTTTTTTACGAAAAAACGAAAGCAATAAATCAACCGAAAAGATGCGTTGTTACATTTCTGTTCTTCTTAAATATTTGTAAGTCTTGACAGAAAAAAGAATACAGCCGCATTATTTGTTAACATATCAAAAGCTTTTGACATGGGTAATCACGAAATTTTGATTAGCAAACTTGAAAATTATGGGTTTCGAGGCTTCATTAGTGATTGGTTAAGATCTTATTCAAATATAAAAACTCAAAGAGTGAAATTTGATAGTATTAGGAGCTATTTAAAGACATTTGATTTGGCAGTTCCACAAGGTTCGGTTTTAGGACCAATACTTTTTTTGCTATACATTAATTCTTTATTCAGATACAGATAGTTGTCTGAATCTTATATCTGATATAAATTGGTATCTCAGCTTGTTAAGAGTCTGGTTTGCAGAGAACAAATTGATAATAAGTTTTATTACCAAGATAATGTTTTTCAGTTTATTTGGTCAAACGATTGTTGATGATGATATCTTTTTCCATGCTAACTGAGTGTCCAAAATGTAATCTTTTTAACTGCACCTGTAATCCTATAGTTACTTTAATAATATTTGAGGATTCCATGAGGTGTAGTAATAAATGTTTTAAATTATAAATAGTTAATGAGTTCAAGTATTTAGGATTAATAATTGATTCAAGAATGAGTTCTTATAACTATGCAGCAAATCCTAAACAGTATTTTCGGGGCAATCTTAGAAGCTTCTTCTTTTTGCGTAAAGTTTGCTCTTCAAAATTGCTACTTAAAATTTATTATGACAACTTTTATTTGAAACTAGAATATTAAATTTCTTGTTGGGGAGGTTCATATTATAACAAAATACAACCTCTATTAGTTTTGCAAAAAATGTTCTAAAGAAAATATGTAGTACCTAAATCTCGCCTGTACCCTAGTTTGCCACTATTTAGAGATTTTAAAATTCGTTCAGTGTGACATATGTATTGTTATAAAGTTATAACAATTGTCTTAAAGAGATCTAGTAATCGTAATTTTAGAGAATCATTCATAATTATATTTAATGTGGAAACCGGTATATCGTAAAACCGCATTTAGAAATTTGTATAATGTTTTTCATCACAATCGAGTTTTCCTTTCATGGCCGGCTTGTGAGGCCTGCGCATGGCTTATATATCGTTGGAGCTGGTTTTTCAGAGCGATTTCTCCTCTTTTGCTCCTACTTCCTGATAAGTTAACTCAGGTGGCACAGCTCTGGATCCAACGTTCGTCGTTAGTCCACCTATAGGCTAACGATTTTCAGGAGCAAATCTTTGCATTATGAAATGGAAAACCACATTGACCATAAATCATGTGACAGCTGTCAAAAAGATAAACTCAAAAAAAAGTATTGCCAGATTGAAAACTACAAGTCTAAAAAAAAACTCGAAAGTATATCTTTAGGAAATTGTACTTCTTTTCACTTAATTTTTTTTTAAGAACATAAACTCCAAGATATCAATGAAAGGCGAAATGCTATCAGTTTTTTACATTTGAACTCGTAATAAAAATAAAGCTTTAATCTGTTAACACTTCTTGACATATGCTCTACTTTGACAAATAAAACTTAACACAAAACAAGTGACATCTGTCAAAATGTAATTAAATAATTCTTGCAAATTGTGCAAATTTTATCAAAAAACAAGCAATTTCTACCTTCACCAGAAAATTGTTTTCGTCAGGTAAGCAAATTTCGAGTTAAATCTGTCGATTTTCAAATTTAAAGAAATATCTTGCCAATTTCGAAAAAGAAACAATGTTTTTTTGAGGCGGTTGAATTATTGACTGGAATTTTCTTCAAAAATAGAGCCTCGGTGGAATTAACTGTGAATTCAAGAGACGTAACCACGTGACACACTAATCGTGTTGTAATTGATTTATTGATAGAAATCAATTAATCCGCGTAATAGACCCATGAATTGGGTCACTTCGCTAGACAATTTTCGTTTGACGTAACGCTGCCACCGACACTGATATGCCCCTAAAATTGCAGAATAAAAAATTATAAAATAATTGACTTCTTGATTGAACTTTTCTCGAGGCAGTGCGGATGTAGCCATCATGTTCCGAAAATCATAAAACTACAAGGAATTATCCTATGAAACCCCAACTTCATATAAATTGACACAATTACTTGTGTTTTAAATCATTTTTTCGTTATATGAATCTATTTTTGTTTACATTTTAAGGAATTCCCATTATTTATGTACATATGTATGTGAAATGACATTTTTAATGATATATTTTTTAAGAGGCAACGTAAATATTTTATTTAAATATTTTATCTATGTATACATTCCAATTGGTTTACCATAGGATATAAATAAATATTGCTTCCCTGCTTTTTTAAATCATCGACTATTGACCCACTTTACCTACACCTACATATGTATGTGTATGAAAAATTCATTGATCGGAAAAGAATGTCCTTATCATGGTCGTGTTTCATTAATAAAAATGTTGGTATCATATCAAAACCTACCTACCAACATACCTAATAGGTCAATATAACCCATAACAAATTTATTACATTTCCACCTCTTTTTTTGCCCATTGGTAGCTACTACGCGTTTTGTTTTTGTTTTTTTTGTTAAGATACAATATCCGCAAAAAACCTTGATTTATTAATTTATAGATACCTTCTACCTATCGTATATACCTATAGGGATTGTAAATATTTATAACAGGTAGGATTAAAATATTGTTTATTTTTTATTTTTTGAAATATCTTCTTACAAATTAAAGAAGAAGAATTTTTATTAAATCTTATCAGATCTTTTGCAATATTTGGTCCCACCATAAAATAGGAACCTTCTTTATCAATTTCAAAACCTACAACAACAAGCGTTGTATGACCCAGTCATGCATTTTATTTTTAATGCATACTATACTACGATACGACCACATCTAATGAAATTAATTTTTCCTTATATCGAAGCCGTACAAAAACCTACATAGTTAAAAAAGTCGTCTAGATTCTTAACAGAAGCGACAAAAATATGCTATCTTAACATCACTCAAAATTACTGCAATGCATTTCTTCAATTCTTCAACAGAGGCAACATAGATTCCACAAGCAGACAACATGTTTGAGACGAACATGTCCATTTGAACTTCCTAAAACCTCGTCTGTCGATTCGAACTGCAACTGTTTGATGTCGAACAAAAAAAGTATCTTTCTTCCTCATCATCATCATACAAAGATACTCCAACCAACATGTTGGATGGGAACATTTTGAATGTTATCATAAATTTTAGTTGGATTTGGAGGAAGACAAAATGTGTTTGATGCGCTTTTTGACGTCGCGTCGTCGTTCGGTCGTGTCGCGTGCGATTCACGATTCACCTGTGCTCAGCAGCTCACACGCACGTTGGCTAAACTCTTTTTTGATTGCACAACAACAACAGCAACGGCTCAGGCACATGGATGGATGTGGATTTGGATTTTGGATGAGGCCATGTATTAGCCGAAATGTATCTCAAAAATACGCATTGCGCGTCCAACCAGAAGAAAAACATTATCGACATGGTGCGGTGCGGTACGGTATGGTGCTAGTTGGTAATGCCTTCGCCTTGCCTGGTGCGACCGACACCGAACGCCGAAGACGACGACGACGACGATGTCTAAAAACTGTCAACCGGGTGGGGGTTGTTGGTTGTTGTTGTTGCCGCTGGTCGTTCCCGTCTTCGTGTCGTTGGTTTTTGTTTTTCTTCGTTCCTCGTTTATGTGCATTTTGTTGGTTTGGTTGGTGAACTAACATACTAACTACTGGCGAAGGCGACGATGATGGTGAGGCAGAGCCAAAGCCAAAGCCACAGAAACATCAAGACTCAAGAGCAAAGCAATACAACGGTATACACGCGACCGACCACCGCCACCGACACCGACAACGACACGACAACGTCAATGCTTAATGGGCGACAAAACTTTGGTCGTATTTAAAGTCAGTCTTAACAGTTCTACCGCAGTGGCAAGACGTTTTTCCAGTGAATTTCCATAACAACAATTTGCATTTCGAACACTGAACATTGTCATATTTTATCCAACACACAATCACACAGTCACTACACATATACCAATAAAAACATCCGCAGTCGTCAGTCGTCGTCGTTTTTCCATACTACGCTACGATATCCTGCTATTGGATTTTCCTATCAAAGATTTTCATATTTTCTAGTTTCTTCGATTTTTCATCAAATCAAAATCGTGGTTCTTCCGTGAGATTTGGTGTCTTCCGTCGTCGTCGTGTCGTTTGTCGTTTTATTCGTTTTTATTTTTCTTCTTCTCATCCGGTGTGTAATGTGTTGTATGTTATTTTATTTTAATACGATTTATTGGATATAATCAATCATTTGGATGTTTATACGAAGACGATACTTACCTATCTTATCAGTCGATTAAACAGAAGAAATTTATCGGTTTTTCATCATTATTTCATTTCGCAGCAACTACGAGTAGGAACTCTGACCGGTTGGATATTTATGCGAGAGTAGGAAAATGTTCAGACTTTTCCGATTTCGAAAATTTTTAATAACGAATGAATTTTGTATATTTTATGAATGTGGATCAAGAAACGAGCGTGATTTACAGTGAATACCTACTTAGTTTATGTTAAACTTAAAGAAAAATCTCATCTTTGAAAAGAAAAAAGAAATAAGAAAATTTTATATATTGATATGTCCTGTGATTGACGAAAATCAAAATAAAGTGAAAGAGTTTTTAATTTTTCTTTTTGAATTTTATTAGTTTTGTCCTGATTGAAAATTGTACTTCTTATTGAGAATTTACATGGTGAGCCTAAAAAAGGATTACATACGCATTTTTATAAGGAATAAATTATGTTAAATGATCATCGCCGAATGAATGTCGAATCAGCTAAGACTGCTTATTTTTATTGTGAGTATTTTTTGTTTTTTTGTTAATTCATGAAACTTACGTTGATTGATTAACGATTTATTTAATACAAAATTAAGTTTTTTTTATTTTAAAATTGAATTTTAAACAGTAGGATTTTGGAGTTAGTTCAATTATTATCAAGCATTTTCAACCACATAAATTATTAAATTTATATACCTACATAGGTACCTGGAAAGTTATTCTAATCGGTCCGATTTGTCTGCATTTCTCGACGTTTCAAGATCCAAAAAATCAAAATCTATAGTTTTTTAGAAAAATGTTCGGGATACCTTTTTTCGTCAGTCAAGTTTTAAGAACAGAGATATCAACTTCAAATAAATAATCGATAGGTATGTGCATATGCAGAAAGCATTTAAAAAAAAATATTTAATGGGTGTTTTTTTTTTTAAGTACAGTAATTTGAAAAAAGGATAGTGAAAAATTTGGTTCACCACAAATATCTCACGAGCCAATTGGCATGAACTTAAAAAAGTCAGCAGGCAGTTTTATTTTAGAATTCCAAAAGGCTGAAAAAAATTGTCATCCCTTTTTTGTCTTCTAAATTCGTCAATTTCAGTCGAACTTAAGACTTTTTTTTCAAATTAAGTTAAGATAGGTATTCGAATCTCAAAAACAAAGTAATGCATATTCTAATTGAGGTTATTGCAGCAAAAACAATTGTTAACTCTTTTTTTTAAACAGAAGTGAATATACTAGTTGTTTAAGATTATTTTAAATAAATCTATTACCGCCAGTAAAATACTTATGTACATATGTAGTTAAGTTTTGCAAATTCGAAAATTTAAAGTAAAATTTTTCAAAAACAAAAAGTTTTAGCTTTTTAAACTAAAAAACATGCAATGACAAAATTAATTTTATCACAACATGCTAACGGGAAATAAACGACAATTTAAAATACCATAATTTAAACTATTTCAATATAAAAAGTTCGTATACAGATATAGATAGATATATAGATAGATAGATAGATAGATAGATAGATAGATAGATAGATAGATAGATAGATAGATAGATAGATAGATAGATAGATAGATAGATAGATAGATAGATAGATAGATAGATAGATAGATAGATAGATAGATAGATAGATAGATAGATAGATAGATAGATAGATAGATAGATAGATAGATAGATAGATAGATAGATAGATAGATAGATAGATAGATAGATAGATAGATAGATAGATAGATAGATAGATAGATAGATAGATAGATAGATAGATAGATAGATAGATAGATAGATAGATAGATAGATAGATAGATAGATAGATAGATAGATAGATAGATAGATAGATAGATAGATAGATAGATAGATAGATAGATATATAGATAGATAGATAGATAGATAGACAGATAGATAGATAGATAGATAGATAGATAGATAGATAGATAGATAGATAGATAGATAGATAGATAGATAGATAGATAGATAGATAGATAGATAGATAGATAGATAGATAGATAGATAGATAGATAGATAGATAGATAGATAGATAGATAGATAGATAGATAGATAGATGATTTTATTTTTCGTCATTATGATACAAACATTTTTTTATTTTTATACATAAATCATTAAAGCATGGCTTCGGCCGTCTGCCTGATTGACATTTAATAAAAAATAAAAAGAAATTTGTGTTTTAGTTACATCTTACATCATCTTATATGTATATATAAAAGAAAGTCGTGTTAGTTACACTATTTATAACTCAAGAACGGCTGTACCGATATGGCTGAAAATTGGTGGGTAGGTAGCTTAGAGCCAGGAGATGGATATAGGATACTGTTTATTTTATCCCGTTCGACAGCGTTCCCGTGTGACTTGACATAAAACCTCAATCACTATAAAGCTTCGTATAACAAAAAAGAATCAGACTTGGAATAACAAAACGCATAATCGTGAAATGAATGACGGATTTAATCGAGAATTGGAACGGAAACGTGAATATGATCACCAGGAATTAGATTTACTATAGTTGAAACGAATGTACCCCTGTTGAATTCCCATCAAAAGGAATTTTATTGACTACTTTAATGAAGGCAATCGATGATGAAAATGGTGGTTTATATTTCCTAGATGCAACTGGTGGAATTGGTACGACATTCCTCATGTCAGTAGCTTTAGCCACTGTTCGTGCGAGATCCAACATAGCGGTTGCAGTTGCTTCTTCTAGAATAGCAGCCAAATTGTTAAAAGGATGCCGTACGGCACATTCAGCAATAAAATTGCCGTTAAATTATAAAATTATTGAAGAACCAACGTGTAATATTGCAAAACACTCCGCAATGGCCAACTTTTTTTTTGGCATCTAAAATCGTCATCTGGGACGAATGCACAATGGCGCATAAACGTGCATTAGAAGCACTTAACCGAACATTGAAAAATGTACGCAATGTTTCGAGATGTTTTGGAGGAGCAATACTTTTACTGTCTGGCGATTTCTTCCAAACACTGCCAGTAATTCCAAGATCTACGACGCACGATGCAAACGAAATAAACGCTTGCCTCAAATCGTCGAATCTATGGCACTATGTGAAGAAACTGCAGCTAACAGCAAGCATGAGAGTTGCATTTGCATTGCTTAATGATACATCTGCTAAAGATTTCTCTGAACAATTGCTGACTATCGGTAATGTTCAAGTACCTGTCGATGAATCGAGCAGATTGATATCATTTCGAAATAATTTCTGTAATTTTGTCTCATCAAAAGACGAACTTATCAACAATGTATTTCCAAACATTATTTCTAACTACAAAAATAATTAATGGATGAGTGAGCGAGCAATTTAAGCGGCTAAGAATAAAGATGTAGATGAACTAAAATACATAATTCAAAATAAGATCATTGGAACAATGCATTCATTAAAATCTATTAATTGCGTCACAAATGAAGATGAAGCCACCAACTATCCAATTGAAATTTTAAACTTTTTGGATGTGCCTGGCTTATCACCCCACAATTTACGTCTAAATGTTGGCTCCGTAGTAATCATGCTTCGAAACATAAACCAACCAAAACTGTGCAACGGTACGCGTTTGGTAATTAGAAAATTGATGAACAATGTAATTTACGCGACGATACTGAAAGGAAAATTCAAAGGTGAGGAAGTTCTCATTCCGAGGATACCGATGATCCCAACCGACATGTCGTTTAAATTTAAAAGATTTCAATTTCCGATCCGTCTTGCATTTGTCATGACCATCAACAAATCACAAGGCCAATCCTTAAAAGTATGTGGTCTGAATCTAGAACATCCATGTTCCGGAACCTATCTGCGTTGTTTGTTTTCACGTCTGATAATAAAACGAAAAATGTCGTGTATCACAAGGTACTTAAGTAAAGAGCAACCTATGTACTAAAATACAGATAGGTACAATAACGAATGGTTAATGTAGGTACTTCATTTGTTTGTATTTTCTTATAAAAAGAAAAATATAAAATTAAAAATTCTGCTTATTTATTGTCTTTAAGGCGGAACAGAGTTCGCCGGGTCAGCTAGTTTACAAAATAAATAGTAGCTTAATTGTTTTGAAATTAAAAATTTTCATTTATAATATTGTTTCGGTAAGTTATTGCTTGTTAACTTCCCATAAGAAGTTATTGTAATGGGTCCGATTTGTCAATTTGAAAATTTTGACATTTCTCGACGTTTCAAGGTCCATATAGTCGAAACAAAAGATTTTTAGAAAGATGTCTGTGCGTGCGTGTGTACGTACGTTCGTACGTCCGTATGTCCGTACGTCCGTACGTTCGCGACGTTTTTTTCGTCGTCCATAGCTCAAGAACCAGTAAAGACTTTAAATAAATTCTGTTATACAGATAATAATGCAGAAAGATGCAGAAAGGGCTCTCAAGAAAATTGCGTGGGTGTTTTTTTTACCATAGCAGTTTAAAAAAAGGTGAAAATTTTGGTTAAACCAAAATATCTCATGAACCAATGACGCTAGAGACTTGAATTAAATTGTATATCATAGATTGTAACGTGATACAAAACAATTATATTTTTGAAAACAAATCTAATTAACGGTTTTTTTAATAAATAAAAAAAAAAACTGAAAAAAAAATTTGTCACCAAAAATTTTACGACTTAAATATGATTTTATCTCCAAAACAATTTTGTGCAACGAAGAATAATGTTTTTGACATCTGATAAAATTTTGGAAAAAATCTAATTGACAGTTTTTTTATAAAAAATAAAAGCCTAAAAAAAACATTACTCTAAGTTGCTAAAAATTGAATTTCGACTCAAATATCTTTTTAAAAACTTGAGATTAAGACTTCAAACTTATTTTATCTAATAAGAAATATTGTCTTCAACATTCTGAAAAATGTTGAGAAAAATCGAATTGACAGTTTTTGTACAAAAAATAAAAACTAAAAAAAAAATTAATAAAAGTTGGTAAAAATTGATTTTCGACTCAAATATCTTTTCAAAACATTGAGATATTGGCTTTAAACTACATTTACCTTTGAAAAATATTTTTGTCAACATTCAGTAAAATTTTGAAAAAAAATCGAATTGACAGTTTTTTTACAAAAAATTAACAACCGAAAAAAAAAATGAACACAAGTTGGTAAAAATTTTGTTTACAAAAAATTAACAACCGAAAAAAAAATTTAACACAAGTTGGTAAAAACTGATTTTCGACTCAAATATCTATTCAAAAATTTGAGATAATGGCTTTTAACTAATTTTAACTTATTAGAAATATTGTTTTGAACATACATTGGGATAAAATTTTGAGAAAAATCGAATTGACAGTTTTTTTTACAAAAAATAAAAAACTTAAAAAAAAAATTATAAAAGGTGGTAAAAATTGATTTTCTACTCAAATATCTTTTCAAAACCTTAAGATATTGGCTTTAAACTACTTTAATCTTTCAAAAAATATTGTTTTCAACATTCTATAAAATTTTGAGAAAAATCGAATTGACAGTTTTTTTTACAAAAAATAAAAACCAAAAAAAAAATAATACTAAAACTTGTAAAAATTTACTTTCGACTCAAATAGCTTTTCAAAAATTACAAATATTGGCTTTAAACTTATTTTATTTCACAGAAAATATTGTTTTCGATATTCAGTAACTTTTTTTATAAAAATGCAACAATCTGTTTTTTCATAAAAAAAAATAAAATCTACCAAAAATAGTACGCAAATTTGGTAAAAATTGATACAATATAGACAAACTTTTAAGCAAGACAAATTGACAGACGGGATGGGAAGTTATCAGTGTGGGTCGCATCCCAGCCTCTTTTTTATAATAGTTTAGAAGTAGCTTTACATCTGATTCGCAATTTAAAAGTGCTCTTACTTCAGATTCAGATTTAATATCACTGCCTAGATACAATCTACGAGTTTCCTTGAGAACAGGACATCTACCAATAAAGTGTACTACATCTTCTCGCTCCGCGAAGTTGCAAAGGCTGCAATAGATATACTATAGATAGATAATATACATTTACGTAGTGGGGTTTCTTTGATTTGTTGATATTAATGTAGACTAAAAAAGATAGTCGAATCTGAAATGCTATACAACGGACAAAATTTTGGCAAGAAGAGTATTTAATGCTAGATCTCTAAACAAGGGCCGATCCAGACTTTTAATCAGGAGGGGGGTCACACACTTAACAAAAAGATGAGTGTTTGAGCACCAATTAAAAATGTTCGCTAAAGGAGGCTGACAAAATTTAAATAACATAATGTATAGCTTAACCTTACATTTACATATTTCAAGGGCTAGAGTGACAACTTTAAATATTAGATCATTTTAGAACTCTGTTGTCCAGCAAGATATGGTCCAGCTATTTAATTTAGACGACTCACTAAATATCAAAGCATTCCACAATTCTTACAGTTGTCTAAATACTAAAAAAAACTACAAAAATATCAAAGCGAAAACCCCAGAAAATTAAAAAGTTTGCCAGAAAAATGACGTGGTCTTTTTTTCGTAGAAAATAAAACAGGCTTTGATATGAAGAATGTAAAGACTTGCTAATTTTTTTCGGCCTCGATTTTCGGGAGTCTTTTATTAAATAAATAAGGTGGCGCAACATTCCGTTGAGAACTAGGGCCTAGTGACTTACAACTCTCAACCATTCCTGTGTACCAGTAATGTTGTCAGGGATGGAAGGGACTTACAGTTTGAAGCCAAATCTGAACGGTAATTGTTAACTAAATAAAAGTTTTTAACGCAAATTAATTTAATTTGAAAAAATGACCAAATACCTAAATTTTATCACTAAATGTTAACGGGAAATGAACGAAAATTTAATAAACCATACCTCCTTTAATATAAAAAGTTTTTATAAGTTTATTAGTTTTACTTTGACTTGTTGACATTAATGTAGACTAAAAGTAGATGACGAATGTGAAATACTACAAAACTAAATCACAAAAAACAAAACAATTCATAATTGTCACAACTAATTACGGATAATCTTCTATAGTGAATGTTGTTTTGCTAATTTGAAAAGTAAAAATAAAAAATTTAAAGAATTCAAAAATATAACAGAACTCTAAATGTTGTTCTTTACATTTGTATCATGTGGTTAGAATATTTTAAACTCCTTAATAATTTTCTTAGAAGGTGAAGTTCAAGAGATAATTTTAATAAAAATTGGGAAAGTTATTTATTGTTAAAATGCAAATAAGTTTTTAATCAAGACTCAATTAATATTATTGGCCACAATTATGTAAATCAATTACTTTTGTTCTTTTCAGCTTAAGCCCAACAAAACAAGTATTTGCAAATGGTAAAAATGTTCCATTTTAAATGGAGAAAACTTAGTAATTTAAGATGTTCACAATTTGGAAATTGTGTTTTAAAGCTGATTTAACTTCATATGAATAAATGTCAGAATCAAAATCTTAGTAGTGCTGAAAAATGGCTAAGACACATTATACATATAGTCAAAAATTAAGGCTAGTTTATAATCAAGTGAACTGTTATTTTGGCATTGTAAGATACTGGAAAAAGATTTTTCCTATTATGCAGACAAAATCAGGACAAAATATGCATGCTTATTGGAAAAAAAGTAATGTTAGATTGTTACGAACAATTTTTAAAATCTTTTCCGATCACTTTTTGTTAAATGTTTTAAACTTAATACAAATCACAACAATTTATAATTTCTGACAATGTGTGAAAATTTGAACTGTGATAGGTTTTTGAATTAATCTTCCCTTAATTGTATATACGTATACCTAGGTATATATTTTTGGAAATCTACCGGCTAAATTATTGATCTTGAGCTTAAAAATTTGATTAAGATGTCATTGAAATCGAAATTATGTTTGAATAATATTTCAATTCTTTTTTTGAGAAAAACTTAAAACTCAAAACTCCCTAAGAACAAGTTTTGTGGTAAAAACAAGTTGTAAATAAGTTCAATAAGACTGCACCTAACAAAAATAAGACTCCATACCACATAAGCTTTAGTTTGGTATATTGAAATAATTAATTAAATAAAATGTCTCATATAATCATCAAAAATTGAGGGAGTGAAAATTTCAATGTGCAATGTGCTCATTTTTGAGTCTCACTGCTTAAAAGTGATTTTCCAACTTTGTTCATACCATCTTAATGTACCCTAAAATTTTCTATTGAACAGTTAGGAATGTGTGAATTTGGGATGTTTTTTTGGTGGCGTAAATTTAGTAAAATTTTAAATTTATTATGTCTCTTATTTGATGGCATTTCATTTTTAAAAAGAGGCTGGGATACGACCCACACTGATAACTTTCCTTCCCGTCTTTTGATTTGTCTGGCTTAAAACTTCTATTTTGTGTGAGATTCATAATTTGAAGCCAATAATTTTCTTTGTTCTCCTAACAATTGGGTCGAAAATCATTTTTTATCAGAAAACGTGGTTTGTTAAAAAAGTTGTCAGTTAAATTTTTCTAAATAAAAATAACTAAACTTAGCAACCACATTTTGCATATGATGAAATATTTTGATTGCAAATCTATTTTAGGTAACAAGATTTTTAGTCAAAAATCAATTTTTACCAAATTTAGCATTAGTATACTCAGCAAAGTCCAACGAACAGCCTGCCTGTGTATGGGAGGACCACTTCGCTCTACCCCCTCCCCCTCAATAGATGTTCTGTTCTATCTAATACCGCTGGACATTTTCAGCAAGCAAACGGCAGCTAATACTGCCATACGGCTTCAAGCCTCGTCTCTGTGGATCAATAATAGAATTGGCCACACCACTATTTTGAACTCGTTCAGAACTATAAACAGTAATATTGACTACACCATACCCCATCCTCAGTTTAATAACTATAGCTTCAAAGTGACTATACCTCCCATGTCTTCTTGGGAGAATACATCATTTTTGAACGATGGTCCTATAAATTTGTATACAGACGGATCAAAAACGGAGGATGGGGTTGGTGGAGGCGTATACTCAGATAGACTAAACTTAAGTCCCTCCTTTCGTCTACCCGATCATTGTAGCGTGTTCCAAGCTGAGATCCAGGCTATAAAAGAAGTCCTATCCTGGCTTAGAAAAAACGTTATATCAACTAATGATATACGCATCTTCTCGGATAGCCAAGCTGCGTTAAAGTCCCTAGACTCTGTCTCCACAAATTCACTAACAGCTCTAAATTGTCGATCATCTCTTACGGAGATGGCTACACAGTTCAACATTCACCTTTTCTGGGTGCCGGGCCATAGAGACATTCCAGGAAATTGTAAAGCTGACGAACTTGCAAAAAGCGGAACAACTTTACCTCTGCTGGCTCACAATGCTAGCATAGGTATCCCCTTAGCTACATGTAAGCTCATGCTAAAGCAAGATACCATAGAGAAAACAAACTTCAGGTGGAATAACACCACCACCTGTTTAGCGACAAAAATAATTTGGCCTAATCTTAGCGCCAGGCGCTCAAAACAATTAATCTCTCTGAGTAGATTGCACATTAGCTACGTTATAGGTGTCCTGACTGGGCAGTGGGCACTGCTTAATAGGAAGGCATGCTATTCGACTTGGAGCCCCTGCAAATGATTTTTGTAGGAGTTGCATGGACGAAGAAGAAGAGGAGATAATCTCTCATCTTCTGTGCACACGCCCTGCCTTATCACAAAGACGTAGAATCCACCTTGGAGAATACTACTTTAACGATACCAGCGATCTAAAAAATTCAGACATTACTTGTCTCCTATACGCTTCATTCGAAGATCCAATTGGTTCAACGAGTTAAGCTGATTAACTGATCCATGTGGTATCACAACGGACCATACTTTGGTCTAAGTGTGTTGGACGTCTCAACCAACAGCCACTTTAACCTAACCCTAACCAAACCTAGCATTATTATGTCTTGAAAGTTCTTATTTCTTATATAAAAAATACATATTCAATTTTTCTGAAAACAATATCTTACGTCAACAACAAAATTGAGCTTAGAATTAAATTATTTTCAAGTCAATACCTTCATTTATTCACGACATCAAGAATTGAACATCAATTTTTACCAATTTTGCGTAGATTTTAATTTGTATGAAAAAAATTGACTGTTGGATTTTTATAAAATATTTACTAAATGTCGAAAACAATATTTTCCATAAGATGAAATTATTTCGAAGCCAAAAGTCAACTTTTACCAACTTTAAGTAATACTTTTTTTAGGTTTTTTAATTTTTGTTAAAAAACTATCAATTTGATTTTTCTCAAAATTTTTTTCAGATGTCAAAAACATTATTCTTCGTTGCATCAAATTATTTCGGAGATAGAATCATTTTTTTATTCGTAAAATATTCAAGCTGACAGTACTTATTTAATGATATAAAAATTATTTAAAGTACTCGTAGCTTTTATTGGTTCGTGAGATATTTTGGGTCAACCAACATTTTGAGAGTCCTTTCTGCATCTTTCTGTGTTATTATCTGTATAGCAAAATTAATTTGAAATCGATGTCTCCACTGGTTCTTGAGATATGTACGACGAGATAAGCTTTCGTACATATACGTATGTACATACACACTCACACTCAGACTTCTCTCTAAAAATCTATAATTTGGATTGAAGAGACCTTAAAATGTCAAAAATTTTCAACATTTTCAATTCGACAAATCGGACCGATTACAATAACTTCCTATGGGAGTTAAAAATTAAGACTTTGTTTTTAAAATTCGAAAGACTAGATAAATATTTCGGTATTGTGAAATACTAAAAACAAGTTTGCTCCAATAGGTTTTTCAAATATTCCAGCCAAAGATTTTGATGTTTGCATATTTTTGAAAATCTACCGACCAAAATATTGATCTCAAAACTATTTAAAACAGCAAATATACATAATTTAAAAAGGTTTCTTTTGCAAATTTGCATCGATCGAATTTGAAATTTTATTTGAATAATAATTATTTATGACAACAAACTCAAAATTTAAAAATAAAAAACAATTGACACTCGAAACTGGGATTTTTTAGAAAAAACTTATGTCGAATTTGTTCAATAATATGAAAGAAATTGTTTTACGCTTCTTTAGCTTGCAACCAACAAAAATAAGCTTCCACATAACATACATAAGTGTCACATAGTTCAGGTTTTACATAATGTAAATAAAATGCCGCTTGGAATAATCGAAACTTGAGAGCGTGAACAAAATTTAAAATGTTAAAAATAATTGTTCATTGTCTTAATTGATGGAAGTAATCCCGGGGGAAATGAAATTCACAGTGTCCTCAATTTTGTATCTATATTACTTAAAAGTGGCATAAAAATGTTTGTTATTACTTATTAAGCTTTCTAATTTGTGAGTTGTTTTTATTCGTCAATAGTGTCAGTAGTGTCAATTGTGCGTTGTTAGAAATCAAATAATTCCAAAATTTCTTTGCCTAAAAGTTTACAAAAGTATACTGCACAAAAATTAAATTGTTTGAACCTTCGGAAGTTAGATATCTTTAAAAAACAAAGTATTTTTGAGAGGATGTGCATTGTACTGTATTTAGTTTTGAGTAAAATCAAATTTGTCACATTAATTAGTCACTACAGGAGTTTATAAAAATAAGACCTGAAGAATTCCACTCCTTTAAAAAGTTATCAGGTGATTTCAAAACTTTTTCCTCTACATTTATTTTATCACTTTAAGATGTTTAAGTTATATACCTTCTCATTAAATAATTTTTATATGTACAAATATTCAATCATTCATAAAATGTGCCTTCTTCCTTAACTCCCACAAACAACCCCCCTCTATCCCCATGATTCATTCTCATATTCATCTAGGTACACTTCAAAATTGTAAGTAGAACGTTTCTAAGCTCTTTGTGCTTTTTGTAGCTACAGTGCAAACGACCTTGTTACTAAATGACGAGATGTACCTTGCATATATTTTGTACCGCAACGAGGTAAAAGTTCCACATTTCCACCTCAACCTGTGTAACATATAGAACAGAAACCTCCTTATCTATTTTGTAAAAGATGGTTACATCGTTGCATTCCACCTGATTTATAAGTTGTTTACAAGAAGTACAAAAAGAAAAAAGTATCTATCTATGTATATGAACTGTACACTGTACAGTGCATCGCGCGACTGCTTATACAAAAAAAAACATATCCAAGGACATTTTTGTTTGGACTTCTGTGTCGAGTAGAGTTGGATTTGATGATGCTTATTTTTCCTTGTTGTAAATTTGTATCTTTAGCGACTTACATCTTTGCATAAAAGAGGTCGTCTCTGTTTATTACAAAACATTTAAAACTCGATTTTTATCAAGAACCAGATGGGATGAGCGACTATACGATGATGATGATGATGATGGCCATACGAGACAACGCGATATGCTATATGGCTCGAAGACCTGGTCCATAATGAAGCTTGTGATGATGTCGTTGTCTTCGTCGTCGTCGTTGGTAGATTCGGAGTTGGTGGTTGGATTGGAGGTGATTTGAAATCGAAAGTAACACAATCCTCTTAGCCACAGCAGGAGATTCCTCCGTCGTCGTCGTCGTTGTCGGTCGTGGGTCGACGGTCTTCGGTCGTCCGGCAGCAACACTCAAGTAGTATCTCTAATAGCTTAACCGGCTTAGTTTTTGCCGATTATCGGAATTAATTTTTATAATTTTTATTCGTTTACATTTAATTTTTCCTTTTTGTTTATTTTAGCTTTGTATAAAAATATTAAACAAAATTTCTTTAAACAAACTTGTTTCAGTGAGATGGATTTTTGAGAGTCCAAAAAGAAAAAAAACAATAATAAAACTACGAATTATCATCTCTTGACAAGTTGAATAAGAATTGAATATTCATTGAGTAGGTACTCGTACTCGCACTTCTTTGTTTAAGAAAAATAAAACGAAATTTTTACAAGTAAATGACGACGAACGGTTGTGGCGGCACGGTGGCAGCGTTGAATGCGACAAGACGACGACGCATTTACTTACTTACTTTACAAAGTGTATTAGTTGGTTAGTTAAAAAAGTTTTATTTTATTTCTTTTAATTTCTGTGTAATTTATCTTTCTGCAAGTGGAAAAAATGCTAATTAACATGTAAATTTCCTCACGACTTGGCTGGTTTATCATAATGAAGTTGTCATTAAAAATGTAAAAATACATATCGACGTTATACTGACGATGCCTATGGAGGATATACGATATGTCAATGAATGTTTCTTCTCTTAATGAATTGACATGGAACTACTGAAATGTATCGATTTTTATTTTCTGTGTAGAAATTATCAGATACATTTGTGTGATTGGAGGTTTTTCTTGTTTTGTTTTTTGATGACATAGACGAAAATGAGACAAGACATGTTTTAGATTGGTGATAAGAATTTTTTGAATGAATTGGCAAAAGCTGAAAAAGTACCTACTCCTACAAAAATTGGTACCTTCTTTTTTACACTCTCAGATCTTGACGTAGATCTATAAATACGAGCTATATCTTACGAACAAGGAATTGAAGGTTATAAAGATCATACCATGGTAGCCCTTTTAAGTCGAATCGTGTATAAAGTTGCGTTGAACAAATTTTATCCTGTTCTTGTGATCCCGTAAAAAGGAGTCCATACCTGGGATGCGTACTCAATATGTAGGCGGACCAAAGTGTTATATAGAGCGAGAGTAAAATAGGGATCCTGAAATTCTTAAGAACAACGTTTAACAAACCCTAACAAAAAGTTTGTTCTACTAACGATCGAATTAATATACTCCCTGAAATCGTGATTAGAAAATTAAAAAGAACTCTAATATCCTTAAAACTATGAAGGCGATGTTTAGAGAAAGCCAATGGCTGAAAATATTCTTGCAATTTAAATTTAAACCATCACAAGCAAATTGTTCAAAAAGTTTGAAAATACATGACAGTTTAGAGATTGGTCTTTAATTACTAATGTCAGACTTGTAACCCTTTTTAAAGACTGGTGTAATAATTGCCTTTGTCTATATGGTCGGGAATTTACCTGATCTTAGTGATATTGCAAATTTGCGAAGAAAGGGAAATGCCACTACTGACTTCCATTTTTTTAAACAATTGGATGAATTCCATCTGGACCAGAGGAATAATCATCTTTAAGTAATGTCAAGTTATTTCTTTAACATCGTCCTTTGAAAGAATAGTAAAGAGCTCACACGTCAACACTATAGGCACTATCTTTTTGTACAACTACTAGCATATGCTAATGACATTGAAATAATCGAAAGAATTCAGCATGAAGTCAATGGGGCTTTTGTGAGTATTGCGGCAGAGGCGGCAAAAATGGGTTTAACGGTTAAAGAAAGCAAAACAAAATACATGCTGTCATCAAGAAAGGACCTACAAAACCGATGTCTCGGTCAAAACGTCACCATCGACAGACTTAACATTGAGGTAGTTAAGGACTTCGACTACCTAGGATCCGCTATGAACACAGAAAACAACAACAAGATTAACTCTTGTTAACCTCCGTTTCTTTGGGCTAAGAGTAGCAAAGCCCTCTCTCGATCGACCAAAGTGTCGCTTTATAAGACCCATATCATCCCCGTCCTGCTATACGGTGCAGAAGCATGGACTATGGCAAAAGCGAATGAAAGCGAAAGCACCTTGGATCGTTTGCATACAAGGGGTGTGGAGGAGAAGATGGAACGAAGAGCTGTACGGGCTTTACAGCGACGCAGACTTAGCCAGAAGGGTAAAAGTTCAAGGACTTAGATGGCTGGGTCATGTAGACCGCATGGAAATCAATGCTCTGACCCGAAAAGGCTTCGACACCAACAGGACAGCCAGCGCAGTAGAGGACCCGTGCTAGATGGAGAAGTTTGTTGGTTGAAGCCCTAGTTCACACAGGATTGTAGCGCCACCTTGAGTAAGTAAGTAAGTAATGCCAAGTAATGCACTATTTTGTCTAACGTAATTTAAAAATTATCAAAGGGTCAAGCTTAAGAGAACTTTCCAGATATTCGGCATATAAATAGTTGGAGAGATTTTAAACTCTACAGAAGAGATGCTATGAACTTATATACTCTTCAACTTGTTTTACTTTGGGCACTCTATTCAATGTTACATTAGAACATCTAAAACTAGAAAATGTAGTCCAATTTCTGTAAAAGTATTTTAAAGCGTTTCAAACAAAGTTGTCTAAATTCAAGGTATGAACATTGTTTTCCAATAAGTTTCCTATTGGGAGTTATTTAAATCGATCTAATTTGTCAAATTGAAAATGTTGACTTTTTAATACGTTCTCGTTGGTATACAGATACGTAACAAAAATTTCAACTTGATAAGTCTGTTCCCTAGATTTAGATATTTTGGTATCATTTCAGGAACTGTCACTGTTTTTTAATAAAATGTAGTTATTAAAAACACTTGAAAAATGGGGCGCAACATTTTAAACTAATAAGTAAAATGTTAAAGCCACTTTTAGCAATTTTCCAAGCTTAGAAGATGATTTACCTAATTTTAAACGATTTAAACATCTTGCTATCTCTTAACAATTTCCTAAAGTTAAAATAACGGAATGGTTACTTTAACTTTAAGCAATTTGCTAAATCCATATGACATCTGTACAATAATTCTAAGAAGAGCAGTGGACGGAATTATCCAGTCAATAGTTAAGAATTCCAATAATAATAACACGGACCGTTAAAACGTATTTAAATTGTTTCGTTTTTGGATGCTCCATTTTTAATAGTTTACTTTTTACTAAACGAACATTTTGGATTTCCTTATAGTAAATTGCTAAAATTTAGCGAATTGCTAACTAGTAAAATGTTAAACCTTACCAATGGCTCTTTAAATTTGTGCGTCACAATATTTTATTTTTGTTTTTGTGTTCCAATATTGTTTTTTTGTTGGTGTTTGCAAAAATTTAGTGCTGCTGCAAAAGCAAATTCGTCAAATAAGTCGTGATTTTATTTTATTCTTAAAATATTAACTTAAACTGGCCTTGCATAAAGTTTTTGTTGAATAAGACGTTTTTGCTTAAAGCAATGATAAACTACACATTTTGGTTTCAAAATTAAGCATTATTTAACTATAAGATATAACTATAAGTTCGTCAATCGAGAATGCAAGATCTTATTTTTGATTAAGTAAGCGAGTTTGAAGAAAATTGTTTCAGATGTTTAGTGACAGTTAAAAAACTATAACGATAACTTGTTTGTCTTTCATAAACCTAAGTTTCAACGTGATAAAATTAACAAAAAAAACATCTAAGTGAGTCGTTACAAAACAGGACAATGTGAATACTCTCTAAAAGGTTGAGGCAAAATAAGTCATTTTCTTAGGATGTGTAATAAGGGCAATTTTTTGAAAGAGAATTCACTTGAATCAGGAAAAATTTCCCTTAATGTCAAGTAAAGTGTTAACATTATGTGTCAAAATAACAGCTGTTAATAATATATTTAATTCAAAAGGCTATTTCGTACCGCATTTTATTTCTTTTCTACTATTTTTGTATTATTCTAAAAATTTTACTCCACTTTTCAGCCTATTTTAAGCTATCAAGTGAAATAGAATTATGAGTTGTCAAAATTAGAAGCCTCTATCTAAAGCATCTAATCTTAACCAGTATTCACTTTGGGCATTCCTTTCTTGTCACCTTTGTCTTTCTTGACAGATTAGGCAACGCAAACGTTAAAACTATTTGTATATTTGCCAATTGTGAGTGACAGTTAATACTTTTCTGTCAAATACATAGCAACCAGAATGAAGTTCAATTCATTCACGGTAATTCATTCACATTTTTGTTTTTTACGAGTACATTCATTTTTGTAGCACTTATAGATGGAGAATCATGAATGAGTTTAAGTTTGTTTTTTGATTAAGAATAATTTTGCATTTCAAAACTGGATATCAAAGTATGCCATACTATACAAGATATCTAGGTATATATACATGCATAAATACAAACAGAATAAAACTTCATTCTTGAATTTGGAATCATCTTTATACATAAATGACGACATTGCAATAAAAACTCCCATTGCAATTTACGATGACTGACGATTGTTTAATAATTTATCTTTTTATAAATAGAAAAAAAAAATATTAATAATAACCAGCACATAACACGTACGGTGTGCATCAGTGTAGACTTCATTTATCTTCGTTATGTATTATGGTCAAAATTTAAATATGCACGTTTCAACCTAAACCTCTAAGTGCTCTTTAAAAACAAATGTTGGTTAGGAATAATTATTTATCTGTCTGGATTGTAATCATCTATGAACGGTACGTACGACTATATAAGAAACTTGACTCTTATAAATTTAATAATGATAATTAATAACCAGACCTGCAGGTTATTATATATGAAGTTTAAGAACTTGAATATTTCTTTAGGAATCTGATCCTGGTCAAAGTTTAAAAACCTGACTCAACCACCTTTCAAATTTGTCTCCAAAAATTGATAATTGCTTTTAACGTAACTGATAATATCGGAGCTTTAAGTTGTTTAGGACATAATAATAAGCTCCAAAATCGTGTCTATGAAAATGTATTTTCGACCAAAACATCATTGATGTCTCTTAAGCTCATTGTTTTATTTGTTAAATCTACGAGTCATTAAAAAAGTGTCTAATTTGCAATATTTGCTTGAAATGACTATTAAAATTAAATACTCATTTCGAACAAAATTACACAAAATTATATTTTTCAAGATAGCTTTCTTTAAACGTTATTAACACTTTCTAAAAGTGTCCTAAATTTGGAGCGGATAAACAAAATGTAGGGAAAGATGACAAGGAGTTGAAGTGCAGTTTTATCTGTATAACTCGAAAACCTAAAGAGACTCATAGACACTACACTTGTGTGCACACTTGTGTCGGTGCGCAGAAATGTGTGCTGTGTGTGGGCTAGAGCAGAAACCGTTTTTTCGGTGTCAGACACAGATTGAGTAAAATCAAAAGCTTTTCTTTTCTGTGTCGGTGTCTCGATCGGTGTGATGTCGATGTGTACGAGGAAGAGCGCGCAAATTTACAATTCAGTTGTATCTGAATCGCTGTTGAGTGCGGTGCGTGGCAAGTTGTTTCAATAATAGCTTCAACATCACTCATTCTGATCTTTCCAATTTGAGATCTCTTTCACAACTAATGTGTGTACGATTTAGTGCTTCGTGTGTGGCGGAATGTAACACCGGGTGTCAGTACACTGGTGTGCGTACAAGTGTGGTTTCTACAGGCCGCTTAAGAGCTGAAAAGAAAATTTTGAGCTCAAATTTTAGTTCATTTTATTCATACAATTAATAAATTTGGAGAAAAACTGTCAAAAATATTTAGGTGTAGACCAAAAATTTAGAATTTTCAATGGGGAAACGGAAGGTAAAAGCCGCAATTTTCTTGTTCAACAAAATTAAGTTTTATTTCCTGCTACAAAAACCAAACAATACTTTTTCAACTTAAGTTTTTGTACTCATTTGGAATCTCCCTTAATAATTTCTCTATTTAGTCACGTTTTTGAAATATACCTTTCAGAAATACAAACAAATGCATAATACGCTGTTTTTTAAGCTAGGGTAAAACGGAACTTAGTTCTTAGTAAAATCTTTTATCTTTTAGATACAGTTTAAATCATTTAATGAAATAACTCATCTTAAAAGTTTTTAAAAACCTTGAATGTAATTTTGAATAGTTCGTTTTAGAGTTATTTTGTTGGTGGTGATTGCGAATTTGAACTCAGATTTTATCTATGTATACGTGCTCAAATTCGGAAATATCCGTTTTCAGCACTATTTTTATAATTTTTTTAATGTTATACCCATTAGTCTACGAACTTTTAATAAGACCAAAACTCACTTCAATACCGTTTTGAGTTTTTATGGTAAGAACTGGTTTTGAAAAAGGCTTCAGCTTTCTTTTAAATTTTATGTAGGACAGATTAAGACTTATAAAAATAATACAGATCTATTTAAAAATAAATAAGATACTGAAAATATTTAAATGGAATATTGAAGTAAAGGATTGTAGATTTGGAAAATCATCACAAATTTTATTGAAAATAATAACTGCTTCATCAATTAACATACCTTTAAAAGCCTTGTATAGTTAATTTTTAAAATTAAAAAAAAGGTTGTATCTCAACCTGACGTGATTGATTGATTGATTTTGAAGACGGATTCGAACTAAGGCCATCAACAACCTTGAAAAAAATATAATTTGATTGCCAGCTAAACAAATTATCAGTATTATCAAAGACAACAACTTGTAGAAAATACAAGTATTTGCAAAATGATAGGTCTACTTCGATGCGTTTAATCGAAATATTCGTTGGAAAACTTCTTTTTCTGTTTTATCTAAAATAATGCGCTTTTATATTTTAAGCGTTATAACCTTCACAATAAACCTAGTATCTTAAACATTGGCCAAGGTATTACCAAGTTCCAAATTTTCACACCAAAAACAGTTGCTGGTTTGTCGATGGCAAAAACTCAACATAGCTTCCTAAAAGTAATTGAGAGACGTTAAACTGCAGGAATGAAGGGACCGGTTAAAAGGATAACTTCTGGAAATAAAATTGTTAATAAATTCAAATTGATAGTTGGTATTTGGTTCTGGCGTTAAGCGAAACCTTACTGCACAGAAATATCCCAGCAAATATTAGCAGTTATCAACAACAACCATCAAAATTTGTCATACAAAGTTCACAAAATTTCTAATACCCAAGTGTTCAGATTCATGTTATCTCAGCCAGACACATCAAAGTTAATGTGTCAATAACAAAATAAAATATAAATCAATGACAATAATAATTATTAATTACTCTTTTATAATTTTTGTATCTATTAATTTCGCAATAATGTTTATGTTATGATACCAAAAATGAAAAGTCATTCATCCTCTCCTCTAATAATAAAAAAGCAATACAAATATCTATATACATATGTATATGTATGTACATATACATATGTATGTACATACTTAAAATGCTTAAATATTGTATTTATATTTTCATAAGAGGGTCAAACATTGACTCAGTGACAATGAAACATTTTTTTGTCACACTTAAACATTAGCAAAATAAAAATACTTAATGGAACACTTATAATGAATTAAGTCTGAATCTTGTATTGTTTTTGTTTTGTATTATTTTGTGATAAGGCTCGTTTGAATAAAATGAGAATAGTTATCACATTCGTCTTATATTTTTTTAAATAATGTTGTGCAAAAACCACCAAGTTTTATATATTTTATCGCACATATTAGAGACCAGCTGCTAAAAGACCTTGACTGATGTGGTTCTTTGAAACTAAAAAAGCACGTTTACGTTTCCTATTATACAAATTGGATATGTTTTGTTTTATCTTAAAGATTAAGTAGTAATGGAAAAAAATAGGAAATTTCCTTTTGCTGTTTTGCAAATTTTAAAAGTTGTTCTTGTTTTAAATACGAGTACTTAATTTAAAAAATTGACACCAAACTTAAAAATTTCAAACAATGCTAATTTTTATATGGATTCATTTTTGAAATTGCGACTTGGATATAGATGCAATATATATGTCAGGAAGTCTTCTTTTGGAGTGGAACATAATATTTAGACTATTAATATTATCCTCTATATAAGAAGAACTTTAAAGTTTGTAAGTAATATTTATCAACTAAATTGTCGTTGGCATAAAAGTCCATTAAGAAAATTGTAAACCAAGTACAAAAACCGTATGTTAGGATCAGTACATAGGAATTTTAGTTTTTTCTAACATAGGTTTTGATTTGACTAAAGTATTTACTGACCCTATTACCATCGTCACCTTTTTAAGAATTGCTATAACGTAAAATCAGTTTCCTAGATACTTTTTTTCCACAGGTGTTTCTAAAACAAGTCAATCCGCATTTGCGTGTATTGCATTTTTTAAAATAATTTTCTAAAATCTTGAACACCAATGGCCCCAGTATCGATCCCTGAGGAACACCTGACTTCACTAGAAAAAAAAAACTGTGTCTTCAGATCGTACGAGTATAAAGATCGATGATGATCTATTTGTTAAAAAATGAGCCAATTCGGAAAGTTCAAATGAAAAGCCAATCAAAAGCTTTTTCAAGGTCATTATCTAAGCTCGCAGCACACTTTTTATTTTTCAGATTCCGAATGACCTTATCTTGGAAGAAGAGCTGGACATTTTCTATTGGGCTTCCTTTATTAAAATCAAACTGGTTATTTGGAATGATATCCGTATCTTTTCAGAAGCTATTTAAAGAATTGTCTAAAACCTACTCAAACAACTTAGGTACCGATATTAAAAAAAAGTATGATAGGTCTAAAGTTATCAACTTCTCTAAATCGTTTTTATTTTTAAAAATTGTATAATTTCTCTTTTTCGGATTTTTGTCAAATTGTCACTAGGCCTTCAAAATTTTAATGATTCAGTAGGACGTTCGTTGGCAATTCGAACTATCGGGTGATTTTTTAAGAGCTTGAGAACTTTTTTAAAAAAAAAACGCATAAAATTTGCAAAATCTCATCTATTCTTTATTTGAAACGTTAGATTGGTCCATGACATTTACTTTTTGAAGATAATTTCATTTAAATGTTGACCGCGGCTGCGTCTTAGGTGGTCCATTCGGAAAGTCCAATTTTGGGTAACTTTTTCGAGCATTTCGGCCGGAATAGCCCGAATTTCTTCGGAAATGTTGTCTTCCAAAGCTGGAATAGTTGCTGGCTTATTTGTGTAGACTTTAGACTTGACGTAGCCCCACAAAAAATAGTCTAAAGGCGTCAAATCGCATGATCTTGGTGGCCAACTTACCGGTCCATTCCTTGAGATGAATTGTTCTCCGAAGTTTTCCCTCAAAATGGCCATAGAATCGCGAGCTGTGTGGCATGTAGCGCCATCTTGTTGAAACCACATGTCAACCAAGTTCAGTTCTTCCATTTTTGGCAACAAAAAGTTTGTTAGCATTGAACGATAGCGATCGCCATTCACCGTAACGTTGCGTCCAACAGCATCTTTGAAAAAATACGGTCCAATGATTCCACCAGCGTACAAACCACACCACACCAGTTCTTGAACGGCTTCTGGTTGCTCTTCACTCCAAATGCGGCAATTTTGCTTATTTACGTAGCCATTCAACCAGAAATGAGCCTCATCGCTGAACAAAATTTGTCGATAAAAAAGCGGATTTTCTGCCAACACACATTTCGAACCGAACACTGATTTTGGTAATAAAATTCAATGATTTGCAAGCGTTGCTCGTTAGTAAGTCTATTCATGATGAAATGTCAAAGCATACTGAGCATCTTTCTCTTTGACACCATGTCTGAATCCCGCGTGATCTGTCAAATACTAATGCATTAAAATCCTAACCTCAAAAAAATCACCCATTATTAGAACCGGCATTATTTCTAACCACGGAGTTGATGGAACTGTGACATACTTTTTTCATAGTCAATATTTCGGCTGAAAAAGTAGTGTAAGTGTTAAATAAATCATTGTTTTATTGTTTGGAAAAGCCTGGCAAAACATGGAATAAAGTTCCAAAATTGTTTCTAAAACAAAATTTACATTTGGTTTGCTTTATTTTATTGGAACATTTTTTTTTAATTTCACGTTTTAAAAAGTTTTGGTGTCCGATATGTGTTGCTAACAATTCTTGTTAAGTAGTTAAGATAAATAGAGTTTGCTTTATTTAACAAAAAAGGATAACAATATTTTGGTTAAGAATATTGTTCAAGACAATGTAAGTTGTTTTATTATATCGGTCTACATTAATTGCAATAACTGGTAAAATGATTAAACCAACTTACGTGAGTTTATAAACAATAGTTCTTTGGATGCGGTGATCTTAACGCACGGGTTGGTAATTTCTAGAACTCTGCGGCGCATGTTTTACAAGACCAATTGATTTTTGATGTATAATCAGAAATTCTAAGTATGATACGCTTAATAGAAATGCAAGACTGTTAACAGAACTGTTTTATGACTTTGGACTTTTTGTAAATATTGTTGTAAAAGGTGACTTTTGGGGTAAGCTTACATTCATCATTGGGAAGGCCAATCAGTAATCGATTATTGTGCAGTATTTGGAGATTGGGTTAATAACTACGTTAAGGATATTGAATTGCTCATAGCCAACTTTTCTGCTCACTTACCAACCCTAGTGAAAGCACTTTTTGATGATGAGGTGCAGCATAAGAACTCAGATACTCCCCGAAAACTCAAAGCTCGGCGCTATATATCACTTTTGGATCGCAACTACAGTACCCTTCAGCTAAACATGCAAATGGAAATGCTACACTCACAATTAAATGCAAATGGTTCGAAAAGTGTTGTTGTAACCTTTTAAAAAATTTTCATTCAAATACTTGAAACTATTTAAATTCAAAAAATGCCATTGCTTTCAAAAATTTGTAATTTCGTGCCAATAAAGAGTTTCAGAAAATTGTGACAAAATTAAAACATTCCAAAAACTCTAAGGAATTTTGGTTTAATGTACGGGAGTTGGAGGGGAGGGGGTGTTACCATGGTATGAAGAACTCTTTGGAGCTGATACAACAGCTGTATTAACAGCTCAAATTTCACAAAGAAAACTTGAGAACACTTTCCGGATTATGAAGAACAACAAAGCTCCGCGGAATGATGGCGTTCTAACTGAGTTCTTTAAAAATACAATAGAACAACTCAAGCAATACAGTTTGGATTTTTTTAACTTGGTCTCTAGCAATACTTGTGTTCCAGTCAAAACATCGAATCGTCTGAACGCACTGTATACAAATACATTGCCACTATAAGCCTATTCGGTTTTTTTACCTTACGACCAAAAACGATTTGCAGAGACAAAACCGAATGACAAAATCGACCTAATCGGTGATTTTACCGTATACGTCTGAATATACTAATTTAAATTATATTGACACTGGCACGCTCGGCACGCAGTAAGCGGCTGAGCGGCTAAGCGGCTGAGCGGCAAGCGGCTGAGCGGCAACTCTAAGCGACGTATGGCCAGGCACTGAGCGACTGCTTTTGAGCGATTAGTAGTTAAAGTCGAGATTGCACACACGAAATTAACAACTGAATGTTTACTTCGACCCAGCGTTGCCGTTTGTCCCCTAAAGGGGCCATTTGGCCCCTTTTTTGCGTTCGATCCCCGTGGCCCCGACTCTTTTAGAAATTGCCCAATTGGCCCCTTTTTACGATTTTACTAGTAATAAAATAATTTTCAAGGATAAATTAAGATATTTTTTATCTTATCCATTCTTTAAGTAAATTAATTAAAAATCTGTAACGAAGTTTCATACTGAACTTGAACTGAACTCTGTCGGTTTATACTCCGAAAAAATTGGTACTGGACGCTGTCTTTTTATACTTCGAAAAAACTACTATCCACTGAATGTTGTCATTTTGAATCGAAATTCGAAAAAGAATATATTAAAAACAATGACATAAAAGATTTTGACTATAAAAATTCTGATCATATTAAAATATCAATAGACTAATATTGGCCATTAAGCTGAAATGTTTATCAAATCAAAAAACATATCTGATGAAGATGTTTCTATAATTAACACTAACGCTCTTATTTATTATCAATCGGTTGTTGATGAAATACTAAAAAGATCTAGATCCCAAAGTTGTCAAAAAAATCTTGAATTTAACTATGTACAGTTAGTTTCCAGTTTTCCAAACCTGGTATCCAATTCAGGAAAAGTCATTGAGGAATACAAACTCCTTGAGATAAAATCCGAGGATAAGGCTTCTCAAAGCACATTTCAAATCAATGATATTGAAGAATTCTGGTATGAAATAAAAAAATGTAAAAACAATTTAGATGAACTTATGTTTCCAAATGTATACAAGTTTGTTACAAACATTTTTACTCTGCCCCATAGCAGTGCCTCTGCCGAAAGAGTTTTTTCAAAGCTGACCCTTATTAAAAATAAGTTGACGAATAGACTGAATGTGAAAACGTGCAATTCGATGATGTCAGCTCTTAATTTAATTGAAAACAAAAATAAGTTGGAAAATTGGGTTCCAAAAAAAATCTTGTTGATTTATACAGAAAGACAATATTAAAAAAATGAAAGACTTAACTTCCATTAATTTATTTATGTATTTGTTGTTATTAACAACTGACTTGTTGTTACTGTTTTGTTTTTTAAATGAATTTAAGTTTTTATTTTAATGCTATTGAAACAAAATTGTTTTTTTTTTTAAGTTTTTGAATACATTTTTGTTTTACTCCTGAATACAGTTTTGTTTTATTTGTACTTTTTTTCTATGGTGTCTAATTTTCGTATGTTGGCCCCTTTTTTGTGTCGGGCCCCTTTTTTGTACCCTTTTTGATTTTTTCCAGCGGCAACACTGCTTCGACCATCTTTACTTCTTGCCGCTCAGAAATATTAAACAGGTTTGGTTGCTGAGCGACGCCCCTAAGCCGCTCAGAATTGTGTTTTGCCGCTCGCTCATTGCGTGGCTTCTATGTGATTTCATATGTTTTATATTTTTTTTTGCCGCTCAGCCGCTTACTGCGTGGCCGAGGCCTTATACGGTAAAATCGCCGATACGGCAAAACCGCCGATTCGGGATCGTGTGAACGGGCTCTAAAAAAGGAAATGCAAGCCAGGCTGAAAGGTATGGGGGAATTTCTATTCTCAATCAACTGAGAAAGAATTTCTCCACAACTTTATATGGAAGACTTTCAACTTGGATTAAAAATAAACAACAAGCTCAGCAAATTCCAAGCTGGTTTCCGCCATGGATTTTCAACCACAGATCATATTTTTGCTATAACTAGTATTGCTAGAAAATATATCGAGAAGAATAAGAATCTTCTCGTGTGTTTTGTGAACTTTAAAGCTACATTCGACACCGTTAATGATAGGCATTGATTTATAAACTGGCATCATTCGGAGTTTCAACAAAGTTTTTAATGTTCTACGTGAAATTTCTGGCGCCATCAAAAGCAGTTATACGGGATGGTTCTAAGCTTTCAGAATGGTTTGATACGTCTGCAGGTGTAACACAGAGATGAATGCTGAGTCCTATTCTATTTACCATGTACTTTCTTGATGTGTCGGTGTAGCTGATATTCTACCGGAGGGAGTAAACTTTTCGGAAGATGTCATAAAGAATCGGCAGAGAGGAAGACTACTGGGAAAAAATTGGCGACTCAATAAACGGATAGATGTGTTGACCGAATTCAAATACCTCGGTATATTGTTATCATCAAACTTAAACTTTGGCAAATATGCAAAAGAAAAAATCACTGAAGCTGAATTTGTAATTAACTTGATGTGGTTGAAATTGTTCACAAATCCAAATATTGATCTTGCATCTAAATATCAAGTTTTTAACGCTACTGTCGAAACATGTATGAGTTATGAAGTGCAGGCGTTTGGAGTCATTCTCATTAAAGAATTTGAAGCTGTTCAAAGATATTTCTTAAAGCGACTATTCCATTTACCGAGCTCTATTCCAACCTATGCCCCAATCATGTAGAACTTTACTGGTTTACCTTCCATTTATCTGCAAAACTAGAAAGCGCATTCTGATTATCTAATAAAAGTGATGAAAAAAAATAAAAATAGATCATAGATCAATCGCTTTAAGATCATTGAGAACCAATGCTTCTCCTTTCAGCGAATGGCATGATATCACACTATCGTTATCTACAGAGTAAGGTTAGTGATTGACAGGATATATTTTTAATGATCATGGCTAAAGTGGACGTAGAGCATCATCAACAGTTTTTAGAACGTTCTACAAAAGTCTCAGCTACTAGAGAAAGTTGCTTTAATAGTAACTAATTATCTCAGGTGATAAGCACCATTTTTAAAGCAAGGATCGAGTTATGAAATCTCAATTTTTAACCTCACAGAACAGATTTTCTACAAAACTGTAATCTATGCAACAGAAGAGAACCCGAAAATATTTTCAATTTTATAGCAGATTATCCTACTTTACAAGAATTCCGAAGGTTACTACTTCCAGGAAAGTTTTCTGACGTTAAATATTCACTACGATATATTAAATGGCTCTCGTAGTTGGTTCATTGTGTTCAGTTTTTGAAATCATGCCCTGACTTATCGTAATAGTTATTAGATATTATTCGATAATTTGAAATTAAAAGCATTTATGTATAAAATCATCTAAAATTACAAGATTTTATGTTGCAAATCATTAAAATTGTAAAAGACCTCAGGTTTTTCGCTTCCTATTAGAATTTTTGAACTAAATAGTTCAATATTTATTATAAATCATTATACTCCATTAATAAATCAGTTCAAATATTATATAAGCCTAGTCAGGTTTCAACTTTAAATAATATTTAAAACACACATATTTTATGTTTTAAATCATCAGTAGTTAATTTACATCTCGAAGAGCTTCGTTGCTACTGATAAAGATTTTGGATTTAAGATTTGCGTATATTATATTGCTATCAGAATCAGTTGAAATATTCGAAAATTTATATAGACGCTAAACAAAAAAATTTAAAAGAAAAGTCCACTTTCCTTCATACCTTACCTACTACTCAAAATTTGAAAACTTTCATCGAAATACATAATAATTGAGTAATAAATTTTATCAATTTTCAATTTGTTCGACTTAAATATTCGCTTAATTAAATACTAATGACTATTTCTATTTTTTAATTTCTTTTTAGGTGGTGATTTCGGGTGCATTATGTACAGCACAAGATTATGTAATAATGTCACAGTGTGCACACAACAAAGCCATATACCTAGCTCCAGAAGGAAAAGTTTCTGTCACAGACATTCCAATGACACGTAAGTAATATTACAACAACAACAAAACATGTAAAATAACAATTTTTTCCAAAAAATCTACTAATAATTTCTTTGACAAGTTAAGTTGATCTCCCTTCTTCATCTTACCCAAAAATTAAATACAAACAAATCACATCTGACCGAATATGAATTCTTAACTATGGGAACTACAAATATACAAAACTAAAATATGTATCTACGGAACTATGAATATCATCAGTTTTCCAACAAAACTTCAACAATAATAATAATAATAATAATGATGATAATGACCGAACCATCCTCAAGAAGCAACCAAAAGTGCCACTAAATATTTTCTTTTTCATCAAATCAGTGAAATTCCAACCAACTCTTTAACATCTTTTCACTTGATGATGTACAATAAGTTTCAAGACCCTGTTTGTGTCCCTTATTAACATCAACCTGTCCTCTTCAATAACAATTTATTAAATGTTTTACCAATGTTTTTCTTGCTGCTGTTGAGATTTGGGCAGACCAAAAAAAGAAGAAACTCAGTGCGCGATAAGTTCCATTCAATACAAGACAAAAATCATATACAAATTGACTTGAAAATATTCTAGTTGAAATTTCGATCAAAGGTGTTTTAAGAGTACAGGGTCGGACTTGGAAAGTACAAGTCGCAGAAAACTGTCATTTTTTCTTCGATATTTAGTTTAGTTTAGCTTGTTTCTTTGATCTGCTATACACATTATAAGATACAATATCTTATTTACTGTGAAAGCTTATACGTAAATTTAAGGTATAAAAGCTAACATAATAAATCACAAAGCAAAAATGAATAAGTAATATATTTTAAATAACTAAACTTAAATTCAAAATAAGAATTTAGAAATGGAAAACTGAGTAGCTAACAGAAAATCGATAAAGAGTGAAAAATTAATATTTTCTTTTAATTCATTAATTTTATTAAACGTAAAAATTGCATAAAATAAAAGACAAGTACAGTTAGATTTTTTTTAGGTTAGATACATTGCTTTATTCAATTTTAAAGTAATAATAGTTGCAAAGTTTACAATATTGCTTAAATCAATCTTATTAACGCATGACCTGCGCCGTCAACTCAGATGGCAAGCAAATAAAACTTTTAAAACTTTACATAACTATAAAAATTTCAAAGAAATACAAACTAATTTATAAAAATAATTATCAAAAAATAATAATGATGATAATAATAATAAAGATCTTGGGCTAGATTTAGTGTGAAAAAAAAATAAAATAAAATTCTTCAGCTTTCATTTTGACTCTGCAGCTAGCGGCTTCATTGCAAAAAGAGGTCAGAACCTTCAATCCTTCCTTTTCGTTTAAAACACTTATTGTTCTTTCCAAGCTCATTGTCGTGAAGTCAAAGAAGACCTTTCTGATCTCCACAAGGATAAGGCATACTGCTACGAAACGGAATACGTCCTATCAGGCTTAAAGATTGCATAAAGTGCAAAATATAGAAAGATCATCCCTGTTGTTATTTAAGTCATAGTTAAGTTTGCAGTAATATTGTCTGTAGAGTGATGATTGCGTTTTGTTCTTTAAACTACTTTCTCAGTTTTTTGGTCAGATTCCTTATGAAGGTGCACAAATTATGTTTCCAATCTTCGGTATTATTGACCGAAACATTAAATTGTAAATTGCATCTCCTTGCTATAAGGTCCCACTTTTTATAGAACAAGGATTTTGAAGAGATTGCATGTGTTACAATAAGTTTTGTTAAACGGTTTCCTAGATAAGATGCAGAAGCTTCAAAGTTGAAATAAGTAGTGGAGACATTCCCGTCTCTAATAAAAGCATATAATTTGGGGAACTAAATGGAAGTTTAAACACTTGTTTCAGAAAAAATTTAAGTAATATTTCAACTTCTTCATTTTGCTGATAATCCCAAACTTGAAAAGATGGCTATTCATATTTAAGTTTGAGGCTATTCTCATTTCTAGATAATCATACTCAACGGTTTCAATATCTTTTCCACCGAATGTCCACTGGCATAACTGGCATAACTTCCACCAGGCTTTCGGCATATTATTATTTTGGGCTTACTCAAGTTCACTGCGAGATTCCAAATCTCATAATATTTTTCAAGGTCTAAAATCATGCGACTTAGTCCTTGGGGGCTGTCCGATAACAAGACTATATCATCAGCATACATGAGTACTTTAATCCTCCTACAGGGCCACACTTCATTTAGGACATCAAGAAACAGGATGGACAAGACGGTACTTAGCACACACCCCTGTTTTACTCCCATTGTTGTTGCAAACCATTCTGACAGATGCTTTCCATTCCATACCGCCGATTTTGTGTCCAAGTACAAGAGCTTAAGAACATTAAGCATGAGAAGTACAGTTTTAATTTGTTTTAAAAATGTGAGCATTAACAAGTCTCCTTAAATCATTTGGTAGAGAGTTTCATAGGCGTGCAGCGTCAAAAAGTTCATGTTGTTAGGCAAGTATGTCTCGAGATGATAAGTTTATTTATTCTATTAGAAGTAGGAAATCGAAATCGAGAAAAACGAGTACTGTGTTTGATGCGTCTGTTAAAATTCTAAAGGAAAAAAGTCATATCATATCTATACAAATATCTTATAGTGCTATTTAAGGCGAATATAAGTTTTCTTTTGCTCTCCAAATCGCAGTTACAATACATTTCACAGCCAAACACAAGAATAGGAATAACCATAGTTTTTGCCAACATTATTGGAGTTCTTATAGAAGTAATGTATTGGGATTCCTGAAAGACACGAAGGGTTCCGTAAACTTTACCAATAATTGGTTTTATATGATTTTCCCAAATTAAGAACCTAGTAAAGATCACTTCGAGGTTATTTACAGATTCTACAAAATCTACAGCAGTGTTATTAAAAAATAAGCGAAGGAAAAATGTAAGATCAAGTGACTAAGCATTTAACCTTTGAAGGATTTAAAAACAGCCCATTTCGCTGGGACCAAAAATAGATGCTTCGAAGATCCTAGATTAATATTATGAACCCAGTTTTCTATAAGACCAAGTGGACTACTCAAATACAATTAAACATCATCAGCGTGTGAAAAATCAATGAAAATAGAATTGGACCCAACTTCGATCCTTGAGGAACACCTAACTTGCAACAAAAAAACGCGAGTTCGTTGGCAATTATAGATACAGCCTGCTTGTGTTCACTTAAATGTGATTGTATCAGATTTGCTACAGAAGTTGAAAAGTTAAATTGTTGTACTAGCTTGCGAATGAGAATTGAGTGGTCAATTGTTTCGAAGGCTTTTGACAAAAATCCAGAAAAACTAAGAAAATAACCTTATCGTCAACAACTGCTTGCCTTATATCTTCCGTCAAATTCATAAGGGCTGTAATACAGCTATGTATGTTTTAAACGATAACCAAGTAGAAGAGTTGTAAGCATATTTGACCTGTTAAGAAAAGTGTTTATTTGATTTTGCATAACTCTTTTAAAAACCTAAGAAGGAAAAAACAGTATGTACATTGGACGAAAATCCTTACTACTGGAACTGGAATAATTTTGGCTTGCTTTCAAACTTTTGAAAAACGCCAGTTGTAAGTACAGAGTTGAAAATAGATGTTTGATAAGTCAAAATAAGTGGAAGTAAGGCTTTTACAGAGATAGGACGCATTAGATTTAACCAACATCAAACTTTCAACCACATCAGTAGGTACAATCAATTCCAGAAAACTCAAACTCAATTTCAGAATGATTTACTCCTTGATTTAGTAATTCATAAGAATTTGGTGATTAAATGCAGTTGGATATGTAAGCAAAATTCCTTATTTAGCTCATCAATAATGACGTTATGACACTCAGTCTTTTTTTTTGCTTACCAATATCGACGTCCCAAAGATTGCTCCCGAGTTTTCGACCATTCATATTTAAATTGAGGAGATTTTTAAAAATGTTTTCTTTTCCATTTCGTACAATGCAAACAACTCAGTTCTGTAGTAGCCGAAGAGCTTTATGAACACTTTCTAACCTATATCTTTTCCAGCGCAGGTAAACTTGATTTCGTTGGTACATAAACGACGAAATTTCAGGCGTAAACCAAGGTCGCCCACAAAAATATCAGTAAAATTCATTGGTATCTTAATATTCCTTTTCTACTTCCTGCATTATACGTTATTTCAACAACTGTCATTATTGAAGCTGTCATCTTTTGACATTTGATATAAGCAAAAACTACGCTGTTACTAAAAATGGACATCGCATTGAAATTGTTAAAATTTACTATAACAAAACTGTTGGGTCCTCGTTCTTCTTACTTTACAATTCTAATTTCCAAATAGTTTCGAGCATAACTTTTTTTACCAAATCCAGCTCTGGTCATATTTAAATTCTCAAGAAAAAAGAATAACAACAACAAAAAAAAAGAAAAGCAAGAATCTGCCCCTGCTTTGTGCCGCTTCTGATAGCAAACATTGAAAATATACACACAAAAATGAGTAAGGTCCAAGCGAAAATCATCTACATGTTTAAATAGAAAATAGACAAGGTACTTCGATGGACTCTTGAGGTTACCTTGTAATACAACAAGCGTCAACGGTAACGACTACGGTGCAGTGGTGGCGCGGCGGCGGCGGCAGTGGGCGCGGCATCTTTTGAAATGTTTCGGCACATTCTCATAAATATGTTTGAATCTCTAACATGAGATGTGAACATCACTGGGCTTTGGGCTTTGTGTGTTTAGTAGGAAATCATTAGAAATTGATGAGGTTTAAATTATTTTTTTGTGTGGTGTTGTTGTTGTTAAAAAGAATGACTGTCATGAGATTTTTTGTGTGTTCTGTTTGTTTGGATTGCAGCAATAGAAAACAAAAATCATAAATATAAGACAAACTTAAAAACACTTCATTACGCTTGTTATGAACTATCTTGTTATAAACCTCATCTTCTTTCCATCCCCTCGATTAACCCATTGAAATAGAAGAAAAATAGTCGACAGAGATATTATTTGAAGATTCAATTATCGTTTCTACATGAAGATATTTATTATAAGATCATGATCACCCTCTTTCAATACGTTTTCGTTGGTTGTTAATCAAGCACCCTTTTGTTTAGTCTATCAATATATGGCCTATGGTTATAAATTTTCCCTCCAATTAAGTGAAAATTCTCTATGCCCCCTAAGGGGTTGTGATTTTCATTTTGACATAAGACCAACGACTAAAACAACAACAACAACAAAAAAACAATTGAGTTGAAAATAAATAAAAAGAAATTATGTGTACTTTCTCTCTTCCCGCAGAAAAAAGATTTATGTACATTTATATCCTTTTTAGAACCGAAGGAACGACCTAAGGCGACAATTTGCCACACTTTGTGTGTTGCAAATCATTGGCAGATGTTTCAATACTGCACGCAACAACACAGGCCATGTCGTCGGTCGGTCCTTGCCAGGACATTCAGTCATCCTGCTATAGCTAAGCTATGTACATATACAAGTAGTTACAAGGAGAGAGGAAATAGAAAATTCATATAAATTCATTGTTATTGCAAAATGTGAGGGTTGAACAATTCGTTATTTTTCACTCTAACCCTAAAACAAAGAAATCTTTTGAAACACTATCCGAGTATATACCCTACCCTCCGGCCACCGCCGCCGGCCACCGTAGAAGAACATCAGGACGATAAAGTTCTCGCTTCGAAAGTAAGTAACCATTATAGTGTAACCTTATTCCAAAGTGTGAATAGTTTTAACTCGTGCTAAATACTCTGTGTGAAAACAGGTGTGAAATCTTTGGTATTTCCCGCATCAGTATTAGAAACCAATTTTAGGTTAGGTACACATTACACACCGAAGAAAATGAGTTTTTTGGTTTCTCTATTTTACATTTTAAAGACTTCTTGTGCTGGAATTGTGTTTTTGTTGATGAGGTGTTTCATTGTTTTATTACAGGGATATGATTATTTATGATTTTCTTAGAATTTGCAGTAGGTAAATTTTGTTTGATGTTATTCCACAGGAAAACGAAGGTGGGCCTATTATCTTTATTGATTCTTTTGTATTGAGTAAATTAAATGAAAACAAAAGATTATTGAGTTTGTTGTTGAATAAGGGAGTTGTGAAATCTTCTTATGTTGTATAGTAAATTTTTAAGTAAAAACATATTTTTAAACTTATTCATTTTTGCATTCATAAACGACGATTACGTATACTGTAGACTAGTACAAAATCTATTTTTCTTTTTTGGTTGTAGATACTTTGGTATATTTAATTTTCTAAATCTTATTGGCAACTATTAAAATACTTAATACATACATGGATCTGAACACGCCTAAACAGTGACAGTTCGTGAAAAAAAAACAAAGCAAACAAACCTTAATATGGGGAACTACTTTTATTGATTTGAAATGTCAAAAATTCAGCAATGGGCAGGTTCAGAAAACATAAGGGACTTTATTTGCAGTCAACTTCATTCTTTGAACGTAAATTTTGACCAAGTCAACTAGTTAGTTTTTCAAGTGTCATGAATTTCAAATTCAAAACTTTACTTCACAAACCTCTACTTTAAGTTCATAGTACAAAAACTACCAAAAACATTATTGTCTACAAAACACTCCTCAGGCAAGCTACAAGTCCATCACGATTTGTATTTTATATTGTAAAGAAATATTACTTATTTTTTTCAAACTGAAAACTTTTATTGAAAGCATTAAATGAAGTTGTGTAGAAAATAAATAAATCTTAGAGTAATAAAGTTCAGCTTTCAGTTGAAGGAAAAAACATTATCAATTATCATCTTGACAGAAGTAGAGTTGGCTTGATAGTGATGGGAGATTTTTTTTGACTAACTTTCTAGTCAACTTTCCATTAAAGTTGCCTTAATTGGAAGGCAATTTTTTGGCAGTTGGCTAATCAGATAATAGAAACGACTGAACCTGCCCAATCATATTACCCGTGTTTTGTTGGAAAATCTATCCATAGTATAGTAGGATTTTACAAGAATAACAAAAACAATATCCATAGTATGAATACTACCGATAAAAGTTAGAGTAGAATCTCACTATGGATGGGTTTTTGACATTTATACGAGTCTCGAATGGATCTTATGTGATTTCGTTCTCTAATGTTGGTACGATTGATATTGCATTTATATCTCGATGGCTGTGTTCGTTGAGTAGTTGTGCATTGCGTTTCCCATTGGGGAAAAAAATCAATCTATTACTGTTGATATTATTTAGTTTTGTTAGTGAAAATGGACTAACTGGGCTTATTTTGCAAAAGAAAACAATAGTAAAGGTAATTAAGTGATTAAGTTTGACAGCACTTTCTTAAATGCCAATTATCTTTCGATTTTTCTTATGAAGTGCAAGTGAGATAGTTTTATTCGTGTTAAACAATGAAAAACTGAATAGTTCAGCACCATACATGTAAGAATATGCTACCTATTCCATGTGCAATTTTTTTTTTTAATTTGATTAAAACAAAACTATATTTTTTGTACACAAACATGCAAATAAACAGACATAACGCATTATCTGTAAAACCAACTCCTCCACACAGGTTTTTCTTCACAAATTTTGACTCGACTCCGATCCCCGACCGGAATCGAGGCGAATAAAGCTCATTTCAACTCAATTCAGGTATATAAAGAATTTAGGCGAACTTCAAGCTTGCTTCAACACCACATGTTAATGTAGTAGTCTACGAACAAACCCCCTTCTTGAAGTTTTTATTCTATGTCAAATTGTTTGGTTAAAACTAATTTTTTTTGGAACTTTTTGATAAATTATTCTATGGCAAATATTCAGTTGTATCAACTTTCAAATAAAAAAAAACGGACTACTGCGGATCGTTTTTTTGGCAATTTCTTACTGTGCTATATATGGAATACGAAAAAAACGCACTTATTGATTCGGAATAAATTACTAAATGTCAAAGTAGTCATTTGTGATTTTTACTTTATGTTAAAATGTTTAAATAAGTAAGATGCTAAAATTGTTTAAATCATCTTTTTTTACAGAGTAACTTAATAAAATTGTTTTAAATTTAGTTTGAAGATTTCCGTCTAAATAATAAAACTAGAAAAAACACGAAGTGAATTCTTCATTCTTTCTAAGTTAGTTATTTCCGTCTCATAACTTCTATAGAAGTTTAGAATTTCATTCAAAATAACGCTGATAACATTTTTTATCTTAAATTGTTTATTTAAGTTGTGAATGATAATAAATTGCGCTGAATGAAATTAACTATATGTAGATACTGCATATGACCATGATAGATTAAAAATTTGAAAAATGTAAACAATAAATGAAAGACCATCAAAAATCTCCCCCGTATTTCCTACTGTATGTTTATAAGATTTCTATCAAATCATATGTCAAAAATTGATAAAAACCATCAAGACAACAGAAAAAAAATCACCTTAAGTCCAAAAATTATTATCTATACCACATTCCATTCCTTATGAACTGTGGGAGGTTCTTAACCTACTTCGCCCCTTTGCTAGCTATGCTTAACTCTTAAAGTTGAAAACAATGACAAAAGAAAAATTGTGTTAAAGAATTTTATAGGTAAACAAAAAAGGTTAATAATATCACATTTGATTTTTATCATAAATACCACACGAGACGACAAAAAAAAAAACAAAAAACAAATAATATTATAATTGATTTTTAAAATTTAATTTGATTTTTGACATTTCCGAGAATTTGTTTCACTTGTTTATCGATAATGACAATTTGTATAGAATTATTATTTTGTATAGAATTCTTACAGCATTTTAGAACTGATTAATTGAAAATGTTTGATTGGCGATAGATTTAGTTTTTACTTAAAAGTTGCAAAAGTTTTCTATTCGATTGCCAAAAAGATACAATTTATTCATTTCTGACATTCTTCTCACAAAAGAACTAAAATTGATTAATATTATATATAGTAAGTTAAATGATTGTTGAAATTAGTTAGTACAAAACACAATGAGCACAGAACCTTAAAATCAATGTTAGAAAATTCTAGAATACAACTGATCAGTTGCCTGAATACTAATTCGTCTATAAGCGAGAGACAATTGAGTTCGCAGTCATATTGGCTTTTAAAAATAAAAAAATTTCAAAGACTCAACAGTTAAAAAGGGTATGTACCTAAGGTAATTTGTATATAAACTGAAGAAAGAGGGTCCCATGAGGCACCCTAAAGGGTAGTACTGATAAAGCAAGGTTCCCTATAGTGTATGTTCATGTGTTTGCCTAAAAAATTACTTGACTTAAAGTTTACTTTTATAGAACTTACTTAATCTCTCTCAGTATTTTTGCTGTCATTATTAATTTTTTTGCTAAACGATTAGTAAAAACCAGGCTTGGATGCGACCCACATTGATAACTTACAATTTGTGTCCGTTTGTTGATTTTTCTAAAAGTTTTACAAAATATTAATATATGTAAATATTTCATATATGAAAAAAGTGTTTGAAGTCAATATCTTTCATTGTTTTCAAGGAACCATTTTTTTTTTTTTCAATTTTTTAAAGCATTTCCTTAAAGTTTTTATTTCTAATACAAAAAAACCGATTGGGTTTTTCAAACAAAATTAAATTATCGTACTCGTGTGTTAACAACAATATTAGGTATATTACAGTCTAAATCTGTTTTACCAACTTTTAGTAGTTTTTTCAGAGGTTTTTATTTTTTGTAAAAAAAACTATTACCTCGATTTTTTGAAAGAATTTACCAGATGTCAAAAACGTTATTGTTTGATGCATACGATTATTTTGGAGGTAATACTGTTTTTTGTTTACAAAATATTTTTTAGGTTTTTGATTTAAAAAAAAAAAAAAACATCGTTTGTTTACTTGCTTGAATTTATACGAATTTAGTGTCAGTTAAAGTCGCTAGAGTTATTGTTTCGAGAGATATTATGAGAACAACCAAATGTTTCATATATTTTTTTTTAATTTGCTAAAGTAAGAAAAAACCACCATACTTTCTGCATCTTTTTAGTTATTACCTGTAAAACAAAGTTAATAAAAATTATATATCTCTGCTGGTTCTTGAGGTATCCGAAACGTACGTAGGTACACACGCACTTTATTTACATCTCTTTAAAAATCATTGATTTATATTCTAGAGACCTTGAAAGGCGAAAAATGTCAAAGTTTTAAATTTAACAAATCAAACCGATTACAAAAATTTTCTGTGGGAAGTTAGAATTATCATCATTGATGTATTTACACTTTGGCTCTTTAAATTGCCTGCCAACTTTATAGCCCTGGGCTAAACGTACGTCTTTTGATTGAATTTTTAACATTCCCAGAAGTGTGGATGGGGGCATTGTCTTGCCCAAGGCAGAGGTCGAAATATGTCTTTCATTTTTGTAAATGACTGTTCCAGGATGCATTTATAGTTGTTCCAGTTCAAAACTTTTAGACAAAAACTAAAAGTCGATTGTGCCAAAGTAGCATAATTACGGCTAATATGTCTTTCCAAAATAAGCTCATCCTTTCTCAGATCATGGAAATTCAAGTTATAACCAATAGGCCGTCAAGGTTTAACTTTGTTTTCACCCGAAAAGATAACTCGTTTCCATGTACCTACTGCTCCAAGTAAAATGCTCTCTTGCTAAATTCATCGCATGCTCCTTGTGTTCTTGCCTCGAGGCAGGCTTATTTTTCGGTTTTCTTCTCTGGCTGATACTCAGCTGTTGGCCCTTATTTTACTCGCTGGTAGAGTGGAATTTGAGACAAGCCGTAGAATTAACCGCTTTTCTTATGATCTTGTTGTTTCTGTTCTGTACCTTTTTTGAATGTTCCCATATTTTCGTGGATCATCAATATGATTTCTTACAACTGTAGTGCTTCTGTTAAATCTCCTTGCTCACTTCCTGAGAGTCCTAAATCCTTGAAAGCATCTAGTTTTACTCTTTATGTAGCTGTCAGTCTTTCCATAGCCTATTTGTGTTTCAAATTAAATTAAAACAGTTGTTTTCAACACTCTTTTCGATATTCTCTACAATAGTATATAAAAGATCGCACTTGTAAACTCCTGCACAGAAATATTTGCACCCTCGTAATGTCCCTCGTCTAATACTTTTAACTGTAATTTAAACGCATTTTGAACTTAATTTTCTAGAAAAACATAAAAATATCATTTTAACCTGGTTTTTAGATGAACATTTTGATCAAGGACCAACTTTTACTCTTTCTGGTGGCTGAAACAAATAAGATCAATAAATAATTGCATGATAAGGAAAGTGATCGATTTGGACTGAAAACATTGGTCGATGGTTATATCGATTTCGGTGGATAGCTAACTCATTCTATCTACAAATGTGTTACAAACAAAGTAATTGGTTTCAATAAAGCAGCATTGTAGATAAAAAAAAAGTCGGCGAAGAATACTTTCTAACGGTTTAGAACATCTTCAAAATTATTCACTAAGGATTGCTCTCTGTCCTTACGGTGTGTATTTAAAAAATTCTTAAACTTATCAAAATCTTTTATTTTCATGACGTTACAAAATCCTGATTTTATAAATTAAAGCTGTACTATGTTTATATAAAATCACAAGCTTCATTTTCTAAACCAGAAATCAAAATTTAAAAGGTGCCCCTAAAACTCGTTTTAAGTCATAAAAAAGCATTCGCTATTTCTCAAGAAACAAAATAAGTAAAAACTAATTTCATTAGCGTCCAACAAAATCAATCTTAATGTGATCAATGATCATACGCGATCATTGATCCGATGCAGTCGATCATTATAATCGTCAACCCACTTTAAATCCTATTAAATAGATGTTTTCTATGTAATTTTGTGTATCTTTGTAAATGATAATTCAAAAATTATACCTATTAAACATTTTTATTTGACAAAATACTATAAAAATGTATTTTTAATTTGTTATTTGTTGCTTATACAAATAAATAAAGAATAAAGCAAAGCCAAAAAAAAAGAACGAAATTCTCAACATAAATTTTTAAAACTTTTTTTTTTCAGTATGCGATAAAAATCAAACTATATAGTTTATATAATAGAACCAAATTTTATATGCACAAAAACAAAATCTTTATAGGTTAAGTCTATATACATATACCTACGAGTATGTTGTAGGTACAAAATCAAGTTTCGTTTATCAAAAATCATAATATAAATTAAAAAAGGTCAGTAAAACCTGCTTTCTTACCTTCTTTCTATGTTCAAAACATTCCAAAATTTGTCTCTAATTCAACAACAAACATGAATGGCACATTCCCAATAAATTTATTGCTACGTATCTAAAAGTTAATATGGCTAAAAAGAAAATGAGAATCGATTTTGTTCCAGGTATTTATAAATTTAGAAGAAAAATAAAAATAAAAAGACTTAACAAAGCTAATCTCTCAAAGAACATCTAATCAAGTTAAACGTTTTATATTCTCCAATATGTGGTGTGTCAATCCAATATATCTATCTGTCTGTCTGTTTAGGTTCATAACAATCCGAAAATCAAGTTGTTCTGCCCACACTCAATTTGTTATCTTAACACACAAAGCAGCTAACAGCTAACAGCAGCAGCAGCAGCTAACAACAGCAGCTTTCACTATAACATCACTGATCGCGCACAAAACGCACAATTATCATCGAGAAATAATCACAAACCATAAACGATCAACGACAATCCCAGTCGCAGTCTTCTCTCTTGCTTCCATCAAATCCCCACCTGTGTCACTTCGATTTAAAGTCCCATCACATGAGAGGAGACCTTAATTTTATGCCACAACCATATAGTCTTCAGCGTTTTAGCCCAACCTCCCAGCAGTGAAAGTACGCACCACCACCAGACCAAGTCACCAAGTCACATCTCATAGATACACTCAAAGTAGAATAAATGCATTCTAAAAGACACAAATTTTCCCGTCATTCGTTTGTCTGTCGTGTGTATTTTAAATGAAACATCAATTGACCACGCGGGAAAAGAACCTTCAGGCTCGATGAGAATAACCCACTCACATCGTCTCCAAGTCCAAAAACGATCATAGATAAATTCCATTCCGGCATAACAACCACCTTTAGCTATAGACTCATTAACATAGTAACGATGATCATCATAATTACAAATATAAAGGCTCATCTCATAGTTCAAAAGCTTTTTGAAGTTCTTCAACGCATAACATAAGTCTTTGACTTCTTCGACTGACTCTCGTCTATAATAACAATTTTACGAAAAAAATTAGAATTATGAATTTTTATAGCATCAATTATAGAACCATTTCCGACACTTTAAATATCCATGTTTAGTATTTTCGAGCTTTAACTAAAAGATAGATACAAAGCTTGGTGGATCTTCAACAGCAGGAGCACCTCAATTCGATGAATCTAAATTGTTTAATTATAATTATTAGATATTATGATTATGGAATGGAATATGATACAAAAATAAATAATGATATAAGCAGAAGGCGCATAAGTATATGCGCTTAGCCAAGGTTTTTGTATCATCATCATGTAGATATCTATCGTAGCGATACACCATTTAAAAGATAGGTATAGGCTTCCTCAACACCCCCCCCCCCCCTCCCTAAACCCCTTTCTAATCAAAATTTAAGTGTTAGAATTTAACATACTAATGACCAATAACCCAGCGGGTGGAGGACAATCATAATAAAATTCTATTTCAAAGATACATTACAAACTTTATGTTTATAGTATCTCAATAATAATATCTATAGTTGTATCTAACACACCTTAGGTTGTTCTTTTTGTTGTTGTATATCGTATCAATTGGGTAGAGGAAATTGCTTTATCGTTGTTGTACATTTATGTTCGACGATAAAGCCCCCAAAGGCGCTTTCTCATGGTAGATCAGAGAGGTTAAGTATTCCCAGACCAGACAAGAGTAACCGCCTCCAATATATGTATGTTGAATAAAAATAAACTAAAAATTTGGGGGCATATATAAACTCGATTGTTTTTGCTCGCCTTCTAAAAATTAAACACAACAAAAATCTCGAACTATTGGTGGTCTTTGATCGATCGTCTTTTGAGTAGGTATACATTATACTTTATCTATAGAGATCGGCAAAAATGGGTTCCCCTCAATTAGAAGCAATTTTCTGCTAATTTTGTGGTCGGCAGGAATGATTATATGGTGTTTTTTTTATTTTTTGGGGATAACTCTATTAATTTTGTTTTTAATTGATCGTGATTATGATCATGCTCAAGATCACCCGCAACAACAAAAGATTAAGTTAATATTATTAAGAATTTCACAAAAGTCATACATATATTTATAGGTATTTATTGCATCAACTCAATCAGAATTGTTATATTTCCCAAGCTTATAAGGGATCATGATCCTCACTTCTATACATATAAATACCTATATAACCTCTTTAACTATCTATAGCCCCCATCATATCATAAATCGGGTTCATCATTTATATAAATATATACTCTTAAAGTGCCATTAAAAGAAAAAAAAAAAAAGATACATATCTTTCCACAAGACACACCAAAAAGAATGCTTGAAAAAAAGATTTAAGATTTTAACGATCGAGGAACGACCGACCGACGCATCATCATCATCATAATTATTATCAATGTCTTAGATGTGGCGACATCTATGTGAGAAAGTGATGAAAGCCACAACATATATTGATTTGTTACGTTCTAATGTTTTTGTTTGTTTATGATGGTGATATGGGGGTCTGTTGTTGTGTTGTATGTGTATCTTTTACTCTACATTTATAAGTCAATTTGGAGCTAAAGATATAATATCTTTTTCTTTTATTATTATTTCAAGGGATTAGCTATACGGATGGGCAAAGATGACTCGGGTGCATAGAAAATATCTTTTACTTCGTGAGATGTAGAAAGGATGTTTAGTAAATGTGCGTGAACGATTTGTTTAATGGAAGAAAGTAATTTTTATTTTAATGATAAACAATTTTTTTTGTTTTTTTGGTTCATGTTAAAAAACGGAAGAAGAAAATAAAAAGAAAAACAATGTTTGACATTAAAAAGACCCCTTGGGAAGTATTAAACAAAATTTAAAAATAAGGGGGAAGGGAAGGAAACTCCATTCAATTAAGTTTTTCATAATTTAGAAGAATATATTGTTTTATGATTTTGAGATAATTGTATTGATTTTTTTTAGTTTATAAGTCGATGATCTCTGTGCTTCTCGTTTTCATGACCTTTGAAAGAAGGGGCATAAGTGCAATTGGACGTTAGGAGGTGAGGAAGACCTGGGCCTTAACCAACTTGCGTCTCCAGCTAACTCGGTCCCTAGCTAGCAGTCTCCAGTTACGCAAGCTAAGTTGGTTGATGTCTTTACCCACCTGCTCGTGCCACCTGAGTCGCGGTCTTCTTCTACTTCGCCGTCCCTCGGGATTGGATTCTTTCTTTCTTTCTTCATGACCCAGCCAGCTAAGTCGTTGGACTTTAATCTTGTTACCAGGTCAGTGTCGCTGTACAGCCCGTACAGTTCATCGTTATATCTTCTCCTCCACTCTCTATCTATGCAGACGGGACCAAAAATCACACGAAGAATTTTTCTCTTCAAGCATCCTAAGACGCTCTCATCTTTCTTTGACAGGGTCCAGGTCTCAGCGCCATAAATGAGAACCGCGATGATGATTGTCTTATATCGGGTGATTTTTTAAGAGCTTGAGAACTTTTTTTAAAAAAAAACGCATAAAATTTGCAAAATCTCATCGATTCTTTATTTGAAACGTTAGATTGGTCCATGACATTTACTTTTTGAAGATAATTTCATTTAAATGTTGACCGCGGCTGCGTCTTAGGTGGTCCATTCGGAAAGTCCAATTTTGGGTAACTTTTTCGAGCATTTCGGCCGGAATAGCCCGAATTTCTTCGGAAATGTTGTCTTCCAAAGCTGGAATAGTTGCTGGCTTATTTGTGTAGACTTTAGACTTGACGTAGCCCCACAAAAAATAGTCTAAAGGCGTCAAATCGCATGATCTTGGTGGCCAACTTGCCGGTCCATTCCTTGAGATGAATTGTTCTCCGAAGTTTTCCCTCAAAATGGACATAGAATCGCGAGCTGTGTGGCATGTAGCGCCATCTTGTTGAAACCACATGTCAACCAAGTTCAGTTCTTTCTTTCTTTGGCAACAAAAAGTTTGTTAGCATTGAACGATAGCGATCGCCATTCACCGTAACGTTGCGTCCAACAGCATCTTTGAAAAAATACGGTCCAATGATTCCACCAGCGTGCAAACCACACCAAACAGTGCATTTTTCGGGATGCATGGGCAGTTCTTGAACGGCTTCTGGTTGCTCTTCACTCCAAATGCGGCAATTTTGCTTATTTACGTAGCCATTCAACCAGAAATGAGCCTCATCGCTGAACAAAATTTGTCGATAAACACATTTCGAACCGAACACTGATTTTGGTAATAAAATTCAATGATTTGCAAGCGTTGCTCGTTAGTAAGTCTATTCATGATGAAATGTCAAAGCATACTGAGCATCTTTCTCTTTGACACCATGTCTGAAATCCCGCGCGATCTGTCAAATACTAATGCATGAAAATCCTTACCTCAAAAAAATCACCCATTAGATGGTGATTTTAAATGGTCGAGAGAGGACTTTACTACTCAATTGCCTTCTAAGTTCAAAGAAACAGCAATTGTCGTTGTCTAAGTTTATAGCGGTGCCTAGGTAGATAAAGTCCTCAACTACCTCAAACTTATAGCTGTCCAAGGTGACGTTTTGTCCAAGACGTCGTCGTTCAATATCCTTTTTTGATGAAAGCATACACTTGGTATTGCCCTCATTGTTTAACCCATTGCCATTGTCTGCTTTCGTTGCAATGCTCACAAACGCTCCACTGACATCATGCTTTGATCTTCCAATTATGTCAATTTCATCGTCGTCGTATCCAAATAATTAGATGGATCTTTGGAAGATTAGGCCTCTAGTGTTGACGGCTGAGTTTTACACAATTCTTTTCAGAACGATGTTGAAGAAATCGCATGTCAGCGCATCGTCTTGTTTAAAACCTTTTTTTAAATCAAATTCAGTGGTGAGATCTTTTCCAAACTTAATAGAGCAGCGTGCATTCTCCATCTTCATTCTGCACAAACGAATAAGTTTGCCAGGAATTCCAAATTGAGGAATTTCCTGGGTTTTTATGCCAAGATCTGTCGTAATGTGAATAAACTTTGCTGGTCTGAAGCCACACTGATATGGACGCATCAGGTTGTTGACAAATGACTTCAGACGTTTGCATAATACGACAGAAAGGATATTATGTGCGATATTCAGTAGACTGATGCCTCTGTATTTGGCGCAATTCAGAGTGTCCCTTTCTCAAATGTTGGGCAAATTATGCTGAGATTCAACTCATGGGGCATACTTTTTTCCGACGAGTTAGTGCATACTCCTTACCAAGTCATCGCCTGCCTGTTCGCCTGAACAATTCGGCAGCGGTGCCATCAGCTGCAGCAGCTTTGTTGGACTTCAGTTTCGATATAGCTATATCTTCACTTCATCGAGGTCGGGTAGAAGGAATTATTGTTCTGCGTCGTCGCCTAAGTTGAGTGGTGCGATCACCCTTACATCTTCGATTCGTCATTGCCGTTATATAGTTTGGAGAAGTGATCTTTCCATATTCTCAGCAGTTCGATGTTCCCCTAAATGAATATCCTTAAATAAATAATTTAGGTTGCCATTCCTGATACGAGTGGTATACCTTTTTTAGCTGGATAATGTCAGCGATGTAAGGGACCTTCAGTTTTAAGACGAATCCTTACGGCTTAATTGATAAAGCACTTTTATTTGTCAATTCCTCGCAAGAGGCAGTACCTGTAAAAAAAAGCTTTATTGGCACAGGCAGGGATTGCATCCAAGACCTCTGGCATGAATATCCTTATGATATTTATATTATTATTATTTTTATACAATGCGATCAATTAGTAGGAGGGGCTAACAGGATTGAAAATTAGACATTGAGTCTAGAAAAGACAAAACGGAGCCCTGCGTTTATTTTGTTGATATCAGATTTTAACCCATTCTACTTGTATTGAATCGTCCTTAAGGTTGTTTCTAATCAAACGAAGAAGAGACGCATCGTTAGCAAATACCTAAACGAATTTCCAATAGAAGATATTGGTGCAGCTGTCATATTTTGATATTTGACAAAACTACTCATTGAAATTTTGAAAATTTACTAACAAAAATGGTAAAAATTTTACAGTCACAATTTGCAGTTTCGGAAAAAAAGTTTGACAGTCTTATTTCCAAAAGAGGTGATCACAATTAGACACAGAGATATTGTGAATTTAGAATGTTTTCTTTGGGACCGGTGAAAAAAAAAAACTACTCCACTTTTGTTTCAAAATCTTAAAAAATTTAATTCGTGCAGTTATCGAGTACATACTTACAAAAAGAAAAAAAAAAGCATATGCTTTGTAAAATTGGTTTCTTTTGAAAATTTTACGTTTTTGTCAAACCGAAATGAAGCAGCTCTTTGAAAAACTTTCTATTATTACAAAAAAAAACTAGTTTCATTTTCCAAAGTTGATATACTGAGACCTTAAAACCCATAAGAAACTTTGGCTATAAAAGACATCGCTTCGAATCTAATTTACAATTGAAAAGATTCTGAGACCCTTCCTTACCATAGAACGTCTTTATTTTAATAACGTGTCTCCCCTGTAGGTATTTAACTATAAAACCAAACAAAACAAAAAGAACAGAATTTTAATAAGATTTCATTAATTCGAATGCCATTTCACTTTCTCTGTTTTTTTCTTTTTTTCGTATTGATGTTTCTTATCCTTTTATAATATTTCCACCTTGTCATTAGCTAAACATAAATAATCATTTTGAAAATCTGATAAGACTCCATTTAATATTCTAACGGAATTCCATGTTCCTTGGTGGTTAAGGTTTATGTTTATAATCTTGATTTTGCAACAATAAAAAACCGCCTCTAACCGAAATACCCTTTTTTTGATAAAAACAAAATCATAAAATATATTTCTATTAACTGATCGAGCTCGATCGAAAAGGAGATTTTATCGCCGTGGCGTCGTTCGTTGCGTCGCAATATAAAGCCCGATGCTGTAGTACAAAATTGAATACAAAAAACAAAAAGTATCTACAGCAGCGCGATCAGAAGAAGCGGAATCTCTTTATAGATTCAATCTAGAAAAAGATTAGAAAACTGAAAGGCTATAGGTAGGAAGGTATATATTTGGAGGTAAATAGGAAAATCCCATCATTCAGTTTTCGAAGAAGGTGGTACACGTTGGCATTATTAGGGGAGTGATGAAAAGGTATAACATTGCGTCCATTAGGGAGAGGAATACGATCATCATATCAAACGAGAACGAAACGATCGATGCGCATAAAGGTACATTTTTGTATAAAGCGTTTATTAGCCTGAGCCAGGGAACACGGATGCTGTGACGGACGCGTTGTCGTCGTTGTTGTCATGCGATGATGCGATGATGGCAGAAGATGAAAGGCCTCACATTAAAGTTGATGATTGTCGATTATGTTGATCGTGTTCAAGTTATAATGAAGATGATGGGTGATGAAGAAATTGGAGGTTTAACTATCTGATTTTAACAACAAAACAAGAATTATGTAACTTTCCTTCTATTTCAATAGCAAAAAAGCTTAACATAAACTTAGAGAAAATCAAAACCTAAAGTTCAGACGATTGTTATGATATGTCAGTAAAAATTTTATGATCTGTCAGTAAAAAATTGATCGAAATTTGTACAAATCTGGGCAATTTACAAATTATTGTGCAAATATTACCAAACACGTCATTGTCACCTATTCTCACGTGAAGCGCGTTTGATTTTTGCTAAATTTTGTCAATTTCTATTCCACGAACTCAAAATCAAATCAGCTAACCCTCTAACAGCGGAATCGTAACACTAAGACGTATTTGGATAATGTCAGCTCATTAGTAGAGCTATTGCGAGAGCATTTACTGATGTGATATTCTAAGAACTGACAATCTTCAGGACTTTTAGAAATAATTAAATTTCACTGCGTGAACAAATTTACAATGAAGTTGAACAATTTATTGCCGATGGCCAACAGGCTGCCGAAATAAAAGAGCTGCTTTTGGAATAAAGAAGAATTGGAAAGCATTGAGATTTCCAGATTATATGAGTTTAAAACTAATAGGGAAGAAATCTGACCTATTTCTCTAGAACAAATTAATGTTATATAAGCAATTACTAAAATCTGTTTGGACTTATGGCATCCAACTATGGGGCTTTAGAAAGAAAACAAATGCTGAACCGGTTCATAAATGCCCTTTGGTATATAAGACATGGCGATCTACACTGTGACGTTCAACATAAAAATACGCTGTATTACACAATCAGCGATTGCAAAATCATACCAAACTCCAAAACGGAGACCGTCTTAAATGTACGAGAAAATGTTCGGAGTGAAAATAACCAAACCTCATGTTCCGAAAATTGAAAAATATATTTTTAGCATACTATTGCGCATTTAAAATTTTGTTATTGAAAAAAAATTCTTTCAGTGATTACCAATCGATCAGTTTATTGATTTTCATCTCTATCGATAAGTAACAGTACACAATTTCGGATTAATTTCAATTAAACATTAGTTGTTAATAAATATGCGATCAGTGTATTATATTATTGCCTCTCACATCAGACCATTGTGTCATGTCTCAAATTTCTCATTGCAAAAAACCCCAGTTAAATAAAAAAAACCCTACAACAACTTTTTGGCAATGTGAGAAAGCCAACTAGGACGGTCTCAACGACTTCTTCAGGAACTTTTACTGGTCACTATAGTTCCTCGATAGTGACGTGGATTCCAGCGCAGAGATATGGTTACAAATTTAATTCTTTGTGGAATGAGACATTTTATCCCGGTTTGATTCGAGCTGTAGATTATTAGGATCAAAGACGGAAGTTTCCGGATATAGAAAGGCAACCTCACTGAGGAAAACCGGAATAAGCTTAAACAATAAGCTAGAGAGAACTGTGACGGATATATATGACGCATTAAACATTTGCATGACCAAAAATTACGGCAAAAAATACTATAATGCCCCAAAAGTAGAAGAATTGTCTGGTCATTTGTAAAAAACGTACGAAACACCACGTCGTCCACGGTTCCAACGTTCTTCCACAATGAAACTATTTTTGTAAGCTATCCAATTACTGGGATACGTAGATGATATTGACATAATTGGTAGATCAAAGCGTGATGTCAGTAGAGCGTTTTTAAGTATTGCGGCGGAAGCGGAGAAGATGGGTTTAGTGGTCAATGAGGGCAAGACCAAGTATGTGGTGTCATCAAAAAAGAACATTGAACGAAGACGTCTTGGACAAAATGTCACCATGGATATCTTTAACTTTGGGGTAGTTAAGAACTTTGTCTATCTGGGCACCGCTATAAATTCAGACAGCGACACAAGTGCTGAAATCAAACGAAAAGCGCAAAACTGGAGACAGCTAGCTAAGGACACGGACTGTAGGGCTTACTTAAGTAAGTAATGTGGAATGTGGACTTCCAACGGCAGCATATCATAAACTCATTGAATTCTTGACGTCATTGTCAAATCAATGAATCTTCGAAAACTTAATTCGAAAACTTTTCTAGTCTCAATGTCTTCTTTTTAATACTATTACCAGTTCCTTTTCACTTTGTTTAATGATTATAAGGGTATTCACAACTCCTTGAAAATGAGACCTCTTATTGGAAAACCCCATGAAATAGAAATAACCAATAGAATTCCCCTCAAACAATTGAGCCATAACACTCGCACTTCATTACCCTTCAATTTAATTTGACATTCATATTTAATTCCGTAATTGTCCATCCAAAGTGCTCAAATAGTCTTTTCCCATGAGAGAACAAACTAAATTTGAAAAATTAAAACTGGTATCGGAGTCGTTAAATGTAAGACTACTACTAAGACCAAGACAAAGCTTCTACAAAGCAAGACTGGAAGAAGATGAAGGCAAAGCCAAGGCTGCACAATACCGAGACAAAAATGACATAAAACCAAAAGTCTGACGCAATACCAAGGTTTTTCTCATCTCATATTCAATGTATGATCTAGAAGCACCAAAAAGTTATAATTCTTGACTAAATAACTAGGTTAATCAAAGGTATTGTATAAAAATAGAATAAAACCCTATATTTATTCATTTATAAAATAAATTCCAACAAAAAAATACGTTAACACCCAAATACATTCAAAACCTCTTCAAACTTCAGCACAAAACAGTAATCCATGAGTAAGTAGCGACATTGATGATCAATTATCGTTCCTACTTAAACAAATCAACAAACATCATCACCTTTTGTCCAATTCTTCTTTAACCTACCACATGGAACACGATTTAATCAGAATCAGCCACCATCATATTATCTGTCGCCTCCGTCATTATCGTCATTCATCGTCGTTGTTGATCGTTAATGTTTCCGAGAGAACTCCAAACAACCAAAAATAACCTTCCCAACCAATGGAATTCCAATTGATACCCCGAAATACAAAAACAAAAATCCGATCATTAAATATAAATAAATAAATACTTGAGCAAACACTAGAAATGATCGAGAGTCAAGGATGTCGTCTTTGGGTCCTCCTTCGCTCATTGTTCCCACCAAAAAGTGTACACTCACCATAGTTCGAGATAGGCACCTTTTAGGAACAATAATCATAGTTTTGTTGTTTATGTTTCCTTGTAGCTGGGAGATGTTTGAGACTGGCTTCCTAAAAAAGCAACATCAATAGTTTAATAATAGAAGACAAGTATTTAGTTTCTTTTTCACCTTTTTTTTTTAAGCGCCAATTTGTGAACAATCTGATGGATACTTGAAAACTGATGTTTCCAAGCAAATCATTGCCACACAAGAACATAAATATTTTTCGAATTCGAACGAGTATGTTGTAAGTGGTGGAGGAATTTATTCGGCAGCAATTATCTCCTTGAGATCAATAAGTTGATGATTTCTTTCTCTTTTGTATAAACTGTTTTTGGACTTCTGAGAACTTTCAATTCAAGACTTCAGAATATCGAGTGGTCATACCTGTACAAATTTAGTCAAATTCCACTGTTTAGGTAGCCGTTATAGGGAGTTAAAATTTTATATCTAATTAATTTCAATCTTGATAAAGTTATTAAGCAAAATTTTTGCGCTTTTGTGGGATAAGAGTTTTGAAGTTTGAAGTTTTGGTCTAAATAGCTTCGGGTGCAAAACTTAAACATAGAGAAGTATCCAAGTATCTACTTGTGTTTATGTTAATTTCATCAACATCAATATTATAAATAAAACTTTGAATTTTATCTATAAATAAGATCTAACTTGACTTTCAAAACTCTGTCGTTTGAAGATTTTTGATGAAATGTCTTCACCACAATCACTCTTGACACTTTAAATAGTTGCGTGTCACTCAAAAAATTTATTAAAAAGACAGTTGCATGCTTAGTGATCGAATTCAGTTTTTTGTATGGCAGAAAATAAGGTAAATGTTCAATTTCAATGACATTACTTTGCACGTGGTAAGATTGAAAAGTGTTCTATCGAATAAACTTACTTTTCTTTCTCGAAGAAAAAATCTTAATATAGATATAAAAATCCAGTGTCATATGTATGTTCCCAGTGAACTCTTCACTAAGTCAACCGATTTCGATGAAAGTTGGCATTTTATGTGTAATTTGGTCTAACTTAAGATATAGGATAGTTTATGTTTCGATTAATGGTCTTAATAATTTGTAATTAACAATAAACTGATTGTCAATGTTGATGTTTGTTATTAATCGTAAGTTTCATAAGTCTCGAACAGATGGCGCCTTAAATCAGATTTTTTACAGAAAATGTCGGACCATCTATCGTGAACTTCTCATAGATGGCGGGCGCCACGTTGGAATTCGAAATATAATTATATAATAATATTATAAAGAGAGATTTGTATTTTTCTATGTAACGAATAAACTCAAAAAGTACTGGACCGATTTTAATAATTCTTTTTTCATTAGAAAGCTACATTATCACTGAGTAACATAGGCTACATTTAGTACTAGATTACTATAGAAATCTTTAGAAATTCCTATTAAAACCAACCGAGGGTGTAAAAAATTAGCCATAAAATCTCTTTCATCGCATACGCTGCGAAAAGTATTAATGATAGGACAAAAAAGTGTTTTCTAATTTAGTGATTCATGGTCGTTTTAATTAGCATGCTTAAATATCTGTACCTATCTATGTCTACCCGTGCGAAGCCAGGACGGGCGGCTAGTGTTCATATAAATTACTTGTTGTTTCATTAAGTTTAAGTTACTTATTTCGTGACTTCATGGCAGCGGCATTTGACACTTGTCAAACTCAGCTGTCATTAGAAGTGTCATAATATCAGTTGAATGTTTGTCATCTGCGATAATGGATCGCTTAAAATTTAAACAATGCAAGTTTTGCTTTCCCGGCGCTCGCAGAGATTGAAAGTGTCGTAAGCCACCTTTTAAGCCGTTCATGACTTGAATAATGTATGCATGTGGTTCCAATAAAAAAGAGCAAATAGACACACAACACGACCAATTATGGCTCTTTTACGATATGCAGCAATTTCTCAAAGCTTCAATGTTCCCATAATGTAAACCTATTCTTTGCTAACAAACATCAGTGTGTGTACGGTATATAAAGAGTGTTTTTTTTTAGATGTGTGGATTTGAAGAAGTAGTATTGGACGGGTTCAAATCTGATACCCACAAAATGAAGCGTGGTGTGCACCAGGACTCCGTTTTGTCTCCGAAACTCTTCCTTATTTTTATAAATGATCTTTTATCTGAACCTTATAGCCCACTTAATTGTTTCGGTGATGACAGTACAGTCCCCTCAGCTTTTCATCATTGTTTTTAAATTCCTTCGTTGTTCTTCGGATGAGGACTACCAACGGCAGCGTATGATAAGCTCATTAAATTCCGATATTGATGGAGAATCAAAAACCGTGTAGAATTTAATACTTCGAAAACTCAATGCTGTCCACTGTCGCAAAAGCTTAACCCTTCCTTAATGCCACTTTCCACGGGTGGTAATTGCATCGAGGAGACTGAGCAGCTTTGAGTTCCAGGTTTGTGCATCACAAACCACTTTTTGTGGAAGAATCACATATTTGACATTGCCAAAAATGTTGCTAAGTGTTTAGGTTTTCTCTGACGATGCAAGAAGTTTTTAACCCCTTCTGATCTGGCAAGAATTTACAAAGCTTTTATTCGTCCAAAACTCGAGTATAATTTGGGCTAGTGCCCCAATAACCGCAAGGTTTCATGCCTATCATTGTTTTATCTATATTTTCACCAACAATGCTGTTGTGAAATGCCAATTGTATTCCTCTAACTCAAACAATTTAACCGTAATACACGTCCTTCTAGGGATGCTCATCAGTTTACCCTTGAGCCCAACTTCAGACGTACTGTTAAGTATAGAGATTCCTTCTTCAGCCGCACTACACGAATGTGGACTGCTCTACCAGACTCCATATTTCCCACTCATTCAATGCACAGACTTTAAAAACTAATATGCATCGGCATCTCCTTTCTAATCCTGTCCTTCCTTCCTAATTGTTCGCACTGTGTTTGCTAATTATAAGAGTATTCATAATCATAACCCCTTTAGTGATCAATATACAAACAAAAATGCATATTTTATGGCCAAGAATTAAGCTTTATTATAAGGATAAGGGTTTGACATTATGTTTTAAAAATGCTTTCGGGCAGCTGAGAAGCCCAATTTTCGACTACTTTTTGCACCAATTGAGAACAAGGCGTCAATCGTGGTCCCGGGCTTATATACGTAAACAAGCGACTTCACATAACTCCACAAACAAATTGTCCAGTGGTTTTAAATCGCACGATCTTGTAGGTCACGCCCGGTACAGTCAAACGACGCGAGATAATGCGCTCACAAAAAGTTTTAAAATTTTGCTTAGGTATAACAAATAAAATATCATAGGTATAAGCTTTTAAGGGAAAGTTACAAGTGTAAGTCGCAAATTTTTCACAACTATAAATCTTAAAAAAATCAAATAATATTTGGTCTAAAAATAACTTTTTCGAAGTTATGTATAATTAATTAACAATTTTATAAAAACAAACATTTTTCAAACCCTTAAGTGAGGAATCTTATGTTGTAAAGTGTAAGATACATAGACAGGGCCTAAAAATCAATTAAAGGTTTTAGAAAAAATACTATGTCTGAAAAAGAAATTTTAAAAAACAAGCTTCAACGAGGCATTAAATCAACGTCAAGGCTTCAAACTGCACCCACTCCAATAAATATATAAAAACCAAATAAATCAAATGAATCAAATGTGTTCGGTATTACGTTTAGTGACATCATTTTTAAGTAGTATCTAATAATATGATATTATTCTTATTATAGCTTGATGTAATGTTCCTTGCGAACTTGGTGAACGAATGTTAAATAAAAAAAAAGGAAGAACACAACGTGTATTTCTAAAAATAATTTTATTACAATTTACATTGATGTCACCAATATAAGAAATTTGTCACATTTATAGAAATTCTTTTTATTTTCTATGGATATTTTTCCAGCTTTTAAAGCTCAACAACGTTCAATAATTGCCCTCTTCTTCTAATTGGATTTTTAAAAATGTTTAACATGAGGTGTATCGACGTTTACATGACAGTATGCGAAGTATGTAAGTTTATAAGCGTCACACTAGATTTTTCGACGAGCTGGTCATAATGTATTTTAAATGCATCACAGTATTATATCGTAGATTGATTTAGATTTTAAACTTTAGCACAATTTTATTAAGTGAAGAGTTAAGTTTGTTGATGATGATACTAGAAATTGAAACAAGACTTCTATTAATAGATGATAAAAATACTTTTTAACGCATGTAATATCCGCCTGCCTGTAAATGGTTTTAATAGTCTCTAGGATGTTTGTTCAATTTTCTCAAGTTTTTTTTTTTTTTTTAGAATTCACAAGTCTTACACAATTTAAGTTTAAGAAAAATGAAAAATTATGTGATCAGTTGTTAGAACCTTTTTTTCAATTTGAGTATTTCTAGAAAGCAACAATTTTATGATTAGCAGAGCCGTTTCAGGGGGCTAACTTCGTCATTAAATCAGTAATTTGCTTCTATAATAACTAATTGTTTCATTTTTGATGGTATTGCACAAAGATTAAACCAAAGTAAAGACTGAAGAAATAAAAGATGTTCTTAAAAAATCTAAAAATAAATAAAGCAAAATGCAACTCCTGCGTTTTTGACTCATTTAAAAACCTTCTTCAAAAAAACTTTCCGAATGCCGACATAGCCTTTTCATTCAAAATCAATCAGTCATATTCCCAATACATAAAGAAGGATCTTCTCTAGAGGCTTCTGAAAACCTTAGAGGCATCGTATTTATGAATGTAATAGCAAAAATATTCACGTGGCGTACTGGAGGACAGACTTGAAAAATGGGTCGAAAGAAATAATATTTTATCTGAATAACAAGCAGGGCTTAGAAACAAATTTTCAACGATTGATCAAATTTTTACACTTTCATCTATAGTCAAGGCATTTCAAGCCAGGAACAAAAAAGTCTATTCATTCTTCGTCGATTTTAAAACTGTTTTTCACCTAGCCAACAGAAATACACTCGTTTATAAGATGTCACAGATTGGGCTGTCTACAAAATTCATAAAAGTTATCCAAGAAATGTACAGGCACTGGATGGAGAAGAGAGAAGACTTTTCGGAAGTGTTTAGTACCAGTTAAGGAGTTAAAGAAGGATGTCCGCTAAGTGCTCTTCTGTTCTCTTTGTTTATAAACGACATTGCAGATGATCTCAATGGAGATAAATAAGAATTGCCAACACAACTGTCTCTTCTTGCTTTCGGAGTCGCCAGAAGGATTGCAATTGATGATAAACCGATTATCGACCTATTGCATGAAATGGGGACTCACTATAAACACTGATAAATCCAAAATAATGATCTTTGCTAGAACTTTAAGTAGTCTGAATATACAATGATACTCCACTAGAAACAGCAAACGAGATAAAACATCAAGGCCAGAGGCTCAACTCAACATAAACTAGAAGCAAAGGCTAGATAATCTAAAAGCATCATAATTTACAATCTGCTTGATTACAATTTGGGTCGCAGAAACTATTTCCAAGAATATCTAAGCTATGAAGAAATATCTCTTATAATCAAGGCAAGATGCGAAGTTCTACGATTAAACATCCCAGATAGTCTGTAAGTACAATGTTGTTCTGTTTCTACAGAATTGTACTAAATATGTGTAATCTGTAAAATATGTGCGGAAGCATGCCTAATGAGTGGAATCTTAGCATAGTTTGCCTAATATTCAAGAAGGAGACCTCTTCGACCTCCGTCCGTCAACAGGTCAGATAGGTTCACATCAATGTGGCTTCAGACCAGGAAAGTCCACCATTGACCAAATATTCACATTACGGTAGATCTTGAAAAATACCCAGGAACTTCAAATCGATACCCATAATTTCTTTATCGATTTTTTAAAGCCGCATATGACAGCATCTTTAGAGAAGACCTTTAACGAGCAATGTCAATTCTTGGCATTTCTGTCAAACGTGTCCGTTTGTGCAGAATTAAGACGGAAAATGCCCGCTGCTTTATCAAGGTCGGAAAAGATCTCACAGATACGTTCGATGTAAAAAAGGGTTTTAGACAAGGCGGATGCACTATCATGCGACTTCTTCAACGTCGTCGTTTTGAAAAGAAATGAAGAAATGTGCAAAACTCAACCGTCAACACTAGAGTCACAATCTTCCATCAAAGGACCACCGATTTACTCTGATACGACGATGCTATTGAAATTATTTGAAGATCAAAGCGTGATGTAAGTGGTGCATTTATGAGCATTTCGACGGAAGCAGAGAAGATGGGTTAAGTGTTCAATGAGGGCAAGACCAAGTATATGCTGTCATCAAAAAAGGACATTGAACGACGATGTCTTGGACAAAACGTCACCATTTAGAGCTAAAACTTTGAGGTAATTTTAGCTATAACTATGAGGTAGTTAAGTCTACCAGCGCTGAAATCAAACGGAGAATAACTCTTGCAAATCGCTGCTTTTTTGGACTAAGGAAGCAATTGAATATTAAAGTCCTCTCTCGAGCATCTAAAGTTACCATGTATAAGACGCTCACCATCCCGATTCTCATAGATTGCGCTGAGGCCCGTACCCTGTCAAAGAAAGATGAAATCGTCTTAGAATGCTGCGAGAAAAATATTCTTTGGATGGTTTTTGGTCCCGTCTACAAAGATGGAGAGTTGAGGACCTACAACACCGATGTCTTGGTCAAAACGTCACCATCGACAGACGTAACTTTGAGGTAGTCAAGGACTTCGTCTACCTAGGCTCCGCTGTAAACGCAGAAAACAACACCAGCGCTGAGATCAAACGAAGAATAACTCTTGCTAACCGCTGTTTCTTTGGGCTAAGAAAGCAATTGAGTGGTAAGGTCCTCTCTCGAAAGACAAAAGTGTCGCTATATAAGACCCTTATCATCCCCGCCCTGCTATAGGGTGCAAAAGCATGGACTATGACAAAAGCGGATGAAAGCACCTTGGGTCGTTTCGAGAGAAAAATTCTTCGTGTGATCTACGGTCCCGTATGCATCGAAGGGGAGTGGAGGAGAAGATGGAACGATGAGCTGTACGGGCTGTACGGGCTGTACAGCGACGTAGACTTAGCCAGAAGGGTAAAAGTCCAACGACTAAGATGGCTGGGTCACGTAGAGCGCATGGAAACCAATGCTCCGGTCCAGAGGGTCTTCGAATCCAATTCCGAAGAACGGCGCAGTAGAGGAAGACCGTGACTCAGGTGGCGCACGCAACTTGGCTTGCGAAACTGAAGACAGCTAGCTAGGAACCGAGCTGGCTGGAACCGCATGTTGGTTGAGGCCCAGGTCCGTCTGGGACTGTAGCGCCACCTTAAGGAAGTAAGATAATTAAGGAGGAATTACCTCTAATAACTTCAATTGTACAGCCTGTCCCTAAAAAAGGTAAATCCTCCTCTCCCTTCTTTCCAAGGTCATGGAAACGCTGATTAATTATCAGCTTAAGAAATATCTCGAAGAACGGAAGCTTCTTAATGACCCACAGTATGGCTTTTGTAGCAATAGATCCACTGGTGATCTCATAGTTTATCTCACCGAACAGTGGAACAAATCTTTACATCGTTTTGGAGAAAGTAAGATTATTGCACTTGATATTTCAAAGGCATTTGATAGAGTTTGGCATCAAGCTCTCTTATCGAAAATTTGCAAATTTGAAAAAATGCATTTGGTATTGATGAATCCCTTCTTCGTTGGGTTAGAAACTACCTTTCGGACCGTTCAATTCAAGTAGTATTGGACGGGTTCAAATCTGATATTCACAAAGTAAAAGCTGGTGTGCCCCAGGGCTCCGTTTTGTCTCCGACACTCTTCCTTATTTTTATAAATGATCTTTTGTCTGAAACTTCTAACTCACTAAATTGTTTCGCGGATGACAGTACCCTCAGCTTTTCATATTCGTTTTTAGATTCTCATCCTTGTCCTTCGGATGTGGAAATTCAACGGCAGCGTATGATAAGCTCATTAAATTCTGTTCTCGACAGTATTGTACAATGGGGAATCAAAAACCGTGTAGAATTTAATGACTCGAAAACTCAATGCTGTCTTCTGTCGTTAAAGCGTAACCCACCCCCGATCAACTTTCAGTACTCGGTATGTGTATCACAGATCACCTCTTATGGAATGATCACATATTCGATATTGCCAAAAATGCTGCTAGGTGCTTAGGATTCCTCCGACGGTACAAGAAATTTTTCACCCCTTCTGATCTGGCTGTAATTTACCATGCCTTCATTCGTCCAAAACTTGAATATAACTCGCATATTTGGGCAGGTGCCCCTAAAACAAGTTTAAGTATTTTGAGCAGGATCCAAAAAAGAGCTTTTAAAATGATAAGCGATAGAACTATAACCGAAAAAATTACGTCACTCGAACACCGCCACAATGTTTCATGCCTTTAGTTGTTCTACCGATATTTTTATAAACAGTGTTCTGTCGAATTAGCCAGTTGCATTCCTCCTCTCAAACAATTCAGCCGTAGTACACGTACTTCTAGGAATGCACATCAGTTTAACCTTGAGCTCAATTTCGGACGTACTGTCAAGTATAGAGATTCTTTTTTTAACCGCACATCGAGAATGTGGAATGCTTTACCCAGCTCTGTTTTTTTGATATTCAAAACTTTAAGACCAATGTGCATCGGTATCTCCTCTTTAATCCTTCCCTATTTTCCTAAAACTCGCACTGTGTTTAAGCTTTAAACATGTTAAGGGTATTAATAACCCCTTGTGTGCCCGTTAATTATAAAAAAAGTAGTATTTTGTGAGGTCCTGCTAATACGAGTATTTTATTGAAGGAATTTTTAACCACTATATTTTTCGCCAAGTTCCTTGGAGCCACTAGTATTAAGGATCTATTCGGCTGCACTGCACTTTTAATTTTGAAATCCAATATTTGTTCCACAAAAAAAAACACACTTTTAGAAAATTTAAGTCAGAGACTTTTTTTCTTTGCCTATAGATTGTAAACAATTTTCTTGTCTTTTTACAAATAAAAAAAAATACTTCTAATATCAATTTGTTTCAAAATAGTAGCTTTTTCCCTGCATTATTTGATGTTATAAAGAATGTTCCTTCAATCAATCTAAATGTTCCTTCAATTGAAATACTTTTGCATTAGACCTATTAATGCCTATTTCGAACACTGCAAAGTTCTCTCACTTACCTATTTCACAAAACCTAATGACAATTGTTCCGATTTAAAAAAAAAACAACAGACACACAATATTCAATTCAACTTTTCTTAAGTACAAACGACGACGTAAAATATTACAACAAAAGTTTAAACCATCTAAAAACGACCGAACAAAGATCCTTTTCCGTTATCTACCTTATTTTTAGAGAAAATGCAAATGATGGATATACAACGGAACTTTCAGTTTCAGCCTTATTCTATAAATCTACCTATTCAAAGATTTTAATAATGAATAGAAATCCTTTTCCTAACTGAATGGATGGAAAATTTGATTTCCTATTGTAATCGAAAATCAAGAACTGAAGATGTAAAATGTAAGCAATTTATACATTTTACCGCATTTACAAACATGAAAATATCTATAGAAATAAATTTTGAATAGAAGACAGCTTTGGAATTTACCCTCTGATGATGATGATGATGATGATGATGTTTTGTCCTTAAAAGAATCTTTACATCACCAGAAGAAAAAGTAATTGACGTTCTTTTGTATTTTTGTTATTGAATATACTACAAACTACACAGTTTATGATTCATTTTGATTCTCGAGGACAGATATTAAGTTCTTCGTACTATTTTCAATATTTCAATATTTTGTTGAGTTTATTTTTGGATTGGAATTATATTCAAGTGTTTTTGTCGTCAATTGTATATAGGTTAAGAGTTTCCAAATGTAATTGACGTTAAATCAGGGGTCAGTTATTGTTCGCTTTGTTTCAAAGTGTGTCCAGTACTCGAGTTTAAGGAAAATTGGCGTATTGTAGGGTTAATTGGAAATTTACCCCTTTATTTCCATAAAAAAATCTTTCAGATTTAATAACATTTTCTGAAACTATCAAGAAACCAAACAAAAAAAAGAACCTAATTATATATGACGACCCCCCAACGTCTGCGACAACGACAACAACAACGACAGAGGCAGAGACAGACACAAAAACACCTTGGGGATGTGGCGTCTTCAAATTAGCATGTCCTCCTGGGGCATCAGCTTTAGGTAGGTAAGTAGTATATTATAGTGACGCGCCATGACGGTAGATGCCACCGCACGTATATCTACTCCAAATGAAGTGCAAATTGAATTCCAAAAAGGAAAAAAGAAAATGAAAATGCATGAAGATGTCTGCATCGATGGCATCAAATAAGTTAAGTGTGCTCTGCCAATGCCACCTTTAAAACACACGCACAGCAAAGAACATACCTAAGTTTTAACGTCTTCTTCTCTTAGTGCAAGGTTATATAGTGATGCCATCAAGACAAAATACCTGCCTTCAGACACCAAGTGTGCAATATCTTCATTTTGCACGCAATAATCACATGAAAGGATGAAATGATTCTCACCTCCTCCTCCTGCTCCCTCCTGGCAACAAAAAAAGACAACACAAAAAAGGATCCTCCGAAGAGACGCAGAACCCCCCGAAGGTTGAAATTGCATTACCGCGTGTCCCAGGTGTGCTCGCACGCATGTTTGTGCATAAATTCTTGCTGCCAACCATAATGCAACAAAACAAAACAAAGAACAAACTTCCAGCAGCGCATTTCGGACAACCAGCAGAGGACGAACGACGACGCACGTAAGGACACGGTCTTGAAATAAGATCTCTCTATTAGCCGTGCACTTTTGTATACCTTCATAAATATATAGTTTTTGTGGGACTGTGCTGCTCCTGCTACCTTTTTGTTGTTCATCTTTTTGCACATTTTTTCCGAATAATGGCAAAGCAAACATCAGCCAACACTTTGTTCTAATTGCAAGAAAAAAAAAGGTTACTCAAGACCGAAAAGGTGAAGGCAAGAACATCACAACAAGAATGAAAAGACCCAGAAACACTATAGCTGTTAGCATCCTTATGATGATGTCGGTCCTCAATGATGCTGGTCCCAGCTCCCAGGGGGTGGTTGATTACAGAACATTGCACATATGCAATTGTTACAACTTTGACATTGCAGTGCGGGCAAGAAGGTGACATATAACACAAAAAGACACCCACGGCGCGCGGCGGCCTGTGGAAGGATCAACATTATGAAAATTGTAGGTACCTACACAAGTCAGATGCACCCACAAGAAACACAGAAAAAAGGCTAACAATTAAAAAAAACAACAACCGACGACCGACCGACGTTAGATGGGTTTTTCAGCTTGAGTTCGAGTTTGAGTGCACAGCACATACATATATACGCATCGCATAACAAAAGAAACATTATCCTTACGTGCACCTAGGTTTATTGTAAACTGTTAGATGCATCTTAGGAGCGTGTCCTTGAAATAAATAAATAGCAAGTGCACCTGCGGTGAGAGTTGACCTAATAATTCAGCTGGCCCATTAGCACGTGCTGACTGCTGTTGTTGTTGTTGTTGTTGTTTTAAAAAATTGAAATATTGTTGTTTTCGTTTTTTTTAGATTTTTTCCACTGGAAATGAAAACAAAAATTAGGGTGGCAACAGTTTTGACTTTGCCTTAAAATTATGCACTTTTGATGATAAATAGATTCGAATAGTTAAAGGTATGTACCTATGCATGTTGATACATCGTACAATATTAACTGACTGATTTAGAAGCAGTACTAAAAGGTATCTTAAAATGAATTTGAAATTGTAGGGAAGAATTATTTTTGAAATAAAGTTTTGGCAACCCTACGAAAATATTTTACAAGCGAATGTTTTCATTATTCCTCACGTCATTTAAAAAAGGTTATCAGAAAAAAAAATGTTTTTAACGAGTCTTTTTTGAGCCAACTGTTGGTGATCAAATAATCTCTAGATATTGGCCTGTAAACTGGCAACCTCATTCTTTTAACTTGATAAATTTACTTTTTAAGAGGTACATCAGTACTTCTTAATAATAATAAACCACCAAAAATTAAGCATTTTGCTGAATGATTCGATGACTCGAAAAAGTTTTACAAAATTGGACCGCGCGCCGCCACGAACGTCATCCATTAAGATAAGTCGTGAAAGCCATGTATTTTGAACTTTTTTTTATAATAAACGGGAACTCAAGGGGTTATTAATACCCTTAACATGTTTAAAGTTTAAACACAGTGCAAGCTTTAGGAAAATAGGGAAGGATTAAAGAGGAGATACCGATGCACATTGATCTTAAAGTTTTGAATATCAAAATGATAGGGAAAAACAGAGCGGGGTAAAGCATTCCACATTCTCGAAGTGCGGTTGAAAAAGAATCTCTTTACTTGACAGTACGTCCGAAATTGAGTTCAAGGTTAAACTGATGTGCATTCCTAGAAGTACGAGTATTACGGCTGAATTGTTTGAGGGGGCAATGCAACTGGCTAATTCGACAGAACACTGTTTATAAAAATATCGGTAGAACAACGAAAGGCATGAAACATTGCGGCGGTGTTCGAGTGATGTAATTGTTTCGGTTATAGTTTACGCTTTAACGACAGGAGACAGCATTGAGTTTTCGAAGCATTAAATTCTACACGGTTTTTGATTCCCCATTGTACAATGCTGTCGAGATCAGAATTTAATGAGCTTATCATACGCTGCCGTTGAAGTTCCACATCCGAAGGACAAGGATGTGAATCTACATAGAAACGAATATGAAAAGCTGTGGGTACTGTCGTCAGCGAAACAGTTTAATGGATTAGAAGTGGCAGACAAGAGATCGTTTATGAATATGAGGAAGAGAGTCGGAGAAAAAACGGAGCCCTGGGGAACACCATTGAGAGATAAACTATGAGATCACCAGTGGACCTATTGCTACAAAAGCCATACTGCCGGTCATTAAGAAGCTTCCGTTCTTCGAGATATTTTTTAAGCTGATAATTAATCAGCGTTTCCATGACCTTGGAAAGAAGGGACGTGAATGCTATTGGACGATAGTTAGAGGGTTAGGATGATTCACCTTTTTTAGGGACAGGCTGTACAAATGCTGTTTTCCATTCGTTTGGAAAGAGACCTGTAGAGTAGGAAAGATGGAGAAGCTTACGCAGTGGTTTTGCAAGCGTTGGAGAACACCTCTTCAGAACAATAGTGGGAATATTATCCGGGCCAGCGGATTTGTGTATGTCAAGGTCTTTCAGTACTCTTGCAACTGTACGAGTGCAAAAGAAGATTTGTCCCATAAAATCGTTTACGCTCTCAAGAACAGGAGGACTCAGGATACTCTCTGGTAGTGCAAACTGTGCTGCAAGCAAATTGGCTATATCAATCGAGCTTACACAGGGAATGTCATTGTGGACGAGCGTTGGAACCGAGGATGACGTGGTGTTTCGTAAGTTTTTTACAAATGACCAGAAATTTTTACTACGTTTATGACATAGTAGTATTTTTTGCCTTAATTTCTGGTCATGCAAAAATTTGGTTTGTCGAATATGGCCGTTACAATTCCTTCTTGCTTGTTTGAACTTATTCCGATTTGCCTCTGAACTGAGCATATTCTGTTGTTTTTGAAAATTTAAACAAATATAGGGTGATTTTTTTAAATGTGTGGCTTTCGATCTGGAAATCCTTTTTTTGGAGTTGGTCTTTTCGATAGCTGTCACTTGATTTAGGTTCTCAGTTTGATTTGCCATTTCAAAATAGACTTACTCCTAAACAAGGTTAGAAAATTGAGCAAATGTATTACCAAATTAATGGTTTAATAGTTAATTCATTGAAGGAAACTTTTTGTGAGCCCATTATCTTGAGTCGTGGGACTGTGGTGGACTTGGCTTCTAAAATCTAACACTGGTAGCCTATATTTTGTGGAATTATGTGAGTTATGTGAAGTGGCTTGTCTACGCAGATGAGCCTGAGACAGTTGATGCTGTGAAATAGAATATTCCGTGCGTTTTTTCTAACATACGGCTCCAGTTGCTAGAAAAAGTTGGGCCTCTATGCTGAAATTTATTCGGGCCAAAATTCCAAAACTAAAATGCTTCGAAGCAAGAGAAACAAGGCTTGAAAAAATCTTATAAAAATCATGTCAGTTGAAGATCATGAAGTGTATGTTACCCTCTTTTAAGAGTTTAAATATCTCTCCAACTATTTATGTATATAAGTTCTCTTAAGCTTGGCCCCAAAAGCTTTTGAAAATTAAATGGCTAATGAGTAAATTTTTGCTTATAATAAAGATAACTTAGTAAGTACTACAGACATTTTTAACGCGTTTACTAACAACTTTTAGCAATGTTTCATTGACACTCATGTAAAAATAGATGAGAATTTCTTTTTATACTTGCGAAACTGTCCCCAAAATACCTTTTATAACGTATAAATGGCGTAAGACAAAAACTTGCATTGATTGGTATTACTTAAAGATGATTATTCCTCTGGTCCAGATGGAATTCCTCCAATTGTCATAAAAAAAAGTAAGTCATTATTAAACTGGGTTATATTCCCAAACTTTTTGAACAAGTTGTTTTTAATAGTTTAAATTTTAACTAAAAGAATATTGTTCGCATTTTTATATGCGAAAAAGTTCGGTAGTTACCAATCTACTTGAATTTTCGCATAATTGCTCAAATAGCCTAGAACTCTGTTAAACGTTGGTCTAAAGAATTAACAGATCCCCATGTAATTCTCGCTCTATATAACACTTTGTTCCAACCCCATCTTGAGTATGTACGCATCCCAGGTATGGTCTCATTTTTACGAGAACCACAAGAAAGGGTAGAGCCTGTTTAACGCAACTTTATACCTTTACCCTTAAGAGGGCTACCATGGTCTGATCCTTATAACCTCTCTCCTTATGAATATCGGATAAAAGAAAAAGTTCTTGGTCATAACATTCAATTATAAGCGTTTTATTTCTTCTTTAAAATCATGCGTCTAAAAAAACACCCTTTATATTTCATGTATATGTTTTCAAAATACTGATACAATATAGTTACAAAAAAATAAGTACACACCATAGAGCCCAATGAATATTTCGCCTTGTTTAGAAGCAATTAAAGTCAATATAGTCTCAAAGTATGAGATTTCTTCATGTTATCCATTAGTAAGCCAGAGCCCTAATGGATGGACCGATATTCTTTAAATTTGGTACCGAACATTTAAGGCTGAAGATTGAAATTCAGTTCAATGATTGAAATTAAAATTTGTTTTATTTTAACAATTTCTTACAGTTTTGTTTACATCTTAAATATTTTATATCGGTGGTGAATATAATTTTGTCAAAGTGTTACTTTTTAGAACAGTGCTCCAAAAAAATCGATACAAATAACTGAAAGTAATGGAGCGTGTCTTTAACATCTACATTTCTTTAAAAGATGAAACTTAAATTAAGAGTATAGCAAAGTATTTTTGGGAAGAAGAGAGAGGATGAATTTTGTTGTTGTTGAAGGAAAGACAATTACATTCAAAGACAAAGTACGGTAAGGCATTTCACATTCGCGAAGTATGACTAAAGAACAAATATCTATAACTTGAGAGTATTCTGTTAAGCATTTTGAAGTGCTATTTTATTAAAATTACTCGAGAATTCTAAATCAAGTAATTCAACACAAATAAAATTATAGAATTGGAAAACAAAACAAAACGGTACAAAACGTTAGATTTTACATCAACTTAAAAAATTTAATAAAACCATATTTTTGGGCGGAGAATATTTTTTGGTTAGAAAAATTAACATCCTGAAAAAGTGATTATTTTTCATTGTGCGTCAAAACTCCCTAAAAGATTATTTTTTTTGATAATATTACCTAAAAACATATAATTACCTTCAAAATGACATATTAACTTATCTATTTATTTACTTCCCATGGGAAGTTATTGTAATGGGTCCTATTTGTCAAATTGAAAATTTTGACATTTCTCGACGTTTCAAGGTCTCTAGAGTCGAAATAAAAAATTTTTAGAATTTTTTGTCTGTGCGTGCGTGTGTACGTACGTTCGTACGTCCGTACGTCTGTACGTTCGCGACGTTTTTTTCGTCCTCCTTAGCTCAAGAACCAGAAGAGATATCGACTTCAAATAAATTTTTGTATACAGATAATAAGGCAGAAAGATACAGAAAGGGCTTTCAAGAAAATTGCGTGGGTGATTTTTTAACCATAGCAGTTTAAAAAAAGGTGAAACTTTTGGTTAAACCTAAATATCTCATGAACTAATGACGCTAGAGCCTTGAATTAAATTTTAATATATACTGTAACGTGATACAAAACAATTATATTTTTGGAAAACAATTCAATTAGGTAACGGTTTTTTTTATACATTAAAAAAAAATGAAAAAAAAATGTGTCACCTCGAAAATTTTACGACCAAAATATGATTTCATCTCCAAAACAATTTTGTGCAACGAAGAATAATGTTTTTAACATCTGATAAAATTTTGAGAAAAATCTAATTGACAGTTATTTTTATAAAAAATAAAATCCTAAAAAAAACATTATACTCATAGTTGGTAAAAGTTGAATTTCGACTCAAATATCTTTTCAAAAATTTGAGATTAAGACTTTAAACTTTTTTTATCTTATAGGAAATATTGTTTTTAACATTAGGAAAAAGGTTGAGAAAAATCGAATGGACAGTTTAAAAAAAAAAACCTTAAACAAAATTAAAGGTGGTAAAAATTGATTTTCGACTCAAATATCTTTTCAAAACTTTGAGATAATGGCTTCTTACTAATATTGTTTTCAACATTTTATAAAATTTTGAGAAAAATCGAATTGACAGTTTTTTTACAAAAAATAAAAACCTAAAAAAAAACAACAATACTAAAACTTGGTAAAAATTTACTTTCGACTCAAATAGCTTTTCAAAAATTAAAAATATTGTCTTCAAACTTATTTAATTTCACAGAAAATATTGTTTACGATATTCATATATCATTCGATATAAAAATCCGTTTCAGTCCGTTTTTTCATAAAAAAATAAAATCTACAAAAAATAGTACGCAAATTTGGTAAAAATTGATACATATAGACAAACTTTTAAGCAAGACAAATCGACAGACAGTATGGGAAGTTATCAGTGTGGGTCGCATCCCAGCCTCTTTTTCGTTTTTGAATTATACCAGTCCCAAGTTCATTTTCGCATCAAATGGATTTCAGAAAACACGACTTTTTCTATGATACCTCAAATAAATTTACCAAATTTCAACGAAAATTACTCCAACTATTTATGGACTTTTTTACAGACGGACTTCTCCTTTTAGAGACAAAATTAAACTAAGCAAATTTGGCTTGAAAACTCTCAAAAATTCTAAAGATTCAAGTTAATTTCTGGTGTTCCAAACACAAAATCCGAAATCACTACCAAATTCAAATATTCTTTTATTAAATTTTTAATTTCATAAAGAAATCACAACTCAACAAAAATTCCCATAGAAATGAGGTTCTTTTTTCGAAATTATGATGTAGATGATGCAACTTTATGCGTGTATAATTTCCAATTAAGTCATAAAGCGTCTTTAATTTCATTTAAATCTACCAAAGCTCCCATAAATAAAATTAAAGATAAATATCTCTCGCTATTTAAAAAAAGAAGCATAAGAAAAATATTTATGTATATATGGAAAAGATAGCACTAATGCAACAATTAAATGATTCTCATCGCAAATGCATCAAGTTAATGGGTGACCCTTTGACATCAGTCAGCAGCGTTAAAACCACCGACAATTCATGTACAGTACATGTATGGTTTCAAGTAATATTCGCGTTGTAGCGTATCGTCGTTCGTCGCATGACATGAACCTTCTTTAAAATTATATTACATTGTTTTATGAACAAAACATATTCAAAGCTTATAAAAAGTATGTGACCCGCTTTTTTCTTGTTACAACTCTTATGGGGTTGGTTGGTCTATAGAGTGCTTGAGCTTATAGGCTTGAGCTAGTGGGCCGATATTAAACAGGAGCGCGCTCACTTACAGCTCACGTTCACATTTCTCATTATTATGTCGGCTCTTGTTGTTGATTTGTTGGACTCACTGAAAACTGCCCATAGATGGTGCTCAGCTCAGTGTTCTGTGTTCAGTGCTCTGCTCATGATTATGCCTTCATGTACTCGTTCGTAAAAGATACTTGGACATTCCAATACGCGAGTATCTGCGTAGCGTATCTGTATCTATAAACAATTTTAATTCGCGTGGTTGAGTCAAGTCGAGTCGAGTCGAGTCTGCGAGACTTGCGGATTTCGACTTGCGCGAGTTGTTGTCGTATGTAAGGTGCGATACGGTCTGTCAGAGTTAATCAAGGAACACTTAAGCGTATCTAAAGTGTCTTAATTTACTGGCAATATCGATATGGTGTTGAATGAATCTCGAATAATGCTGAGGCTGATTCAAAGATTGCACTACACGCTGCTTTTCACACCATCATTTGTTGCATTTTGGTGGTCTGGAAGTGTCTTCCAGTTTGTTGCAGCAAAAGCAATTATGATCTTTTTTTCCTTATACATAACTTCTGCGGCGGAGGCTTCATGAACCAAGTAGATCAAAACCGTAAACCGTTTAAGAGAGCGTTTATGCCAAAGGAACATCGAAATACAATCCTCTATAGAGTTCGTTTAATACACCATTACCGCTAGTTTTCGAGTAAATGAAGTTATTAGGTACGCATTCGAATGAATTGGATGCATAAAGCATTCGATTTGGATGTTAAAGTTGCAACTTCGTTTAACTATTATAGGTATACAAAAGCTGCGGCGGCAACAGCGGCATTTAAAGTCCAAACGAGGATTGTGTGTGGGATTAGGGGTCTACTGTCTACATATTGGTTGCACTTGGATTGCAAATTCCGAAACAGGTTCATTTAGATAGGAATTTAAAAAGTTGACAGCACATAGAGCCAGCTGTTTTGATTTAGATGATAAATGCGGATAAGGAAATTATGGTGCTTTCAAAATATCAAATGAACAGGTTTTATTTTAAGAGAATTTTATTTTTCAAAAATGATTTAAGTCCGATTATTATATAGATGCTGATATCAAACATAGATTAAGATTGTTAGTTACGATATGAATTTCATTTGATATTTTATACCATGTTAAGTTTATGAAGCAACACTTTTCGAATTGTCTCCAAGTATAAATTGCTTAATTTATTATTTCTGATGTTTTTATGGTGTTAAATCTTAGACCGAAAAGTATTTAAACTGAAAGCGATAATTTTAATTTTGTTTTTCCTTGAAATTTATTATTTATTGATGGAAAAACAAAAACAAGTTCGTGCGACTGAGTCTTGTAAGTTCATTGATGATTTTCGGTTTTTAACACAAAATGCAAACTAAATTCTGGGCCAATGATATGATTTCAAGTTGAGTTCCAAATATATGAGGAAACGTGTCAAAGTGCCTTCGGGCACATGTAAACATAATCCGCAGACGGTTTATCTAAAGGTATCAAAAATAAAAAAGGTTATCATCTGTACTACATCAAACTATCCCTTTTTTTTGTATGAATATTTAAAATATTGAAAATATTACCCCATATTTATGCGTTACTCGTATACTTTGCGGTTCGTGTCGTTGCATATTTTAATTTTCCATTTTCGGATTAAAGATTTTAATAAATTGTGCCAACGCGCGATGCAGTCAAAATTTATACATTTTCCCCTATCAGCATTTTTATAGCTGGTGATGATGTTCGATTTTTGGTAACACGCAATTCTCAGGTGAATATTGCGTAGATTTTTTGTATTCCCCTTTGTACTAAAATTTAAAAAAAAATATTGGTACTTTTTTTTTGAAGCCGATTAAAAAAGATTAAATATATATAAATTTTGTTTCATTTATCATCATCGGATTATGACTTTATTTTCAACCCTGTTTCGAAGGGGTGATTGTACCTTGTAATAATACCTTTAGGTACATAAGTTTAAAAAGAAAACTGTAAGTAGGTTAAATAATTCATGATGCATGATGTAGTTTTATAATAACTAAGCGATTCTGGAAGAAATTACAAATAGCTTAAATTCTTTATTTATTTTCTGATCAAAAATCGCATTGGATAAGGGAAGCTATAGTTTTAAAAAAAAAAAAAAGAGGCTGGGATGCGACCCACACTGATAAATAACATCCCGTCTGTCGATTTGTCTTGCTTAAAAGTTTGTAGGTTTTCGTGTTGTGTTAAAAAATTTGTTAGTTGAATTATTCTTAAAAATTTTAAAATTACCAACAATATTTTTCATATAAATAAAAAGTTTAGTTTGAAAATCTAGTTTTATTAAATAAAGTTTTAGTCGAAAACAAAATTTTACCAATTTAATTAGCATTTCTTAAATTTTTACAAATTGGATGAATGAAATTAATTTGAGAGATATCAAAAAACCGAACATCAATTTTTACCAAATTTGAGTACTATTTTTTGTAGATTTTACTTTTTTATGAAAAAACGGACTGTTGTTCTTACAAAAAAACTACTGAATATCGAAAACAATATTGTCTATGAAATAAAAAAAGTTTGAAGACGATATTTTTAATTTTTGAAAAGCTATTTGAGTCGTAAGTAAATTTTTACCAAGTTTTAGTATTGGTTTTTTTTTGTTAGGTTTTTATTTTTTGTAAAAAACCTGTCAATTAGATTTTTCTCAAAATTTTACTTAATGTTGACAACAATGGGTTAATTCACAAACGTCAAATTTTTTGGTAGTGATTAGGCTTCCCTTCGATACAACCATCTTTACTGACGGCTCAAAGATGGAGTGCGGAGTTGGTTCTGGGATCTTTTCTGAGTCCCTTAATGTAGCTAAATCATTTAGGCTTCCTGACTTTGCTAGTGTTTTTCAGGCTGAACTGCTGGCAATTAGGGAGGCATGTAAGATACTTAAACAAAGCCCAAACCAAAACCGAAATGCGGCTATCTTCACAGACAGTCAGGCAGCTATCAAAGCCATTAACTCGTCTACATCCTCATCTAAATTGGTCCAGCAATGTCGTGATGAGCTTGCGAGCCTGAACATTAACCTCGGTGTCACCCTGATCTGGGTTCCGGGCCATAGTGGTATCGTGGGAAATGAACGGGCTGACGAGCTAGCCAGGCAAGGATCGACCCTTCATAGCTCACTTGCGGAAATGGTTAACATTCCTCTTGGTGCTATGAAGGGTAAAATCTTTTCCATCTACCAAACTGAATCAAACCGAAGGTGGAGCAATTTACCCAACTGCATTATATCTAGGAAGATATGGCCCACCTATAATAAAACCCGTACAAACGATCTTCTATGCAGGCCAAGGCAAGACATAGCCAGGATTGTTGCGGTTTGTACCGGAAATTGGCCCATAGGAGTTCATGCAGAGAAGTTGGGTATCTCTTACAACACCTTTTGCCGTAGTTGCTGCGACCAAAGAGAAAGTGAAACGATAATCCATTTCCTCTGCAAATGTCCTGCCTTGGCAAGCACTAGAATGAAATGCTTTGGGAAAGCATTCTTTCACGAACTGGATGAGCTATCTGAGACAAAGATTAGAGACCTAATCTCTTTTCTCAATGCGACAAAATGGCTCTAATTTAATCGCTATAAATCTTCTCCTTTCTTTCACAGGTCAAACGAGTTTTTGGTATCAAAACGGCGCACTACAGCGCTAATTGGATCTCAGGCTAGGTCTGCCCTGAGATCGCCATTTCTACTTACCTACCTAGGCTTCACTGCTTTTTTGCGATGCTGATCGTTGCTCAGCTGATTACGATGCGATGCTGATTGGCAAAAAGTTTTACGTTTAAAAACAACTTTTGCTTTGTGATGGATGTGTTACTAATAAAAACTCTTACTGATAATAATGAATCGAAAATTAAACACATTTCTTCAAAAAATGCGGATTTCGAGGGGTAAAACGTCTCAAGAGAATGCAAACATTCATACAAATTTCATACAGAAGGAATGTTCCAAACATAAACTGCTATGGGAAAAAAAACCACCCACGCAATTTTCTTGAGAGCCCTTTCTGCATCTTTCTGCCTTATTATCTGTATAACAGCATTTAGCTATGGACGACGAAAAAAGGTCGCGAACGTACGGACATACGAACGTACGTACACACGCACGCACAGACATCTTTCTAAAAATCTTTTATTTCGACTCGAGGGACCTTGAAACGTCGAGAAATGTCAAAATTTTCAATTTGAAAAATCGGACCCATTACAATAACTTCCTATGGGAAGTTAATAAGGGCCTTCATTTTGACTAAGTCAAAAGCAGCTTTAAAGTCAACGAAAAATGCGAAACGTACTTGAAACGCCTTGTCTATAGATGAGAGTGTAAAAATGTGATCGATCGTTGAAAAGCTTTTTCTGAAACCGGCCTGTAGATCAGATAAAATATTGTTCTGTTCGATCCATTTTTTAAAGCCTTATAACTAGTATACTGCAGAATATTTAATGAAATTCCTCTGTAATTTTAAGCAGAGTCTAGCGTACTTTTTTTTATATAGACAAAATAACGGATTTTTTGAGCGATGAAGGTATTTCGGCATTCATATAAATTTGATTAAGAAGAATTTTAAAATGGTTTAGAAACATAGGGGTTGTATTTTTGAAAAAATTCGTAACGAATTCGATCTCAACCAAATGCCTTTTCGTTTTTTGCTTTGTTTAACACAGCTTGAACTTTTTAGCTTCCATCTAATATTTATTCAGTGATTAAAGGATCCGCATTGAAAGTTATATAACTAGAATAATGGAAGAGAAGACGCTTAAAGTGAGTGGCAAGGGCTTCCGTGGAAATTTCAGCACCTATTTTATAGTTTCTTTCGCAATTTTCCAGAAATCCCTCGGATTTTTAGTTAGTCCTAGTACAATTGCTATTTCATTATCATAAGCATATTTTGTTTGCATAAATAACATTCCAGCTTCTTTCCAGTGCTTTCAAAAGTGCAAACTATTTTTTTCCGACCTTTGAAGCAGTCTTGGTAAAACAATTTTTGGTTGAATTTTAAGTTCTTCGGTAAGGGTTATTTGTTAGGTGTTGAGTTTCGTATACATTCAGCCAACTTATTATTCAGAACTTCCGGCAGTTCTGATTAAGCGTTGCTGTTTAAAAGAAACGAATCCAAGGAGCATTGATATACGGTAGATGATTAATTTTTCCAGCAAAGTCGCTGTAGTAAACTGAGATTAACAGATATTATAATATGCATATGATCAGAATACGGCTAGCACTGAACTTCAATGTTGAATTCGGTCAATCCAGTCAATACTGGCAGCGCAAAGATCGATGACAGATCTACCTTGTCCATCCTAATCACCTTCTGTGCAACCATAAAGTATATGTAAATAGGTTATACAATTGTAATAGATGTAGTAATTGTAATTGTAACAGTAATTGCAGTTATAGCGTCCATTCTTGTTGCAAATATTGTCTTTTGATTGTCTATTTGTATAAGAAATCACTGAGTTGTTTTGTTATTGTAATTTGAAAATTCCCAATTCTCGCATTGAAATCTCCATTCAATAATACACTTTTGCTGGCTAATATTTGCAAGATATCATACAATTTTTCGAAGTCATTGTTTCACTTGTTACCATTAATATAGTACGGGGCTATGTATAGGTCATTTTATTGCATACATCGAACATCTGTAGTTCCTCCAAGTTCGTCAAAACCATAAACACGTAAAAGCTATGTACAGCCTTAAACTGACGTTTTAATAGCTTCAACCCAAATAAGTTGAAACCCAGAAAAATAATTCGTAAATTTAGATTTAATTTTCATATGTGACAAGCAGCCCAGGATTTACCCTTAGGCCAACCAGGCCCAGGCCTGGGGCATCACGAAAAAAGGGGCCACAAAAGTAAGTAGAAGCAACTGTTTGTTCATTTGAAACCACTGGCTAGTTGCAACTGTTTCATCCGTTTAAGGGCCCATACCCATAGACAGAGTAAAACTAAATAGATATATCTGCTCATAGACAACACGAACACAAACACGTTTGCACACGTAAATTTCTGTTGGTTGTGGTCTCATGTTTGCACAAACTATTTGAGTGAATTCATATAGCATGTTTGCGGCGACCGCCGCAACAGTATGCGCTGAGTCCAAAAGCGTTGTGTTCAGGGTTCATACTTTACTTCGATCGAAGTAAATTTACTTCTGTTTTGAGAAAAAAAACTGAAACGAATGAAATAAAAGAAGCTGATGAAAATACAAATCCTGACCCTGCGCTATGGAGTAAGTTTTCCGCTGATGATATTGAATATTAAATCGTCTCTGGACCTAGCAAATGCATAATCATGATGGTGATTTTTTTAAATCTCGACGAACATACGCAGAAGGTAAAATTAGAGTTTGAAAATTGTCTTATTTCATTGGTAAAAAAGCAAATGGCGAGAACTATCAACGTGAATGGATTTTGTATTCCATCTCAAAAGGAGCGTTGTTCTGCTTTTATTGTAAGCTATTTCCTGATCACAGTAGGCCAGGATAACTTTTATAAATCGTGGAGGTTTTTCTGATTGGAAAAATGCGTATTTAATAGATAATCATGAAAAATCGAGCTCTCATAAAGAAGCGATGATGGATTACATTACAGGTAGAGATCTCACCGCGGAATTTATGCAGATTTTGACAAACAAATGCAAGAGTCATGTTCATACTGGAAACATGTACTTCAAAGGGTGGTTGCTGTTATTTGCACATTGTCTGAACGTGACCTAGCATTTAAAGGATATGAAGACAAATTTGGTTCATCAAATAATGGCAATTTTATGGGTCTTCTTGAATTAATAGCAAAGTTTGATCCTTTCTTGTCCACTCATATTTCAAAATTCGGACATCCTGGTTCAGGAACAACTTCATATCTATCTTAAACTATATATGAAGAATTGATTGAAATAATGGCTCAAAGAGTTCGCAAGGAAATCATTAAATAAATAAATATTTCTGGGTATTTTAGCTTGTCTGTAGATTCTACGCCAGATTTGTCTCATGTGGATCAATTGGGTATTGTTATGCGGTATGCTAAAGATGGCCAGCCTATTGAACGCTTCTTAACGTTTTTGGAGATGCATTCTCATATACTGGATCCGGTATTGCTAATCAAGCATTAAAGTATCTGAGTGAACATAACATATCAATTTTGAAATGCAGAGGGCAAACATACGACAGTGCTCCAAATATGTCCGGTCAGTATAAAGGGACGCAAAAGAAAATTCTTCTGACAAATCCATATCCAGTCTATGTACCTTGTGTATCACACTCTTTTAATCTTGTTGGTCGCTGTGCTGTGGATTGCTGTCCTATCGCAGTTGATTTTTTTTCTGTCGTACAATCGCTTTACAATTTGTTTCTGCATCAACTAGTAGACGGCAAACGTTAAAATCTGCTCTTCAAAATAATAATGTGATAAAATCACTCTCAGGTACACGGTGGGAAGCTCATGCTGCAGCTACTTTTGCCATCATTAAATCATATAATAAATTATTAGGTACTTTAAACGACATTCCTGAAGATAATACATTAAAAGGAGATGCTAGGAGGGAAGCTGGTGATCTACTAAACAAAATGAATAAACTAGAATTTGCCTTAATGCTTGTGATTTGGAACGATATTTTACAAAGTTTTTAAAAAGTGAGTAAGGTTTTGCAAAGCGAAGACGTAACACTACTGACATGCGCGAATTTGTATAGATCACTTTCCGATCAATTGGAGAAAATGCGAGATAATTTCGACACAATTGAAATGCGCTCTAAGGAACTTCTACCTGATGGCAGCTATATGATTACACGAAAACGAATTCGCAAAAAAATGGCTAGCGATGGTAATGCTCCTGATGTAGATTTAAGCCCGAAGGATAAGTTTTGAATAAACGCTTTTTATATTATTATCGATAAGTTAAGAATACAAATGGATTCCAGAGGTCAAATATATAAAGAAATTTCTGAACGATTTGATTTTCTTTGCATAAGCACTGAAAAAGTCAAAGTTTTAGCATGTGTCCAGCGTTTGGTGTCAAAATATCCGGAAGATTTAAATTCAGAACTTGGTGACGAGTTAATACAATTCCATAGTTATGTGATGCATAAAAATGGCAATAGTTTTAAATTTTTCAATCAAGCTAATTTATATAAGATTATGTGGGAAGATAAAATTACATCAGCTTTTCCGAACGTAGACACAGCATTACGTTTATTTTTATATCTCATGGTGATAAATTGTTCTGCTTAAAAAGTCCTTGTCGAACAATGATAACGCAGGTATTGAGAGTGATTTGCTTCATGAAATAGATTTCGATGAACTTATAAAAGACTTTGCTGCTAATAAAACGAGAAAACAATATTTCAAAAATTAATTAAAAATATGTAAAAAAAAAACCGTATACATATGTACATATTCTTGTAACTACCATTATAAATAAAATTAATTTTAGTTTTATGGAATTCGTTGTAATTTGTTTTCTTAAGTAGGTATTTAATTTTGTATGAAGTAAACCATACAATATAAGAGAATATAATATGCAAAGGGTTCACCATTTACTCTTCAGGCCTAGGGCCCAAAAAAGCTAAATCCGGCGCTGGTGACAAGTGTTTCCAATAAAATATTTCAAAATAAATTCATAATGCAATTAAAAAATTCTGAAAATAAAATTTTATTATTTAAACCTATATTATATGAAAAGATTTTAACAGTAGTATTAGAATAAATAATTTGACTGACGGCATTTACAATTTAAGATCTATTCGGTTTAGTATTACTTTGGTAACTGGTCTAGACCACTCATTTTGGCCTGTCATACATGATATTTTCGTCAATAGTACTGATATTTCTATAGTTAAGATCTCCAAACATCTTCTGTATTTCAGATTCAACATCTTAATTTTGCTATATTAGTGTGTTGCTTTTAGAAAACAAAGTTATTAAGGGCATTTCAGCCTGATTTTCAGCTTCAACTTCTCTTGTCTATAAAGCAATCGATTTTTTCCAAATTTTAAATTTACAGGAATACAAAAAAAGATTAATTTTTTCCGTGTGCATCGTCATAAAACAAACCATAAGAATATACGTTGTTTCCCCACAATCTTCGTACACAGCACGGGTTTGAAAAATGAAAGGATTATATTGATTTTGTATTAAGTACATAATTTGGGAGAAGTTGAATAAATCAAGTAATAGATGTCAAAGCAGGCAGACTTAGAGCTCATGTCATGAAGCTCTATGTTTCCACCTTTTGCAGTTCACACGTGGAAACATATTCATACTCGTATAGCTCGTAGGTAACTCGCATACAAAAACCCATGAGGTTTCTCATTCTCATAGACTTCCGAACACCTAGTCAAGTCTATAGAACTGACATAGTCAATATGTGCTGTTTGCTTGTCACATAGAATAAATCATTAACTTCTACTTTTTGTTATTATTTTAAAACAAAAAAAAAAGGAAGGAAAATAAAAACTTTAGCAAATATTTTCTATTTGTTCAAAACACACTCCACAAAATAGCAACTACTAGATATTAGCAGACTTTAAAGCCGAGCGTGTGTAATAATTGAAGAAGGTTAGCAAACGAACCTAGAATGTTTGGATATTGTTCTTATTTATTTATTATTATTTTTCATACCTATTCTATAAGTTTTAGTTAGTTAAAAAATTATACCTACATAATGTATAGTTTTTTTATTTGTTTACATTACCAATGGAACACAAAATTCAATGAACAATCAATCAACTAGAAAAGTTTAGTATTTAGGTAATGGAAGTAGATTCAATTTTGTAATGTGCAAATAATGAATCGCTGGATTTTTTCTTATGTAAATATTTTTAAAATGTGTTATTTTTGTTTGTTTAAGGCTTAACATTAAGATGAATGGCGTAATATTATCAAGAGAGTTATTTGTTTGTTGTTGTTGTTGTTGTTTTTAATTGAAGGTAATCAAAACAGTTGTTTCAATTGTCAATTGAAAAAAGATAAATATTAAAAAGGTGCGTGTTGATGGATAAATTAGCTATTTTAATCGTGTTAGATTAAGTTTATAAGCTTTGTATTTGGGAATGCTATATATACATAATACATATATGTATGTGCAAGATAAACGTAACAAGTATAAATATTGAAAATAATGGAAAAATGTAAATTGACTTAATGTCACAATTTTAAACAAATAAAGAGTTTTTTTTTTTATTTCTGTTAGAATTAAACGAGGTCATTAGTAAAAATGTATTTCGTCAACAAAAGTTCTTAAAATAACCTTAGAATATTGCGGGATAAATGCAGGACTTTTCAATAAGAGGTTTAATAATTGATATTAAACAAAAAATGGTTTTTTGTAACATGCTTATTTCATTGTAAGGAAGAAAGTATTTGCTTTACAATGGAAAACAATATCAGTGGCCTCCACAACCACATCCTTTGGCATAAAGCTTATTTTTCACGTAGCCTTGAAAAACAAAAAATTCTTAAGGTTTTAAATTACAAAATCTCGGTGGTGAATCCTGATCATATCTTCTCAATGTTAAACTCTGACTTCAAAAACATTTTATGAAGTACATTTTAACATTTCCAATGTTTTTTTGAAGTGTTTATCGTTCCATTTTAAGTAAAAGCGTATCTTTAACTGTCAAACGTTAAAATATAACAGCTACAAAAGTGACAAATGCACAGATAATAGACCTTTCTAAATGTACAACCATATTTATAGTGTTTCAAAGGTTTTAAAGAAAAAAAATGCACAGTAAAAGGTAGCTAAGAAGTGAAATAGTACCCGTGGCTTGATGGTTAGTCCATTGGACTCTCCGGGTTCAAGGCGGGTCATGACATAATTCATGCTGGATCTTAACTTGTTTTTGATATCCAATGGAATAAATACAAAAAAAAAAACAATAAACACCGTATGGTCAGAAGGTCACTATCATAAATTAAGCGGGCTTGGCATAAGCAAACCATTGTTGTATATGATATATTCTTAGCGCTAAAAAGTTTGTTGTCAAAAGTGGCAATGTAATAGTAATTTCTACCACAACATTGCAAACTAAAAATGGTCTTCAACAAAGAGCGGTGAATTCGCCGATTCTCTTCAGCATTTACACCAGCAGCGGTCGGATAGGTAGTCTAACTAAGGCAATTGCGTACGCAGACGATCTAATTGCGTTACGAAAGGTTGAGGTTATAAGAATTTTCTTGCAGCGTGATTTCGACAAGATTCAGCGATATTGCGAAGGCCAGAAGTTGGAGACAATTCTGTTCCGCACTCCCCTGGCTAAGGCCACAAGGGATACGTGCAAGAATTGGCGCAAGATGGTCATCGTTGATCTTCACGGGCAGCGATTAACGAGCAAAAGTGTAGTAAAGTACCTAGGTATCTGATAAGATCAGATGAGGCCCAGAGGAGCTTGATCTGGAGAGGTCTGACGAAACGTCTGTTTTACAGCAGTCGGCATGATCCCAGTGTGAAGGTAATTTGATACATGGCTCTTATACGTTCGATGATCGTTTGTTGTAGTTGTCCTGTGTGGTTCAACGTTGCCCCTTCCTTGATGAAGAAGTTTCGGATGTTCGAGCGGCAGTGTTTACGACGCTGTACCGGCTTACATCGAACAGACAAATTTTCATACTATCGTTAGTGTTTCAACGAGGTCCTATACAAGGGGGCTCGAACTAACAGAATTGACAATTTCGTGATAAAACTTGTTTGAGGTCACATTACGAGTGCTTTGTCTTCGACCAACAATTTAATTTTAGGGGCTTTCTATCCGAACGACGAATATTTTAAAAGTGCACGTTTGAGCGGCGTTATTCCACCAGAGGTATTTCTCCTTTTAGATAGGTGCGTCTGATACAGGTACAACGTCAGACGAAGAACCGTGGACAGGATTCAGTCGGGACATCATGGTACAAGACGGAGCAGAGTTCCTTGGGTTCGATAGGGCTGGGTCCGTCTTTTTACGAGTACTTTCTCTCTTTCTCAGTGCTCTCTGTAATCAGCCGGATTGTAAGTCACTAGGCCCTTGTTTTCAAGGGACTGTTGCGCCACCTAATTTATTTTTTATTATTATTATTTTTTTTTTATTTTAGAATGAAAACTTCCAGGTTGAAATTTTGGTTTCTCAATTTCAAAGATACAAGGAATTTTTAAACAACAATTTTAACCGAGAAATGGTATTGAATACTCTTTTTTGTTGAACAATATTTAAAAACAAAAAGAATTTGGTGGAGACAGTTTTAAAATACGATGCTCAAGGAGCTGTTCAAATGTCAATGTAAAAACAATGTGTTACAGCGCAATATTGGTAAAACTTTTTTCAGCAATAAAAAAACCTCATTTTTACCAATCATAAACTTTTACCTATCGGATTAATGTAGTTTTAGGGTTAACAATAAACAAATGGCAAGAAATTCAAAAGTTCTAAATCTTCTAAAATTAAATTTTTCTATAGTTTCTTTTGTTATCCCTTGTAAAATTTATATTTTATACTTTTTTTTTTTGAGCACTTACATGCTTTTAGCGTTATTAAACAAATTTAAAGTCTTAACACAGTGCGGGAGCGTTAGCAAAATAAGTAATAATAATAACTACGTTTTCCACAAATTTCTTCCATATGTCAAATATGTTTGTAAGTAACAAAAAGGAACCCCACAAATACCTTTTTTAAGTTTCCATGGAGCAATCATTGTTACAATGATACATATTTTGTACTTCCACTGCCTTTTCTCGAAATCTTCAAACAACAACATCAGCATTTCTCTGGATTATTACATTTCTTGGCCTTAATTAATCACCTAATTCCATATTTTATGAAGTGGAGAGATTCTCAACGCTCTGTTTATATTATTTCCGTGTTACAATTACTGAACTATTAAGTTTGATCCTATCTTGATTCCTGCAAATGCCAATATTTATCACTTTATAACCTCAAACATTGAATGCTGAATTCCTTATTTGAATTACTTAGTCACAGTCAATGAAATGAGAACATTTTATAATAATATTTGCTAATATTAAACCATTATAGGCCAATTATTCACCCAGATAAGCAAGCGCGCACTCCCCCATCATCAGAGCTCTTGTCTATAACACTTGACAACAACTCAGCAGAAGATTTGAAGCTTTGCGTGAAATTTTTGCGGGGGCGTTAACTATGTGTATAGATAGATAGATAGATAGATAGATGGCGTTATTGGTCATCAAGCACTGATCGCATCAAATATGCAACTTACTGCAACAAATGAACGTGGACGTAGAAGAGTGTTATGTATGCTAAGATAATTATTTATGAGATCGTGCAGAACGGATAACTACTATGATCGTTTCCAATCAGATCAGACCAAAGACCAGTCATCAGCTCAGCGTTCGTAAAGTCATCATTCGAAGAGAGGGTGATCAGCAGTGGATATGTGATGTGGTGGTACTGGAGCTATGGTATGCTGGTGCAATGTGTATCTGCACTTGACACTTAGTCCCGCATTCCTGTGCTTCTTTCGGCCCGTCCCTCTTCTTAAAGTGTCAACTATACGAGTACGAGTAAATAAGCACATATTACAAAGCACCTCGGCCTTAGAAAACCATTTTGAAGTGTAAGCTGAATAACATGCCTAGCCGTCTTCGTCATAACGCGGAGCGGCCAGCGTAGCGGCGGCAACGGTGGCGCGGTGGTCGCACCCGTCAATATGATGCCCACTAGAAAAAATTTCATCTTCTGTACAAACTACGTTACATCTAGAAAAAAAAAAAATGTTTGTTAAGACTTGTTTGTTTGGAATCTCAGAATTCTCAGAATCGTGACAAAACATTAATTCCACACGCAAAGCAATAAGTACATTATAGTATCTACAAAGAGCGAGGAAGCTGGACCAAAAGTGACGGGAGTATTAAATGGCGACTTAACATAGTAAAAATAATGAATGTGTGCACATGGCTGGAGCCAACTTTAAGCCAGCTAAGTCAGCCAGCGCAGCGGGCTATGCTGGTGGCGCTACACTTAGTCATAATGATGGTTCCATATTTTCTATTTGGGATTTCTCATAATATCTTCATATATGACGACTTTATGACAGTTGGAAGTTAAATATGAAGAATTACTTATTTTATATGATAATAAAGATGATCGTCCGTCGCATCGCATGTGGGTATATAAAATGGTGTTCGCAAGTATTTTCACTTTAGTGTCATAAAATAAGTCGTTTTATTTGACTTTGGGATCGTATTAACTTATAATGAAAAGCTGACAGTGTTTAACCGCTGCTGTGCAAATATGAAATTGAATATTATAATTTTTAGACAGTTTTTAAGATTCTATTTGTGTATTTAAGTGTCATGGTTGACAATTAAGAAAAATCTGAAGTATTTTAGGGTACTTCAGGTTTTATAGGAAGAAAATTGAATTTTGTGACCAAACTTTATTAAAAAGACTCCTAAGAGTTTTTCAATAAGCAGGGAGATGTTAAACTTAAGGGTTTTCCAATAAGAAGTTTAATTTTGAATAGTTATGGTCATTTTGACAGCTGTCACTTATAAAGCTGTCATCTTTTGACATTTGACACGTAAAAACTGATCTTCTATACAAAATTAAACGATGCACGTTTCAACAATGCATTAAAATTGTCAAAATTCACAACAAAAATGGTGAATTTTTTGCAGTCACATTTACTAAGAATAAAACACCTTTAGTTTATCTTGGAGCACCTTATTAGGCGGCAATAGTGAAACTGTCGTTCGTCGTTCCATCTTATCCTCCACTCACCTTCTCTATGCATAGGTACGGGACCGTAGATCACGCGAAGAACTTTTCTCTCGAAACGACCCAAGGCGTTTCATCATAGTCCATATTTTGGCACTATATGCATATACATACTTGGATGGGATGATGAGGGTCTTATATAGCGACACTTTGGTCCCTCGAGAGAGAGCTTTGCTACTCAATTGCTTTCTTAGCCCAAAGAAACAGCGGTTAGCAAGAGTAAGTATTCGTTTGATCACAACGCTGCTGGTGTTGTTTTCAGTGTTCATATAGCGGAGCCTAGGTAGACAAAGTCCTTAACTACCTCAAAGTTATGTCTGTAGATAGTGATGTTTTCACCGAGACGCCGCGGGTCGATGTTGTAGACCCTTTCTTGATGATAGCATGTAATTTGTTTTGCCCTCACTAACCGTTAAACCCACTTTTGCCGCCTCTGCCTCAATAATCACAATAATCCCATTGACATCACGCTGAGTTCTTCCGATTTTGTCAATGTCATTAACGTATGACAGTAATTGGACAGACTTTTGAAAGATTGTGCATGACGGTGCATCACTTTGTCGAAAGCCTTTTTTGACATCGAAAGGTTCGGTTAAGTTGTTTTCAACCCAAATAGAGCAAGGCGAATTTTTCATGGCCATCCTGCACAAAGTGACGAGTTTGGCACAGATGCCAAAACTAGACATAGATCTATACAGCTCGTCCCTGAAGATGCTATCAAATGAAGCCTTAGAATCGATGGAGGGATGGTAGGAGTCGATTTGATGTTCTTGGGTTTTCCTAGGATCTGCCGTAATGTGAATACTTGATCGGTGTGACTTTCTTGGTCTAAAACTGATAAGGATTTAAGACGTTCACATATTACGGCATAGAAGTTTTTGTTAGTGATGTAAAGTAGACTGATTCCTCTATAGTAAGTTCAGTTTAGAGGATCTCCTTTTTCAGTATCGGGTAAACAATTCTGAGATTCCATTCATGGGTCATGCTTTCTTGCGACAGATAAGTTGCTGAATGCTTCTAACCAAACTATCTCTAGCTGCTTTGAAGAGCTCGGCATTCAAGCCATCTGCTCCAGTGGCTTTGTTAGACTTTAGCTTAGATATAGGAATCTTTACTTCGTCTAAGTCGGGAAGACGGGATTGGTGGCTTTCGTAGTCTTTATTGAATGGATCATCCTGCCTGACAACGAAATTCGATTCGTCGTCGCTGTCGTATAGTCTGCAGAAGTGGTCCTTCTATATCCTCATCATTGACTGCGATTCTACTATGATGTTTCCATTTTCGTCTTTACAGCCTTCGGTTTGAGGTTTATCAACCCAGGTGTTTCTTGTTTGGTGGCTTCTTGAAACCGGCATATCTCTGATAACATCTTGTCAGTGTTGCCACTAGTTCTCGATACATTGTGTTGGCGGCCAAGAATTAAGAAAGAGGTTACTTGTGACTCGGTCGGAAAAGGATCTGACGATCTCTTGCGATTGTAGCCGTTTGACATTGAATCTTCTCCCAGCATCTTCCTGTTTTGCCTTGGGTCTGGAAACCCAAAATGCTATCTTGGCAACAACGAGGTAGCGGTCCGAATCGATGTTAGTTTCTTGGAAAGTTCGGACATCTATAATGCTGGAAGCGTGTCTAGTGCCTATCGCAATATGGTCAATCTGGTTGACAGTAGATTCGTTTTTATTGGTTCTGTCGATTTTATTAGCTGATTGGTCCTTGAAATGGATCAACAATTTCATTCTTCTAACATTTACATTTAAGCAGAGTTGTTGCATTTTGACTCATTAACTATTTTTAAAAGCTTCTAAATTTTTTTCGTGTCACTCTGTTTGGTATGATTTTTGGGCTGGCGGTGTGAGTGGACCTTACTTATTAGTGCAACTGTTACGGTGGACGCACAATGCTTTGATTCATGATTTGGTTATAGCAGGAATTGCAAGATATTATTTATTCTTTTGTATAAAATAGCATTAATGGTCTAATTTAATAATCGCAAATTAATTGTGCCATTAAATACAATTTTCTTAAAAATTATTCTATCCACCATTGCCACAACTTAAACTAAGTATACAACGACGTAGAACGAACAACAGTGACGACGGCGATGTAACATTAATATTATGAACGTGAGAACAAACTTTTACCCATTCCTTTTTCTTTCAAACTCTTATCGACTATCGATTTATTACCTAAAAATATATACACAATTCCAAACAATGAACTTCGCCCATTTCCTAGAATTTCCTCACTCAATTTGACCTAAATTGATAAATCCATTAGAAGAAGCAATTATTCTCCACCCATGTAAGATTGTATTATTATATTTTCTTTTCAAAAAAGAAACCAAATGTTAATATTCCACCACTTAAATTTATACACAAATCCACACCGTATCATAAATTTTTATCAAAGCAATTAAATATTTTCTGATTGCCACACCAGAAGCACGAGCAAAATGTTGCTTTAAATAAACCAAAAAAAAAATAAAATAAAATTGTATCCAGATCAAAAACGGTCTTTAAATGAAAAATAATAAATTAATAACAAAACAAAAAGGCAAAACAAACAAACCCAAACCCGTACCATACTTCTCGTCCTATCCCTGCCTAGGCCTAAAAAGAGAAGTGTGCTTGATGGTTGGCTGCCTTAATTTCCCTATTCACTCCATTTAGCCTACCATGCTGCTACATTTAGTGCGACTTATAGGTAGGTAAGCATAAGCACAGACTTTTTGTTGAAAAACCAACTTTTGCACGGTATGCAAAAAGGTATAAATTTAATTACCGGCCTAGTTCAATAACCTGATGTGTAAGCATCCATTATACAAAATGTTGTCGTTCGTCTATAAGTTGGTATAGTAGTATAGAAGACGGACACAGAACGTTTGGGGAAGAAGCGGCTTTAAGGGGGATGGAAGCATAAGCATACTTCGAGTACCTACTTAGCACACTTCCAATAGCTTCAGCCAGCCATAGTTTGTGGTACAAATATAAAATGTACATATATACCCGTATATTATATAGTGTTGTTAATATACACAATGTGCAATGTCCAGTGTGACTTTCAACGTAAACATTCCATCATCATTCTCAACATCAACTTTTGCACTATCGAGATTTTCGCAAAGTAATACATCTCAGGTTCTATATAGCAGTCGTCGCTTACTTACATTATACATACAGTAAAAGAGCTTCAAACCTATGACGAATCCTTGGTTATAAACTAGGTACTAAAAAAGTATGTCGATAGTATGGTTTTAAGGCTGCCACTTTAACTTAACTACTATTAAAAGATAAAACTAAATATAGCAGTCCAAAGGCGTCGCGTCGAAATAAACTTTAAAATAGCTCTTGACATATTCTCTCCACAATAAAGTATTTGTATTTTACATAATATTCTAGGTTTCCTTAAGAACTGTCAAACGACTGGCAGCTTTAAGTCACTAAGCCGAAATTCTCTACGAGCTGTCATATTCCCCCAAATGGTGCTGATTCTGATTTCACATAATATTCTAGGTTCCCTCAAGAACTGTCAAATAACACACATGACAGCTTTAATTCACTAGGCCGAAGTTTTCTAGGGCTGTCATATTCCCGCAAATGGTGCTGACACATTTCAGTGACAGAAAAAGCTTACAGATTATGCACACGAATGAAAGATCTTACAGTAATGTCAGATCTTTCAGTTAAAAACTGATAGATTCTGATAAATATGGTATCCGGACACCGTTTTGTTGGTGTTTTACGTATAAAAGAACAGCAGATCCAAAACAGGTGTTCTTCAAAAATGAAATCCTAAGGTATAAGAGAGTCTTTGGTATATGTGACTATCTGACAGAATAGCTAATTTAACAAGTGATTTAAAATGTTTACCTATGTTTTTTGTTTAAAATCCGGTGAATTATAAAAATCATCCATTAAACATTTTTATTTTACAAACATTTTTATCTTGAAATCTCAATATTTGACTGCTTTTTGTGAACAGCTGAAAGTTGTCATTATTTGTTGACAATTACATCCATTTAGCTTTTCAACTGATTCAATAAGGTCTCTTAAAATCGCACCCATTGTGTTACAATCTTGTAGTCTTACAGAAAATTTGTCTGACAAATCATTATAAAATCACTGTCAATTTATTGTCGTCTGTAATCTAGCTGACAATCGTGTAATCTGGAAACCTATAAAATATCTATCCACCAGTGAACTTATAACAATTTTTTACAATCAAACTTGTAGATTTTCAATTGGTTGATAGCCAACTTCCGAAAATAAATTGTGTAAGCAGACAACTTAATTGTCATTTTCAGATCATTGGGAGTAATTGTCAGTCATTATAAGCACTGTTGCCATTTTGACTTGTTTCCAGTCAGATTTGACTGGATTTTTTCTTCGTTAGCTGGAAATAAAATACAGATCCAGTCAACATTTATTTTTGACTGGAATCAAGTCAAAAATTCGAAACACTTTCTATAATTATTTAGAAGAACTTCAAAGGGTTAACAAAATATTTGAAAGTGAAAAAGGGGATTTTGTTAAAGTTTTGGGTGATTTGGAACTTCTTATATTAATGCTTATCAAAAAAATTGTTATGCCCAACTGTGATTATGATTTTAGTCCTGATTTAGACATAAGTTGCTTAAGGCTACAAACAAAGCCTTACCTTGGAGTCGAATGCGACGAAAAACTAAATGAATTAGAATTAAATTTGGAAGTAAGCAAGAAAGATCTTGATGTATTTAGACAAAACTGTAAACATTTTATTATAAAGCTAGTAAAAGAGTTGCAGCAGAGAGTGATAAAAAATGTTAATATTTTAAAGCAGTTAAGAATGCTTTCTGTAAGCGGTAAGCCTTTCGCAAAATAAATCCTCCCTACAACTGCAACCTGTTTTGAATGCAATGAATGTCTAGGCGATTTTAGCTGACAAAATTTCTAGTCAATGGGACAATCTAAACTTTGTAAGATGAAACAACATAGAGGAAACAGTACCTTTTTGGTGTGAAGTTTCATCTTATAAAAATGCTAGTGGAGAAAATCTTTTTAAAGAATTGGCAAAGTTCGCTATTTAGATATTGGTATTGCCAATATCAAACGTGTAGGGTCTACCATTATCGTGTAAACTAAGATTTAGGGTCTTACCTTCCAATCATTTATGGTTTTATTTCGAAACATATCCTGATTTCAAAATCTGTTTCTTGCATCTTTTACCTCTTAATTTATTTTGATTCTTCTATTGAGCATGTTCAAATCGCTCTCGATTAAGTGAACACAAAATGACAGAAGGTCGCGTTCAGCGCCAAACATTTTTTTTTTTTAATTTAAAAGATATTCAGTGTTTTAGAACTAAAGTGCGTTAAAAAAAGAACCATAACTAAACCTTACGACCAAAACGCCTATTGTAAGACTTCACCTCCTCGTTTGAACTATAATAAAGATCCGAAAAATTCCTAAAATTATTCCCCGCTGGATGCATCTGAATTATTTCATTCTTATTGCAACAAAATGGGAACTCTTGCATTACATGTAACTATAAATCATAAATGCAATATAGATATTTGCAAAAAAAGAAAACAAAAATGGTTGCCTGACTGACTAAGCATTAAGGCGACAACAAATATGCTCAAGCTATAGAGAAATTCAAAAGCCAGACTTCGAGAGGCTTCGAGCCGGGCGGCAAAGGTTTCAGATTGGCACAGAAGAGCAAATGGAAATAGCTTCTCTTCTCCTTCACTATATTATATATATAGAGGAACTTCAGTAATAAAGGAAGACCAAGAAAACCTAAACAAAAAAATTAAACCCAACCAGAGAGTAGAAGTCGTCGCGTCGTTGTCGCAGTCACTGGATGCTGCCAAAAGATCAGTTTTAATGAAAAGCAAATATTGATATCTCAAGACTAGTGTAAACATAGCCGTTCATTGTCGCATTGCATAGTCATAGTCAACCCAGAAGGCATGTCATTTGCGGGAGAGAAAAAAAGGGAAGTCCATAAACCATCACTGGGTTTCTCGGATAATTCTGCTTCTGCCGATAATTCTGTCGGCGACATCTACTAAGAACCGATGGTTATGGACACAAGAAAATAAAAGACCTTTTTTCTTCATTGGAATGAAAATTGATTTTTCATTCTGCCTTCACTACAAGTCCCCATAATTTAGGTCTGGGGTTATTGGTTATTTGATGTGTGCTAAAATTCAACAACTTCGATAAATTCTATAATATGTCACGAATTGAAGTTTATATTTTTTCTTTCGTTTGATTTTTCTTGATTCATTATTTGATTCAATATCCTGTGCCTTGGAATGGAGGCGTAGGAGTGCGAATTGGATAAATGATGATGATGGATGTTTGTCTATTATGTTTGCAATTTAATATTGTTCGTTGATGGCTAATTTTTATTGATTTTTGTTAATTTGTTCTTTTCTTTTATTTACAGAAAATATAACGATAGCCGGCACAACAGACTTTTGGTCCACGCAAGTGTTCAAAATAACGCTGTACGCAAAAAAGACACAAATGTATCTTTGTTTCAACAGCAATTGGAAACTTGTTGGAATGGTGAGTATAAAATTTTGAAATTATTGAATAAAGTTCGTCATCTTGCGCTAGGCATGTTCTTTCTTTAAAGTCACTCATTTGAGACAATATTTCTAGGACTTTATGAATCATAAGGTTCATAGGCCTTTTTGAAACATAAAATGAAATGGCTTTTTAACTGACCACAATTACATTTAAAAAAATATTGCAAAACGGAAAACTGAACAGTCCTAATCGTCAAAGTATCACTGTTGTTGTATGCGTCTCCAGCCAGCTTGGTGCTTAGCTAACTGTCTCCTGTTTCGCAGGCCAAGTTGGTTGAGGTCTCTCCCACCTGCGTGCGTCACCTGAGTCGCGGTCTTTCTTTGCTTCACCGTCACTCGGGATGGGATTCGAAGACCTTCCAGGCTGGAACGTTGATGTCCATTCGCTCTAAATGACCCAGCCATCTAAGTCGTTGGACATTAATTCTGTTAACCAGGTCAGTGTCGCTGTACAGCCCTTACAGTTCGTCGTTGTATCTTCTCCTCCAATCTCCATCTATGCAGACGGGACCAAGAATTACCCGATGAATTGTTATTTCCAAGACGCTTTCATCTTTCTTTGACAGGGTCCAGGCCTCAGCGCAATAAATGAGAACCGGGATGATGAGCGCCTTATAAATGGCGACTTTAGATGCTCGAGAGAGAACTTTACTACTCAATTGCCCTGATTGACCACTATACCCATCTTCTCTGCATCCTTTGCAATGCTCAAAAATGCTTCACTGACAACACGTTTTGATCTTCCAATTATGTACATAAATATCATTGGCGTATATAAGTAATTGGATGGATCTTTGTTGGAAGATTGTGCTACAGTATTGACGGTTCAATTTTGCACAATTCTTTCCAGAACGATGTTGAAGAAGTCGCATGACAGTGCATAGCCTTGTCTAAATCTTTTTTTAACATCAAATTCATTAGTATAATATTTTCCGATCTTGATAGAGCAGCGTTCATTCCCTATCGTCGTTCTGCACAAACGGATAAATTTGACAGGGATGCCTGTAAAGCTCTTCCCTACAGATGCTGTCATACGCAGCTTTGAAATAAATAAAGAGATAGTGGGTATCGAATTGAAGTTCCTTTGTTTTTCCAAGATCTGAGGTAGTTTGGATATTTGGTCAATGGTGGACTTCCCTGATCTAAATCCACACTGATAAAAACCTAACAGGTTGTTGACGAACTGCTTCAGACGTTCACATAAAACGGCAGAAAGGATTTTATATGTGATGTTCAGAAGACTGATGCCTCTGTAGTTGGCGCAATTCAGAGGGTCTTCTTTCTTGGGCAAACTATGCTGTGATTCCACTCATCGGGCATGCTTTCTTCCGACCATATTTTGCAGATGAGTTGGTGCATACTCCCTACCAAGTAATCGCCTGCTGCTTTGAAAAATTCGGCAGCAATGCCATCAGCTACAGCAGCTTTGTTGGACTTCAGTTTCAATATAGCTATCTTCCCTTCGTCGTGGTCGGGTAGGGGGAATTGTTGTTCTGTGTCTCCCTTACAGCGGAATTCGATTCGTCATCGCTGTTATATAATTTGGAGAAGTGCGGTATTTTTATATTCTCAGCATAGACTGCGGTTCTCTACGATGTTCCATTGATCGTCTTTAAAGGCTTCGATTCGTGGCAGATACCCTTGACAATTCTTTTTACCTTTTGTTAAAATTTACGAACCTCATTCCTGTAGTGGCATCCTTCTATCTCCTCGATCGCGCGCTTCTCATGCTCCCTTTAAATTCCATCTAAGAAGCCGGTGCTCCTCTTTCCTCTTCTGCTTGTAAAGCTCAAGCGAAGATCTGGTCATTCTGTGCAGCGCCGCTGCACCGTTTTGTATGCTTCTTGCTTAGCTGGTGGCTGCAAGACAATGTTGCCACTGGTTTTTAATTCTTAATGCATGCAGCATAGGACCTCTTAAGTGGTTGTTAGAGACTCGATCGGAAAAAGACATGCCAATCTCTTGCGATTGCAGCCTTCTAACGTCTAATCATCTCACAGTACTTCCTTGTTTTAGCTTGGATCGGGATATCCGCAGCCGTACCTTGGCTACAACTAGGTAGTGGTCCGAGTAAATGTTGCCCCCTCAGAATTTTCGGAAATCCTGTATACTGCAGAAGTCTCGTGCGTCGATCGCAATGTGGTCAATCTGGTTGACAGTTGATTGATCAGTATCTAGAAAAATTCATTATGTCAATTCTTCGACTCAACCACTAGATGCTTTTTACAAACCTGAAAAATGACACCTGACATTAGACGTCAAATTATTTCTCATTACCATTTGAATTAGCTTGTGGCCTGTTCGTAGAACTGTCATGCTATAACAATGGAGTTTTCTAAAAATATTTTAAAGTCTTTTAATTTGTCAATGAGTTTAACTAAACTAAATTAACTTCCCATTGACTAAAAAAGAGTAAACAACCAAAATATAGAAAAAAGATAATAACCTACAAACGTTATCAAATCATTCAGTCAAATGTTAATATTCTAGTTTTAACTGGTTTTGACTGTTTTTTGAAATTGTAAACAATTCGCATACCACTTATTCACATTTCCTGTGTTGTTTTTTTTTTTTTTTGTGAATAACACTTATTGTTTATTTGTTTAAAATGTTTATATTGATTTAATCAAATATTAATTTAATTTTAAATATAGAACTTTGAATTGGTAAGGCATGTGATGTCTGATTTGGTCTAATCGGAAATCCCCTCTAAGACCGCAAATTCTATAATAATAGCCCTTTATGCAACCCTTTTAGATAACTTTTTGCAACTGTGAAGAATGTAATTCAAACAAAATATAATTCAAGGGAATGATAAGTTTCCATAACATAGTTATGTAACTAATTTAATCTTTAAGTTATATGTAGGCCCTCAAATTGCAAATATACATACATTGATTTCAGAACTTTTCAAGAGTATAACTACTCAAACTGAAGCACTCTGCTCTTAAGCCTATAAACGGACAAAGTACAGCTTCGAATGCTTATAAAAACATTTTTAAGTACAAGAGTCAAGTAGGTCGTATTAATCACAATTAAATAAATGATACATTTAAATAAATGACAACACAATCATTTTACTATAACAACAATAATTTTTCTCTAGCAAATATTAAACCTCATATATCATTGCTTTGAGATTTTAAAGCAAATCTGAAGATTGCTTCGGCTATTCGCCTGTACTTCATTTAGTGTTAGATGGGAATAAAGTATAGTCGACTATTTTTGATTGGATTTAATAATTCTTTTAACTGAATTAAAAAAAAAATATTTCAACTTCAGAATGAACCAATGAACACATCCCTTTTAAAGTTTTACATACAAATGTCAAAGTGACAGTAAGCGAAGAAATAAGATTATTGCAACACCAGAATGAATCAAGTGTAAACGAGAACTTTTGTAGTGATTTCAATGAACACATCCCTTTTGAAGTTTTACATACAAACGTCAAAGTGACAGTAAACGAAGAAATAGGATAATTGCAACATCAGATGTAAACGAAAACTTTTGGAGGACATTCAATGAGCACAATCCTTTTAAAGTCTTACATAAAAACGGCAATGTGACAGAAAACAAAGAATCAAGATTATTTTAACATCCGAATGAACAAAGTGTCAAGGAGAACTTTTGAAGAGTTTGTTTTAAATACAAACGTCAAGGTGACAGTTAGCAAAGAATCAAGATTATTTCAACATCAGAATGAATCAAGTGTAAACGATAACTTTTGGAGTCCATTCAATGCTCACACATCCCTCTTAAATTTTTATATACAAACATCAAAGTGACAGTAAGCAAATAATTTATATTTCTTATTTTTAACTTGCCTTGGGATTGATGTTTACATTTTGTCTTAATCCCTAATTCAATAAAATTCAACTTTAATACAAATTTTCTTACAATTATCCTTTGAAACTAAAACAAATCACAAGCCTTAATCTATTCAAAATCATTATTTTGCCCAATTGCTCATGAGTAGAATTTTGTGTAGGTTCATATTTGTACTGAATATGCAACATTTTTTCAAAGGTGTGCCAGAAGAACGAAACTGTTTACCAAATATTTTTGTTTTTAATTTAATTTTTTTTCTGAAAAAAAAATCACAAAATGTAATGTTTTTCAACAGAAAATAGGTGTGTTTATGAAGTGAAAAACCTTTCGGGCCTTGTTTTCTTTTAACAAATCAATGTCATGGAATATAACTCTCAACCGTTAATGGGAATTGCGTGTAGTTAAGGTACTGAATTTGAAAGATAAAGAAAATGAAGGAATTCATGGAATTTCCAAAATTCAAAAGCGCACGTTTTGCAAAACAGATTTGTTTTTTAATGTTTCAAATTTATTCTTCCACAAATTTAATGATGGTAGAATTTTATTAAAGTTTTATTTAAATTGCAAAACAGAAGAAAAACTAATTTGGGCAATATACAAAAGTCGAGTAAATACTCGTAACTATGTATATACCTTTAAAAAAAGGAAAGAAAGGAAACATTTAAAAGACGATAATTCATGTTATTTTCATTTGCGTGCTTAGGAGTTATTTAAAGAGAAAATTAACATACATTTCTCAAGTTCAAGGGCGTTAGTTGGAAGTTGAAAGCAATTTTTGAAAAATCCATTTACATATATACCGAACTAATTTCTGTTCTCTGTTCGGCTTTTTAGATTCACTTTAATTAAGACGAATTATTTTTGTTCTATACAAATATCCTTCCATTAGAAAAACTGGGGGAGGCGTAATTATATCCAAGTAGTACCTACTACTGTAGTACTTCCATACACCCCCATCAATTTTTAAGACCTTAAAAAGGGATTTGAAAAATATTTTTTTCTTGAATATTAAATATTTTCTTTATTTTATTTATTTCAGAGAAAACTACAAGAAACCTGCTACTTCAACGAGTCCATTGTTCACGGTTATTTCGAATATCGATCGGCTGTCGATCCAAACCGCCGCGTCGGTTTCACACACCGAGGTAAAGCAATTGGACCAAAAAAGAATGTCACAGATGCCTGTTATTTCTTTACGAAAATTGAAGCCGATCGATTTTTTCATCAATATCCAAATGGCTTCAACCCACATCACCATCACCACACATTACCATCATCATCCACATCATCTTCTTCTTCATCATCAGCATTTTCTTCCTCTTATAAGAGACTGCCTAAGTCTGGTAAGTCTGCATCAGGTAAACTAACATCAACATCACCATCCTCTTCATCAGCATCAGTATCATCATTGTCATCACCGTCAAAAGCTAGTAGCCTAGTCGGTGGAGGAAATGTAGCATCATCAGTGTCATCTAGCTCATCAGAAGGAAGTGGACAGTCATCATTGCCACGCGGCAGGAATCGCGTGGTAACTGGAAGCGGAGAAGGAGCTGCCCGGAACCGTGGCAGTGCCACCGTCACTCGAAAACCAAACGGCCATAATAGCAACCTAAGTAATAGCAGTACCAGTAATAGTCGTAGAGGAAATAATAATTTAAGTAGCACTAATATAAATCATAGAAATCATCATAACCACAACAACAGCCACAACAACAATGTACAGCAACAGCCAGCCACACAGTTACACAACATACATCAGCATCCACAATCGGCACAGCACCATCAAGTACGTCATCATCATAACGATCCTAATTTCATTGCTCGGCGTCAGCAATATCAGCGCGACCACAAAATCCAACGATTACGCAATCATCAGCAACAGCAATCAACGAATAGCATGCAACGAATGACGTCCGATGGTGACGTGTCATTGCCATTACCAATGTCTTCACCGATGTCACCGGTGCTATCGTCAGTATCCTCGCTGTCACTATCGATGGCTGGTTCATCGCCAGTCGGTGCTTTTGTGTTGCCGCCACCAACATTAGCTAGTGACGATGTTGCTGTTTCAGTATCAGCAATGCCAAGTCGTCGCAAGGTGAGACGAAAAAAAATTACCAGCAAGCACCGTCAAGCGCAGCAAGTGACAAATGCAAAAGACCCAAAACATAGACGTGCCTCGAAACAGAAACAACAGAAATCGTTGAGCATGAGCAGTTCATCGACAACGCCAGCAGCCAGTACAGAAGATAATCTGCTGTCATCTGATTCATCTTCTTCATTGTCATGGGCGTCACCTCAAATGGTTGAAGAATTGGTGTCGCCATCGATGTCATCTGCCGGCGGCGGTGTACCATCATCATCGACAGTCCTAGCGTCTACAACTTATACCTCATACTCATCGCCATCGTCCGATGAACCAGTTTCATCAAGTGAAACTTCACCAACGTCACTTTCCGATGAATTGCTGTTATCATCAACATCCATTAATCCGTCTCCCTCAACCCTATCCGAATCGTTTCCATCATCAACCTCCGTTTATCCACGGTCTACCAGCATTTCAATAGATGAGGCATCATCATTGTCAACATCATTGTCATTCGATGAACTATTGCCAACACCACAATTGGGCGATGAACTGATGGCGATGATGATGGAGCCCATTGGCAATGACAGAACTGGTGGCACTTCTTCTACCTCGACCGATGATTACAACAGTAGTAGTAGTAGTAGCAGCAGTTTTAGTACTGATTCCAGTGGCAGCAGCAGTACCAGTGACGGAACTAGTGAAAGTAGTAGCAGTAGTACAATCGATAGCGCGGACCTAAGTAGCTACCGCAACCACAACGATCAATACTCGAATGACGAGGCAAGTTCAATGCCTGTCTTGCCAAACAATTTGGATAATAGTATGACTGAATACCTATATAGTACTAGTAGTAGTAATAGGCATAGAAATATAAACAATAGTAATTTTAAAAAGTATTACCACAATGGCAACATGGGCATTGAGAAACTTAGTCGCAGTAGTAAAAAGTTACCCACAATTTTTAACAATATCAACATCAATAACAATAACAACGCTGGTAACGTAACCAGTGCTGGCTCCTCCGGCGGCAGCAGTGTTACATCTACAATTTTTGAAACAACAGCAGCAACAAAAACATCAACAACAACAACAACAAATCATAGAAATAATTATAATATTAGTAGTTATTTAAATATAAACAATAGTAGTAGAAATAGTGGTAGTAGGAAGACAAATAACAAACAAAATGTTGATAGATTCTCATCATCAACTGAACAAACAACAACAACAACAAAAACAACTTTAACGACTATTAGCAACAATTTTGATGAAAATGTTACTCTAAGTACTAACAATAATAATCAACATAGCAGTTACTATAGCACTAGCAGCACCAAAATCAATAAAAATTTACACAATAGCAATTTGTTGGATAGTGAAACAAAAAAGTATTATAGTAAAAAATCTTCTACAACAACTACATTTTCTACTACTACTCATTCTTCTCCTCCTTCTTCTTCACTTCAACAATTCCAACAACAACAACAACAATTATTTTCAACTAGCGCATCAAACGCAGCCGCAGCAGCATCAGCATCAACAACAGCAACAGCAACAACTACCGCAACAACAAGAACATCAAGATTACCATATAGTAAAACACCATTAATAGCAACACCGCCATTTCCTGTGACAGCTAAGAAGACCGCCATTACAATGGGCAACAACAATAACAACAACAATTCGAATTCAAATCGAAGCAATGTCAATAATTTTTTCGCTGGTGAAATTGTTGAAGGAACATACGATGCTATGGGCGATGATGATACTATTTCCGGTGGAATTGGAACGGGAAAACTCATTGCAGTGGGTTATCTGCCAACTACAGCATCATTGTCATCATTGCCAGAATCGATTAGAATAGCAAAAATCAAAATTAATCGAGAACGTCGAAATCGATTGAGAAGAAAACTGCACATAGGATCTTAAAACTATATGTAATTTTTGTTTGTTTCTTTTTTAATTATATTGTAACAAATGCGCATACTTACATACAAAACAAATAATTAAAATGAAAAATTAAAAACATAATAGGTGAATAAAAAATTTAATTAAAAAATAGCAAATATTTGTGAGAGAGAAAAATACGAAATGTAAGAAATACATAAGTTTTTATTCATTGCAATGTGATTGGGATATGATGGTATAGTATAGCGATGGATGACAGGCAGGTTTGACATTTTATTTTTAATTTTACATAATGAATCTCAATTTATGTTTTTGTTGATGGTTTTATATTTTGTTTTGTTCTTTATTTTGCAAAAAATTGTTTTCTCTTCTGAAGTTTTTCATTTTTGAATCAATAACTCGAGATCCTAGTGTAAAAATTATGACTTTTCACTTTGTCGATATGAAAATTCTTCATCGGGATTAAAATTAACTGTTAACATTACATTTTTATAAAACAAAAAAATAAAAGTCTTATTCTAATAAAAGAATTCCAAAACTGACAGATGAATATCCAAATGTCAAAAATTACAAAGCAGAAACATTTTCATTTAAAAGTTATAGAACGGTCGTCGAGATTTAATTTTTTTAATACATCGAATTTATAGCAAAATCTTCACGTTTCTTTACGTGAATGAAGAACTAGAATTCAATTTTCGAATTTTACGATACAATCAGTACAGCATTGATATTTGATGTGTATGCGTATAATCCATAAACAGCCAATTATGATCCGTCAAAACTCCAGTTATCAATTGGTTGCATTTGACATTTGTTAATCATATTGCAACGGTACATAATAATGGGCAGTTTCAAGCAACATAAGGGACTTAAGATTTGCAGTCAAATGCGTTCTTTGAACGTAAATTTTCACCAAGGCAACTATAGTTATTTGTTCAAGTGTTATAATTTTCAAACAATTATCTACAAATCACACCTCAGGCAAGCTACTATTTTATCTCGACTTTTGTACTTTTAAAAAATATTACTTATTCCTTTTCCAATTTGACAAGAAAACCATTTACATAAAACAGAAAATAGAATTTTGCATAAAATAAATAAATCACAGAGTAATAAAGTTCAGCTGTCATTTTAACATAAGTGGAATTGACTTGATAGTTAGAGAGATTTTTCTTGACTAACTTTCCAGTCAACTTTCCACTAAAGTTGCCTTAATTGGAATGCAATTTTTTGGCAGCTGGCCAATCAGATGATAGAAACTTGCCTTACTTTCAAGTCCCTTATGTCGTCTGAACCTGCCCAATTATTGTTGACGTATCTTTTGTTTAATTGACATTTGCCGCCATTTTTATAATTTTAATTTTAAACCGGACTTAAATATTTTAGGTGACAGATTTTATCCTACGTTGCCTAAGTAAGATCATCATATTTAAGTAGTCATGGAAAAATCTTGGGAATGTCTAAAGTTAGAAACTGATGAAAATGCTTGTCAATTTTAGCCTTGTTTTTGTCGTTTTCGTTTATTTCTATTTTACTATTTAAATATCTGCCCAAATCTATCTTTCCGTTATTTAAAACATTGATAAAAAACATATAAAATAAATATATAACAAAACTATCTATATTTTAAAATATTGCTCCCCCGCCTGCAGCCTAAATAGACAAAAGCCATTAATGACAATAACAAAGACGTGTTATGTAGTGTACTAGAAATTAACAAAAATTAAATGAATGAAACAAAATAATTCCAAATTGTTTAAATAAAAACAAAATTAGAAAAAAAAGAAAATACTTAGATACTTTATTTCAAACAACTGTAACATATAAGCCATTAATTCAAAATAATTTTTAAAATTAAAAACTAAAAATTAAAACAAAACTACCAAAAATAAATTTAAAAAAAAAAAAACAAAAATCCATTACTATGTAGGTATGTGTATTCTAATTGAAAATATATTTAACAAAACAAAAAAATATTTTTACCTGTCAGTATATTGCAAAAAAGAAAAGCAATTTATATTTAACGAATTTCGAAACATAGCTGATTTAAAAAAAAAATAAAAAATTAAATAATTAAAAACTAAAATTATAACAAACAGTCAAATTGAAACTAATATTCGTTTGTAATGTTTTAAAAAAAGCTATTAGCTATAAAAGAGAACAAAACCAAAATATAATACATTGCGTCAAAAGTGTGTAAAAGAAAAATTAAGAATAAAACCTTATAACGTTCTATATAGAATTCATATAATAATTATTATTTTAGAAAATCCAACGAACATTTTGGGATTCAATAAATTAATCAAAAACAAAATAAAAACAAAAACAAAAAACAACACGCGTTCAAAAAGAAAAACCAAATACAAAAATTTAATAAGAATTTTCTATTCAACTGTTTCTCGAATATTTATTAAAACTAAATAAACAAAGGTATTTATATATAGAAAAAAAAACAAATTTAAAAACAAATTAAAACTGCAAAAATCGCTTGTTTGAGTTTTGAAATTTTTTTGTTTTTTAAATTGTATCGGCATTCGATTTAAAGAAAACAAAAATAAAACCTAAAAACAAAAAACAAAACAAAAACTATATAAACTGTAAAAAATAAATAAGCACTACATTTAAACAAACATAATATTAAATAAATATAAATATATATATACATAAAAATATAAAGTAAATATTATATTATATATAAAATAATTTTAAATGAATGTAAGCAATGCAACTAACTTATTTTTTATTTTTTAATCATTATTATTATTATTATTGTATAACATATAAACACTGTTCAATGTTGAAAATATTCAATTTATAAAATAAATAAATAAGAAAATAATTATTTAATTTTATTTATATTTCTGTTTACTTCTTCTACATAAAAAAAAAAAACAAAACGTAATATATTTAAAAAAAAAAATAAAATAAAAATGTAAATTAAATAGAAAACGAGAAACAGATTAAAAAAAAATTAAATAAATACAAATTTAAATATATAAAAAAATTGTGTGCATGTGTTTTGTGTATGAACTTTTGTTGTTATGCTAATTTTTTTGTTTTGTTTATTTTAAGTTCAATAATAAATTTTTTGTATTGAAAATATAATAAATAACAAAAAGCTCCTGTATGCACGTTGTATGAATAATTAAATAAAAATGTAAACGAAAAGAATTTACTATAGGGAAAAAATAATTAAAAAAAAACAATTTAACCATTTTTCTAATTAATTTTGTTTTATTCATTCTTTGTTTATAAATGAAACAACATGTATATTTTATTTTGTAGATAAAAGGATTTAGTTATTTTTATTTTATATTTTTAATTTTTTTTTCTTTCTTTTTATTTTTTTTGAATAAACTAAAATCTATTTAATAAAAAATAATAAAAGAAAAAATATCCTTTAATTATTAATATTTAATTTAAGATTATTTTGTGTCAAAAACAAAGAAAAAGATTAATCCTCACTTAAAACTAAAAAATAACAAAACAAAATACAAAATGAAACAGTAAAAAACATTGAAAAAATAAAAATTGAGAAATACCTTTGTTTTCAAATAAATTTTATTATTATGAAAATAAAGTAATCCACAATACATAAAAATACCGAAAGTTTGTATTTTTCTTAATTAATTTTTGTGAAATAAGATATAACAAAAGATTTTGTTTAAATAAAACAAAATTGTGGTAAGTAACTACAATAAGGGTTAAGATATGTCTTTGACCAAAGTATGGTCTTTTTAAACAAAAAACCTCACCTTTTAACTTTTGAGCCTTCTCAACTACTTTTAAAGTAAAAAATTAATTTCAAAAAATTACGCATCCGCTCAAGTGTACGTCATAACTATAACTTTATTTATATTTAACCAAAATAATGAAATGTAATTAGTACCTACTTATTCCTCCCTGATAAAAATTATAAAAAAAAGTGTTATACCTTCCTACGTAAACCTCTTTCAGTACTGTTTAGTCCTTCCATTTCTCAAGCTATATTCCCAAAGCTTTGGAAAGATTCCTTCATTTTCCTGTTTATAAAAAAGGCGCAAAAAATTATGTCATAAACTGCAGGCCCATACCCAAGCTTTTCGAAAGCATTGTCTACACTTTTGTGTACCTATTTTTTCTTCCCAACAACATGGCTTCTTAAAAGTCAGATCTACTACAAACAATCTCGCAATACAAACAACTATGTACAACGAAAAAGATCGATTATCTGAAACTTGTTGCTCATAAACTTATCTCTTGTAAGGACTCGAAAGAATTTTGGAACAATGTAAGGGAACTAGGAGGACGCTCTCAAAAAACTGCAAACAATAACTCTATAGGAGAAGACAGTCTTGCAAATCATTTTAAAAAGCTGTTAGCAATTAATGATACCACCATTTTAGAGTTTAGCTATGCGCAACTACACACCTGTGTGTACGATCTAGACTGCCCAATTTCACTGAACGAACTGCATACAGTTTTGGATAAAATGAAAAATAACAAGGCACCTGGTGTCGACGGAATCCCTTCCGAATTTTATAAATTCGCCACTTTACAGTTCAAAAACTACCTGGTAAACTTCTTCAAGCAACTCTACGATGATGCCTCCGTTCCGATCTGTTTTAATAAAGCGATTATCTATGCCATTTTCAAGAAGGGGGAGACGAGCGTTGCTGAGAATTATCGGGGCATATCTATCATAAATACGCTGCGAAAAGTTTTTAGCTCAATTCTCTATGAGAGGCTTATCAGATGGATTGAGTCAACAAACCGCTTAAGTATTTTTCAAGCAGGGTTTCGGTCCGGATTCTCTACTGTGGATCATATCTTCGCGCTGTCTAGTATTGCATCAAAGTATTTGGAGAATTCTAAGAGGTTGTACGTTTGCTTCGTAGATTTTAAAGCGGCCTTTGACACGGTAAATAGGCAAGCATTGATCTACAAGCTATCATCTATAGGTGTTTCTAGGAAATTTCTTCTATTATACTCCAAATTCCTGGATTCAACAACTGCGGCAGTTTGGAATTGAAGCAATTTATCGGAATGGTTTGAGACGTCTACTGGTGTTCCCCAAGGATGCATTCTTAGCCCAATTTTGTTTGCCCTTTATATCGATGCTGTCACTGACATTCTTCCGGGAGGTGTATTTTTTGCGGGCTCCTTAGTCAAAGTCTTACTGTATGCTGATGACCTGGTGCTATTGGCTGATACACCATGTGCTCTGCAACTGCAAATCAACAGACTTCAAGACTACTGTTCAACTTGGGGCCTAAAAATCAATACAAGTAAAACAAAAGCTATGATTTTTGAATCCAGACACCGAAGAAGGCTACCGGAGGAATCATGGACCATCAACAATGAGCGCATCGAGGTAGTAAAGGAGTTCAAGTACCTGGGAGTGTTGATAACATCTAACCTTAGCTGGAGTAAACATACAAAGGAGAAAGCTAGGGAAGCCAAACTAGCTATAAATCTGATGTGGCCAACGTTTTTCAGCAACAGCAACATTGATGTAGCATCGAAGTACCGAGTGTTCAAAGCAACAGTAAATACTTGTATGTGTTATGGGGTGCAAGCATTTGGGTACGCACAACATGAGGAATTCGAAAGTATCCAGAGGTTCTTTTTCAAACGACTATTCCGATTACCTAACGCAACACCAACGTATGCTTTACATGTGGAGTCAGGTTTAGCACCGATTTACATCCAAAATCTTAAATCGCATGCCAATTATCTGACTACAGTAGTGAAAAGAGAAAACGGACTACATAAGTCAATTCTGTTAAGGCAACTTCGAAGAAACGCAACACCTTTCAAAGAATGGAACCATCTTGCCGCGGCACAAAATGTAACGCTTCCTTTAACTGAAAATAACGTTATTGAATGGCAGAATTTACTTGATGACCTGATTGCTAAAACTGATAATGCGATATGATTACAATATCTAGAAAGGGCATCCTCTTCAGAAAGTAGAAACATTAACAGGAACCTGAACCACCAATTGTCATCTGATATGAGTTATTTTTGCAAGGAACTGACTGCAGAAGCTATCGGTATCATCTTTAGGTCTAGAGTCGAAATACTTAATCTAAACTTTGTGCCTTATAGAGACGATTTATCACAAATCTGCACTCTCTGCAATTTAAGAGAACTTGAAGGTTTTCATCATTTTATAGCAGTTTGCCCAATATTGCAAGAAATTAGGCGATTATATTTCCAAGCCAGTTTTCTGACTTTGAACGAGCTTATTGATATTCTCAACGGATCAATTGGTTGGGTAAATCTCTTTAAATTTTGTAAACATGCGTTGTCATATCGCAATAGTTTTTGAACCTTAAGAAATATTCTCCCAGTTAAAAATAAAAAAAAAAAAAAATAACAAAAATTTGTGTTTCAAATCACGTGAAAATTGTACACCTAGTATTTATGTTTCAAATCATTAAAATTGCATAAAAAGCATCCTTCAAATATTTGTGTTTCAAATCACGAAAAAATTGTATAGTATTTATGTTTCAAATCATTAAAATTGCATAAAAAGCTTTATATCTTTCAAATATTTGTGTTTCAAATCACGTGAAAATTGAATAGTAGATATTTATGTATGTTCCAAGTCATTAAAATTGCTTAGAAGTGTAATATCTTTCAAATTTAAAATATAAAATGTATCTCAACATCATCTATCATTACTTTGATCTGCTATAAACTAATTGTATTGTAACAAAAACTACTCCTTTTTTTTAAGATTCGCTTTTTCTTTAACAATTTTCTCTTTAAAAGTCGAATAAGTTGATAAAATATATACAAAATATTTAAAAAACTGTGTATTGAAGATTTAAAAACTTTTATATTTCACTTATACATATGTATTTTAGTTATAAAAATGTCTATCAGGCAGACGGCAGCTTAGCCATGTCCTTATGTTCTTAGTTTTAATATAATGTAAGACTTATATATTGTAATAAAGAAATTTATCTATCTATCTATCTATCTACAAACAATCTTACTGAATTTGTGTGAAAAACTCTAAAGAAATTAGAGAAAGGGAAAGAAGTTGACGTTATCACTACAGACTTTAGTAAAGCCTTTGCTAAAATCAGTCACTAAATTATTTATCTTAAACTTACCTTGATTTCACACCGTTTTTTATTTCATGGCTCAGATCGTACCTTAAGAACCGCCGACATAGAGCTGTCTTCAGGTTATAAATCTCCGATCCCATTTATGCAAACTCAGGAGTCCCCCAAGTGAACCACCTTGGTCCCTCGTTATGTGTCTTAGCTATCAATGACGTTATTAATGTCATTAATAATTCAACTGTCTTTTTTAAGCTGATGACATGAACATAACATAGAATACTTTTAATTCATCTTATTCTGTCTTACTCCAAAATGATCTGGACGCATTTCAACATTATTAGAACTAAATGCCTATTCATTACATTCACCCGATCACGATGCACCATGTTAACATTCATTCTGTATGTTCTATTCGCCACCTAGGAGTTATTGCGACACTCAGTTGAATTGTTAAGCCTATTTTGATTCTATTTTTAACAAGGCCAGCTCATCCCTTGGTTTTATCAAAAGTTTGTCTAAGGAATTCTCGAACCCCTATGTCACTAAATCCTTATACAACACTTTTGTTAGACCTGTACTTGAATACGCTATACAAGTCTGGTCTCCCCATCAGAACTCTCACTCTCAAAGAATTAATTCTGTACTACTCAAATTTCTCCGATTTGCACTCCGTGGTCTTTCTTAGGTGATAATCTATTCTTACCACCTTATGGAGATCGTTTTAAACTTATTTATCTGAAAAGCCTTCAAAAACGCCGCGAAGTCGCTGATATTCTCTTTCTACACCAGCTTTTAGCAGGTATCATAGACTCACTATTTCTTCTAGAAAAGATTCCTATTTATACTAATCCAAGGAACGTCAGACAGGCTAGTCTCTTCCGCCTTCTTCATCACAATACAAATGAAGACCTTTCTTAATCTATTAAAAGAATGCTGCGCTTAGCTAACAACGTGCATACCACCTTTGACTTCCATTTCAGTCCTTTCTCGCTTAGAAACAATCTCTACAACTCTTTCTAAGATATATTTTTAAGTTTTTTGTTCATTAAACACTAATGCGGACCTTCGAGCCTAAGCGTCAATTCACAGGAAATCTTGGAAGTATACATTTTTACAACTCGCTTTGTATTCGATCATTGATCAAATCGAGACGAGTCGAATTGAAAACGAACTCCTTTCGTATTCCCTAATAAGACCTTAGATAAGTTGTTTTTTTTAAGCTCAGAGTAGAGCATTGAGTTTTGTCCGAACTCTCCAATTTATTTATGGATTAGCTCATTCATTTTATCCAAAGCTCACAAAGCGCAATCCGAGCTAGCTCTGATTGAAAATTAAACACAAACCGATAGTTCTGCAATGTTAAAGCTAACACAGATGTTTCTTGACAGCTCAGTTTTCTGTTCTGAGCTTAAAAAGAAAAACCGCTTAATATGAACAGAATTTTTTAACAGGAAGTAAAAAAAAACCTTAATATTTCTGCTATCCCTCCCTAAAAAACAATTGACAATTCAAATCCAAATCCAAAAACTCTATGCTCAGATTACAAGTGAAAGTCGGAATGCAATGGGTGAAGCTTAAAAAATGGCTTGAACCAGAAGCTGTCATTAAAAACACGCATTTTAAAGCAAAAGACGTCCACAATAGTGTAGCGCGACAAGAATTGAATCTACACAGCATCAAGTCAAAAGTTTTCAACTTCATCCCTCAATTATCCATACAAATGTTTTCAACTTCATCCCTCAATTATCCATACAAAAACAAATGTCAAAAATCAGGCCAGCATGAAATTAAATTGTAGTGATGTGTGTTGTTTTCTTACTTTTCAACTTTGACAATACCACAAGTTTCAGCTTCACCATTGGCTGCGTTTAATCTCGTGTTGGATACTGTATCTTGGATAGGTGGATTTTTAGATACCTTGTTGAAAGAGTTGGATAGCTGTCAAAAAATAAAAACAACTTTCAGCTGTTCACAAAAAGCAGATAAACAATTTTGAAGTTTAAAAAAATACATAGATCATAATTACCTTCTAAAATTCGGAAGCAAATAGCTTCCTCATCGTCTATTATGTACAGAACATCCTCAAATACAACTTCAACTAACATTTTGTATCTTTTTATTTACCAACAAATACAAAAAGCTGAAATTAATTTTCAAGTTTCTTGAAATTCAACCATGTGTTGAATCAGCTGTTCTGTCAGATATCTACGAGTACATACCCCAGAAATTCATGAATACCTTTGGATTCCTTTTTTGACATCTCAGGTGTTTTTGATCAGCTGTTATTTTACACGCAAAACACTAACAAAAAGGTATCTGTCTGAGATTGAACGCAGCCAATGGGTGAATCTTAAAAAATGGATTGAACCAGAAGCTGTCATTAAAAACGCGCATTTTGAAGCAAAAGACGTCCACAATAGTGAAGCGCGACAAGAATTGAATCTACACAGCATCAAGTCAAAAGTTTTCAACTTGATCCCTCAATTATCCATACATTACAAATGCCAAAAATCGGTGCAGCATGAAATTGAAAGTAAAATTTCTCTTCAACTTCGCATTGTAGCGCTGCGCTGTGTGTTGTCTTCGTACTTCTCAACTATGACTGTTCCACAAGTTTCAGTTTCACCATTGTGTTCGGACAGTGATACCTTTAATACCTGTCAAAGATAAACTTGTCAAATGGACAACTGTAAAAATAGTAAAGGATGTAAAGTTACAGGTAGATAATGGAAAAACAAGAGAATTTTATTTAGAATTTTTTTTGAGCGTTCAAGTCTGAGAAATACCCTTTACTGGGCGAGATGATAATATAAAATACCGCAGAGCTATAGACAGTTAAAGAAACAAGCTTAAATTTTACCTGTATTTTATAAGGCGCTAAAATAGCCTTATGGTTTAACGTTAAGAGTTACAATTTTACGGAAATAGTTTTATTTTGTGGAGTGGTTTATAAGGCTCCCCGTCCTTTAGGTGGCGCTACAGTGCGGGACGAACCTGGGCCTCAACCAACATGCGTCTCCATGTTTCCTCTCGAAACATCCTAAGACACTCTCATCTTTCTTTGAAAGGATCCACATTCAAGCCTCAGCGCTATAAATGAGAACCACAATTTCCACAATTCTTTTCCAGATCGATGTTGTAGTAGTCGAGTGGCAGTGTATCGCCTAGTCTAAAACATTTTTTGACATCCAACGCATCGGTGAAATCTTTTTCAAATTTGATAGAGCAGCTTGCGTTCTCCATTGTCATTCTGCACAAACTGATAAGTTTGACAGGGATGCCAAATACACATTTACAAAACTCTTTTTTTCAGTGAAAGAAAAGATCTTTAGTATAAGTTTGATAATAAAAATTATAAGGGACCAATTTCTTCGAAGATTTTCTCACACAGGTTTCATTTATGTTAAAACATTTAGATTAACATATCTTCACCTTACTAACAGCAGTCTCTTCATATGTTTTTGAATCTTTTCAAATTTCCGGCTATAAATTATGCGGAAATATGATCCGAATGTTTCATTTGCTTCTACGCATTATACTTCACATTTTATCTTATTTATTATCACACAACAAAAATGCTTCAACAAAATTCCTTAAATTTAAGCCCATGTTAATCTGTGATATGATCCCATTATGCATGCATACCAAATCAGTTATAACAAACAAAACCGTTAAAAGTGCATAAAACCTCTCCACTCTAAATGTCATATTGAAACAAACTAAACTGACATTTTCTTTTGTTCTTTTGGTCGCGCACATAAAATTTAATCGATCGTTTGCAATATTATCCCGGATGAGTGGGTTTCACACATGTCCAAACACCCACCAAAAATTGGGTCTTTAAACTCTTGGTTCTTGGACTTGGGCTCTTTGAGGGCATGTTTTAAAAATTCTGACATGTCTCAAAATCGAAAAACAACACAAAACAAACAAAAAGCAACAACATCAAAGAACTTGGGAGAATATTCGGATCAAATCGTTTGTATAAATTAATAACTCAAGCCCGTCCTTAAAACATCAAAACAAGGAAAAATAAAAGTAAGTTCATTTACCGTTGGATGGCGCGTTGTTTGGCTGGCTGGAAATAGGTCTACAAAAACACGCATAATTTCTCAATCGATCGATGGATGGTGTGTCTTGTGTGTCTCTTGTTCGTGTTCGATCATCCTTCTTTGGCGCGCGATTATGTAGGTACTTCTTCATTTAGACCTTAACACGGCCCTTTTCTTGGTCTGTTTTTGTTGAAATAATGTCGAAGTCCAGAGACGATCCCGTATACAAATCAATGCCATGTCCACTGTCCAGTTCAGGCCATAAATGTAGTCGCAAGAAACCGCATTTCTCTTGGAATGCCGGCCGCTGTTCTGTGTTAGTGCGTCGGCGCGGTCTATCGATTAAAACAAAAAAAAAAACCATGGCTGTCGGCTGCGTGTGTGGTCCTCTTCAAAACGTCCGTCCGTTTGAAGAAGATCCGAGATGTCTTGATGGAATCTGCATGCACACACTTCTTACACCACCACCGGCCAACTATTGCCCCCGGCAGCCATTGGCATGGCGGGTGATGGTGCGGTCAGCGAATACTTTTAACCACCTACTTGGACGGCAATCTCTTGAGAGTGAGACACTGGTGCTGGGTACCGCGACTGCTGACCACCAGTGACCGCGAGCCCGAGCAGTGACAGCATGAATTTGCGCAGCACCCATCGCGTCTCGTCGCCTCGCATCGGAGACAAACAAACGTCGCGCGAAATGCCGGCACTTTTGTGACCGCTTGATTAAGGAGACTTCTCCTCCTACTGCTGGTGTTATTGCTGTTCAGTTGTTGTTAAAATAGAGGTGGTGCACTTATATTTGTCACTTTTGACACTTGTGACAGATGGCCACAGGGGCAATACGGGGAGGTCTTCGAAATTACGTTTTGTCAATTATTATCGTTTTGGCTTTGTTTACGGTTTTGTTTTCCCTGCGGCCGGCGGTGGTTGTTTGGGGGCTCGATGATGAAGATGATGAGTTTTGATTAATGACATTTCGGGTGGTGCTGTTGATGATGGCATATTTTTTGACATAAGAGAAGCATTTCAAAAATGACGTTTACTTATAGATTGCTAAATTCATATGTATGTATGTACATGGTGGGTGATAAGTGGTTGCGAGCGAAAGTTGCATTTTAATTTTGTTTTTGTTTAACTGTTTTATTTACTGTTTTAACTTTTATGTTCTTTTCGTGCTTGTTTCTTGTCGAGTTCTTGTAGGCGGACTCGTCTTTATACATATATGAATTCCATAAGATTGATGACCCGAATGAAGAAATGTTATGTCTGGCACTGAAGTATCTTTATGGAGAAGCGCGAGCTCCGTGCGGACAGCGGACAATTGTAATCTCAGCGTGAAATTACTTTGTCATGTCGTTCTGTGAAAGATGACAAATATGCTGACAAGATTGCTGATTAGACAACGAGATAACTACTGACCTTTAGGTGGGATGATTAAATGAACGACCGCACAGTACTCCTATTATATATGAATGTGAACAGAGTCTAAGGTGTAGGTATGACCTTGTTTCTTTTGATGGCATGATGTATCTTGGATTATAGTGTGAACATGCATTTTCGATTTTCAAGGCTTTTAATGGAATTGAGTAGGAAATTGTTAAAAAGAAAGTTGTTGTTCGGCAATTCATAGGTATTTGAGATAAAGGGGGAGCTGTGATCTATGTGATATTTTTATGTGACTAATAACTCATTATGGACCTTTTTACAAGTGGAAACAGGTGGGATTGATCTTTAGCTTTAACATTGATAAGGAATTTCCTGTACCTACATATTGTTTCTCTTATGTTTTGGCTTAGAAAAACATCTTGTACATCTTTAGATTAAATTAACAATATCTCGCTTTGTCAATGACTTCTGGACTCTTTGAACCCAAATCAATATAGCTTTTGGTGTAAGGCGGATGGAATTGTTAAAGGCCAGAAGAGAAAACTGCATTACATTTGGGAAGATAAGTTATCTTAAAAGTGGAGAAATCTTGAATTGTGTGTAGGAAAAATATAGAGACGAGGGCGTATCGAAATTAATTACAATACTCAAAAAAATATTGCTTTAAGATAAGTTTTATTTCTATGCAAATAAAATTACCTTCTTATAAAATTAAGCGGAACTACTCACCTATATCAAAGGACCTTTTTATCAGCCTTGAATGTCAACCTTTTTAATGTTTCATTAAAAGTTAAAGCGGTTTAGTTATTTTTGCCATCCATTAACGTGTATCCTTTTGAGCACTGATTTCATTATTCATTTTCGGTAAAGATTAAAGTAAGTTAAGATAGTGGACATGAAACGAAAACAAAAAAGGTTGGAGAAGGAGTAGAATTCAAGTGTTTTCACACAAATATGCACGGGGGCTAAATTGACTAAATAAATAAAAACATAACAATTTAAGGAGTGTTTTCTGAAATGAAATGGAGTGGATTTCATACAAAAGTTGAAGAGGATTGAAATAAAAGGTTAAGGTTATATTGTTGTTTTGTATCTTGTAAAGGTATTTTCAAGTATATTTGTTTCTGACATCTTTTTGTTGAGATTTTATATTGAAAAATTAATTACTATTTGGATATTTCAGAATGTTTTGTGATAACTGAAGGTTAATAAAGAATCTTTTACAGCTTTAAAGAAGAATTAATTCAGGATTACTACATGTATAGTAGTAGTATTAAATTACTTGTATTTCCATAATCAATTTAATGATATAAAAAACAGTTTTTAGGTTTTAAAATTAATTTGAAAATAACTAATTCTAAGTTCCTCTGACGTTTGAAAAAGGCTTGAGAAATTAAGACATTGTTTGCTTACGTTACATATTTGTGATGTCGTTATTTAAAGGCATATTTTAAAAATTAATATAAAATACTAAGTTTTCACCATTTAAGCAATCTAGGAACTGGGTTCTAGTTAAATTATGGCTTCCAAGAAATTGCTTTCCGTATCACCGGAATATGGGACAAACTCCAACAAAGTGGTATGTATTTTCGATTGGCCGAGTTTACACATCGTACATAATACAATCGCGCAATTTTGAAAGGCCCTAGAATTCAAATTCAGCAAGCCAATGAGTGCTTTGAGAATAAGACTAATCATCTCTTGTGGATACGAATCCAAAAAAATTAATTGGGGACCTCAGCGTAGTATTAGTTGCAGTAATCATCATAAAACTGCGACTGCTTCGCGTTACTTATGAATATTATACTCCAATGTTTTTCCCTGAGCATTCTTAGAAGGACCTTTTGTGAGTTTCTTACCTGCAATATATTAAGTGTGAAAGCGTGTTCAATTGATGCTTCTGAAAAAAAGCACCTTCCATCGTTAGCCTGACATTTTCGCGAAACAAGCGTAGCGTAGCGTAGAGTTGTTCCTCCAAATTTTAGACAGCATACCGAACGCAGCTTTTGCTTTGCCGATGTGGCCCACGACTTCTGCTGCTCTCTCCACACTTGTTGTCATTTGATGGAGATCCATGATTCTATGAGAGAGTAAGCTAACATCATCCGCGTAATCCAAGTGCTTAGGATTTCAAAGTCCATTGGATCCCTCCACTACCTCACCAACAAAAACAATATTGGCGACAGAATAAAGCCCTGTCTGGCTCCGCTACAGATTTCAAATTCTCTGACAATGAGTGACAACCTACCATCGAACGTGACACTTGGATCCATCATATGTTGCTTTCATAATAGCAATTAGTTTTTCTGGAATGCCTCTCCTCCGCAAAGCTAACCAGATGTACTCCATGTTGACGCTATCAAAGGCCTTACCTAAGTCGCTGAACAGCAGATGTAGTGGTACTCGATATTAAACGCACTGCTCAATAATGATCCGCAGGGTGTTGATATGATCAATACAGGAGGATCCAGCGCGGAATCCTGCTTGTTCGGCATCGAGTGTGGTGTTCTCTGATGCGTTCCAGTATAACTTTTTTTTACTATTTTGGCAACGGCAGGTAGAACGCAGATTCCTCTCCAGTTTTCGCACTTTTTAAGATCTACTTTTTTTGTGAGCTTGACGATCATTTGCTTCTTCCACTCATCAGGGAAGCTTTCGGTGGTCCAGGCTTCTTTTATGAGCGGATGAAGCAGTTCGCTTGATGACGTTAGCGCTGCTTGTAAAAGCTCTGCGGGAATTCCATCAAGTCCTTCCGATTTGTTGTGCTTTCATTGCGGCAATGATCTCATCTTTACTGGGTGGTGTGGTGTGGATTCGGGGATTAGTTTATTCGGGTGGTTCGGAAGGCATCGGCTGCACGTTGTTTGGAAACACTCGGTTTAAAACCGAGAAAAGTGTTCTTTCCACCTTCTAACTTGTTCATCCACCGAACTTAGCAAAGTATCGTCTACTTCTTTCACCAGGTATTCTCTGAGATGTGTGCACCAGACAGCTTTTTGGTCCTGCTGTCACACCTGTTTGCAGCATCTTCTACTTCTTGCTCCAGTGCGTTGATGTAGTTACGCTTGTCACGGCCGGCGCACACTGCGGCGAACCTCTCTCTTTTTCATGTGGTACGAGGACTCCAGCTCGTTTCTCTCTTCCTCTTGTGCAGCAGTTATTCGAGCCCTTTACTGTTTGCGTTCATTGATCCTTGCCCAAGATTCTTCTGAAAGCCAGGTGTTGTTGTTTCCTTCTTTCCGACCGACTATTTTGTCAGCACCTGAAATGAAAACATTTTTCACAACATTCCATTGGTGTTCGATGTCGTCATGTACTGTGCTGCTGATTGTTCTCATTTCGTGAGACAGGTGGTCTCTGAATTGTTGACGTGTTGTGGGATCCTTTATTCTAGCGATGTTGAATTTGGGGGCTCGTGTTATTTCGTTGGATCTTCGAACTGTAGCTGTACGAAATCCTAGGGTAGCTATCATTAAGTGGTTGTCACGGGCAGCGTCGACTAAGATTTTGGGAAGACTATTATTCGGTAACTTCATGACTCTCGATATAAATAAAAAAAACAGTTTACGGACTGTCAGGGGCGATTTTGTAAGTCCTGTTTCTAAGTTTTATACATAATTTGGTGTGTTATTATCAAGAAGAAAACATCTTTTCAGAAAGAAACGTTGCAGCTTCTCTAATTGGCCATACTCCTTGAAGCCCCACACTTGTGAACAGTACGGCATAATTAATCTTGAAGACGCATCATGGATTTTGAATTTAGCTGAGTGTCGGATATTTGTATTTCTTAGAAATTAAAACCATGTAGAATTTATAGCATTTTTCGAAATACTTAATTTATTATTCAGGTGATCCGTCCAAGACATTTTATACTTTAAAAAGTCTCCATACCACCGAAAACCATTTGTCTCCTGCCTTCATTTCTTCCAAAGATCAATATTTCTTAATTTTCAAGATTGACTGTTAAACTCCATTTGGTGCAGTAGTTAATAAAACTCTTTATAAGAACTTGCAGCTTAGAAGCACTGTCAGAGAGTATTACAATGTCATCAGCATACAATATAACGTAAATTCTTAGATCGTCCGCAATCAATCCTGTTGGGAGTTTGGTGTGTAAGCTAAAAAAAAGGATACAAAGAAGGGCACTCAAAACACATCCTTGTTTAACACCTTTATTTATTGAAAAAAAGTTAGATCTATTTTTTTCAAATCAACTTTGAATGTTTATTGCGTTTCTATTTTAGTTGTCGAATGCAGCTTTTAGATCAACAAAGAAGGCGTACAGTTTCTTCTTTTGACTCAATTGAAGCTGGATAAGACAAGTTAAATTGTAGATCTGGTCGACTGTTGAGTAGTTGTTACGATATGCAGCATCATATTCGTTCAGAATGTTGTTTTCTCCAACCCAGGCTATAAGCCTATAAAGGAACACGGACGTGAACTTAAGATGTCTAAAAGTTGTCTATCAAGCTACTTTATTACACACGAGGTCGAAGCAAGGCTTTTTTTCTAAACTTTAACTTTTGACCAAACCCTTTTCCATTAGCATCATATATGTAGTCTTTTATTGCATTACAAGATTACAACTATTTTCTATTGATGAAGATGTACATAAATGTTCTGCTTCTTAAGGCTGTTTCAATATTTTTGACATTCGAAGGTGTGACATCTGTTCTCAATCGACTTGTGCCGGGGAAGGTAGTTCGTATTTTTTGCAATATTTGATCTGTTAACATCTTTCAAAGAAAATGTAATAGGCATATGATGGGAAAAAGTTTCAGTTTCACATGCATATAGGTTTTTCATATTGTACGTGTAGACTTTGAATGACATATACGAGTATATAGGTATATGTTATTAATTTCTTTAATAATTCAAAAATCTGTAGTACCCGTAGCGTGATGGTTAGTGCGTTGGACTGTGATTTGGAAAAGGCCTTTGACACCGTATGGTTAAAGGGTCTTTACCTAAAACTGAGCAGGCTTGGCATAAGCAAACCATTGTTGTATATGCTTTATGATATGCTTAACGGTAGAAAGTTTGTTGTCAAAAGTGGCAACGTAACTTCTACCACAACATTCTTAATTAAAAATGGTCTTCAACAGGGAGCGGTGAATTCGCCGATTCTCTTCAGCATTTACACCAGCGATCTGATAGGTAGTCTTACAAAGGCAATTGCGTACGCCGACGATCTAATTGCGTACAGAACGGCCCGAAAGGTTGAGGTTATTAGAATTCTCTTGCAGCGTGATTTCGACAAGATTCAGCGATATTGCGACGACTGGAAACTGAAAATAAATGTCCAGAAGTCGGAGACAATTCTGTTCCGGACTCCGTTGGCTAGGGCCACGAGGGATACGTGCAAGAATTGGCGCAAGATGGTCATCGTTGATCTTCACGGGCAGCCATCAGCGAGCAAAAGTGTAGTGAAGTACCTCGGTATCTGGTTAGATCAGTATTTATATTTCGACAGACATATAAATGCTGCTCTGACCAGGGCTATAGGAGCCTTCGCTCTGACGAAACGGCTGTTTTTTAGCAGTCGGCTTGACTCCAGAGTGAAGGTAATTTGCTACATGGCCCTCATACGGCCGATGATCGTTTATCGTTGTCCTGTGTGGTTCAACGTTGCCCCTTCCCAGATGGAGAAGTTTCGGGTGTTCGAGCGGCAGTGTTTACGACGCTGTACCGGCTTATATCGAACAGCAGAATCTTCTTACGTGCATTACTATTCCAACGATGTCCTATAAATTGACAATTTCGTGATAAAACTCGTTCGAGGTCACATTGCAAGAGCTATGTCTTCGACCAACAATTTAATTTTCGGGGCGTTCTATCCGAACGACGAGTATTTTGAAAGTGCACGCTTGAGCGGCTTCATTCCACCAGAGGCATTCCTCTTTTTAGACAGATGCGGTCTGATACAGGATAGATTGGCAGTTCCGCTAATCTACCACGTCAGACGACGAACCGTGGATAGGCGACTCCTGTACAATCGGGACGTCATGGCACAAGGCGGAGCAGAGCTCCTTCGGTTCAGTAGGGCTGTGTCCGAACGGGACCGAACTGATAGGGTGAAGCAGGAGAACCAGTTTTGGTGGCTTCAATCGGCACTTGATAGTGGGTAGTCGGGATAGGGTTTAAAGCCTTGGCCGGCTTACATACTTGTTTTATAGTTTTAGGGTTTAGTTTTAAGTAGAATAGGCATGGTGGCACAAAAAAAATACAAAAAAAAAAACAAAAAAGGAAAATACAAAACATAAAAAAAAAAACTAAAAAAAAAAAAAAAACAAGGAATAAAAAAAAAAGACAACAAAATATGAAAAACAAAAAACGTTGGATAGTTAGATTTGCTGCTGTGGTTGTTCTAGTTTTAAGTAGTTTATAGGTAGAATAGAATGTTTTAGTTAGCTTTAAGTTTTATATTAAGGACCTTATTTTAAGTAGTTTTTAAATAAAAATAAAAAAGGATATTGATATTAGTTTTTTTGAAATTTTCTAATGAATAAAAAAATAAATAAAATGGAATTGAAGTTAAATAGATCTTAGGGCCGAAAGGCATTAGCATTAAGTATTATTGTTTAACTTAGAGTGTCCGTATGGGACCAGTAAGTTAGTTGTAAGTTATGGTTAATTAGGTTAGTTTTATGAATTTTTGTAGATAGATTTAAGATTGAATTAATAAAAATGAATTTGAAAAAAAAAAGTGCGTTGGACTGTCATGCAAGGGGTCTTGGGTTCAATCCCTGCCTGTGCCACCTAACTTTTTTCACGGGTACTGCCTCTTGCGAGGAATTGACAAATCCTCCAAGAGTAATTCTTGTCATGAAAAGTGCTTTCTCAAATTAGCCGTTCGGATTCGGCATGTAAACTGTAGGTCCCTTCCATCTCTGACAACATTACTCGCACACAGGGATGGTTGAGAGTTGTAAGTCACTAGGCCCTGGTCCTTCATGGACTGTTGCGCCACCTAATTTTTTATTTATAATTCAAAAATCTGATATTCAATACTAATTTGTATTCTTTGAACGCACAAATCATCTTTGTCATAAAACGCAAGGTTCAATTTTTTTTTAAGAAATGCGTGAAGGAAACAGAGCTAAATAAGACAAAAAGATATGTTTTGCAATGTAAAATAAAAACTGTTGAAGAAGTTGAAATCATGGGTTTGCATTTTACTACAGTCATTTTTGTTTAAGTTTAATTCAGTGTAATTATCGATGTGAGAAACAAAACTGTTATAAAATTCGTTTATATCACATAGGAGCACAATGTCATCACTCTCCACGACACAGCGTACAAATTTAGGCCACAAATTAAGTGGGCGCTGACTTTGACGTTTCACAACCAGCTTCTCAATAGGGAGTGGCGATGGAGACACAAACAATTAAAATTATATTATTATTATATATATTATGTAAAATATTATTTTAATTTCTCAAAACACAAATGTTTCTTATCTTATATTTTTAACTTCCCATAGGAAGTTATTGTAATGGGTCCGATTTGTAAAATTGAAATTGAATTGAATTACTCAAAGTTGGTAAAAATTGAATTTCGACTCAAATATCTTTTCCAAAACGTGAGATTATGGCTTCAAATTTATTTTATCTTATAAAAAATATTATTTTCAACATTTGAAAAAAAATTGAGAAAAATCGAATTGACAGTTTTTTTACAAAAAATAAGAACCTAAAAAAAAAATATGAAACTTGGTAAAAATTGACTTTCGACACAAATATCTTTTTAAAACTTTGAGATATTGGCTTTACTTTTATCTTTCAAAAAATATTGTTGTCAACATTCAGTAAAATTTTGAGAAAAATCGAACTTACAGTTCTTTTTTACAAAAAATAAAAACCTAAGAAAAAACTATACTATTATTACTTATTATTAATAAAATTAAAAATATTGGCTTTAAACTTATTTTATTTCACAGAAAATATTATTTTTGTTATTCAATAAAATAAAATCTACAAAAAATAGTACGCAAATTTGGTAAAAATTAATACATATAGACAAACTTTTAAGCAAGACAAATCAACAGACGGGATGGGAAGTTATCAGTATGGGTCGCATCCCAGCCACTTTACTTAAAATGACAGTTACGGATTGACTAGCTTTATAGTGCCATTTTGCGTTCTCAAAGCTAGTTGAATTTTGACTACGCAGTCATTAGCTTAATGAATGCACCCAACTATTCCCGCGTCTTCACAAATGTCAAAGTTATAGCATAAAGTGATTTCAAAAATTTTTGAGAAATTACTTAAGGTTCGAATTGTTTCCTTCTTGGAAAAGTTTAATTTCTTTTGTAATAATCAGTTTGGTTTTAGAGCAGGTTTGTCAACAGAAGATGCTATCTTAAGGGTATGTAGTCAGCTTTATGGAAGTTTAAATAGCAATAAATCAACAATGGGTCTGTTTATTGATATGACTAAAGCTTTCGATCTGGTGAACCACGATCTTTTGCTAACTAAACTTTATAATGCAGGCTTTCGCGGTAGTTTTTTCAATCTGCTGAATTCTTATTTAAAAAATAGAAAACAAAAAGTTAATAATAACGGAATCTTAAGTGAATCAAGGCTGTTAAAGAACGGTGTTCCACAAGGATCTGTTCTTGGCCCTTTGTTTTTCTTGATTTATATTAATTCCATTTTCAAATTGAAATTAAATGGTACTTCAACTGCTTTCGCTGACGACATTGTTTTTACATATTCATCTAGGACTAGCTTTGAAAGTATTGTGAACATTGAAGAAGATCTGGAAGTATTAAGGTTGTGGTTTACTTATCATAAATTGATTATCAGCGAAAAAACTAAATTGATGTATTTTAATGTAACTGGAAATAGTCTCACTGATTTTAATTTACGGTTTCACGCTCACGATTGTAAAAAATTTCCTTTACCTCTTCATAAGTGTGGTAAAAGTAATTTTATAACCAACTTACATTGCACAGATAATTGCTTTAAAATTGAAACAGTTCAACAATTTAAGTATCTAGGAGTAGTAATTGATAGCAATCTAAATTGGAAGAATCATATTCATATGATCAAAACATACATGTTATTGGTCACACGAAAAATGTATTTAATTAAGCCTTTTTGCTCCCAAAAAGTTTTAAAAATTATATATTATGGGCTTGCAAACTCAAAGCTGCAGTACGGCATAACAAGTTGGGGTGGTTCCTATGTTAATACTTTTCGACCTCTATTGATTGCACAGAAGCATTTAATACGAATTATTTTAAATAAAAATCGGTTGGCTGAAAGTTGGCCTTTATTTAAGGAGTTGCTAATTCTACCAATGAGACATTTATATGTTTTTAAAGTTTTGAGAGAGTTTTTCAAACAAAGCGGAAATATTCCTAGCAGGAATTATCAAATGTACAACCTTCGTGTGAACAATATGAGCTTAGTTAATGTACCTTTTGCATATAGAACACATTTTTCTCATTTTTATACATATACAGCTCCAAATATTTTCAATAAATTGCCCCTATCCATAAGAGAAACATTTCGTTTTTCATGTTTTAGTAAAAAGGTTAAAGACTGGTTATTCACTTTAAATTTTAATTGTATTGAATCACTTATTTAGTATTTTTTTTTTATAAGCTACAATAAAATGAATGTAAAATAAAATATCTATAAGATGTATATTATTAATGAATTGTTAAGTATCTTCTAATATTTGTTCTATACAGTTGCTATGCAAGCTTTTTCATTTTCTTATATTTCATTTTTTCGTTTTTCTTGTATTTTAACTTACACTGATTGTCACCCCACATCAGATACCAATGAATTTTCAATGGATGTGTCATTCACCACTAACTTCTAGTTAAAGAATGAACACTATTATTCACCTTTCTTATAAATTAATTGTTATATAGCTAGTTTTAAGTTTAAATGAATGAATAAAAATACAATACAATACAATACAATACAATAATGACTTTGAAGACATTTGTTTGTATTCCAACTACTGTTTTATCAAATGTAAGATATCAAAAAGAAACATATTTTATTTATGAAATAAAAACATTTCTTATAATATGTATTTTAACTGGCTAAACATGATAGTGAACCGGAAACTGAAGTGCCATTTTTCGTTCTCAAAACTAGTTGAATTTTGACTACGCAGTCATTAGCTTAATGAATGCACCCAACTATTCCCGCGTCTTCACAAATGTCAAAATTATAGCATTAAGTGATGTAATGACTTTGAAAACATTTGTTTGTATTCCAACTACTGTTTTATCAAATGTAAGATATCAAAAAGAAACATATTTTATTTATGAAATAAAAACATTTCTTATAATATGTATTTTAACTGGCTAAACATGATAGTGAATCGGAAACTGAAGCTGAAGCTTGGGGTACTGTCAAAGTTGAAAAGTACGAAAAGAACACACAGTTGAAGCCGAAGCTAAAACGGAAGTTAAGTGAAGTTTTACTTTTGACTTCATGCTGCGAAGATTTTTGACATTTGTATGGTTTATATGGATAGTTGAGAGATCAAGTTGAAAACTTTTGACTTGATGCATGCTGTGCAGATTTTTGACATTTTAATGGGTTCGTTTAACACAATCATATTCATTTAAGTTTTGAAAAGAACTCGCTTTGGCAGTTTTAAATGAATTTAAGACATTCAAACTTTAATTCTTGTCGTGCTTCGCTATTAAGAATGTTATTTACTTCAAAATGCGCGTTTTTAATGACAGCTTCTGCTTCAAGCGTCTTTTTAAGCATCAAGCTTCACCCATTAGCTGCGTTCAATCTCAGACAGATAGGGTATCCGGATACCTTTTTGTTAGTGTTTTACGTGTAAAAAAACAGCTGATCAAAAAACAGCTGAGATGTCAAAAAAGAAATCCAAAGGTATCCAAGAATTTCTGGGATATGTAGGTATCTGACAGAACAGCTGATTCAACACATGGTTGAATTTCAAGAAACTTGAAAATTGATTTCAGCTTTTTGTATTTGTTGGTAAACAAAAAGATACAAAATGTTAGTTGAAGTTGTATTTGAGGATGTTCTGTACATAATAGACGATGAAGAAGTTTTTTGCCTTCATAATAGTCCTTGTTTCTGTTAGGATAGTTTTCTGTTAAATGTAAATCATTTAAAACTGGAGATTTCGCAAGTAAATTAATAAATCGTATAGAATTCCAATTGAGCTAAGAGGAAATTTAACATAGATTACAGATTAAGGTTATCTCTTATTTATTAAATTGTTACGCACCTATCAATTCGTCATCATCCGACGAATCAGTTGAATTATCCATTAAATGTTTTATCTTACAACAAATTTGACTTCGAAGCTTAAATGTTTCTCTGCTTTTTGTGAACAGCTGAAAGTTGTTTTTATTTGTTGACAGCTATCCAACTCGTTCATCAAGGTATCTAAAAATCCACCTATCCAAGATACCCTATCCAACACGAGATTGAACGCAGCCATTGTGTTCAGTCGTTAAAACGATCTTCAAAACTATTTGTGTATGTCCTGTATCGATAGGAAATGCTAATAAAACCACTAAGTTACCCATGCTTTGTTTGATTACAATTAATTCGTACAATCTCGCATTTGTAATCCTATATCGGGTATATATTTTATTTTATTTCTTTGTTTTTATTGTAACCTCTCATTCTAAAAAGAAATGATATGAATGTAAACTGATGATCTCTGTTGGGACACAAATTAGATTGTCAAGCAAACTGTTCCGGCGCGAGAATATAACCCAAAGTTCATCGCATATAAACTGCTTCCCATTGATTATGAAGTTATACTTGAATGCATTTGGTGATCTGATATTTCAAGATTGATATCGATACGCATTTCGAAAATCGAGACAAAATTGAGAACTACCTTTTCCAAGCCCATCACACAAATAAAATACATATATAGAATTCTATTTCGATTTGTTTTTTTTTTTTATTTTGGGAAATTCTTAAGTTAATCACCTCTCTAAAGTAAAATCGGGATTTGTTTTGTTTGTTGGTCCAGAAGAGAATCATTGATGTGCAACCGCAGCATGTATAGCATTATACGTGGACAGCTAAAATTTATAGTGACTTCATAGAAGTCTATCTTTTCCATGCGGTTGTTCGGCTCGCTCTAGAGTAGAGGTGGCTTTTTGATAATTTATGCAGTATTAATAGCGTTTACATGACCATATGCAGCGTCACCTGTATTCCTGGTCACATTAGTCACTTGTAATGGCGCTTCCTTCTTGTCGGCTTAGAGACTTGGAGTGGAGACACGGGGGAATCCCAAAGGTACCTAGATACGAAATATCGTCTTTTACATCTGCGGATGAATTGGATATCAAATGAAAGAATGAATAAGTTGACTTTTGTTTTGTCTCTCCCCTGAGATGCTTCTGCTGCTGCGTGTTGATCTGGTCTCCGGTGTCACTTGTGATTTTGGTAAATGCGAGTATATAAGATTGAATGTGCGTGTTAATATGTAAATCATATGGAAAAATATTGTTGTCCCATTACTTTGCGACTAGGCGATGGATTGTTTATTCACGTCACGTCCGTCGTCGTCGTTGCGTTGCGCCTCCTGTCGGATAGACCGTTCATGATTCTTTTGAAATCAATGTTTAGATTGTAAATACATAAACACGCTTGGTTTTTCGGAATGTTGCTTAATGTAAGAGGTGCTAATCACTTTGAAATTATGTGACAATATCCACATCTTAAGATGGTTTCTACTTTTATTTACGTTTTATAAAAACATAAACTTCAGCCTCAATTTCCTACAAAGCCTTTTAAAACTGTATTAACATGACTGGGTAATTTGTCGAAATAAACATATTTTAGTCAACCATTTTGACATTTGGCTTATTTTTTGTTAATGTCATATTTGTTGTTTTTTTTTGACAGTTTAAATAAATAACTTCACTCACAAAATATAAACAAAATTAAGTACATTTTGACAGTTTGTTCAAACCGAACAAATTGATGCACCAATTGATTTTGCCTCCGTCATACTTATATAATGGGTGCATTCACGAAACTAGTGGCTTCGTAGTCCTCAAAATTCAACTAGCTTTGTGAAAGCAAAATTACACAACAAAGCTAGTCAATTCGAAACTGTCATATTAATGACAACTATGCAAGTATACAAAATAAGAAACATTTGTTGTTTTTTTTTTTGAAATCTTTAAACAAATTTTTTGTTTTTTTATTTATTATTTTGTTTTTAAATACTAAACGATTAATTTAATTTTAAATTTGTGTGTCCTTACGGAGAAGCTGATATTGAACCATCAAATTCAGTGTCCAATTACTTTGTACCCGCAATTTTTAAACTACTTCCGAGGGGATATTTCAACTAATTTTGTAGTTGCATTTAGCCAATTAGAATGCCTTGACTATGTAGCCACTAGCTTAGTGAATGTCCCCAATATAATCCTCTTTCTTTATTTCATCCAAATCAATTTTTGGCAACTCTTGACAACTTGACGTTTCATTTAAAATTTCTGTCAAGTTGAGGGATATGACATTAAGAGACATCGTGTAACGTAACGTGCGTCGTGTAACGTTCCCAAACTTCTATTGTGAATGGCTCAAGTAATTTATAAGAAAGGACAACAATGACAAGAAAAATAATCAGATCAATAAATAACCTAGAGGAATAATTCACAGCTGTCACTTTGACCTGTTTGTTTTATCATTAAGATCCTTATCCGGATCACATTATAAACATACATAGATACAAAATGAAGTTTTTTCGTTTCCTTTAGTTTTTTTTTGCAAATTTTCACTAAACAATAGTTTGACAGCAAAACGTTTGAAAATTGTTTTGAATTTTGACGTTACCAAACTCAATTACCTGAAAAGAAAAGAATCAAGATGTTCCGTACAAAGACGAAAGGAACACACCTTATTGATATTACATCTCATCACCAAAAAGTTAATGAACTCTGTAATCTATGCATAAATGTTTACCTTCAATAATCAATTATACGCGTTTGTCACAAAATTTCCAATTAAATTCAAGCTGATGATGATCCCACTCATGAAACGTCGCATTATGACGTTAGGTATGCAAATTATACATATACATACATATATGGATGTTCTTCGTTATAGGAGCTCATGGAAATGAATTCAAAATCAATTTTGCAATTTTAATCAATTAAAATTGAATTCGATGTGTGATTGAATTTGAACACTTTGGCAGCGCGGCGAATGAGTTCAGTTTCATTGTACATACATACATACATCCATATACAACAAATATACAAAGTGACATTAATGACTCTTTTTCGGTGTGGATGTCCGCCAGACATCGACGCGAACGTCTCCATGGACTTGGTCTGGTCGGTCTGCCACTGCCATCAATGCCAGTGAGAAGGGTAATTGGATTATTTGCGAGGAAGAGACAGTTCGAAAAAAAATAAATACAAATTCAGAAGCAATCAATTGCCGCAATTTAATTTTGCCAGAAGACTCGCATCGTGTGGAGGAAGAAGAATAAATTTTTCTTTTATTTTCTTGTTGGTTTTCAATAAAGGGCAATTGAACCCAAATGACCTATTTTGTTTTTGATAAAACCATCATCAGACATAGAACAGGTGCATACTCACATACTAAGTTTAAATTTTAAAACAATGCTTTAATTTTTATTTTATTGACTTTTTATTTCATTGGGTATCTATACAAAGTTATCGCACTTTTCACTTTGTTAAAGAAAAAAGAAATAAGAGCAACTTCTTTGAACTTAATTGTAAATAAATTAGCCTTAATTGGCCGTGCATAATTTCTGATAAAAGTGCCGAAATTCTTGAAGTAGGCATTTTACCGTTTCCTGATTCAAATGTTTCAATGAATGAATATTCATTAAAATTTCAACTGTGTAACAACCAAAGACACTACAAAACACACGCACCATCCAAAAAGACGCCATTAAAACGCATTTTTTGTTTTTAAATTATTCTGAACAACTTAATCAAATCAGACTCCATGCTTCATTATCTACTTTAATTTGCACTTACATATATAATGCATAATATAAATAAAACTTTTAAGTTGCCGAATAACGAATACCGATATGGAAATGTAATCGAACCTTATTTAATAATGGTAAGAAATTAAATAAAGGACCGTTTATGGTCGCACAAAGATGTTCATATTAAAATTAGTTGTATTTAATCTTTTTCTTTTTATAATGTACAGGCACTCAAGGGGTTATTAATACCCTTAACATATTTACGTTTAAACACAGTGCAACTGGCTAATTCAACAGAACGTTGTTTGTAAAAATATCTGTGAAACAACGAAAGGCATAAAGCATTACGACGGTGTTCGCCTATCATTTTCATAGCTCTTTTTTGGATCCTATCTAAAAGACTTATGTCCGATTTCATAAACAAACACTAAAAGCAATTTTATCTAAAAGCTTTTTTTAATTTTATCAGGCCTTTAAAATTATTCAGTTTCACCAAGTTTGAAATGGGAAATTTCAGGGATATTTTTGTTAAAATAGAGTTCTCTTCACAATCCTGTAAAAATAAAACCCCTTTTTTCTTTCCATTATGCGAATTGTGTGAGAAAAAATGAGAAAGCATTATATGTTGAAATAAATGACAAGAATCGCAAAATACAGCAATGTAAACTTCTTCAAAATCAAAAATCGTGTGTCGTTCAAAAATAAAATATGAAAATCTTCTCCAGATGAAGATGACCAATGTAATATTCTAATTAAAAATTAAAATCATAAAAATTATATTATAAATGCAATGTTCAATTCGTTTACCTATTCATTCTGTATCTCCAAGTATTGAGAACACAAATTTTACAACACAAAACATCAGCTGTCAATCTGTCATATTTATTTTTTAATGACACTTTTAAAATTTTATGAGCCAAAAATGGGCATTTAGTTTTAAAAGGTGTTTAAAAGCTTGTTTACTTTAAAAACGCTTGGTGAAACCAAAACATCCCATTTAAAATCCTGTTAAATGTATAAAAGCTGTTTATGAAATTGAGCATTAAACTTGTTTTGGGGGCGCCTGGCTAGGTATGTGAGTTATATTCAAGTTTTGGACGAATGATGGCTTTGTAAATTACAGCTAAATCAGAAGGGGTGACAAATTGATTGCACCGTGTCGGAGAAATCCTAAGCACCTAGCAGCGTTTTTGCCGATATCAAATATGTGATCATTCCATAAGGGAAGATCAGTGATACACATACAGAGTACTGCAAGTTGATTAATTTCCTGGATGCCAGGCCAGTGCCGCTTAAGAGACAGCATTGAATTTTTAAAGCATTAAATTCTACCCCATTGGACAATGCGGTCGGGATCAGAATTCAATGAACTTATCTTATACGCTGCCGTTGAAGCTCCACATCCAAAGGACAAAGATGTGAATCTAAACACGAATATGAAAAGCTGAGGATAGTGTCATCAGCGAAACAGTTTAATGGATTAGAAGTGTATGACAAGAGATCGTTTATGAATATGAGGAAGAGATTCGGAGACAAAACGGAGCCCTGGGGGACACCAGTATTTATTTTATGAGATTCAAGTTTGAAACCATCCAATAGAACTTGTGGGAAAAATAGTTTCTAAATCAAAGAAGAAGAGATTCATTAATACCAAAAGCATACATTTTTGATAAAAGAGTTTGATGCCAAACTCTATCAAATGCTTTTGAAATATCAAGTGCAATAATCCTACTTTCTCCAAAACGACGTACAATTTTGTTCCACTGTTCGGTAAGATAAACCGTAAGATCACTAGTGGACCTATTGCTAGAAAGCCTTACTGCAGGTAAATAAGAAGCTTTCATTGTTCAAGATATTTCTTAAACTGATAATTAATTAACGTTTCCATGACCCTGGAAAGAAGGGACGTGAGTGCTGTTGGACGATAGTTGGGGTTGGTGTTATAAATCCGAAAACTTACATACATCTTTGATCCTAATAACCTCATTACAGCTCGAATCAAACTTTGAGTTTTCTTTGGGTTTGATAGATTTTACCCTATTCAGGATAAAATTTCTCATTGCGCCTACGGTGTTGGCAGATTGACCTGCAACGTTATTTGATTTAAATCAGCAAAGACTTCAACGTGCGCGTGTAGTTCCGACCTTATGGCAAACTGTCAATTTTTCGACAGTTTTGTTTCGATAACTGTCAAAACGATAATTGTTCATTTTAACTTTCACTTAGAAACTCTGAAGAAGTAACGTTCAAATCCAGATAGCGTAAGTCCTCACTTAAGTTTAGTCCAATTCTAACGATTCTGTCCTGTAGTTATCTGTCAATTTTAGCCGTCTAAATTTATTAATTTTGTTTAAATAATTAAAGTATAAATCAACTACAAGACCATACTCAAAAAATCGTACTTAATATGTGCGTTTAAAGAAATTCTTCACACACGAAACTAAGAAAAAAAAAATAATAATAATAAGAACATAAATTATTTATGCAAAATTGTTCCAAATATCGATGGCTTCATCAATTTATTGATCGTCGTCGCCAGCGGCAATCCATTTCGTTCCAACATATCCACGACTCGCGCACTCGATTTCCAAACGAATATACCTACAACCCCCCTCGTTTTTTTAATGACATTAAAGGGCACTTAACGTAATGATTTACAACTTAAATTCACGCAATTAAAGCGAAATTCCGCGTCAAGCCTCTGAAAATTGTGTGCTTTCGTTCGGTACCTAAATTTTTGGTCAGAAAAATAAGGCTATCCTAACCACGCAGGGCAGGATATTTTTGCGTGGCGTATATACAGAAGGAAAGATGTATCAGAAAAAGACGCATTAAAAAAAGTATCAGTTTAACTGGGCAATCAAATCGTTGTAGACATGTGTCGATCACTAAAAGAAGCCATCTAGATAGCCAGAGAGCGGGCAGCAGCGGTCTCGTTTAATGTATCATCATAAAAAGGAACTTTAATGTGACCTCGAAAATGAATACCAAGATCAAGCAATTAAATTTTGTCGTTTGCGTATGAGCTTTGGCTAAAAGTAGATAGGTATGTACATATATGCCATGCGGTATATATTAATGTGGAATTTTTAATGCACCAAGTTTATAATGAAGTGGATCGACTTTTACGATCAGAAAATAAATAGGGATTAATTTTGCGGTCTGATTGTGTCATGTCGGCCAGTGGCGCCTTAATTTTTTAATATATTAAATATGAATTCTCAGATGATGATGATGTCTCAACTAAAAATTCCAATGAAAATTATAAGCCAGACTTCTTTAAGACAATTTCCGACGAGAGATAAATGCATTTAATTTTGCATTGTTCTCACGCAAGACGCAACCATTTTATGGTTAAAATTTTTGGAAAGACAAGTTAAGGATACATTTTCTTAATAGCTCTCTATAGCATTCCATCAATAAATCAAGTCATCCATGATCACCTTTAACTCCTTATTTCCAAAGTGACAAGATTTATCACCATTCAGGCGAAAAAAATATCATTAACACTTCTCTGCGAAAGACCCAGGAACCCCAGAAACAGAAAAATGCGACTTTAATTAAGACACAAAAAAATCATCCACAGGTCAGAACTTCTCATTTAAGGAATTATCGAACCCATATAGAAGATCATTTCCGAATAGGTCTGTCGCTTTGGATGCTTGCTTCGATATCATGTTTCAGCATTTTAAGATGGTTGGCGTGGCGGGCCCCCCCGAACACATAACTCACATTCAACACTCATTTATCGATAGCAAATCGTAAATTTTGCCAACATTAAAAACAAAATTAAGCATTCGATCAGGGTAGGTATAGGTACCGACTTTTAAGCATACCTACATTATTCCTTGCTGTTTTGTTCCTTTTTTGAATTTGTGTGAATCTGGAGGAGTCTGGAAACCGTTTGGAACTGACATCTTCATTGATTCAAAATTTAAAACAAAATCGAAGCGAAAAACGAAAAACTCGCAGCGGGTGTCACAAAAATCGATACCTTCAATGGGGCTTTTTGGCACTCTGATTAAGTAAAGATTTTTTTCCTTCGTTATAAATTTTATGCGGGTTTTAGTTTTAGGTATTTAAAGAACAAGGGGCAAGAGATGAAGATGTGATATGTTTGTATTGTCGGTGTCAATGGTAATGGCGATTTTAACTCGAAAATGAGATTCTTCTCCATAAGAAGAAAATAACATAAATTAATGTCCGATTGGAATTAAAAGAAGAAGAATTGGTCGATTTGTGTTTGTTATTTACGACCACCACCTTTGATAACAAATCGAAAAATTCTCACCTGATCGCTCATCTAGCAAATTATATACTTATTTTAACTTGACAACTTTACTTTGATATTGATATTTTACATGTTTGCCCATTGATGACTTTTTTTTAACATTAAAAATGTTGGTCATTGTTTTTGTACTTTTTCACATTGTCATTTTGTATACTTTATACTTTTTTAGTTCTCAAATATCGCATACGTACCTTACCATAATCTCCTTTCTGTTGTGCTACTTTAACGGTGTATTACTGTTTTTTATTCAACACACTGTATTACAAACTAAAAGAACAAGTACTGAATGCATTCATTTCTTCATTTGACAATTGCTTGACAGATCACTAGGAAACTCAAAATTGTGTGCTTTAGTTTCGAAGATTTAACTCGTTTTTCTCAACCTCAACTTCCACAAAGAGGAACTTGGAGTTCTCCAGATCAATCTACTGTCAACCAGATTGACCATATTGCGTTGCGATTGACGCTACATACGCTTCGAGCTGGGAGAAGACAAAACGTCGAACGGCTACATTCGCAAGAGATCGCCAAGTCCTTCTACGACCGAGTAAGTTCTTTCGAAGTTCTCTGCCGCCAACACAATGTATAAAGAACCAGTGGCAACATTGCAAATATGCAATTAAAGTAGCCTCCTCTGATGTGCTGGGTTTCAAGCAGCCACCAACAAGAAACCCCCGGTTTTATGAGGAATGTTGGTAGGCAAATGCAGTCAAAAAACAGGCACGCAAAGCGGCGCTGCATAGAAGGACGAGAGCTGCTCACGAGCTCTATTAACAGAAGAGGAGAGAGGAACACCGACTTCTCAGAATAAAAAGAGAGTGTATGAGAAGAGTGCGGTCGAAGATGTTGAGAGGTTCAAAAGCAGAAATAAATTTCGAAAGTTTTATGAGCAGGTGAAACGAAATTCATGAGTGCATAAACCTCGAACCGAAAGGTGCAAAGACGAAAGTGGAAACATCATAGTAGAACCGCAATCAATGCTGAGGATATGGAAGGACAACTTCCACTGTCAGGCAGGATAATCCATTCAATATATACGACGAAAGCCAACAATCCCGTCTTCCCAGCTTAGACGAAGTGAAGATTGCCATATCTAACCTGAAGTCTAACAAAGCCAATGGAGCAGATGGCTTATATCCCGAGCTCTTCAAAGCAGCTGGAGATAATTTGGTTAAGAGCATGCACATTGTTTGCCCGATACTGAAAAAAGAAGAATCTCTAAACTGCACCAACTATAGAGGAATCAGTCTACTTAACTTCGCTTACAAAATCTTCTTTGCTGTAATATGTGTATGATAGGTCCTTATCAGTGTGGTTTTAGGCCAGGAAAATCCACAGACGATCAAATATTCACATTACGGCAGATCCTCGAAAAAACCCAAGAACATCAAATTGACACCCACTATTTCTTCATCGATTTCAAGGCCGCATATGATAGCATCTACAGGGACGAACTGTATAGAACCATGTTTAGTTCTGGCACCCCTGCCAGAAATCTTTCGTTTGAGCAGAATGACCATGGAAAATTCGAGCTGCTCCACAAAGGTTGGAAACAGCTTTACAGATGTCAAAAAGGCTTTAGACAAGCTGTTACGCTGTCGTCTTTGATAGAATAAGGCAGAGCACCCACGTCAACATTAGAGGCACTATCTTGAGCAGTAAAGTCCTCTGTCATCCCCGTCCTGCTATATGGTGCAGAAGCATGGACTATGACAAAAGCGGGTAAAAGCACCTTGGGTCATTTCGAGAGAAAAGTTCTTTGCGTGATCTAAGGTTCCGTATGCATAGAAGGTAAGTGGGGAAGAAGGTGGAACTAAGAGCTGTACGGGCTGTATAGCTACGTGGACTTAGCCAAAATAAATCCAACGACTGAGATGGCTGGGTCACGTAGAGCGCATGGAAACCAATGCTCCGGCCAGACAAGTCTTCGAATCCACGCCCACAACACAACGCAGTGGAGTAAGGCCACGGATCAGGTTGGCGTGCTTAAGTCGAAACTGACCTAAAATAGGAGATAGGGACCGCGCTAGATGGAGAAGTTTGTTGGGTGAAGCCCTATTTCACACAGAACTGTACCGCTACTATCAAATTATTTTAGTTTGTATTAGTCCGAATAAATATTGGACTTTGAACAATTAGGGAATCCAAATAACTCCAAATGACTACAGAATCCAATTCAAAGTTTAAACTTTTTAAATTTTAAGTAAAAGTAGCTGTTTGTTTTTTCAACTAAAGTTGCATGGACAAAACTGCTTTAGAAATACTAGAAGATGGACGTGTTCAGATAGTTTCCATTAGTCTTGTTCATTTTAAGTGTTTTTATATCTCAAATTTTTCAATTGTGAGCCATATAGTACGTTTCCACCAACAAATAATCCGAGATTTAAGGCAAGTGATTTAAAATAAATCATGAGGTGTTTCCACCAAAAAAAAGGAGATTAATTTGACGTTTGGTTAATGCCATAACAACCAAACTTCAAATTATTCTCCTTTCGAAAAGAAAAAAAATATGTATTTGTTCACTCATCATCTGTAAGTAATTAGTTTTATTATATTCTTGTACATATTTATTATTTTTGTATACTTAAATTTTATTTCGTCTGTGATTTCTTGAAAGTTGTTTATTGTTTTGAATTTGAGTCATATGGAAGTGAGACAGATAGTTTTTGTTGACATTTCCATCTGTCAATAAACGAAATTGGCGTATAAATGGGTCGGTTCAACAATTATTCTCCGAAAAAAAAGTTTGTTTGATTTGACAAACTAATGTTTCCAAGTAGTTTTCAATGAGTTTTATTTGAAATCTTCATTTGAGGAGATTAAAATTTGTATGGTAAATCTTCGAGATTTCAAGGAGATTTGTGACAAATCTAGCTAAATTTCGGTTTAGTGCCCGGTGGAAACGTAGTATTACTTGTTCTCAAACATATATAATATAATTATCAGAGGACTACAATGTTTTTGTTTATAAATTTTAACTCATGAGAAAAATCAAACATCAAATTTTATTTGTATTTAAACTCCACAAAGCCGAATATTGTAAAAAAAATCTAGAATTAAATTAATTTGCAGTTTGTTTTCAAATAAATCTTTTGTATAGGAATTAAGTGGTTTTTATGATATGTTTTGCTTTCAAATCTCACTACGACTTACGACCGGTGGCGCGGTGGGAGATGTCTTTTTAAGCTTGAAAATGTCTTGAATTGATTTCTGATAGTCAACTACTCCTATTTTTAATACATGTATTGCTTTCTAATGAAAAGTTACATTTCAAATAACTCGCAGCTGTCATTTTTTGACATTTAACAAGTAAATACTACGCCATTAACAATGGCTGCGTTCAATCTCAGACAGATAGGGTATCCGAATACCTTTTTGTTAGTGTTTTACGTGTAAAATAACAGCTGATCAAAAACAGCTGAGATGTCAAAAAAGGAATCCAAAGGTATCCAAGAATTTCTGGGGTATGTATGTAGGTATCTGATAGAACAGCTGATTCAACATACGGCTGAATTTGAAGGAACTTGAATATTGCTTTCAAATTTGTATGTTTTTTGGTAAAAATCAGGTCATACCTGCCTTTTGTGAACAGCTAAAACTTGTTCTTATTTTTTTGACAGCTATGTATCTCAATTTAGGTATCTAACTCGTTCAATAATGTGTCTCGAAATCCACCTATCCAAGATAGCGTATCTAGCACGAGATTGAACGCAGCCAATGCACTTAATTTATTAAAAGGCTGCAACAGTAGCCATGGCGGCCATTTGACAGATATCGTTTTTCATTGTTACGCAACAACTCTGCTGTATAGATTTTACAAAATATCGGGATATGCAAAGGATAGCTAAACAGCTCTATACTACGTACCTATCTTTTAAATACTCCGATGGATCGAGAACGATGACAAGTTGTGGTCTATAACAATTAGTACCTTTACCTATTAATCTTCTACATGACGTTCATCTTGTCACTGTCACTGATGATTTGTCACAAACTATGCTTGTTTTATAATTTTCAATTGCTGCAACTGCAAATTTGGAAGTATAGGTAGCTACATAATGTCAGTACAATTTATTCAAACAGATGTACCAATTGATCAAGATATCACCTCCGCCCACTTTGAAATAATATAATACGAACCTATACTGCTACGACAAACTATAGATAGAGATATGTATGTACAATTTAGAGACCAAAGAGGATGCCTATATCATTTTTGCCATTGACCATGACAGTTCATCACAGTGCCACAAGCTGGATGTCTGGGCTAAACGAATGACTCTATAAATCAATCAAAAAAGAACAAAACCCCATTTCTATAGATATAATAATAGAGAACATGAATGCAGATGTGTACCGGATGTCTACAAAGATTTATATGAATTAAAAAAAAAACAAATGCCATGTTTTATCAGAGGTGCACTAAAAACGGAAACTGCAGGAAACACAAAAACAACACAAATAAAGAAACAACTTATTTTAATTATGTCCGTCAAGGTGAACATTCAAACATTTTCAAACACGCCTCCTGCACGATGGATGCAAAATTTCGTGTTTTATTATTCATAACAACTGCTTATTTCTGTTCTGAAATAAAATTAATATTTAAACTTAAGATACAATTTAACGTTATAGTTTAAATATCAAAGAAAAATATTACAATATCTCTGCCATTAACAAAAAATTATTAATTCAAAACTTTCGAGTAATACCTGCGAACGAATAACATTTTATGAGTTTCAATATGGCTGTAGGGGTTATGAGGTTATGACGTACAATTGACACTAACTGTTTTCAAGCAGAGTGGCGCAGTGGAAGCGTGCTGGGCCCATAACCCAGAGGTCCGTGGATCGAAACCATGTTCTGCTAAACACTTTTTTTTATTTTCGTAAGTTGGCAGTAGGTTGAATGCGATTTGACAAATGGCTCTCATCCGGGCGATGATTGCTTATGGGTAAACGGTGTGATTAAACGCTGCCCCATCTCGAATGGAACAGATTTGGGTGTTTGAGAGGGGTAGTGCCTTGTAGACGCTGTCTTGGATTGCACAGAGCATCAGAGTCGGAATTGGGTGAACTTTCACTTTTACATTTATGCTTCGCAGATTCTTGACATTTGTATGATTTATATGGATAGTTGAGGGATCAAGTTGTAAACTTTTGACTTGATGCCGTCCAAATTTCTGACATTTTAATGGGTTCGTTCAACACAATCATCTCCATCTCCACTATTGTGGAAGTCCTTTGCTTCAAATTGCGCGTTTTTAATGACACCTCGACCAACGCTACATTTTTGGGGCCTATTAGCACAATCATCAATATTACGAAGATTTGAGTCTAATCGAATTTTAGACAGTCGAGGGCTGATAAAGGATAGATAACCTTATCCACGACGACAACGACGTCGACCGTGGAACTGAACATAGGCATCAATCTTTATTGTCGAGATGTCATGGCACGAGACGGAGCAGAGCACTTTCGATTCAGTAAGACTGTTTTCCACCGGGATCGAAGCGATAGGATGAAACTGTAGAACTAGTTCTGGTGGTTGCTTTCTGAAGTTTACAATTAATAATGTCTATAGGTCTTCGCCAACTTACAAAAGTTAAGTTAATTTAATTTTTAGTATAGGAACAAAATATAAAACTCAAACAATAAAAAAAAAGAGGCTGGTATCCGATCCACACTGATAACTTCCCATTACGTCGGTCGATTTGTCTTACTTAAAACTCAAAATAGTCATAACAATATTTTGTATGGGATACATAATTTAAAGCCAATAACTTCCTTTGTTCTCCTTATACTTGAGTCGAAACCCATTTCTTATCAGTTTTTTCTTGTTTTTGTTAGTTTTCTTTTTTTTTGTTAAAAAAGTTGTCAGTTGAATTTTTCTAAAAAATTAACTGAAAATAACCAACAATACTTTGCATATGATGAAATAGTTTGATTTCAAAATCTATTTTTTTTCTAACGAAAGTTTTGGTCGAAAATCAATTTTTACCAATACTAGTAGCATTTCTTTAAAGTTTTTATTTCCTATAAAAACAAAAATACATATCGGTTTTTTCTAAGAACAGAATGAAATCATTTTGAAGACAATACCTTCTTTTATTCACGAGATATCGAGACTCGAATATCAATTTTTACCAATGCGTACTATTTTTGTAGATTTAAATTTGTATGAAAAAACTGACTGTTAGATTTTTATAAAAAAAAATGTCGAAAACAATATTTTCTATAAGATGAAATTAGTTTGATGCCATTATTTTTAGTTTTTAAAAAGATATTTAAGTCGAAAATCAATTTTTACCAACTCTTAGTTTTGTTTTTTTTAGATTTGTATTTTTTGTAAAAAAAACTTTCGATTCGATTTTTTTTAAAGTTTAATCAGATTTCAAAAACTTTGTTCTTCGTTGCATACAATTATTTTGGAGATAAAAAATTTAAATATTCGAGGAGGCAATTATTTCTTTTCATTTTTTTTTTTTTTTGATTTATAAAAAAACCCGTTAACTGATTTTTTTTTTGATCACGTCACATTCTCGAACGTACGGACGTACAAACGTAAGAACTTATGTACACACGCACACACAGAAATCTTTCTAGAAATCTTTTAGTTAGATTCTAGAGACCTTGAAACGTCGAGAAATGTTAAAATTTCCAATTCGACAAATCAGACCGATTACAATAACTTCCCAAGTGAAGTTAAAAATAAATAAAGCTGATTCTTTTTTGTCAAAAAAATAGTGTTCATTATGACAAGTAGATGGCTATTTTGTGTTGCAAATGAGTAGGAAGTGCAAAATGTTTAGTTGTAAGAAAAGAGACATATAAGCAATATTCACATGAGCACGACCAACGACCAACGAATGAACGAATATTCGTCGATTTTGACATTTCTTTCACATGAGAGTTTTTAATTCGTCGCGAATGAAGTTTGACATTCACCACCGAAACCAAACCAAGAACGATTTTTTTAGGTTAAGTACGCGCGATTTTTTTATTCGTTGCGAGTGTGGATAATGTGGAACGCGAATAAAGTTTGACAGTTCGTATCAACTATAATTTTTTTAGCGACGAATAAATTTGTTTTCTTAAATTTATTAATATATGATATTGAAAAGTAAAAGTATGCATCATAAATCAAATAGAAACTATATTGCTATCGTTTTGTTAAGAATTTGTGTGGAAATATGTCTTCAAACGTATATAAACTCACATTTTGTAATTCATTCGTCGTTCGTTGGTCGCGCTCATGTGAATGATGCTATAATGTTTGAAAAATAAACACAAGAAAAAAAAGAGATAATTGTATGAACGTTTTATGACTTGCATCATTTTATTTTTGCAAATATAACCTACCTACATATATAGTTTATTGGCGATAATGAAACGCAGCTAATGATATCGAAAGTAACCCATATAGTTTATAATTCATCATAATACCAACAGATTCAATTGAAGAACGATGCAAAGCAATCAAAAGCTGTATTTATGAAGCAAATGGAGCTCCATGCAACAAAATGTTAAGTTTGAGCCAAAAAAACCTTGGTTTGATTTAGCTTGTTTTATGGCGAGGAAAATTGCTCTTAAACACATTAAATCCTTCAGAAAACTAAACCTGGAAATATGTCGTAGAAACTACTATGATGGCAACAAAAAATATAGGATTTTATGTAAAACTATAAAACAAGCTTATTTCGTTAGCCTTACTAGAAGTCTTGAATCTGTTCGTTCAGCCCGAAAGTGGTGGAAGATTGCTAAGCAAATACGCGGACAGTCGATTAAAACCACAACGTCAGTAAAAGTAAATAAATTTGAAAATGCATTTTGAAAGCTTACTCCCGCAATCAAATGATTCAGCTAATATCTCATACGCTCTTCCTCAGCGACATGTTCCAGAGTAAGATTACCCCATTGAGCTGCACGAGATATATTCTGCTATATCTTCATCAAAAGATCTGAAAACTCTTGGTTTTGATGGAATACCGTATGAATTTTATAAAAATGCATGTCCTTCTCTTATTGAAGAAATACAGAAGTTATTCACTGAGATTCTTGAGATTCAGTGCAGTGCAGTGATACAGTATACACCTATAGCGGAAGAAATTTAGAAATAAAAATCAACCCCTAAATTAAAAGGCTAAAACTCAGGTATACCTACGGGCTACCTGCGCTAGTCAAGTAATCACCCTGATCTTTTCCACGAATAAAGGTTTTTTTAAAAATATTTGTTTGTTTAAATCAGTGTTATAAAATAAAAAAGTGAAAGTTAAGCCGGAAATGGGCGAACCATTTAATCCGGAGGCAGCGCTTGCTTCGTTAGAAGAATTGCTAACCAGGATAGCCACGCACCTAAGTCCCAAATACAGTCAGAGGCTTAGTGAAACTATCGGCAAATTCTTACCTGCCACCATCAACGAACCAAGCAAGGACAATGACGAACTGGAATCCGAGGAAATGGAAAGCGATGCTGACAATTCTGAATCCCCATTGCCAGGTCAAAAAAGACGGAAACCATCATCCAAAAAGGACAACGTCAAACGCCCTCAACTGGATGTCGAAGCACCATTAACAACGACAGTAGCACCACCTATACCAAAAGCCACCAAACAGCAGCCAAAAAAACTAATCCAACCACCAAAGGAACCAGCCACAACAACAACAACCGACACTCAGTCACCGCCACCCAAACCTAAAGACAACACCGCCAAATCTTCAGGAATGCCACCAATTTTCGTGTTTTCTGGAAACATCGCTGAAATAAGCAGACACTTCAAAGGAACAAACCTCAGCATGACCTTCAAGAACCGTAACACAAAATCCACCATCATCAACGCTGGAAACAGAGAATCTTTTGACGCCGTCAAGAAGTTTTTGCTGACAAGCAAGATACAATTCAACACTTTCACGCCAAAGGATGACAGGAAAAACCTGCTTTTGTTAAAGGGTATCCACCACACGTACGCCGCCATCGAAGTAGAAGAAGAGCTGAGGATAGAGGGACTGCCAGTAATAAAAGTGTCACCCTTCAAAGCAAAGAAGGCCCAAGGAAAGGTGTACAACAACTTCGTTGTGGAATTAGCAAAGTCCATCGACATCAATGAGGTCTACACAAAGACTCGCATTATGAACCAGAGTGTCCATTGGGACAAGCTAAAATCCAACGACATCGTTCAGTGCCATAAGTGCCAACGCTTTGGACATGTGGCCACCAACTGCGGGCGGGACTTTGTATGCGTTAAGTGCAAGGATAAGCACGAACCAGGACAGTGCCAGTGCAAAGAAAACACTGGGTTGGACGTATGGTGTGCCAACTTCCAAAAAGCTGGACACCCTGCCAGCTTTAAAGGCTGCCCAATGCTAAAGGCTCGCCTGACAGAAAGGAACAGGCTATTGGCGGAGAAGCGTTCTCACCAAGAGTTTGCTGTTAAGTCAGCTTGCTTGGTTACTCGTCCGGCAATCAGCTATGCAGCAATGGCGAAAAGAGGCCCACCAACCAAACCAGCACCAACAAAGGCACAACAAGTCACAGGAACTTCAGCCAAGATGACCGCACCAAGGATACCAGCAAAAACAGGACCAACCAAAGCCGCAGCACCAGTAAACCTCAACAGCGAAGTCCAGAGAATATTTGGTTCCGACCTGCTCACGGTCATGGGAAAAGCTAGGAGTGCGGTTCCACCAAATTACTCTCAGCTCAGCGATGGAGATAAGTCCGTGGCACTGGCCACCTTCTTGTTCCAAATATGCAACTAAAGAAGCTCCGCATCCTGACGTATAATGTAAACTCATTATACAGCCTTGATAAGAGGACGTCATTCAACATGTTCATGAAAAACAACAAACCGGACATCGCTCTTATAAGTGAAACAAATGTTACCCGAAAGAACAATATTAACATCGTAGGATATAAGACCTTCCGACAGGACAAAGGTCAGCACGGAAGAGGCACAGCCATCTACTTGAGGGAAAAGATCTCTTTCAGCACCAGCGAAATTATCATCCCAGGCCTTCAAACAAGCGAAGCTACAGCGGTCCAGATAGATCTAGGACAAGGAGAAAAGTTGACAGTAATCGGCGTTTACTTCAAATGCGGTTCCTATAAAGTAAACATCCATGGCGACCTCAACATACTCAACAGTGTCTTAAAACAAACAACTTACGGTCTAATTGGTGGCGACTTCAATGCAAGACACCACAGGTGGCAGGATACCGCTATCAGTGCTGAAGGCAAATTCATCGTCGACTGGTTGGACCTCCACAGCGATGAACATTCTCTGGTTGTAGTGTCGCAACCAAAGCCAACCTTTCCAAGAACTCCATCAACTTTGGATTTTTTCCTATCAACTTCTAATTTCATTTATATTCTTCCAGAAATCAGCAACTTCACCTGTTCAACGGTGCCCAGCGACTCTGACCACGAAGCAGTTCTGCTTTCGATAAAACTCAATCAGCCAGCCATCCTAACTGCGAGACCCCAAGCAGACTACATAAATTATAAAAAACTCAACGTCGAGAGATTGCAGAGGCATATCGAGCAACACTTGGTACTTCCTCCTGCCAACAGAAACCTCCAGAATAATGAAATCGATGGTGCCGTCGAAATTCTGGAAGCGACAATCGGCAACGCTCTTGACGTTCAAAAGGTTCCCATGACATCCAAAGATAGGTACCAACATCTCCCGGAATATGTACAAAAGTTGTATTCGCACCGACAAAGGTTGAGGAAAAGGCTACAGAGAATTCACCAGAGAGAACTCAACACAGTGAATCGGGAATACCAGACAGTGAAAAGCGAACTCGATTGTGTTAACATCATGTTCCGGAACTCTATTCGACACAACAATGACAAATCTCTCAAGAAGAGATTGCGAGAAATAAAACCCGGACCAGACGCCTTCAAAGAAATCAACCGCTTTATAGGAAGAAATAAACCACTACCGGAAGTCATGATGGACAACACCACTGAGATTACATCGTTGGATGACAAAGTGGAAGCCTTTGCCAACCACTTCGAAGGCAACTTTACCCCCAACCCTCCGTCTAGCCCACTTTTCATCAACGAAGTGAATGATTCCATCCAACAAACTCTGGCTCCCACTCTAGAGAGAAGTATATTCAACGAAACCAACCTGGCAAATAACCCAACTGACAACCCATACTTGAGCACTTCAGAGGAAATATGTGAAATAATAAACCACGGCAAACCAAAGAAGTCAACAGGGCCGGATGGGGTTTCTAACTTCATCCTGAAGAGGCTACCGCAAGCAGTGTTTATATTCCTGACAATCGTCTTCAACAACTGCCTCAACAACGACTACTTCCCCCAAAAATGGAAAACTGCTAAGATCGTGGCAATTCCCAAGAAAGGAGATCGGAATTATATTTCTAATTACAGGCCCGTATCTCTCCTGAGTAACATCAGCAAACTCCTGGAGGAAATTATATTAAGGAAACTGAAAAAATTCTGCTGTGAAAACAGTATAATTCCTGACATGCAGTTTGGTTTTCGGGAAAAACACTCGACGCTGCATCCTTTGATGAAGTTTCAACATGACATCACCACAGCTCTTAATAGCCATTGTGTCACCGTTGGATGCCTTCTGGATGTTGAGAAAGCATTTGATAGCGTATGGATTGAAGGCCTTATCCATAAACTTCACATGCTGGGCTTTCCAATCGCACTAATAAGAATTATTTTTTCTTTTCTCTCTTCCAGAAAATTCTATGTACAATTGGAGAAATGCAAATCGTCAATGAAAAACAGTTGCCCAAGGATCGAAGCTCGGCCCATTTCTATACAGCATCCTGACATCTGACCAACCTAACCCCGTCAACTGCGAGAACCTTCTATATGCCGATGATTCCTTGACTTACTGCTCCTCAATGTCACCACATATAGCTGTGAAGAAAGTAGAAGAACACATCCACCGTCTCTTTGACTTTTACCATAAATGGGGTATTAAAATCAACGCAGCAAAGTCGGAACTCATCTGCTTCAGAAGGCCGTCAACTGTCGTCCGTAGAAGATCGCAAAAAGCGACAATATGCAGAAACCTGAAGTTGAAACTTCCAGATGGATCGTCACTTTCAGCCAAGAGGACCGTCCAGTACCTGGGAATTTATTTCCACGAGCTATTAAAGTTTAACCCACACGCCCAGAAAGTTCTTAGGAAAGCCAGCTGGGCCTTTCATCGTGTCCATCCATTGATGAAGAAGAGCAATGGACTAAGTCAACAGACCAAAATCCTGATGTACAAACAACTGCTGAGACCAGTCATTGGATACAGCTTTCCCGTTTGGTATACCATCTCCAAAACGGCCATGAAGCAGCTAAAAGCTTTCGAAAGAAAGATCCTAAGAATCTGCACTGGGCTTGTCTTTGACAGGGAGCGTTAAAAATACTTTAAAAACGACAGAATTTATTCTGAAGCGAGAACAAATACATTGGACAACTACCTACTACTCTTGGCTAAAAAGTTAGTAGGTAACTCATCTAGCCACCCGAACCAACTAATAAGAAGGATGACAACCCAACAACGACTGCCAGAGCCCATGTACCTTAGCGTCATGGACATTATGGATGATAACATAATTCAAGTCAACAACGAAGATGCCGTTGCATTCTACGCTGACCCCGAGTCAGCCCACCGACGTGGCTAAACAAGCCAACAACCCTCTAACCAATCAACAAATCCAACAAATGACAACCGGGAAGGAACACCCCGAGGATAACCAAGTCAACCGACTTTTATTTTTAGAACGCCATACATATTAAACAATATTTTAATTTAAACTTAAGCCAATATATAAAGTTAGGCCCCCTATGTGCCAACAAAATATTTTATTCTAAGACAATGTATCTATTTAATCTTAAGACTATCCAATTGTATATATAAAAGTTCAATAAACAAATCTAATCTAAAAAATCTGAGATTCTTGAAACTGCAACGCTACCATCATCTTTCAGAAAATCCATTATATACCCACTGTTCAAGAAAGGAGATACAAATGTTGTGTCAAACTATAGAGGATCAAACTCTACGCTTTGTTCATCGATCTTAAGGCTGCTTTTGATAGCATTGACAGGAATGCTTTTATGTATAAGCTATCAACTCTGGGAATATCTTAGAAGATACTGGCTACTATAAAGTCTCTTTATAAGGATACTACTGCAGCTGTTTGGGATGGTTCGTGTTTTTCAGACTTCTTCCCCACTAAGAAAGGTGTTCGTCAAGGATGTGTGCTAAGCTCTCTTCTTTTCGTTCCGTTTTTAAATGATCTTCATGCGGAACTTCCAATCGGTATTGCAGTTTTAGACGATCTTCAAATTAACGCCCTCTTATATGCGGACGATATTGTACTGTTGTCAGATAATCCTTCCAATTTGCAACAGCTAATTGAGGGTTTTAAGACTTACTCCATTCAATGGAATCTTGAAATAAATAAATCTTAAAAAGCCGGTAATAGTAATATTTCGCAATGGTGGAAGAAGAATAGCGTGCGAAAAATGGTTTTACAATAATTCTGAAAAAAGAGGCTGGGATGCAACCCATACTGATAACTTCCCATCCTGTCTGTCGATTTGTCTTGCTTAAAAGTTTGTCTATATGTATCAATTTTTACCAAATTTGCGTACTATTTTTTGTAGATTTTATTTTATTGAATATCGAAAACAATATTTTCTGTGAAATAAAATAAGTTTGAAGCCAATATTTTTAATTTTTGAAAAGCTATTTGAGTCGAAAGTAATTTTTTACCAATTTTTAGTATTGTTTTTTTTTAGGTTTTTATTTTTTGTAAAAAAACTGTCAATACGGTTTTTCTCAAAATTTTATCGAATGTTAAAACAATATTTTTTATAAGATAAAATTAGTTTAAAGCCAATGTTATACATTTTTGAAAATATATTTACGTCGAAAAACAATGTTTTGTTTACCAACTTTTATATATTTTGTTGTAGGTTTTTATTTTTTGTAAAAAAACTGTCAATTAAATTTTTCTCAAAATTGTTCCTAATGTTGAAAACAATAGTTCTTATAAGCTAAAATTAGTTAGAAGCCATTATCTCAAAGTTTTGAAAAGATATTTGAGTTTTTTTGATTTATAAAAAAAACGTTAGGTAAATGGATTTTTTTCCAAAAATATACTTGTTTTGTATCACGTTACAATATATAATCTTAAATTTAATTCAAGTCTCTAGCGTCATTGGTTCATTAGATATTTAGGGTTAACCAAGATTTTCACCTTTTTTTTAAACTGCTATAGGTATGGTAAAAAAAACCACACACGCAATTTTTTTGAGAGCCCTTTCTGCAACTTTCTGCCTTATTATCTGTATAACAAAATTTATTTGAAGTCGATATCTCTTTTGGTTCTTGAGCTATGGACGACGAAAAAAACGTCGCGAACGTACGGACATACGGACGTACGGACGTACGAACGTACGTATACACGCACGCACAGACATATGTTGTACTGTGCTCAAGTTTACCGTGCTGTGCTTCAAGGATACCGCGAATACAACCAAGTCGAAAAATTGCAGCGTTTCTTCATGAAAAGATGCTTTTTACTGCCCGATAATACGCCTAACTATGCTCTGCACATTGAAACAGGTTTACCGAAGGGTTTTCTACCATCCCTCCAGCTACATTTTTCTTTCATAAGACGAAATCTAAATCTTCCTAATAATAGATTACCCAACATTTTATCGAAAGCCATTATAAACAAGAAAATCTTCTGGGCTAAGGAATTTTTGGATCTTTTTCATTGATGTACGTTGGATTTTTCTTTTGACATGAATCTACTTGAATGGCCCAACTTACATAACATTCTCTTACTGAAAATGAAAGAAAAACTGGGCTGAATTTACAGTTAGTGCGACACAGTCTCTATTTCACGATGAATATTGCAACTTCATGTAATCTGGCATAATTTTTAAAGCTCGCTGCGGGCTCCTTAATATCAATGGAACAGCCTTCCAAGGAGATACAGATGGAATATGTACATTGTGTATTATGGATAAATCGGAAAATACCATGCACTTCATTGGAACCTGCCCAGTATTCGAAACGTACAGAAGAAAATTTCTTGGCAGCGGCATGCTTTCTCATTCTCAACTTCTCAACATTGTTAATGGCTACTGCTACTCAAACTTACATATATTACTTCTTAAAAGCGTCAATTAAATATCGCAATCTTATTATAAATGAATTTTTATAACATAATACTCGTATGTACATATGTCTACTTACTAAGCTTATATATTATTTAATTTCCTTTTTAACCTAGCAACTTAAAGTTATTGTCAAAACTAATTTTAAACCAGCAATACCCATTTTTTGTAAAATCTCATTTTTTGAAAATAAAATTATATATCTATATCTATCTATCTATGTATCTATCTGTCTATCTAGTTTATAATTAAGTATGTAATACGAGGGTAGCCCCAGAACTATCGGACCTAACAAAGAAAACACAAAAAATTATTGGAAAAATATCTTTAGATTATAGAGTTTCCTTTTAGCTCGATACAATTTTCTTAGCGATGTTCAATAGCTCCGATACCCTGTTTATAGTGAGCATCGTTGAGCTCCTTAAAAAAGCCATCAACCGCAGACTTCACCTCTTAATTGTTGGCAAATCTTGTACCACCGAGCCATTTTTTCAAGTTTGGAAACAGAAAATAATCCGTGGGGGCTAAATCTGGTGAATAGGGTGCGTAAGGAAGCAATTCGAACTTTTACTCATTGATTTTTGACATCACAATAACGGATGTGGTGCATTGTACAGAACTTTTTGATATGCTTATTATGTCAGCTAGCTCGCTCACTTTCAGTCGACGGTCACCCAATACCATTTTGTGGATTTTCTTCATCTTTCTGTCGTGGTCACCTCATTTGGTCGACCACTGCGATATTCGTCTTGGCAGCTCGTACGACCTCATTTAAGCTTCGCTACCGAATATTTTACTGCTGCAAATGAAGGAGCAGATTCCCCCAGAGTAGAATCTAGCTCTAGATTGATTATTTGATTTTGGTTGGAAAATATTGTATCACATAACGGTGACCAAATTTGTCTATGTTAACTAATTTACTTAGAGCGTTCACTATTGATAGCTGCCAAAAAAAATACTAAAGAACGTAGCGTCATCAAACTTCAAACTCAAGATTTATAAAGTTGGTACACTTAACCATAGTCAAAAACACTCTAATAAAGATATAAATCCTCGGTAGCCATATTGGTTTGCCTACAAGCTAAACCGGAAATCGGACTTATACTCATAAACTCATTTAAGTATGTGTGTCATTTCTCCTCTAATTTTATGAAATTTCCCCTAAAAACTTAGTAGTTGATTCTTTGTATGCGTGAAAACTCGTCAATTTTTTTCGTTGAATTCGTCCACATTACAAATACAACAATGTAAACAAATGGGTTTTGGAGGGTGATACGTACGAAGGATTTATATCTTCATATAGAGTGTTTTTGACCATAGTCATTCTTTCAAATAACAACCGCCATTTATACGTCATGTCGGACTACCCTCGTAAAACAACAACAAAAACATTAAATTTAGTTTTTATTATGATGGATAGATGGCTATTATATATGGTAAGGTAGTGTGAACTGTAGTTAAAAGAAGAAAAAAGGCAGGGAGTGCTTAAAAAATAAACAAGCATGAGGAAAAAAGAGTTGCCTGCATGAAACTTTTATGATTTTTTTTTGTTTGTAGGGAACCTATGTGGGTTATTTTTGATAAATAATTATTTTATAAAATTTGTAGTAATTTTTGAAGAGTCATAAATTCTTGAATATATTTAAAATGCGTATGATATGTGTACATTTCTTAAAAATCTCTAAAATATAAGAATGACAATCTGTCTTCAAAATGTTTTCCTCTTTTATGTAATTACAATTTATAATATAGAACTAGGTTTTTCTACTTTATGACTTAATTTGTTAGTACAAATTATGATACAGTTATCTCGTACCATTGTTTTTTGTTCTTTTTTATGTGAGTGGGTACTTATACGTCATTTGACACAAGGATGTCTCAAGCAGAGTGGCGCAGTGGAAGCGTGCTGGGCCCATAACCCAGAGGTCCGTGGATCGAAACCATGTTCTGCTAAACACTTTTTTTTATTTTCACATAAAAGATACAGCTCATAAAGAAGAAGTAAATTAATAATGTTTTTATTGGACAATCGACAAGATAATTTGTTTTGGATTTTGTTTCATATTAAATCTTGAAAAATTAGCTCATAGCCAAAGTATATTAATAAAATTAAGACAGTAACAAAACAAGACTGAAGCGAACATCAAGTAGAAGTAGGAGACCGAGATCTATATAGCACATCGATATTGACATTTTGCAGTATTGTCGATAACTAGATCTGTATGTACCAAATCCCCAACATCTCACTCGGTTGAAATTAGAATTCAGTCAGTGGTAGAAAAAACTTGTTTAGCAGAACATGGTTTCGATCCACGGACCTCTGGGTTATGGGCCCAGCACGCTTCCACTGCGCCACTCTGCTTAGAAACTAGCTTGTCAAATTACATTTATGTCCTCTGTGATGCTTTTAAGATAATTAAAATGTTATAGAAACTAAGTTTTGCTTTAAGTTTTCCTTGGTAAAAAATAAAAACAACCAAATTATAAGCATTTCTTTTTTTAAGTTAGTTCTTAGGCCAAAAGATAAATGGTAATAACATCGAATAATTACAAATAGAGGGCCACAATTTCTCACCAATAGAGTGCGTGTTGTCAGCAATTGATTATTGACAATTCATGTAGGTATTTGGAAGTAAATTTTACAATAACTATTAAAAGATTCATTTTTGTGTTTTTGTTAAATAATACTTAAAAAAAAATAAATTGTAAGTAAACATGAAAAGAATTTAAAATTCGTTTTTGTGGAACACAAAAATCCTTAATAAAATTGTTGAGTTTTTCATCTCTGGGAATTCAGTGAAGCTTCTATTTATATTTATTCAATTGTTGAAAAAAAAAGGGTGACAAAACAATTGTACTTGCCATATTATCAACTAACATAAAAAAGTACGTATACGCCACAGTTTACGTTTTATTATTTTACAGAAAATTGAAGGAAAAGCTTTATTGCATATAATGGAAATATACATTTTACACATTATGTATTTTATATTCAAACAAAATGTTCATTTGGTTCTTTTTAGAATTGTACATTCAAAAAGTTGCTTCCCACGAAACCAATACTCTACGCTACGGAATTAAAAAAAATTGTTTAGCAGAACATGGTTTCGATCCACGGACCTCTGGGTTATGGGCCCAGCACGCTTCCACTGCGCCACTCTGCTTGATTTAAGGGTTGTCAAATGTTCAATAAGTACATGGGAAAAAATTCTCATAAATTATTTCTTATTGGGATTTTAGTTTGAGGTATTCTTGTTTTCGAGCTTGGAAGTTTTTTAACAAAACACGAAAACCTAGAAACCTTTTAAGCAAGACAAATCGGCAGACGGGATGGAAAGTTATCAGTGTGGGTCGCATCTTAGCCTCTTTTTAATTTTAAGGTGTGCATCTGATTCTTGTGCAAAAATAAAACAAACATTTGGCGTAAATGCAAGTCTCTCAACAGTCTTATAAGGTTTTAAAATTCGGGCCATCTCTAACGAATTAAACTTAAGAAAAAACCGCTACTTGCCGAACAACGAAAAGTTATGCTATTAGAGTTTTTCAAAATTCAAATAATCTTGAAATAGAATGATATCACGTGGTTTTCCAGATGATAAAATTATTTAATTTTGGTGGTCCTGTTGGGTCAACCTTTTATTTTCACGATTTAAGAAAATAAAAAAGGAGTTTAAAGCTTCATTACAACTGTGAAGGAGGTTTTGTTGTATTGAAAGCTATCAGTTATTATAGAACAGCTAAGGTTGAGGTCGTTACATCAAAAATGGCTGCATCTGGGTGGGCGTAAGGAGATCTTGGAGAGAAATGTTCCGAAATAATTTAACATTTTTTGACCTGTACTCATCTGATCTTAACATTATTAAATATACTCGGGTATGGTTAGTACTCACAGTTAATGAGGGTAGTTGTCAATTTAAAGACCAAGAATCCTTAATATCTGCAATTAAGTTTGCGTTAAGCAAAATATCGTTGAACTATATATCAATAGTCTGTAAAGGATTTATACCAGAACTCATTACGAAATGATTAAAAGTAAAGGTGGAATTACCAACTCCCAATCTTAACAGGAACTTATCTTATTCCAATCCAATAACAATTTTAATTTTTGTACCTATTCAATTGACTCAAAAAAATATTCAATGTTTCCTAGTAGAAAGCTTTGCAAGTGGGGGAAAGAAAAACTAGTGGTTGATTTTGAATAATTCTTTTCAAATTCTTTTTTTAACATCTTAAGGGCGTAGTTAGCACAAACAGATGGCACAATACCCATCAATATTTGGAATAATTGTAAAAAGTATTTTGAAAAATTTGTGTACGTATTCAGTTGAAGCGAAGTGTATATTTCTATATTTACGTATGTATGCCTAAATTTTAAAATCACTCAAGCTGATCTCAGAATAATCTTTTTACCCTATGGGGCGTATGATCACTTATTATTTAAATTTTGTTGCATGTGTCTCTGGATGTTCTTTTACTTTTCACAACTGAGATTTGGAAAAATATGGGCTTTGTATTTTGTTTGCTCTTCAAATTCTATACATAAATATCTTTATGTAAATCCTCTAAAAATCAAAAAGTCACTTATGATTGCCTTTTAATTTCTTTTATTTATTAATTTCCTGTTAACAGAACTGAACTTAACTCATTTGATGTGTCATAGTTAAATGTTAAACTTTTACGATTATAATACTTAATCGTAACTCAAGCTTATTCAAAAATATTGCTGCTGTAAGCCGAAAAATTGTTTGAATGGATATTTGACTGTGTTTTTTTTATTAAATAAAATTCGCTAAAAAATGTATTTGTCTATTTTTCGGACAGAAATTCATTTTCTTGAACAGCTGATACTTTAATGCTCAAAAATAAAACGTACTATCGTTCTACTGATTTGTGTTCCAAATTTACACAATTCCAACGACAGATTTTTGTCAGTAAACATTTTTCGGTCGATTTCAATCAGAATTTTTTTCGATGAGAGAAATTTTGAAAGATTTCCAGCTAAACTTTTTTTTAAAAAATTGTATAAGTATTGTTGCAAAGAGGGGTAATTCTGTCAAAAAATCCAGATCTGCAGATTTGATCTTCAATCAAAAATATATCAATTTATTTTTGCAAAAACAGTGAAAATATTTGTTTTTACAGATCTACAGAAAATTATTAATTTTAATTAGGAGATTTTTTTCAATGATTGCAACATCACCTTGTTAAAAAAATTCAATAATTGGTTTCAATGATGATAACTGGTCCCTTAAGCCTTTTTTCTAATATGACTCTTACTTACTTGGATTGTTTTGTCAAAAATATATACAGAGTATAACATAAATTATTGCTTCTTATTTAAAACTAAATTCCGCTTAATTATATGTATACATAAGTGCCATAGAATAATTAACTCATTGTTTTTCTTAAAATTAAACTATTAAATTGTTAGACAATTATGACATTAACTGAATTTAAGGAATCTTATTCAAAGCTATGCAAAAATTATTATATCTGTGTCGATTTTAAATGCAAAATTTAATCTTATTTAAAAACTTTATGCAGGAAGTCGTACGTCGCGTCGTTTTCGCTGCTTATTTTAGTTATAATCGCCTTATTTTTCTGCAAATTTCAATTGCCAGGCTTGCTTGCGCTTGTTGGCCGTCAAGTGTGAGCTTCTTATCTCTGTGTTACGATACTTTGTAGCCAATTTATTCATGTTAATTTAATTTAGAAGTCAAATGAAAACCCAGCGTTTGATAGGATTATGAGAAACAAGCTGACGTTAAGACAAACTCTCACCTGACCTGTCATCAAACAGGAATCAAATTTATATGTATCCTTATCCTTATAAACGACAAGCATCATATGTATAAAGTTGACAACGCAGCCGCCGCCGCCGCCGGCCGCCACTGGTAGTGTGACTATTTTTTGTAACTCTATTTTCCCGCCTTTCATTTCACCTTCTTAATATGAGGTTTTCTATTTATTTACTTTTTGTTTTTTAAATCCAATGCAACTGAGATTCAGGAATGCAACTAAAACATTAATCAAATCTTGTCAATAACTGATCATGTTGTGCCTAAGCCGTACCCAGAAATAAACGTATGACCAATCTAATTAGCTGCAGCGTACCGCGATTATATGCAAATTCAACCATAAACTAAGCCAGGCTTAGTCTTAATTTATGATCCACAGCGACCATCATCTGCATATACATATGTTCGAGTATATAGGGGAGGGAAAATTACACAAAACTAGCTTAAAACAAATATTTCCATTTATTAATTCATATTTATGCAAATTGAATGATAGTATACTATACCTGCGCCAATTCAGGAACGGATGCATGATTCATACGTAAAAAGGGCTCCTTTCCTTAGTGATCTTTCATTTATGTAATATTAAGTCATAGCAGAGCCTTAATTGTCAGACAAAAAATTGTTTCTTTTTTATATCTGAAAGTTTACCGCCTGAACGCAATGGATGAAGCTTGAAGCTTAAAAAAAACGCTTGAAACAGAAGCTGTCATTAAAAACGCGCATTTCAAAGCAAAGGACGTCCAAGATAGTGAATTGTTACAAGAATTGAATGTGCACAGCATCAAGTCAAAAGTTTTCAACTTTATCCCTCAACTATCCATATAAACCATACGGATGTCAAAAATCTGCGCAGCATGAAGTCACCTGGGGTCTCCATTGGACATTTCCGATGACAGGACCATCGGCCTGTCATCAGATAATCCAATAGAGACCAACAATCCAACATCCAGTCCATGATCGGTCATCGCAGTTTGGATTTTTCGAGCGGATCAAAATCCTGTCATCAAATTTGACGTTTGTGTTGTATGTAGTGGTGAGCGTCCATTTTCCAGTCTTTTTGAAATTAAAATTTCATTTCGTTTCAATTGTCGTCGAGTGCGGTCATACCTACATATTTTTTATACCTATTAAGTTACTAAAAGTAAACAACAGAACAGATTAACCGTTGTGTCAAATGTGACATTTGAGGTTGCTCATGGCAAGACATAATATGCCCAGTAAAAAAAAACACTGGATTGCGGATGAGATTGCGGAAGAGAAGTTGGATTGATTTTACTCTTGTGAAGTCTCAGGGTCAAAAGCAAAAGTTCACCTAACTTTCGCTTCAGCTTCCGCTTCAACTTCGCATTATAGCGCTGTGTTTTGTTTTTGTACTTTACAACTTTGACAGTACCACAAGCTTCAGTTTCCGCTTTACCATTGTGCCAGTAAGAGTTTCAAATTTGTTTGATGCTTGTGTGATTATAATTAGTTTTCCTACATTTTAATTTAAGTTTTGAATCTTATTTCTTGTTTCTGTAGAAGAAAATGACAAGAAAATTGACAAATGTTAAATAGTGACAAATAAGTGTTTGTACCTGGTTACACGAGCGCAAAAAAGAATTACTTTTGTGGATACACACAGAAAAAAAAATTAAGTGGGCATGCAAGAAATAGAGGAACAGTCAGAAATTAAAACACAAAAAACTTTGTTGGATACTTAGCCGCAGGTACAGCACGAGCAAAACAAAAGCAAATTTGCTGTACATTCTACTTCGCCGGCAAATTAGAAATGGAAATGTCTGTCAAAAGGAGAACGTTTGAGAAAGAAACATGAAATGTCTGTCAAAAGGAGAACGTTTGAGAAAGAAACATGATTTTTAACGCAAAACTCATATCTGAAGATGAGGAAAAAGACGAAACTTGGCATTTTTTTTCCATCCCTTTCCTTCTTTCTAAAAATCATCCGTTCTCTTTCGTGAATTAATTCTTTTTTGCGCTCGTGTAACCAGGCACTTTAGTTGTATTTCAAAAATAATTCTGAACGCTCAGAACACACCTTGTTCAGAAAATGCTCGATATGCTTGGACTCTGTTCCGAAGTATTTTCTGAGCTAAAAAGAAAACCGCCAAAAAATGCCGGACCGGAAATTGCATCTGATGTGTGTTAAACAATGAGTGCGTTCAATCAAAATTCTTATTGCCAATCAATGGCTGTGTTCAAACTGATATTATTACGGTTAATTTGTGTACATAGTTATATAGACGACGAAGACTAAAAATGATGAAAATATTAATAGTCGTTTGTTAAACTCTAGGTTCATAGACTAATTTAATTTTCCCTTTTATCTTATCTAACCATAGTTACTTAGTGAATTTAGGCCCAATCCAACAAGGCCCTATTTTACACACAAAGGCCCAATCCACCTTCTCTGCCGCACTTTATTTAATCATTATAATGCAACTCTTCCAAACGATAGCAATGACGGCGGCGGGGGCTGCAGCAATATATGATCGAGAATCGATCAAATCACGTAACTCCATAAAACTGGTCGATAGACAGACAACGGAGTTTCTTTTATGTATCGAGCGAAAATCAATCGATCACCAACGAGTGGCGCAGATCAATAATTGGGAGCACGCGCGTCAAATGCACTTGGAGTTGGAGTTATAGAGCCCGACTTGTAATTTACCCGCCTACATCTTGTATTGATTGTATACACATGATTGTCGCTCGCTGTTGCTGCTGCTTTATAGGCACTCACAGCACAGAGCTCAAAGTAGAGGAGAAACTGATTAATGGTGGCTTTGATTTGAGCATAAAGTGATATTTAAATCCCTATAGACAGAGATCGTGCTTCTATATAAGACTTTAAGTCTTTATAGTGAATTATATGCTGTTTTATTTTTCTCTTAACAACGATTAACAGTTTATGCCGGTTTAATTCAATTGTCAAGTGTGGGCATACAAAATGCAAGATAATGTCTATGAAGCTATCGATTATATTATTACGAGTATATTATATTTCCTATGGATTTAAATAAGCGCGTTTTCATTTAAAACGCCACGCCGCCGCCGGCCGCCCCCGCCGCGCCGCTATCCAATTGCGATACAGAGCAGGCATACTACTGACAGGCAAACAGGCACTACCGACTTGACATACGCTATCTGTCGATTGTCAACATAAGAGATTTGTAGGTGTTGATTTGGGGTCATATCATGACGTTTGAATGCTGAGTTTTTGATGAATTGAGTGCACTATAGGGCACTTTACATAGTCTGAACTGGATATCAGGTTTCTTGTTCATTTGTCCATTTATATTGAAGGAAAGTCAAGGTTTAAGTTATAATAACATACATTATATTTATATTGTCTTTTGTTGATGATTGTACTCAGCTGTACGTCTGAGACCCTTTGAAAATCTATGCCTTAAGACTGGCTCCTAGAAGGTCAAGTTATTCAGTTGCCTAGCCCAATGATGGAACCGAAGGGGGTGAGTCATAAAATACAAGGACTTCATGCATAGATTTATTAGGAATTTTACGAGTCTTCAAAAATTCAGTTTGTTTTTCTGATCCTATAAGAAAAGAAATTAAACAAAATTCAAACCATTTAAAAACAATAACATAATGTTTCCTAAAATATAGATAAACATAATATATGTACATATGAATGTTTTATGAGCCCCATTTAATGTTTTGGCGCAAATTTAAATTTTTGGGCTTTTTGAAAGTGAAAGGTGAACAAAATGTTGTCTGTGTTAACAATTTATATTTTCAAAAATATTCTCTAAAAATTCTAAAGCCGGATCTCAATTCTCTCCGAATGGCAGAATTCTAAAAAGAGACCGCTCGATATAAAAAAAAATGTCCTGACATTGCAGGTTCAGACTACATACATAAGGGACTTGAAAGTTAGGCAAGTTTCTAGTATCTGATTGGCCAGCTGCCAAAAAATTACCTTCCAGTTAAGACAACTTTAATGGAAAGTTTACTGGAAAGTAAGTCAAGAAAAATCTCCTTAACTTTTAAGTCAAGTCTACTGCTATCGAAATGAAAGTTGATCATGTTTTTGTCATTCAAATGAAAGCTGAACTTTATTACTCTATGATTTATTTATATTCTGTACAACTTTTTTTAATGCTTTCTGTAAAAGGGTTCCTTGTCAATTTGAAAAAGAAATAAGTTGATGGACTTGTAATCTTTCCTGAGGAGTGTTTTCTAGACAATTATGTTTTGGTAGTTTTTTTAACTATAAACTTAAAGTAGAGCTTCGTGAAGTAAAGTTCTGAATTTGAAATTCATGACCAAAAACACTCTAGTAAAGATATAAATCCTCGGTAGCCATATTGGTTTGCCTACAAGCTAAACCGGAAACTGGCCTCATAAAGTATTTCTTAGTGTGCGTGTATTTTCTCCTCTAATTTATGAAATTTCCCCTAAGAACTCAGTAAATGTGTCTATCGATGCGTAAAAAAACACGTCAATTTTACTCGTTGAATTCTTCCACATTACAAATACAACAATGTAAACAAATGGGTTTTGAAGGGTGATACGTACGAAGGATTTATATCTTCAAATAGAGTGTTTTGTTCATGACACTTAACAAACTAACTAGTTGCCTTGGTCAAAATATACGTTCAACGGAATGAAGTTGACTGCAAATGAAGTCCCTTATGTTTCCCGAACCTGCCCATTGTTAATAATATTTTTTAACTTTTAGAAAAATTGACAGACGGTTACGGATGGAAAATTATTAGTGTGGGTCATCCCAGACTCTTTAAATTAAATACGAACCTTTCGAAGCTATTGCGCAAACCACAATACTTTTGTTTATCTTAATTTATTTATGTTTAAACTTTAACAGAAAAAAAAATGAGACCCTCTAAACTGCACCAACTATAGAGGAATCAGTCTACTTAACATCGCTTACAAGATCTTCTCTGCTTTAATATGTGAACGTCTAAAGCCCATTATCAAGAACCTGATTCTTAGGTCCTTATCAGTGTGGTTTTAGACCAGGAAAGTTCACAGTCGATCAAACATACACATTACAGTACACCCTAAAAAAAAACCCAAGAACATCAAATTGACACCCAATACAAGGCAAAACAAAGTACATGCTGTCATCAAAAAAGGACCTACAACACCGAACGCCTCGGTCAAAACGTCACCATTGACAGAAATAACTTTTAGTTTTAGGTACGAGTAGTTAAGGACTTTGTCTACCTGTAAACAACACCAGCGCTGAGATCAAACGAAGAATTACACTTGCATCCGCTGTTTCTTTGGGCTAAGAAAGCGACCAAAGTGTCGCTATATTAGACCCTTATCATCCCCGTTCTGCTATACGGTGCAGAAGCATGAACGCCTTGGGTCGTTTCGAGAGAAAAGTTCTTCGCGTGATCTACGGTCCCGTATGCATAGACGATAGAACAATGAGCTGTATGGGCTGTATAGCGACGTAGACTTAGTTAGAAGTAATAGCCCACAACGACTGAGATGGCTGGGTGAAGTAGAGCGCATGGAAACCAATGATCCGGCCCGGAAAGTCTTCGAATTCACGCCCACATGACAATGCAGTAGAGGAAGACCGCGTACAAGTGGAAAGTGACCTTAATGGAGACATATTGCTGAAACAGAGGTAGATGGAAAAATGTATTGGGTGTGGCTCTAGTTCACACAGGACTGTAGCGCCATTTAAATTAAGTAATTATGTGTTTATGTAAATGAACCATATTTCCTTGAAGTCCAAAAAATAGTGTTTTGTATTCTTCGTTTCTTGAATTCCGTTGAATTCAAAATATGCTTGAGTTACACGCAATAAATTATATTTTTCAGATAGAGCTTCTTAATGATTTTTAAACAGAATTAAAGTTATAAACTTGCATTGGTTGCCCAAACTCTAAACTAAATCAATAGCAGATGAGTTCAACGTACAAAAAATTGATCTAAAGTTGTTGTATTGTATGTTATCACTTACTTAAATGAGGCATATGCCTGTCTAAATTCTTGTATAAGTAAGGAGTTGTTTAGACCATGGCTTGCTGGAAAACTGCTAGGTACCTAAGAAAAAGATTAAACAATCGATTATTGTATTTTTAAATAAAATGTGAAAGCGCTTATGGACAAAACGTCGATTTTATGGCAAGTGTGTGACCCATCTCGGCCCCTTAACTTAAATTCTGAATCCACCCTTGACCTTAACGACCTACAACGGTGTTATTTGCTGCTGAAATTATTTCCAAAGTTTCCCTTTCTTTAGATATTTTTAAGAAGTTATCAATTTCTCAACTTCTTCAACCTGCACAAATAAAAAAATTAAAAAAAGTGAATATATTTCAAATTTTTGATGCCGACCATTCGCTAAAAACAATTTGGCACTATAAAACTAAAATAAACAATTCAACGAATAGTTATCTCGATTACATTACCATATCACCTGCAGCAGGATGATATGTGATTCTGCCTTCTGCCTACTGGCAGCCATCTCAGTGTGGTCCACAAGCAATATGTTAAGATTGTTGCAGCATAAGCGCAACAAAATATAACTTTTCTTTCGCCACACTTGCAGTTAGGTTTTTACACGCGATCTCAAATGTGCCCGAGGATATCATTACATGAAACACAACGTTAATGTATCACTAAAGCAATCTTCATCTATCATAGTGATATAGAGAGATATGTATAGTAAAAGAGTATTTTCATTAGCCTGGTAAAGTTAGACCGATCGGATCGTATTTAACCATCAAGAGTGCAGCTTCTGCCATCATTCCAAATACCAGTAGCCGCCAGAGGTGGCTTTTATGTGAGAGACTTTAGGGGGAGATACAAAAAAAAAAAAAAACTTAATGACGCCTGGTCGTCCTTGCATGCAAGTAGGTAGGTATGTTTGGAAACATCTTCACAAATTAAGTCAAACCTCTCTGCACTGGTTGCAGAAAAAAAGATGCTTCGCATGTGGAAAATTGCTTAATTGAATCAGGTTAAAGCAACACCTGAGTACCATGATGTATGAACAAATTATAGCTACAACTATACGAAGACGCATATACCCTTAAGGTGTACAATTCAATAAGCAGAATCAAAAAAAGATTTATCTTAATCTTAGTCAAATTTCTTACTCGCCTTTCTTAAGGAGTATTTTACTGTTTCTTATTTACATCTTGAACTTGGGGCTTTTAAAGATCTTGAAGAGTAGTTGCAGTAGAATAACGAAGCTTACTTAGGAGTTATAAAGTTTTGTTGTATACATATATTCACATTTGGGTCTAGATTCCATTTTAGAATGTATCTACATCGTATCTCGTCTATAGTAATAACTAATAAGTAAAGCAATAGTCAAAACAACTATCAAAATTTTGAAAACCATCTTCCCTATTCTGCTAAACGTTCACTTGAAATATTTAATATATAATATCAGCCGGATTGGTCCAAGGTCGGTAAAAAGTTTGTTATAAAATAAATTTACCACATGAATTCCCCTTACAATTTCGTATGTATAAACGGATCGCTTCTCACGACTCCATCTGCGGCACTGGATACCCTACTCTAACTATCAACTCAGCTATTCGCCTCAAAGGTCCATCGCAGTGGGTAATAACAACATTGGCCACTCCTTAATTCTTAAGTATTTATAATCGATTCCAAAGCACACAGACTACAACATCCCCCTACTGCAATTCGACAGGAACTTCCAGATTTCTATACTTTCCAGATTTTTCATGGGAGGGTGGGGCATTCCTGGAAGACGAGTCAATCCACTTTTACACAGATAGATCAAAAACAAATGAAGTGGTTGATGTACTCTGAACAACTGAAATAAAGTCTCTCATTCCGCCTTCCCAATAATTGTATATAGCTTGTTCCAGGCAGAACTTTTGGTGACAAAAGAAATCTTGTCACTGCTTAAAGAAAACGTGATGTCAACATAGGATATCCGTATTTTCTCAGATATTCAGGCCCTTATTAAATCCCTGGGCTCTGTCTCTAAAACTTTATAAAAGTCCATAACTGTCGATCATCTAATATTCACCTTCGCTGGGTGCCGGGCCATAGAGACATTTCAGAAAATTGTAAGGCAGATGAACTCGCCAGATGCAAACTATTGCTAATGCAAGACGCTATGAAGAAAGCAAACATCGGGGGGAATCACGAAACTTCACCACGTGTCAGGCTACGAAAAACATCTGGCATGCACTAGATTTAAAGCGCTCAAGGTGCTTGCTATCTCTGAGCAGATCGCATATAAGCTAGATAACCGGTGTCATAACCGGGCACTGTCTAATAGAAAAGCACGACACGCGGTTCTGCAGAAGATGTGTGGAGGAAACAGTTCTTCACCTCCTCTCTACATGTTCTGCTCTAGCTCAAAAACGAAAGATTTACCTAGAAGAATTCTTCTTTACCGATCTCAATCATATTAACATAATAAGTGTTTCACGTTTCGTTAGGGTCTCAAACTGGTTTCACTGAGCTTAGAAGAAAGTCTCAAAATTCATGTGGTAACACAATGGGTCATTAAACTGGCCTAAGTATGTCCAACTCCATCACTGACATCCACTTTAACCTAACCTCCCCTTACAATTTTAAAATAGAATGGGATAGCAGAATAGGAGTAAACGAGACGATGATCAATCCGTTTTCGACTTAACAACGATACAAGATATTTGTTATCAATTTTTTAAAATTGTCTACAAAGTCTGCAATCACTTCTTCTAGCGATGCTCCTGTCTCTAACTAGTCTAAATAGAACCCAACGTTTAATTATTTACGAAGGTGATTTCTCCCTCATTTGACGAAAATCTTTGTCACCGAGTACAATTTTTAGATGAAGGAATAAAAATAAGCTATCTACAGTAATTAATTGACCGCAAAACTCGGATTTATTGGGCCTAAACTGAACTGGCGGAAACGTTCATTCGAACACGTATTTATTAGGTAAACGCGGCACTCAACGCTCGGACAGCTTTCTCATGCCTTAGTCTTGAATTTACTTCAACTTGTGTAGGCGTATTTCATTTCAAAAATAATACTGAAATCTTTTAATTTTTACGAAAACACTCATATCGACTCAATCAAACGACGCTCAATCCTAACTAAGAATCAAGCGTCCAAAATGGCATAACTATGATCACTAGCTGTTAGTAACTAGTTCGGAAACTTTTCAAGTGACCCTCGTATATAACATAAATTCAAGTCACACCCTTTTTTGAAAGGTGATGAAACCTTCCTCCCTCCGTTCGAAAATCTTAAAAAACAAACATACGTCCCAAGTAGGAAATTCCTTCATTTATACTCCAGCTGCTTATACATACATAACTAATAAGAACGACACATTTCTTATAAAATTAAAATTCATAATTCGCCAATAAATAATATAAAAGTATATTTGTTCGATAAAAGACGAAATACAGATGGAAATACAAAAATGTATGGTTGTTTTTATTATAAAATCAAAATTTATAATAACTGAAAAATGGACATAAAAAAGAGAAACTTATGGCGTTTTCGCATTCATCAAATCTCTATAAACGCGAATCAACCTGCATCATGATAGAGAAAACAATAAAAATGTCTTCTTCTGATTTTTGTTTACTTTGTTTTCTTAGCTGCTTCATCGAGTTCTTTGATTCTATTCATACGTTGCAGCAGTGTTGGATGTGAGTGATTCCATGATGAGTATAACCAATCGTAAACTGGGAATCCCAAATTGTCTAAATTCAATTTGATCAAAGCTTTACTCAGCAATTCGGAGAATCCGAGTTTCTGGGCAAATTCATCGGCCTCATATTCGAATTTACGCGACAGCATAGTCATACCGAAATTGATCAGAGCGTTGTATGGTGCCATAACATAGGTCATGACAACAAGAAGTCCCACCAAGATGGGTCTTTGTCCTTCTTTGAATCCAACTGCCTCATAGAAGGGTCCGTATTGGAAGAGATATCCAAAAGCGGCAAACATAAGCAGCAAGTGCACCTGAATGATAATAATGTTCTTTGTGATATGTCCCAACTTCCAATGACCCAATTCGTGTCCAAGCACAGCAAGGACTTCCTCATCTGTGCATCCTTTGCCGCGTTCTTCCTCTTTCAATTCGGAATCGTCTTTCTTGCCCTTATTTAGGAGGAGGGTATCGAAGAGAACTATTCTCTTTGAACTCCACAACCCGTAGAAGTAAGCATTGCTGTGCGCACTGCGCTTAGACCCATCGACCACGTACAGTTTGGTAAGAGGGAATTTAAGGGAAGCAGCCAGGTTTTCAATGGATTCCCTAAGCGGACCATCTTCAAGAGGAGTGTATTTATCGAAAAGGGGAGCAATGAATATGGGATGAATGGTCAGTAAAACAAGCGATACGATTCCAGTGAACAGCCATAGCCAGATGAAGAAATGCTCCCCACCACGTTGTACAATAAAGACAATTGCCGCAACAATCGGCGTACTTATGACCTGAGACACAATAAAGCCCTTAATTTGATCGATAACAAAGAATTTTGCAGTTTGCTTATTGAATCCGTGCTTCTCCTCCAGCACAAATGTCTTGTAGACCTTGAATGGCATGCCCTTGACCACGCTTATGGTACTCACAATAGCCAGAAACAAACAACTAACCACGATCTCACTGCTAGGGTCTAGATTGCATCGCACAGCCAACACTTCAGCCTTATCCCAGAGGTACGCAATGAATCCAAAATACAATTCGAATGTAAGAAGCATCACATCCATGAGGATGGCTTTGAAAATGCCAAATTGTTCGCGGTCCAGGCCGTAAAGGCGGGCTTTGTGGAATGTTTCTTCGTTCATAACATTTTCCAGTTCTTTTGGTACGGTTTTGGTATTTTTGTAAACTTTTACCTGCAAAACAAATGAAAACATATGTACGTAATTTTTCGTTCTTTTGTAACAGATCAAGGGGTTATTCAGAAATGATATGAAATAAAAATTATTTTATCACCTGACGTGATGATATGTAAATTTCAAGCGCATTTTCTAGAACAATCAAGCTGAGGATTCCGTAAAGAACCACATCAGCGTTTATAAACTGATCCATCGTTGAATGTGCGTTTTATAAATTAAAATTTGTTTAAATTTTCTTCTATTTTTTTCTTCTTTATAAAACACAATTTCGTTATCAAATTATTGGAAAAGAAAACTCCTGCCTGTGAAGATGATGACACTTAACCAAGCGCCGGCCGTCAGATTAAGGGTGGTTTGGGTGGTTAATTCACAATAGTAAGTTGTGCGTTTTGGGATGAAGTTGGAAAATGTTCCCTGTTAGTTTAGGTTTGTTTGTTTAAAAAATCTAATATTTACTTTTTTTCTGGTTTTGAATTATAATTAACAAAGAAATACGTACATACGTATGTACAAAGTTTGTGTGAAATACAAATTTCTTTTTTCAAAATGCTGTAAAGTTAACATGAAATTAAATTTTCTTTCACTGAATTATGCATTTATTAGTAAGAGAACATTCCATAGAATTGTAATTTATAACAACCACGTTCAAGTGTCTGTTTCGGGCTGAAGCTCAGGGTTTGTTTAAATGTATCTGCAACTGCATAATCCCGAAAAGTAGAGGGAGGCAGATATGTGTCAAAACTCAAAAGTGTTAGAGAATTTCTTCCTATAACAAAGGAGGTGCTATAATAAAGATGAACATGGTCGTCTTCACTACAATCTTGACTTCTATTCATCCCATAATCAAAAAATAAGTAACCCTTTTTTGTAGCATTAAAATGCAGAAACATGTAAAACAACCATTAAGTTCTAAATTTGTTTGCGACTTGTGCGCATAACATCGGTCATGCACGGTTCCCCACAAAAGAAGTAGAAAGAGGTCAAATAATCACAGCTCTGAAAGTAAGATGTAAGGTGAAAAATCATCAACGCCACCAATACAGGAAATTGTATAAAGTCAAGTATTACTTCTCGAATCATATTTCAGTTTCGAAAGAAATGCTAATTAAAAAACACAGCGATATAAATTTGTTGAACATTTAATTTCATTGCAAAGTTTGAACTTTAGCAAGTGGTAAAACAATGTCATTATTCAAATGGCCACCTGGAAAAACGCAATTTTGTGTGTGATAATCTGAAACCACCTTTGGACACATTCCATCAGTTTTGAATCATGTTGATTTTTAAATGCGTCTGGATTTCGCGGATTATTAGAAGACAATGGTCAGATTCAGACAACATAAGGGACTTCATTTGCAGTCAACTGCATTCTTTGAACGTAAATTTTGACCAATGTGACTGTTTAGTTTTTCAACTGTCATAAACTTCAAACTCGAAACTTTACTATTTTAACCTCTACCTTCAGATGATAGTGCAAAAACTACGAAAAACATAATTGTCCATCTCAACTAGTATTTTTTATTAAAACAAAAATTCTTATTTCTTTTCCAATTTGACAAGGAACCCTTTTACACGAAACATTAAATGGAATTGTGCAGAAAATTAATAAATCACAGAGTAATAAACATAGACATAAGTAGACTTGACTTGATAGTTAGGGAGATTTTTCTTGACTAACTTTCCAGTCAACTTTCCATTAAAGTTACTTTAATTGGAAGGTAAGTTTTTGGCAGCTTGCCAATCAGGGTCCGCTATAGGGTCCGCTATCTTACGTTTTTTTTAACTAGTGCTTGTTTCGTGAATGGTATCACTTTGCTCATGTCTGATTTGACATACATATAATTAGTTTTTTATCCTTCCGCTGAACGAATATGGTAGTGTATACGCTTAAACAACGCTGGGGACAAAGCTTAGATAAGATGCAAAAAAATCATCTTTTCAGATGAAGCTCATTTTGATGTTTGCGGGTATGTAAACAAGCAAAATTGTCGCATTTGGGGCACAGAAAACCCGCACGCATACATTGAAAGGCCGATACACCCAAAACGAGTCACTGTTTGCGGATTTTGATCCAAAGGCATAATTGGGCCATTTTTCTTCGAAAATGAGCGAGGAGTGGCCGTTACAGTCAATGGCGATGGTTATCGGGCCTGTTGAACGAATTTTTGTTCACAAAAATTGAAGAGGAGGATATTGACAATATTTGGTTTCAACAAGACGGCGCTACGTGCCACACAGCCGAAGCTACACTCGATTTTTTTATAGCATTGTCACAAAAAAAAGTTATTTGGCGGACCCTATAGAAACTTGTCTTACTCTCAAGTCCCTTATGTGGTCTGAACATGCCCAATCTAACGATGTTAAGTGGCGTGATATTTGCACATTACGGTGATGATACATGATTTACGACATTAATAACTCTTCCTCAATTTCTTTACAATTTTAAGGATTTTGGGCATAATTGGTCAACTATGCTGACCAAATCAAAAAATCGTATAATGCCCTAAAAGGCTACGTTTTAATCATCACATTTGTGGTTAATTTTATGGCGTTGTTTGACTGTCAAACCTGCACAAGAGGGACAAGAAAGTTGGGCACAGATAACAAATTTGGTTCAAGAATATTTTGAGGAAAATCATTCAAAGTTGCAGACTATGGGTGGGGATCGTTTGAGGTCCCTGTACAAACCTGACTGGGAGTGTAGCTCAATTGGTCCTATCAAGAATTTCAACGTAATCGGAAACTTTTAAGATCATCAGTTTTGGTAATCATTTTTTTTTTTGGGATTCTTAACGATTCTGTCAACTTATTCCAGTTTTAGTTTTGACCAATTCATGATTTATAAAAAATAAGAAGGCTCTAATTTTCTTTTGGTATTAACATTTATTAATCCGATATAATTTGCGTTTTCGTTGTCATTTAATTAACCTCATACGAATATAAATAACATGAATTAACAGTATAAGAAAATAAAATTAATTATTATTATAAATGAAAAATGCACCTATAACTAGGTTTGTGTATATTATACTTTTTTTTTTAAATAACTTAAAGTAAATTAATGTTTTTTTTAAAAGAACTATTTACTTGTCTGCAACTTAGAAAGAAAATCCATTAAAAACCTATGTCGTTCCTCAATTTCCAACAAAGTACGATTTGTTATTTTTGCTTTTATTCGTTCATACAACAACTGATCTTTGAATCCCGACTTAATTTCTTCAAGTATCACTTTATCCTCATCTCGTGTCCATGGTAGGGCACTTTCAGCTTTTGTGTCTTCTTTTTTTGGAGAAAGTTTAGCATCATCTTTTGCTTGAACTTGTATTTGTGGTGATTCTTCCTCTTCTCTTTTCTTTTGTGCTAACTTCTTTTTTGTGCCATCGGGATCGACACAAGATTCTTCTTCAATCAGATTTTTAAGTTTCTTTGCTGTGGCTATAGCATTTGATTTTGAAGAAGCATCAGCAGGTCGTTTACAACCGCCCGATACAGGCGATCTAATAAGATTTTTCTTAGGAGATTTACGTCTTTCTTTTATTGGTAACACCACACTACTGGTTACGGTTGCCGATGGACTTGCCTTGTGTATTTTTCGTGGAGAACATTTTCCATCTTCGACTGCTAGCGAAGCCAGTTTAAGTGGACGATGGCAACTGCTTTGTGAGTTACTCGAGGAGGAATTATAGTAACTGTGAGAATAATAAGATGGATTGAGTCGTGTTGCATGGGCACGCAACGTGATATCATCGCAAATTTCAATTGTATCCTTTCTTTCATTTGCATCCTTAACGATTGCTAAGGACAACAGATAAATGAATACAAACAAAAATAACTATCATCCATAAAATCAAAAAAAAAACTTACCCTTAAAATCCTCATCCTCGGATTTATCATTGTCATCGCTGCTATAATCATTTATCGATGCAGAAAGTCTTTTCTCTCCGTACTCCCGAATACCATGAACACAGCCACTTTCCGTGGGGCTGTAAGTTTCATCCTCCAACGATTCATTGAGTTCATCGGCCTGATAGCTTTTGGCTATAAACGACAACTTAGCAGGTAGTGGAATCTTCGTGCCGTAGCATATCCTGCCATTGATGTATTTCAACTGGCATGTTTGGGATTCCGTTGGCGAATCCAGAAGATCGTTGCTTTGAAGTGTTTCCACGTAATCGCCTGTTTGATTTGACGTTATTTCTTTCAAATTGGTGTTTTCTGCCGAACTGTACAATCTTTCCAAAAGAAAAAGGATAAACCAAAAGAAAATTATTAAAAGATACAAACATATTACTCCCTCTCTCTCTCTCTCTTACCTCTCCGGGGGTGGTTCGGATGCAAACAGTTGTGTAAACCAATCAATGAGGAAGTTATTGCCCTTGAGAAGGGGAAAAATCTTCGTTTTCATTTTTTCAACATTAACATCAGGATCACTAGACAGTTCACTAAAGCACGCGTAGATTTTCCTTATTTGTGCTGGCTGCTTGTTGAAGTAAACGTTCAATTTGCTGAAAAATGTCCCGGCATTTGTGTACATAAAATGCTCGAAAAACTTTCCAATAGCTGCTGCTTCGTGGGGCAAGAGAAAAGTAAGGAACACATGAGCTAGCTCAGGATGATCGGGCACAAAGAGCTTCTCCAGTTTCTGAAATACAAAAACCATGAATGATAGTAGGATTTAGAGAAGATGTAATTAAAATGTCTCGAGTGCAATGGGATGGCAAAAACCCAGAACTTTTATTCAAAGCCATATGGTGGTGAAAAAAGGATGATTAAATAAGAAAATGGCTTACATAATACAACTCTGAAACTTTGTCTTTCTTTGGATTGAATGATCTCAAAATGTAGTTAAATTTTTTGCAGTCTTCTGGCCTTTTCGATTGTTTAAGTACCTCTTCAACTTTTTCATAAAAGTTAAACGCATAAACTGCAAAAAAAATTAATATATTTATTTCCAAAGTAGACACAGTGATATTCTTTTTTTTTTAAACAACAATAATAATAACACTTACTTGCATCTTTTCGGTTCGCATCCTCTGCACTATCTGGCAGCAACATATGACGCAAATTCTCTTCCTGTCTATTTGCCCTGCGACTCTTGGGAACATCCTGCTCTTCGGTGGGCTTCCGCTTGCAAGCTATTTCTTCAGTCGGTTTGGGTTTTTTGCAGTTCATCTTCAAGTCTTTCAACAAATTTGTATACAACTCAAGTGCCTTAAAGTTGCGGAAGATAAACCGAAGTCCGCGATGTTTGTAACTTAGGAACTCATTCTCCAAATTCAATCTGTAGGCTGATAGAAGATTTTCATATCGTTTCTGTAGATTCTTTGCTGAGCGGAATTTCTTAGCAGTCGCTTGAAGCTTCTTACTGAAATACGACGGCGAATACTTTGTTTTCAAACGAAATCTGGATTTGTTGGAATTTCTGGGGCGGTGTGACTTAGGGGTGTCAGTTTCTTTGGTCTTCTCTTTTTCTTGAATTGAAAAGTAATCAGTCAGTTTCTTTTGTCTCTCAGGAGTTGAGGTAGTAGTTGAAGTGTTTGTGGTATTCTTTAGAGGCGATGGAACAGAAGTATTACTCAATTGGATATCGTCCAAGAGACTTGTCGCAGATGTTTGGATTTCGTTATAGACAGGCAGGATTTCTGGAATTTGTCCAAATACGTAATTTATATTTATCGTCACAGTTGGAGTCTCATTTTCTTTTTCTTTTTCCTTGTCTTCGTGCTTCAGGGACTTGGACCATTTTACAGACCTGTTTCCAAATTTGGTCGATCCACAGCCAGGCGATGAAAAATCGATTTGTTCGCCTGTTATTTCTTTGACGTAACTTATGTAATTCTCGGGATAAGTATTGTTTATAATACCACCTGCGTTAAGCTAAAAAGAATTATTTTTAAAAATAATTATGAAAGGAAATAGCATTAAGTAAAATTTGGTCTTTTTACTTTTTGTTTAAAATTTCCTTCTTGCAGCAGCGCATGAAATTTTTGTTAACAGCAGGTGAAACGTCACTAAGAAATGTCATAACAAATATGACACATTCACAATGGTGTAATTTTGTGTTTGAAAAAAAGTTAAGGGAAAGTTTACACTAATTGCAAACTTACAATTTGTTGGAAAAAAATTCGTGAATGTTTTTGAGGTGATATTTTTAATTTAAAAATTATCGCAATCATATTGTCACTTCTTTTTGTGACCATCAATTTATTTTTACCAACAGAAAGAAAACCGATTTTAAACAATCTAATTTTATTATCTTAAACGTAAAAAAACAAAATATTTTTTTCTTTTTTTCACAGAGAGCGTTTAAAAATTACAGTATCTTCCCCTCTTCCCAAGTCTGCCAAAACCCGTCTCTCCCAGTATCTGCCGTTGCGTCTCTTTTTTTGGCCCCGTGCCCGTGAAAATATACAGCTGCCAACCGAACAATAAAATAAATAGAAAATAGCTTCGTTCAGTTAAGCAGCAGCCAGACCGATAACTAAGTTAAGTTAAAAAAGTTTAGGGTTTATGCCAACTAGTTGGAGATTTTTATGACATTCTCCTTCCCGGTACATTGATCCAGTGCTTCGCTTAAATGTACCTTTTCATCTAGGTCCAACTTAGCTAGTTTAACAGCTGGTCGTTCATAAATTCCGTCCATAGTTTTTACTGTAGCGCTCCTTACTTGGTTATCTTTAGACATATAAACTTTGAGTATTTTACCCTTAGGCCAAGATTTGCGGGAATATCTCTCATCGATAACCAAAACTATATCTCCTTCTTGAAGGGGTTTAGCATGCTGAGTCCACTTATCCCTTCTGGTTAACGTTGGCAAATATTCTTGTACCCATCCAATAATGCTTCGCGTACAGTTGAGACATTAGCGCGTTTGTTTTGTGCAGCTTTACATTCTCATTTATGTCTTCAAGTGGAGTTGGTGTCGAACCTCCAGCAAACTGCCGCAGGAAATGGTTAGGTGTCAGAGATTCGGATTCTTCACTGTCCAAGGGCAAGTAGGTTAAGGGTCTTGAGTTGATCATATCCTCAACTTCCATTAAAAAACTCCGAAACAGCTCATCATTCGGTTTGTGAGTGGTGATGTCACTAACAGCATACAAAGCGGTTTTTACTGATTTTATTAAACGTTCGACGCACCCGTTCATATGTGGTGACCCAGGAGGGTGGAAATACCATTCAAGTTCAGCGCTAACAAATTTTGATGCTATGGTTTGTGATTCGATTTGCTTTAAGTCTTTTCGTAGAATTTTTTCGGCTCCGACGAAGTTTGTTCCCCGATCACTAAATATTTTCCTCACGGGTCCTCTGCGACTTAGAAAATTCCGATAACACAAAATGAACGAATCGGTGCTGCAACTGTAGGCAATTTCGATATGAACCGCTCGTACCACTAAGCAGGTGAATAGGCAAATCCAGCGTTTTTCCAACTTTCGTCCATTGGCCACTTCGAAAGGTCCACCGTAGTCCACTGCTGTGTAGGTAAACGGAGGAGTGTAAGGTGTCAAACGAACAGCTGGTAATTCAGACATTTCTGGGTATTCTGGTTTTGCCCTAAGTATTTTGCAACGATTGCATGACGTTCTGATCCGCTTTAGTAACTGTCTCAGCCTAGGAATGTAGAATTTTTTTCTTACCTCGTTCACTACTGTCTCATGATTAATGTGCCGAAACCGTTCATGATAATCAGTAACAAGCAACTTTGTACCATAATGATTTTGTGAAAGTATTATGGGTCGTTTTGTTGACTTACTCACACAGTCAGTTTTATCAATCCTACTCATAGATCTGAGTACACCATCGTCGTCTAGATATGGTTTTAGAGAAATTATTTCATTGCTAAATCGTTTTTTACCATCGTTTCTATTACCATATAAATTACCATATTGTTTCAAGCACTTTATTTCATTTTCGAAACATTGACTTTGAATTATTTTAAATAATGAGATCTCAGCACGCTTATACTCATATGACATCAGGAATTTCGAAAATAAAATAATTTCAATTTTTCTTTTTATTATTACTTGAATACCCCGATGTACAAAGGCTGTGAGTCGCAATATTTTAAGCCAACTTGAGAAGTTTTCAAATTTAATAGCTGGTTCGTAGATATGGTGAACCGCCTCAAGGATTTCAGCATCTGGGTTTGGTTGCAGTGAGATATCATCCGGCCACTCAATTTCGTCACTAAGCAGGAATTCGGGTCCTTTAAACCAACGATCATTCATATTGAGGGATGGTCCTTTTTTCCATTTAGTTGCATCGTCGGCCACATTCAGATCTGAAGGTACGTATCGCCAATTTCCAATATTGCTTAGTTCTTGTATTTCAGCAATTCTAAATGCAACAAATTGGCCCTTTGTTGCTTTAGCATCCGATCTCAACCATCTTAATACAGTAAACGAATCCGACCAGTAGAAGATTTTAGTAATTGGATTGCTTAATGACTGTCGAATACTGCACGCAAGTCTAGCCCCAATTAATGCTGCAATTAGTTCCAACCTCGGAATTGATGTAAGTTTAATCGGTGCAACTTTTGTTTTGGAGGCTAAAAGTGTGCAAGATACTTTATACTCAGTCTGAATTCTCATATATGCAACTGCCGCGCTGGTGTCTTTGCTAGCGTCAACGAATATATGAATCTGTATGCTCTCTTCATTCCATATCGATGGTTTTGTAGTATAACATCTGGGAATGTGGATGGATTCGACTTCATGAAGTTGTTGAAGCCACTTCAGCCAATGGTCGTGTTGCTCATTTTCAATCTCATCGTCCCAATCTACTTTGGAGCACCATATTTGTTGTAACAAGACTTTCAAATAACTTGTAAAGTGATTAATTAGTCCTAAAGGGTCAAAAACCGACATAAGGATTCTCAAAACTTCACGTTTAGTTGGTTTATGTTGGCCATTCAAAACACTTTTGCTACCTTTGTTTAGCTTTAGAGAAAATGTGAATGAATCTAACTGCGTGTCCCACCACATACCCAAGACCTTTTCAGTAGTTTGTTCTGCTTCTTTATTAAGGTTAACAAGTTCAGTCACCTCATGTGAACTTTCTAGCGCCAACATCACTTCATGAGAATTTGATTTCCACTTGCGTATATGAAACCCTCCTGCCGAGTGAATTTTCTTAATCTGTTTAGCTAGTTCAATTGCTTCATCTTTTGTGGCGGCGCTATCGAGTAAATCGTCGACGTAGTGGTTGTCCACAATCGCCTTAACCGCCCTAGGATAATTACTTTCAAAACGTTTAGCATTCAGATTTTTCACATATTGAGCACTACTCGGCGAACAGGTTGCTCCAAATGTCATGACTTGAGTTACATAAACGCTTGGCTCCTCCTGATGATCGTTCCATAAGAATCGACAAGCTTGTTGGTCCTCTTCTATTAGTTTGACTTGGTGGAACATTTCTGAAATATCCCCGCATATGGCTACAGAATTTTCTCTAAATCTAAAGAGAATGCCAAGCAAGGATGAAAGCTGGTCAGGTCCTTTCAAAAGGAATGAGTTTAAAGAGACACCATTAACCTTTGCGGCCGCATCCCAAACAATTCGCACTCTGTCTGGTTTATTGGGATTGATTACGGGAAATAGAGGAAGGTACCATACGTGCTTGTGCTGCTTTTCTAATTCCTCTTGCCCAAGTTTGCGAATATAACCTTTGTTTAAATAGGCAGCTATTTGGTTTTGCATCTCAATCCTCAATTGTGGGTTTTTCTCTAAACGTCGATTTAGCGTCTTTAACCTATATTTAGCCATTGGAAAGCTGTCGGGTAAATCAACATCATCATAGCGCCATAACAAACCCGTTTCATATTTTTGTCCTACAAGCTTTGTCGTAATTTGCATTATAGAAGTAGCTCGGCGATCTTCTTGGGAAGATAAATCATCTTTGGGCACTCTGACTCCCAGAGTCTCAATGCAGAAAAACTTTTTCATACTTTCGTGCAGATCCTCATCATCAGGTTCACGATGTTCTTCGACGTGGTAGTTGACACTTTCGTATTCAGAAGTTCGCTTTGACCCAAACACTGACCATCCCAATTTACATTTAGTCGCGACGGGATCTTTATCTCCTGCCAGTCGTGTTTTGATCGGAACTGCCAAGTGCCAATCACTAATCCCAATCATTATCTTAGGTTGTGTTGATCTGTATGAACAGACAGGAAGGCCTCTTAAATGATTATATTTATTCGCCAGCTTTTCATAGCACAAGGTTTGTTTTGGTAAGTTGAGTTCTCTAATCGTATGTGCTTCCGGAATTACATATTTCTTAGCGCCTTCATACACACCGGAGATATGTACGGAAACCTTAGTTGATTCTTCTTGACGACTCACATTGGCTGTCCACTTCAAATTTAGAACTACCTTCGGGCCTGTTAATCCCAACTGCTCAGCCACATCCTCTTCAATTCGGGTGCCACTGGAACCACCATCCAAAAACGCCATTACTTGTTGCTTTTTGTTTCCATGCTGTAGTATTACAGGTAAATATTGGAACTGAAATTCATCATCCGGTCTCGTATGGCTGTTTTGTATAGACTCTACTACGGGTAGATTACTTTGCGAGTTAACTTCTAAATGCATAAGTGGATGGTGTTTACGACTACAACCGGCTACATTACATTTAACTGCCTTCTTACAATTGAACGGATATTTCATCCTATGGACGGTTAAACATTGTCGGCATAGCTTAAGCTCTTTAACCTTTTCCCACCTGCTAGCTGAAGGAAGATTATTAAAAACTACGCAAGTTTCTACTGATTTACATTTACTTGAGCAAACTATACATTTATGGAATGAATCATTTACAACGTGAACATTAATTCTGCTTTCCTTTTTCGATGGCTGCTTCTCGGCTCTCTCGAATGATGGTAGTATGGAATAAACTTTTTTCGCTTCTAATTTTAACCAAGACCCGAATGCCAAAACCCCTGAGACGTTCCTTTCATAAGCATATGAAGCCCATTTCATCTTCAAATCATTATTTAATTTCTTCAGCAATTCTTTTAACAATAATGGGTTGTCATATTGGCTTTCTAATGACGATGCCTTCATAATTGCATTCATATTAGTGACTGCTGTCGAAAATTGAATTATTGATTCTAACTTGTCTCCTCTCACAGGTGGAAATTTACTTATTTTTTCTATTTGAGCGTTAAGAATGACTATGGGCTGTCCAAATGCAAGCATAAGACTTTCCATAATGTCTGGTATGCAAGAAGGTTCGCATAATTGACTTGCGACTTCGTTCCTGGCTCTGCCTTTCAAAGATTGTTGCAGACGCATTAAATTTTCCTCATTGGAATAGCCGCATTCTTTGGTTGATTGCTCAAACATTCGTTTAAACACGGGCCATTCTTCTAACTCTCCTGTGAATGTTGGAAGTGCTCTGTATATCTTTCTGGCCGCAATCTGCCTCTGACTGAATGAAGGTTCGAATTCACGCGCTTGAGGATTTAGTGTGATGTTGTTGACGGCGTCTGTGACCTCTCCTACTCGGTTGTTTTCATCGGCTGCAAAATTGAGATCGTAGATTGATGCTTGATCCACAAGATCCTGCTGCTGCTTAAGGACATCGTGCTCTAGTTGCAGGTTTAGACGCTGCTCCTTCAACAGTTTGCGCTGCTTTTCCAGCAATTGCATTTTCATTCTCGTTGCTGTCGACATTGATGTTGATTTTGATGTTGTAGACCGTCCCTCTGACTCGTTTTCCTCAACAGCAGCCGTCTCCTGTGGTTCCTCTATCCTTGGAGTTGGTAGTGGATCTCCCTTTTGATCTACGAAATCACCGGTAAGAGAAATATATTTTTCTTTTGCTTTGTTAAATTTTTCCATCGCTGCCCGGATCACTGTTCTTCTTTTTTTGGCGTCGATGGTTCCTTGGGCGACCTCACTCAATGTCACAACCTCTTTGCATAGAACTTCCACCCGTTTGACATACCCTTCTCTACAATCTTCGCAAACCCATCTACCTAGCTCATCGGCCTGACTACTACTCAAACCTACACATAATAAGTGAAACCATTTTCTACATACCCCATCACAGTAGATCATTTCTTCGTTGTAGGGCTCCTGGCATATGTTACATGTAGCTCGTCTTCGGTGTTGCTGCTGCTGCGCCTGATGTTGTGCTGGAGGAGGAGTGGAAGGATTCCCTGGAGAATGTGTTACTGGCATCTTCGTACTTTATTCGTGGCGTGTGTAATTTTTAAAAATGTCACTTCTTTTTGTGACCATCAATTTATTTTTACCAACAGAAAGAAAACCGATTTTAAACAATCTAATTTTATTATCTTAAACGTAAAAAAACAAAATATTTTTTTCTTTTTTTCACAGAGAGCGTTTAAAAATTACAGTATCTTCCCCTCTTCCCAAGTCTGCCAAAACCCGTCTCTCCCAGTATCTGCCGTTGCGTCTCTTTTTTTGGCCCCGTGCCCGTGAAAATATACAGCTGCCAACCGAACAATAAAATAAATAGAAAATAGCTTCGTTCAGTTAAGCAGCAGCCAGACCGATAACTAAGTTAAGTTAAAAAAGTTTAGGGTTTATGCCAACTAGTTGGAGATTTTTATGACACATATTATTTGAGTTTTTTTTAGGTACATGTCAGCTGTAATGTAAAACAAGTACCAATTTGTTTGCTAAAACCTTTGGTATCTCTTTCTGATTCTTGGATTTTCTTTTATTTGAAAAATATAAAAATATGCAATACTTTTTTTCTTTTTTACCTTTCTTAGCAAACATTTTACGAAAAGAATAACATAGGTAAGGTTTGGTTGTATGCGGTGATGCATCTGTAAAGTTCGAGAAAACTTTTCACTTGGATCTATTTGGATCCATTTAGCTTCCTAGTGAAGGGAAATGATTGGGTAAGGTATGGGAAGGTTGATGGCGCCTCTAGGTGGCAGGAACGAGACGTCGCATCTTTTTTTGGCTAGGCTTTGGCATTCGCATAGGAAGTGGAAGGTATCTTTCTGCGTCTCCTCTCCCTCACACCCTCTACATAAATCAAAAAAGCCGGTACCTATGGCCTGTACATCATTGATACAATATGGCCAATTTTTCTGCCTTCTAATTACCGTCAATGTCACAGTATGCTGGGAACCAACAGAGGGTAACCGTGTTGGTTTCGATGAGTAAACGGCATTGCTGTACCAATCTTGACTTTGTGACAGTGGCAGATATGGCCTTGATTGCTGCTTGGCTGTCGATAAATATACATACATATCTATGCATTTGACTTCCAAATTGTGGGAAGAAAAATCTTCAGAAATCACCAGTACTTCTGCTTGAAAGATATCTGGAAGCCTTATTGATTTTTCTAGGATTACAGAAAAAGATGCCAGACCCTACCTCCTCCCCAGTGCCAATATCTATGTAAATAGTGCTTGTTATGTTCCTGTGACCAAAGAAAGCCATTTTCCAGTTATTGCATTAGACTTAATGCTCTTTTTAACGCCAGTGCCCTCAACGAATATATCGAGAGAGGCTAGCGAGAGCAACGTTTCTAGGGCTGCAGTTTGTGTAGTCTTTATAAGACTTGCAGTAACTATACAAGCTATTTTTTTAATTTTTGTCATATTTTTAAGATTAGTAACCCTTTAAAGGGCTGGACACCATACCAAACATGCGTATGTTAATATTGGCCTTACAATGGCAGTGTTCATCCACAGAATGGTTTAAGAGCTTGGACCCCATCTTTTACCAAAAATTCTATTGTAAATAAAGGAGGCAACTGAGGCTTTTCTCTCTCTTTCTTTAATGTTTTCTTTTCAGTTTAAATTACAATCTAGAACCAGTCCAAGATATTTTCATAATTGGAATGTTTCGTTTTCTCGTGAGTAGAGCCAGTTCATCTTAAATGGGTTAACGTTAAATCCTCACTTACTGACCCAATTACTGAGCATATTAAGACCTTATTGTACAAGTTCACAAAGTGTGGGTACAAATTTTACTGAAGCCAATATAACGATGTCGTCTGTATATCCATGCAATGAGCTTTAATCCACTTACACTGAATTCTCATAGTAACATAATAAAGTTTTATATCAGTAATATATATATGTATATAATAATTTGTATTATTAAACATATCAACCACAGTATTGAGTTAAAATAAATATAAGTTATATTTATCATTGGGCAGGTTCAGACAAAATAAGGGACTTCATTTACAGTCAACTGCTTTCCTTGAACGTTAATTTTGACATAAAATAATTTTCTACAAAAAAAACTCCTCAGGCAAGCTGCAAGTCCATCTCGACTTGTATTTTGTATTTTAAATAAATATTACTTATTCCTTAACTAATTTGACAAGGAACCCTTTTGCATAAAACATATAATGGAATAGAGAGGAAAAATAAATAAATTGCGGAGTAATAAAGTTCATCTTTTCGTTAATTAAACAATCATGATTAGCCATCATTTTGACATAAGTGAAATTATCTTGACAGTTAGGGATCTTTTTTTTTTGACTAACCTTCTATTCTACTATCCAATAAAGTTGCCTTATTTGGAAGCCCATTTGTTGGCAGCTAGCCAATCAGATACTTAAAACTTGTCTTACTTTCAAGTCCCTTATGTCGTCTGAATCTGACCCATTATATTTTTAAAATAACCGTGGTAATGAAATACCTAGGGTTATTAAATAGCCTGGGTTACAAAATAACCTTGGTTAAAAAAAACACCTTTGTTAAAAAATAATTTGGGGTATTAAATAACCTGACCAAAGCACTCAAAAACAAAAAAGCGGAAGGCTAAACAGCATTCCCGCAGAATTTTTGCAAGCGCCAAGTTCATCGAGCGTATTGCTGCAACCGCTTACAGGTGCAGCATGGGTCTCTAAACGCTCCCCCGATGAGTTTTAAAAAGGTAATGATTGTCAAGTTCTCAAAAAAAGGAGACTTGATGAAGTGCAAAAACTGGAGAGGTATTTGCGTCTTGCCTGCAACCGTCAAAATACAACCTCAACACCTCGCGGATCGTCATCGAACAGTGCATCGAATATCGATTACCACTTTACCTGCTGTTCATCGGTTTTTAAAAGGCTTTTGGCAGCATCTGGCATTTATCTGGCTTTCCCGAATAAGCTCATCTGTTATCAAGGCGACTTATGATGGGTCTAAATGTCAAGTCTTACACCGAGGTAGGTTGTCGGAGGAGTTTGAAGTCCAAATTGGAGTCAGGCAGGGTTGCATATTGTCACTAATTCTTTTCTTATTGGTGATCAGTGATGTGCTGCGGACGGACTTGAAAAGAAACGGAGGAATAAGATGGACTCTGACAACATACCTAAAACATCTTGATTATGCAGACGTATGTATGTATATTTGCTGTCTTACAAGATAATGGATCTCCATCAAATCGCAACAAGGGTAAAGAGAGAAGCAGAAATAGTGGGGAAAAACTAAGATGCTCAGCATCATAACCTCCCCTCATTATCTGTGGTAAACATTGTACAGCAACCATTAGAAAAAGCAGAGTTGTCAGTATCTTGGAAGTATAGTCTCTACCGAAGGAATCGAACAAGATATCGCTAGCCGTATCGGGAAATCTAATTCTGCTTTCAGGATGTTGTCCAATGGAAAATAACATCAACGACTACCAGGAAGCTGCAGAACTTCTTTAATAGGTATCTACAAAAAATCTTACGGATTTTCTGGCTCAATCGTTTATCTAATGTGGAACTACATAGGATAACGAGTCAGCAACCCATTGAAACTATTATACAAAGGCGCAAGTGGTAGTGCTTAGAAACCTCATAACTTACAAGAACAAATTCTGACACAAAAATTTTTCATTAATTTTGTAGTCTCTGGTACCAACGAACAAATTGATGTTTTCTAGCAAATGAGTACTCGAATTACTCTTAAAGTTGATAAGCTCTCGTTTCGAATAAATACAAAGAAATATTTTTAAACTCACCACATGAAGAAAGTCTTGCCATATCAAAGGCAATTCGGCTATTCTCTGATTTGGCGGCAAAATATTTGAATAATCTATCCATTGAAGTTTATGTTCAACAGGTGGAGCTTTTTGATGTTCAAAATAATACTACAAGAAAAAGTAATATGACGTTAAAATTGGTTTCACTTGAAAAACAGCAAATATACTTACTTTGACAGGATTGTAAGTATCAGCTTTTCTTAAATACCTAATATGGTCTCGCAGGCGTCTTGGTTTCTTGCCACATGTTAAAGTTCTTGCAATTCGTTCACATACAATGTACATGGGAGTTTCCCGACGAGACGTGCAATTTTTCTTAAGGGCATCGTTGAAAAATCTCTCAAGACCCATTGCAATGAGGCTAGAAAAAATTTTATTTAAGTTTAAGTTTATAAATGGGCATGAAATTATGGCCTTACATTGATTCGGCAGGTGCAAAGGTATGAAAACTTATTTTTTGCGCAGCAAAGGGAATTTTCGGCATATAATCTGGATACATTATTGCTGGACTGGAAAGTAATTTTTTCATAATTCGGGGAGAAAAACGGGATACTTGATAGTTTGTTCGGGATCTGAAAGAAAAATTCATTGAAAGCTTAAAAAATAAACTTCCATTTTTATAATCATGGAACTTACACTCTTCTCATTTCTTTATATATGAACCTATACAAAAAAGTAACGATTACTCATTTACAACATTTTTAGGAAATTTTCTCTTTATACTCACTTCATCATACGAGAATTTTCTTCTGAATCTACCTCCAATTCCTTTTCCCATTCCTCTACTAATTCCAATGCGGGCTTCAAATTCCAAACAGCAAATGCAGAATTTTCTTTAGCTTTTTCATCCAATTCCAAGAGCATTTGTTTCTGTGGAGCTGCATGCTTCCACAAATCTGGATGCGAATAGGTTTGAAAAAAATTCTGCGTACAGAATTGCACATGAATCCTCAGCTGTTGCTGAAGAATCTGATATTGTTGGTTGGTAAATCCAATGGGTTCATCGCACAAGTTCATTTCCTGGATATTTGCGTGCTTGAGCTTTTCAAATTTATGAACATATTCACTTCGAATCAACCGTTGTGCGGGAATATACTTGTCTCGTGGCCATGCCGGGACACTTTCCGTATTTGGCAAGTCAGTTGTTGGTACGATGTTTTGGGCTAAAACGACACGATTTGAACTAGCTGCTGGGTCAGTGTAAGACACTTCGAATGAATCATTGACATGAGATGATGGAAGAACTTGTGGGGTGGTTATATATTCAGGACAGGGCGCCATGTGATCAGTTGTTTTGATGAAAAGTCCATCATTCATTGTGCGGGGCCTTTGTGGTTCTGCTTGGGGTGTGGACATGACTCCCGGTTGAAAAGTGAATTCATGAGCCTGTACAAAGTTTGCGTGACGTGAAAAACTGGTATCAGCCATAGTCTCTGTTTGGGTGGTGTTAACTAAATCCAGCTGATGGTTGGCTATATTCATGGAATTGTCTGGCGAATTTTCCTTAGAAGAAGCCGTTCTATTGTTTTCTATGAATTTCTTTGGAGTCTCAAGCTCGATGCTTTCCATACAGACACCTTCATTTAGAAGACCTTCAAATAGTTCCGCTACCAGTTCGGTAAGCTCTTTTTTTGAAATATTTACATCACGAAGCTCTTCTGCATCAACTGAGACAAACATCGAAAAATAGAACCAAGCAAATATGTGAAGGTAAAGAAAAATCAACTTACATGGAACTTTTTCCGCTGCCACATACTCCGGATCATTTACTGGATCATCATCATCTCCAACGAAGCTATTATCTAAGATAAATGTACAAATTATCAATAGCCATCAGATGCTATAGTTCATGACTCACTTAGAGGCTTTGAAAAAGTGTTAAGAAACTCCATCCATTCCTGATCATTTCCATACATTTCGGTGTCCCCCACATCAAGATGGTCATCAGGTGGAATGAATTCTGATTGGAGATCTTCAATTGTGGTCTGCTGAAGGCAGAACTTTGACCTAGTTCTGGTTGCAATTATTTCATCGCCACCAACGGCTTCACCTTCAATTTCACGGGGAACCTTAAAAACCCCATCATCGGAGAACTTTTGTGGGGATTCCTGAGATTGATGAGATTCCATTGGAGTTCGAGGTTGCGATTCCATATCAGATGAAGTCAAATTTGGATCATCATCGGACTATTGCATAAATAAATATTTTAATAAAAGAGAAAACAAAAAAAGAAAAGATAAAATCACTCACAGCAAAGTCTTCATCCTTAAATGTGTATTCTTCGTCTTCTTCATCGGAATGTAGATCTTCTTGAATAAGGGTTGCTATTTCTGAGGGCTGTTGCTCCATGAGGGAAGGAAGAGCTATTAATGGTGGTTTATTCAATTGACGAGCCTTAGCGCGAGTAAGTTTTGGAATAGATGGATCAATATCATTGACCAAAACTGCAGCCGCTTGGATTTTTTCAGCTTCTTCTTTCTCTCGTGCTAACTCGTCTTCGGCTTTGAGTGTTATAAATGCGAGAACATGGTCATTGGCTACTAATTTCTAAATAGTTTTTTTTTTTTTTTTGTCAAATAATATATATTTTAGTCAAGGTGTTTTTATTTAGTAAAAGATATATTCAATTTTGTTTACCTTAATAAGTTTCTTCATTTCGCCCGACGATAGATTGTTCATTTTTGCAACACTTCGAAGTTTCTTTTCAATTGCAGTTGCACTCTCATCTAACTTTTCCTCGTCCTCATCCTCATCGGTGGATATGGATCTTTTTCTAATAAACAAAAGAAAATAAAAAATATAGTTGAAAATAGTAGAAGGAACCGAATTTAGGAAAAAAATACCTTTTTCTTCCTTTGGGTGTGCATTTTTGGGTCGAGTCAATGGAAGATGATCGTTTTTTACTTGCAGAATTATTTGGCATTATTTATTTGTTTGTGGTAAACTGTTTGTTATTAAATGTTTTCATCAATTTCATAGAGAATCATTAATTTAATTGTTAAATTGTTTTTAAAAATTCACAAAACACCATTGCACTGCGGCAAAATGCTAAATTGGAAAGCACGTAACGTTAACGTAAAGCAATAAAATGTCAAAAAGTAAAAACGAACAGCTGATGGGTTCGTTCGTTAAGAAGAACGAATTTGCACAATTTCCAAATGACGTGTTCTTAGGAGGTATTTTACATTAGAAGTATATTTTTAAACAGTTGCAATGATTTAGAGTTTTATGATTAGGCTGCGGAAAGAACCAGATGTCAATTTTGAAATTGCAAGTGTCAAAAATTAATTTAATTCATTCGTTAGATTTTGTCTGTTTTTCAGTTTTAAAAATATAAAATAATGCATTGTTTCGTTACTTACAAAATGCAAATTAATTTGGTTTACTGATTGAAATAAAGTAAAGACTTAGTTACTTAAAAATGTATTTAATATTTTAATTTGTGAAATGTCATGCTAAAGGTGAAACCAAATAAAGTGATACATAATTGTAAAATTTGGGACTATCCCCAAACTTTTCATATATATTCAAATCAATTCTTTTCGATTGAACAATTTCCAAAAAGAATCATCAAAATAATTCTAATAATATATCAAAAATACCCGTGGCGTGATGGTTTCAAACCCTCCCCTGGAATTGACAAATCTTCCAAGAGTAATTTTTGTCATTAAAAGTGCTTTCTCGAATAATCCGTTCAGATTCGACGTATAAATTGTCATTTTGATGGATAGTATGTAGCTCAAGCTAAAATTTAGTGCAGGTTTTATTCTCCAAACTTCAAAAATCCAAAAACATTACGTAGAAAATACAATTGATCTTGTGGAAATTATTCTCCAAATCCCAAATTTGATGTTGTTGCCTCACGAGCATCACCAAATTCATTTTGAGGATGTACATTGAAGTTTCAAAACCTAAATTTTAATTTCGGGACCTTAATATTTCAAGACCTACCTTGATAATTGAAAATACGCCTTAATATTTCATGACCTCCCTTGATATTTCAAAACCTCCTTTGAAAGCTCCAGACCTCCATCGAGATTTCGAGAACTCCCTTTGTATTTCAGGACCTCCTTTGAAATCTCCTGACCTGCCTTGACATTTCAAACTCTCTCTTGATATTTTAAAATCTTCAGACCTCCTTTAATTTTTCAAGACCTACCTTGATATTTCAAGACCTCCCTTGGAAATGAGGAGAAAAATTTCATCAAAAATACAAATTAATTTAAAAAAAAATATGACTAACAGGTGTCAACAAGTTATAGCAGTTCATAGGAAGTACAAAAGACTTACCACCTGTGTATTCTTTACCACATTCGGTTTGCCTATGCAAATACGCCATGTGAATCCACTTTAAACGAAAACAGCTTCTACTTTTTGACAGTTTACCCTCAACACTTCGGATTCAATAGTCACGAACGGACCAAATTCTCTTGTCTGTTGTTCGTTCTGCAACAAATACAAAATAACAAAAGATCGATTTTACTTTTTGTATTAAAACTCAATATTTTTCACAAAAAATAAAATTCTCATCATATCACTTAATAATAAAAACAACAATGTCCCATTAAAAGATGATTACAATAAATTAATCAAAGTGGACAAGTACCACTTCGACAAATTCAGAAAATTATGGTTGCTTTCTTCAAACTTCAATTTAATCGAATTGTGTTAGTCCTTCCTTAAATCATAACAATATTCTTTTTGTTAAACTGTTGCATAAAATATTAAGAATGTTCAATTAATTCTATAACAGAACAATACAAGTGTATAAATCAAATTATTACTACTGCTAAAGAGTAATAACATACAAAAGAATAATCAAAGTCCTTCCTATGGATACGATTCGAGTAAACAATTATTTTGAGAGCAGACAACATCAAACATCAAAAATGGAAAAACTTTCGGGTGTTATGATTATAATTATCATCGGTGGGGGAGTCTTAACTTTTATCATGTTGTTTATATTTGCCAAACGACAAATTATGAGATTCACATTGAGATCAAGGCGTGGGCCTCATGTTCCAGTAGGAAATGATGCGAAAAAGGTTGTATTTCATTTAGCTTTGATATAGGTCATGGACTTAATTAACATTTAATTTTCAGGGTATCCGAAGGGAGATAGAGCGTCGACTCGATTGTATACAAAAGATCGCTCATGAACCAAAACTATTATGGGACGACGATAAATATATCCTAAAACCAGATCAACCATTGCCACCCTATTACTACCGCATGAAGGCTGTTGATGATATCAAAATCCTTGGTAAATTTATTTTTGATCACAATAAATCTTCTAATGCTTGACTATTTTTCTAGAAAAAGAAATAGCCAGATGCGATGGAAGTGTTCGTCATCCGTACGACAGTTTGAGAGCATTTCTTCTAACTACTCTGGCCTCAACATCTCTAAATGGTTCTGGACAACGATTGATCCATCAATTCTGCGATATGTACGAACATGCTCGTCATGATCCCAATGACTTCGGCAGTGAAGAATACGAGGCCTACCACAGACTGCTATTGAAGCTTCTCGACGCGTAAGAAACCCCTTTCTCTCTTAGCCTAACCTCGATCCAATTTATAAAAAAAAAGTATGATTTATGTTCTTCCCTTCCAGTGCAAAACAATTGAAATCCTTTTCAAATAGCCGCAAAACTTCACCCTCCCGTACACCAAAAAAACAAACTAAAATGCATTCCCTCTTAGATCCATCCCGTTTGCGTCCACCTCCACTCAGCACGGATCCTAATTCACCGGTAGTTGTGGGAGGCAGCGAACTAAGTGGTCAACACTCTAAAGTCAATCTAACATTAGGCCTGCATTCACATCATATTCAAGATCAAGACCAAGAGCGAGAGAATGTACGAAATCGCAATAGAAATATTCCACCTAGTAGCGGCAGCGGCGGCGGTGATGAAAACGAAATTTTAAGCGTAAGCGTATCAACCTATCACGATAATAGTTCAAGTGTTGTATGATTGCGATTGAGGGAGATTTTTCAGCGTATCTCCTTATCACCATCGTGGATACCAAAGTAAAATTTTGTGATGCATGCCTGGGCCTACAAGAAAAGAGAGCGGTCTTGATGATATAAAGATATAAATCCAAATTGTAGTAGAACTTATCAATTTTATTTTCTAAGGCCAATAACCTATATTTAGGCTTATTAGTTATAGTATAAATATTATTATGAAAATAACCTTAATGATATTAAAATATATAGAACTTGCTGAAAGAAAACAAAAATGAATTAATTTATTGTTTAACTTGTTTCAAATTTGGAAATCATCGAATTGCTTGTGGTAGTGAGAAAAAGTTTCCGTCGAACCCATCTCGCATTACCCAAAAGAAAAAGGCTCGGAAAGTCCTTAAGAATTGGCAAAGACCAGGGCACCCATCTCATTTTGATTGAAAACTGTATAACGTCTTTGGTCACATGATGAATTCCCGTCGATCATCGAAATCAAGAGTTGGTAGCTTTGAGATCACCTGAAACTTACTGCGGACTTCACATGTTGCTATTTTGCGTCGGGTGTTCTATCACCTGATAGTCTTCGTCGCTAAGAGCAGTGTCTCTACCTTAAAATAGTAAGAGCCAACAATTGATCACCATAATAAATAAAATTGAAACAAAAACCAAATTCATTTGATTGTTTTGTTTTATTCAATTCAAAGCAATACAAAATAAAACTTTCGAAAAAAGAACACACTAATAATACAATACGAAATATTACAACTGTCCAAGCATAGGTTTTCGACCGGGCCATGCTTCCTTGGCGTATTTTTTCTTCTGCGGTTCATTGCTATTCTCCAGCACTGAATGATCTTCAAAGCGTTGTACTGAAATATTTCAAACACAAAGTTAAAAGTGTTTAAATCAATAATAGAAAAATTAAACTACCATTTCCTCCTGCTGGAAAGGGAATTTTTCGCTTAGAAACTGCAGGCTCAGCAACAGTTGGTGTTACATCCGGAGCAGGGTTTGGTAGAAGAAGTCCCAATTTTGTACCCATTGCAATTGGTGTTATGTCAAAATCATTGCCACTATTCAAACGACTAGAACTCTGATCATGAGCTTCGGGAAGGTCTTGATACAATTGTGGGGTATTCGAAGTCGGATGCATATGTTTCATATCGTTTGCATTAGAGTGATTAACGAGACTTGAGGATATTCCAATTTGATTGGGCTCGAAGCGCATACGTTTGCTTGGCACAACCGTTGTCTGGACAAGATTACGGAAACGTCCTACATTCGGATCGACATCTTCGGGATTGATAACAATTTCTTCTTCGTTGAAAGTAACACTTCGGCGTTTTCTTTGTGATTTATTCGCACTCTTATATTGATATACAGAGAAAAAGATTATGAAGAACAAGAAGTAAATATGTACCTAAATGGAATTTGATTTACCTTTCGAAGACTATCGTCAGTTATTCCCAACATTGATATTCTTCGATTATGAGCAGTGTTGTATTCGGTAAGGTTCTAAAAATACATAAATTTATCAAATATTTTGTGGATTGTATGTAAATTTTACGTCTAATTCCGTTTGACTCTCGGGTAGGCCCAGCAATGCCCCATCACTGGATTCATTCAGTGGAAGATCTTCTATGATGCTTGACCTATGACCCGCTGATGGTCTTTCTCTGAGAATATATTGTCGCGTTGATGCTCCAAAATGAAACGTCATATTTATTTGTAATTGAGTTGGTTTATTCGATTCTAGACGCAATGTGCCGATATAGGTGCCATGAGCTGGATCGAAGAAGAAAGTCAGTAATATGAGTATAGTTTCGCTAAAAACCCTATGGAACTTATTCTATTCTTGTTTAATCAAAAATAAAAACTTTGCACAACTACTTTAAAGTTAATCTGCCAAACATATGGCTTAACTAGTTCACTTACTTGATCCCAAATCAACCAAGTAGGCTATATTCAAGTGCTTGTGATACACAAACGCTGCGTGTACTCTAGAGCACGATGCATGATCAATGCAAAAATCATTCATTTGGGCATTACGACCAAATAAGTAACATTTCTTTTCATCAACCATAAGCTTTTGGACTAATTTATCCTCCTTTAAAACATCTAAATGCAGCCCAGTTGGTGGCTTCCCGGCCCTAGAAACATAATATCACAAAACAAATTTTAGCGCAAATAGGTACTAAATTTTATATATTAAAATCAAGATATTAAACTAACCAACTAGGAATTTCATAACTGCTTGCCATTGTTTTAACTTTTATTATTAAAACTTTGTTATTTTAATCAATTTTCTAGGTGAAACTCAAAATAATAAACAAATTAATATTTATTTTTCATTTTCTTTACTAAGGTGCATTTTGATTTTCTTAAGAAATGACATTTGATGTGACAGCATGGATGAGAAGTGTTATCAGACGGCAAGAATTCAAATCCACGGGACAGTTGACCTATTAATTAAGGTCATGCTACATTCGAAATTTTTCGTAAGACGTACGAAATTTAATAAACGTACCTTTCTTAAATTTTGACTTCATTGAAAACTTCTTGCAAACATAAGAATTTAAAAAATAAGCTAGAAGGTATATAAATGATTGTGAACAAATGTAGTTCTTTTTAAAGCATCAATCACATATATTTATTGGTTTCAGGTGACATCTGTCAATTGCTGTCATTACAAGTCGTCGCCCGAGAAAATTATTGTCGTATGTAGCATTTCGTAATGTTTGGGAAATCGCAATCAAAGTTTAAAAAATCATATCTTTGATACGGCTAAGTAGAATTGTTTGAAATTTGAACCATTTGTTCAGAACGAATTAAGTTTTATTTTTAAAGCAAAATATAAAGTTTGCATCCACTATAACGAAAATAGAAGCCAATTTAGTAAAATATCATTTTGTCGTATGTTACATTTTTACTAAAAACGTTTGTCTTTCATACACATACGACAAAAATATTCACATTCGACAAACATTTACCCAAATAATAAAGTTTCATCACGTAATAAAACGGACAAAAAAAAACAGTCTTAGTGGGTTTGAAACAAAAAACTAAAATAAAACCAAAAATTGTTTGAACATGAAACATAAACTCCATTTTTATTTTCTTGTAAACAAATAAACTTAACAAAACATTAACAAAACAAAAACAAAATAGGAACTATATAAATAAATCACAAATTCATTCAACAAATTAAAAAATAAATAAATTCTTATTCTTAAAATGATATTAATTAATAATATTGATAAAATACATAGAAAAAATTAAGACGGTGCTTATAACTTAAAAATTGCTCGATAATAAGCTTTGTCTTCATCAGGAAGATATGGAATCATACTTTTAATGTCTGCTTTCTTTTTTATATCAATTGCTTTCGCTGAAGCGCTTCGCAGTTCTTTTCGCCAAATGAGATCATTATTTACTATATTTTGAGCAGATTTTTTACCTTTTGTTTTTTTTATTAAACTATTATAAGTATAAAAAGATTCATTAAAAGAAAATTTGCACCCAAGCTTAAATAAATTATTTTTACTGTAAAACAAACTTTTTACTTTAAAATATTTAATGGTTTGGAATGACAAGTTACTTGCTTTTAAAGCAAAGTTTTTAAAATCTGGTCCGTTCATTTGCAATAACTTCAATGTGACGTTGGGATAATTCATATTTTTTAGTATTCTTATCAATGAAATTTGACTAGGAATCTCGACGTTTCTTAAATGCCTTTCAATCACGCTATGAACAGAATCGACATCTTGCAAGCACGAATGACCCGGCTCACAATACTTTTGCACTATTTCTTCAATTCCTGGGTGGTCATGCAAAAATTGTAGTATTGCTGTCGAATTCAAACTATTTCTATTTTGCGGTACGCAAGAATCGCTCCATAACGTTAAAATCTTGAGACTAGGATGATCAGCCATTACTTTTGACAAAATTTTAAATAACGCACTGGCTATATCGTTGCCAGAACGCCCACTCAGTGTTTCGTTCCAAATAGCACAATATGTATTTTTTTTGTAGCCAGGGACAATAAGAGTTCCCGTTAGATTATATACGCACAACTTTCTTTTATAAAAAAAGTTAGACGTATACATTTTTGGGAGTGTAAATACATTTTCTAAATCGTAGAATAAAACAGCAGAGTTAGGGTCAATACTCTGCAGGTCTTTTTCACGCTCGGCCCTTGTCAATCTTTTTTCGTTCAAATGGTTTTCCATTATTTGTTTTTCTGCTTCTGTGGCATTATTTCTATTTGCATTTAGAAGTGAGCATTTATCACACAGATCCTTTTTGGGTCTATGGAAAGACAAGTTAAAGCATGTATTAAATACATTTCGATAAATATATATAGTAACTGGATCATTTACAGTTGTTTTGTATATGTCATACATTTTTTGCAAGCTTAAATGTGCCTCTAGATATTGCCTAGAAGTTGTCGATCGACAATAGTGAGAATCAATAACAGCAAAACTGGATATATGCTCTTTCACAGCATTAATACGACTTTCTTCAGTTGCTTTTTTTCCTCTTTTGGAAATATGGGTTTTAGATTCGGCGCTATTTTCTTCATAATATTTAGCAAAAAAATAATAAACAGTTCGTTCTGATATATCCAATGTGTTCAAAAAGTATTTTTTGCAAACTTGTAAAACTCTGCCTTCAACTTGAAAAAAAAAATGAAAACTTGCCTTTTTTCTAGGAATTTCATCTTTGTTCTTGTTCCTCCTTCTTTTAACATCTGTTTTTTTTATGAAGTTACCATAAAATATTTTTTTTTCATCCGAAGTCAAACTCCAAAAATTTGAATGAATGTCGCACCTGCGTTCATGTGAAATATTTTGTGTGCATCCATAAAAACACGTGATAGGACATGTTGGTTTCAAAGTTCTTCCTTCTTTTTGAACACCTTTGTTGCTTGTAAATGGTAAACCTTGTTCACGGAGTTTTTTTCTTACATTTTGTTTCCAGAGCGACGGGTTGCGTTTTCGTTTCCTTGTCGGTGTTTGTGAATCGCTGCAAGCTGTTAAATAAAGGTTATTGTTACAATACTGTAATGTAAACTTTGATTTAGACTCTAAAAATAATTACAAGATGAACTGTAGTCCGATGGTAAACTTCGTTTTACCATTAGGTTGGAATGAGATGTTGGAGTTTCAATTATATGGCCTGCATTCTCATAGAACGATCTGAGGGCAGAGTGCTCAATTTTATTCGGCGAAAAGGTTGGATCATTATCTTCGTCATCATTTGAAAAGTCGACGGTTGATATCGTTTCATTTAAAATTTCATCACTCATTCTATTGAAGTTAAAAATAAAAATTTAAATTATTATAGTTGAGTTTTAAGTCACAATACTTACGCAATAAGTTCTGTTGGTAATTCCGGCGGAGATGACTCACCCGAACCGCACGACATCCTAAAGTCGACTGAAGTTTCTCTGTCTCTTAACATATCCTCATAGCACATACGACAATGATATACCGTAACTTGAAAAAGAAATTGTCGTATGTGCAGGATTTTTAACACATACGACAATAATTTACTGCAAGATCAAAAACCGAGTTTACAATAGAAAAAATGTCGTATGTGCAAAAATTAAACACATACGACAAAATAAATACCCAAACGCATTCGACCTTGCACATGCGACAAAATTAATACAAATTATCTCTGTAACTAAGATAGATATTAAAACGCGGAAAACAGCATTTGAAAGATTATTTTTTGTTTGTCAAAACCGCATTAAAACCTGAAAATCGCTTTTTTTCACATACGACAATAATTTTCTCAGGCGACGAAGTGCATTTGAACAAAGCGTTCAAATTATTGAAACTTTATACAAAAGTGTTATTCAAAAGTTGCTATTTTTCACGCATATCACGTCATAATCTACCTACTACATAATACATTTACAGCTACAAGTACAAGTGTTGATGGTGATCCCTAATCATGATTATGCAACTCGAACATCGTACTTCGCGGACAAAAGTCTGAAACAAAATTAGTCCGGGGAAGGCTCAAACGAATAAACCCCGAACTTGAGGCTTTGATGTTCCCGAGGAGTGTGAAAAAGTTAAGACTTACTTCAAAAGAATCAAATCCAAAGAATCATTCCGAGACAGCCAAATGATTGATATTATTTTCACACTTAATAGCAGAGTCCAAATTTTTATAATGAAATAAGTGTATTTTTGATTAAATTATCAGCTAGGCTCTACATATTGGAGTTCTGAAATTCACTTTTATCGAACTTTCGTTCGCGTTTTATTTGAGAGAACGCATATTTAAAACGATCTCTCAAGACACGAATTGTCTTCTATAAAATATCAAATAAAACAAATTTCTTTCCAGACACATTCAGAAACTAGACTTCGACACCAGATTTTTTCCTAACCGATATTTAGAAACTGCTTACCGCAAAATACAGCAAATCAACAACTACATTATGTGATGTCATGTGCCTATGTGAACACAGAACAAATAAAAACATAAGAAATTATAAAAATTATGACAGTGAAAAAATTGTTTATTGACTGATGTATTCGAAGTTATGAAATCGATCGAATAATAGAACCCTGAAAACAATGGCATTCGATTTTCAATTTCGATTTAGATTTAATTTCACTCAGTTTTGGGAACCTATAGATGTATACTTTTAAAACCGAAAAATAAATCGAACAGTCGGACCATAAAACACAGTTTTTGTGGAAAAAGTATCTCTAGCTGTCAAACTTCGATTGGAGTAGAGATGTAATTTGAAAAACTTCTACTAATGAGTACTATCTCTGATGATCTGACCCGTTTTATACACACGTTTTTCTTAAATTAACTTTAACAATCCTTCTAACAGAAAGTTGAAGAAAAGTAGCATTTTTAGCTAGAAGAAACATAGACAAAGCTTTTGCTAGTCAAAAACCGTAGTTTTATTAAACCGACAAGCACTAAAGAGCATAAAACATATTGTTTGGTCATGTTTAAGGCACGTTTTACCAAAAAGTAATAATTTTTCAAAACATGTAGGTTTCATTTAATTTACCCAAAATATTGATATAAAAAGTAATGCGTTTCTCGTCGCGTTTATTGTGTTTAGCCAGTTCACAAGTTTTGCATTCACTGGTTCAATGAAACGAGTATCGAATTTTCCATACAAAAATTCTCTGTTTTGACATTTCTCAGCCGTGCCGTGCTTTTTGTATTTGTAGTGAAAAAATAACTTCAAATGTATAAACGTGGATTTTAGTGCGGATCGTGGTTTAGCAAATTCTTTTTTATTAAACTAAATTAAACCAAGACCAATTGAAATCTCTTCTAGATTTTCAATTTGTTACTCACAATAAACAAAACTCATATTACTAATAATGTCGAAACGCTCTCAGCCAGCTTGGCAACAGCCCAATTCTCAAGAACGACCCAAATTAAGACTTTACAATAGTTTAACACGACAAAAAGAAGAATTCATTCCTTTAGACGGTAATAATGTTCGGTGGTATAGCTGCGGTCCAACCGTATACGATGCATCTCACATGGGACATGCCAGGTAAGCACAACAGAAGCACCTTTTTTTTAGTCAATCTCCAACAGCCCTATCACAACCCATCGTCGGCGTCGTTGCTGTCGTCGTCGAATGACTAATCACTGCAATTAAATATCATCATCAATTCTTCCCAGGTCTTACATATCTTTCGATATTCTTCGACGTGTTCTTTCTGATTACTTTGGCTACAATATTCAATATGTCATGAACATTACTGATATCGATGACAAAATAATAAAGCGTGCCCGACAAAATTATCTCTACGAAAAGTACAAGAAGAATGTTGGAGATGTGACGGCTGTGTTGGCTGACCAGCAAGCGGAGATGTGACGGCTGTGTTGGCTGACCAGCAAGCTGTTCTGGAAGATTTTCAGAAAACTTGCGAAAAGAACACCGACCCTGACAAGAAAACCATGCTTGACAAAACGCTAGCAAAGATGAATGCAGCTGTGGAACAGCTTAAGGCAGCCGTCTTGACTGGTGTTGCGGATAAAATAGAGGAAGCTAAATTGAATTATTTGGCCGAAGCTAAAGATCCAATTGCTGAGTGGATGGATAAGAAAGAAGGCGATCAGGTGACCGAGAATTCCATATTTGAGGCATTGCCTAGTTACTGGGAGGATGAATTCCATAACGATATGCGCGCGTTGAATGTAAGTTACAAAAACAATATTAATACAAACACAGGTCAAAAACCTTTTGAAACTTTTAATTCTATAAATAATTACACGTCGAGTTACGTGGAAACAAAACGGGTTCAATTTGAATTTCTTATCGCTATCACAATTCAAAAGAATTCAAAATTTGAAAAGCTTCAAATGAGGTCAAGGTAAACTAGTTTAGAAGCAAAATGATTTATTCATAAAATAGAATAATGAAAACCGCAATTAAAACGTCGCAAATAAATGTTTTTTTTTTTTTGTGTGTAGTTCTTTGCACAAACGTTGGAAATTATACAAAGGTATCATGTTTTCTGAATGAAAATGAATTACGTACTAACAATACCTTAAACCTTTTCTCATTTGAAAAATCTAAATTCGTACAACCAAGATGTAAGCACAGGACCTTAAAAAATATAAATAAAATTTGCTTTTAATCGCGCAATTGTTTAAATCGCATGTAATAAGTTTCTCAATATGGAAATTCCCATGATACACTTTTTCATGTTTTGTTTTTGAATTTTTCTGATAGGAATTTGCAAATACTGGAACCTGGTTTGTTATATTTTTAGGAATTCAAATAGAGTAATTAATGGTTATTCCAATGTTGCTGATTTGACCAGATATACATATGTACGTTTTTTAATATAGGGTCTTTTATCTCAAAAGTCCGATTGCGCAAAATTTCGAATTTTAAGTACATTGGTTGGGTCGATAAACTTTTAGACGTTCTTGTCATTTTTAAACAGGCAAACCATAATTAGTTGGAGTTTAGTTTCAAATGAGGCTAGAAACACGAATGTCACACACTGATCTTCACCTATCCCGATGGTCGTACCCGTGGCATGATGGTTATTGCTTTGGACTGTCATGCCAGAGGCCTTGGGTTCGATCCCTGCCTATGTCATCTAAAGTTTTTATCACGGGTACTGCCTCTTGCGAGGAATTGACAAATTCTCCAAGAGTAATTCTAAAACTGTAGGTCCCCTCCGTCCCTGACAACAGTACTCGCACACGGGAATGGTTGAGGGTTGTAAGTCACTAGGCCCTAGTTCTCAACGGACTGTTGCGCCACCCAATTTATTATTTCATACTATCCCGATGGTCTTGAATGCATTAATCTACGCCATTTCTTCACCATAATTATTAACTTCTACATTATCGAGTACCATAGAATGTGCCACATAGCACTTTCCGAGACGCTTCCTATTCCCGCTAAACGAAATCCACCTAGCTTAGTTTTTTTTTTTGTATAAAGAGATAGTACACTTCATCTGTTTTCAGGAAGATTTCGTATCTGGCTTTTCTTTCGGTGTCATAGAGCTTTTTACAAGCACTTAAGTCTAGGATCCGTAAGTCTCCTTAAGTTATGGTGGGATTCTGGATTTTATAATTTTGACAGACACTTCACCTGTGTATTCCCTCTTCTACTTTTAATATTGACTTAGAGTATTTGAATCAATGTCCTACTGCAAACTCATTCCCTTGTAACCTGAATAATGTACAGCTTTAAATTTTGTTGATCTCGGTGAAGGAACAAACTGTTCCTAGAAAAGATTGTCCTCTGCTTGGCGTTCTAGAGTCATGGATAGTTTTCTCCGACACTAGGTTAAATGAGACGGATGACAGGCTAGACTACGATCTTGTCAGAGCCCATTATTGATGTTGATTGAACTGGATAGCAATCCGGGTGTTTTACTGTTTTTTTTTTTTCTAATAATAGTGAATTCTCTCGTGGCCTCGTATAGTTCTATAGGCGACCTTAATGTCTATAAATAAATCGCAAAAATAAAGTCGTCTTACAAGTAATTTAAAAATTATTTATATTTTCAAAAACCAAACGTTCTCTTTTTCTGAGACCAATTAACATTGAAACAAAATTTTCAGCATTCATATTTATGGCTTAATTTCTTATTTCTTTCGAATTCTTGTTGCAAAACATCTTTTAAAGTTGAATTTAGAATGTATTTCTCGTTGTAATGAGGCAGTTTTTTTTAGTCGAAGTTACCCAGTGTAGTAGAATTGAACGTTGCATGTTAAAAAAAATTTTAGGAATGTGATTCTGTTTCTGACTTTAAGCCAAACAAATAATAAAATAGTCGAAGTAACCCAGTGTAGTAGAATTGAACGTTGCATGTTAAAAAAAATTTTAGGAATGTGATTCTGTTTCTGACTTTAAGCCAAACAAATAATAAAATAGTATAGAAAAATATACATATTGATACAAAAATAAGTCATGAAACGCTACTCCCTAATCTATAATAATAGATAAGCAGATAGTTTAGAACACATTCAAAAAAGATTTAACAGAAATTCAATACGTTTATTTAATGAATCACTTTGTTTTTTTTTTTTTTTTTTTTTGTTTCATAATAATCTCCCAGTAATTTTATTGCCATAAACGTTTTTTTGTTATTATTCGATTAATTAATCGTCATAATATAATATGTACATGTCTATAGATTGGGTACAAAAGTTAGTTCGTTGTAATTCCGGAACTAACCTTACTCAATAGACATATTGTTAGGGAATGGGAGATATTTTAGTTGTTATAGTTTTAATTAGATAAGTAACATCGTAAATATGACGAACATGTCTGAATAACATTTAAGTGAATATACAGCTATTATAGCCGAAGTAATAGGAGCAGAACTTAATTTTTGTTAATTTTATATTGAATCGAATAATTGTATTACTTTTTCCTTTTCATATTTTTTTTTATTTATTTCTTAATCACGTTTTCTCCTAATCCACAGTAGGGTGCGGGTTCAATCAATGGAGTTGTAGCACCTAGTTTTGCTAACGAGTACGCCTCATTTCCCTTAACAGCGACTTGGCCAGGTACCCAATAAAGGGTGACATCTATTCTTCATACCAACTTCATTCAGTGCGTCAATACAATCCCACACTGTTTTCGAACTTATAGTGTAGAAAGTAAATACATTATTTGAATGCCACTTGACTGCCTGACATAATGGCTATGTTTTGATTATAATAGTTTGTTCAGCGCATTCTTTACTTCTGCTTGAAAAATTCTCGAGGACTGTCCCATTGTTATAGAAGTTTTAGTTCTTGTCCCAAAGATTTCTGCACCAGTCCCTTCAGCTGTTCATGACCTATCAGTGCACCACTTGATGAAATTTGCTCGAATTACTACACTACTTGATGACTTTGCTCGAATTTGTATCTTTTGATCATGCAATTTCTTGGGAAGTCGATAAGATTTGTTCCCAGTCCTTTTTTTAGCAAATCTCATTATTGCTCCCGTCGCAGCTCTATCAATAATCGTGTGTAGAGAAGATAGGTGTAGGATAACATCTCTCATTGCTCCAATAATGCATAAACGAGAACCTTTGTATTTATTATTTCCCTGTTGTTTTTAATTTGGTTCTACTACACCATGCAATTGCAAAAGAAGTCATGATGGGTCTTAACATCTAATTAATATGATCTGCTCCCCCAAGATCTGCCTGCAAGTCCTTTGTGACTTTTCCAACTGCTATCTCGGTGTGTTTTTCCATAAGAGTCAATGTTATTTCTAGATAATTTAAATCGATGCGATAACCATTTGTACTTACTTTACTTTACTTTACTTTACTTTACTTTACTTTACTTTACTTTACTTTACTTTACTTTACTTTACTTTACTTTACTTTACTTTACTTTACTTTACTTTACTTTACTTTACTTTACTTTACTTTACTTTACTTTACTTTACTTTACTTTACTTTACTTTACTTTACTTTACTTTACTTTACTTTACTTTACTTTACTTTACTTTACTTTACTTTACTTTACTTTACTTTACTTTACTTTACTTTACTTTACTTTACTTTACTTTACTTTACTTTACTTTACTTTACTTTACTTTACTTTACTTTACTTTACTTTACTTTACTTTACTTTACTTTACTTTACTTTACTTTACTTTACTTTACTTTACTTTACTTTACTTTACTTTACTTTACTTTACTTTACTTTACTTTACTTTACTTTACTTTACTTTACTTTACTTTACTTTACTTTACTTTACTTTACTTTACTTTACTTTACTTTACTTTACTTTACTTTACTTTACTTTACTTTACTTTACTTTACTTTACTTTACTTTACTTTACTTTACTTTACTTTACTTTACTTTACTTTACTTTACTTTACTTTACTTTACTTTACTTTACTTTACTTTACTTTACTTTACTTTACTTTACTTTACTTTACTTTACTTTACTTTACTTTACTTTACTTTACTTTACTTTACTTTACTTTACTTTACTTTACTTTACTTTACTTTACTTTACTTTACTTTACTTTACTTTACTTTACTTTACTTTACTTTACTTTACTTTACTTTACTTTACTTTACTTTACTTTACTTTACTTTACTTTACTTTACTTTACTTTACTTTACTTTACTTTACTTTACTTTACTTTACTTTACTTTACTTTACTTTACTTTACTTTACTTTACTTTACTTTACTTTACTTTACTTTACTTTACTTTACTTTACTTTACTTTACTTTACTTTACTTTACTTTACTTTACTTTACTTTACTTTACTTTACTTTACTTTACTTTACTTTACTTTACTTTACTTTACTTTACTTTACTTTACTTTACTTTACTTTACTTTACTTTACTTTACTTTACTTTACTTTACTTTACTTTACTTTACTTTACTTTACTTTACTTTACTTTACTTTACTTTACTTTACTTTACTTTACTTTACTTTACTTTACTTTACTTTACTTTACTTTACTTTACTTTACTTTACTTTACTTTACTTTACTTTACTTTACTTTACTTTACTTTACTTTACTTTACTTTACTTTACTTTACTTTACTTTACTTTACTTTACTTTACTTTACTTTACTTTACTTTACTTTACTTTACTTTACTTTACTTTACTTTACTTTACTTTACTTTACTTTACTTTACTTTACTTTACTTTACTTTACTTTACTTTACTTTACTTTACTTTACTTTACTTTACTTTACTTTACTTTACTTTACTTTACTTTACTTTACTTTGCTTTACTTTACTTTACTTTACTTTACTTTACTTTACTTTACTTTACTTTACTTTACTTTACTTTACTTTACTTTACTTTACTTTACTTTACTTTACTTTACTTTACTTTACTTTACTTTATTTTATTTTATTTTATTTTACTTTATTTTGCTTTACTTTAGTTGGCGCTACAGCGCATCGTGCTCCTGGGCCTCAAGTAATAACTTTCGCCAGCTTACTCGATTTCTAGCTTGCTGCCTCCAGTTTCGAATACCAAGTTGACGTGCGTCGGCCTCAACTTGATCACTCCACCGAAAATGAGGCCTGCCTCTGCTTCTTGTTCCCTCAGGCTTGGTGTTGAATACCTTACGGGCCGGAGCTTCTATGTTCATTCGCTCGACATGCCCTAGCCATCTTAAGCGTTGAACACGCAGTTTTTTGACCAGTGGCAAGTCGTTGTACAGCTCGTATAACTCCTGATTGAATCTTCTCCGCCAGATGTTACTTTGCCTGCCGACACAAACCGGACCATAGATCGTACGCAGAACCTTCCTCTCGAAGATACCAAGAGATCCTTCATCCGCCTGGGAGAGGGTCCATGCTTCTGCACCATACAGCAAGACTGGGATGGTTAAAGCTTTGTACAGTGTCTCTTTGGTACTTCGCGATATGGCCTTATTCCTCAACTGCTTGCTTAGGTCAAAGAAACAGCGATTAGCAAGGGTAATTCTACGTTTGATCTCCGCGCTGATGTCATTTGCAGAATTAACAGCAGTGCCCAGATAAACAAATTCGTTTACCAGCTCGAAGTTGAACCTGTCAACTGTCACATTTTGACCAAGTCTACGGTGTGAATTGACTCTATTTGACGACAGTAAATACTTCGTTTTGTCCTCGTTAATGTCAAGACCCATTTTCTTTGCCTCAGACTCGATATTAGAGAAGGCACCCGTCACTGCTCGTTTGGTTCTTCCCATTCCGTCGATGTCATCTGCATATCCAAGATACTGCGTGGATTTTTGAAAGATGGTGCCACTTGTATTGGCGTTGGTGTTGGGCACCACTCTTTCAAGAACAATTTTGAAGCACCTACATGACAGCGCATCGCCTTGTCGAAGTCCTCTGGTGGTTTCGAAGGTTTCGATCGAGTCTCTTCCAATTTTGACGCAGCAACGAGCATTTTCCAACGTCATCCTGATAAGCCGTATCAGTTTGGTAGGGATACCAAAACTCAACATGGCAAGGTATAGTTCGTTCCTGTCTACACTGTCATAAGCTGCTTTAAAATCGATGAAAAGATGGTGTGTTTCGATGTTATGTTCTTGGGTCTTTTCCAGGATTTGGCGTAGAGTGAAAATTTGGTCGATGGTAGATTTTCCAGGCCTGAAGCCACACTGGTGAGGGCCAATTAGTTCGTCAGTAAATGGCTTCAGGCGTTCACATAATACCCTGGACAATATCTTATATGCGATGTTTAAAATGCTAATGCCTCTGTAGTTGGCGCAGAGAAGGCGGTCACTTTTTTTTTGGATAGATCTGGATAGATACTTAAAAAGCTCCGTCTGCAGACTGTCATCACCGGCCGCTTTGTTCGACTTCAGCCTGGTGATGGCTAGTTTGATCTCACTCTGGTCGGGTGGGTGAAACTCTAGATCGTCAACCAAATGGATTTGACGTGGCTGCTCGCTGGCGGAATCGTTGACTTCATCACCATTAAGCAGCTGGTTGAAATTATCTCTCCAGATTTTTAGCATTGACTGCGTCTCGACTACGGTATTTCCCTCCTTATCTTTGCAGGATCCAGGGCGGCTAGTGAATCCCGTTGTTTTCTTTTTGACTCTTCTATAAAAGCTCCGCACCTGTTTCCTGTTAAAACATCCCTGGATCTCCTCGACTTCACGCTGCAAATGGGCTTTTTTCTTTCTTCTGGGCAAGCGGTTCTCATCCCTTCTCTTGTCGATGTAGAGCTGGCGGGAAGATCGTGTCCTCTTTTGCTGCCACAATCTGTATGCCTCCGTTTTGGCTTTGTTTGCCTGAGCACATTCGGAGTCAAACTAGGGGTTTCTTGGTGGCGGCTGTGAGAAACCTAGCACCTCTTCTGCAGCATTCCTGATGGATTGTTTGCAAAGCTGCCAGTGGGTCTCTGGGCACATCTCGTCCGTTGTAGGGTTTCTCGTAAGCTCTAGGAATACTCGGTCGGTAAAGGCATTGGCGGTATCCTCCTGCTGCAGTCTTCCAACGTTGAATCTTCTCCTCGAGGTTGTTGTTCGCCTAAAAGCTTGCATGAATATTCGTACGCGCAGTTTAGCACCAACTAGGTAGTGGTCGGAATCTATGTTGGCTGATCTGTACGTACGAACGCCAAGTATGCTAGAGGAGTGTCTTCCGTCAATAGCAACATGATCGATTTGGTTGCATGTTCGATCATCGGGGGACCGCCAAGTACCTTTGTGGATATCTGGGTGAGGGAATCTGGTGCTACTCAACACCATGTTTTTCTTGGCTAGGAAGTCGATAAGCCTGAGTCCGTTTCCAGATGTGATGTCGTGTAGGCTATGTCTTCCGATTGACCTACCAAAGATGCCTTTACCAATTTTGGCGTTAAAATCTCCCAGGAGAATTTTAACGTCGTTTTTGGGACATTGCTCATATGTTTTGGCGAGGAGCTCGTAGAATTCTTCTTTGGTATTGTCATCCTTCTCTTTCTTCGGGGCATGCGCGCTGATAAGGCTCAGGTGGTGGAATTTGGCCTTAATGCGGATTGTCGTCACTCTTTCGCTTACTCCCCGAAAACTTAAAACTCTTTGCCTTAGTTTCCCTCTGACAGCAAAACCACATCCAAATAAGCGCGTCCTCCCATCGAGTAGACACTTTCCATAGTAGAAATCACAGCCTTCAATCTTCCAACGTTCAATGGATCCAACGTTCGTCGTTAGTTCACCTTTCGGCTATCCAGCGGGCACCACTAGGAGGTGACGATACGATTTTGCACCACCGATAACCAATTGTAGTAAATCTAAAATTCAACAATTCAATTTTAATGATTAATATTTTTAAAAATCCTTATTTTCATTTAATTAAATTAATTTTATTTTTTATAAAGTCGTCAGGCATTGATATTTTTCAAGAGTACCTACCACATTTCAGTGACAATTCTAAAAATATTTGTTCCTTGAGCAAGCATATTACTTTATACTACATTTATAATCTTGCATTCAATGAAATAGTTCTCTATAAGATTAAGGTCTATCTATTAAAATACTACTCAAAAACATTCATTTTGTTGCTTCTAAATAAAAGCTATAAAATCGCAGTATGCTTTAGGTCACTATTATGCTAAAAACGTCACCAGATTTTCCGAATTATTCTACCGATAACAAAATTGATGACTAAAAGTTTGAAAATTAGTTTTATGAGCTTGAGGTTGAACGTTTCTCACATTAGGAGACGATCATACATTTTTAAATATATTCCAAATAAATGCATACTTTTGTTTCAACACATTAAAATGCATATCATAGTTTATATAGTATACTTTTTCAAATAGTAAATTTTCTGCTTGATAGTTAAATTTAGCATCCTGGAGAATACGAAAAACCGTTCTAGATCTGACTTACGTATCAAAATCTGGCTACAGATTTTTCGATGGCATAAATAGGTTACATAGCCTTGGATTTACTTTTTTAAGTTGCTCTACCTATAAAAGTCATTTTAAAGGAATATCTTCGGGTTTCTTAGGACCTAATTTCGTGTCTTTTTATTGCAGTGTTTCCCTGTATCTAATGTACTAACAGAAAACTTTCGAAATAAATCTCAGACTAAAAAGATACTATTTAACCAAACAATACTCTTGTATGCGAATTTTTCTTCAAGTGTTTCTTTTTAATTTGAGGAGCTCAATTGTAAGAACTATTTCCTAGTTTAATGTTTGTGTACTCGTAAACTTCTTTAAAACAAAATATTAACTGTCATTATAATACAGCTTTTTCATGACATGTTGACCTTACTTATGTAAGAAAATAGTTAAACCATTAAGTTTAAAATGTTTCTAAAGGGTGTCCCAAAATTAACGCAAGATTTGAATTTACCGCCATTTGTTTAGTGAAGTGTTGGCAACCCTGAAAAAAAAGCAATTTGACAGCTAACAGTATAGGGTTATTAAAAATGGAGCGTTACACGATAGAACAACGTGTCTTCATTATTAAAGAATATTTCAAAAATAGTGAAAGCTTGGCGGCTGCAGTTCGAAAATTTCATACAAAATATGGTCGGAATAGTGTTTTAACTTCGTCAACTGTGAAGAGATTAATTGAAAAATTCATGGAGACTGGATCCGTTGGAGACGCCAAACACACTGTTCATCCAAAAACAAGCCGTTCAAATGTGAATGTCGAAGCAGTGCGTGAGTGTTGCTGACAATCCAGGAACCTCAATTCGACGTCGTGGACAAGAATTTCAAATTTTAAGAACCTCTCTACAGCGTATACTCACCAAAGATCTGTGTCTTCATGCTTACAAAATTCAATTAACACAACAATTGAAGCCTAATGACCATGGACAGAGAAGAGAGTTCGTTGAATGGATTATTGAACATCAACAAATGGACCCTGATTTTTCGAGCAAAATCATCCTAAGCGATGAAGCACATTTTCGTCTTGATGGCTTTGTCAATCGCCAAAATTGCCGCATTTGGGTTTCGGAGAACCCACATGTGATTGTCGAAAAACAAATGCATCCACAACGCGTGACTGTATGGTGTGGATTTTGGGCTGGAGGCATAATTGGGCCATATTTTTTTGAAAATGATGCTGGTCAAGCAGTGACTGTTACTGGTGCTCGATATCGCGACATCATTACACAGTTCTTTCTGCCAAAATTGGATGATATTGATGTGTCCAATATGTGGTTTCAACAAGACGGTGCCACATGTCATACAGCCCGTGAAACAATTCAATTACTGCATGAGACATTTCCAGGTCGTGTACTCTCTCGTTTCGGTGATCAAAATTGGCCTCCTAGATCGTGTGATTTAACACCATTAGACTTCTTTTTATGGGGTTATTTGAAATCACAAGTCTATGTCAACAAGCCCACAACCACCCGTGCATTAAAGGAGGAGATTCAACGCTGCATCAACGAAATTCAGCCACATTTATGCAGAATGGTCATGGAAAATTTCATCAAAAGAGTGCGCATGTGCATGCAAAGCCGTGGAGGCCATTTGTCCGATGTGTTATTCCATACATAACCCTATCCTATGTACTTTACGAGTCAATAAAAATATAACTATCAAAAGACTAAAAACGGCGTTTTCTATTTAATTCAAATCTTGCGTTAATTTTGGGACATCCTTTATTATTTTTGCCACAGCTGTATATCTGTCCAATTTGCTTTTTTGAATATTTTAATTTACCGAAGCACAATGTACCCTTTATTATTTTAAAAAAATAAAGAAATCAACAAAGTAAAGAAAAAAGTTCAACTTTAAAATATATTTTGAACCCTTTCGGCTCAATCGTAGATACATTTTTCTCTTTCTTCACCTTCAAAATCCAATATAGAAACTTCTAGACTCAAAATTTAATACATGATGAAAGTCACAAACAGAATAAAGTCACTTTTTCTTCCACAGTTATTCTGAGCCTTCATTGTCAATTACTTTCTCTTTTCGACCCCTTTTCCTCTGATACTTTACAGATTCCCATTTTGTTTCATAATTCATGTAAATTCACGCACTTCTTTTCCTTCAGATCCTCCCACCAGATGTACTTACGCGTGTTAGTGAATATGTTCCCCAAATTATAGAATTCATTCAACGGATTATTGCCAATGGATTGGCATACCCAGCCAATGGTTCAGTTTATTTCGATGTGAATGGATTTGATAAAAAACAAAATCATCATTATGCAAAATTGGTTCCTGAAGCATATGGAGACACAAAATCACTACAAGAAGGAGAAGGTGATCTGTCGCTGGCCGAAGATCGATTGTCTGAAAAACGTTCACCTAATGATTTTGCTCTATGGAAAGCGAGCAAAGGTGGTGAACCATTTTGGGATAGTCCTTGGGGACGTGGGCGTCCTGGTTGGCATATCGAATGCTCTGCCATGGCATCTGATATTTTTGGTCAAACCATGGACATTCACACAGGTGGCGTGGATTTGAAATTCCCTCACCATGACAATGAATTGGCTCAATCCGAAGCTGCCTACGATCACCCCGAGTGGGTTAAGTATTTCCTACACACCGGACATCTCACCATAGCCGGATGCAAGATGTCAAAATCATTGAAAAACTTCATTACCATTCAACAAGCACTGAAAAAACACACTGCAAGTCAGTTGCGATTGGCGTTCCTCATGCACTCGTGGAAAGACACTTTGGATTATTCAGAAAACACAATGGAAATGGCCGTACAGTATGAGAAGTTTTTGAATGTAAGTTATCAATGGAACATCGATTGATATCATTATTATATACAAGTGTATGTATGTATGTTTTATTGTTTTAGGAATTCTTCCTCAATGTCAAAGACTTAACACGACATTTCGCGACGGAAAAACCTCGTAAACAGTTCGATGCATGGCGACCAGCTGAGGAAACCCTACAGACTAAGTACAATGCGACTCAAGCACAAGTTCACGAGGCCTTATGTGGTAAGTTTTTACTAAACCCAACGCTGTTCTAACGTATTATTTATCTTAGAAAATTTTATTCTGTAGACAACGTTGATACTCGATCAGCACTGGACTGCTTGCGAGATCTAGTTTCTGCATCAAACATCTACATTCGCGATAACAAGTGCAACAAAGTGAATGCCTTGCTTTTGCGTAAGATCGCATTGTACATCACTGATATGCTAAATATTTTCGGTGTCATTGCTGCCCCGCGTGGTGGAATTGGTTTTCCAATTTCGAACTCCGCAAATGGCAATGCAAATGATGCCGATGTTGAGAGAATTGTTATGTCTTATCTCACTGCCATGGCTGAGTTCCGTAATCAAGTTCGAGATCAAGCTAAAACCTTAAAAGCTGTTGATATCTTAAAGCTCTGTGATGATCTGCGTGATGAAGTTCTTCCTAATTTGGGAGTTCGTTTGGAAGATCGTGAATGTGGTGAATTTGCCTTGAAGCTTGTCGACAAAGAAACCCTTCAGAAAGAACGGGAAGCGAAAAAAAATCTCGAAGCTGAAAAGGCTGCGGAAAAGGAGAGAAAAAAACAAGCAGCAGTTGCTGCCAATGCCGCCAAGGAAGCGCAAAAGAAAATTGACCCGAAGAAGATGTTTTTAGGTGAAACCGACAAGTATTCAGCATTTGACGCTAATGTAAGTTGATTTTTGTTTTCTTCGTATTTTTTAATTCTTTTGATTTATTTGGGTTATCTTAAAAGGGCTTACCAACACACGATAAAGAAGGAAAAGAAATAAGCAAAGGTCAAACTAAAAAACTACAAAAACTCCAACAGCAACAGGAGGTGCGTTATAAGGAATATATGGAAAGTTTGAATGGAGCTTAATAGACGAATATAGGGGGTGTTTCTTAAATTTAAAATGTTTTCCTCATTAATTATTTGCCTTTTGATTTCGTATGAAATAAATTATTTAATTCATATTTAATGTCATATTTAAGTTCTATTTTTTGTAACGGCTTTATTTATAAATTTTATTTACTACAAAAAATCAAAATATTTAGTTTTTCTTATATTTAATTAAATGAGAACAAAATTGGTAAAATTTATTGTATTGAGCAGTGTGAGCTTTTTAATTTTCATTGGAAATAGAAACTTTTAGGTGACACAAAAGCGTTAATCCCAGAAAAATATACAATAATATAATATATGAAATTTCTATACGTTTTTTGTTTTAGTTTATTAATTTTTACTATTTTTAACCATGTTATCCTAATGTCTTGAGGTCGAAATGCTACCGAAAAAAAGTTATCTACTGGATTTAAAACAAGACCCTTCTGCCCATTGTTGTTGTTTCCAATTCTCTCAAGAAATAAAATATGTTTTAAGTTTTGGTTTATTAAAACAAAATAAAGCAAAAATGTTGAAAATAATTTAAAAATTTATTTTAAAAATATATATTCTTTTCTTTATTTTTTTTTTTTTTTGAGTAACCCTAGAGGACGAAAAGATAGGCATTAATTAATTACATTAATTTTGTTGTTGATTTATTTCCGAATTGGGGCTGTGCACGTTTTTTTGATGAAGTTTCCTTTTTTTCGCGACTGAACTGTAATGTTTAATCATAATGATTGAAAGCATTTGCTTTGGTTAAATATATTAACAGCTATAGAAGATAAATACGTAAGATTTTTGCGATTTATTAGTTTTTCTCCTAATGCTACACTTCTAGAGTGGAAAATGAAAAACTGTCCGTAGATGATTGTTAAAACAAATTTGCAAGAAATGTTGAAAATTTCAAGCCGATGATCGGTTGAAAATTTACTGATTTAAGAGTTCGGGTACTTGAAAATGCAGTTTTTACAGAGTAATAGAAAATCATGAATAATTTTAAAATACCATTTGATAGCAAAATTCGAAAAAATCACAATGGTTTGAAAATTGAAAGACCTTTGAAATTGTGCCACCTTCCTATCAGTTAGCTTCGATATGCCGAATTGTCTGGGTTGTAATTTAACTTTTACTAATGCTACTGAGGATGAGCCTGCTCTTCTGTGTGACATTTGTTCTACCTCTGATTCACCTGGGATGATATCAAAACAATTCAATCACATGTTCAAAATGTTTACACAAATGAATATGCGCTTGAACATGGTTGCTGATGATATTAAAAAAAGACTTACCTGGGATTGTATCTAAATTAGTCACAGACCAATTGGAGACTAAAATGCTTAGTGTTAATAATGAGCTTTCAAATATAAAAATTCAATTAAATTCATTTCCTAAGACTCATAGTTGTGAATGTTCTGATATATTAGAAACTACAAATAAAAGACTGGATATTTTAGTGTCGGGATACCCTGCTATTGAAATGGATATTTTAGTTTTTGCAGTTAAGCTTTGTTCCTATCTCAACGTGAATATAAGGGCTGAAGATTTTTCTAAAGTTTTTAGACTATCCAGTGATTCTAAAATTGTGCTGATAAAGTTTCTGTCTGTCACAACAAGAGACCGTGTCATGAACAATTATTTCGCTCTATCGCCACAACTTACCCTTGACAAAATATGTCCTGAATTGGGTATTGAATCTAGACTTTTTCTCAATGATAATCTTACCAACAAAATGTACAATGTTCGAAAGATTTGTGTCGATTTAAAAAAAAATGGAAAAATTAAATCCTTCAGTTCCGGTTTCAAGTTTTTTAAAATTATAAATCATGATGGCTCTATTAAATCAATTTACTCAAAATCTGATATTCCTAACTATAATTCTCCTATCGATAAAACTGAAACAAAATCGACTACGTCTAATCCTGGCTTTGAAAAAGACTTACCTGGACAAGATGTTATATTAATTGATGAATCTATTGACCAGAAAGAAAAACCAAATGTGAAGTCAAAAGCATCAAAGAGTTCATCGAATCAAAAATCTGCACCTGGAGTTGGAGTCAACAATATAAAACGCACAACCCGTCGCGTCGTTTAATTTTATAATTTGATGTCTATACTATCAACACAAATTTTTTTTTGTATAATAATAATTATTTTTACAAATTTTTTTTATTTTATTGTTATTCTTTTCCTACTTATCTTTTATATTTTTTTTTCGCCTGTAATAGTTAATAGGTAGGTACATTTGTACATTATACTCGTATTTTTTCTTCTTTTTTATAATGAAACTTAAGTTCTTTAAACTCTTCTTGTCTTTTGAAAAGGCGGGCACATATTTGCCTTTATGAATTATTGTATTAAGCTAATCGAATATCAAATCTTTTTTGTTATTTAATAAACACTGAAATTGTTATAACTTTTAACCTTATTACTTTATTATCTTCTTACTAACTAGCTTTCATCCTTGAAGTTAAAAAAAAAAAAAAAATGCCAGACTTAATTGCAGGAGCACAGTCAAGTGACTCCAGTTATCTCAGAGATAAGCTCAAGCACCGGAAAAACTATCTTAATATTGGCCATTTTAACTGCCAAAGCTTTTGTCTTAATAATAAAAGTTCAAAGTTTAATGAAATTAAATCTATTCTATCTGGTCACTATTTAGATGTGATCGGTGTTTCTAAAACATGGCTTAAGAGTTATCATGGTGATTTGACTGTTGGTGTCCCTGGTTATAAAGTTTATAGAAATGATAGGCCGCGAGTTCGAGGTGGTTGTGTGGCCCTTTACATTGACAAACAAATTATACCTACAAAAATATTGAAATGTACTGAACCTGGTATTGAGTTTTTATTTGCAGAAATTTCCTCTGGTCATAGTAAAATTCTTGTAGGTGTTATATATCTTCCCAATGGGTAATTTTCCAAAGTTTAACCTATTTTAACTGATCTCACTCAAAAATATAGCAACGTGTACGTCATGGGTGACTTTAACTTTAATCTTTTGGATAGCAGAAAAAGGATTTCTTCTGAAAATTTGTTAAGTAGATGTAACATGTATACAATTCATAAAATAAGGGATTTTAGTTCCATAAATACTGATCGTGATCAGTTATGGAACAGTTTTTCACAGATTGACTTTAATCTCCTGTATAGTATGAATAATTCCACTCATCAAGTTAATTTTTTAAATACTCACCTAAAGTATTTGTATGAAACTTGTGTACCCCTAAAAGTAATTAAACCGAATAAAAAAGTAAATCCACTTACTTCTCCTCGTGTTGCCAGTGCTATTAATTTAAGGGACCTTTCTTTTAGAGCGTATCGTGGTAGTCCCTCTGAGAATAAATGGAAAACTTATTGTAGGTACAGAAATAAAGTTAAAGGTGAAATAAAAGCATTAAAAATGGAATGTAGTGTTCGTAAGTTTGAATGTATCCAATCAAGCAAGGATATTTGGAAAAAAATCAATGCTATTGGCCTTAATGATAAGGAAATGGATTTTGGAAATCTTGATCCGTCGATTCTTAATATGTATTTCTCCCAAAATCAAAGTAATGAAAATGAAAGTGATGTTGAATTTTTATCTGAAATTGAAGATGCCTTTTCTTTTCGTTGCGTTTCTCTTGATGAGTTTTACAATGCATTATATTCTATAAAATCAAACGCTACAGGCTTCGACGAAATTCCAATAAAATTTATTAAGATTATTTTTCCCTTGATATCTCATCAATTGTTACATGTGATTAACACCGTTCTTACCACTTCTTCGTATCCTCAAGCTTCGGCCGTACTGCCAAATACAGAGATTCGTTCTTTAGCCGTACTACGCGAATGTGGAATGCCTTACCCACACTGTCTTTCCTAGTCATTGCAATATTCAGGAATTCAAAACCAATGTGCACCGACATCTCCTTTTAAACCCTCTCTCCTCTTCCTAGTGCTCACACTGTGCCTCTGCATAATAAGGGTAGTAATATCCCCTTGAGTGTGTGCTTATTATAAAAAAAAATGGTAATTTCCCGACAATGACACGTTGGACGCTCTAAGTCGGAAACTTGGACATAAAAGACCCACTAAAAAATCAAAGTCACCGGATTTAACGCAAGGTCTCCTTCCATTCGATGAAAACGAATAAACATTTCAGTTCTGAAATGTGGTATTTTTGGTATTCAATTCCGACCTCTTTTTTTTAATTTAAAAGGCAATTCGTACAGGACTGAAGAAAATGTTTAGTTTTGAGGTATTCGTATAATCAAAATTCACTAAAGAGTATGTTTAAGTATTGATTTCAAAATCTGTCTGAGGGAGGTCATTGAAAATTGGGATCTTGAGATTTTCTATGGGAGGTTTTAAAACAAATATAATATGAGTGACGACCTCTTACGGCATCTGATTTTAAAATAAAGATTTTAACGCCGTATCATACCCGTTGGTGAGTTTCTTCTAAATCAAAATTTTGCTGTCATAATAATATAATAATATTTCATATAATTATGCCTGAGTTAACTAGAAAATCGTATGTTTTGTATATTATGTTAGTTGGGCTGGGAGTTTGAAGAATTTCACAGATTGATTTATTATTGAATAGGTTTTGATTATGGGTTGCAATACAGAGCAGTGTTCTAAAATATGGATAGGGTCCAATCTGGTTATACAGGAAGCACAATTTGGTGTTTTTGTTAAGGAGGCGCTGCGCTGGTGAGAGGCTGATGTGTGTCCAAGTCTTAGTCGTACAAAGTTAGAGATTTTGTATTTGGAAATGTTTGTCGGATATGTGTGGATGGGTTTATCTGGGTTAATTTTCTTGTGGTGATAGTAGTAAAAGGTCCATTGGTGTTTTATGTTGATTTTAGATACTTGTAAATATTTCAGCAAATCTAATTTGGTGTGTGTATTGAAACTAAATACCGGGGAATTTACCTAATTTGCTACATGTCCAGGAGTTCACATTAACTTGATGGCGATTTATTTAGTTGATATCTGATTTCATATATGAGTTCAGTGTTGTTGTTGGCGTTTCGTATGGCGTGAAGGACAGACATGCTATCAGAGCACATAACGTGTTTTCGCCGGTGACTCATTACGGACTTAGTGGCTTGAAGAATGGCGAAGAGGCGAATCCGGGGAGATGACCAATGCAAACTATAGATCCGTTTGCATGTGACACAGAACCATCATTTCAGACAAACTTCCACCCAACCGATTTAAGGTAAAAAAAAAATAGTTTCGCAAACACCTTAGCAGTAATTTTATTCCTTCTCTCCTGAATGCTGGGTAGTCCTTCTTCTGCCAATATATTCGTTTCAGGCTTAGTAGGGAAGGCGTTAATAATTCTTCTAGCTGCGTCGTGGTAAACAGGTGTTCTCATTTTTAATATTGATTTTTAAATTTGATTTGAGAGTGTGTTAATTTGTACATTACTTAGTTCTCGCAGCTAGGAAATTCTTAAGGTCAATGTTGTTTGCAATAGTAATTTTTATTAAATACTAATCCTAAGATACTTAAGGTACTAATATTTCCGATTTGAACATTATTTACATTTAATTTAGGACAATTTAGTTTTCGACAAATATGGAGTAATTTACGTTTTGGAATAGATAATTTAGCCCCTGAATTTTTCGGCCAATTTAAAATTTCTTCTAGAGTGATTTGAAAAAAGATTTTACTTTTTACACAATATATAAATTTCGTCTGTATTAATACAGTGATCTTAAGTGGAACTGCATCAGAGATTCTCAATCCAACTCGAAAATCAAAGGATGAAATTTGTGATGGAAAGGGCGAAAAGATTTTAGAGATAGCGGACGCATTCGATGCAAGAGTATTGAATGGAAATTGTGAAGGTGATTCTTACGGTGAATACACTTTTATTCAAGGAACGGCCTGTTCAGTCATTGACTACTGTTTTATGTCTGGGACCTGGAATTCAATTTTGAGGAACTTCAAGGTGGCTGCGCAGACTTTTTCGGACCACATGCCTCTAGAGATTTTTTGTACAGTATCAGCGTCTGAAGAAACTTCGTATTCAAAATGTCTGGCTCTCTTACCAAAGTTGTTCTGGAAAAATAGTTTTCAGCACATGTATCAAAAGAATTTGAATGAGGAACTGGGTAAGCGAATGGAAGAAAACAACCCCCTACACATGGAAAATCTTACCCAAATTATTAGGGATTCAGTACCACCTAGCAGTCGTAAAATTAAATTTAAAGAAAAATGGTTTGATGCAGAGTGCCTTAAAGCAAGGAAGAAGTCATTTGCATTAATTATTAATTATTAAAAATCCTAAGAAAATTCAACTCTTCTGTTTTCAAGAAAATGTATGCAGCAGCAAACAAGGATTACAAGCAACTCTGTTTTTTGAAGAAGAGGCAATATGAACAACAAAATTTAGATACCCTAAGCAGTGCAAGGTCTTCCGCAGAATTTTGGAAAGCTGTAAAAACCATAAATGGTAGAACCAATAGGATCAGTTCCTCATTAAAAGCAGTAGAGCTACGAGACTATTTTGAAAAATAGTGCCATGGGTGCCATGTCTGTTATTTGCCGACGACATGGTCTTCCTGGCAGAGTCTGTTGATGGAATGCAGAGAATGATTAACCGACTCGAAAGCTATTGCGGTCTTTGGAATCTTTCAGTTAATGTGGAAAAATCGAAAATGAGGATCTTCAGAAATGGCGGCGGCAGATATTCTCGGAATGAAAAGTGGAAATACCAAGGTCAAAATATTGAAATTGTACGAGAGTACAAATATCTAGGTATGTTGATCACCCCAAACCTTAATATGAAAAAACCCTTCCAATTTAAGTTATCGGAGGCGAAAAGAGCAATCTCAGCAGTTTGGGGTCGTTGCATCGATAATAAAAACGTCGACCATAGCGCGAAGATCAAACTGTTCCGAGCAACTGCAGTCTCTATTTTTTGGGATATTCCAAATTTGATGATGTAGAAAGGTTTCTGAGATACTTTCTTAAACGGATTTTTCGATTACCTTCGAATACACCTAATTACATACATGTTGCATCTAGAGACATTGGTTCCACCATTATTTTTGGACGTTCTTAAATTAAATTTTGATTATGTAATGAAAATCTTGGAGATGGAAGAGGGAAGACTACCTAAGCTAATCCTGAAAAACATCATTTTATCAAAAGGGAATCTTGTCAGAAAGTGGGAGGAACTAGGAGCTGGATTTGGGGGAAATGTGCGCATTCACTCTGATATAAGCCCGGGTGACTTGAGAAGCTGTTTTCAGAATTTATTGGAAGGAGCAAGTCGCTCTATGTATAATAGTTGTTTATCGGAAGCGCAATCTTCGCAACACAGGATGATCTACTGTCAGTTAAACTTAAATCTTCATGAAAACACATACTTTTTAAAACGATTTCCACTAAGCATGATAACTTTAATATTAAAACTAAGAGGAGAAATAATTAAGCTCAATTACATTCCACATTGGCCCGAATTGACAATTTTGTGTGACCTTTGTAATCTTAAGGAGAGAGAAGGTGTATACCATTTCATTGGAAAATGTCCCATTCTAAGGAATTCCGAGTAAGACACTTTGGAAAAACTTCTATGGATATAAACGCAGTCCTGGTGCATTTTGAATGGCGAATTAGGCTGGGAAGTATTATATAGATATGCAGTATCGGCGCTTAGATATAGATCACAAATTATTGAAGGCAATTTTTAAAGCAAAATAAAATAAAAAAAAACAAAGTTATGAAATTTTAAATTGTATTAAAAATATTAAGTTTAATTAAAAAGAAATGTCAATCTGGTAGACGGCCTGAGGCCAAACCATATTAATCTTAAGTTAAAAACAATTGTTATATTATATTATGCAATCAATAAAGATTTCTACTACTACTAACTACAGTGATCTTAAAGTTGCTGCTTTTCTAATATTGTATTTGAAGCGTTTGGATGAAGAAGGGGGTAAATGACATTTGCAACATTTCGAGATATAAGGACTTAAAGTTTTTTGTTGAGAACTTTTTTCGTATTCCAATCTAAATAAAATTGAATAAACTAATAAAACAAGAAAAATAATAGCTTTTTAACAAATGTTACTTTTATTTCATTACAGTAGCTTGGTACCAGCGTTGCCAAAATGTGCCCGATCGGGCCATTTGGCACTAAGTTTTTTATTTTGGCCCGTGGCCCGGGGCCAACATGAAATGGCCCGCATATCATATATTTTCTTTTTTCTAAAACAACAAATCCAATCTTTTTATTCCATCAACAATGTGTTTCCTGCATATACAACTTCCCATATTCATTCAGACTGACATGACATGACGTTTGCTTTTCATTTGTTTTCGCCAATTGACACTTTATTTTTTTCACCTACCTAAGTACGTATTTCGTCTGTTTGTTTTGTCATGTCTACAACAGAACACCAAAGTAAAGAAAGTTGTTGCAACGCAAACAAAAAATTTTATGTTATTTTAAAAAAAAATTGTTAAAGCTGAGTACTTAGAAAGTCTAGACAATATATTTGAAGTTGAATTCGAACAGTTCTCTTTGAAACCCTTAAATGGAATATATTTTGGCTACGGATTTGATGACTATTCGAAAATTTAATTTAATTAATTTATAATTCAATTAATTTAACTCGAAATATAAGTTTATTTAGAAAAGATAAATTGTTATTATTTTCTTAAACAAATTTTTTCTAGGGTAGTGGGCTAGTGGCCCGCACATTTTGAAAATGGCCCTCAAAATGGCCCTTACAATTTTTGTCTTCGCGGCAACGCTGCTTGGTACATTTACAGAAACAAATTTTTTTAGAAAAAGAGCACTTAACTCTTTCTTGCACAAAAAGCTTATTAGTATTTTGAATTTTTAAGAACACAAAGAGGTTAAGTAACAAAATTCATTTTTTGTTCTTTTTATTTTGAAAAGTTGTTTTCTGTTAGCATGGTTCCGATAAAGCTTTTTCATAAAACCAGTGGTGTTCCTTTGGTATGAACATCATTTGTTCCTTTAAATTTTTTATTTTCTCAACAGAAATCTGCTTTATCTTTTTTTCTCGGACGAAAAAGTCTTGGTTTTTGCCTGGAACTATTCGGATGTTTTTTGCTATAACAGCTTCATTGAATAAAGCATCTTCCTCGTAGCATTCCTTATAAAAATAGGATCCATATTTGTTTATTCTAAGCCATTTGACGCTATCACGGAAAATGATTTTTTCATTCGATATGTTTTTTGTAACATTTTTAACGTTTAATTTTGCTGGAAGATTTTCTAATGTTGGAAAGTGGTTCTCAATGTCAATTATAACGGTATTTTTTTGCTGGCACTTTTTATTATATGTCGGTATTGCTCAGCAGTGTAAATGGTTTCGTTTTTTCGTAACTCTTTTTCGATTCTTCCAAAATCCCTGTCACTTGTCAAGATAAGTATGGCCAACTTCAGGAAATTTGTGGCCAATCAGATCAAAATATCCCGTCAAAAAAAAGGACTTGGTATAGACACAATAAAAAGAAGTTTTTGTTTTGTCCAGGGCAAGAATCGGTCCATACAATCAAATGTTTCCTCTTTTTGGCAATTTCACATTCTTGGAAGAATGTATAGAGTGCACTCATTACCTCGGTGCTTCCTCTGTCTGCAACATCTTCGGTCCAGGTTAACATATACGACATCTCCACATCGGAAGTAATGACATGGATTCCTAGATTATAAAACCACATCTGCTTCAAGTAAAATGCCTTAGACGTGGTTAATTCTGGTAAGGACATTGTTTGCTGGAGGTCAAATGTAATATATGAGACGTTAGGATTAGACCGAGCTTTTTCGCGGTCAATTTTTTGACTTTGGAATCCGGACTTATAGCTGTTTGGTGTTTAGCTGAGTTTTTGCCAGAGTCACAAATGCTACAAGTGTCACTTCTTGGTAGGCGGAAAGACAGATTGAATTTCGTGATGAAATTTTGTCGGTAAAAATGTTGGCTAACAATATATTGGACATTTTTCTCTTGTTCGGTGCATTTTTCAATGTAAAGGCTATATAATTTAGATATTATATTTAACAAAGGTGAGAGATAAAGTTTATTTGGGTTTTTGTTCCTTGAGTAGTGCGATTCTTCGGCTGGAAATTCGTTAATATGCTCCAAAATATAGTCGACTACATGATCGGATATTTTGTTTGGTCGGTTGAAATGCCGAAATAGCGTTAGCATAAAAGGAATATCAAAAAAAAAAAAAAAAAACGGTTTCGCTGCCACAGCCTACTAAATGCAATAGAGCACATATACTCGCTTAGAACCTTCATCGTTACTATAACCACTTTAAATATGGGTTTTAATTTGTCTGCAAGAAGGAGGTAAGTAAGCACTTAACCCCTTCTTACTTACTTACTTACTTAAGGTGGCGCTACAGTCCTGTGTGAACTAGGGCCTCACCCAACAAACTTCTCCATCTAGCTCGGTCCCTAGCTAGATGTCTCCAGTTTCGCGCTCCGAGTTGGGTGAGGTCACCTTCCACTTGTGCGCGCCACCTGATTCGCGGTCTTCCTCTACTGCGCTGTCCTGTGGGTGTGTGTTCGAAGACTTTCCGGGCCGGAGCATTGGTTTCCATGCGCTCTACGTGACCTAGCCATCATAGTCGTTGGACTTTTACCTTTCTTGCTAAGTCTACGTCGCTGTACAGCCCGTACAGCTCGTCGTTCCATCTTCTCCTCCACTCCCCTTCGATGCATACGGGACCGTAGATCACACGAAGAATCTTTCTCTCGAAACGACCCAAGGTGCTTTCATCCGCTTTCGAAAGTTTTATGAACAGGTGAAACGAAATTCACAAGTACATAAACCTAGAACCGAAGGCTGCAAAGACGAAAGTGGAAACATCATAGTGGAACCGCAGTCAATGCTGAGGATATGGAAGGACCACTTCTGCAGACTGTATAACGGCGACGACGAACCGAATTCCGCTGTCAGGCAGGATGATCCATTCAACATAGACGACTTAACCCCTTCATGCAAAATAAATTTTTTTAAAGTTTTTTTTTATTTTACCCAAAAAGGAGTTAAGTGCTGTTAGCCCATTCTTCCACTCATATTATACGATTTTTAGTTGTTAGTAACCCTTTTATACCAAAAATAAAAGCGCTAAATAAGAAAATATGAATCGTTGCGCAACGTAGATTGGACAGAAATTTAAGTTTTCGCAAGGCATCCTCATATTTCGAAAAAAAACGAAAATCGAAAAAATGTCACTTACCCCCTTCTTCATCCAAACGCTTCATTTGTACATATAATCGAAAGCAATTATGAATAACACTAGAGGGGTGATCCCTGCCGTATGGCGTTATGCATTGGGTAGTTAGAAGAATATATTCTATTTGTTTTCCCCCTGAATTTTCTATTTATTAAAAAAGATATTACATATCCGTATATTATTTTTAACATCCACCATTTTATTAGTTTTTTTAAGGACTATATGGAACCCAATTTTATCGAAAGCCTTTTCAAAGTCGAAGGAGAGGATAGATATGTAGTTTTGGCCGACAATGCTTTCCTGATAAAATATTCCATTATGTAGGAGGGCATCAGCGCATCCCCTGTTAGATTTAGAGGTAACTTGATTAGGGCTGATAAGTTTGTTTGTTTAAGCAAACCATAATAGCCGTTTCGCAATTATCTTTTCCATTATTTCAGATCGACATGGCATAAGAGAAATTGGGCGTTCCTTCCTTGTTTTTCTATCTTTTTTTGGGTTTAATTATAGGTGTAATGGTGGAAGTTTTTCAGGTTTGAGGGATAATCGAGTTGTTTAAAATATGTTTAAATTTTGTGTTTCGTACCAAAAGAATAGAAATTACCGCACGGATTGTGTTGTTTTCACATCTTTTCCTCTGTTCTTTACATTGGGTCGAAAATGACATGGCCTCACAGTCTTGTTCCTCATTCGCAGATTTTGTTTATTTCTATACAAAATTAAATATTTTAATTTTTAAATTAATGAAAAAATATTAGAATACTTGTGTTCAAATGGAAACTGAATTTAAGGAAACCAAAATTGAGAATGAAAAAAAACGAATAAAACTATATCTAAAATAAAATGAGAAATTAAGAACAGAGGTAACAATAATCTTCAAATCTTCTTATTATTAAGTTAATAGTTTCTGGAAAATCTTAAACATTCAAAACGATTTAGGTCCCCGAAAGAAAAATGCATTTTATATTTTTGATTGATAGGTAAATCAAAATAAATGTGTATTTTCAAAATTCTTAAATTAAATAATGTTTATAATTCATTTCGAACAAAAATGAGGACGTAATAAAATAAATAAAAGCATATTTTTGTAATAACATAAGCAATAAATTCATTGAGGTAATAATAAAAAAAAAAAGACAAAAATAAAAACTCTTTGCTGCTTAATTTCGCAGTCAGGTAAGTGCAAACAAAAAAACTGGATAGTTAGGTATAATTTACAAATCATCCATCCAGTCATTGGCCAAGGGAAAATCAAATTGAGCACAATCCTCTGCCAGAAGCTGTGCCAACAATATCTCATTTTCCAATTCAGCTGGATCCTGCAAACCATCAAATTCCAAATCGAGTCCATCATCAAAATCGATGATGTCAGATGCAATATTACGATCGGGTAGATCGAAGTCACTTTCAATATCTCCATCACCGTTGATGAGACGCTCCAAAACGTCTGGTTCAAGAACATTCATCTCCGACCAAATTTCTTCCAAGCCTACAACCAACAACCAAACAAACAATAATATATTTTTTCTGGTCACTGGTCAAATAATCATTCTGTAATTACCTTTACGACAGTTATTGGTACAAGTCCTTGGAGTTGGTAGGTCCTTCTTGTTGTGTAAATCATCTGATTTGGTTGCGAGAACAGGCTGAATTTTAATCTGTTGCTGTCCGTCGAAATGTGATTTCAAATGTTCAGAATGTTTCTTCAATAAATCTGCGCAGAAGTTCTTTGATGGACCAGGAACTTGTAGACCCTTAAAGGGCGTAGTCGAAGCATGATTATGAATTACATTTTTAATTTCACCCAATGCATGCTTCCGAATGTTGTGCTTGCGTTCCGAGTGGACTTGTTTGTTGGGCAATGTCCTTTGTCGGTAATTTTCTCCATCGAGAAAGAGTTGCTCGTTTCGTGCAGTCGACATGTTTTTAATCTTTTTAATGTTTTCTCAAAAATAAATTTCTTTTCAATCCGAAAATATATTTTATAGAATAATTCAAAGTGAATTCAGAAAACTAGATTACAGTTTTGCCGGGAAAGTTGTTTTATTTTGTCTTTGAATTCAATTTTAAAAGTGACATTTATTTAAAAGTGATGCCAATAATCTATTTGTAGTTCTTTTTTGGTTAGAGTCTCGAATCAATGTTGACTGCAACTACTTTAAGGTCAAACTACACTACAAAATCAAATTATACTAAATTACATTTTTACTTTTTGCCAAATATGAATGTCGAAAAAAAGTCTTAAGATTTGAATGCATTAAAAATAATATGATTTTTGCATACATTTAACTTGTATTGTTGTAATGTACTCTATATTTCTTACTACTGAACATTTTAAAATAGTGATATTAGCAACATAACTGCCACGATTACGGTTGCAGCAACATGTCCTTATATGAAATTTTTAGTTACCGATCCTGGCACTTACGCCTTCACTTCACGAATTCCATCAATATGTTGCCTTGGCTTTCGAAGGGTGGTAAACCAAAAGATCCCAGTGGCCAATTTTGATCACATCTTCGAGAAAACTACGACTTGTAGCCACAGTATATTTGTTGTAAATTTTATCAATTATAATGCGTTGTTAAAGCGCACATCACTTAATTTTTTATCATGGTGTATTTCTGACTTCTCAAATGTCAAAAAACGACACCTACTAAGTGACAACTTCCCAAATAGACTTCTATTCAAAATGCTGGATGTACTTAAGGCCTTAGAAATAGGGGAAGTATACAAAATGGATATATGCTATCTCTCTTCCTCCAAAACAAATTCAAAATAAGTTTGCAATATTCTTGAATTGGAAATTTTGGTTCTTCATGACAAACGTAGAAAATAATGAGCACGTTACGTTATAAAAACAAATATAAAATCTTGAACTTTTCATTTTAAATTTTGAATTGTTTTGGTGCTTTCAAATGTCAACACGAGCGTTTCCAAGGGAATTCCAGTTAAACCCTGACTTGGTAAAAAAAGGGCAAACAATAAGAAAGGTAATTCCGTATAGGTATAAAGTTATATTTTCAGTAAACCCAGATAATAAGATTCAAGTCAATGTAAGGTATGTAAAAACCATCAATAAATATAATTTAGCTTAAAATAGTTTAAAATCAAACACTGTAAGTTGATTTCAACTTGTTGAAATACTCCAAATCCTTTTTGGCTATTGAAGGTATATATTTTTCGTATGATCTCTCAAAATCTTCCATACGAACTATAACGTCTTCCGGCAAAAGATCATCAGCATCACCATGCTCTTCTTCTGCAATCATAAATAAAAAAAATTATTTAAAGAAAAACTACTCCATTAAACTTTTGCACTTACTTTCACGATAAGCTTCAATAGCTCTTCTAACGGCCGATAACCAGGCGTTAGAACATATAGAGTACAAATCTGCGCCAGACATGTCCTCATTCAAAATCTCTACGATTCTATCCAATCCCAGCTCCTTGGGTAGTTTGAATTTCTTGGTCTGAGCTTTAAGAACAGATATCTTATCTTCAGCTGAGGTGCACGGGCCAACATAGAACAGCTTGTCAAAGCGCCCTGGTCGCAATAGAGCTGGATCAATGAGATCAGGTCGGTTTGTAGCAGCCAAAATAAATATTGGCTTAGAGGGATCTCCCATGCCATCCATTTCGGCTAACAATTGACTGACAACGCGATCCATCACACCACCGGAATCACCAGCAACACCTCTATTAGGAGCTAAGGAATCAAGTTCATCCAAGAACAGCACACAAGGTGCAGTTGATCGTGCTCGAGAGAATACCTCCCGAACATTTTGTTCACTCTGACCAACGTACATATTGAGCAGTTCTGGTCCTTGAACAGATAAGAAACTCAAATTGCATTCCGTTGCTACTGCCTTGGCGACGAGCGTCTTTCCAGTTCCAGGTGGACCATACAATAAGATTCCAGATCTTCGAAGATTTTTGCCCATCAAATGAACATGTTTAAGTGGCAGACCTATGCTGCTCTGAATTTCGTCCTTAATCTTCGCCAAACCACCAATGTCCGACCAAAGAACTTTGGGCACTTTAGGTGCTCCCAGACTGTTTGCGAATGAAGATTGCATTTCGGTGAGGTTCTTCTTAAAATGCCGCATACTGAGAACTGCACGTTTTGGTTCTCTGCGTAGATCTCGAATTGCATTGTCATAGAGCAATTGTAAATCACCCAAAATAAATCCTTGCGATTTCTCTGCAACTTCCGTTAGAAGCGATTTTGCTTCCGTCCAGTTGAAAAATTCACGCAAAAAACGTTCCCGAGATTCCATTGCAAAAAGTGGAATTCGCTCAAGGCTTCCGCGATTAAAAATTTCATCGTTAAAGCACTCGCGAATGTGCAACCACTTTAGAATTTCAAAACGTTCTTCTTTAGTTGGCATTTCTATGTGGACAATTTCGAGGAACAATCGCTGGATCATTGGCTTCAAAATTCTTTCATTGGTCAAGGCAACGATAATTATTGGATGGTCACGATCTCTGGCAAATAGTTCCTGGATTTGAGCTTGAAAAGACGACAAAAGTCGCAGATCCTCATTACCCTCGTTGTCAATTCCGAAAATCTAGCGAAGGAAATAGAATTTTAATCTTTTTGCTTTAAATAATTTCGTTGCAACTACTCACCTCAAAATTGTGGAAGACAAAAAGCATAGGTTCACATTGTAAACTCTTAGCGAAGAGCCCCTTCAATTTCAGCTCAGTATGCGATGGAATCAGAGAAACAACGTCAGCACAATCCACCCCATACAAGTGCAGACCCAAGTCTTGAGCGACAGCATTTAACAACTTGGTTTTGCCACAACCACGATCCCCCTGGAGCATGAACAGAGGGTAGATATGTTTCGATGACAGACAAGTAGATTTTTTTGGCAAAAATGCATCAACAGATGAACGCAAAAGCGAATAGGCTTCCCTCAAGCCACTAGGGTAGTTCTCTACAATTGCAATATTATCCAAAATTTGACGCGGCAAAAAGTGATGAGTATGCGGAATCTGCATGAGATTGGTAAAATTCCTCGCCACAATGGCTTGCATTTCAAACTCACTACCCTTTAGCTCCAAATGAACACACCGAAAATGAATGTACTTGAGGTAGGCAAATATGTTGTAGAACGTCGCAAGGACAGACGTGCCAAGCAACTTGGCATTCACCTCAACTCGATAAGTGTGACCGCGATGCAAGATCCTCGGCGTATTGAAGTAGTTTCCCAAAATCGTATTAACAATTTCTGGCGGCAGCTCGTATGGATTATTTAGCATGTAGATGTGGACCTTTGTGGCAATAGCTGGAATTTGTTGCGAGTCCGAGAAAGGCTCCAATTCCACCCAGAAGCCCTGATTATATCGAAACCGATCCATTAAGTTCGAATAGAAATTCTCTTGGACATAGAGGCAACCCTCCGAACAGTTCTGCACCGGCACCAGCTGCGTGACAATAGTCTGGGGGGCTTTTTGTAGCATTTTCTGAACGATTTCATTTCCAGTTGTGGTAATTGCTCCCAGCCGCCCTGTAACAAGCAAATTGACAAAATTTGCTTCGCGATTTTCTGCATATTTATTGAATATTTCCTCAGAGGAAAAGATAACGTGTTCAGATTTTATGAATTCGTTTTTAATCAACAGCTCGTAGAGAATGTTCGGAATTGGGACAAGCTTGAATTTTCCTTGATAGTTAGCCTGGTAACGGCGGACTAGAGCGTGTGTTAAGAAGCCGGGAAATGCATACCAAGGGCATTTAGGATGTAGAATAAGTGCTGCTGCATTATAGGCTTGGACGATTTCTCTCATGCGGCCAGTGTAGTGATAAGAGCTGGGTGAATCTGTAGTTCCAGTAGTTGTGCCTGTAGGCTCTGGACTCGGTGCTTTGCCAGGTGAAACATTATCCTTCTCTCGCGATGGGGATTTCAACGAGGCTTTTTGTTTCTAAAATATGTATGTATAAACAAAAGAATACAATTTTAATTTCATTTTGCCGAATGGAAAATTAAAAAGGGGCAAATTAACAAAATTTGACAGATTTAAATTAATAATAAATTGATCTATTTTACAATCGAAAACTCCAAAATTAAGCCGATTGTAATTTTTTCTTGTCCAGAAATTAAAATACTTATCAAAAATTATATACCCGTGGCGAAATAGTTACTCTAAGGGACTGTTATGTTAAAGGTCTGGTTGCAATTGCCCTGTCCTACCTGAGAGATTTTGTCATGGGACTGACTATTTTGTCATGGGACTATGATTAATTGACTTAAGATTATTTTTTTCTTTATCATTCCTGAAATTTCTGGCACACAGTAATGGTTAAGAGTTGTAAGTTACGAGGCCCTGGTTCTTCGCGAGCTTTAACGCCACCGAATTTATTTAGTTTATCAAAAATTGTGTTTTGCTTAGTTTTACCGCAAAAGACTGATCTATCTTGGAACCAAAAACATTAATCAAAAAATAATAAAACTTTTCTTTAAAAATTATTTAGAAAAATATTTTATTTAAAAATCATAAATCTACATTTTTTTCCTCCCTCCCTACCAACAAATACTTCGCTCTTGAGAAATTATAGCTTTAAAAATCTTCTCGCTAAATATTTTCATGGCATACACAGGAACCTGGAATGAAAACAGCCCAAAGAAAACATTGCCATGTCCATCGCAATGAGCATAGCAATTATAGTTTTCCGACAACCAATGTTGATTGGTACAAGTCACCGAAATAGGTTGTAAATTTTCATCCCTTCTAGTTTTTACGAGATGATCATCAGCATCAAGCATTTGATCAATAAAGATTCGAATATTTTCCAAACTATTTTGTCCAAGAATTGAATATTGTTGCTCACTTAGGGAGTGTTCTGGATTTTTTAAAAACACATATTTTTTGGTGATCTTGTTTAGAAGAACTATTTCCAAAATGTTGACATTGCTCTCAATAGTTTCGGGTAAGAAATTCTTCGTAATGCATCGTTCGATATTTTTCATAATTTCAGCCTCATTTCGGAAGACGTTTTGTGCAATGTTGCTGATGTCCTGGTATGTTGGATCTGCTCCACATATCACGCATAATATCCCACAGCCAGCTATCGGCACCGAGACAAATCTGTACGCCGTATTCGAGCTCTTCTTCGGCAGATACACGGGTACATCGTTCTGTGATCGATCTGCTGAGTTAAGCAGTGTTATGAGTAACTTGCGATCGATTATGTCCAAGTCCCACCAGCCTTCTGTTCCCACAGCTAACTTCTGATTGACAACTATGCAGCAGAAAAGCGAATCACACTGAACGCTGAATTCATCCAACTTCATCAAAAGCTGCGCATTATCGGTGGACAATATGCAATCATTGAATCCAAGAATTTCAGTAGCCAGGGAGTCGAGTAGTCTGTCTACTATTGGCATGTACTGTTTTGCTTCTCTCTTCAGACGATCTACGATCTTAGTGGAATTTTTCAAATCCTCCGAATTGACAAAAAGCTTCAGAGAATTGAAAACCAAATCAGACAATAGTTCCAATTTATTTTCTGACATATTCCTGCCGCAGAGAATGAGTGTGATGGCAGATTCATAATCCTTCCATAGGAGTGTCCAATCTTCGGAAATTGTCGAATTCATACAAACACCCATGGACTTGAAGAACATATGAACGCCATTCAAGGAGGCAACTGTGGAAAAGGGAAGGTTCTCACATTCGCCCTTTTTCCGAGTGAATATTGGCAATCCACCATCTGCAGTAAGGCACATTACATGAATGGTCATTGTTATATTTATCTGTGTACCATTAATTTACTATAACAATTGTTTTTATTATTTAATTTAAGAACTGCTCTAGATTCATATGACTGAGTGACTGACTTGGACTAAAAGAAGTTCTGTTTTGTAGGTCACTGTTCGAATGAAGAGACAACAGGTATAATAATTGTTAACCAATAACACTCTTTATTTAAAGATTTATTCATCTACCCACCAAACAGAATGAAAAGCAACAAACTAATAACCAGTTTTCTGTTTAACTTCTCGCCAATAATGTAGCAAAACAAATGCATTTTTAGAGTGACATAAAGTTCTTACCATTGTTTCAAGGATAATTAGAGCACTTGATTAGATAATTAAAAAATATTTTTAATATTAAATAAATTTGTCAAAAACCACGTTCATCAAACTTTGGACATTTTGTGTGAGTAATTTGGACGACTGCCAGTAATTTTTCATATGAAAATTATGCGAATTATTTGATATTTACCTTTTTGATCACCACTCTTTTCTTCATAAATTTTGACACAAAGCATATGTGGAAGATGATGACAGGTGGGATGGGAGAGAGATTTTATTTTTTAAGAGAATCAGGTGAGAATTATGTTTTTTTTTTCAAAGAAGTGCTGCCAAGAAACTATTAAATTTTCTTAAGCTTTAGCTACATTTGAAATCTTTTGTTAAAAGTACAAAGATGTAAAATTTGAAAATAAATAAAATGCCAAATGCCCATAATCAAAGGTTTAAGTCTTGAATATTAAGTCTGTATTTTATATCATTCGGTTAGTAAGAAAACAAAAATATTCCAATCGAAAAGTTCTATTTTTTTATTTGTGTTTCAATTTTATACATTCCAATAACAGATTTTTGTCAAAAAAAATGTCAGTGGATTTAAATCTGGCCTTTTTTTTAATGAAAGGATTTGTAAATGATGATACAACTTAAATGGTTAGTTTCAATGAAACTAAAACGTTAGTTTTAACCGATCCCTGAAATAACTATATTTTATTTTTGTATGGCAGTCAATTAAAATCGAAAGCCCACAATTTTAAACAATCTATTGTTAAGGATTTAACAACTTACTTGTTAGCAATTTGCTAAATATTTGTCAATTTACTAAGGGACTCCAACATTTTAAACCTTTCTTTTCGTTTTGTTCACTAGTAAATTGCTAATTATCTTTTATTTTAAAACGAGCAACTAAACATGTCTAAAAAGTGACAGTTGGTAAAAATAAGAACAATTGTACAGATGACATGGATTTAACAAATTGCCATTCCGCGATTTTAACTTTAGCAAATTGTTAAGAGATAGTAAGATGTTACAATCGTTCAAAATAAGGCAAATCATCTTTTAAGCTTAGTAAATTGCTACAAATGGCTTTAAAATTTTACTAAATCGTTAAAAACTTTGCGTATCCCAAATCATATAGCTCCTTCCTGAAACACACACAGAGGTTACATACCTCTGCTCTGTTTTTGTGCCTTACTATCCACTGAACAAAAACTTGACTTACACATATACAGTGAGTAACACTAAGTTTTAGTAAAAAAAAGTAAGGTTAAAACCGTAAAAGAAAATATTTTCCATGATTTAACGGTTATTTTATTCGCCAGTAATGGAAAGCTGGCACACATATTTTTTCTTATAAAAATCTTGAATGGAAAAAGACCAATTTTCTTATATCAGTTCAGTGCATAAAAAAATAAAATTCATTTAAAAAACTTACACAATTATTCTAAAAGTAAGTTTCTACATTCAAAATTCCATTCTAATTCGTATCGTTTCGAAAACGAAAAAATATAATTACATAATTAAAATGATACTGGCATCACTTTGTGCCATTTTCTTTATTTAAATTCGAATAAAAGATTTCGAATCAATTCAAATCCAAAAAAGAAATTTCTGCGCATCGTGTGTGTTGTTGTTGCTGCTCGTTGCTGCTGCCTCAACGTCGTCGTCGTCAAATAAACTGAGCGTGGATGTGTGTGTGTGTTATCATTTGATTTCAAAAACAAATGGCTGAAGAAAAAATTGACAGCCTCGCTGAGGAATTTCCTTTGCACAATAGTGTTTTTAATAACGATATTAAGGGCCTTTCGCAGCATCTCCAGCAAGTGGGGAACGATGTCTCGAAAAAGGATAAACACGGAAACACCGCCCTGCACCTGGCCGTGATGCTGGGACACAAAGAGTGCACCCACCTTCTACTTGCCCATGGAGCACCTGTCAAAATCAAGAACCTCGAAGGTTGGTCACCCCTGGCCGAGGCCATTAGCTATGGTGATCGTCAGACAATCTCCTCCTTGCTTCGCAAGCTGAAGCAGCAATCGCGTCAGCAAATGGAATCCCGTCGAGCGAATCTAATCAATGCCTTGCGCCAAATGAAAGATTTCTACATGGAATTAAAATGGGATTTCCATTCATGGGTGCCGTTGGTGTCGCGCATTCTGCCCTCTGACATCTGTAAAATCCACAAATCCGGATCGTCCATAAGATTGGATACGACCTTGGTTGATTTCACTGATATGCGCTGGGAGCGAGGGGATATTTCGTTTATATTTCGAGGCGATAAGAGCACCCATGAGTCACTGACTGTGCTAGATAACGAATTCCAGTGCTATCAGCGAATGCGCTATGAAGAAAACGACATTGAGGAGGAGGTCGATGTGCTGATGTCGAGCGATATTCTTGCCGCCCAAATGTCCACCAAAGCTATACAATTCTCGCGAGCACAATCTGGCTGGATATTTCGTGAGGATCGTAAGGAAGTCGTTGGTGGCCAGTACAATTGTGATCTTTATTCAATCAACGGTCTTGTACTTAAGTCCCGCAAGCGACGCGAGCATCTATCCACAGATGATCTAAAAAAGAATAAAGCGCTAGTCGAGACAATTACCAAGGGCCGGAGGGCCAGCATCGAGGCCAATGGTGATCTTGGAAGACGAAACTCACTACTGCCACCACCAGAAACCACTGTCACATGGAATGAATACATCTCAGCTGAAGTTGGCAAATATCCAAAGCTTGGACGGGACATAGTGTTCAAGCAGTCCAACAAGTGCCTGCGGGCGACAGTGGCCATGAGCAAAGATTTCCCCCTGAGTGTTGAGATGCTGCTTAATGTTCTCGAGGTTATAGCACCGTTCAAGCATTTTAGCAAGCTGCGAGAATTCGTCACACTCAAGCTGCCCAGTGGCTTTCCAGTTAAAATCGAAATTCCCGTCCTCACAACAGTTTCAGCTAAAATAACATTTCAAAAGTTCGAATTCTGCGACTTCATCGCACAGGAACTATTTGAGATCCCCAATCACTATGTAGAGGACAATCGTCGTTTCCCGGACTTATGACCCCAGCAAGAAGTTGATCTCAATAAAAATGAACTAAGTGTAACCGAAGAAGAGAACGAGGATGAGGCAGATAACCAAGAGGAAGAAGAAGACGACGACGATGAAGATGATGAGGAGTACTTGGATCCACAGGGTACAGAAACAGATGAATTATCTTAGATGAATTTTTAGGCAAACAGAAAGGAACAAATCAAGAACTCATTCTATCTCGTGTACTCTTCGAAGACCAGACATTATAGCAGCACGTAATTGTTTCAAAAAAAAAGAAGCAACACAAAACAACACAAGACAATACATAACTACACGACACTAGACACTCTTAAACACCTGCCTATCACTGACCAGTATAAGATTTATAGAGAGTTTTGCTAGGCAAGACCAATAATGTTTATTTAAAAAAAAAAAAAAAAATATGGAAAATATTCTAAGTCTAAGTATATCACACACTATTTTATTCTATTTCTTTTAAAATAAAGGTAAGCATAATTGAAGAAGGCCGTCAATTGCCTTCTTTCGTAAAGAAATGAAAAATATATTTAGAAAATTAAGTTTGCCTGAATCTTATCTTAGATCGAGCGAGGTGAAAATAAAAACCCAAACGCTTTGTTATGTTAATGCTTTTAGCTGTTTTGATAAGATATTAAAACTTATCTTCATAAATTGTATAAAAGCGTTAGCATAACCAAGCGCTGCGACTATATACCGAAATATTCCCATAAAGACACAAATAAAAGAATATATACAAACGTGTCAATTATTATTATAATGTTATTTAAAACATGTTCATTTCATTCATGTATTTATTTGTTTCAATTTCTTCTGTGTAAACATAACTAAACAAAAATAATAATAATAAATAAGCTACAAAATGTAACATAAAGTACATAAATAATTTACTGTCCATATCTATTACCAATTATAATATTTTCTCTTTGTAAACTACATCTCTATCGCTTCGCATCATCAATGTTACATATGTTTCAAAATTTTACTTAAAAATACAAATTCTTCATCTACATTATCTGTTTTAGATATTGGAAAAGAAAAATGAGCAAAACATTAATCAATCAATAAAGAAGAAATAAGTATTTAAACATCCCATTCTTTGTTTTAGGAGAAAAATAGTAAAAGAAAACTATATAGACATTGTATTTAAGAGGAAAATGTATTTGTATTTATTTGTTAATGAAACAACAACAAAAAAAAGAAAAACTACACGTTCCATTTTAGTTGAAAGAAAAAAAAAATTACGGAAAATTTGTTATATAAAAATAAAGTAGAAGAATTATTTATTCGAAATTTACATACATATTACATACATAGTACAAAATGCTATTCTATACACTTTGTATTTTGCTTAAAATGAAAACAAAAACAAATAAACAAATGTGGAGAAATTCAAGAAAAAAAAAACATTATGATCTAATAAATGGTAGTAACTGAAAAGTTGTTTGACTGTTATGTTTTTAATGCTGAAAATCTAACATTAAAGAAAAAATAAAGTGTAGAATTTGCAGCTTAAATCTTGGAAACAAAACCTTCCCATCTAGAACGGGGAGGCCATCTGGTCCGTGACCTTCCACTACTCCGCTGCCTGTTGGCATAGGTTCGAAAGCTTTCTGGGTCAGGTTGTAGGTTCCCATGCGCCCTGCCATAAAAGTACCTTTAGTGGGCGTAAATTAAAGAAATAATAATTGTTTAAATTTATAAGCGAGGTAGGTATTAGCTGTTTTAAAAATACATAATCTCTTTCATAAAACGATTATTTTTGCTTATTATTGTTTAAAGAGATAATATGGAAAAGCAGTTAATTTTTTTAAGACAAGAATATGAATTTGACACAGAATGTTTAGCATTTTGAAATTTGAAATCATAGCATTTCTTAAATGGATATTGTGGATTATCTGCATGCATATAATTACAGTGATATACAATGTCAAAAAAATTAATCAAATATTTACATTTTATGGTTTAACAACAATTTTTTTTTTATATATTAGTAATGACTAATTTAAGTTTAGTTTTCTCTGGACAGTATCACTTTTTTAACTTCCCATAGGCAGTTATTGTAATGGGTCCGATTTGTCGAATTGAAAATGTTGACATTTCTCGACGTTTCAAGGTCCCTAGAGTCCAAATAAAAGATTCTTGGAAAGATGTCTGTGCGTGCGTGTGTACGTACGTTTGTACGTCCGTACGTTCGCGACGTTTTTTCGTCGTCCATAGCTCAAGAACCAGAAGAGATGTCGACTTCAAATAAATTTTGTTATAAAGATAATAATGCAGAAAGATGCAGAAAGGACTCTCAATAAAATTGAGTGGGTGGTTTTTTTACCATATCAATTTGAAAAAAAAGGTGAAAATTTTTGTTAAATCTAAATATCTTACGAACCAATAACGCTAGAGACTTGAATTAAATTTTATATTATATATTGTAACGTGATACCAAACAAATATATTTTTGGAATCCAATTACCGTTTTTTTATAAATCAAAAAAACTAAAAAAAAAATTGTGTCACCTCCAAAATTTTACGAATAAAAAATGATTTCATCTCCAAAACAAATTTGTGCAACGAAAAATAACGTTTTTAACATCTGGTAAAATTTAAAAGAAAAATCGAATTGATATTTTATTTTATAAAAAATAAAAACCTAGAAAACACTTTTCCAAGTTGGTAAAAATTGAATTTCGACTCAAATATCTTTTCAAAACTTTGAGATTATGGCTTCCAACTTATTTTATCTTATAAAAAATATTGTTTTCAACATTCGGTAAAATTTTGAAAAAAATCGAATCGACAGTTTTTTTACAAAAAATTAAAACCTAAAAAAATTAATAAAAGTTAGTAAACATTGATTTTTGACTCAAATAACTTTTCAAAACTTTAAGACATTGGCATTTATTTTTTTAAAAATATTGTTGTCAACATTCAGCAAAATTTTGAGAAAAATCGAATTGACAGTTTTTTAACAAAAAAAATAAATACATAAAAAAAATTATTAAAAGTTCGTAAAAATTGATTTTCGACTCAAATGTCTTTTCCAAAATTTAAGTTATCGGCTTCAAATTAATTTCATTTTATAAAAATTATTGTTTTCAACATTCAGAAATTTTTTCTATAAAAATCTAACAGTCAGTTTTTTCATAAAAAAATAAAATCTACAAAAAAAAGTACGTAAAATTGGTAAAAATTGATGTTCGGTTCTCGATATCTCGTGAATAATAGAAAACATTGGCTTCAAACTAAATTCATTCATCCAATTTGTATTTGTTTATATATTAGAAATAAAAACTTATAAGAAATGCTACTAAAATTGGTAAAAATTGGTTTTCGAATAAAAATCTCGTTAATTTGGTTAGATTTTGAAATCAAACTCTTTTATCATATGCAAAATATTGTTGGTAATTTTTTAATTTTTTAAACGAAAACCTACAAACTTTTTAAGCAAGACAAATCGACAGACGGGATGGGAAGTTATCAGTGTGGGTCGCATCAGCCAGCCTCTTTTTGTATTATCCTTTGAACCGTTATTATTCTGGCTGATACTCAGTTTTTGGCGCTTATTTTAGTCCTGGTATAGAACAATTTGATACAAGCCGCAGAATTAACCGCTTTTCTCATTATGTTGTTGCTTCTGCCTTTTATCCTTTTTGTTGTTCCCATATTTGTGTTTACAATTTTCTTGCTTCTGTTAAGTTTTTTTTGCTATTTCACGTTCTGAGAGTTCTAAATTCTTGAAAGCATCTATTTTCGCTCTTTCTGTAGCTCTCAAGTCTTTCCGGAGTTTTTCTAATTAAATTAAAATAGTTGTTTTCAAAAATCTTTTGAATATTCTATACAAAATTATTTAAAGGATTGCACTTGTAGACTCCTACACGGAAATATTAGCAATGGCCTCTTCCAAGTGAAGCTCCTTTTTATTAGCTTTATTAATAGTTCAGCGGCTCATAACCAATAAGACCAAAAAAGTAAGTAACAAAATATGTGCATGAAATTAATTCAAATTAATCTTCATCATAGTAAAGCCGCCAGCTCCAATCTTGTCTACATTTTGGGAAGTAGACAAATAGACATTGCCCTAATTCAAGAACCCTGGATTTCAGGTGGCAGAATTAGAGGACTACACACATCAGACTTTATACTATACAAAGCCACACAAGTAGCTAATAGTAATATCAGATCCTGTATTTTAGCCAGGAAGAAGTTTAATCTCTTTCTTTTAGAAAATTACAGTGATCCAGACCAATGTGCTGTGAAAATGGAAAGGAAGGGACTCCCGCCACTGATCCTGACATCGTGCTATATGCCGCATGACGGACAAGAAGGGCCTCCCGCTAATATCACAAGCCAGCTTGTAGAGAAAGCTGCCTCTGAGGGATGGGACGTGGTACTAGGCTGTGATACAAACTCACGTCATACTCAATGGGGTAGTACCGACATCAACAACAGAGGTGAGTCTCTTTTTGAATTTATACTAGACCATAATCTTTTAGTAGCAAATAGAGGTAACGAACCCACTTTTGTAACTAAAAATAGAAAAGAAGTGCTTGACGCTACCCTAACCAATAACTCAAGCACAATAGTACTAGATCAATGGAATGTTCTTAAAGAGGAATCATTCTCAGACCACAAACTGATAGGCTTCTTGATACAAAATGAAGTAGCAACTCCAAAACCCTTTAGGAATTTCAGGAAAACAAACTGGAATGTATTCTGCAGGGAAGTAGGGCAGGGGATTCAAAACCCGGATACACTTCTAATTCAAGAACCCTCTGACATAGATATTACGTCAGAAAAACTCAGAGTTCTGAATAACGCTTTAGAAAAAAGCTGTCCCATTAATCATATGGAAAAAGGTAGGAAAAAACCACCTTGGTGGACCACGGAGATAGACAACTTAAGAAAAGAAACTAGAAGACTTTTCAATGTCGCCAAAAGAACTAGGAAAGAAGCTGATTGGGAACATTATAAGACCAGTCAACGTATTTTCAAGGTCGAGACACAACGAGCAAAACGTAGCTCATGGATGGCCTTCTGCGACGAAATAGAAAGTACAAATGTATCAGCAAGACTCAGGAAAATTCTGACCAAGGATTCACTCGCTCTAGGATCCCTCAAAAAATTTACAGGCAGCTGGACTGAATCCGGTGGCGAAACGCTTGAGCTCCTTGTGAATACTCATTTTCCTGGCTGCGTAGCTGATATCCGCAGTCCAGAAACAGAGTCTCATACGGAAAACCTAGTACCATCGGATATTATAACGGAAGAAAGGATAAAATGGGCCATTCACTCCTTTTCCCCGTACAAATCCCCTGGTCTAGACGGAATCTTCCCTATGATGCTTCAGAAATGCATAAACCTTATCATCCCACACCTAGCTAGCATTTTCAATAATAGCCTTAAATGGGGGTATGTTCCCTTACCGTGGCGTGAGGTAAAGGTAGTTTTCATCCCTAAGGCTGGTAAACCTAGCCATACGGAGGCCAAAGACTATAGACCCATTAGTCTAACATCGTTTATTTTGAAAGGCTAACTGATATACACATCAGCTTTTAGTTGAATGAAAGAAAAAACATCAACTATCATTTTGAAAGAAGTAGACTTTGACTTGATAGTTAGGGAGATTTTTCTTGATTAACTTTCCAGTCAACTTTAAAATGAAGTTGCCTTAATTGGAAGGCAAATTTTTGGCAGCTGGCCAATCAGATACTAGAAACTTGCCTTACTTTCAAATCCCTTATGTCGCCTGAACCTGCTCATTTTCAGTTTACTCTTGTGGAATCTCAAAATGTGTTGAGTGTACAGTACACGTATAAAACTTCACGTTTTCGGAATTTGGAAGCAGTACCCATGTAATCATTAATATACTAGATATGGAGTGCTTGTAGCTAATTTCACGTAGGTGTCATCTATTTTTTAATGCTACTAGCCCTTCTGTAGGTTCAGCGGAAATATGGAAAAACTTTTGGAACTTGATTTTTGTCAAAATTTGTTTTTTTGAAAAAAAGGCTCTTTGATGCCTAGAAACAAGAGATGGAGTTTTAAAATTAATTATTATTATTACATTAGAATAACCTCACTTCACTTTTCTACGCCGCAGAAGCAAAACCTTAATTCTTACTTTTTTTATCGTTTACATGTATCAACAAATCAGTAAGTACAAAATAAATTGCTAAAATAGAGGCTTATAGCAAGAACTTTCCATTTGTATTTCGGAAAATTACCAAAAGCCCAAAGGTAGTTAATAACTATTTTTAAAACCCGTTATTATATGGAAACAAATACAAAGGTCGTACTTCAACCATTCTTTTAAGTAAAGTTAAACTTAAAATCACTACAAAAGCCTCCGGTTCCACACACTCTCTGAATAAGATCCGACATGAAAGTGGATTAAAAGTGAGCCTTACTTACTTACTTAAGGTGGCGCTACAGTCCTGTGTGAACTAGGGCCTCACCCAACAAACTTCTCCATCTAGCTCGGTCCCTAGCTAGATGTCTCCAGTTTCGCGCTCCGAGTTGGGTGAGGTCACCTTCCACTTGTGCGCGCCACCTGATTCGCGGTCTTCCTCTACTGCGCTGTCCTGTGGGTGTGGATTCGAAGATTTTCCGGGCCGGAGCATTGGTTTCCATGCGCTCTACGTGACCTAGCCATCTTAGTCGTTGGACTTTTACCCTTCTTGCTAAGTCTACGTCGCTGTACAGCCCGTACAGCTCGTCGTTCCATCTTCTCCTCCACTCCCCTTCGATGCATACGGGACCGTAGATCACACGAAGAATCTTTCTCTCGAAACGACCCAAGGTGCTTTCATCCGCTTTTGTCAAAGTCCATGCTTCTGCACCGTATAGCAGGACGGGGATAATAAGGGTCTTATATAGCGACACTTTGGTCCTTCGAGAGAGAATTTTTCCACTCAATTGCTTTCTTAACCCAAAGAAACAGCGGTTAGCAAGAGTTATTCTTCGTTTGATCTCAGCGCTGGTGTTGTTTTCTGCGTTTACAGCAGAGCCTAGGTAGACGAAGTCCTTGACTACCTCAAAGTTACGTCTGTCGATGGTGACGTTTTGACCAAGACGTCGGTGTTGTAGGTCCTTTCTTGATGACAGCATGTACTTTGTTTTGCCCTCATTAACCGTTAAACCCATTTTTGCCGCCTCTGCCTCAATACTCACAAAAGCCCCATTGACATCACGCTGAGTTCTTCCGATTATGTCAATGTCATCAGCATATGCAAGTAATTGGACAGACTTTTGAAAGGTAGTGCCTCTAGTGCTGACGTGTGAGCTTTGTACTATTCTTTCAAGTACGATGTAAAAAAATCGCATGACAGTGCATCACCTTGTCTAAAAGCTTTTTTGACATCGAAAGGTTCTGTTAAGTTGTTTCCAACCTTTATGGAGCAACGTGAATTCTCCATGGTCATCCTGCATAAACGGACGAGTTTGGCAGGGATGCCAAAACTAGACATGGCTCTATACAGTTCGTCCCTGTAGATACTGTCATATGCGGCCTTGAAATCGATGAAAAGATGGTGGGTGTCGATTTGGTGTTCTTGGGTTTTTTCCAGGATCTGCCGTAATGTGAATATTTGATCGACTGTGGACTTTCCTGGTCTAAAACTACACTGATAAGGACCTATCAGGTTGTTGACGATGGGCTTTAGACGTTCACATATTACGGCAGAGAAGATTTTATAAGCGATGTTAAGTAGACTGACTCCTCTATAATTGGTGCAGTTTAGAGGTTCTCCTTTTTTCAGGATCGGGCAAACAATACTGAGGTTCCATTCATCGGGCATGCTTTCTTCCGACCATATCTTACAGATAAGTTGGTGCATGCTCCTAACCAACTTATCTCCAGCTGCTTTAAAGAGCTCGGCATTCAAGCCATCCGCTCCAGCGGCTTTGTTAGACTTCAGCTTAGATATAGCAATCTTTACTTCGTCTAAGTCGGGAGGACGGGATTGTTGGCTTTCGTCGTCTATGTTGAATGGATCATCCTGCCTGACAGCGGAATTCGGTTCGTCGTCGCCGTTATACAGTCTGCAGAAGTGGTCCTTCCATATCCTCAGCATTGACTGCGGTTCCACTATGATGTTTCCACTTTCGTCTTTGCAGCCTTCGGTTCTAGGTTTTTGTACTTGTGAATTTCGTTTCACCTGTTCATAAAACTTTCGAACTTCATTTCTGCTTTTAAACCTCTCAACATCTTCGACCGCACGCTTCTCATGCTCTCTCTTTTTCCTTCTGAGAAGTCGGTGTTCCTCTTGCCTCTTCTGCTCATAGAGCTCATGAGCAGCTCTCGTCCTTTTATGCAGCGCCGCCTTGCGTGCCTGTTGTTTGGCTGCATTTGCCTGCCGACATTCCTCATCAAACCAGGGGTTCCTTGTTGGTGGTCGCTTGAAACCCAGCACGTCAGAGGCGGCTTCTCTGATTGCGTCTTGGCAATGTTGCCACTGGTTTTCTATACATTGTGTTGGCGGCACAGAACTTCGAGAGAGGTTACTTGTAACTCGGTCGGAGAAGGATTTGGCGATCTCTTGCGATTGTAGCCGTTCGACGTTGTACCTTCTCCCAACATCTCCCTGTTTTGCCTTGGGCCTGGAAACCCGAAGTGCTACCTTGGCTACAACAAGGTAGTGGTCCGAGTCGATGTTAGCTCCTCGGAAAGTTCGGACATCCATGATGCTGGAAGCGTGTCTGGCGTCGATCGCAATATGGTCAATCTGGTTGACGGTAGATTGATCTGGAGATCTCCAAGTTCCTTTGTGGATGTTGAGGTGTGGAAAACGCGTACTGGCTACCATGACGTTTCGCCCCGCAGCAAAATCTATGAGCCTGAATCCGTTGTCGGAAGTGTTGTCGTGCAGGCTGTTTTTCCCGATTATTCCACCAAAGATGTCTTCCCTTCCTAGCTTGGCATTAAAATCGCCCAGGACAATTTTAATATCGTAGCTAGGACACTGCTCGTATGTTTTGTCTAAGAGCTCGAAGAACATATCTTTGGTGTTGTCATCCTTCTCATCTGTGGGGGCGTGCGCGCATATCAGGCTAATGTTGCCGAATTTAGCCTTGATGCGGATGGTCATGAGGCGCTCGTTGATGCACCTATAGCTTAAGACTTGTTGCCTAAGTCTGGCTCCAATGACGAAGCCGCATCCAAATAAGCGCTGTTGGTTTTCTCGGTAGCAGTCACCATAGTAGATATCGCAGTTTTTCATCCTCTTTTTCCCCGGCCCATCCCATCGTATTTCCTGGATGGCGGTGATGTCTGCTTTATAGCAGTCTAGGGCCTCCGCTAATTCTTCGGCTGCACGTGGTCTGTTAAGGGACCTAACATTCCACGTGCATATCCGAAGTTCGTTGTCCTTAATTCGTTTGCGTTGGTTGTCAGCAGTAAATCCGTCCGTATCCGAGGCTTGTTGGTGCTTCGCAACTAGAAAATTTTTACGTGGTCAGGAAGTCACCCTGACGGCACAACCCCCAACCTGGAGGGCCAGATCCTTAGTATAACTCCAAAGACGGGGAGCCGGATAAACCGCTCCTTATAGGCCTGGGCTCCGAATAAGTCGTAGAAGCCCTATAAGGTGTTCACTAAGTAGTTCTAATGTCACGGACTGTATGTAAATGCAGGTAATGTTCAAGACAGGCGACACCACAGGCATACAAATGCGATTCCGACTTAATTTTGCTGTCATTTGCCAAGTTCCTTCTCTATCTTCACATCTCCTTTTCTCTTTCTCTACTAGCTGTCAACATCACATCCGTCATCACAGAACGGAAAAAAATCGAATCGAATCGAAATAGAAATAGAAAAAAAAAATTGCCTGTAGACATCTTTAATTTTTTAAATCAAATTCAATTTAATTACCTACAAACCAAAAACAAAATGATCGTATCCAAATTGGCACAAATCAACGCACTTGGCAAATTATTCAAACAAATTTTAGTTAAACAAAAAAATCAAGAAATTCTCATGAGAACGGCTACGCACTATCGAAGTGGAGCCTTGAAACCAAGGCCTGAAACCATGCCATTGGGTTTGGTTGGAGTTATGTGTTTTGTAGTTCCTGGACTCTTCATTGGGGCAGCTATTAGTAAGAGTGTGGCTAATTTCCTTGAGGAGAACGAACTATTTGTACCCGCTGATGATGATGACGACGATGAGGACTAAGAGTCTACATTTACGGCTGCTGAGTATTTAATGACGAAACGTTGTGACCAAGTAAAAATGTATTACCTTAATAATTGTTGATTTTCTTGCTACAAGTTCAAGAGCTGACGAATGTTGCCATTTAGTTTTATTTATGTATTTATTTATTTTAACAAATTGTCTGTAGAAATCCAATAAAAACAGATGTTTAAAAAATTAAAAATATGTTGTTTATTAGTATAAAGAACATAAGATGGGTATGGGTCAAGACAAATCAATCAATAGATATTGCTGCATAATGTGCCCTTGGATGTTGAAACAAAATCCTTTTGACCAAATAAAGTAACTGTCCCATTAACCTAAATAATTAATTTAAATACCTAGATAGGTGACCCTTATGCTTTTTATTTATGCCTTTAAAGTACCTAATGCATTTATTTACTCCGTGCTCATGAACTTCTTTAAGTGAAACAAAATATAAATATTATTCAGAATAAAGTAGATTCATAAACATAAAAGTGTCATTGGATTAAATCTGGTTATTTACTAACGAAGTAAATGGGGGCTATCGCGAATAAAATTTCCATTGGAATGTTACCCATCGACGAAATTTCAAAACTAGCTTCTTTTTGACTATTGCAACGAGAGCCAATGTCCTCTAGAAACCCATCCTCCGTTATCAGTAAAAAAATTACTTAATTTCAATAGTATTCGCGTTTCCCATTTTCGCACATAAGAAGAAATACGAGGAATACATGAGAATGTTGATAAATAGGCTGTTGTTTTGGAAAGTGGTATAAATCCATTTTCACACTTTGAGATATTTAAGGTTTTGCATTTGTAAGTGTTTAAAAAAATAGGTAAACTCAGGCGATCCATTTTAGATTATGTTTAATTTTAAAATGCAATAGAAAATCTCAAAGGATTTTAAAGCTTTTCAAGCCGATTTCTTTGATAACAAATTTCAAAAAAATGAAAACTGATAAATATTTTTATATATTTATCTAAAAAGTGTCACTATATAAGACCCTCATCATCCCCGCCCTGCTAAACGGGGCAAAAGCATGGACTATGACAAAATGTGATTAAAGCACCTTGGGTCGTTATCAGATAAAAGTTCTTCGCGTTTATTGGAGAATATGGAAAGACGAGCCGAACGGGCTGCACAGAGACGTAGACTTAACCAGAAGGATAAAAGTCCATAGCCTTTGATGGCTGGTTCACGTAAAGCGCATGGAAACTAATGTTCCAGCCCGGAAAGTCTTCAAACCCACGCCTACAAGACTGCACAGTAGAGGAGAGCCGCGAACCAAATATCGACGAAGTTAAAACATTTTCAATGCCTTTTCATTGCAATTGCCTGACAAGAATACCGTTATCTTATCTATGAAGTTATACCTACAAAGTATAGACTTATGGCTGTCGAAATAAATGCACCTAACAGTTACTCAAATTATATTATAGAGTTTATTTTAACTAAAGAAGAAATCATGGTCGTTTCTTTTTGTAATTAATAACATGAAAAGGGATGTACATAAATATCTTACTTTATTGATTTATAACTTATTTTCTTTATAAAATGGACTTATACCACCTTCGAGAAATGTCTAGTTTTATCATCCTTGTCAAACTTATCCGTTTGTGTAGAATGATGAGTGCTCTTTCAAGGTTGGAAAAGATCTCAACGATACATTTAATGTCAAAAAAGGGCTTAAGACAAGGCGATGCACTGTCATGTGACTTCTTCAACATCGTACTGCAAAGAATTGTGCAAAACTCAATCGTCAACACAACACACGTCAACGATACAATCTTCCAAAGGTCCATTTAATTACTCGAATACGCCGAAGATTTTGACATAATTGGAAGATCAAAGCGTGATGCAAGTGGTGCGTTTGTGAGCATTGCGACGGTAGCGGAGAAGATGGGTTTAGTGATCAATGAGGGCAAGACCAAATATAGGTAAGTTGTCATCAAAAAAGGAAATTGAAGACGACATCTTTGACAAAACGTCACCATGGACAGCTATAACTTTGTGGTAGTTAAAGACTTTGTCTAGCTAGCGACTACTATAAATTCAGACAACGAAAGCAGCGCTGAAAACAAACGAAGAATAACTTGCAAATCACTGCTTCTTTTGACTTAGAAGGAATTGAGTAGTAAAGTCCTCTCTCGAGCTACTAAAGTCACCATCTATAAGACGATCATCCCGGTTCTCATTCAAAGCGTTGAGGCTTTGACCTGTCGAAGAAAATTGAGAGCGTCCTAGGATGCTTCGAAAGAAAAAGTCTTCTGGTGATTTTTGGTCCCGCCCGAGAAGATACAACGACGCACTGTAAGGGCTGTACAGCGACACTGACCTGGTTAAAAAAATAAAAGTCCAACGACTTAGATTGCTCCAGCCCTAAAGGTCTTCGAGTCTAATCCCGAGGAACGGCGCAGTTGGGAAAGACCATGAGAGGTGTCGCACGCAGGTGGGAGAGGACCTCAACCAACTTGGCTTGCGAAACTGGAGAAGTTAGCTAGGGACCGAGCTGGCTGGAGACGCTATGTTGGTTGCGGCCCAAGTCCGTCCTGGACTGTAGCGCCACCTTAAGTATACCACTTTCGACAAAAATTCCTCAAATACCAATATCGTGAAATATGTAACCCAGCTCAAATAATAGATCCATTATCATATCCGGTCCATATCGTCTTGTTATGCGAGCGCAGCTTTTCTTATAGTTGTAATTAATTTTATAATAAATATAAAAATGCAAAAATAGTAGTTTTTTGGGTTATATTTTATTTGTATATTTACGCATTATATACTTTAGTAAAATATGTATTACAATCTTGTTTCCTTTGGGAGATGTTTTTGTTCAGTGAAACTTTCGTACAAACAATTTTAAAAATTTAGTTTGTTCTTATTAAACTTTAATTTTTATTTTTTTTTGTTTAAATATAATGTATGTATGTATTTACGCATGTATATATGTATATAAAAATAAAATAACTTTGAATTTTGACATGATATTAAAATTAAAAAAAAAATAATTTAATAATAGAATTTTTAATTCTACTTTTGATTTTCATCGAATGCAACTTAAAATATTTCAATATATGTATACTTATACACTAGTTTACAAAATGATGGTTTATTTTCGGTATTTTTTAAATAATTTTATTTGCTGCTTTTGAGGCGAATTATGTATGTTCTAATGAAATTTAAAATTTCAAAAAAAAAAAAAAAAAAAAAAAAAAAATACTCATCTTTCAAATTTAATTTTAAACCATTGGTAACACTTGTTTACATTTCGAGAGAATTCATTGACTACTTAAAATTTTTACTATTTGTCCTAAATTATGTTCGATCGAAAAAATATACCAATTTTGGTGAAAATACAAAACATTAGTTTTGAAGTATAACTTTGTAAAAAGGTTGTCCAATTTTAATATTTTGTTATTAGTTGTGCGTACTACTCAACACTTTTGAATTTAGTAAAAAATTGTTTCAATCTTTACCAATATTTGGAGTAATCCCTAAGTTCATTTTTTGTGTTTTGAGATATTTGCATTTGAAGTTTGAAATCAATATGCAAATTATTAGATTTTGTCAGTTTTAATTTATCATAATTGAAAAATTGTACATCGTAGAGCTTAGGAAATTTTGAGAAAATATAAATTTTGTCATTTGCAAGAACTTGGTGTATTTATTTCATTTTTGCGGAAAATGGACTTAAGGAGTTTTCATAGAACGACGAAGAATGTATCGGGATAAACTTATAGTCATTTACTTTTACTTATTTTAAACTTTGATATGCACACAATAATTCAAACAAAAGTATGTGACACCCTTACGACTTGCATGCATTTTTTCCAGCCATTAACAAATGTTTCTTCGTTAAAAAAGTCTTGTTAATTTTGTATTTAATTACCAACAAATTGAACTAAACCACGTATTTGTAATCTAGTGTTATCTTTGACATTATTAAAATTAGTTGAATCAATCAAGTTAAAAGGCTTCTAAATTTAAACATAACTTCGATTATTTTTAAAAAATCATAATTATTTCATTTTTGTACCTTTGATTTTACCTCTAAATAACTAAAATATTCGACCTTATTACGGGTCGAAGAAGATTCCCACTCCGAATGATAAACAAAAATATATAACAACTTTAGTCGTATCCTAAGGTCGGCCATTCACGACACAAAATGACTCGATCAAGGATCAAAATTGTTTTGACAAATAAACTTTTTAACAACACCATTTAACTGCTTAAGCCCAAAATTGAGCAGTTTTATTGTGTCGTGAATGGCCGGCCTGAACACAAAAACCGACTTCGAAACTATAGATGCCACTTTTTACCAACTCTATTATAATTTTTTGATAGATAAATATTTTTGTTTGAATAAAAGCTGTGACATTTGTTTGTTACTGTTCGTAGTACAAATTTCATCCGAGGGAAGCTGTTATAAGGCCATAATTTATATTTTAAATAGGTATTCTCTTGTTTTTGATAGTTAACGAATCAGAATTTCAGCCAGGTCTTAGGGAAAAGAAAGTAATTAATTAAAATGGTTATTGGTTACTCTTAAGTTTATAATATAAAATGTGTGTGTAATAAAATTAACGTATTTCTGAATTCTAATAAGAAAAATAAATTTTCCTCAAGCTAGGGTAACTGTCACATAATGTTAGTTGTGTTGAATTTCAATTTATAACTTCCGCTTCCGCTCAAAATCGTCATTAGAATATTTTTTAAAGTCGTAGTACTTATTTTGCAACCGTGAAAAGTAAACAATGACTTCATACATCCAACATACATTATTTTTTTTAAATTTAATCCTGTTTGATTTTAAAGTGCTGTGTCAATTGGGAACTGCACACAAAAACTTTATAGTTGTATTCAGTTTGAAAACTATGTTTTAAAATATTGGACCAGTTTATATTTCTAAGATTCTAGAGAATTTTTTCAGTCAGATTTACGGTAGGAGAAATCGAATCGTAAAAATTCTGTTCATAAAAGTTTTGAGAGCAAAAACGAAATCTCCGTTTGGAGATCTTAAAAATATATAAAGGCCAACTTTAAAAATTTTTTGAATGAGGTTTAGTTCAAAAACACTTGCATATAATAAAATTGTGTATATTAAAGTAGATTTCAATCTTAATTTTAAATATTAATACGTATTAAAGTTGCTCACATGTTCTCAGTATACATATACTTGTGATTTATAAAAGATAAAGTATGTACATATGTATGTATGTATATTGTATATTAATTGAAGAATCTGGTTACATATCTTAATGCAAAACCTAGAAATGGAGTAGTACAGGACGTTGTGTGCGAAAGTGCAAGCAGTTAGCTCGAAATCAAGCTGACTGGAAGACGAGCGATGGTTGTGGTTCGCATCAATTTTTATGAAAGAATCGCTTTCCATTATCCGGTACCAGTTTCGGTCATAAGAACATTTTTAGTGTAGAAGATTTGTAAGTTCAACCGAAGCTTCTTTTTCGTAGCACGCCAGTAGTTTAAGTAAAATATGTATATCTCCTTTATAAACGGTCACCTGCAGCTCTATCCTATCTTATACATTTTCTGAACTCCAACATAGTAGTGGCAGCTTCAGCACAAGAAAAAACCTCTAAAAGACAGCTAAGGTGAAGCTGCCTAATGTCGGATAGAATAATAATGGTTTTCGTTCTTATTGAAGCCCTTAACACGTAGTTTATTTTTATTTGTATGTAGCTTTTTACAATGTGTAGATAATATTCTGATATTACTTATCCCAAAAGACCTGGCTGAAATACTATACTAAAACCATAATTGTTCTGTCGCAATCATTCTAGGCAATAGTAACATTGTTGTTTTGTTTTGATTGAACGGTAAAAATAAAGTTTCATAAAAAGAAATTTTGTATTGTTGTTTTTTTTTTTTTTTGATAAATATAAAATTAAAACTTAACAATTTGAATATTATATTTTTTTTATATATATTAATAAACTCGATAACCATACGCAACATACTAGTATTAAAAATAAATATAAATTTGATTATTCTCCTTCTATTTTTGTTTGTTTGTTCTTTGTTTATTCAAAATATAATTTAAGACTAAGTCAATCAGTCGTGATTATTTTTTGTTTGTGTGATTTGTTTTTTATTAGAGAATAATAATTTATATATATATGTATGTATAAAAAAAAAAGACAACAAAGAATTCCTCGTCTATACCATTCGAAAGAGAGTTCTTATAAATTAAGTTATTCCTAATTCCTTATTTTTGTTGTGAAACTCAAGAAAATTCGCACCGGGCGCCCTACATTCGAAATCACCAATCAATACAATACATTATACTGAGTATCAAGGTTTGTACTCATTCATGATATGGTGTATTTAGTACTGAATCCGGTGGCGATATTTGTTTTGGAGTGTTCTGTCCGTTGGAATTTTCGCCGTCTAAAAAAATATTTGAATATAATAAACTTATATATTTAATTTGTAAGAGAAAATAAAGAAGAAAAACTTACCGTTACTTTTGTTATTAATTTCCATTATATCGCTTAGATCCAAAATTGGCTGGTAGGTCATAAGTTCAGATCCTTTGAACAAAAAAAAAAAAACAAACACAATTAAATCTGTTTTGAATCATTTTAGGTATATGGAAAAATGTTTGCATACCTTTTTTGTCTTGTTGATAGTTTTCAGGTACCAATCCTAGTCCATATGGTCCCAAAATGTCAGAATCGTTAAAGAGCTGGAAAGATCAAAACCATAATTATTTTCGATATGGACGTTCAATAATTTTGCAAAATTTTGAATTAGTTTTAAAAAAAATAAATTTATCATTTCCAATCTTAAATCTAATCAACAAACTGTATTTGTTTATAAAGAAAGAAGAATTTTTGAAAATCGAATCCAAAATCCTGATAATGTTAAAAAGGGTAATTTTATTTTTAAAAAACTATTGGATGGGTCACTTATTATTATCTTTGAATGAAATGAATGAGAAATAAGCATACATAACTTGTACTGGAACTCTCACGTTATCTTTTGTCTTCTATATCGGGTAGTTTTCTAGAGGCATACGCTGTGTTAAATCTCAAACAGATATAGTATCCGGATACTTTTTTTAAGTATAAGAGAAAAAACCTTATCCAAAATAGCTGGGTATGTGGCTATCTGGTTGAATTAACCATTGAACATTTTATTTTACAAGAATTTCCGACCTCGAAAAGTTAATTTTTGTCTGCTTTTGGTGAAAGGCTAAAATTTGTTAGGCTATCACAATCGCTCAATAAGGTTCCTAAAAATTCCCCTATCCAGAATAGCCAACACAAGATTGAACCCAGCCATAGGCTTTCCCATGGAGATATCTCAAAAACTATTTGTCAGATTAATAAAGTTACCTTAACATTTTTCTGTCAGTATACTTTGGCAAATCAATTGCGTCATATGTTGGAGAAAACGATAGACCATTTAATTCGATTTGACACCTCCACCACGTAGGGGTACGTCAAATCTCTGGTCTATGCTGAATGCTGATAAACCAATGCACATTTGAAATCACAGACTGGCTTGCATAAAGCGCAGCCTCCGAAGCCATATGCTAGAAATTTGTTTAGCCTTTAGTGAGCTAATAAATCTAAAACGAAGACCATTTCATTTAATTTGTTATTTTATTTAAAAAAAAGTCCAATGCCTCTAAAAAACAACCGATATACAGCTATGGTAAAAAAAATAGGAACATTTCTTTCTTTTGAGTTTATTAGGTAAATAACACATCATGAAAATAAACCTATATTGTTTGAAAAGTAAATATGTTGTAAAAATAATCAATTAAGAATCAGTACACAAACGATAAGTACCATACAGTGCACTTAGTTTATTTGGATCTAAAATAAAGCTGGTCAAAATAATAGGAACACTTAAAGAAAAATGGTCTTATTGATACAATAAAAAAAAAAAACGTCAAAAATTTTTTAATCTTGCATTGGTTTTAAAATAATGTCTCAGTTTTCTTTAAATTAGAAAATTGCACTAAAAAACACTTTGAAGTCATTTTAGCACAGCATAATATAGAAACATCATTAAGTCTTCGCATTAATGCAGAACTAGAACTATTAATCTACGTTCAATGCTGTCCAAGAGGCTTAAGTCAGTTGTAGGAGCACCAGCCCAGAGATGGGAGTTATACTCAGCTTTGGTCGTATAAGACTCGGAAATAACAGCCAGATCAGAAATGGAGACAAATTTGTTCCATAGCCTTAGGAAACCCAAACATCTTGCGGCATATTTGGCGACATCGCGTATGTTATTGGTGAAACACATACCGAGAATATTGAGATGTTCAGTCTCTTTGATGCAAGTGGCATCAATGGCTATCTCGCTTTAACGACACAAGACAGCATTAGGTTTTCAAAGCATTGAATTTCACGCAGTATTTTATACCCCACTGTACAGGTCGCAATTTAATGAACTTATCATATTTTGTCGTTGCAGTTCCACATCTGAAGAAGAGGGATGTGAGTCTGAAAACGAATATGAAAAGCTTAGAGTACTATTGTCAGCGAAACAATGACAGGAGATCATTAATAAAAATAAGAAAGAGTGTTGGAGACAAAACAGAGCCTTGGGGCACACCAGTATTTATTATGTGGTTTCCAGTATCCTCGTAATTACCGAAAGGTAATTACGAATCCATCCATTTTGTATCCTACAGGAGGCCAACTTTAACGCAAAATATACTACATAAGTCATGATGCTTTTAAGTCTTGAAGGAGGGGCGGAAAGCTCTTTGAAGTGTTGAAACATAAATTAATTTATTAAGAACTAATACTGTGTACTGGATCCATGAAAAATAGAATGGTATATTAAATAAAATTAATTGACGATTTTCGTTGTTATGTGAAAGTTATGAAATGAAGTGTTCCTAATTTATTGGCAGCCAATAAAACACAAATTTAAAAAAAAAATCATTAACAAAATATTTTCTTTTAAAATTAAATCATTAAATTTTATATTTGTGGACCTACACAAGTGCTAAACACATAATTACCAAAAACTGAGTTTTGTTGCTATTATTTTGGCCATAGGTGTATATGACTTGGAGCTAGTATATTCAAGTTGTGTGTAATTTACAACAAAACCATATTTATAAATGGAATAGTTTAAATATATTTAAAATTCTTATCGGTGTTGAAGTGATATTTTTAACGAACCTAACAAAAGATTTTGATTATTCCTTACTTTTGACTAACATTAATTTTGCTTTAGAGCAAGTTTAAAATGCAATAAAGTTTTGAAACATATTTTGTGCAAAATCTTAATAAATTATTATAAAACTAATTAATCCTAATTGTTAATGGTTGAAATGAAAATATTTTTTTTTTATTATATTGAAAAATGGCAGCATATTCATTATTCTTAAAATTGGAAACCTATTAAACTTGGTTATACAAAAATAATAAGTATAAAAGTTTTTTTTTTGGTATTGAAGTAAAACCACGTCGCTGAATAACATGAATGTTAGAAAATTATTGTTTGCTGAATCATTATTAAGATAAAAAAAAAAGATTTCAAAACCAAAAAATACTTTACTAAGTTATAATAAATAAAAAGCTATTCAAGGAATTTCTTGAATGTTTTTATTGTCTAAACCTAAAATCATCTTGTTTTTATTTTGAATATAGAATTAATTCTGACCTTATTAAAAATATCGGCTTCCAGTTGAGGAGGTAAATAAATTCGACCAGATGAAGGTGATCCATTCTGTGGGATTGAATAGAGTTCAATGTTTATTATTAGAAACCGATAAAATAAGAGGGTCAATATTAAACGATCCAGCATTGAAGAGGATTTTTATTTTCATTTAAATTTTTGATTTCAAATATAAATTGAAACAAATAAATGTTGTCTGTAGAAGAAACCTCATTATTCTTTTTAAACAATGCACAGTTCATTTTTAAATCCTATGTTTTAATGGCTGTGTTTTTGAAAAAGAGGATAAGATTATCTAAAAAGAAAAAAGACTTACTCCTAATAAAGTATTTGCGTCCAAAGAATATGAATCGGTGCGAAGTAAATCTTTGAGAGTATCCAAATCGTCCTGAACACTATCCAAGTGCATGCTGACTTCCTCTCTGCAAATCACAAATAAGTATTTTATTTAGTAATCTCTTAACCAACATATCGATATGTTTAAATTTTTACCGCATATCATTGCTGTTAAGAAAGTTGTTGCTATTGTTCACTTTAGATAATTGAAGTTTCGAACTGTTTTTTGATGACGATGAAAGTGCTCCGTTATCATAATCGACAAATTTGCCAAGAGATTGTAATTGCTTCTGTTGTTCACCAGATGAAGAGGGATTTTGAGCTAGATCAAATTTGCCGCTGAAGGTGTTGTCTCCACAAACAAGACTTCTATCATCAATTATGGGCGATTCCTATGAGCAAAAAAAAAAGTTGTTTAAAGACAAACCAAATAGACAGGGGTAAGACTTACTTCAAAAAGTTGAGATGGCATATCTGATTCAATAAAGTTATCTGAATTATACATGTCTGTAGAATCATTTCCAACTTTCACAGCTTCCAAATTTTGATTGTTCAATGGTGACATTAGTCGAGGATCGATAGTAACATTCATATTAATATTGCTGCTGCTGGGATTTGAGAGAGCTTCTCCTGCGACTGTGTTATCATTGCCTTGTAATGCATAGTTAGCATTCCAGAACGTCATTGGATTGAACTCAGTTTTTTCTGTTTTGATTTGTTGTTGAGCATTTTCATTTGCAGAGGAACGTAACATTTTTGTTGCGGGACTTGAGGATTTCGAGGAGGAGGAAGTCGTAACAGTTGATGAAACAGCTCCAATCTTGCGCTTATTTGATTTTGCCTTCACTTGTAACATTCGATTGCGTGTCAATTCCTTTACCATGGGTGTAGTGACGTGATTTTCATCGTTTATAGCTGTCATCTCAGGAGTTTGTGGTGTACCATCGGCTACTTCAGTAACGTGATAAACAATTTGAGAGCCGTCTGGATTGACTGCATTTATAACAGCTCCCGATCGTCCCGGTGTTATGTTTCCCGGTGCCATCAGTGCATCTTCTGCACTCTGGTTCGAGTAGTCAAATAGCTGGCTGTTGATGCTACCATTAGATTGAGGACGTTCAACTTTTGGTATAGGACTGTCATTTTCATGATTACTAGAACTAACTGATGGCATATTTCCATAAGGGCTCATGGGGGCACTAAAAGTATAATATGAATTTTGTAAATTTCTAAGCAAGAAAAAAGTTTGATTTTGTTTTGTTAATCTGTTTAATGCATACATAATATTTCCACCTTTTGAATTCAAAGCACAATTTTTGTAAAAATAGTATAATGATACTGAGATTTGCTCTAGCTTATAAGATATTGTATCTTACAGAGTATAATTATACAATAAATAAATTAAATGAAATGAAATAAAAGTAGTAATTAAAAAAAAAGTTTCATCATTTATTTTAATATAATACTTACTCTAAATCAGAATCATTGTCTGCATTTGCTTCATCAAAAAGCTCTTCACCAAGTTCATGTATTACAGGTCCACATTCTGATCCAGATTCACTTGATTTTCGTAGCTTAGCTTGTTCTGGAGTATCGTTTATCATTAGTTGCATATGACGTTTGACACTTGTCATGTTTCTCGATGGTTGCACAATTGTTATTAGAAATTGAATAAGCTAAACAAATGTATTTTGTCAGAAAATTGAAATATTATTTTTGGGTTTTTCAAAGATTTTACTAACCTTGTTGACAATTTGCTGTTGTTTAGCGTGTTTTTGTCGAAGAGATGCAATTTCACGCCAAAGGGCTTCGTTTTCTTGTTTCATTACAGAAAATCTAGAATCCAATGAATCTTGACGTCCACGCATTGCCTTAACATCATTCAATACTTTGCTTACTGCTTCCGGTTTAACATTTGCCTTTTCATCAATTGTTTTAGTATTGGCAATTTTTCGCTTAATATGCTCCAAGAGGTATGGAGAATTACGCTTGAAACAAGGATGAGAGAATTCCATGTCGTCACGATCGAATTTAAGACCACCATTGTCAATTGAGGTTATTTTATGAAACCCATCTAAAATATTAGAAAATATAAAGTTGACAAAAATGGATGGAAACAAAGAAAAATAAATATTCTTATAATTACTTACACATATTAAGTTGCCGAATGAAGCTTGCCATATTGTTGTGTTTATAATTAAGAGGAAGTAATTCGCGAGCAAATTGAGCTTGATTTTGAATTATGAAACTTCGACCATCCTAGAATGGAATGCATTAGAAGAAATATTTTATTAGAATGCAAATAAATAAACATTTTTATGTTATAAATTATACACTGGACAAAGTTTTGTTGGTTGTTGTTTATGGTTTGATAGTTAGAATTTGTTGACGTTTTTCTGTTTGTTAAGGTTTGTATATTGATCATAAGTCGTTTAATGCTAAAACAATACTTCTAAATTGTGTTAATTTACTTAAAAAAAAAAAGAAATATGTGTTCGGATAGTTAGAGGATGGTTTCGTAAGCTAGGAGCGAAGGCAATCTTCAAGCCATTAAAAAATCATTACATCCATGAATTAACTGTTTGGTGCGGCTTACATGCTGGCAACATCATCTATCGAAATGAGAGATGAGGAATCCTTACGGTGAGTGAAGCAAGCCATGCAACCCGATTTTTTGTTATCAGTAATTAATCAGTTTAAGTTAACGATATTTGTTCCAAGATTGTAAGACCAATTTAGTAACTATTTTAATTCAAAAAAGGTCTTATTAACGCCTATCGTTCCATTTTTATGGGACTATGTTAAGTCCAATGGTTTGACATTGGAAACCAATATTGAAGCCACCATTGACGATATACGGCCAGAGTTATTGCAAAAAGTACTATGGCCACTGCCGTATGCCGGAAATCACATTTAAAAAATAAACACCATTAAGTTATCTACCACACTATAACAAAAAAAAAATAAATCATTCCACATTTCAACAATGTTTCAGTTATGTATTATTATTTAAAGCTCTTAAAAAATTGTACAACATCCTTCTTATCAATTCCGACCGCTCAATAATTTATTGAAACTAAATTAATAGTGAACAAAATAAAGTTAGTTTAAGAAAAGTACTTTTTCTTGTTATCTAATCTAAATCGTGTCTGTTATCAAATACAATAATGATATGAGCATAATTTTTTAAAAATGGATTTCTGGAGCTAATTACAAAAATGGTATCACTAGCTCAAGATGAATTATAATGATTCATTGTAGTTGGGATGTTCAAGTAGTAGACATGTGCATTCAAGAGGACACAAGCGTCCACAGGTTTTTCTCAAAACCCACCTGTGTCTATCAACTCCTACTCTCACCTCCCCGTGGTGAACATCGGGTGCCTAGTACCTGAACTGGGGATTGGATTCTAATCCCAGTGGAAAGTTGTTGGGGGCAGCAAACGAGAGAGGGGGAGAGGTGCTTTCACTAAGGCCACCTCTCCTTATCCAGACGGCAGCGGAGGAATTCCCGAGATCGAATCAACGGTGGCGTCTACAATTCCAGTAAGGCTGAACTACTTAGTGAACACCTTATAGGGCTTCTACGACTTATTCAGAGCTCAGGCCTATAAGGAGCGGTTTATCCGGCTCCCGTCCTTGGAGTTATACTAAGTATCTGGCCCTCCAGGTCGGCGGTTGTGCCGTCGGTGTGACTTCCTGACCACGTACAAATCTCCTAGTTGCGAAGCACCAACAAGCCTCGGATACGGACGGATTTAATGTTGATAACCTAAGCAAACGAATTAAGGACAACGAACTTCGGATCTGTACGTGGAATGTTAGGTCCCTTAACAGACCACGTGCAGCCGAAGAATTAGCGGAGGCCCTAGTCTGCTTTAAAGCAGACATCACCGCCATCCAGGAAATACGATGGGATGGTCCGGTCAAAAAAGAATGAAAAACTGCGGTATTTACTATGGTGACTGCTACCGAGAAAACCAACAGCGCTTATTTGGATGCGACTTTGTCATTGGAGCCAGACTTAGGCAATAAGTCTTGAGCTATAGGTGCATCAACGAGTGCCTTATGACCACCCGCATCAAGACAGATGAGAAGGATGACAACACCAAAGATATGTTCTTCGAGCTCTTAGACATATGAGCAGTGTCCTAGCTACGATATTAAAATTGTCCTGGGCGATTTTAATGCCAAGCTAGGAAGGGAAAACATATTTGGTGGAATAATCCGGAAAAACATCGACTCGGACCACTACCTCGTTGTAGCCAAGGTAGCACTTCGGGTTTCCAGAGCCAAGGCAAAACAAGGAGATGCTGGCTACAATCGAAAGAGATCGCCAAATCCGAGTTACAAGTAACCTCTCTCAAAGTTCTGTGCCGCCAACACAATGTATCGAAAACCAGTGGCAACATTGCCAAGATGCAATCAGAGAAGCCGCCTCTGACGTGCTGGGTTTCAAGCTACCACCAAACAAGGAACATCTGGTTTGATGAGGAATGTCGGCAGGCAAATGCAGCCAAACAACGAAATTCACAAATACATAAACCTAGAACCGGAGGCTGCAAAGACGAAAGTGGAAACATCATACTGGAACCGCAGTGAATGCTGAGGATATGAAAGGACCACTTCTGCAGACTGTATAACGGCGACAACGAACCGAATTCCGCTGTCAGGCAGGATGATCCATTCAACATAGACGACGAAAGCCAACAATCCTGTCCTCCCGACTTAGACGAAGTAAAGATTGCCATATCTAAGCTGAAGTCTAACAAAGCCGCTGGAGCGGATGGCTTGAATGGCTCTTTAAAGCAGCTGGAGATAAGTTGGTTAGGAACATGCACCAACTTATCTGTAAGATATGGTCGGAAGAAAGCATGCCCGATGAATGGAACCTCAGTATTGTTTTTATAGAGGAATCAGTCTACTTAACATCGCTTACAAAATCTTCTCTGCCGTAATATGTGAACATCTAAAGCCCATCGTCAACAAAATGATAGGTCCTTATCAGTGTGGTTTCAGACCAGGAAAGTCCACAGTCGATCAAATATTCACACTACGGCAGATCCTGGAAAAAACCCAAGAACACCAAATCGACACCCACCATCTTTTCATCGATTTCAAGGCCGCATATGACAGCATCTACAGGGACGAGCTGTATAGAGCCATGTCTAGTTTTGGCATCCCTGCCAAACTCGTCCGTTTATGCAGGAGGACCATGGAGAATTCACGTTGCTCCATAAAGGTTGGAAACAACTTAACAGAACCTTTCGATGTCAAAAAAGCTTTTAGACAAGGTGATGCGCTGTCATGCGATTTTTTTACATCGTACTTGAAAGAATAGTACAAAGCTCATACGTCAGCACTAGAGGCACTACCTTTCAAAAGTCTGTCCAATTACTTGCATATGCTGATGACATTGACATAATCGGAAGAACTCAGCGTGATGTCAATGGGGCTTTTGTTAGTATTGAGGCAGGGTGGCAAAAATGGGTTTAACGGTTAATGAGGACAAAACAAAGTACATGCTGTCGTCAAGAAAGGACCTACAACACTGACGTCTTGGTCAAAACGTCATCATCGACAGACGTAACTTTGAGGTAGTCAAGGACTTCGTCTACCTAGGCTCCGCTGTAAACGCAGAAAACAACACCAGCGCTGAAATCAAACGAAGAATAACTCTTGATAACCCTGGTTCTTTGGCTAAGAAAGCAATTGAGTAGTAAAGTCCTCTCTCGAAAGACCAAAGTGTCGCTATATAAGACCCTTATCATCCCCGTCCTGCTATACGGTGCAGAAGCATGAACTATGACAAAAGCGGATGAAAGCACCTTGGGTCGTTTCGAGAGAAAAGTTCTTCGTGTGATCTACGGTCCCGTATGCATCTAAGGAGAGTGGAGGAGAAGATGGAACGACGACGAGCTGTACAGCGACGTAGACTTAGCCAGAAGGGTAAAAGTCCAACGACTAAGATAATTGGATCACGTAGAGCGTATGGAAACCAATGCTCCGGCCCGGAAAGTCTTCGAATATACACCCACAGGACAGCGCAGTAGAGGAAGGCGAAACTGAAGACATCTAGCTATGAACCGAGCTAGATGGAGAAGTTTGTTAGGTGAGGCCCTTGTTCACACAGGACTGTAGCGCCACCTTCAGTAAGTAAGTGAGGATTGTAATTGGAAGAATAGATGTCGTCCACGCTATGGTTGCAGAATAAATGAGTTAGAATGGATATTAGGTATTCCGAAATTCATCTTTGAGCACATTTCCATGTTTCTAGGGTTCTGAATCTTTCTTGTTGTTGAAAATAGAGACGGTTAACATACTGAAGCGATGCTGTACTTTTTGGTGGAAGAATAGACAACTAATTAAGAGTCATTTTGTTAACTATTTTTGAACTTGCCGCATACACTCAACTCTTAGAGTTTACACAAACTTGAGAGTTAAGAGACAAGTTGACATTTGTTTTTCTGCACTACTTTAAATCTCAACTGGAGAACTGAAACTTAAAACTTAGCCTATTTTTGACAGTTAGAGATTTGAATTAATTCTGTGCGATTATTTGAAGAGTTTGGATGTGAGGACGAGGGGATATACGAAGATAACTTTCACTTACAATGCGAAAGCCAAAAGAAGAACGGTAATATTAGGAAATTTATTTTTGGCCACTTGTGCGACACCTCGTCCTTGCCACCTTGCCATTCTTAAATTTTCCCAGAAGGATAATTCAGGGAGGCGCCCTCAATGAAAATCTTTATCAACCTTCCCATACCCTACCCAATCCTTTCCCTTTCCTGGGGAGCACAATGGATCCAAAAAGATTCAAATGAGATGTTTTTGCCAAACTTTTACTTTAATTTGGTTTGTAATATATTCAAAAATAAAGCTGTACAAAGTTTGTAAAAATGAATGTAATCGTTGAACGAAAGATATTGATTTTTTCAAACAAAATATTTTGTGGGTGTTGATTTATAAGAAAGTTAACCAACTCTAAAGTTGAAAACATTTATGATTTTCAGGTTAAATAATAAATATAAAATAAAATAAAAATTCTTATGTTATACGTATTCACATTTGAGTTACAAAAACTGGCCTCGGAACAAACTTAAAATTTTTTCCTAATGAGAATAACCCTTTAACAGTTGAAAGCGTATAAAAGCATTCATTTTAAGATATTCAGCGCTTTATCAGCATCTAAAGGGTGTCCCAAAATTAACGCAAGATTTGAATTTGCCCCCATTTGTGCAGTGAAGTGTTGGCAACCCTGAAAAAAAAACAATTTGACAGCTAACAGTATAGGGTTATTAAAAATGGAGCGTTACACGATAGAACAACGTGTCTTCATTATTAAAGAATATTTCAAAAATAGTGAAAGCTTGGCGGTTGCAGTTCGAAAATTTCATACAAAATATGGTCGGAATAGTGTTTTAACTTCGTCAACTGTGAAGAGATTAATTGAAAAATTCATGGAGACTGGATCCGTTGGAGACGCCAAACACACTGGTCGTCCAAAAACAAGCCGTTCAAATGTGAATGTCGAAGCATTGCGTGAGTGTTGCTGACAATCCAGGAACCTCAATTCGACGTCGTGGACAAGAATTGCAAATTTCAAGAACCTCTCTACAGCGTATACTCACCAAAGATCTGTGTCTTCATGCTCGATATCGCGACATGATTACACAGTTCTTTCTGCCAAAATTGGATGATATTGATGTGTCCAATATGTGGTTTCAACAAGACGGTGCCACATGTCATACAGCCCGTGAAACAATTCAATTACTGCATGAGACATTTCCAGGTCGTGTACTCTCTCGTTTCGGTGATCAAAATTAGCCTCCTAGATCGTGTGATTTAACACCATTAGACTTCTTTTTATGGGGTTATTTGAAATCACAAGTCTATGTCAACAAGCCCACAACCTTACTTACTTACTTAAGGTGGCGCTACAGTCCGGGGCGGACCTGGGCCTCAACCGACATGCGTCTCCAGCCAGCTCGGTCCCTAGCTAGCTGTCTCCAGTTTCGCACGCCAAGTTGGTTGAGGTCCTCACCCACCTGAGTGCGCCACCTGAGTCGCGGTCTTCCTCTACTGCGCCGTCCCTCGGGATTGGATTCGAAGACCTTCCGGGCTGGAGCGTTGATGTCCATTCGCTCTACATGACCCAGCCATCTAAGCCGTTGGACTCTTATTCTGCTAACTAGGTCAGTGTCGCTGTACAGCCCGTACAGTTCGTCGTTATATCTTCTCCTCCATTCTCCATCTATACGTACGGGACCAAAAATCACCCGAAGAATTTTTCTCTCGAAGCATCCTAAGACGTTCTCATCTTTCTTTGACAGGGTCCAGGCCTCAGCGCCATAAATGAGAACCGGGATGATGAGTGTCTTATAGATGGTGATTTTAGATGCTCGAGAGAGGACTTTACTTCTCAATTGCCTTCTAAGTCCAAAGAAGCAGCGATTTGCAAGAGTTATTCTTCGTTTGATTTCAGCGCTGGTGTCGTTGCCTGTGTTTATAGTGGTGCCTAGGTAGACAAAGTCCTTAACTACCTCGAAGTTATAGCTGTCCATGGTGACGTTTTGTCCAAGACGTCGTTGTTCAATGTCCTTTTTTGATGACAGCATATACTTGGTCTTGCCCTCATTGACCACTAAACCCATCTTCTTCGCTTCCGTCGCAATGCTCAAAAACGCTCCACTGACATCACGCTTTGATCTTCCAATTATGTCAATATCATCTGCGTATCCGAGTAATTGGATGGACCTTTGGAAGATTGTGCCTCTGGTGTTGACGGTTGAGTTTTGCACAATTCTTTCCAGAACGATGTTGAAGAAGTCGCATGACAGTGCATCGCCTTGTCTAAAACCTTTTTTGACATCAAATGCATCGGTGAGATCTTTCCGACCTTGATGGAGCAGCGTGCATTCTCCATCGTCATTCTGCACAAACGGATAAGTTTGACAGGGATGCCAAAACTAGACATTGCTCTGTAGAGCTCTTCCCTATGGATGCTGTCATACGCGGCTTTAAAATCGATAAAGAGATGGTGGGTATCGATTTGGAGCTCCTGGGTTTTTTCCAAGATCTGCCGTAATGTGAATATTTGGTCGATAGTGGACTTTCCTGGTCTAAAGCCACACTGATAAGGACCTATCAGGTTGTTGACGAACGGCTTCAGACGTTCACATAGTACGGCAGAAAGGATCTTATATGCAATGTTAAGGAGACTGACCCCTCTGTAGTTGGCGCAATTTAAAGGGTCTCCTTTTTTATGTATCGGACAAACTATGCTGAGATTCCACTCATCGGGCATGCTTTCTTCCGACCATATTTTGCAGATGAGTTGGTGCATGCTCCCTACCAAGTCATCGCCTGCTGCTTTAAATAGTTCGGCAGCTATGCCGTCAGCTCCAGCAGCTTTGTTTGACTTCAGTTTAGATATAGCTATCTTCACTTCGTCTAGGTCGGGTAGGCGGAATTGTTGATCTGCGTCTCCTAAGTTGAGTGGTTCTACCTCCCTTACAGCGGGATTCGGTTCGTCATCGCCGTTATATAATTTGGAGAAGTGGTCTTTCCATATTCTCAACATAGACTGCGGTTCTACTACGATGTTCCCCTGATCGTCTTTACAGGCTTCGGTTCGTGGCTGGTACCCTTGGGAGTTTTTTTTTACCTTTTGGTAAAATTTACGAACCTCATTCCTGTTGTAACATCCCTCTATCTCCTCGATCGCGCGCTTCTCGTGCTCTCTTTTTTTCCATCTAAGAAGCCGGTGTTCCTCTCTCCTCCTCTGCTCGTAGAGCTCGCGAGCAGCTCTGGTCCTTCTGTGCAGGGCCGTTTTGTATGCCTCTTGCTTCGCTGCGTGCGCCTGTCGGCATTCGTCGTCAAACCAGGGGTTTCGCTGTTGTGGACGTGTGAAACCTAGCACTTCAGAGGCGGCATCTCTGATGGCTGCAAGGCAATGTTGCCACTGGTTTTCAATGCTTAATGCATGCAGCATAGGACTCCTTAAGAGGTTACTAGAGACTCGATCGGAAAAGGACATGGCAGTCTCTTGCGATTGTAGCCGTCTAACGTCGAAACTTCTCACAGTACTTCCTTGTTTTGGCTTGGACCGGGATATCCGTAGCCGTACCTTGGCTACAACGAGGTAGTGGTCCGAGTCAATGTTGGCCCCTCGGAATGTTCGGATATCCTGTATACTGGAGAAGTGTCGTGCGTCGATCGCAATGTGGTCAATCTGGTTGACGGTTGATTGATCAGGAGATTTCCATGTCCCCTTGTGGATATTGAGATGTGTGAATTGCGTACTAGCTACCAGAACGTCTCGCCCCGCAGCGAAATCGATCAGCCTGAATCCGTTGTCGGAGGTGGTGTCGTGCAGGCTGTATCTTCCGATTGTGCCACCAAAGATGTCTTCTCTTCCTAGCTTAGCATTAAAATCTCCTAAGACAATTTTAATGTCATAGCCAGGGCACTGCTCATTTGTCTTGTCCAAGAGCTCGAAGAATATGTCTTTGGTTTCTTCATCTTTCTCCTCTGTTGGGGCATGCGCGCATATTAGGCTTATGTTGGCGAATTTAGCCTTGATGCGGATTGTCGTGATGCGCTCGCTCACACTGTTGAAACTCAAGACTTTTTGCCTGAGTCTAGTTCCAACAACAAATCCACACCCAAATAGACGCTGCCTTTGTTCTCGCTAGCAGTGTCACCGTAGTATACATCGCAGTCTTTTAGTTTGCGTTTGCCCGGTCCATCCAATCGCACTTCTTGGATGGCGGTAATATCTGCCTTGCAGCAGTTTAGGGCTTCCGCTAATTGTTCGGTTGCACGTGGTCTGTTAAGGGACCTAACATTCCACGTACAGATCCGAAGTTCGTTGTCGTTTGCTTGGGTTGTCAACAGTGAATTCGTCCGTATCCGAGGCTTGTTGGTGCTTCGCAACTAGAACATTTTTACGTGGTCAGGAAGTCACCCTGACGGCACAACCCGCAACCTGGAGGGCCAGATCCTTAGTATAACTCCAAGGACGGGGAGCCGGATAAACCGCTCCTTATAGGCCTGGGCGCCGAATAAGTCGTAGAAGTCCTATAAGGTGTTCACTAAGTAGTTCAGCCTTACTGGAACTGTAGACGCCACCGTTGATTCCATCTCGAGAATTCGTCCGCTGCCGTCTGGATAAGGAGAGGTGCCTTAGTGGAAACACCCCCCCCCCTCTCTCGTTTGCTGACCCCAACAACTTTCCACTGGGGTTAGAACCCAATCTCCAGTTGAGGTACTAGGCACCCGATGTTCACCACGGGGAGGTGAGAGTAGGAGTTGATAGACAGAGGTGGGTTTTGAGAAAAAAACTGTGGACGCTTGTGTCCTCTTGAATGCACATGTCTACCATTTGAACAAGCCCACAACCACCCGTGCATTAAAGGAGGAGATTCAACGCTGCATCAACGAAATTCAGCCACATTTATGCAGAATGGTCGTGGAGGCCATTTGTCCGATGTGTTATTCCATACATAACCCTATCCTATGTACTTTACGAGTCAATAAAAATATAACTATCAAAAGACTAAAAACGGCGTTTTCTATTTAATTCAAATCTTGCGTTAATTTTGGGACACCCTTTATTATATTATATTTATTCAAATAGAATTGAAATGATCAAAAAAAAAATGTACAAGGTTTATAATTCAGAAATTAAGTAGGAACATTGAAATCCCTTCGTACTCGACTAGATGTAAACTTCTTGGAATTCAGTCACTTAAAAAAAGAAGGAAAATTTTTTCAGTAATGTTTATAAGTGACATTTTGTCGCATCATATCAAATGCCCTTTCCTTTTATCGTTGATAGATTTGTATGCTCCCTCGCGTCAAATAAGAGAACGTTGCTTATTCCGAGAAAAGGAACATAGGGTAAACTATGCTTGTAATGAACCGTTAACTCGCTGTGTTAGAGAAACTAATCTCATTTCAAATCATATTGATTTTAATTTTCATATACCTAAACAGATACACTTTGAAAAATAATATACTTTTGTTCTATTCTATTTAATCAAGCCATGTTTATACAATTGTTATTTTGAACACTTAATGTTTATTACGCCTATTTTTTTTTGTTATAAAGGATTATTTATCTCTCGACCTTTTGTAATCTAATTGTAGACGTTAAGATCTTTAATTAATGTGAATAAATAAATAAATAAATAAATATTAAGCACTGATACTCATTGAGTGTCTAAATTGCTATCAATTCAATATACATAGGTATTCTGTAGCCTAAATAAAGTTAAACTAACTTTCCCTACAGAAAATAATAAGTAGCAGCATTAATTTAACACCAAAAACTATTTTAATATGCATAGATAACGTTACATTTAATCGTTAAAACTACATCCAACACTCCCTATCAACAAAATATACTTAATTCTTGCAATTTTTCTATTTATTTTATTTTTATTGAGGTAGGTTCTTGACGAACCGCATAGAAAGTATCAAGTATACCTACTATTTTTTTTTTGCGTAGCAGAACTTGAATAAGTTCCAATGCGTTTTTGTTTATTCTCATTTTTAATGCACACACCGACGACGACGCGTCCCCGGCAGCGGCGGGCCAGTGAAATTGTTGTAGCTTATCACACAATGCACTTTAAATTTGCACATCAAAGTCATAAAGCTTTTTCAGTTTTGTTATTCACGAGTTTCATTTTGTTTCTCAACACTCCTTGAAGTAACTAAGGAGAAGGGAAGGAGGCCTCTTTTTTATATTGTTGCTGGATTTAAATAACCCAAGCATGGTGTTATCGACAAAACAGAAATAAGTGGTGAGGTGACCCAACCAAAGCAATAAAATTGTTTAATTTGGTCGCTAGGCGGTTTAGATAAAAACAAAAATGGTAAACAATTTAACCAAAGAGATAAGTTGCGACCGAAAAATACTTCACGCAACTTTCCCTGCTCTGCTATTGTGCCTCTGCATTCTAAGTACAAAGCTTACACATTTTAAAACCTCAAAGTAAATTAAATACATTTTTTGGAATATCAAATTTACGTAGAGAGATTGATTTGTAGGTACATAGGAGGGCCTCTTTCTTTTGTCAACTCAATCTGATTAATATTCAAAACTAGTTTTACCTACTGCCCTAGGTTGCCCTAGACTTTTGTTTGTTTAGCAAAAATTGTAGCCTCTACTCTAAAGTAAATATTCAATTTTATGTTACTCAGTTTATTTGATGAAGAAAAAACAAAACATCAACTTATAATCTACAAATTATATTTTTTAACAATAATTTGTCTACTTATTTTAATCGTTATCAAAACTTAATAGAAAAAATATTCCCACAGTCACGCAATGGTGGACGCCTTTGCAGAATGTAGGCGGCCTGTAGGCGCATCTCGTATGTCGTTGTAGAACTCACCTTGCTCCAACAAATTAAATTATTTGTCTCAGGATCCTCGACGAGTCTCCAAAGTTTAGCCAAGAAGGCAGGAACTCCGGCTCCTGTTTCGCTAAATGTGTGCATTTTAATTGCCACTTCTAATTTGTTCGTATAAATTTAAGAGTACTCTACTTTTACTTTTTTTTTATTATTTAAATCACTTCGAGTAAAAATTTTTTAGTAGGGTTATGAAAAAATACATAAATGAAAATAGATATAAAATTCAATCACGATTTTCACGGAATAGTTTTTGTTTCTTTTTTACTACTTTGTTTATGTAATTTTTGTACGTGTTAACGTATTTTGTATTGTTTAGTTTTTATTTAACTCTGATTATTTAAATTTCAATTATTTAATGAGTTTTTCTTGTTTCCTTTTTATAATAAAATTTCTTGATTGCACTTTTTGTAGTAGGTTGAAAAAAGTATTTAGAAAAATGACGACTGATTTTGTTTTCCAGTCTTTTACAAACTTTTTCCAATGTGTCTGAAAATATGAGTGAAGTTGGTTGTGATTGTGTTAGGAGAACCTGTGGTTCTCAAACTTTGGGAATTTAGTTCTTTTTTTTTTAATAGGGTGTTTCTTTGTAATAATTTTACGATATTAAATTTTTCAGTGGAATATTAGAGATTCTCAAGTAATTTTTGTGATATTGTGGACCATTATAAGAAATGTGGTATTTTGCTTAAAGTTTTATGTTAGAAGCATAAAAATAGTTTACAATTGGTATTCAGGTGCTCAATCTTTTTTTACATTCTGTTATGAAACTTCGAAAACAAAAGTTGTTGCCTTTTAATACCATCACTCTATATGAAAAAGTATTTCAAAAAGTTGTTCACTTCTACTCGAATCATTTTTTGATTTTGACATTTATGAAGTGAAGTTAGCTATACCGAAATTAAAGTCCAACAAAGCTGTTGGAGCTCATAGAATCGCTGCTGAACTATTCAAAGTAGCAGGCGATGACTTGGTAGGAAGTATACATCAACTGATATGGTCGGAAAAAAGCATGTCCGATGAGTGGAATCTTAGCACAGTTTGGCGAATACTCAAGAAAGGAGACCCTATGAATTGAACATCCCATACAATATCCTTTCTGCCGTATTATGCGAACGTGACGTCTGAAGCCGTTCGTCAACAACCTGATAGGTCCTTATTAGTGTGGCTTCAGACCAGGAAAGTCAACCATTGACCAAATATTAACATTACGGCAGGTGTTGGAAAAAACTCAGAAACTTGAAATCGAAATAATTTCTTTGTCGATTTCAACCCGCGTATGATACCATCTGTAGGAAAAGCTTTACAGAGCAATCTTATTTTTTTCATCCCTGCCAAACTTGTCTGTCGGAAAAGATTTAACCAATGCATTTAATGGGCAGATTCAGACAACATAAGGGACTTCATTTGCAGTCAACTTCATCCTTTTAACGTACATTTTGACCAAGGCAACTAGATAGTTTATCAATTGTCATGAATTTCAAATTCAGAACATTACTTCACAAACCTCTACTTTAAATCCAAAACATTATTGTCTACAAAACACTCCTCAAGCACGCACAAGTCTATTACGATTTGTATTTTTTATTGTAAAGAAATATTATTTATTTGTTTTCCAAACTGACAAGTAACCCTTTTACAGAAAACATTAAATAAAATTATACAAAAAATAAATTAATCATAGAGTAATAAAGTTAAGCTTTCAATTAAATGAAAAAACATGGTCAACTGTCATTTTGATAGAAGGAGACTTGACTTGATAGTCATGGAGATTTTCCTTGACTAACTTTCCAGTCAACTTTCCATTAAAGTTGCCTTAATTGGAAGGTTATTTTTTGGCAGCTGGCCAATCAGATACAAGAAACTTGCCTTACTTTCAATTCCCTTATGTCGTCTGAACCTGCCCAATGTCAAAAAGACAAGGCGATGCACTGCCATGCGACTTCTTCAACATCGTTTTGCCAAGAATCGTGCAAAACTCAACTCTCAACACGAGAAGCACAATCTTCCAAAGGTACATCCATCATTGACATATAATTGGAAGATCAAAGCGTGATGTCAGTGGAGCGTTTTTGAGCAATGCGACGGAAGCAGAGAAGATGGGTTTAGTGATCAATAAGGGCAAGACCAAGTACATATATTTTGTCTTCAAAAAAGGACATTGAACGACGACATCTTGGACAAAAAGTCACCATGGACAGCTATAACTTTGAGGTAGTTAAGGACTTTTTCTACCTAGGCACCGCTATAAATTCAGACAACGACACCAGCGCTGAAATCAAACGAAGAATAACTCCTGCAAAAGGCTGCTTCTATGCATTCATAAGGCAATTGAGTAGTAAAGTCATCTCTCGAACGTCTATGTATAAGACGATCATCATCCCGGTTTTCATTTATGGCGCTGAGGCCCTGGACCCTGTCAAAGAAAGATGAGAGCGTCTTAGGATGCTTCGAGAGAAACATTCTTTGGGTGGTTTTTGGTCCCGTCTGCATAGATGGAGACTGGAAGAGAAGATACAACGACGAACTGTACGGGATGAAAAGCGACACTGACATGGTTAAAAGAACAAAAGTTCAACGACTTAGATGGCTGGGTCGGGTCATGTAAAAGGCTAAGCCATTTATGTTGAAACAGTTAGTTTTACTGTTGTAACGAATCTGTTGTCTAAACAATTCTATTATATCAAGTTATTGGTCGCATTCACAAAGCTAGTGGCTACGTAGTCAAAATTCAACTAGCTTTGTGAATGCAAAATTGCACTACAAAGCTAGTCAATCCGGAACTGTCATATTAATGCCAAATACAAATATATAAAATAAGAAACATTTGTGTTTTCAGAACTTTAAATAATTTTTTTTTCTTTTTAAATTCAATAAAACCAAATAGAAGATATAATATGATTGATTTATATTTGTATTTAAATATCGAAAGATTCATTTCATTTTGAATTCTTGTGTCCTTACCGAGCAGCTGATTGTGAAACGTCAAAACCAGTATGCACTAACTTTGTAGCCGAAAATTTTACACTACGTCGCGTCGGAGGGGAAATTTCAACTACTTTTGTAATTGGATTTAGCCAATCAGAATCCCTTGACTACGTAGCCACTAGCTTTCTGAATGCGACCACTAGCTTTCTAAATGCGACCATTGAAATATTTAAAATAAAATATTGAAAAAAAAATTTAAATTAAATTTAATTTAAAAAAATTTAATTTAAAAAAAAATATGTACGTATTTTTCAATTTTTTGATTTACGAGTATGTTTATGACTATAAAAATTCATACGTATTTTTCAAATCTTTGATTAATGTTTTTGACTATAACGTTCTCATATTGTTCATATTTTTACAATATTTCGTTGACCAAATGGAAAAAATGTGAATTTTTTCTTTTATTATTCAGAATAGATTTTATAAAATATTTTGGCATGTCGAATACCAAAACTACTATGTATTTGGAAGTTCATACTTTTGTATGGGAATTCATAAGAAAAAGTAGAATAACGAATAACAGAATTAAATATTTAGAAAAATAGCTCTATAAGAAAGTACACATCATTCATAACAAAAATAATTTGTTTTACTTTCGGGATTTTTGATTTAAGGAATTTTGGATTTTCGAGGTTTTGTTCCTCTCCGAATTTCGAATCTGAATTTCGATTTTAGATATGTACATTTGTGAACAATTTTAAAACATGCACCTTGTTAATATAATTTGTATATTTATTAACAACTAGCGGACCCGACAGACTTCGTCCTGTCATAAAGATTTGTAATGTGGCAGTTTTTTGTTCCTACGTATTTTATAGTCGTGGCTAAAAATTCTCCTGAAAAGAACCGTCACCCTGGTGATTGGGCGTTGTGAATAAAAAATAATTAAATGAAACATATATAAGGATTTATAAGTAAGTAATCGCTTTATTGCTAATCATGTGAATCATAATTATTAACAGAAATCAGTTTTATTATCTGATGGTTTTCCAACACAGGAACAGGTAACATACAATTGACCATGTGAGAAACATGGGTTTTCTAGATTAATACCACAAACACTTAATGATTGCCACTGGGACTTGTTTATGGTCATAGCAAAAGCAAGCCGCACTGGAAACTGCAGTCGTTTAAACTCAAATGGCACATCAGTCGGAATCATTGGGATGCGGGGTATGAGAACATCTTCTCCTTCATACTTTCCTCTGAGTATAGTTGTTCCTTTTATCACGTTGATTAAAATAAATAAATTGGGTGGCGCAAAAGTCCGTTTGAGAACTTGGGCCTAGTGACTTACAACTCTCAACCATTCCTGTGTGCGAGTACTGTTGTCAGGGATGGAAGGGACCTACAGTTTCAACCCGAATCCGAACGGCAAATTTTTGAGAAAGCACTTTTCATGACAAGAATTACTCTTGGAGAATTTGTCAATTCCTCGCAAGAGGCAGTATACCCGTGAAAAAAACTTTTAGGTGGCATAGGCAGGGATCGAACCCAAGACCTCTCGCATGACAGTCCAACGCACTAACCATCATGCCACGGGTACTCATCACGTTGATTAGTAATTTTTTTATTTTATTTTTTATTTTTATTTTCAAAGACGCGGTTGGTTGATATTTCGCAACATTATAACTATTGATCCAACCTTTAATTGAAGGTTGTGAGGTGGCAATCCTGGCAAATCCAGCGAGTTTAAAAATTCCGGTGGATAGTTGACTACATCATCTTGGTTAGGAGCCGAATCAACTGATTTACATATCCTCGATTCGCCTGTAATTTGTCCTTGAATTTTGAAATTTAATTCATTTACATCTATGTCAATATAGCTCGTTCGCTCAACCAATCACGGTTTCTGTAATTTTGAGAAATATCTGGAAAAAGTTCATCTTTTGATTGCGTTAACTGACAAAAACTTTGAGGAAAGTGAATGCAGCTAGTCAACATGTCTATAGGAAATTTACCATTACCAATGTCAATGAGTTGTTTAGAGAATATGTTTCTAGATTGGTCATTTTGCAACTTGACACGCATATTCTTACTTAAATGAAGTACTTTGACATGTTTCCACAAATTGGAGGACTTTAGACATGCACTGATTTCATCAACTGGCGTTGATCGTGGAATCACTGCTAATAAAATCATTGCACCATCAAATCTGTTATTATTGCTTCGTGGATCTTTTAAGGTTCTGTCTAAAGCCTCCAAAGATTTTGTATGTGCCATCGCACACTCATCCTAAATAATCAATTTACATTGCTGCAAAACCTTTGCCATTGCAGTTCTTCGAAATGTTGCAGGTTGGAGTTTCATTGCTTTGCATATTTAATGGCAATTTTAGTGCATAATGGGCTGTTCGACCACCTTCAAGCAAAGTTGCTGCGATTCCCGACGAAGCTAGTGCAAGTGCAATTTTATTTTGTGAGCGAATTGTTGCTAATATTCAATTGTTGCTCGATTCAAACTTGCGCTCGCGCTTCACGCGTTTGTGATATCCGAATTCTTTTACGTTCAATTCGGTCGTCACGTTCTTGTGCAGTACGATTAGATCGGTAATTAGCTTGGTTTGTAGCATTTCGGGTTCTTCTACCTTAATTGCTTCGTCTTATAGGAGGCATATCAAATATAAGTTATTTTGTCACTAAACACTAACTAAACATGATATAAGAAGTTGTTTCAGTCGTTTATCAGTTGAAAAAGGCAAACTCAGTAGATTGGGTAACAGAAAATCCAAGAAAAACAACACTTGTACACCGGAAAATCGACATCAACACTTTTTTTTGTTTTTTTTTTTTTTTTAATTTGACATGACTTGAAGTCAAATCCTTTAAGTCGACTACGTTTTAGTTAGAAAACATTAGTATGGGAAAAAGAAAAGGGCTGTTTTTATGGTTTTTCCGGCAATTATTCGAATTTTTCTCGACGTAGAAACCATCCTTGAACTGCAACGAACATTTTAAAAAAAGAATTGGCCAAATTGGTTCAGGTGTTGTTGAGTTATGCGCTTACCAACACATTTTGCGATTCATTTTTATATATAAGATATACTTCAGAAACTAAATGCGATAATTTAAAAAACTAATTCGATCAAAATTTAAAACAACAAATTATTTATAAACTATGTAGGGTAGATGGAGCCATAAGATGTATATTCAAACATTTTAAGGAATAGTAAAAATATTAAAACTGGAGATAAGATTATAGAAAATGAACAAGGAAAACCATGCCACATTTAATTGAAACAAAGTTCATGAATTTATATCGTCTTTTTGAATTCGAATAATTGTAAAAGGCCATATCTCAAAAGCCTGACGTGGTTTTTAGCCAGATTCGGAATTCAGCCATCAATATTCTTTGGAAGAGTATAACTCAATAAGTTGTCAGTTAAAATAGCTTGTTGACCAATGTACCTAATCGATCAAGTTTAAAATATGACACATTTGTATTATTTGTTTCTTTAAAACAGACTAAACCTGAGTAATTTTTAATCATAGAACACATTTGTTTTGGCGGTACAAAAAATCGCTGTAGACTTGTGTTATGTTTGATAACATACACAAAAAATAAGTACAGGTTTCGGTAAAAAAGTAATTTTTTATTATTTATTTATTTTTTCTTATCAATAACATATTTTAAATACACTATTAATAAATGGTAAATAGGAGCACTAGCAGCAGAATACTATCGGCTCCTAAAAAAAAAAAGTAATAATATTTTAGATTTTGTACGTGAACCTTTAGCATAATGGAGAACTATGTTTATTCGATTGTTTACGTCAACATCGTAATAGGTTTCGAAGCACATTTAAAGTTTTAAATGCCATTCGATTCTACTTTCATAGATAGTACCATTTAAAAGTAGAATCGCAAATAACTTTCGAATAATATCAATAGTAGAATCGAATTACATAGTAGGGCCCCTGTTCTCAATTAACAAGTCTCTCTATTTATCCCGATCGCGAGCTGACGCCATTTAGTTAAGGCTTCTGGCGTCCTGCTAAACGACATCTTTCCAAAGAAAACTACAAAGGACTTTCCGAGCTGGTTCCTCTTCGCTTATGTGAGCTTAGTTAGTGTCCAACTGACCGATGTCTACCGAGCTTAATTTTGTACGATATCTGCTTCGAGGTAGATTGCATACAATTCATTATTGTAGCATCTCCGGAATCGCATTTCCTCACATAAGGGGCCAACAATTCCAGACTTTCCCCTCGAATACGCCTAAGAAATCAGAGTACCTTTTACCTAGAGTCCTAAGGTCTCGCATCCGTATGTGATTCCGGCAGTACGATCATTCGTTCTTCGTACATCAGCACCTTAAAATTGATGGTAAGGTTCTGGATTTTTAAAGCTTTGACAAACTATAATAGGCTCCGCCAGCCTAAGGGTAAAAATCTGAGCGTTTATTAATTTGCCTGGGATTAAGCCACACTGATATTTTCCGATGACAGTTTTAACGTAAGAAACTACATATGTATCACCGTTCTTGAGCTTGCGAGCCTGAATATTAACCTCGGTGTCACCCTGATCTGGGTTCCGGGCCATAGTGGTATCGTGGGAAATGAACGGGCTGACGAGTTAGCCAGGCAAGGATCGGCCCTTCATAGCTCTCTTGCGGAAATGGTTAACATTCCTCTTGGTGCTATGAAGGGTAAAATCTTTTCCATATACCAAACTGAATCAAACCGAAGGTGGAGCAATTTACCCAACTGCATTATATCTAGGAAGATATGGCCCACCTATAATAAAACCCGTACAAACGATCTTCTACGCAGGCCAAGGCAAGACATAGCCAGGATTGTTGCGGTTTGTACCGGACACTGGCCCATTGGAGTCCATGCAGAGAAGTTGGGTATCTCTTACAACACTTTTTGCCGTAGTTGCTGCGACCAAAGAGAAAGTGAAACGATAATCCATTTCCTCTGCAAATGTCCTGCCTTGGCAAGCACTAGAATGAAATGCTTTGGGAAAGCATTCTTTCACGAACGGAATGAGCTATCTGAGACAAAGATTAGAGACCTAATCTCTTTTCTCAATGCGACAAAATGGCTCTAACTTAATCGCTATAAATCTTCTCCTTTATTTCACAGGTCAAACGAGTTTTGGTATCAAAACGGCGCACTACAGCGCTAATTGGATCTCAAGCTAGGTCTGCCCTGAGATCGCCATTTCTACCTACCTACCATCACCGTTCTTGTAGAACTGTAAATTCTTGTTCCAACATTTAATGACATATATAAATACCACATTTGTATGTTTGTTTAAGTTTTTTTTTTTGCATTTTATTTGCTAAGTTTATATTATTTTTTTTGTGTTTTTACTTTAACAGTGATAAACATACATCTTTTTAAGCAACAAAGATTGTTTTTTCTAAGCAGACATTTTATAATTTCACATGAGTCTAACACTAATTTCATCAAATGTATATTGTTTTTAGTGTTGTGTAGTATTGTATGTATGTATATAAAATATCATTTCGTTTTCTTAATTAATAAAATAAACAAATTATTTTTATAAATAAACTAACTAGTAAATAAATCAGACACTACCATCTTTGAGTGGATTGTGTTTTATTATTTTCAGCGGAATGTAATTTTTATCTGATTTATTTAAATAAAAATAAAAAAAAAAAACAATAATTAATTTACAAAAACTGATTTTCTTTCTAAATTAATAAAAAGCAGCATTATGCTCTAAAGTCAATTCAAAATAAGAGTATTTTGATTCTTTCTTAAATACGTAACAAAACGGGGTTATATATTTTATTTTAATTATTTATATAATGCAATAAATTACTTAAAATTCAAATTCATAAAAAATAGGTCGATAATATTTTTATATATACATATGTACTTTCTATGTATATATTTATAGACATATATAGTTTATTATATAAGATTCGTTCAAGAAAAATGCGATTTATACGCAATTACGCATCAAACACGACACGACTCGACGACTGTCAACATGTGTGAATGCGTGTTTTGTGTATATCAGGGGATCTTCTTATTTGAATGGATATTCCGGCAAATTAAACAAATATTTAATGATATAAACATAAATATTCTTTTTTTTTTCAAAAAGAAGCGAGCACCTTTATCATTATGTAATCTTCGACTTTTTCTAAGCGCTCTATATTTTATTTATTCGCCTTTTCCATTGTCGTTTGCCTCAATGGCACGTTTTTCATTTATTAAAATATCTCGAATAAAAATATCCTCATCGGTTTGGACATCGATTAGATCCAACTCGAGTATTCGAGTATCTGGACTGATTTTGTCACCGTCACTTATTCTTTTGATAACCGAGACGAACTTTTGGCCGACTGTAAGCTCGCGGAAGCGTAAACAATCTTCTAGAGCCCAATCAACATTACGAGGTGTAATACCTGTAAATTAGAACATGAAGAGTATTAACACCTGAATAAGAGATGTTGGAAAATAATAATGTTTGCTTTTTAGATGCTTACCGTATAATTTTGCTTGGATGGCTTGTTTGGGAAGCTGACGGAACTTGCCTGGAAGTGTCTTTAGCTGATCGCATCTCAGAATGTCTACATCTCCAAAGTCACAAAAGCTTACATGAATCATGTCTTCATATTTGTTTACGACAATTACTCTAAAGTAAAAGAAATTAGAATTTTATTAATTTACATAAATAAACTTCTTAATCTAAATTGCATTATATTTTATGTCGGACTTTATGTAGGATAAATTTTGTTCTTAGTGGAGAGCGTCTTTTGATAGAAATTTTTGTTTATATTGTACACGCACTTAAGTTAAGTTATGGAAACCCTTATAATGATTATACACATTGCGAGGCAATAAACAAGGAGGGATACGTTTTAAAAGGAAATACCGATTTTAAATGTCTGCACATTTTAATGAATGGGAAATATTGAGCCTGGTAAAGCATTTCGCATTCGTGTAGTCCGGCTAAAAAAATAATCTTTTTACATTAACTTACGGATATTGGGATCAAGAGTATACTAATGATCATTTCTAGAGGTATGGAAAGGACTGATGTGGAAGTCAAAACACGTTGTTAGCTAAGCGCAGCGTTCTTGTAATATTTTCAAAAAGGCCATAATTTGTATGGTGATGAGAAGAGGAAAGTCTGACGTTCCTTGAATTAGTATGAATTGTATTTTTCATTTTATACTAATCCAAGGAGGAGGAGGAGCTTATATACATATCCAATGTTCACAACACGTGAAGATCCCATGACAAAGAAGAACGTTTGGGATCCAAGTTACACCAAAACGCTGTATTGTGTTGTCACTTGAAAAACAATCAGTCGTAGCAACTGTGATTGTAGGTGGGACTGGTTCCACATTAGAAGGTGAAATGGGAAGTTGGACTAGCTATGATGGCACATAATCTTTAGGAATTAGTTCAACATCAGGAAAAGCTCTCAATACATTTGAGGCTTTCACAGCACCTATCAACGCTTTCTCTGGTAGTAGCGAGATCCAATGAAAAATTACTGATGTATTTTATGGCGTCATCAATAATATAAATATTGGTTTGATTGCTTAGGAAATTCACTTGAGAAGTACTCTGTAGGTGGAGATCTGTTCTGAACGGATGGAATTAACAATATCCGCGGAATAGTACACTTCATTTCGTATCAAATCAATTGGCTTTTTGTTATTAAGACTATTAATTGCACAGCTTATCTTTTTAATCTCGCTTTTGAGTTCGGATTTGAGGGATTCGATTTTGGTCACAAATTTACATGCATCACTTAACTGTTTTCTTAAAATAAATAAATAAATTAAATGGCGCAACAGTCCGTTTAGAACTAGCGCCTAGTGACGTACAACTCTCAACCATTCCTGTGAGCGTTTAATGTTGTTAGGGATGGGGGAACCTACAGTTTATACGCCGAATCCGAATGGATAATTTGAGAATATACTTTACATGACAAAATACCAGTGAGTGCAATTAAGGTGAAAGAATTTGGCGCAGAGACCGCCACACGTAACGCGATTGACATTAACGTCGATATTACACACGCAGCACTTTGAAGACATTGTTAACTTCCCATAGGAAGTTGTTGTAATGGGTCTGATTTGTCAAATTGCAAAATTTTGACATTTCTCAACGTTTCATGGCCCCTAGAGTCGAAATAAAAGATTTTTAGAAATATATACGTCCGTACGTTCGGTACGTCCGTACGTTCGCGACGTTTTTTACGTCGTCCATAGCTCAAGAACCAGAAGAGATATCGACTTCAAATAAATTTTGTTATACAGATAATAACGCAGAAATAGACAGAAAGGGCTCTCAAGAAAATTGCGTGGGTGTTTTTTTTACCATAGCAGTTTAAAAAAAAGGTGAACATTTTGGTTAACGCTAAATATCTCACGAACCAATAACGCTAGAGACTTGAATTTAATTTTATATTATATATTGTAACGTGATACCAAACAAGTATATTTTTGGAAAAAAATCCAATCAACGGTTTTTTTATAAATCAAAAAAAACTGAAAAAAAAATATTTGTCACCTCGAATATTTTACGAATAAAAAATGATTTTATCTCCAAAACAATGTTGTGTAATGAAGGATAACGTTTTTAACATCTGGTAAAATTTTGAGAAAAAACGAATTGACAGTTTTTTTTTACAAAAAAATTAAAAACCTAAAAAAAAATTAACAAAAGTTGGTAAAAATTGATTTTCGACTTAAATATCTTTTCAAAACTTTGAGATATTGGCTCAAAAATAAAAGTAAGTAAAATTTTGACAAAAATCGAATTGACAATTTTCTTACTAAAATAAAAACAAAAAAAAAACTAATAAAAGTTTGTAAAAATAGATTTTCGACTCAATTATCATTTTTTTAAAATTAAAAATATTAGCTTCAAACTAATTTTACTCACAGAAAATATAATTTTCGAAATTCAGTAATTTTTTTTATTAAAATCCAACAGTCAGTTTTTCTCATAAAAAAAAATAAAATCTACAAAAAATAGTACGCAAATTTGGTAAAAAATGATGTTCGGTTCTCGATATCTCGTGAACAATAGAAGGTATTGACTTGAAATTCATTTCATTCATCCAATTTGTATTTGTTTATTTGAGAAATAAAAACTTTTCAGAAATGTTACTCAAATTGGTAAAAATCTCGTTAACAAAAATGGATTTTGAAATCAAACTATTTCATCATAAATGCAAAATGTTGTTGGTGATTTTTAAATTTATTAAAATAATTTAACTGATAATTTTTTTAACAAAGCACGAAAACCTGCAAACCTATTAAGCATACAAATCGACAGACTGGATGGGAAGTTATCAGTGTGGGTCGCATCCCAGCCTGGGTCGGTTAAAGAATTAAAAAAAGGTCATTTTTTCGCAACAAGTTCACTGTAAAACAGTTAATTATTTTACAGGAGGATCAAAACAAAAATACGTCTTTACTTGACCACGGCTATCTTGAACTTGAACTAAATGTGAGAATTGTAATCGAACTTCGGGCGAATTCAGGTTTTATAAATTATAGCCATATTAGAAGGAGTAAACAACTTGTTGCACGTCGGAGAATACCTAAACACTTAGCAGGACAGGCTGGATAAATAATGTTTTCCATACACTCGGAAAGAGTAGGGTAGTACCAGCTTTGAAAAACACATTTTCAGAACAATATGGACGATACTATCCAGGCCATTGGATTTGTGTATGTCAAGATCTTTAAGAACTCTGGCAATTGCACGAATACGAAAGAAGACTCGTCCCAAAAAATAATGTATGCTTTTAATAACAGGAGGTGGCATGTCACGCTTTGGAATCAAAAGATTCAGGGGGAGCAAAGATAAAATAAACCAACATACCGGTGAAAGAAACCATCCTTATTTTTGCCAGCATAAACTTGTCCGATTTCCACCATATCAACAGGTATAAACTCATCATTGTTTTCGCAATATTCTTGTAGATCTTTCATAAGCTTGCGTAGCTCTGGAAAATCTTTATATGGTTGAATCTATAAATTAAATTTAAAAACAAAATAAAACAATTATCAACGTAACTTTTCATTATTTTTGTTTTTTTCATAAAACAAATACTTACCACAAAATTAAGTGGATTCGCAGACATAGTGACACGCACATCCATAAATTCTCCAACATTTGGCACATCTTCGTAGCTTTTCAATTTAAGCATGTAATCACTTTTTTGTGGTGAACTTGGCACAGAATTCGTTTTAGTTGTGAGATTTCGAAAAGTTTGTTGCAAATCAACTGATGAATTATTTCGGGAATTTGCACCGGGAGATTGTAGACTACTTCCACCCCCACTGCTACTTTTGCCATCATTAAGAGAACTTGTAAGACTATCATCTAAAAGGTCAGATGATGAACTGAAAAGAATAAAACGGTTAAGGAAGCAAAATTAGATTTCTTTATTTTTCTACCTTTCTAATTCCTGCTCAATTCGAATAACTTCGTTAACATTGCAAAGGGCTTCGCTGCCTTCAAAACGTTTGTAGACAATAACCAACGGTATCGAACTTGGCGTACCGATTTTGACCTAAATAATAGTCCTCTACCATTACTATTCACTAAAATAATCAATCAACTACTAAAACATACCAACGCTCTTGAATCAGCAGGCAAAAGACCTCGCATCCTCGCTATAATAGCCGGACTTGTAGCAGGAATATTATCAAGCCTTGCTTTGATTCCTTGGCGAGGAAATTTGCTCAGCGCAGTACTCAGCGATTCCAATTGGAACATGTTCGAAATATTAGTCTTCTTTGTCATACCATAGTCAATGTAGAAAATATCAAATTCATCTTCTTCCAATTTTGAATTGCTTGAGTTAGCTAATACTCCACGATACCATTGATTAGTGGTTTTATCACAAATTAAAAACATAGTTGAACTCTTAACATCAGCTCGAGTAACTTTATGCTGGTCTTTTTTGAATTTTGATTCAATAAGTTGATTAATGAGTTTCTAAATGTTGACAAAAATTATCATTACAAAAATGTTCATGGAAAAGACTCGTGATAAATACAAACCTGAACATATTGTAACTCGGAATTTCGGACCTGCAGAAAAACGTCCCCAGTATCGGTGATGTGGGTTATTAGGACAGTTGTTAGACCTGTTCGTTTGATTTCTGGTGGGGGTGTATCGTTGCAGATTTGATGAAGAACCAATGGATTCAGATTCACATCCTCCTGAGAAGATGTATCGTAGAGGACAACTTGAATGTTAATCACGCTACCCTCTGCGTTACCGGCTGCATAGATGTCCTCCTTGGTTAGTATCTCTCCTACGACACTCTTGCTAGCAAGCATGGCGTCCAGGTGCCGCTTGGCATTGGGATTGCCAGCAAAGTCTTCCAAGCCGAACAAACTAAAGGAAACTGCTTGCGGCGCCAATTTCAGGAACTTCTTTTCACATATATACAACTGACTGACCGGCACCCAGTCTTCATCGCCGAAATCAATAAAGAAGCACTGTCCAATGGCATTTAATTTATCTACTTCTTCCAGACGCACTCGATGCCAACATTCTGCAATGCACACCAAATAGATCTGTTTGCAGGCTACCGACACCGGGCGGGTTTTGTCGGTCAACATGTGCATATCGATCTCGTTCATGAGATTATCAAACTCGTCACTGTATTCCTTGCCAAAGAGACGGGCCCAAATCTCAGTAGTCGATACGCAATGTGTTATGTACAGATTCCAGTACTTCTCTGCCCAAGGCAGTTTGATCGATTCAAGCGTGTACGATTCCACTTCGGGTTCATCGTCATCTCCAGCCTCGAAGTCATTATTCGAAAATATAATCAGACTATCACGTGTGGAGGTTTCAGTCAGGAATTGTTTAGAGCCCTCGATCAAAGACCACCAATGGTCTGGTAGAAGTTGTTTGAATGTGCTCTCAAACCATTCTGGGAGATTCTTAGCAAAGATACCATGTGGATGAGATTTTAGTTCCTGGTAAATCTTTGCTGTCAAATCTTGATCGCTATCAGGACACACAGGCAAATGACGACGGCTCTCCTGTATTTTTATCTCCTCAATTGCCATACCGGCACACGAGAACTTGGCCAAATTCTCATTGGGGTACTCATTTGGGTATGTAGAGTAAATACTTTCATTGACTAGGACATGACACTGGAATAGCTTCGAAAACTTCGATCGGAAGAATGTGTATTCGGGTTGCGCACACCGCCGAACTACACAATACTGTGAGAGTGATGTCACGGGATCGAGTTTTGGATTGAATTGGAAAACTTTTGGCGGAATTATTTGCTAAATTAAAATAGAAAACATTTTAATTAGAACCAATTAATATTAGATGAAAAAAAGAACTTACTTGAGTCTCTTGAGTTTCGTTCTTTATCACATTTGATTTTCGATCGCCAAATGGACTCGGTTGGTCCGAGCCAGCAGACGATAGACCTGGCGATGAGTCTGGTGTATTTCCGGTACTTCCTCCGCCATTCGAATTAAAATTGTTATTATTCGTTTTGCACATATTATTGCTTATCTTTATCTTCAGTCTATCTTGAACGGAATTCTTTCCGGGAACACTTGGCCCTAGCGTTACGACATGTTGTTGCTGCTTGTTTTGGTTTTGGTAATTGGAAGCAGATAATTGCTGATTAGGCTTCTGTTGTTGTTGTTGATGATGTGGCGGCTGATATCTTTTTTGATCCGGATGCTGATGAGTTTGCTGTTGTTGTTGTTGCTGTAGTCGCAGTTGTTGCTGTGGCAAGCGTTGAGTTGGATGTTGGTATGGCAGTTGAGATTGTTGACGATTTGCTTGCTGCAAATGCTGTTGAATCACCATTTGCTGCCTTTGTGCCAATATCATGGTAGAAGCTAGAGCAATTGCATTACTATTTTGCAAATGTGCAGCCGAAATCGCTGACTGTTGTTTAGCAAAGTTCGGAGCTCCGTTGGCGTTATTGTTCTGGCCGAGTATTGCACGTGGACTAATTTTATCTTTGTTGGACTGATGTTGTTGTTGTTGTTGGTGAAATTGTTGATGCTGAGACTGCTGGGAGTTGTTTTGCGCAGATTGATGATTTTGTTTCATATTCAGTCTTTCTCTTAGATCTTGATTCGGTTGTTGCTGTTGCTGTTGCTGCTGCACCGGTTTGTTGTTTGGCATCATTTTAGTATCCTTTTTAGTAATCAGCTTTTCACGCAAGTCTTTCTGTCCACCTTTCAACTTTTCTCGCAAATCCTTTTGTCCACTGCTCGGGGCTTGCTGCTGCTGCTGCTGGGTTTGTTGTCGATTGTTATTGTAATTGCTAGCGTTCCCTTGCTGCTTCTGCTGATATTGATGTGCGTTGTTTCGATTATTTACTTGATTCGTATTGTTGTTGCTATCACCGTAGCCGTTCATTGCATTTTGCGACTGAATAAATCTATTTAAAGTCGGCGGCAACTTCTGATACACATTCGATGAGTATGAACTTTTATTCCAGCTCTGATCAGATGGGCGGTAAGGTTGTCGTATTTGTGCCTTCTTGATTGCCTTGTTCGACTTGCCACTACTCTTCTGTCCACGCACCAATGATGCAATATGCGAAGAGTTCTTGCTGAACTTAGCAGCGATGCATGTCTGGAATAGAATTGAATAAAATAAGATTTATTAAACCAACCAAAGTTATTTTAAGACTTCTTCTGCTGTTGTCGTTGAATCGAATCTATTAATAAACAACACAACAACAACAAAAACAACTCACCTCCCCACCTAATTTTGTAAGCACAAATTCCCCACTCTCGCGGAGAAGTTCTTCAATAGATTTATATCCAAGTTGGTTGGGATAGATGGGTCTGCTCTCAACTTCAGGATACTCTCGAAGAATTTCACGTAACGTACATGGTTGTTTGCGGGATGTGACTAGCGCACGAAAAACAGAAACTATATTTTTTATTTGTTGTGCTGTGTCGGGTGATTTCGACATTGACATTGCGTTCCCGAACAACAACGTTGGCGCTAGTTTGTATTTCCAGGAAAGATTTTCGGGTTGGTATTTTGAAGATTGTTTTTTATTTTTGTCAACTAACAGAGGTTTTCGGGCTATTTGTCAATTTTGGTGCTGTTTTCGAATGTTGTTAGAAATAGAATTTTATCATTTCCTGTCGAGGGTGTAGGTTGGTGTTGATATTTGATCTGAAATTTAGAAAAATTCCATGCAATTATAAAAACACTAAAAAAAACAATCATATTTTCCGTATTTTTAATGCATTTACACAAAATGATGAAAGGGGATTACCCTTCTTTTAAGAATGCTTTCGAATTTAGTGACAATCATAAAAAACAATATTTTAAAGCTTAAAATATTTTCCTTTATTTTTGTCGATTTGTTTTAGTTTCGTCTCTTAATCTAAATAAAGGGTTAAAAATAACTGGTGACACATTTTTTTTGGTTTTTAAGAACAAAGAAATTCATGAATTTTTTAATACCTTATTTCTTTAAACAGGTGGATGGATGCATTGATAAAGTCGTCTCCTCCTATCGTAAAATAAAAACAAGAACACATGTTATAAGCAGAATTCTGAAGTACCTACATTTTGAAAAAATTCCCATCTCATAAAAATATCTTGACTTGACTTTAACTTTTATATTCTTCTTTCTTATTTCGGTTATTGTTTTTATTTCATTAAACAAAGAGGTAAGTCGTTAAGTTTAAAAGAGCATTATTTAACAACACACGCATTTTCCTAGCTATTGTATAAACAGTGCAGCCCAAAAAAAAATAACTTCTTTGATTTGTTTTCTTGATGTGCGGTTAAAAAAAGAATCACTTTACTTGACAGAACATCCGAAATTGAGCTCAAGGGTAAACTGGTGAGCATTCTTAAAAGTGTTTAAGGGGTGGAATGGTACTGGCTAAATCGACAGGACAACAATGATTGTAAAAATATATGTAAAACAATAAAAGGCATGAAACATTGCGGCGGTGTTCGATGGATGTTAATGTTTCGGCTATAGTTCTAGAGGAGGAATCTCTATATAGAGGAATCTTAAGCACCTAGCAGCATTTTTGGCAATATCTATTATGTGATCATTCGATAAGAGGTGATCTGTAATACACATACCCAGTGCTAAAAGAGGATAGAGGCTTTGAAGGTGGGTTACGCTTTAACGACAGGAGACAGCATTGAGTCAATTCCTTTATAGCCCCATGTGACAATTCTGTAACAAACCCAAGAAATACCACTAAAATACGTTATAAGTATATTAAGTTCATTCAAACCGATGTGACATTACTGTAACATACTATTGTACAAACCTAGTATCCAGGAAAAATCATAGTATGCGTTACTTTTGGACTTTTCATCAGTTTGAATTTTTCGGTCAGAAAGTAGTGTCAAGAGTGAGCACGTGCAGATTTGAAATTTTATGAAAAAATATTGGAGCTCGATGCACCCATTCAGTTCTTTTCCTATTTTTTTTCCAAACAATTGATCAGTTTTATAGCTGAACAAACAAATCTCTACATCATTCAGAAAAATCCTAACCAATCATTTCAAGTTACTGAAACCGACACCCAGCAGTTCATTGGAGCAATTTATATGATACTGATACAACTTCCAAGGGTAACCAGTCATTGGAATTCGTCTATTGGTACTCCTATGATACAAGGAACAATGTCAAAACAAAAGTTTGAGAAAATTAGACAATATATACATTTCAATGACAATTCTAACTTGCCAGCACGTAATCCACCGAACAGTGACAGGATTTTCAAAATTAGACCGATCGTGGACCAATTGAACGTAACTTTTAGTGGAGTTCCCATTGAAGAATATCTTTGCGTGGATGAACAAATTTGCTCAACTAAAGCAAGGAGTAATTTGAAGCGGTACAATCCAAAGAAACCCCACAAATGGGGCTACAAGATATTTGTTCTCAGGGGGGTTTCAGGATTCGCTTATAAAATTGAACCTGAAACAGGAGCTGAAAATGTTGTGCTTCGCGGAGAAAGAGATTTGGGAGCATCATCGAACGTAGTTGTCAGAATGGCTCGAAGAATACCAAGGCATCAAAATTTTCAACTATACTTCGACAACTATTTCACTTCTCTGCCTTTACTGGGATATTTGGCTAAAGAGGGTATAATGAGTACGACGCAATCGAATTCCTGATTGTAAATTGCCCACTGACAAGGAAGTAATGAAAAAAGAACGAGGATTTTCAGTTGAATATGTGTCAGACATGGATGGTATCGATGTGTCAAATGTTATATGGAAGGACAACAAAGTTGTAACTCTTTTATCATCTTTTGCTGATGAATTGCCTAAGACCCAAGTCAGACGCTACGATAAGTTCAATAGGAGGCACATACACATTGATCGCCCTTATATTGTTGGAGAATACAATCGGCACATGGGCGCCGTAGATCTAATAGAGAGTATCATGGGGAGATATAAAATTCTGATAAGAAGCAAAAGATGGCAAGTGCGAATGTTCTATCATCTATTAGACCTCACAATGGCGAATTCTTGGCTGTTATACCAAAGAGTCAAAAAGGCAAAAAATCTCACCGACAAACAAATGTCTTCAGCTGATTTTCGACTTGAGGTAGGTGAGACCTTATGTAAGCTTGGACTCAAGCCTAACATAAAGAGTCGAAGATTTATTGAAAATGAAATTCAAGCAAAAAAACATAAGGGCCCGCGCAGCATGTACCTCCAATGGCAGTACGGCAAGATCAAATCGGCCATTGGCCCATCTGGGAAGAAAAGAGGATACGGTGCAAGTTTCCTAAGTGCACAGGAGTAACGCAAACAATTTGCGAAAAATGCGGTGTAGCATTATGTTACAATAACAAAATAATTGTTTTCGATCATTTCATACCACATAAGTATTATTATTTTTTTTTTTAATTTCAATGTTACAGTTATGTCACAATCCTTTAAATGTGAAATAAATCCTTGAAAAATATTTTTTTTACATTTCTAAGGCCGCGGCCACGCAGTAAGTGGCTGAGCGGAAAAAAAAATATAAAGCATATGAAAGCACATAGAAGCGGCCACGCAATGAGCGAGCGGCGAAACAAAATTCTGAGGGGCTAAGCGACGCCGCTAAGCAACCAAACCTGTTTTAATTTTCTGAGCGGCAAGAAGCAAAGATGGTCAAAGTAAACATAGAGTTGTTAATTTCGTGTGTGCAATCTCGACTTTAACTACTAATCCCTCAAAAGCAGTCGCTCAGTGCCTGGCCATACGTCGCTTAGAGTTGCCGCTCAGCCGCTTACTGCGTGGCCGAGGCCTAAGAAATACGTGTTTTTTATATTCCAAAACCGAACCTTTTTCAAAAAAATAATGATTTTTTATGTTCTTGGGCTACGAAGGGTTAACATATCAACCGACACTACTTGCACTACTTTTTTACATTTTTTATTAATACTTGTCATTTTGTTAATGTTTGGTTTAAGTTTTTACTCTAAAATTTCTAAATCTCTGAGATATTTTGCAAAGTAAGTATTTTTCTCGAATCTCACTATTGTAAAATTCTTGTTGTCATTTATTTGAAAACTGTTACCAATGTTATAATCTACAATATTTCTAATGACTTTTGTTTGTTTGAATATGAATGAATGCATAACAATGTATGTATTTCATGTTTTAAATTTTAGTGAATTCATAACATGATAAAACATCTACAGTGGCTCCCACAACTAATCGGACAAAGATAATGTAAATTTTCACAATGCAATTTCTCCCATAAAATGTATAGAAGTAGTAGAGCTTAAAAAAGTTGTTAATAAAGGAATAAATTAAAAAAAAAAAATAAAAATAACTCCTCAATTTAACATCTCACACAAAATCGGACACTAGCTGTTTTTGAACTGTATGGACTCTGTAACTGTATTTTTCACGCCAAATGACAATATTATTATTAACCTTGCAGACTTTTACGTACATAAATGTACATTTAAGATAGTTTCTTGCTCCACGTCGAAATGACAACAGAACGAAAACAAACGTCTTGGTATACGAAATAGCATCGAAGCCCTTCCACAATTCATTACATAATTTCACGATTTAAAAATGAAAATAGGATTTATGAGTAAACAGAAAAGTAAAAGGAAAAAAGCTAGAGACAAAAACGTACGCTGAGAAGATACTTTTTAGGCTAAGCAACTAAAATCCCTTCATATCTTTGGAATCTCTAAAGATTTTTTTGAAAGACACGGCGAGTAAAAAAGTCAGCAACGCAACCATTAGAAGAAGAAGCATCACCATCGAATAATGAAAGACTTAAGTTTGCTAATGAACATATAACACAGGATACATCTTCTTTGAATAAGGTGTAACTACATATTTTTGCATTGTTAGTTAACCCGTATTATAAATTAAGTTTTGTTCATGGACGAAAGAAAAGTTTACCTTAAGGGTACAGATGGAAAAATTTATGTATGTACATACAGACATGGACATTAAAATAGACACAGAGACATTTGTGTAAAACCAAATTAAAACAACATTAGAATGCATTAGAAGTTGTTTTAACCGTTATCAAAAATTAGACTTTATTATGCAAAATAACATGGGTTTTATTTTTTTTTTTGCTTGTTGATTGTTTGGAGATGAACCGTTCCTTAGGGAAAATTGTGTTTTTGGTGGACATTAAAATAGAAACACATTGGAACACATACCTTAATATTTAACTAGTATCAAAAATATTAGTTTTTAATATTTTTTTTTTACTTTTATAAAACAATAAGTTCACTTTAGGAAGTAAATTCAAACTATTTTAATAATATTACAATAAATTCTAAGGAAAGCATGGGTCGTGGTAAGCATTGTTCCCTAGAAGAGAAAGCAATCATTTTAGTTCTGCTAAGTGAGGGAAAATCTTTGAGGAAAATAGCCAGAATAATGAGTAGATCTCTCAAGTTGATTGCAAAAGCAATTTGACCGCTGAGAGCCAAAAAACAGAGGGGAAAACCAAGCAAAACAACCCCAAGAGAAGACTGAAAGATAATTTGCGCCTCAAAAAAAGAAAAATACAAACTGAAGCTTCGAATAACTTCCAGAACTGTTCGTAGAAGACTTGTTGAAGCTAACTGGCTCAGAAGGATCGCAAGAATGGTGTCCTTTCTATGGAAAACAAAATATAACAACGCGGTTTAAATTCGCCGACGATCATTTTGATTGGAGTGGACCAGAAGGAGGCAAAAAGTGGAGGAATGTTTTGTGGATGGACGAAACAAAGATAAATTTGTTCGGAAGTGATGGCAGACAAGCCGTTAGAAGGCTTTCTTTGAAAGAGCTAAATCCCAAACACATCCAGAAAACGGTCAAGAATGGTGGCGCCAGTATCATACTTTGGGGTTAATTTTCTTGGTATGGCATGGCGTCAAATATGAAGGTGAATATCATGAAGGATACGATGCTGTCTTATGCGGACGAGAACCTGCCCCTCAAATATGTTCTACAGCAGGACAACGACCCTTAGCACACATCCAAATCTACTCAAAAGTATTTTAAGGACTCAAATCAGCGTATTGGAGTGCCATCCTAATTGCCTAACTTAAATCCCATAAAACATTTTAGGGGAGATTTAAAATGTGCGGTTGGGAAACATTTAACAAAAAATGAATCCGAACTGTGGAGGATGGTTCAACAGGAGTTGTACAATATTTCAATTGACAGATGCCGCCGATTATTTGACTCAATGGTCGCATTCAGAAAGCTAGTGGCTACGTAGTCAAGGGATTCTGATTGGCTAAATCCAACTACAAAAGTAGTTGAAATTTCCCCTCCGACGTAGTGTTAAATTTTCGGCTACAAAGTTAGTGCACACTGGTTTTGACGTTTCACAATCAGCTGCTCGGTAAGGACACAAGAATTCAAAATAAAATGAATCTTTCGGTATTTAAATACAAATATAAATCAATAATATTTTTTTTTATTTTGTTTTATTGAATTTAAAAAGAAACAAAAACTATTTAAAGTTCTGAAAACACAAATGTTTCTTATTTTATATATTTGTATTTGTCATTAATATGAGAGTTCCGGATTGACTAGCTTTGTAGTGCAATTTTGCATTCACAAAGCTAGTTGAATTTTGACTACGTAGCCACTAGGTTTGTGAATGCGACCAATGTCCAACAGATGTCACACTGTAATTAAAGCTAAGGGCCAGGCTACGAGTAATTAAAATAATTTTTAAATCCAGAATAGCTTTGCATTTAATTTAATTTTTTTAAATCTTTGTATCTTTTTTAATGTCCACGAAATTTGTTCCTTTTTTTACGTTTATGAATTTAAAATATTTTAAATTATAATTTTACTACAAATAATGGGTAATTTTAGTTTGAAAGCAAAAAATAAGAAAATGAAGACCAAACTTGAAAACTAAATATTATTAAAATGGTTAAAATGTTTTACACTCCCCATACATTTTCTTGGAGAAAATGCATTGCAAAAATGTATATTTTATGTGTCCGATTAGTCGTGGTAGCGACTGTATAATATCCTCAACAGATCTTCAAACATTTGCATTTTTTCACCGAAAGGTTTCTGGGCACAGTACGCTATATGGGGATTTAAAATTCTATTAAATCAGAAAAAAAGGTGAGTGAACTTAAGTTTATGAACCTTTTCTAGTTCTTTATCCTACAACCAAAATTTATTATTTAAAGATATGAAATGTTTGTTTTGTACATTTAACTTTTTTGTTTTTAAAAATAAAAATTCATCAAATTCCATTAAATATTTATTTGTTATTCCAAATAAAAAAAACACCAAACAAAAGATTTTTGTAGGAAAGAGAATCGAACTACATACATATACATATGTACATAGGTATATTTATATATCTACATATACATTTCTTGAAATCAATGACTTCCCGCACGACAACAAGAGACAATATTTTAAATAAATTTCTCATTATCATTCTTCAAAGACAATCTTTTGCAAATAAAATTGCACAATACAAACAAAAGTATATTATACTTATTTTTATAGTAGGTAGGGTGTAAAGAGAAAAGTTTTGCAGGCACAGTTGAATCACCCTTTATCAGCACAAACGAAGTAATCCTACTTTCTATTTTTTGTTTTTACTCCGTCTGTAGGCAATTATAAGCTAATGCAATTTATAAATTTTGCTCTACATCTTTGTTTATATAAAAGATATTTTATTAAACAAGTCAACACAATAATTCACTGTACATGAATAATTTTATTAAAAAAAAAAACAAAATGAAGAGAGACAAAAACAAAAACAACCAACTCGATGACTATTGAAATGTGGAATTTCTAGGTCATAACTGCGAGTACTCATTTTTCCATTGAAGCTCATTGAAAATGTTTTAAACAATTAAATGCAATGTCAAATCCCCACCACTTCCAATATCTATTCTATATAGAATTCTCAAACAACAAACCAAACATGCAAATGTATTTTTCAGATTCATTCTTCATGGTATTCTTCAAGAACATTTAGCTTATTGTTTCTTATTTTTAAAAGTAGCCTCCTTTTCTTGCTTCTCTCTCAACTTTTTAGATATTTAAAATAATTAATATTAATTGCTTGGATTTCCACCAAATAAGAAGAGACTCTTGACTTAAGTGTGAGTTTTATATGTTTAATTTGCTTGAGATTAACCTATCATATGTAAGTGGAAAGAAACTTTTCTAACTAGAACAGGTTGAGGCGTTTTCACTAGAAACCTAATCAACCAACTGATTATTGTTTTCTTAGTGCATTCCAAAGATGAGATACTTATGTACCTATTCATCATTGCAAAAAAACAATAAACAAAATAAAATTTCAACCACTGCACAGAAAACAGACAAAATAAAAAACTTTCCAATTCAATTGGCCTGCCTCTCGTCGAGGTAGTTTGATGACCCATTTCAACAACTTGAACTAAAGAACAACATTCACTTTGTAGATAGGTAGGTATGTATGTATATATGTACATATTTCTAATATGTATGTAAACATCATCTTGTTTATGTTTTGTACCTATTCATTGATATCTCTTCGCATGTTTTTTTGTTGTTGTTGTTACAACAATAAAATGCAAAATAAAAATTACTAACAAATCACAAAAAAGCCACGTGTAGTTTATTATTAGACGAAAAATAAACATGTACCTATACCTACCTTACTACATTATTTTATTATTATGTCGATTGTGTAATCAAACAAAAAGAGTAAGCATTAAAAAATGTAAACACTTAAGATAAAACTGTCCGATTTCGGCAGATTAATAAAGAATTTATAATTTAAAATTAAGTGACGTAGGTACACCTACCTAAAATATTTATGTGATATTATTCAAGTGGTAACGATTTTGCCAATTTGTTTTCTATTATCAGGTGTTAGAGAGTTTGTGATTGACTGTTCACTGACACAAACAATTTAGCAAGTGAAAAAATGGGGCTTACGGCTTACCGCAAATAAAATTTGCAAACTTTCTTGAACAGAAGCGTGCACAGCAAATGTGCAAAATTCTAGATATAATTGTAGGGTATAGTGTGGTTTGTTTTGTGAAAATGTATTAAGTTAGATGCGCGAGAAAAGATTGGAATGTAGAAAATCATAACTAATGTTAAATGTTGATGTATTGATTTTAAGAGAAACGGACACCCCCTGTAAGGGTGTTGTAAGTTTAGTTATAATTATTGGATCAGGGGAGTGAATGAATTCTTACTAACCCCTGGATCTTTGTGTGATGTGTCACCAAATAAGTGCCTTATTCCTATCGCTCGATTCACTATTATTTGATTTAAATTTACTTGACTTACAAAATTACGGTTTATTTATAAAATATAAAACACAATAATATCTAACACCTGTAAATCAAAACAACGTTACTGTTCCTTATTTAACTATGAAATTAATTAATTAATAATTAATCCGAAAAAATAGACTTTTCATATATTTTTTGAACTTCAGAAATGCTACAAAATAAAATGAGATAACAGAAACAGTGACCGCTTAAAATATTTGTTTAAAAAACTGAGGCTGTCCAGAGTTTTTGCGACGACGTATGTGTTTTTTAAGGTCCACAAACCGACTAAAAGCTGGTGTAAAATCATAATGAGCCAATGATTTTTTTTTGATAATTCATAAAACTGTGTTCAAAAGGTATAATCTCTTAAGTCTATTTCAATATTTTTTCAGAAAGTGGGTTTTAGTTTGCAATCTTTGTTTACATAAATTAAAAAGGATATAAAGATACATTTTTCAGTGATTTTACCTTTATATACAAAATTTTTTAAATAATAAAATTAAATATTGATAAGTGGCTATTTAATACATTTATTAATGTTTTTTTTTACTTAAATGCTTTTAGCAAAACAACTTTTACAGTTCTTCATTTACTAAATACCCTAAGATGTTTTTAGGTCGCTTAAAGCGTTATATTGTTTTTATTTTTATTAATGTTTTTGTTTATCAAATATGGTAAAACATCGTGAGTCAAAATAAGAAATGTAAATGCATGAAAAGTTTTGTAGCAAAATATCTTAAGTTGACTTACGCAATTTTACTTTTTTGATTAATATGGAGCATAAACACAACTTAAGATATTTTACCAAAATCTTTTCTGCCTATTATTTGAAAAATAAAATAAATTGATACATAAAACAAATCATCGTCTGCTTAAGTTGCTTAACCTTTTGCAAAACCCTACGAATTAACACTGGAGTACACGCGCCCTATTTTTTTACACCAATGCACGCGTGGCCTACTATGGTAGACCATTTAATAATGTTAACAATTTTTTATTTTAAAAATATATTAATGAAATAAATTATTTTAAGTTTTTTGTATTGAACATATAATTTTTATCTTTATGCAGAGTGGAATTTTTTGGGCTTGATGTTCAGAGAAAAATGAATGCAATTAAATAAAAATAAAAAGTTAATCCATTCTTTTCCCAACGTTTCTCCGGTTGTTTTCCGGCGTCATCAGGGGTTTTGAATTTTATTAAACTTTTTTACAGTTTTACATAACACAATTCAATAAATAACACTTAAATAAATAACACTTATTTGACAAAAAGAAAAACAAACTAGCAAAATAAAAATAAAACTAATATCAGACTACTTATTTCTTATGGCAACACTATATATAAAAGAGTGATAATATAAGTGCAATATATAGTGTTGCCATAGGAAATAAGTAGTCTGTGATATTAGTTTTATTTTTATTTTGCTAGTTTGTTTTTCTTTTTGTCAAATAAGTGTTATTTATTGAATTGTGTTATGTAAAACTGTAAAAAAAAGAATGGATTAACTTTTTATTTTTATTTAATTGCATTCATTTTTCTCTGAACATCAAGCCCAAAAAATTCCACTCTGCATAGAAATAAATTATTATTAATTACGTAATATTCAATAAGCCTTAAAAATAAAAATTTAGTTAAAAAAAAAAATATTTCAATTCTTATGTTAAGTTATGAAGAAAACTATTACTACTATAGTAGGCCACGCGTGCACTCCAGTGTTAAACTTGAGCTATTTTATAAAATGTCATAACTATCTTATTTTAAAAGATATACCAACGGGGGTAAAAAAAAATACCTTCACTAGTTTGTGGAGAAATGTATAAAAAAAAATTGATAAATAGCTAAAACTACTTAAGTCGACTTAAGAGCCTTTACCTTTTGAGTACAGAAATAATTGCTATAGGATTTTTAAAATACATCGATTTTTTTGCTAGATGGAGCACTTATAATGTGGAAAGTAAAAAAATCGTCAGATATTGTTAATAACAAATTATCTACATATGCATTACTTTCAAAGAGAATATAGTTTTCAAGACATATTCAAATTTCAACTCAATTTTGAAAATCGAGTACTCAAAGTTTATCCTTTCCATACACTTTAAGCTCATTTTAATTTAAAAAAAAAAATATTTTTCAAAAATTCTAGAGTGGCTAGAGCATTGTCAAACAAAGAATTTCGAGTACACCTACGATCCTCACAATACATTTTATCTTACCCTTGTTCTTCGCAATATGTACTTGAATGCCAAATTTTGTTAAATTTTAGAATTTGAAATTTGTCTGGTTTTGAAGTAATAAGCTCTACTTTGACTTTGTTCCCGATTTTTCCTTAGGTTTGTGGGTAGGGTTTTTAATGCGGTTTTCCATTGGTACATTAAAATAGTCTTCAAAAAATGATTTTTTTCGTGGCGTATGGAACACGATTGGATTGTTTTTGTAATTGTATTAGTGTAACTTCGTGTACGTCCCATTTAAACACTTTTAAGAAATTGTATTAGAAATGGTGCAAAATCTACGAGATCAAGAATATATTGATTTACTTTTCTCATGGAAAACCCCATAACAAAACTTTCACAACTTTAGTATCAATGACGCAAATCAAACGTAGTTGCCTGTTTAGTTAAGATTTCACTTTGCTTTGGTGCAAAATTAGTTTTAACTTTTATGTGAACTACCTGTTAGCATTTCATAGGGCAATTTGTGATTTCTTCTGCCATACCATATATTCACTATACTTGTTTTTGAAAGTTTTTAGTCGTGCTTTTTCAACATTTGCGGTAGACGTGTTTTGTACTTTTTTATTGGAATAATTGTGCCACACAAACAAAATTTTTTTAAGGAATAGGAAGATAACCAAAGAATAAGATAATTGAAAATCGCATATTTCCTAATCAGTCCCTCAAGTTCCGGTCGGCCTACTTCTTATATTTTATATACATACATATGCAAAAAAAAAAGAAGCGATAATTATAAAATATGATAATTGAATTGAAACCAACCTGCAAGAAACAGTTAAATAATTATTATAGGTTTACTAGAATCCTAGACACACATACATATACATATATTATTACAATGGTTACATCGTACATACCGCTAACTAACCCACCCCCTTTTCATGACCAAACCCAACACTAGAAAGTGACTGCGGGATATTTAGTTGTGCTTTGACAAAATGCATTGGCAAAACGGCAATCTAAATTCCGACGCAGTTAATGTCAATGGTCAAATTCTGATTTTGATCCTGCACAAATTAATAATGATTTAATGGTTTACTTATAGATACAAACATTTAATATTAATTAGCTTTATTTATTGAGACACTATTATACAATGGTTTATAATCACAAAAATAAATATAAAATAAGCTCACCTTGATTTCGTTCAATGGTCAAAAATTGTACAAAGTTTTTTAATGTCTTACATCGAATGCACACAACAAAATGTTTGTTTCTTTTTTCTCTTTTTTTTTCGACACAGCTTTTAAGTCGCACTTTTGACAAAATATTTAAACTTTAGGTTAAATATTCTATTAATAGCAGGTTGGTCTTTATTTTAAATTTGCATTGCACATCGAAATTTGTATAAAATTAATGCAAGAGATTCACAAAATCAGCAGGACAGGAGCAACGAAATTCCGCTTTCATTTAAATTCAACACTCTATCTCAACTCGATTGTCTATTGCTATTCAGTATTCACACTTTCACAGTAAACCGTCAGTCAGACTAGTCGAATCAGACGACACGGTAAATTGCAGTGTTTTGTGTCAGATTTATTGTGCGTAGTTATATTATCTCACTCGGACATTCACAGCGAAAGCATGTGAGTGCGAGGAGAGGACACTTATAAAGTTCGGTGAAATTAATATTATTTGTCTCATATTGAATTGTTTGTTTTCATTGAACTGTCTCTTTTTGAAAGTTTTCACCGTGGTGGGTGAGAGTGAATCCACACGTGGATAATCATTGTAGCTTTTTAGTCTCTCTCTCTTTCACACAAAATTGTATTTTTCTGTTTGTCATTACTTTTATTTTTCTTATAAGAACGAAAGAGATAAACGTTTTGGAAAATGTCCATTTGATAAGATGGGGTGAGGGAAATTATAAGATTTTAACATGGTGGATCCCCAAAAATATGCAATCTCAGAGAATACTTGACTTTTTCATGATTTTACACTCAAAAGTAGACTTCTTTCAGTTAAATTTTTAAACAGATCAAATCGCACTAAACGTTTGAATATTTTTGTTTTATTATAAGCTCACTTTTATTAGATAAAAAGAAACATAAATTCTTGATTTTTTCCCGATTCCCGAATTGAAAAAGGTATAACTACATATGAAAGCTAGAGAGAAACTGGAGCTAGCGTCAAAAGAGATACAATTCAAATCCTTGAAAGCTTTGTTGTGTCCTTTTGTTTGTTCGAAATCGAATCGAATTTAGCTTTTCATAGGGTGGTATTATGGATTTCCGGTTTTAATTTAAAAACAATTGTTTTAGGTTTGGAACGCCTTTGAAAGAAAGTCTTTTCTTTTAAGTGAGCTAATTATGGTGAGTTCTCACTATTTAATTGGCCTCAGCGTTTCGCTAATACATAATATTCAAATTAGGCGCTTCAAAACAAGAGGGAAATCAGCAAACCGACTAATTTTTAAACATTTTAGAAAACTAGAGGAACGAATAGTAACTGTTTCTATGAGTCTATATTATTCACCTGTATTATACACTAGCCGACCCGTGCTCGCGTTGCTTCGCAAATTGTTGTAATAGTTGAAAACATAACGAAATATTTGTGTACCTATTTTCTTCTTTTCTTTCTTTTATTCATACCTAGAAACGTTTTTTTGCAACCGAAAAATATAGTTTGCGGTAAAAAAAAAACAAATTTGTGTTTTTAATGTTCTCATACATCTATAGGTACCTATATTTATTTTTATTTCTTGCTAAAATTTGTGTTCTTAGTTTGGTTACTTTCAATATAAAAAAATGTTTGTATTGCTCCAGAAGGGTACCGCAAATAGAACCGTTATATTGTTTTTAAGTTTTCTCAAAAACTAAACTATTTTTTTCTGCCAAAAATGTCATTGTTTTAATTTTTAATCTAAAAACAAATACTATTTTTTTTTTCGAAATTTGATATCTTGAAAACGGGTCATCATTTTTTACAAAATTGAAATGCCAGACGTCTAATAATAAGTTCAAAACTATATACCAAAAATATTTTCAAACTAAAATTCAAAAACGATTTTCAAATAAAAATTTTAAAAAAATAAGGTTTTTTAAGAAATCAAATGGCTTTTACATTTTCGAAAACAAACTTTTTCGCAGGTACATTTTAATTCTTAAAATACAGGAAATAGTTTTAAACAGACTTTTTTTTATACATGAGCGAGTTCATGCGAACCAGTCGTGCATTTTATTTCTTTTTTGTTTATTATTGGTATTTGTGTTAAGTGTTGTGCTCTAGTGTTATTTTGGATTTAATTTTCTGTTTTTAATATGAAAAGATATTTTCAAGTTGTCCAAAAACAAAGATAAAAGGTTTGTTAATGTACTGAAATTGTATTACGATTACAATAACTACTTTTTGTAGAACTCGTCCTTTGCAATCAAAACATCCTAAACAAATTTCATTTGACCAACACGAGCCCAATCTTTGCGTTTTCGTTGCCAACAACCAAGAATTAATGTAAGAAATGTTACATTAACAATATTGAATTATATGATATAAAGGCTTAAATAATTCTAGTTTTTTTTTTATTGAAATAATGTAATTTAAAAATATGTATGTAGAATAATATGAAAAAGTAAATTTTTAAAATCTACTTCCATTTTTCTCAATCTACTTCACTTTTTTCCTAAAATCTACTTCCACTTTTTTTTGAGAAGTGTCAACGCTGGCCCACACTGCTCAGCGATGTGACGATAGAATTAGAGAAACAAAAAAATAATGTGTGTGTAGGTTAGTTGATGAACTGTACAATGAACAATTGAATATGTAGGTAGGTAGGTTAGAGAAAAAACCAAAAACACTCCATTACCAAGACCGGAATCTCAGACTGACATTTCGGTTTGCCTACAAGCTAGAAAGCACTAAATGTGAGAAAGTGTGCGTGAAATGATGCAAAAAACCAAACACATTCTCACATTTAGTGTTTCGGCCCATCAAAACGCTTCATTATAGTAATCAGCCCCATCTAAATGGTTCATTTTGAATGTTTCATGGCCTCGTTCAAAAACCAAACAATCCTAACCAACAGAATCTGAAGTGCTGACATGGTCTTAAATTGGAAGATTTGTATAGCTTTTTTAATTTCCATCCAAATAAATGTTGTAAATGTATATTAAATAAAATAAAATTGACCAAATACATATTATTTAATGATTTATTAGTTTATTATTATTTATTTTGTTTACTTAAATAATTTGCGAACGCAACATGCGCTGCAACCGGTTAAGTATAGTTATTGCAAATGGACAAAAGTGTAACTCGATACTTTGTAAAACAACAAAACAGACAATTTTTTCAGGTGTAGTTTGTTTAGAGCATTTTCTTGGCGACGCGACGTTAGAAGTTCAGGTGGAAACAATAGGCGGATGCCTCCGTATTTTTTTGTACAGACAATGCTACGAGAAGCATACTTGTGAAGTTCCATTGCCAACTTTAGCTAGTTCAGATTCCTCAATTAGATTAGTATTTTCATCATTTAAGCAGTTCGGTAGTTGCAAGACCAAATTTTAGTTTTGTTTGTTGCAGAAATATTCCTGAAAATTTCTTTTTAAGGGACTATGTTAGAGTTAGAATTTTGTTTGTAGTTAGATTTTGGAATAAAAATTTGAGGCAACCATGTTTTAAAAATAAGTTGTTTTGTGTAAAGCATCTTTAAGGAATAGAAATAGACAATATGTTTACACACAATACCAACTAAATGAGTGCATTAAAAAGATTTAAGTAACTTTTTTTTATTCCAGTATGGGGAAACCGAACACCCAATAGAAAAAAACGGTATACGCGCCAAAATCCATACTTCTTGACTAAATAATGTTATCTTCTATGTTTACGCATAAATTTACGAATTTTGTAGCGTATGAAAATTTCTAGACATTTTACAATCTGAAAAATTAATTATGCTATGAAATAATTGGCTGCTATTAATGCTAATTTTTTTTCTAAAAAGTTGATGAAGGTTAGCCGAAGCGGACATTTCTTTAATGAACATACCTCAAATATTATTGACTTTCTCAAAAATATTTTTCTACACTAACCTCTGCTTTATATCTGAAAACTATTGTTTATGTATATTTTCTTCTATGTTCTGCATTTATTAAATGTAATCTATGGAAGTATTTATTATATTAAGAAAAACAAAAATATGTACGTAAAACTCATAAATTTTTTTCATTAATAGCAGCACTTTTATTAAACATACCCTTCAAACAATAATAAGTAAACTTGAACTTTGGTAACTAAACATTTTTAAGGAATGAATGAAAATTATATTTTGCGTTAAACTGTGGAAATTCAGTAAAAAAAAACTTCTGTACGTCAACAATAAACATTCATGACGATTACATGTTCTATTGAATTAGTTGTGCATGAATTCAGAACGATTTTAAGACGTTTTCATTTTGTGATATATGTCAAAATTTGCATTTTATTTGCTCTGCATTTATTCAACAGGTTCGCTATAATCGTTCTGATTACTTTTTTGAAACATTTGTGTTCCTTTGATGCATAGTTTTTTTTGATAGCAAATACATGTATGCTTCCATCAATCAAGAATGTTATGGATAAGATATTTTTCGATTATAACTCTTTTTTTTAAATATACAAACTATAAATATACTTGGATTAATTAAATTGATACAGATTTTAATTACTTGCAAACAAAATATTTGGGCCGTTCGTTAACGAAAATTTATTTATTTATTAAAAATTGATGGTTCTTCGAACGCATCTTTGATACAAAAATCCGGGGATTATTATGAAATTTAAAGAATTTCGTAGTGATTACTGTAAATTAGTGAATTAATTATAATACACTGATGTTGAACATGCTTTTTTCAACACAAAAAGGTACATTGGTTCACTATCCACAAAATGCCTGCAAAATTAAAGCTTAAAACTGACTTTTTCATCGAAAAAAGTAAAAAGAAAAACCTGAAAAAAACTTATTAACCCCTCCATTTTGTTTTTGCTTTGCAAAGTGCCGCTAGCCCACGGCATCGTTTTTTTTTTTTGTTTGTGCTCACATCTATTCATGGACTAATTGTCAAAATTACAAATACAACAATGTAAACAAACGGGTTTTGGAGAGTGAAACGTACGAAAGATTCCGGTCTTGGTAATAGAGTGTTTTTGGAAAAAACGTAACTATTAAATGGAATGGAACACATATTAAGCGAGAAAGAGCATGGGAAGAAAAGAAAATTAAAAATGTTGGAATGATAATGAAATGAAACAAAGCAGCGACCTCGCGATTGTGATGGAATCTAATTTCCTGGTTAAAATAAATTCAAAAAGTTTATAATTTTATAATTTGTTTTTATTTATTTCTCAGGTTGTATGTTTAACTTAGAAGTGATTTTAGGCTTAAAATTTGCGCAACAATATTGATTTTAGCAAGCAATGTTAATCTCTGTCGATTATTGTATAGGTATTAAGATATGAGTGGTTGTATAAGTCAACTAATGAAAAAAAAATGGACAAAAAATGTAAAATTAATAATATTTAAGTTTGACAAATAATTAATGAAAAAAAATTAAAGCCATAAACACTCTCATAATAATATAGAAAATAATAAAATATATTTCAAATAAATCGGTTGACTACTTTCTGAGCACGAGCGTTACAAACTTTAAAATGGTTTCGCTTTTATATAATAATAGGTGATTTTTTAAGAGCTTGAGAACTTTTTTTAAAAAAAAACGCATCAAATTTGCAAAATCTTATCTATTCTTTATTTGAAACGTTAGATTGGTCCATGACATTTACTTTTTGAAGATAATTTCATTTAAATGTTGACCGCGGCTGCGTCTTAGGTGGTCCATTCGGAAAGTCCAATTTTGGGTAACTTTTTCGAGCATTTCGGCCGGAATAGCCCGAATTTCTTCGGAAATGTTGTCTTCCAAAGCTGGAATAGTTGCTGGCTTATTTGTGTAGACTTTAGACTTGACGTAGCCCCACAAAAAATAGTCTAAAGGCGTCAAATCGCATGATCTTGGTGGCCAACTTACCGGTCCATTCCTTGAGATGAATTGTTCTCCGAAGTTTTCCCTTAAAATGGCCATAGAATCGCGAGCTGTGTGGCATGTAGCGCCATCTTGTTGAAACCACATGTCAAAAAAGTTTGTTAGCATTGAACGATAGCGATCGCCATTCACCGTAACGTTGCGTCCAACAGCATCTTTGAAAAAATACGGTCCAATGATTCCACCAGCGTACAAACCACACCAAACAGTGCGTTTTTCGGGATGCATGGGCAGTTCTTGAACGGCTTCTGGTTGCTCTTCACTCCAAATGCGGCAATATTGCTTATTTACGTAGCCATTCAACCAGAAATGAGCCTCATCGCTGAACAAAATTTGTCGATAAAAAAGCGGATTTTCTGCCAACTTTTCTAGGGCCCATTCACTGAAAATTCGACGTTGTGGCAGATCGTTCGGCTTCAGTTCTTGCACGAGCTGTATTTTATACGGTTTTACACCAAGATCTTTGCGTAAAATCTTCCATGTGGTCGAATAACACAAACCCAATTGCTGCGAACGGCGACGAATCGACATTTCACGGTCTTCAGCAACACTCTCAGAAACAGACGCTATATTCTCTTCTGTACGCACTGTACGCATTCGTGTGGTTGGTTTAATGTCCAATAAAGTAAACTGAGTGCGAAACTTGGTCACAATCGCATTAATTGTTTGCTCACTTGGTCGATTATGTAGACCATAAATCGGACGTAAAGCGCGAAACACATTTCGAATCGAACACTGATTTTGGTAATAAAATTCAATGATTTGCAAGCGTTGCTCGTTAGTAAGTCTATTCATGATGAAATGTCAAAGCATACTGAGCATCTTTCTCTTTGACACCATGTCTGAAATCCCGCGTGATCTGTCAAATACTAATGCATGAAAATCCTAACCTCAAAAAAATCACCGTTTAGTATAGATATAGATACACAAAATGAAGCATATTCTGCCAAACGATTTTTGGTCTTACACTGTCTAAAAACCAAGCGCCTCGAAAATATCAATTAATTCAAAATTTCTAAAACGATTAGTGAAAATTCATTATTCGAAATCTAAAATATTTTGGTTGTTTTTTAATTTTTTAGAGACGTTTTATAAAAACGAGTCGAAAATACCAAAATTAAGTCGCTTTAATAAAATAATAAATAAATTAGGTGGCGCAACAGTCCATGAAGGACCAGGGCCTAGTGACTTACAACTCTCAACCATCCCTGTGTGCGAGTAATGTTGTCAGAGATGGAAGGGACCTACAGTTTATATGCCGAATCCGAACGGCTAATTTGAGAAAGCACTTTTCATGACAAGAATTACTCTTGGAGGATTTGTCAATTCCTCGCAAGAGGCAGTACCCGGAAAAAGTTAGGTGGCACAGGCAGGGATTGAACCCAAGACCCCTTCCATGACAGTCCAACGCACTAACCATCACGCTACGGGTACTACGGGTCGCTTTAATATTGTAATAATTAAATCATTGTTTTCATTTAATTCTTACAATTTTATAGTATTTCTTGAAAAATTTGGCTGTTGGTCGTCCAAAATACAGGGTGGCACATTTATTATGCAAGAAACTGTGCAAAATATATCCCAAGGAATACAAAAATAAAATTATTAACAAAATTAACGTTCGAATTTCATTTAATTACACAGTTTGCGGTGAGAAAGCTTTTATTTTTCAGTTATTTAACAACATGAAGGCTGAAAATTTGACTCTGCAATACATTTCAGAGTTTTCATTAAATTGTTGTAATTATTTTAAGTATACATTTGTTGTTTATTTATTTATTATAATTCGTTAAATACTTACGTTAACAATTCTTAATATATACTTAAAATCTAAAAACTTAAACTAGACTGTTGAAAAATATTAATTTGCAATTCATACTTTTTATATTATCATTTGGTGAATTAATACAAGAGTGAAATTTATTATAGATTTCAATTAATTGATTTAAGGGGCTATGTATACCATAGTTTGATCTGCTAAAATTAGTATTCAATGGTTTCTGGAGTCTTATATTTAAACGACTAAAACTAAAGTTTAAACTACCAAGAACTGATGGTGATGAAATTTGTACGTTTATTATTCCAACAATAAAACAAAACTGCAAGTACATCCTATGATTTGTCAAAGAAGGAAGATTTATGAGAGAAAGTCTTTGAGAATAAGGCGGTAATGTATGAAAATCATGAGGCCACGGAAGGGATCGTAGACAAAAACGCAAAAATCTTTTATAAAGAATTTATTTGTTGTTAATAATAATAGAAACGTTAATAAAGAATTTAAATTAACAGAAGGATGTTCTTCGGATGGGCTCTATATGAGAAATGTTTCATTCCAATTGTAAACACTTCCTTATTCAATTTGGGAAAGTATGGAATTGGAATTGGCTTAAAGCGGGGATGTTATACTTTTCTGAAAGGCTTCGAGTCTTGTGACGTGTACGGCGTAGTAAGGTGACCATATTGTACAAGCATATTCCAGGACTGGTCTCACAAATGAAACAAAAAGTAATTTTAAAACATATGGATCAGTGAAATCACGGCCAAATCTCTTCTCTTAATGAAACCCAGAACTCTATTTGCTTTTTTAACTATGAAGTTAATATGTTCATTAAAATATGTTAGTTTCGAATCTAAGACAACACCCAAGTCAGAAAATATATATACTGTACTTAAAGGACAAGAATCAAAACATGTAACTAAAATAGATTGAAACTTTTTGCGTGTAAAACTCGTGATTTTACATTTGTCAACATTTAAAACAAGACGATTATTATTGCACCATTCTCTAAATAATATTAAGTCTTCTTGCAAGAGAAGACAGTCAGATGTAGTTAATTTTTTTTAAAAATTTTAATGTCATCAGCATATATTAGGACAGAAGAATTTTGTATGATCGAAACCAAGTCATTTTATAAATAAAAAAAATAGAATAGGACCAAGGTGACTACCCTGGGTGACACCGGAATTCACAACAAATGAACTTGAACACTCATTACTAAATATAACACTATAACGTCTATCTTGTAGGAGATCCAGTTAATGAAATAATCGTTAAAACCTTGCTGCGATAGTTTTAAAAGTAATGTTTTATGACACAATTTGTCAAAGCCCTTGCTGAAATCAGTAAAGTTTTTTCAAAAACATTTGAACAAAAGGACGTAAAGTGAAACAGATTAGTAATAGTTGAACGCTTTTAAACAAAACCATGCTGGTTATCACAGATAATTGAACTACAATGTACAATGAAAAAAAAGAACGCTACATACGATTGACTCAAACAGTTTAGGCATCACAGATAGTTTAGCAATAGGTCGGTAGTTCATTATTTCGTTTTTATGACCTTTTTTGTGCACTGGTATTATGAAGGAGCTCTTCCAGATAAAAGGAAACAGCGAGTTACTTAAAGACGTGTTAAAAAGAACACATAACGGGTGTGCTGAATACGCAGCACATTTCTTTAAAATGGATGATGGTACACCGTGCGTCGGGACCAGGACTAAAACATTCGTCAAGTTGTAGGATATTATTAAAGACAGTATCTTCACTTATGTATAACGAAATTGATAGAATTTAAGTGGGGGAAATTTGAAACAGTGGTAGATGTGTTAGGAAAACTTATAGTACTATGATCTACAAAAGCATCTTTGAAGTAGTTTGCAAAACATGTCCGCAATTATTCTCGGCTCACTACTATTTGATGTCGAATCAGTCATTAAGTTAGGGTACCCACATGCTTTCTTCTTACGATTAACGAATTTCCAAAAACTATCAGGATTATTTTTAAGGTTTAATTCAATTTTCCGAATGTAGTCATCATATAGGATGTTAGAGTAGTCAGTGAAAAGTTGTTTTATTATAATGAACGTCCTATAATCATCATCAGTTCCTGTTTGACTATACTTTATCCAGGCTTTGTTCCTTTTCTTTTTTAAGTTTTTAACGTGAGAATCAAACCATGGTGGAACACTCAAGTTATTTCGAGTCTTTTTAAATGGAATCGTTTTGTAAAATCTGTCAAAAAGAGTTAAATAAAAAATGTTACACATTTCGTCAGTATTTAAGTTACAAAATAAGTGATCCCAATTGATCGTACATAATAAGTTAAAAAGGTTTTCAAAATTACACCTACTAAAGTTGAATTCTAGTTTGTTGTTATTAGATAGCATATATGAGGTGAAACCATGTTTAAATTAAGTGCTATGTCTAATGCAGGATGATGGCGATCTTCGTCCACAATTTTGACAGCAGAAGAAATCACAGCTGCTTCAGAGCATATGGTTTCGGAGAAAAATACCAGATCGAGTGTTTTTCCAAAACGGCTCTTCACACCGTTGAGTTGACTTAAGCCACATGAAGACATACCATCTGTTAATAAAAGCTCATTTGAAGATGACGTGTTTATTGGAACGTAGAAGTTATCATCAGAAAGCATGCTCGATGAGTGGAATCTCAGCACAGTTTGCCCGATACATAAAAAAGGAGACCATTTAAATTGCGCCAACTACAGAGGGATCAGTCTCCTTAACATTGTATATAAGATCCTTTCTGCCGTACTATGCGAACGTCTGAAGCCGTTCGTCAGCAACCTGATAGGTCCTTATCAGTGTGGATTCAGACCAGGAAAGTCCACTATCGACCAAATATTCACACTACGGCAGATTTTGGAAAAAACCCAGGAGCTTCAAATCGATACCCACCATCTCTTTATCGATTTTAAAACCGCGTATGACAGCATCCATAGGGAAGAGCTCTACAGAGCAATGTCTAGTTTTGGCATCCCTGTCAAACTTATCCGTTTGTGCAGAATGATGATGGAGAATGCACGCTGCTCCATCAAGGTCGGAAAAGATCTCACCGATGCATTTGATGTCAAAAAATGTTTTAGACAAGGCGATGCACTGTCATGCGACTTCTTCAACATCGTTCTGGAAAGAATTGTGCAAAACTCAACCGTCAACACTAGAGGCACAATCTTCCAAAGGTCCATCCAATTACTCGGATACGCAGATGATATTGACATAATTGGAAGATCGAAGCGTGATGTCAGTGGAGCGTTTTTGAGCATTGCGACTGAAGCGAAGAAGATCAGTTAGTTTAGTGGTCAATGAGGGCAAGACCAAGTATATGCTGGCATCAAAAAAGGACATTGAACAACGACGTCTTGGACTAAACGTCACCATGGACAGCTATAACTTCGAGGTAGTTAAGGACTTTGTCTACCTAGGCACCGCTATAAACACAGACAACGACACCAGCGCTGAAATCAAACGAAGAATAACTCTTGCAAATCGCTGCTTCTTTGGACTAAGAAGGCAATTGAGAAGTAAAGTCCTCTCTCGAGCATCTAAAATCACCATCTATAAGACACTCATCATCCCGGTTCTCATTTATGGCGCTGAGGCCTGGACCCTGTCAAAGAAAGATGAGAACGTCTTAGGATGCTTCGAGAGAAAAAATTTTCGGGTGATTTTTGGTCCCGTCTGCATAGATGGAGACTGAAAGAGAAGCTACAACGACGAACTGTACGGGCTGTACAGCGACACTGCCCTAGTTAGCAGAATAAAAGTCCAACGGCTTAGATGGCTGGGTCATGTAGAGCGAATGGACATCAACGCTCCAGCCCGGAAGGTCTTCGAATCCAATCCCGAGGGACGGCGCAGTAGAGGAAGACCGCGACTCAGGTGGTGCACTCAGGTGGGTGAGGACCTCAACCAACTTGGCGTGCGAAACTGGAAACAGCTAGCTAGGGACCGAGCTGGCTGGAGACGCATGTTGGTTGAGGCCCAGGTCCGCCCCGGACTGTAGCACCACCTTAAGTAAGTAGGTAAGTAAGTAAGTAAGAAGTTATCATCGTCAATTTGAATCCAATTGAAATTGGGTAAATTAAAATCACCAACAACCAGTACTTCGTCGTCAAGTTCCAAAAGGATATAAATACTTTCAATACAGTTGTTTAGTTTTTCATAAACCTCGTTCTTGGAGCTTGGAGGTATATGTATATGCTGATACAATAAATAAATGTCCTGTTGCCATTTTAATTTTCAAGCATAGTATTTCGATGTCAGTTGATCGAAAGTCGTCAATCAGGTAACCAGTGAAAGAATTCCGCCACCAACGGCATTTGAATCGTCTGAGTTATTACGATCACGTCTAAAGACTTGATAAGAGGAGTCAAAAAGCTCGGAGTCCGAGATAAAGTTGTTAAGCCATGTTTCCGTCAATATTATGATATCGTGAGGAAGATTGTTTATGTTTTTGTAAACCATGTTGGTCTTTGTCCAAAGTCCATTTACGTTTTTCTTCAATTCAATTCGATTCAATTTAACACAGTAAGATACAATATCTTATAAGCCAGTGAAAAGCTATTATTACAAATAAGTATTTTTTATAAGTAGTATAAAAGATAATTCAAAGTAGTTACAATTTATTCTATAACAAAGAAAAATAAGAAGAAAACTAATTAAATTATTTCTAATCATAATTAATGCTTAAACATTTAAAGACGATAGATGATTTCTAATTTCTATCTTCATCCTCCGCGGATCTTCAATACTCCTAATATCGCGTGGAAGACTATTCCAAAGATGAATACTATTTATAAAAAATTGGGGCTCCGATGTTAAGGATGAGTACCGCGGATGAATGAGTTGTCCGGATCTACTCGAAGTAGGCGTTCGTATTCTTTCGAACAAATAGCGGGGTTCATGCGTTAGTAAAATGTCAGAAAACAAAAGTAGAGTACGAAGCTCCAGGAAACTGTTAAATGTCATATTGAAAAGCTTAACTGAAAACGCTGAAACATGCTCATATCTTCGTAAACCATAGATACGAACTGCGCTGTTAAAAGCTACATTTAATTTACGCTTGCTTTCAAAACTGCACGAACTATATATTTCACACCCATAAATAAGAATTGGTACTTTTAATGTTTTCACCAGCATAATTCGAGTTTTGATAGGGGTAAAAGATTGAGAGGCTTTAAGGGAACGTAAAGCACCATACGTTTTTCCTATGATTGAATTTATATGATTATCCCACGTCAAGCAGCGATTAAAAAGAATACCCAGATTTCTAGCTGTCTCAGAGTATATAATTGGAGTATTGTTAAGGAATACCAATGGCAAGTAGGATAAGTCTAATGGTTTCCGTGAAATAACGAGACAGTTTGATTTCAAAGGGTTTAATAAGAGGCCATGAGATTGAGACCAACGTGAAATGCTCTCCAAATCTTCGTTTATACAAGCTACATGATGTTCAGTGAGACCGACTCTGCAACTTAGGTACAACTGAACATCGTCAGCGTACATACAGATTGTACAGTACTTTACAATACTAGGAAGTGCGTTAATGTACGATGAAAACAAGAGTGGACCCAAAATTGACCCTTGTGGAACTCCCCTAGTAGTTGACAAAAACTCAGATAAATTGTTATTTATATCAACTGCTTGTTTTCTTCCACTCAAGTAAGATTTGATTAAATCTACAGCATTGGATGAAAAACTAAATTCATAATGAAGTTTGTTGCACAGAACAGAGAAGTCTACGGAATCGAATGCCTTGGAAAAGTCTAGTAAAACTAGAAACGAGATTTTGTCCTTCGATTGTCGCAAATTTTCTGTCACATTTATGAGCGAGATAATACAGCTATGCCTCTTACGGAAACCAGATTGGTTTGGCGTTAATAGATTCGTACGACTTAAATACGCATTCATTTGTCTTTGTACCAATCTTTCAAAAACTTTTGAGATATAAGGTAAAATGGCTATGGGCCTAAAATCATCCATTTTTGATTTTTTTGGGATAGGGATGACTTTTGCAAGTTTCCATTGAGGAGGATATTCACTTGTTGTAAGAATGTAATTAAAAATATGAGTTATGTATGGTAAGGCAATCGACAAAATAACTTTTAAAAATATGGGATGAATCTCATCAACGCCAGAAGCATTAGATTTTAAAGATAAAAGGCTCTCTACTACATTTGTGTCGTTTATGGTAATGAAACCAAAACTTAATGTTGAGGTTATGGCCCTCTCGCCCAGTCTTACATCGTTTAAGTTTTCAACTTTGATGGAAACGGGTATGGATGATAACGAAACAAATTTACGATTTAAGACGTTGCCATCGATATTGTCAACCGGTTCACCTTTAAGTTTACCAATGCCTATTTCTCTTAAATTCTTCCACAACTGACGCTTGTTCAAAGATGAACCTAAACGTGTAGAAAAAACCGTGGCCTTAGCAGCTTTTATCTCTTGTACTACTTTATTCCTTAGGGAGCAGTAAACTTGTCTTAGTTCCTGTAGTCTATATGGTTTCCACCATTTATAAGCTTCATCACGTTTCTGTATAAGAAATCGTTTTGGTAGTAGATTAATACCTTTTTTAACCTGCTTTGATGGCGTTGTCCGATGCTGACGAAAAGGGTTGTTCGTCTTATTCATAAATTCATAAACTATTACTCCTTTAGGCAAAAAAGATGGTGAATTTAAAACATGGAAAATTAAGTCAGGTGCACGTATTTTAAAGGATGAATACTTTAGTATGTTTACGATGTAAAATTTTCTCAACATTTTGATTTTTTATGTCAAGTGCATTTGTAGACGGTGCAAGTTTAGAAAGAAACAATATTTTTGGACACTTGACTTAAGGGTCTGGAGCCATTCTTCAAAAAGCATTTGTAAAAATGTAACGTTCTCTCAAATGGATATGCAGATCCAAATTTCAGAACCTGCGTCGTTATGAAAATGTATTAAATTGTGAACATTTGTTGACATTACTAGTTTAGTTTATTTAATCTCCACCCAAGATTAAAATCTCACACCGAAAAATGGTTTCTCATTTAAAAAATGGTGTATTTTATCTAAAAAATTTGGTGTAAAAATACGTCATTTTGATTAATTTCAAAATTGTATTTTTTATGCGTAATTAATTAAAAAAAACAGCTGCGAATCGGTTTATTTCTAGCACCAAATTAGTATACAAAAACGTTGAAATTTTGCAAAGAAAAAGCAGTGGTAAAATTTGTACACCGGTACATTTTGTCAAATACACCAAAATCATAAAATAATCTTTAGTTTTCTCAATTTTATACCAAAATTGAAGAAATTATACCAAATTATATATCAGTGTGCTACTTAAGAATGTTAAAATAAGTGTGTGAAATGGTCAAGTAACTATACGACTTGGCATGTTCTCAACAAGATTTTGGCATATTTAGGTACTTACCGAGTGGCGTTACATTGCTTTAATATTTCAAAGCCATAAATGGTGTTCATTGTTGAAAACCTTGGTGGCTAAACATTTTTCCAGATCCACCCACAAATTCTAAATTTGGTTGGGATCGGGGGAATGAGATAAGTAGGGTGCCACAGAGATTCGATTTTCACGAAGCCAAGCACTCTCAATTTTGAAGACTGCTATGGGGAACGTTATCTAGCTGAGTGCTGAGAGTGCCACATAAGTGGTACAAATAGTCCTCAGCATACTCAAGAATCATCTCTTTTAAAACATCATGATATGTGTCTTTGGTCATGGAGATTTAGAGATCGGCCTAACATCAAACCAAGAAAAGCAACCCCACACCATATAATGTTACCGTATTCGTGCTTCACTGTTTTTTTGTATAACGGACAACTCTCTATTCATTTCAGTAATGGAGGGTACTTACAGTTTTTATGCCGAATCTAAACGGAACAATTTGAGAAAGCACTTTTCATGACAAGAATTACTCTTGCGGAGGATTTTTCAATTCCTCGCAAGAGGCTTTACCTGTGAAAAAAAAAACTTCAGGTTCAACAGAATTCGTTTTGGGATTGAACCCAAGTCCTCCACGCCACGGGTACTACATTTATATTTGCATGTGTAGTGTAATTTCGGTGTAATTTAATTGTCCAATTTTTCTCTACTCCTTACTATAAATCTAGTCGATGAAGTTTTCAGCGTGTAAACTGCAATAAACATTCAATTTTAATGGCTGTAATAGTAATTCGTTAATAGCTGGAAAATTGTTTTCACTCCATATAAACAAACTTTGCTTATGGATGAAGCAATTTAACCAGGAATGAGCTTTATGGATCGAAGCCAATTTCTACAATTTTGAAGCGATTATCAAACCCTATTCAACAGAAATTTCAAGAAAGTTTGCAATTCTTAACTGTTCGACCACTGTTCTCTTTCAGTTAAAAAAAAAAAACAGTCTTAGAAGTGCAATTTTATATTTGAATTATGGGCATGTGGAAAAGTTACATAATTGTGTTTAAGGCGGAAAAATTAGGACATTGTACAGCCAGAAAGGACGAATCTTAAAGAATAAATCACAGAAAACATTAGCCTCGCGGATCAATGATCCAAAAGCTATGGCCTCATTGACAATAATTTGGAAACAAATTGGAACCAGAGTTGCAAAAGCTAAAGTCACTTTTTAGTTTGTGACTTATGAATTACAAAATTATAATTCATGATCCAGCGGTCTAAGTTATAAATTAAAAAAACTTATTCATAAGCTAATGGGAAAACTATAAGTTATAAGCTAGCATGATCACTTTATGGTTTGAAAACCAGATTTTAAAGACAAAAAAGATTCAAAATTTAATATACTTTCTCTATGCAGGTTAAAAGTGTTGGAGTACTTATTTATGAAAACGGACTGCATAAACGGCAACTCACACACAATTTTCCAAAAGCTGGAATAAATCACAGAAAACATTAGCCTCGCGGATCAATGATCCAAAAGCTATGGCCTCATTGACAATAATTTGGAAACAAATTGGAACCAGAGTTGCAAAAGCTAAAGTCACTTTTTAGTTTGTGACTTATGAATTACAAAATTATAATTCATGATCCAGCGGTCTAAGTTATAAATTAAAAAAACTTATTCATAAGCTAATGGGAAAACTATAAGTTATAAGCTAGCATGATCACTTTATGGTTTGAAAACCAGATTTTAAAGACAAAAAAGATTCAAAATTTAATATACTTTCTCTATGCAGGTTAAAAGTGTTGGAGTACTTATTTATGAAAACGGACTGCATAAACGGCAACTCACACACAATTTTCCAAAAGCTGGAAAACTACCTTCGTTGAATTAAAACAAGTTTAAGATTTTGTAATCTACCTACTGCATAGCTTTTAATTTTTTTGTTTTTAATTCAGAACTCACTAAGTAGGTTGTGAATTAAATGTTTATAAATTCATAAGTCACTAAACTAGCTTATGAAGTAAATATTTTTAATTCACAAGTCATCTAGAGATTTTAATAAAAAATTCTCAACCCTGATTAAAACTTTCTCGTCATTTTTTGTCCATTTTGTTAAACATCTATTTTGGTTTGTGACATTTTAACCAAAAAACGCTCCTGCTGAGCCTTCGAATATATTTTTGTTCTTACTTTTGTAAAGAGTGCATTTATCGTAGAATATTTCGCTACTTTTTTGTCAAAGAATGTAGGAACAAATCTAAAGCACAACTCTTCTCTACTAAGACCCTTTAATATTAAATTTAATAGGATGATGGTCCGAGATCGGACAGAATATTTTACCGAAATGAAAACATCAGTAAAGGAGAATTTCTTACATAAAGTATACATATGTACATTAGGCCAGTGTTGATATAATTTATTAAAAAAACAAAGCCTTTTCAGGCTATAGATTAAAAATGTAGGGTAGAAAATATCTTTAAACCTATATGTAATATCTATTGCCGTTATTTTTTTTAAATTGTAAGCATTTTTAAAAAGACTAAATTTGAATTTGCGTTTTAAGATCGAATTCTGAAAATATATGTACAAAAATGCAATAATTTTCTTTTAATTAAAATTTAAATATAATCAACAAAATAAAATACAATACAAAAATCCAAATATAGACTAAACCCCTATTGAGGTTAACCTAAATAAACTGGTCTTAGGTTTTCCATGCTCTCCCGCAACAATCTACGTCTTCTCCTCCTGCGTTCCTTTTCTTTGTCTTTATGCTCATCTTTTTCATCATTTATCTTTGCCATGACCTTGTTGCTGTTTTTCTTTTTCAATTCTTCGTATGTATTTGATTTCGAAAGTTTCGAATTATTCAAAACTGATTTACAAACTTTTATCTGTTCTTCCCAATTCTTGAGTTTTTCCTTTCCTTCCTCGAAAACGTCTACTTTTGGTGTGGTTTTAGTATTGCTGATGTTGTTGGTACGAGTATTTTGATAAGGTATTCCCATGTCCTTATAAACGTATTTATTAGTTGTTGAGGAATTTGACGCGTTAGAAGTGTTTATTTTATCATGACGCTCCAAAAGAACATTTTCAAGATCGCCTATATTTTGTAAAATATCAACTGAACTTTCACGTATGGAAGCAATGATTAGATCTATTTTATTCAAGTAATGGCTGTTGTCCTTATCATCAGAGGCAATGTTTGAGTACATGTCTAATGTATCTTCTTTATTCGAATCCAATTCATTGTGATCGTAATCCGTGCTCAAGCGATCAATATCAGATGATGAAGTGAACTTGTTTAAGGTTGAAATAATGAAGACCAAAAAGCATACAAATATATGAAATGTTATTTCCATTTTTAAATTAAAAGTTTGAAGTTTAAAAAAAAATAAAAATTATAAACAAGTGAACTTTAAATTGTGTTCTAAGATTTTTTTCTTTTTGAAATTAAGGTTACTTTATTATCGAAAGAAGTCCAAGAAGTTTTTAATTTTAAGTTTTTTGGTGAAAAATAATAAAAAAAATAATGATTATTTTAAACCCAACTCTATTTTTCTATTAACCACAAACTGCTAATTGGCATTTACTTAAAATAATTCTTCTCCAGTCCAGCTAGGCTTACATGATTTTGAAGGTACTCGTAGTATACTCATCCCTTTGAACTTGCAGTGCAATCCCCTTTTAAAATGTTCACGCATACTCACCAAATGTCACTTTATGTCAGAAAATCTACCTCGCCTTTGGCAAAGAACAATGTAAGCCATTTATAAGGCAGCGCACTTTCAGAACTGTAGTCTTCTTTTAACCACCGTACGCCACTCTTTGGCGGACGTGTTTTCTGCAAATTCAGCAAAAGAAAAAAGTTTCTCACACCAAATAGCAAAAAGGGACAGACATTTTTTAAAACGTTGTTCTTTGTGTTTTATTTCATCAATAGATTCTGTTTCAATTCGTGTGTTTCGATCTATTATTTTCTATAGTGAAAAAGAAACATACTTAAAAAACCTGAATTTTTTACTTTTTTTTTTTTTAAATTGGGCGTTGCTGCTAAAAACTTGCTGTTAAAAGTTTTCTAAATCGACAACGACCGAGATTTTTTGAAAACTTAAGGTTTGTCGTGGCTTTAATCTAAGTTTTAAAAAAAAGTTGTTTGCGATGAACTTAATACCAAATATGTGCGCTATAAAATTTATATTGATTTTATTTTTTTATAACGGTTCGTATAATTGGAATAAAAAGATCTAAATATTTTTAGGTAAGTAATTTTATCTTTTTCCCTTAATCCTTTTTAAAAGCATACATTTCAAATATCGATTTTTAGCCAGACTTCAATCTTTTGCCTTGTCTGACAGCTTGTTCTTTATATTGTTTCGGTCATGGTGAAAATTATTGACGTAACAAGAACACAATATCATTTGTATGTTTTACTCGTATTACTCCGAAAATGAATATTGTAACAAGGTGGTATGATGTGGCATGATGAGGGATTTTTTTTGTACGGGTTAGGAGTTTTGAAATATGTATTTTCTGTGAATAACTCAACACGTGCCAAAAACTGTGGGTGGTTTTGAAGGATGGGTTTGGGTTTGTCCTTGTTAAATTTTTTATAAACATGACGTATTGGTATATTTTAAGTTTTTATATAACGCCAACAAAATAGCAGCCTGACGTAAAAGGTTTAGGTACCTATATAGTGTAGCTCTAGCTATAATTTGACAATGAGCCACTTGAACGGCTTCCAAGAACTTATGACCTTTATTTTTGTAACGGAATCACCGCTCTATTATAGGGAAGTGTGACGCATTGGCTGGTTTCTAATAAGTTGTCAGGTTTCTCGAGACATGCAAGAAACACTTTGGTAGTTATTATTGTTGGTAGGTATAGAATTTAATGTAATTATGATAATGCTCATTGATGTGTATAATTGAACTAGTTACTATAGGAACGCAATTAGTTTTAAATTATATTTAATTCATAGGGTTTTCATCATGCCTTAGATCATGTTATTAAATATCTGCAAATAGGGGAAAACCTATAAAAACTAAGAAAAAGCGAACATTTATATGTATCTATTTTCATATAGGGTTTATTATTTTGAAAATACTTTAAAACTTAAAGAAATTTTGTGTGAACAAAAGCTAGCTATTGAATTCCATCTTTAAAGTCTTGAGTCATTTTCGAAAGTTCACCACCTCAATTTTCTCAGATTTCCCCTCATTTAGATTAACAGATTTGGAATTTTCTTAGAAAATTGAAAACAAGCAAGTTTTGCGCTAAACAAAATTTAATTTGTTTATCAGCTAATTTTGGAGAGGAATTGGTAGAATGGTTATTAAACTATTTTATCTATAAAAATATATCAAATTATCGAAATAGAAATTATAAGGTGTCATTGTGCTTTTAATCTGTGTTTTTTCTGTGCAAAAACACCTCATATACACAATTTTGTGTAATTACAAAAACTTGTACATATAATAACAAATATAGCGAACTATTTTTAAATTCTTAATATTTACAAAATTTAAAATACTTTCTCTGAGAAATATCGTAATGAGATTGTTTATACCGGTTTCTACATGCAAAATAATTTTTATATTTATTTTTATATTTATTTTTTAGAAACACCTATTTATGCATATTTTGCCAAAATTTTGATCCTATGCATCAAAACTACATATTTATATCGTAAAAAAGATGGTGTATTTTTTAAATTTGTGTCCTCAAGTAATTCAGAGGATGTAAAATTATGGTGGAAGAGAACAAATGTTACTTAACATTTGAAAGTTACTCTTTGGAAATAATAATACAAATTTTGTGTTAAAGGCCAGTTATAGCCAAAATTGTTTTCATAATTGCACATTTTGTTCGAAATTAAAAAGAGATTAAAAAAGTTAAATTTGTTATGTTTATTATCAAAACGAAGCAGTAGAGATTTTCTTAACTTAAAATAATAGTTAAATAATATTCAGAATTATTGTTATTTTTATTTCATAGTTCAGAACCAAATCGTTCCACTGATCCAGACGTTTCATTTTCTTTGTATGTCACCTGTCAGGTTTTCTTTCAATGGTCAACTCTAACCTAAAATGCTTTATTGTAATCAAGAAAATGTTTTTATGTATACATTTTTAATTTTTTGAATAGATACTTGCGTTGGACTGTCATGCCAGTGGTCTTGGGTTCGATCCCTGCCTATGTGCTTTCTCAAATTAGCCGTTCGGATTCGGCTTAAAACTGTAGGTCCCCACCATCCCTGACAACAGTACTCGCACACAGGAATGGTCGAGAGTTGTAAGTCACTAGGCCCTAGTTCTTAACGGACTGTTGCGCCACCCAATTTATTTTTTATTTACTTGCCAAAGTACGCGTGGCGTGATGGTTAGTGCGTAGGGTTTACAGAGTTGCGACTATACACGCACTACATAAACTCAATAGTGGACTACTGACTAAATTCAAAAATTTGTACAGACGATTCACAGGACTGCACGACTTGGAGATAGTCGTAAATAAAAAATATCAATCTCTTTAATAAGGATAACAACAGGTTATGAACTGGGACCACAAGATTTGGTCAGTTAATTGCAGTGACCCGAGAATGTTTCGTAAAATCAAAAAGATATTCTGAAAAAAGAATGATAATGTCCTTCCGTGTCTGAAACTCCAAAGAATTAAAGAGAATAGAGACGTATTTATGACAGTGCAAGTAGATCTAGAAAAAAGAGAGCCATCGTTGACGATGACTTTAAGATAATTGAAGATCCAAGGAAAAAGTTGGAGCCAGTGGGAGTTGCTTTCCAGCAAGTGTACAAGTTGAATGTTAGCATTCGCGCCAACCACGAACCTGGAAAACAGAGCCCTGTTTTATCACTTTTACCTTCGAAATGAAATGACACAATGGCAATCTGAGAACCGCGGTTTTATGCGGTTCATTGATGATTTCTTGGCAAATGCCATAATCGCCGACCAAACGGTACCAAGTCCCTTTTTAATAATGAAGATTGAGCTTTAGCTCATCTTTATATCAATGTCAATGTTATAACCTACGTTTTACTAAGACATTTACTGATGGAGGTAGTTGAGATCTATACCACACTATTTTATTATGCAATGAAGAATGCATATTATCCAGTGCTTTGGAGGACAGCTGTAGTTCATCCTCTCCCACAAAAGGGAAAAGACAACTCCAAAACGTCAAATCTTCGTTCGATAAGTCTTCTTTCGAGCATCAGCAAAGTTTTCGAGAAGATCATCAATAGAGCTCAGACTAAGTGGGCTGCGGACAACAAAATAATTCTGGATAAACAGTTCGGGTTCAAGGCGGGTCATGACACAATTCATGCTGAGTCTAAACATGTTTCTGATATCCAATGAAATAAATTAAAAAAAAAACAATGCATAGTTGCTGTTCTGGTTGATGTGGAAAAGACTTTCGACAACGTATGGTTAGAGGGTCTTTATCTAAAACTGAGTAGGCTTGGTATAAGCAAACCATTGTTGCATATACTTTATGATATACTTAACGGTAGAAGGTTTGTTGTCAAAAGTGGCAAATTCTATACCACAACATTCCAAACTAAAAATGGTTTCCAACAGGGAGCGGTGAATTCGCCGATTCTCTTCACCAAGATATTGCAACGACTGAAAACTGAAAATAATCGTCCAGAAGTCGGAGACAATTCTGTTTCGGACTCTGTTGGCTAGGACTACGAGGGATACGTAAAAGAATTAGCGCAAGATGGTCATCGTTGATCTTCACGATTAACGAGAAAAAGTGTAGTGAAGTACCTCGGTATCAGTATTCGGTTAGATCAGTATTTATATTTCGACAGCCATAAATGCTGAACTGACTAGGAGCCTTCTGTCTGTTGTAAAGCAGTCGGCTAGACTCCAAAATGAGAGTAATTTGCTACATGGCCCTCATACGGCCGATGACAGTTTATGGGTGTGCTGTGTTGTTCAACGTTGCCTCTTCCCAAATTTAGAAGTGTCTGGTGTTCGAGCGGCAGTGTTCACGACGCTGTACCGTCTTACATCGAACAGCTGAATCCTCTTAAGTTCATTACTATTCAAACGGGGTCTTATATACAACGGGACTCGAATCAACAGAATTGACAATTTCGTTATTAAAACTCTTTCAAGGTCACATTGGGAGAGTTATGTCTTCTACATATATCAACAATTTAAATTTCCAGGGCGTTCTCTCCAAACAATGAGTATTTTGAAAGCACACGCTTGAGCGGCTTCATTCTACCAGAGGCATTCCTCTTTTTAGATAGATGTGGTCTGAAACAGGATAGATTGGCAGTTCCTCTAATCTATCATGACGAAGAAACGAGGATGAGCGACTCCTTTACAATCGTCTTACAAACGAACAACGCTTGTAAATTATTGAATTTTATTATCAAAATGCGTGCTCTGTTAAGAAAGTTCATCGCGCGCTTCTTCCAGCGAGCGATGAAGTTCATTTTTAGCTCAATAGGTACGTAAATAAGCAGAATTGTCCATTTTGGAGTAAATATCAGCCAGACGCATTGCAAGAGCTACCCAAGCATCCAGAAAAAGTCACAGTTTGGTGCGGTTTATGGGCTGGTGGCATCATTGGACCGTACTTCTTCAAAGATGATGCGAATCGTAACGTAACTGTGAATGGTGAGCGCTACCGTGAGATGATATCCAACTTTTTTTTTTTTGCCCATAAACGCAAGAGCTTGACTTGCATGACATGTGGTTTCAACAAGACGGTGCCACATGCCACACATCAAGCGCAACAATAGACTTATTGAGAGGCGAGTTCGGTGAACATTTTATTTCACGTTCGGGACCGGTCAATTGGCCGCCTAGATCGTGCGATTTAACGCCTTTAGACTATTTTTTGTGAGGCTATGTTAAAGCTCGTGTCTATACAGACAAGTCCGCTCCAATTGACGCATTTAAAGACAACATTGAAGCATTTATTCGTGAAATACCGGCCGAAATGTTGGAGAGAGTATGCCAAAATTGGACCATTTGAGGCGCAGTCAAAGTCAACACATTTGCATGAAATAATCTTCAAACATTAAATTACATATGTATGTATATGGACCGTACTACGAGTATCGATTCAAATAAAGATTTCATGCATTTTTCTGAATTGTATGTGTTTTTTTTTGAAAAATTTTCCTATAGCTCTAAAGTTTTCACCTTATTAGAAATAAATTAATAACTATGTTAACTACTTAAGTCTGAACAATTATTTATTAATATCCTTCCTCCAACCAATATTTGTGTAGCACAAATTATATATGCATTTAACATTTAAACTTAGGTATGTAAGTACATAACATATGTATGCCTAGTTGAATATACATTTTTAATTCAAAAGAAAGAAAAAATTAAGTACAATAACGAATTAATCTATTGTCAATTTAACCCTCACATTGAGTTCATTAGGTAGCTAGGTACTTAACCTTATAATGTATCTATAAGTTGTCTAGCCAGTTCATTGAGAGTTAAAATATTATATTAAAATCCAATAATATACATATAGCTGCTTGTACATTATGGTTCATTCACAAAAATATCCTTGGTTCTTGTCAAATGAATAAATGATGAGTATATAGCTAAATATCAATGTTTAAAGATTTTTTTCCCTCCACCCACCTCCCCAAAAAATACATGTCCTAACGTATGTTCGAACATACATATATATAGACGTTATTTTAATTCATTCGACATTCTTTGTTATCAAAAAAAAAAGTTGCTAGGTACTCGTATAAAGGTAATCAATTATGTGAAGAATTGGCAGGACACTTGGATCTCTTCTCGGATTTAGATTGGGTTTGGTTGGGTATGACAATCTATTGGAATCCTTGTATCGGTTGAAAGAGTCAACAAATTTGTTAGTATGGCATATGTCATGTGACACCATCGATTTTCTTATATCCACGAATACGAACTCAACATACGAGTATATTGACACTCATAAAAGACAAGCCCAGAATAATGTTATTGACTCAAGGCAGCAACTATATGTATATAGATAAATATATATATTTGAAAAGGACATCACACAAGGCTTACACGAGTTGTACATTGTATTTGTTGTATATCTTCATCGTTTTGATAAAAGTGCCAAGTGGCAATATGTTGCTATTGGCATTTGAATAATGATGGGTACGGTGTATAAATATGTACACAAACATACATGTACGTCATACATATATGTACATATAGTATACTATAAAGAGATGGTGTCACATTTTAACAAGTAAAACTTATGTTTATTTGGATTTATTGATGAGGTTATATACAGTGAGATTCGTAATTGATTTGATGTTATAACATTTGTAAGCAATTAAGATTAAGATTTAATTTGTCGAATTTATATATTATATGTGTTTTGGTCATCAGTTTATATTTTTAGGATTTCTAAGAATTTCCTAGCCAGGGGTTTTTGGAGCAGGAGAATTAAATGTACACTCCAAGTCCTTAGGATAGAATAAGGCATTTTTGATAAGTAAAACTGATATTACCACCAAAGTGTATGGAGTGCAAGAGAGTAGTGCATTCACAACTAAAAAATTATCCATTTAAAAAAAAAGAGTTATGGAAATCAAGAAGACCGATTATACAAATAAAGTCAAACATAAATGCTTTTTAATCACAGGAGAAGAATTATTTGTATGGAATAAGTCCCTGGAAACTAAGTCCACTGAAAGTCCGGGTTGCAATTTCAAGTTGCAAAGTTAGTCAAAAAAGTTGAAAGTTAGTCAAAAGTCAAGGCTCCGCGAAATTAGGCCCCAGGAAATTGGGGCCCAAAAGGAAAAATGAAAAAAGAGGCTGGGATGCGACCCACACTGATAACTTCCCATCCCGTCTGTCGATTTGTCTTGCTTAAAAGTTTGTCTATATGTATCAATTTTTACCAAATTTGCGTACTATTTTTTGTAGATTTTATTTTTTTATGAAAAAACGGATTATTGGATTTTTATATCGAATGATATATGAATATCGAAAAACATATTTTCTGTGAAATAAATTAAGTTTGAAGCCAATATTTGTAATTTTTGAAAAGCTATTTGAGTCGAAAGTAAATTTTTACCAAGTTTTAGTATTGTTTTTTTTAGGTTTTTATTTTTTGTAAAAAAAACTGTCAATTCGATTTTTCACAAAATTTTATCGAATGTTGAAAACAATATTTCTTATAAGTTAAAATTAGTTAGAAGCCATTATCTCAAATTTTTGAAAAGATATTTGAGTCGAAAATCAATTTTTACCAACTTTTGTTAAATTTTTTTAGGTTTTTAATTTTTGTAAAAAAGCTGTCAATTCGATTTTTTTCAAAATTTTACTGAATGTTGACAACAATATTTTTTTAAAGATTAAAGTAGTTTAAAGCCAATATCTCCAAGTTTTGAAAAGATATTTGCGTCGAAAATCAATTATTACCAACTTTTGTTAAATTTTCTTTTAAGTTTTTATTTTTTGTAAAAAAAAACTGTCAATTCGATTTTTCTCAAAATTTTACTGCATGTTGACAACATTATTTTTCAAAAGACAAAAGTAGTTAAAACCCAATATCTCAAATTTTTAAAAAGATATTTGAGTCGAAAATCAATTTTTACCAACTTTTATTAATTTTTTTTGTTTAGGTTTTTATTTTTTGTAAAAAAACTGTCAATTCTATTTTTCTCAAAATTTTTCCGAATGTTGAAAACAATAATTCTTATAAGTTAAAATTCGTTGGAAGCCATAATCTCAAAATTTTTGAAAAGATATTTGAGTCGAAAATCAATTTTTACCAACTTTTGTTAAATTTTCTTTTAAGATTTTATTTTTTGTAAGAAAAATATCAATTCGATTTTTTTCAAAATTTTACTGAATGTTGACAACAATTTAAGCCAATATCTCAAAGTTTTCAAAAGATATTTGAGTCGAAATTCAATTTTTACCAACTTTGAGTAATGTTTTTTTTAGGTTTTTATTTTTTATTAAAAAAAAAACTATCAATTCGATTTTTCTCAAAATTTTACCAGATGTCAAAAACATTATTCTTCGTTGCACAAAATGGTTTTGGAGATAAAATCATTTTGTATTCGTAAAATTTTCGAGGTGACAAATTTTTTTTTCAGTTTTTTGATTTATAAAAAAAACTGTTAACTGGATTTTTTTCAAAAAATATACTTGTTTGGTATCACGTTACAATATATTAAGGGTATTCATGTAACGATATAATTTTCTACTTTGTAAAAAAATATAAATTTCCGCAAAGGGTTTACATGAACACCCCATTAAAAATATTTGCGGAAACGTTAGAAACAAACAAAATTTATTTGTTTTTTTTTTCTACGAATTTGAGAGATAAAATTCTATATTTTGCAGAATATTTTTCCCATACAAATTTTGACAGTTGATTTCTACCGATAGAAAATTCTACAGTTTTTAAGGTTTCTATGGCTTTTCTGTGTTTGCATGAATACCCTTATTATATAAAATTTAATTCAAGTCTCTAGCATTTTTGGTTCGTAAGATATTAAGGGTTAACCAAAATGTTAACCTTTTTTTAAACTGCTATGGTAAAAAACCACCCACGCAATTTTCTTGAGAACCCTTTCTGCATCTTTCTGCCTTATTATATGTATAACAAAATTTATTTGAAGTCGATACCTCTTCTGGTTCTTGAGCTATGGACAACGAAAAAAACGTCGCGAACGTACGGGCATACGGACGTACGGACGTACGTACACACGCACGCACAGACATCTTTCTAAAAATCTTTTATTTCGACTCTAGGGACCTTGAAACGTCGAGAAATGTGAAAATTTCCAATTTGACAAATCGGACCCATTACAATAACTTCCTATGGGAAGTTAATAAGGCCCCAAATTGGGCTAATTTTTCATAATGAAAAATGCAATAAGGCCCCATCGTAATGAAAAAAGTCCCCAAAATAAATGAAGTAAGGCCCCAGCTTGTTTTGTCTTTTTTTATTTTTAATGAAATAAGACCCCAATTTGTGTTTTTTTATATTAAAGTTTATTTTCAAAAATGAAATAATACCCCAAACCATCAAACAAATACTTGGATTGTATCCTGTAAAATTTCCCTGCAACAAGGCCACTTGTAACTCTTCTCTCCTTCAGCTTAAGCTTCAGCTTGAATTTTGAGATTGCATTCAACACAAATTTTTAAATGCCTGCAAGGCAACAGAACAATATTTGCTCGCAAATCCTTACAAACAAAACAAATATGTTCGTCAATGGATGTGCTTACAACAACAGTCTTTCATCCTCTTCGTTAATGTCTTCCTCACAGGATTCTTCAACGTTAAAAATATCTTCTTCTGGAAGCATCTCTACACATAAACCATTTTTCTCGAAAAACGTTGTATTTTTTAGGTTTGGCCCCCATTGAACCACCACTTTCTGTTAAAGTTGAAAACTGTCGGCTTTTGAAAAACTCTTCATCCCTTATCATGGCAACAAATTTGAAGAAGCTTCCATTTTTTAAGACAGAACGACCCAAAACACCGTTGTATGCCTCAACAGCAGAAGTCGTTCGGATGTTTTCTTTAAAAACAGAAAGGTTGACACGCGCGATTTTTTTCAGCTATTCTGTTACTTACTGATGCTTTTCAATATAAGGATCGTGTTGAAAACCATCAGCGAGTAACAGAATAGCTGAAAAAATCTCGCGATTTTCTCAGCTATTTTGTTACTCGCTGATGGTTTTCAACACGATCCTTATATTGAAAAGCATCAGTAAGTAACAGAATAGCTGAAAAAAATAAGCGAGTAACAGAACAGCTGAAAAAATCGCGCGATTTTGTCAGCTATTCTGTTACTCGCTGATGGTTTTCAACACGATCCTTATTCCATAATGAAATAAGGCCCAAAAAAAAAAAAAACAAATAAGGCCCCAAAAAAATGAAATAACACCCCAAAATTCAAGAATTTTCATTGTTGTTGTTTTGTATGCATTTTTTTGGGGCCTTATTTCATTTTTTCTTTGGGGCCTAATTTCGCAGAGCCAAAAGTCAACACTTAATTCAAAAAATATTATTAAAAAAAAAACAAGAAAAAATTTCAGAAATTTGTTTCTGTTTTCAAATTAGAAATAGAAGCTGTTTTTTTTCAAAAAATTGTTGGAACTGTGCTCGATAGGAATGGAAATGTCTGGGTATAACAATATACAAAAAAATATAAAAAAATTATGATTTGTAAACAGTTAGGTCAGGATTTCAGATAGGTGCAAAGCTTTTTTGGTATTTCACAACTTTCACCCAAGCTCGAACATACCTCAATATCTCACTGCACACTGTTTAGCCTTTTATTATGTACTATCACCTAAGTGGGCCAAAAATCCATAAATTATGGGTCAGAAGTTCTAAGGAATTTTTCTAGTATTTTGGTTCACTTCGATGGGTTATAAGTACGTAAATTACCATAATGGACACTTCTAAATAAATAAATTAGGTGGCGCAACAGTCCGTAGAGAACCAGGGCCTAGTGACTTACAACTCTCAACCATTCCTGTGTGCGAGTAATTGCAGGGATGGAGGGGACCTACAGTTTTTATGCCGAATCCGAACGGCTAATTTGAGAAAGCACATTTTCATGACAAGAATTACTCTTGGAGAATTTGTCAATTCCTCGCAAGAGGCAGTACCCGTGAAAACTCTTTTTTTTTTTTTTTTTTTTTTAAATTAAGGTGGCACAGGCAGGGATTGAACCCAAGACCTCTTACATGACAGTCCAACGCACTAACCATCATGCCACGGGTACTACTGGACACTTCTATCTAATGGAAAAAAGACTGTTAGAAAATGCCGTTAGTTTCTTTTAACAAAAAAAAGATTTATTACTTCAACAAACCATACAAAACTAAACTATTTTTCTTTGGCGCAGAGACATAACGCCGAACTTTTTTTTTTGGGGCTTATGTCCCACCCGAGTGGGACATAAAGCCGAAATCTTATTTGGGCCCTAAGTCCCGCGCAAGTAAGACCGAAACCCCAAATAAAAATTTTGGGGCTAATAATAATAAGAATTACCAAATGACAAAACTTGGAGCACTTCAATACCACAAGACTTTGTTTTGTGGAGTTTAAATCCTGAGATCCAGCGAAGCTGGCCACCCACAGATGCTTTTATTCAATAAAGCTGTTGATATTGGCGCCTGCCTGGCGACCTTACATACCCTAAGCGGAGTAGCGGAGTTGCGTGAGCGGGTGTGAACCCGAAAAGGGGAGTTAAAATCCTGCGAAGCGGGCAGTTGCTTTTATTGAAAGAAGTTGTTGATATTTTTGTATTATCACCGTATCATAAAATTATTGTTCATTGTATTGAAATACAAAAACTTTTTATTCTTTTTTGGCTCTACAAAAATTTGGGGACAATGTCCCATTTTTACAAACAAATTTGGGACTTAGGTCATATTTGAGTAGGACTTAAGGCCCAAATTCAATTTCGGTTTTATGTCCCACCGAAGTGAGACATAAGCCCCCTCTGCGTCTTTTCTTTAGGAGAAAATATAAAGTCTTTTCAACAAAACCTTTCTTGTGCACTTTAGTAGAAAACAAATAAAAATAATCGGACCTCCATCTCTTTAACTGATCATGATTTTTGCATATGTGTATATGTTACGCATGCAAACTATAAACTTACCTCAAAACAAACTGTCAACTTGTAGCTGTACTAGGCAAACTTTTTGGCAGTTTATAGTCTTTTGCCGCCATACAAATCAAGAAACATAAACCAAAAAAGTTGGAAACACAAGTTCTCTTATATCAATCATGAATTATTTAAAAATGCGTATACGCCCAGTGCACCATTCTTATTTTGAGGCTTCTAAACTGCATATAGTTTATTTTATACAAATAATTCAACCAGTTTCTGGGTTGTCAATATTTTGGTACCAATTATAAAAATAAAAATACTTAGACCCATCCATTTTTATGTTGTAAAAAATGTCCTCTTTAAAATTATGTTTTCATTTTGATTCAGATATATTTGCTGATATTTTCTGATTGATTTACCAATATTTTCTTGTGAATGTTATTTATCTATCAGTACTGCTACGGTTGTAATTTATCAATACGCTACTTGACTTTTTATAATAAAATGACTGCTTTATCAGTGTCCTTGAAGTACATTAAGGTCACTACAGGTAACAATAATCGTTACTTTATTTTGAGTCTTTTTCTGGGCAACTCTTCTGATAGAAGATACGAGGTGTGTTCAAAAAGTACCCGGAATTTTCGTTTTTTCAAAAAACTATTTATTTATTCGTTTACATCAATGTGGCCTCCTTCAAAGTAGTCTCCCCCAGATATAATACACTTATGCCAGCGTTTTTTTCCAATCTTGGAAGGACACTTGATATTAACTTTTTGATATGTCCTTGAGCATTCTCAGCTATTCGGACTTTATTTCTTCAATCAAGGAAAAACGCTGTCCTTTCATTAGTCTCTTCAACTTTGGAAACAGGAAAAAGTCACACGGAGCCATATCTGGTGAATATGGAGGTTGGGGCATGACTACGGTATTGCTTTTGGTCAAAAAATTACGAACAAGCAAAAACGAGTGAGTCAAGTGCGTTATCGTGGTGCAAAAGCCATGAATTGTTTTTCCATAAATCTGAGCGTTTTTTTTCGGATTGCTTCACGCAAACGTCGCATAACTTCAAGGTAATACTCCTTATTAACCGTACGACCTTGTGGTAAGAACTCTTGATGCACTATGCCATTAGAAGAAAACAGTAAGCAAAACCTTCACATTTGATCGAACTTGACGTGCTCTTTTCGCTCTTGGTGACGTTAGATGCTTCCAGGTGGACGATTGTGCTTTTGTTTCGACAGCATAACCGTACACCTATGTTTCATCACCAGTTATGACCCTTTAAAGCAAACTTGTATTGTCGTTGACGTCATTTAACAGCTCCTGAGCGATGATCGTGCGATTGTTTTTTGGTCAAAACTCTGCAGTTTCAGCAAAAATTGTTAAGCTTATAAAAACACGTCGAACCTTACCAACTATACCACAGACAAAGTAAACAGTGAATATAGCTGAAAATTGCATCATACTTTAGGGGCATGACCTTCGGACTCTCCAGACCCGCGAAATTTGAAAATTCCCGGTACTTTTTGAACACACCTCGTACGTAAGGTGGTATTTAATCCCCTCCCCTCTAGAACCTGAGTCTTATTTTAAGTAGAAATCCAAGAAATTGTAAGGCAGACAAACTTGCCAGAAATGGTACAATACAATCCATTCTACCACGTTTGCTAATGCAAGACGCTATAAAGAAGGCAAACATCAGGTGGAATAACATCACCACGTGTCAGGTTCCGAAAAACATCTGGCCTACCCTAGATTTAAAGCGCTCAAAATACTTGCTATCGCTAAGTAGATCCCATATAAGCTCGATAATCGGTGTCAGAACCGGGCACTGTTTAATAGGAAAGCACACCACGCAGCGTATTCTAAAATTTGCAGATGCTGTAAGGATGAGGAAGAGAAGGAAACAGTACTGCACCTTCTCTGTTTATGCCCTGTTCTAGCTCAAAAACGCAACGCTCGATAACAATCTAAACTATCTCAATCATATTAACATAATCAGTCTTTCACGTTTCGTAAGGGGCTCAAACGGGCTTTATTGAGCTTAGAAGAAAGCCTCTACATTCATGTCGTATCACAATGGGCCATTAAACTAGCCTAAGTGTGCCCTTCTCCATCACGGACAGCTACTAGCTACTGTCTATCCTACAATTAAGTACAGCTCATACCCGCGTTAATAAGTATATTGTTAAAACCTAGATTAACGAAGTCTAGACTACGTTCCATCAGCTCCACCAATTTGACGAGCCAATTTGTATTGCTAACAAAATTTTACTTTTTCGTTTTAAATCCAAATGAATGCAAATGGATGCATTTGGTGAAAAATTATTTCAAAAATTGAGATTTCAAACGGCATTAGGGCTGAAACACAAACACGCTTCAGCTTCGGCTTCGCCTGACGTTTACGAGTTCAGCCATAGAAATTCAATACATGCTATCACAATGAAGCCACAGATAATAAATTTATTATCTGTGATGAGGCTTTGACCTTTCTTTCCGTTTGACAATCGTAAGGAAAAGAACGTAATATAACATAATGTGACTCCAAACGGGAGCTCTAGTTTCTAGTTTCTAGTTTGCTGAACATTTGCTTTGTCTGACAGCTCAACAGCTGTAAAAAAAGGCAACAAACAAAATACATTTGCTTTTGCAGGGATTCCTATTGGTTTTTATAGGCTGTGTAAGCTACTTCCGCCATAAATTTAATTTTTTTCGATTTCAAAACTCATATTTTTTACTGCACGAAAAATTAAAACAAACTTTTGAGAAAAAATAACAGCTGCTAATGACAGAAGTGCTATTTTAGAAATTCCATATTGGAAATGTCATTCAAAGCAACCTCGAAGCAGGCCCATCGTAACGTAGACGAAGCCGAAGCCGAAGCTGAAACGTGTTTGTGTTTCAGCCATTAAGTACTACTCCTCACAAAATATTTTTCTTCGTTATTCCCAATTAGTCAAACATTTATCAATTGATAAATTTTAGCAACCGCTTATTGTTTTAGCCTTGACAACTTTAATAAGTCTGCATGTAATTCATAGAAGAAATCTATTATTACAAAATGTTGAAATACATATATCAAAACGGAGGATGGGGTTGGTGGAGGAGTATACTCAGATAGACTAAACTTAAGTCTCTCCTTTGGTCTACCCGATCATTGTAGCGTGTTCCAAGCTGAAATCCTGGCTTTAAAAGAAGTCCTATCCTGGCTTAGAGAAAACGTTATATCAACTAATGATAAACGCATCTTCTCGGATAGCCAAGCTGCGTTAAAGTCCCTAGACTCTGTCTCCACAAATTCACTAAAAGCCCTAAATTGTCGATCATCTCTTACGGAGATGGCTACACAGTTCAACATTCACCTTTTCTGGGTGCCGGGCCATAGAGACATTCCAGGAAATTGCAAAGCTGACGAACTTGCAAAAAGCGGAACACCTTTACCTCTGCTGGCTCACAATGCTACCATAGGTATCCCCTTAGCTACATGTAAACTTATGCTAAAACATGCTAAAAAAAAAAAAAAACACTTGATACTGGCACTTCTTGCCACAAAGTGTATTAGTTACAATTATTGTTCATGGTTGAATAACTATGTTCTCTTATTTAATTTTTCCTTGATAATTGATACTGCTTAGAAAAATTGTAAAATATATGTGAAAATTGTAAATATTGTAACCTTGTAATTATAAATTAATAATAAATAATAAAATAAATAAATGAAAGCAAGATACCGTAGAGAAAACAAACTTCAGGTGCAATAACACCACCACCTGTGTAGCGACAAAACTAATTTGGCCTAATCTTAGCGCCAGGCGCTCAAAACAATTAATCTCTCTGAGTAGATTGCACATTAGCTACGTTATAGGTGTCCTGACTGGGCATTGCTTAATAGGAAGGCATGCTATTCGACTTGGAGCCCCTGCAAATGATTTTTGTAGGAGTTGCATGGACGAAGAAGAAGAGGAGACAATCTCTCATCTTCTGTGCACATGCCCTGCCTAGACGTAGAATCCACCTTGGAGACTACTACTTTAACGATACCAGCGATCTAAAAAATTCAGACATTACTTGTCTCCTACGCTTCATTCGAAGCTCCAATTGATTTAACGAGTTAAGCTGATTAACTGATCCATGTGGTATCAAAACGGACCATACTTTGGTCTAAGTGTGTTGGACGTCCCTACCAACAGCCACTTTAACCTAACCTAACCTATATCAAAACTTGAATGTCATTCAACTGATTCGTTAAAAACCTTTTCATTTTGAGCCCAATACTACTATCGGATTCGATTGATGTTTCGTTCGATTATAAAAAATCATATAATTCTAAATTAAAAAATCGCAATTTCTGTGGGTTTTGCAACGCTTTCTCTCATTCTTTGAATTGCACAATACACAAATATACTTGAAAAAATTTAGCAGCAAATAAGGCTGCTTTTTCTAAACATAAATGCAAACAATCACGTAAGACACTATAGGTTCTCGAAGTTTTATTTACGTCGTCACAAGCTATAACAATATACTACAAATGTACTCGTATTTTTATTTACGTGGAAAAACCATAAAATATACCTTCATTTGTACATATTTATATGCCTCTCATAATATGCATTCAAAATATAATGGTGGCAAAAGATAGATAAAACAAAGCCTATTTTGTGTGACAGAATTTTACGACGCATTTATTTTGGCTCGAAACTATTTTATTTCTATCAGGCCTTACACAATAATCCTATATGTAAACAAGTACTATAAACAAATACAAACGTATCGGAAGTTCAGAAGAAAATAAAATAATTATGGGATATGTCCTACGTTTAAAAATAGAAAGTGGGCTCATACTCGAACAAAATTTCCATTCCAAAAAATCACACTCCCCAAAATCTTTTGCCCAATCATAAAAACGTAATCAAAATCTGCTTTCAATGAAGTATAATGACTTATGTGCGTATGAAGATATCCGCTTTTTCATAGAATTAAGCATGAGTCTTTATTGTGATCTTTGAAGTCATACTATTATATTCGATAAACAATAACAATTATTATTAACATTGCAATTCTATAGATTTACTTACAAAAAGATAAGATAAACTAAAATATTATTCTTTGATGGTACATGTTGGTATTTCAATTTGATTAAGTGGAAAATTACTGAGATATAGCAGATCACAAAATACGATCGTGTTTAATTGCGACGTTAAAATAAATTTTGAAGAATTTACATAAATAATACTGCTAAATCAGCTGATTATAATGGGTGATTTTTTTGAGGTTAGGATTTTCATGCATTAGTATTTGACAGATCACGCGGGATTTCAGACATGGTGTCAAAGAGAAAGATGCTCAGTATGCTTTGACATTTCATCATTAATAGACTTACTAACGAGCAACGCTTGCAAATCATTGAATTTTATTACCAAAATCAGTGTTCGGTTCGAAATATGTTTCGCGCTTTTTTATCGACAAATTTTGTTCAGCGAATGGCTACGTAAATAAGCAAAATTGCCGCATTTGGAGTGAAGAGCAACCAGAAGCCGTTCAAGAACTGCCCATGCATCCCGAAAAATGCACTGTTTGGTGTGGTTTGTACGCTGGTGGAATCATTGGACCGTATTTTTTCAAAGATGCTGTTGGACGCAACGTTACGGTGAATGGCGATCGCTATCGTTCAATGCTAACAAACTTTTTGTTGCCAAAAATTAGAGAACTGAACTTGGTTGACATGTGGTTTCAACAAGATGGCGCTACATGCCACACAGCTCGCGATTCTATGGGCCATTTTGAGGGAAAACTTCGGAGAACAATTCATCTCAAGGAATGGACCGGTAAGTTGGCCACCAAGATCATGCGATTTGACGCCTTTAGACTATTTTTTGTGGGGCTACGTCAAGTCTAAAGTCTACACAAATAAGCCAGCAACTATTCCAGCTTTGGAAGACAACATTTCCGAAGAAATTCGGGCTATTCCGGCCGAAATGCTCGAAAAAGTTACCCAAAATTGGACTTTCCGAATGGACCACCTAAGACGCAGCCGCGGTCAACATTTAAATGAAATTATCTTCAAAAAGTAAATGTCATGGACCAATCTAACGTTTCAAATAAAGAATCGATGAGATTTTGCAAATTGTATGCGTTTTTTTTTTTAAAAAGTTCTCAAGCTCTTAAAAAATCACCCATTACATGGAGACAATTACGCAAAACAAAATCAAATAGAAATTTGTGCAAAATTTTAAACAATCGACCCTACAAACATATGTACATAAATACATACATACATAACATATGTATGTTAATATTGAACTTTAATGTATCAGCTGACGACGACGTATGCGTCAGATAGGGGTGCCCCCCCCCCCATAGCATCTACTTTGTTGTGCTGGAATTTCGATAGGTGTATCTCTGTATATCGTTTGCTTGCAAACGTCAAAGTGGACATTTCGGACAATGACATTTGCCCTTTTGCTAGTCAAACTGACATTAATCAATTAAATTTAGATTTAAACTTGATTTCTACTTTGTTGGAAATCGAGCATTTAGCAAATTAATTAATTTATTGGGCTTCCCAATATGACACTTCGTTTTGATATTAAAAAAAAAATTAGAGTAGTTCTTAAGAGAAATCAATCAATGTTTATTTTATTGTAAAGAGAAAGTTATGCCATTATTATTGGAAAACGATATCAGACAAATAGCTTCTACGGCTACGGTTTTAACACCAAGTGTTTTCATGGATTTTTCATTGAAAAATTCTCATATTTGCGTCTGCATGTCCTTGAATACTTTACGAATTCTATCTTCAAGGTCTTGAATCGATTGGCATAACCTAACCATTCACGAGTTAAATCATAAAAACTCGGTCGCCAATTGTGATCACCTCTTCTTTTTAAGTGACTTCAGACAATTTCAATGGATTGTTGAAGCGTGCATCGTTCCATTTTTGGTAAAATCGTGGTTTTTACTTCTTAAATATCAAAGATGATAGCTCCAAAAATGACAGTTGCTTATAATTGACTAATGAGGTGTTAAAAATTTGTCTCAATTAGTATAATTATGTACAATGTATGTACATACATATGTATTCTATTTTCAATCGTATTCAATTGGAAATGAAAAAATCAATTTTTTGTTTATTGAAATCGAAATTTACCAATGGACTGGAAAGTTAGTCAAGAAAAATCTAACTAACTATCAAGTCAATTCCACTTATGTCAAAATGACAGCTAATCATAGTTTTTAATTAAACTGAGAGCTGAACTTTATTACTCTTTGAGTCATTTTTTTTCTTCACAATTCTATTTTATGTTTTATGTAAAAGGGTTCTTTATCAAATTGGAAAAGGAATAAGTAATATTTCCTTAAAATACAAAATTCTGGTCGAGATGGAATTGTAGCTTGCCAGAGAAGTGTTTAGTAGAAAATTAAGTTTTTGGTAGTTGTTGAACGGTCAACTGGATGTAGAAGTAAAGTTCCGAGTTTGAAGTTTATGACACTTGCTAAACTAACTAGTTACCTTCGTCTAAATTTACGTTCAAAGAACGCAGTTGAGTCCCTTATGTTGTCTGAACCTGCCCATTATCTCTATAGAAGAAAATCGTTCAGAAACTTTAGATTTTATGAAAAAGATTTGTATATTACAATAATTGATAAGGTTTTCTTGCTGGCATTAAAATTGAGCCAATGGATTTTGGCGGCCTTAATTCAAATCAAAATTGATGTAACACGTCAGGTTTTTGAGATATTACTTTTTTAAATTCGAAAAAAAAAACACATATATGTATAAGGCTTTTTGAGGCTATCTAAATTTATGAAATAGCTTTTTAATAAAATCTGTGATGGTTTTTCAAACCTTTTTTTTTCTTTAATATTCAGCTAAAATATTTTTTTTTTTTCATATAATATTCGAAAAAAAAACTTCAAAAGCTGTTAAATTTCACTTGTCTTACAAAAATACAAAAGAAAGGTTTTCAACAGAAAAATCAAAACGGTTTTAAAGTACACAAGTTTGGTTCTTGTTTCGAATCTGTTGTCTAAACCAATTCTTTTTTACTATTTTATTAAACAAAATTAAAATAATGTTGATAATTAGATTTACTTATAATTAGATTTTGGGTTCGATATCAGCACTAAAAATTAAGTCCAAACCATGTTTTCCAAAACTGTTAAAGTATCAAATTCTAGTTTTTCTCAAAACTTCATAGAGATTTAAATAAAGACTAATTAGTAATGAAAATTTCCAAAAAAAAAGAGGCGGGATGAGACCCACACTGATAACTTAAAGTTAGCTTAAAAGTTTGTGTATATGTATCAATTTTTACCAAATTTGCGTACTATTTTTTGTAGATTTTATTTGATTGAATATCGAAAATAATATTTTCTGTGAAATAAAATAAGTTAGAAGCCATTATATCAAATTTTTGAAAAGATATTTGAATCGAAAATCAATTTTTACCAACTTTTGTTAATTTTTTTAGGTTTTTAATTTTTTGTAAAAAAAACTGTCAATTCGATTTTTTTCAAAATTTTACTGAATGTTGAAAACAATGTTTTTTGAAAGATAAAAGTAGTCTAAGGCCAATATCTCAAAGTTTTGAAAAGATATTTGTGTCGAAAGTCAATTTTTACCAAGTTTTATTAATTTTTTTTTTAGGTTTTTATTTTTTGTAAAAAAACTGTCAATTCGATTTTTCTCAAAATTTTTCCGAATGTTGAAAATAATATTTCTTATTAAATCAAATAAGTTTGAAGCCATAGTCTCAAGTTTTTGAAAAGATATTAGAGTCGAAATTCAATTTTCACTAACTTTAAGTAATGTTTTTTTAGGTTTTTGTTTTTTATAAAAAAAACTGTCAATAAGATTTTTCTCAAAATTTTATCAAATGACAAAAACACTATTCTTCGTTGCACAAAATTGTTTTGGATATGAAATCATATTTTAGTCGTACAATTTTCGAGGTGACAAATTTTTTTTTCAGTTTTTTTTTGATTTATAAAAAAAAAACGTTAATTGGATTTTTTTCCAAAAATGTATGTACTTGTTTTGTATCACGTTACAATATAAAATATAAAATTCAACTCAAGTCTCTAGCATCATTGGTTCATGAGATATTTAGGGTTAACCAAAATGTTCACTTTTTTTTTAAACTGCTATGGTAAAAAAACCACCCACGCAATTTTCTTGAGAGCCCTTTCTGCATCATTCTGCCTTATTATATGTATAACAAAATTTATTTGAAGTCAATATCTCTTCTGGTTCTTGAGCTATGGACGACGAAAAAAACGTCGCGAACGTACGGACGTATACGGACGTACGGACATACGGACATACGGACATACGGACATACGGACATACGGACATACGGACATACGGACATACGGACATACGGACATACGGACATACGGACGTACGAACGTACGTACATACGGACGTACGAACGTACGTACACACGCACGCACAGACATCTTTCTAAAAATCTTTTATTTCGACTCTAGGGACCTTGAAACGTCGAGCAATGTCAAAATTTTCAATTTGACAAATCGGACCCATTACAATAACTTCCTATGGGAAGTTCAAAAGAGAAAGATTTGTACTTTTTCAAAATCATCATACAATGAATAGTATTGTTAAGAGATATTTTAAGTACCCCATTTTTGGTTGTTTTTGAAATTTTTAAAAAGGGCTTAGGTATTTTAAACACCTGATGTGATATACAAATTTAAAGTCGAGATTCTAATTTGGGGTAGGTACATTAATTCTAATTAAGTACAACAGACAAAATCGCAGTTTTGTCGACCAGCAGGTAATTTTATTTTTCAAATGCTGTCAATTTGATTTTTTATGTGGATTTCACAAAATTCATAATAATAGAATAATCTTAAGTTATATCACCATTGTATTTAAAACGTAATCAACTTCCATGGAATTTAAGTACATTGACTGGTGCGCTTTGCTCTGCTGATTTTCCTCTTTTCTCAAGCCTACCAAAATAAACTCCTTGCCATGTGTCCAGGTGTCGCCTCGGTCGTTTCTCTACATGAAAGTACTATAGATTTTATATACAATGCTTTCACTGACAGTTTCAGATGTGACTTTTAATTTGACAGCGTCGTACAAAAAATAAGCACCTCTTTCCTTTTATGTCATTTGTCAGTTGGATAAGCGATAAGCGATGCAACAGATGTTATGGTCGATAATTCTAATTTTATGTTTTATTGGGGCAGACATAGGAACACTTTTAACGAATTTAAGAAATAAATCCTGTTTTAGCTTAATCATGTGTTTAAATCTAAATTTAAAATTCCATAAAACCGTTGTTTGCCACTATCTGAAAAAAACAACCTTTTTCACTTTTTTTCCTAAAAAGGGATTGAACCATGTAGTATAATTTTGTTGAACGTTGTACTTTGAACTTTAACACCCAGTCATAAAACGCAACATGTATTTACCATAGTATTTAACATTAAAAATTATCTTATGTTGATACCTGACTAATTTGTATTTCTTTTTTTAATTTTCAGATCACAACACAAAAGTTGGTACTGTGATAGCAGCAGACAGCGCTTCCTTTTTCTTCGTGAAAAGCAAAAGTGCAGTGTGATTGATTTTATTTTTGTTTTTATTTCGATTAACATTATATTTTCGGAATAGAATTTTTTTGAAATAAATAAAATTGCATACTTGGCAAATAAGTGCAAAGAAAAAGAAAAACAAAAATCCCTCGTAATAAGAAATACAATTAATTTAAATAACTCACACAAGTGATTTAATCAGCTGTTTCTTGTGTGAAGTGAGATATACATAGACAAACACATTAGTGAGTCGTGAGTGTTCCTACGTTAGATACTTTTTTTACGAAATAATCTTAAAACAACAACAACAAAAAGCGTCAAACACACACTTTTATACACTACTGAATATCTATCTTTCTATGCGCCGTGCGGTCCCGCTCCCGGTCATATGCATTGAAGTTAACGTTGTATAGTACTATAATATATACGTAAATATACTAGTACGTCAATACTGTTTTATGAGAGCCCAGCTTTTGTGTAGCATAGCAGGTATATATACCGGACGGGGTACGATCATTTCTACATAGAGACTTATTCAGTCGGTTAATATCTTTGGATCCGTTAGGATCGTCTACGTGACAGAAATAAAATAAAATTTATAGAAAAAGTGAATTCGCCGCATTTAGAGCGAATTGATAAATTAAATTCGTTTGTGAACAGTTTCGTAAAGTTATAATTTTTTTTCCTTGTTTGGATCAAGGAAACCAGATTTGCTCTTAAAAAAGAGCATTTTTTTTAAATATTTCAATTTAATTAAACCAAAAACGGATCAGAATAATTTGGATAGAATAAAAGGAAATTCGTCAACCCATTGCAATAGAAGAGAACAGAATTTTGGATATTGGGGCCTTGGCCATTGTATGGGTAAGTGATTTTTATTTTAATTATTTTTATTTTCACTTAAAAATAAATCTTGATCTTGATTTTTATATATGTACATATGTATGTATGTATATGTAACTAGTACATAAGAGGAAAGGGCGTAGTAGGGAAAGTTTGAGGTATGTAGTTACCTTCAAAATAATTCCAGTGACGACGACGACTGACGGTAAAATAAGCAAGCAAAATGGCGTATCAAGCAATTATTGTTGCTTAAATAGATACTTTCTGTACTGTACACATAAAACAGAGTATATACTGTACATATGTAGGTACGTATGTACAGTACATGTTCATTGTTTATAAGTAGGTAGGTATATGACCGCAATATTTCACTGAGGTATTTAGATCATTTGTTGTTGCTTCAAATTCGCTTCATTTTATGATAGGTAGGTAAACATTTTTGTTTTGTTTGCTTAAAATGTTAAACAAAGAAAACATGTTTACTCATCAGATAAAGTAAACTTCAGTCATACTCATAATGGACTTGGATTTTGTTGTTGTGAAATTACTCGTATTTCTATTTGAGATAAGTACTCGTAGGTGCCTACCCACATCCGGTCATATTACAAAAAAAACCTAAAAGTTACTATACGTGGTATGCGTTATAATACAATTTCCATGCTATTCAAGTTCGTATGCTTTGTATTGTTGAATCAATTGAGATTTATTGGTCACATTTTTCTTAGACATTTCAATTTGATGCACCAAAACAAATTTGTCATCAATTTACTGTTTTTACTTCACGAAAGTGGGGGCTTACATACATTTTTAGATAAAATCGCAAGGTTTCCACACCCACCGACAAATTTTGTTATCTATTTTAAAAAGAACTTTCTATAAATAAAATTGTACTTAATAAATTAGGCTAGTGTATTGTGTTCAAAAACTTTTACTAAAATTCAGCGAAGACTTGAAAATGAATTGCAATTCATATCAATAAGAACTTAGTTGTTAAGAATTTAACTTCATAGCTAGTAAAGAACGTTTTGATTATATAAACAAAAATTGTACCTTCAGCATGAATTTCGACTGCTGGCTGTCTTGAAAAAAGGCCCTTCTTTTGTGATTTGGAAAGATTTATACACTGATTCTATAAAACCCAAGGAGTGTATGTGCCAAATTTTTGCCAATTTAACAAATATGTAGTATACAAGAAAATTGCTCTTAGATAAACATCTTTTTGAAAATGAGTCAGGTCTACTTTTGTTGTTGTTTATAAAATTTTCAATATTTGCAGCTGGCAACGAAAATTCTATAAAATAACCACTTTATTTGATATGTTATCTGATTTTCAGGCGACAAATATTTTTGTTTATCTCTTGTTTCAATATTTTTGTACTGATTATTAATGATTAGAAATAAATATCTATAAATCAAGGGGTGTACCTACCTACACACAAATGTATAAGTCCAAGGCAACCACAACCTTTAATTTGATATTTATGACATCAATACCACCTACCTATGTACCTTTAACTATGTAAATAATCATCATTGAGAAAATCATGCGTCGAAAACGTGACAAACAATCTCACATGTCAATGTTAGTGATACCACATGCCAAACACAATGTGAACTTCGAACAATTGATAAAATCATTAAATACTTTGATATAAAATAACCAAATAAAACATCACGTTTACAAAAAGAAAAAAAAAGCATATTGTTAGAAAAACATAAAATTCTTATGAATTCATATAAATATACATGCGAGTAATCATGAACCCTTATTTTTACAATTGCGTCATTAAGAAGGCGAGACGCGTGGTGGAAAATACCGTAATATTCCGTGTTTTTCTGATTACTCACTTCAATATTTTGTATGTACTTCATACCTTATTTGAACTCGAAATCAACATGTTTTTGTAAACAAAATATTTCAATTTTCCAATAAACATTAGTTTCTTGTTTTAACCATTTATTGAAATCAAATGGCGCCCGGATAGGGATTAGTAAATGAATTAGGCCGCTTGTATTATTATATATTTCAAATATTTTACTGGAACTTGTTTGGATTGTTAATTAACTATGAAATATTTTCAGAGTTTTTCCAACACACCCTTAAAATATCAATAGTTAAATTATTTTTACTTTCATATCAATTAGACTTTTCAAATAGGTATTTGTAATCATTTTTATTTGTTAAGCTGAAATAACTTTTTTAATCGCAATAAAATTAAATTTATTGTTGAATTTGCAATTTGATTTGATAGCTTGTCAGGCACGTGTACAGAGGTTGAAGTTTTTAAAAATATCAGCTTGGGTAAATATTTGACCATTCTGCAGGTTTTTATTTGTCTCGGTTTACTTTTTTAGATGCTTATGCAGCTCAAGTGATTTATACATTTTGAATCTATAAAATAGGTAATGAAAATGATATATGTAAGCTATGATGGATAGGGGCGTGAGATTAAGTTTTAGTTAATACTCCAATTTTGTATAATTTAAACTTTGAGAGTTATAGTCAAATTAATTTATATTGTACATTTAAACAAGGATACTCATGATTTTATTTTTTGTTTTTACAGAGCGGTCTAAAAACTCATCGATACTAGGAGACGAGCCGGACCTGTTCAAAGGAACACAGGGCCGGATTGGTCTAAACTCAAGCAACGGTTTTGCCCATCAAGCATTTACCGCTGCCTCTGCTAAACCTTCTCCACTAATTCCTTCATTAAGAACAACCAAAATTAATTTAGACGCTACATTAAATGATTGCGAAAGGGGCTATGTGCCGACGGTTGGACGTTGGGGCGCCGAATGGCCAAGTTGACTCGCCGAAGCCAGCTTGGGGCAACATATTAATGGATCGGTTGTCGGATCAATTGGATTGACTACAGCCACAACTAAATCGATTATCACCGATCCAGAGACAACATGTAATCTATCACGGGATCAAATTAGGACATTTGTCCATAATGGTCAACCAATCGTGGACAACGATTATGATGATAATGATTATGATGATGAAGATGAAGATGACGAAGACGAAGATGAAGATGACGAGGCAGATGTTCAAAAGATTTCCAATCAAGATATTTGTGGTGCAGCATCCGGGCAAACATCAAACAATAACAATAAAATCATTGATAATGTGACATCTAATGGAGCGTCATGGTGCGGCGGCGGCGATGCAGATAGATGCAGTAGCATCATTAAACTCCTCGAAGAACAGCAGCCAAAACAACAAAACAACCAAGAGAAAGAAAAATGGTGGGCTGCCGATGATAGTTACAATTTAAATGCTTTCAATCAAAGCAATGGAGTATGGCCATTGGAACATCCATTGCCATTACCAGACTGGTCGTCAGAAATTAAGCCAACTTTGAATTTCGACAACGTTTGGCAGTATGAAGATTTAAATGCATTGATTGAAGCAAAACTCCATCATTTGCTTGAGGAAACACACTACGATACAGTTCATCTATTTGTAGACTTCTTTAAGGCCTTCAAAAAGACCCGACGGTCAGATCTGAAGTCATTTTTCCAGTTTTATGATGTGCCAATAAATCGTCGCCATCACATGTGCGTGAGCTTGGCCATGGAGATCATGACAAGAATTATAAAAATCTTCCCAATCTTGGCTAAGTACATGTACATTGTATCTTGTGAGGAGGATGTTGCAGCTTTAAGGGATTACATTGAAACCAGCGAAGAGTGTGGTCTTAACTCACCAGAATCCAATGTGGAGAAAGAACATGCCATGGTGGCTATGCGTATATCAATTGGAGGCCGTCAAGGTATAATGATTTTAGATCCCGGTTACCATGTTGCTCGCGCAGTCACAGTGATGGAAGATCAAATGTATCCTCACACAGGTAAGATGATGATAACAATTTCTGAAATTCTCTTACTGAACATGAACTTTTTTGTATTACAGGATGGTTTACACAATCCACTGAACAGCATTGTCAGCGTGAGTATTGCTATAACTTCAGCATGCACAGCAATAAATATATTGATTGGATGGAACGAGAAACACGTAACAATCAGCAGACCTACAAAACATCTTTGGTCTATGTTGAGCATCCATATTTGACAGCCATCGATGTGACAGTAAGGAGGAACTTAGTCTACAATTTCCGTTCATTGTTGGCACGTGACGCCAAGGGTAGAGTTCTTGCTGGAATATATTTGCCAATAATGTCAAATGCCAACGAAGCCCAGTTTACAATGTTCTACGATGGGCCAAATGATCAACGTATCAAAGTTAAATTTATGTTTAACGTATTCAAGAATTCAACTAAGGTAAGTTTTGAAATTAAGTTTTTTTTTGTACCATAGTCATCAATTAATATCAAATTTTTTCTAATTTATAGATTCCAGAACATGTTTTGTTGCATTTGGAGAAATTAGCACCACAGTTGAATATGATCTATTCTGATCTTCTTGAACTTTGCACATCTTTAGCTGAAGCCGTTACCGATCAAGATTTCATCAAGCAAGTACTAGCTATCAATAATGACATCAACTCAATGTCAGCGGATAATTAATTGACACTGAAAACCGCTAATCATCATTTCGTAGAGGATATAATAGTGAACACGTTTTCATTCACAAATTCAATTAAAAAGATCTTAAATGCTTTTGTCAAATTTGTTTTTCGTTTAGTATACTAGAATGTTAGTAAAAATCAGATAAAAATACCAAAAAACACACACATTTTTTATTTAAACCCTTTTCATTTGTTTGAACTTTTTTTTTCACTGTTTATTTAAGGACGATATATAAAATAATACACCCCCTCCTCCTTACTGTATTGCTTTCAGAGGTTTTTAAAAGTATCTACATGGTCAGTCAGTAGAGGTTAAACTAAAGATTATTCGCATGTCCATAATCACACTTAATTTAACAAAAATTGTAAGAATTTCGTAAAAAAGTACGCATTAATTTAGTTTGGAAATTTAGGACAAACAACAACACAACACAACATTTTTGCTTAACTATAGTTCACCTTAAAGAAGTGCGTAAACATTACATACATTACACTATGTACTCTACCAAAATATCACCGGATTCTTTCAAAGGAACAGACTGCTAAGCTTAGAATTATCCTATAATTGCTTAAAAACAATAAAAAAAAACATTTTATCCAACTAAACACTCTTTACACGCAGTCATTTTTTAATCTTTCTATATTATTAACAAACAAAAATTATATACTGAATCGTAGCACCCTAAAGCGAATAAAAGTAAACAATTATATAGACAAAATATTTAAAAATATTATATAGAACTATGGATACAAAAGGATAAACAGATATATTAAAAAAGAAAAATGCTGATCTTGAAGAACTTTCTTGAAATTTAAGTCTAGACAAAAATTATCCTTGTTTTGTAAACGTAATTTCAAAATTCTTGAAATGTTCTTTATTATAGTGAAAATAAAGAAAATCATTGCCCTTAAAAGCTTTGATTTTCTATACCTAAAATTCTAATCTACTCAAAATGATTGTATTGGACTATTCAAGAATTAAAAATACGTTTCAAACTTTAAAAAAATATTTAGAACTTTTTTTAAACAAAATTCTTACTATTATTATTATTATTGTCAATATGAATCATAAATTAACTACTTATGATTATTATTATAGTGAACAAAGAAAAATTGTAATTGCAATGAGAAACATTTTAAATGAGATTTATAAATAAAGCTAATGAAAATAGTAAATCTGTTTTGATTTTTTTAAATGTATTCATGAGATGAATTTATTTTATATGAAATCGATAAGACGTGTTTTTCCTATAATCATAAAATAAACGTTACTCAAATTGAGAGTGCTAGAAAGTCGACGTAAGATAAAATTTTTAAAACAGTCCGTTTTAGACTAATTTATAGAAATAATCGGTGTACCCATCCTAAAATCAAGTATTAAAATATAAAAATGGTAAGTGTTTCCATAACTTAATAAAAATTCTTGTAAGTGGAAATTCTGATGGGAGTTCCCATAATTTGGTTTTAAATGTGCCAAAAAGGTAAAGTTCAAAGCACGGTCCAAAATATCTGTTAGCTTTTGTTAAGTATACTTTCTTCCATAATAGGCATAAAACGTCTAGCTTATTTTTGTATTTGAACATTTAATTTAACATTTATTTTAGGTTAAATTTTAAACTCAGTAGAAAGATCTGAAGTTTGCACACTAATTTTAGAGATTGTTAAGTAACGGGTTATCTATTTTGTGGTTTCTGGAATTCGACATCTGTCAAATTAAGTTGTTAAAGTCTGACATTTACGAAAATATATCGTTTAACTATCACACAACGGATACAAATTTTTAAAACGTACAACAAAAATGGTGATTCTGCCACAGCCACATATCGTGCTTCAAGAGGAGATTATGGTTTACATAACCGTCCAACTACGCAAGCAATTGGCAAAATTTTGAAGAAATTTGAAGAGACTGGATCAGTTACAAATATTGTAAAGCCTGTACGTCATCATTTCGCTCGTACTGAGTATTATCAGAACAAACATAAATGTATTTCAATAGGTACCACAGAAAAAGTCAAATAAAAAATAATAAATTAGGTGGCGCAACAGTCCATGGGAGAACCAGGGTCTAGTGACTTACAACTCTCAACCATCCCTGTATGCGAATAATGTTGTCAGAGATGGAAAAAAGTCAAAGCCAAGTCCAATTTTGATGAAAAAAAAAAAAGTTTTTACCGCTATAAATTACGTCAACTATGACGTTCATACGTCATTAATATATCATTTTGTAGATAATTATTCTTTCCGCCTTGGTTGTCAGTTAATTTTCTTAAAAGATAAACATTTTCGTGATGACGTTGTTTCTTTGTTATGAAATACAAAATGTTTTTCCAAACCAAAAATATGATCTAACTAAATTTTTCGCACTATGTACATTTTTGATGGTTTTTCTCCAAATCTATCAACTTAATAAAAAAAAAGTGTCACAATCGTTTTTGTGTAGAATAACATGAGTTGCAATGCGTGCCTACAACTTTTTTTTACAATCTCTTTCCCATTTAAACCCTTACATTTTTTGCTCTCATCCATATTAAGCCTTCTGCCAAATTTTCGAATTGATTATCTAATATTTAAAAAATCGACATTTTTACAATAAACAGGTATACCTAGTACATGTAAATGATCCGAATTTTGACAAACTATATTTTAAAATGTCTTTTTTATTTGCCAACATAATTTCAGTAAGAAATCTGTTAACTTTAAAGTTATAAAACCGACATTTTTTTCGACAAATTGTATACTCCCTGATTTCACAAATTTTGGCAAGTTCTTTTCTGCCGTGATAATTTGTTCGGGCTAACGAAAGTTTTCCGTCGTTCCATCAATACCCATAGCGTATTTTCATTAAGCAGTCGATGTAAACGAGGCATTAGTAAACAGAGAAAAATGTTTAAAGCCTTGTACAAACCAAACTGGCATGCGGTGATGATTTTCGTCATTCATTTTTGTTTTGTGTCGTGATCGATCCCCATGATACAACTAAAACAGATAGCGCATTCGCGTTTCTATTTTTGTTTCGTTCTGCGCATCTACGTCACAAGCACTCAACGAGTTTGACGTTTATTATTCAGTATGTGAAATCAAAACAAAACAATGGCACTAATTTGTTTAGATATTTTGTTATTATAATAAAATGTTAATATTTCTAATATTTTTTATTTAGGTAAATGGTTTTAAATAGTTAATATTTGTGTTTCTTTGTAAGTTAAAGAAAATTTGTGTGTTTGAGTGAAACAAATTAATAAAAATCGAAGTGAATGAAGAATTTGGTGTATTTTTTTTCTTTTTCATTCGGATGCATTTTTCTTCATAGAATTACCTGGAAGATTGTTTAATTAGTGATAAATGGTTAAATAAAAGATATGATGGTCTTTTTGAATCAGTGGTTTTTCAACCTTTTATTTAATTAATAATTTTTTTGTATTTTCTTTTTCTGAGCAGTTTGTTTTCAGTGATTTGTCTATTCAGTTTTCGCATTCGGAAGTGCATACGACAACCAAAGAAAAGCTTCATAATCTTCTCATCGCATTTGATCTTTGCTTTCTCGGCAACTTCAAGTAAATGCTGGATGTAGTTTGGACAGATGTAAATGCCTTCACCTTCTCCATTTACTGCATTAAAAACATTTGCTAATGCAGCGAAATGAGCCATCATTGTGGGATTTGCTTTAGACAAGCTTCCTTCGTCCAAATGATTGACCCAAGAGCTTTCGTCTGGTTCAATTTGTTCCAGGTTTGGTATATGGTGTTTTTAAAAACGATGGCAAATGTAGCCAGCCAAGTTTTCCAAACCATCGTAAGAAAATGGGAGAGAATAGGCATGCTATTGTCGACTTTGACAACGACAAAAATCCTTTCTGAAAAAGCGAATATTGTTAAGATGAATCGATTATAAAGTTGTGAGATCAAACCTGTCAAAGAAATTTCTTTCAAACATAAGTCTGGTGTATTATCCACACCAACATTTCCGTTGTCAGAAAGTGCACCTTCATTGTGTCCAAGGATGTATGACCTCATCGTGTACTTAAACTCTTGGCTATCTGGGTGATCATGAAAACCACCTCTTATGACACCGAAGAAGTTTTCAAGGACATCTTGGTTAAATTATGAACTCAACGCCAAAACGTTCCAATACATCCTTGTGCAATAATTGCAGGGCGTTATTGTTAGTATTATATAATGAACTATTTGTATATATATACTTTACTATAAAAACACTTGTGATATTAATATTTATAGGTTTAATATCGAACAATATTGAAGTTCGATATTTTTCAGTTTATTTTTTTTGATCATATTTTCTTGTACAATAAACATCTTATTTAATTTTTGGCGAATTAAATTTTCTTTTTATTTATAAATTGGACTTCCTGGAATAGCCGTTCTAATAGTTATTAGATTGGACGATACCTTCAATATAATAATATATACCTTTTTGAAATGGTAGCAAACATTTTTTGCCAACTACCCGCATATTTAAAATCATATCCGACATGTCATCTAAAATTTTATTTTGGGTTTCCAAATGTAGTCCGTATGCGTGGACCCTTTCACGTGAATCACTGTAGGGAGACCTGACATTCATGACGTCGAACCAATCATTTGTCTGCAAAAAAATTTAAACTGAAACACTGTGCGATATATTACTGTTTAGAGACTTACATATTTGAACAGTTGATAGCATTCTTCCCAACTTTCTTCTTCGAGGTATCCAAGGCTAACAGCTCGCGACAACGCTCTGAACAAGACCCACTGCTTCCAGAGATTTAAATTTCCTTATGGAAATTTATGAAAGCTGGAATCTTTCGTTATCTTATTTCTTTCGTTATTGTTGCAGTCAAAAACAGAACAAACACCCATGTTTATTAGTAAATGTTTTTTTTTTGTATAAATTATGAACAATATCACTTTAAATAACTTTATTGATTTAAAAATATTTTAAATTCACTTCCGTTAACATTCACAACAAAAAATAGATTGAAATTGCGCCAAATATACTAGCTCTCTTCAATTAATTGAGTGCTGGTGACGTCACGATAGTTTGACAGCCAAAACCTTACATGCGCAATGCGCTATCTTATTAGTTGTATCATGATCACTCCCTCTGTTTATGACAGATGGGTAAAAATTTAGTGCTTCTTTTAATTTTTACTGTGGTTATCTATGAAGTTTTGTAATAATTGATTTAACTTGGATATTGTACATTTTGCAAAATCGGTTACAGAATTTGATGAATGAGTCGTGGGAGGATTCGGAGTGATTTGATTTGACATTTTTAATTTGGCAGGAAAATCACCATTTTCATTTAATTTCCTCCGCAGTTTACCGTTTAAATAATATAATCATCATAAACATATTGTCAATTTTGATTTTCTACAATGCAGAGTTCTCTTTTGTTTTCGCGATATCTCGGATCCAGTTTAACGATATTCATAATCGACACAAATAACTTTGTGTTTACGTTTACCTTATTTCTGTCATTGAAAATATTTCTTTTTTTCTTACAAAAATCTGTCATTGGAATTGAAAAAAATGAAGCTCAAGACAGTGAAAGGATTAATATAATTTTTTGACAAAACAAAAAGGCATGTTTAGCAAAATTAATTGATGAAGTGGATAAGAATATGGATTCTAATGTCAAGTACTTTTTTTTCAAAACGAAACAATGCATTTGAAGTTAGAAAGAGTTCTCAATAGAACAGGTTCAAAATTTCAAGAAGAATGTTTTCTTTTTCGGATTTAAACCTTTTTTGTGTGTTTTATTTTTTGAGTCACTATATACTGCTAAAACAAGAATTTTATTGGATAGTACGGTGTACTAACAGAGTGGTATGTAAGGGGGGATTGTAAGGGGTGCTGCCCTCCTGCTTGGCGCACTATATGATTTGGGATAGGTGCGAGGTTGGGTATATGCAAAGTTTCTTTTGCATTTGAATATTAAAATACATACAATTTCTTTTCCTTTGTTATGTTTAAAAAGCGCCTACTTTGAATTTAATGAAACTTTCCAAAAATGTATGGATAATTCTAAAACAAAATCTGAGAAAATTCAATGAAATCCAAATGAAAACAAGATTGGCGTCAATGTAACGAAAAACAAGGAAGAAATGTCAAAATTTACCATTTTTGCGTGAGTTTTATCTGAAAAAGTGAACTTTGAAAATTATTTTAAAATAGAAATAAATGTTTTTTTAATCTAAAATTGCGTTAATTACTATTTATTTGCACATATCAATCAAATAAAAAAGTTTATTTTAAGCAAAACATGATGCAATGAGAGGAATTGCAATTCCACTTTTTTTCTCCAAAGAAACAGTGTATTTGAAGTTAAATCAATTTCGTGAATCTATTTATTTTTTTTTAACAGATGCCAAATGCCAATAAAATTCAATTTTGTTTTACTGAATGCATTCCGGTAGCATCATTAAACAAAAATTAATAATGAAATCAAAAACTTTTGATTTATTTTTTATTTAATAAATATAATTTATTGATGTAAATTTACTAATAGCTATAAACGCTTTTCTAGAAAATATTTCAGATTCCTTATGTTTTAAGTTATACTGATGGATTTTACTGATTGCTATAACTGGCTCCTTACCACGAACCCTTAATAAACTGAACGAAAATTCCCTTTTTGATCCCAAAAGTTGATGACGTTCACCTACGTGGGTATTTTTTATCGACAACGTTCTGCACAAACTTCACTTTAGCTCGTCTACGTGGACGAACTGTCACTTTTATTTTATTCCTCAAAGTGGTCGTGTGTGGTTTAAGATTATTTCAAAAGAAAACTTAAAAATTAATTAAAAAACTTTGTTTTTCAATTAAAATAACCTAATAAAATGGTAAATAATTGATTGATTAAAAGATTTTTACAAAAAATGTTCAATTACAATTCTATTTTTGGATATTTGTTTGACCAACTTTTCATTCATCAAATTGGTACTTAAAAATGCCTTTCACTTTATATTGCAGCCTGCTCCTGCTAGTTCAACTGCCGTTGGCACTGGAAGCCGCTCCCCAAGCAAACTGTCTGCCCCAAGAAGCAGCGGTGCTGGTGGAAGCAATGTTAAACAAAGGAAGACTACAACCACAGCTGCAAGAAGTCGCACCACAGGTGGAGCTGGATCAGGTGGTATGTGGCGATTCTATACCGATGATTCTCCCGGTATCAAGGTGTAAGTTACTCATTCAATCCATCTTAAAGTCATTAAATATTAATTAAATATTTGTTTGTTTTTGTTTTATGTACAGTGGACCAGTTCCAGTTCTTGTAATGTCGCTGCTCTTCATCGCTTCAGTGTTCATGCTCCACATTTGGGGAAAATATAATCGTTCTTAGTTCCATGATTAGATGACGTCGACAGATTTCTTTTTCTTATTTTCATTCAATTTTTCTTTCGTTTTAAGTCATAGTTTGTTTAGAATTTTCTACTTTTACCCAAAATGCTGGGTTAAATAAAAATAGGTAAACATAATTTTTGTGTTGTAAAAGATTGAAACTAAGAAAAATTATAATTCATTCCACAATTTGTATGTGGCGGCTAAGTAGACCTATATAAACTAAAATTAATAATAATAAATTACATTTTTTGTAAAAAAAATAAATTGGTTATTTTTATTTTTGCAAACATTTTATTTGTATAGCAATAAAATCGCTTAAATTAAATATTCAGGGGGTCCAAGCAAATTAAACTCTAAAAGTACTTCCCAACAAACGAACGTACAAATTATGTACTCACAAAATCAACTTCTTAAAACGTTATTCTGCTTACACTCTAGATTTAAAGATTGGGTCTAATGTTTGATTAACGACCAATTTTGAAAAAAATGCATTTCTTATCTGTTTATTTTGTTTAAACTATCAGATCTTTGCCTAAGAAATCTATATCTCATCACTTAGTGCAGTGTTAGTAGTATACAAATAATTAAATACTAATACAAATTAAATTACAGACAAATTAATACAACATTAAAGTGCGTTGTACATTTAAAGAGGTTTAAGTTAATTTTAAAAAAATCAAACATGTCTCATGTACATATGTATGCCATAATTAGTGAAGGATTGAGAAACATACATTTTATTGTAAACTTTGGGTATTGTGGTTACTTCCATGGTAGTTTAAACTTATACAATTTAATAAAATTTTGTCTAGAAAGTTATGATGAACATATTACAAGAGTTATCAAGGCCTCAGAACCATGTGCCCACCGTAACAACAGCCGAAATCATTATACACCAAAAAACAAATGGTATGATAATGATTGTGCGAAACTCCGTAAACTTTCATTTGTTTATCTTAAGTTGTTCAGATCTACAAATGCTCTAATTTTTAAAAACATTTATCTTCATATTAACAAGGATTTCAAAAGACTTTGTTCCAAAAAAAAAAGTTGACTACGTCAACAATGTTGCAGAAGAACTGGCAAATTGTAAGAACTCGAAGGCTTTCTGGAACAGTGTTCGTGAGATGGGTGGTCGTGATAGAAGCATGGTGACTACGCTTGAAGTTGAGACACTAGCAGCTCATTTTAAAACTCTTTTGTCGGCTGATGAGAATCACCATGCTTTCTTTTATGCACAACCCAATGTAATTATCTGCGAACTGGATAATCCTATTACTCGACCTGAGCTTGAAACTACTCTGAGTAAAATGAAAAATAATAAGGCTCCTGGCAGAGGTGGCATTCCGATTGAATTCTACAAGAATAGTACGGAACCGTTTAAAAATCATGTGGCACATTTTAACAAACTTTATGAAAATTCTTTTGTTCCAAACAATTTCAACAAAGCGGTTATATTCGCAATATTCAAAAAAGGACACCAATCAGCCAGAGAACTATAGAGGAATCTCGATTCTCAACTCGCTAAGAAATATTTTAACTTTAATTCTTTATGAAAGGTTGACGGAATGGATTGAGAACAACAACCGACTCACCATATTCCAGGCAGGATTTCGGTCGGGTTTTTCAACGCAAGACCATATATTCGCTCTGACGAGTATTGCCAGGAGATCGATTGAGCAGAAAAAGAAATTATATGCCTGTTTTGTGGATTTTAAAGCAGCCTTTGACAAGGTAAATAGAAATGCCTTGATGTACAAATAGTCATCCTTAGGAATTTCACGTAAATTCTTAATGTTTTATTTCAAATTTCTTACCTCATCTACTGCTTCAGTGTGGGATGGAACTAAATTCTCTGAATGGTTTGGAACAACATCAGGTGTCCCCAAGGGTGTATATTAAGCCCGATATTAGTCGCCTTGTTTATTGTTGACGTTTGTGATGTACTTCCGGGAGGAATGCTCTTTTCCGGTATACAAATCAAAGTTTTGCTCTACGCCGACGATTTAGTTTTACTGGCTGACAATCCATCTACCCTTCAGCTACAAATCAACAAACTAAATATAATTTGTGAATCACGGAGTCTCTGCGTCAATACTAACAAGACAAAAATAATGATTTTTGAACCGCATCAGAGAAGAAGACTCGCAGAACAAAACTGGTCCCTAAACAACGCGCCTATTGAGGTCGTTCATTATTTCAAATATCTTGGAGTTCTGCTGTCTTACAATCTTAATGTTTCGAAACACGTAAAAGAAAAAAGCAACGAAGCCAAAGTAGCTCTAAACTTGATGTGGCCTAAGTTTTACTCTAACCAAAAAATCGATCTTAATTCCAAATATCGTGTTTTTCAAGCAACTGTGAACTGCTGCATGTGCTACGGTACCCAAGTTTTTGGATATTTACAACTAGAGGAGTTTGAAGCCGTGCAAAGGTATTTCTTCAAACGCCAGATTGCCTTCTTCAACACCCAATTATGCTATATATGTAGAGTCTGGCATAACACTTCTTTACATTACAAACCTTAAAACCAACTCAGACTACATATTGAAAGTTATGAGGAGGGGTGAAAGAAGCCTTCACAAATCTATTATGACAAGGCTTATGCAAACAAATGCCTCCCCGTTTAAGGAATGGAATCAGATAGCTTCTTCATATGGCAGTAATCTATTCTTTTTGGAGTCCAATTTGAATCAATGGCACACCATTTTTAATGATCTGATCGCCAGAACTGATGAACATATCTTCAGAGAACATTTTTCAAGAGCTTCAACAACATTATCAAGAAATGTGTATAGAAACCTCAATCACCAAATATCATCACAGGCTAATTATTTCAGTAACGAGTTTTCTTTTGAGGCTATAAATTACATATTTAGAGCCCGAGTCGAAATATTGAATCTTAACTCTATACAGCATCGAACTGATCTTCCATAAATCTGTAGCCTTTGTAACACCGGAGAACCAGAAGACATTACACACTTCTTTGCATCGTGTAATCTACTCCAAGAGATTCGACGGTTGTATTTCGAACTGAGTTTTCTTTCCCCAACTCGGCTCTATGAAATCCTTAATGGAGACTTTGGATGGTCAACTGTCTATAGATACTGCAAACATGCTCTAAATTACCGCAATAGTTTTCCATAACTCTGAAACCAGTTATTGCAATTGAAAGTTTCCTATTTAATATTTTGTGTTTCAAATCATGTAAAAATTGATATATTTTTTTTTATTTCAAAATCATCTCAAAATTGTTGAATTCGCACTTGATGCTTTAACAAACTATTATTTCTTTTTTTGTTTTTATATAATTAGTTAAACTTATGTTTATTATTTGAATTTTAACTTCTTTACATTTAAATTGTGTTCTTGTTATGAAATTTCGATCAGGCAGACGGCAGAATTGCCATGTCCATATTAAAATAAAGAAACTATCTATGTATCTATCTCTATCTACAATTTATAACCAGATGCATTAATTACACCAGTTAAGAGGTAATGAATAAAGACAATATCCTTATTAACCTTCCTTTCCCATGATGGCTGCATTTGAAAAAGTTGTGTCCGTTTTTCAGAAGGAGGAAGCTTATAAGGATCAAACTATGGTTGCCCTGTATGTATCGTACACAAAGGGGTAGGTACATCATTAATAGATAGGATTAAGAGTAGTGGTCCTAAATTACTACCCTCGTGAACTCCTGATTTGCCCATAAAAGAATTTCTGAACTTAACTTTTTAAGACCTTTATAAGATGAGAATAAATTCTTGTAATGAATTGGGTAGGAAACCCAATTGTACTCACCTTAAATGTGATGATACTATGAGAAAGTTGGCTTTAGAATAAGCAGTGTAAAGCATAAAGCCGAGCTCTTGATTTAGTAATTGTTCAATTAATTTGTTATTAATTTACATTTTTGAAGAACAATTATTTATTTTTGGTATATTTTAAATGGTAAAAATAATATTTAACTTAAATGGGCAAAAATAAAAGTTCAACTCTATGAGACAGAAAAGCCATATTTTGAATGACTATTAAATTTTTCTCAAGGTTAAGTTATGGAATTTGCCGTAAATAAAATAAATCAATTTATTATTGATCTAGATCTGTTAAAACAAAGCAAAATAAATTGATTTATTTTTGATTTAAGATCAAATCTGCAGATCTGAATTTCTGAATTGATTGATTAAACTTTTCAGAACTCTCTTGACGAGGATAGAAAATCACTAGGTTTAATAAAGCAGATCTTTCATAAGATGGTGATTGAAGAATAAGAACCTGAATGGTTGTTTTAGTAGACTACGTAAACCAGAGGGTTTAAAACAAAATGTTAATGGAAGACATCGTTTTGCGTGCAGAAATCTACACTTTGGAATTTGATCGATTGGATCTAAATTTTCTAAATTCAGTGTTTAAAAATATATGGGGAGAGTACGATAACTCAGGCGACAAATGACGGATTTGTATAGAACAGTTAAAAACAGCATTTTTTACTATCTCCCCCGTTTAGGCGGTAGGGGAAATTTAAAAAAATATGTACGTTAAATGGAAAACAAATAATTAAAAAATATTGGTAATACTAACAACTAAGTTTTATACATTTTTTTAAAGCCAACACTTTTGTCTATTAGCTTGTTTTTAAATCAATTCAAAACTATGCATAGTTTTTAAAAAAAATTGTTTTAAACTCAAAATTTGTGCAAAAAAATTTAAAAAAAGAAGGTTTAAAGTGTAATTTTTCAAAACTTTCAGTTTATCTACTATCGTTTTTTTTAGAATTCATTGCTCTTATTTGTTTTTGATCAAAAACTGAAAACTAGATGATTTTATGTCTTCTAGTTCTTGAGAAAATTGAATTTTTTTCAAAAACTACCCATAGTTTTGACTTGATTTAAAAACTAGCTAATATAACAGAATGTTGCCTTTAAAAATGTAAAATACTTAATAGTAAGTATTACCGTTATTTTTAAATTATTTTTTTCCATTTTAAATAATAATTTTTTTAAATTGCCCTCCCGCTTAAACGGGGAAAGATAGACCCCCTTCTATAGTACAAAATTCTTGTTTTTAACTGTTCTTAAAAAATCCAAATCTTGCCAAATATATGAATTATTAATAGTAAGGAATTGTATTAATTGAATAATAATATATTAATTTTTTAATCTTAATACTTCATTTTTAACTAAAAAAAGATAACTCCATTTTCAGAGTTAAATTTATTTATTTAAATATCTCACGTAGTTTCCAGAAATTCTCATTAGACATGGGGTGACTTATGAGTTTTTATTTGACTTAATATGGATTTTTGAGAAATCTTGAAGAGTCAATCATTATAGTGATGATTTTGAATCCTTAGATTTCTGATATAATTTACATATTTTTTTATTTACATTATTGTTACATTTTTTTTTAAATATCGTTCATCTTATTCAAAAAATGGTAATATATTAATGGGAACTAGACGATCTTCAGATCATAATATTCAGCCTTTTATGTGGTCCAAGTCATGAAATATTAAAGTTCGAAGTTTGCAGACTTTGGGCTTTCTGAAACGCTTTATTACGGGTATAGAGGCTTTTAAAGTTTAAGGGGCCAGTTATATTTATCATTGAAGTCGATCCGGAAAATGCTTTGAATCGATATTTGACAGTGTTTCCCTTTGATTAGAAATTAAAATTTTATACTGATCGATCAGAAATCAGACAAAGAATTTTTTGAAAAAAAAAATGTGATTACGAATTTATTTTTCTCTAAAAATGTATTTTTCTATTTTCCGGACGAAAATTCATTTTCCTGAACAGCTGATACTTTTAGGGGCCAGTTAGGCGCCAGTTATAGCTATCATTGAAATGGATCCGGAAAAATTTTTGAATCGATATTTGATGGTGTTTCCCTTTGATTAGAAATGAAAATTATATACTGATCGATCGGAAATCACACAAAGAATTTTTTTTTGAGAAAAAAAAGTGTAATTACGCATTTATTTTTCTCTAAAAATGTATTTTTCTATTTTCCGGACGGAAATCTATTTTCCTGAACAGCTGATACTTTTATGTTCAAAAGTGAAACGAATCGTTTCACTGATTTGTGTTCCAATTTCACACAATTCCAATGACATATGTCTGTCAGTAAACATTTTTCGGTGGCTTTCAATCAGGAATTTTTTTTCAATGACAGAAATTTTTAATGAAGCTATAAACGACCTGCCAAAAAAAATTCCAATGTTTGTTTTCAATGATGAAAACCAATAATAGCTATAACTGGCACCTTAGAAATTGTATTGTTTTGTTTCGTTCCCGCGTACTGTTATCATAAGTATTCAAAAGCGCGTAGTACGCGGACGACTACTTTTTAGGCTGTCATCTTTTTTTTAAAGACAATGCAAAAGCAAAGTAGTACCCGTGGCATGATGGTTAGTGCGTTGGACTGTCATGCGAGAGGTCTTGGGTTCAATCCCTGCCTGTGCCACCTTAATTAAAAAAAAAAAAAAGAGTTTTAACGGGTACTGCCTCTTGCGAGGAATTGACAAATTCTCCAAGAGTAATTCTTGTCATGAAAAAGTGCTTTCTCAAATTAGCCGTTCGGATTCGGCATATAAATTGTAGGTCCCCTCCATCCCTGACAACATTACTCGCACACAGGAATGGTTGAGAGTTGTAAGTCACTAGGCCCTGGTTCTCTACGGACTGTTGCGCCACCTAATTTATATTTAATTATAATGCAAAAGCAAACTGGCGGAAAATCTCATTACCGAACAATTTTGCGTTTCCCAATGGTTTAAAATCAAGACAATTTAGCCAGAACTCATTCCTTACATATGAAAGACAATAATTGCGATTCTATTTCCTTTAGCACTGTATTCGTATTTCGTATTTCGTATTTCGTATTTATTAATGACAATTTCACATTAAGATTACAATCTTATTATAAGTGAAGGCTTTACAATATTTAAGAATGTTCGAAAATGTTTAACAAAGCAAGATATACATAATAATTATTTAATTTTAAGTTTATGTTAATAGAAATTAAATCTAGCATTTTTTTAATTCTTTATTCATTTTTATTCTTTTTGCTTAAGTATTACTGGCCAAGTGTTTAAAAAGACGGTTTTTGAATGTGTTCGCGTTAATGATACTTCTGATCGTTGTTGGTAAAGTGTTCCATAATTGAGTGGCGTGGACAAAAAACGTACGCTCTGATTGCAGGCAATAAAATCTGGGTTGAATTAGGACCGCGGTTCTAAGTGAACTTCCAAAAACTAATCGGTTGTACAAGTACTCAGGTTGACGAGACTGCATAATTACATGTAAATGGATAAGTGACCTAAACTTTAAGAGATTATCGAAAGTCAGACCCATTATTTGTTTTGAGTAACTATAAATATGCTCGAAATATCTTATATTGAAGATGTATCTTGCAAGATTGTTGTATATGACATTAAGTTTTCGCCTTGTTGAGGAGTCAACACAACAGAAAACTTCACATCCGTACAACAAAATGGGTAGCAGGAGTGCTTTGACAAGCAACATCTTAGTTTTGACAGGAACATATACTTTTGGGTTGACCATAATAGGCGCAAAGCACTATATAGTTTACCAATTGTAGTAGCTGCATGATCAGTCCAAGTTAAAGTTTCGTTGAAAATTATCCCCAGGTTCCTAGCAGAATGCACATAGTCAATGGTCGATCTACCGAGTCGAACTGGTGGAAAACTTGACGTATCTAAAATGCGTTTGTAAATGCATAAAAATTTAGGATTTACTTCATCTATTCCCACCGCGTTCGACTTAATAGATAAAATAGCCTCTACTATATCTTCTTCGGTGAAATGAATAAAGTAAAAACATTGTGCAGAATCATTAGCATTTTCAATCGAATTAAAGTGCTCTGAGTCATGAGTACTTGATGAATTATTGTTGAAGGATCGGATACAGACACAAACTGGGCGTTGAGTAAGTTGCAATCTATATTAGAAGGAGTCTCTATGAGTCGTTTACCATTACCTAGTTTTCGAAGATGTTGCCATAATTTTTTTCCGGATTGGTTATCAGGATTCAATAGATTTTCGTAGTACTGTCGTTTGGCTGTTTTGATACGAAGCACAACTAAATTACGGAGAGAACGAAATCTTTCATGAAACACATCAAGTTTAAAGCGCTTCCAACGACTATAGATAAGATTTCGTTTTCGAATTAAATCAGTTATAGATCTATTCAGATGTTCAAATGGTAGACATGTGCATTCAAGAGGACACAAGCGTCCACAGGTTTTTTTCTCAAAACCCACCTCTGTCTATCAACTCCTACTCTCACCTCCCCGTGGTGAACATCGGGTGCCTAGTACCTCAACTGGAGATTGGGTTCTAACCCCAGTGGAAAGTTGTTGGGGGCAGCAAACGAGAGAGGGGGGAGAGGTGTTTCCACTAAGGCACCTCTCCTTATCCAGACGGCAGCGGACGAATTCTCGAGATGGAATCAACGGTGGCGTCTACAGTTCCAGTAAGGCTGAACTACTTAGTGAACACCTTATAGGGCTTCTACGACTTATTCGGAGCCCAGGCCTATAAGGAGCGGTTTATCCGGCTCCCTGTCCTTGGAGTTATACTAAGGATCTGGCCCTCCAGGTTGGGGGTTGTGCCGTCAGGGTGACTTCTTGACCACGTAAAAATTTTCTAGTTGCGAAGCACCAACAAGCCTCGGATACGGACGGATTCACTGTTGACAACCCAAGCAAACGAAATAAGGACAACGAACTTCGGATCTGTACGTGGAATGTTAGGTCCCTTAACAGACCACGTGCAGCCGAACAATTAGCGGAAGCCCTAAACTGCTGCAAGGCAGATATTACCGCCATCCAAGAAGTGCGATGGGATGGACCGGGCAAACGCAAACTAAAAGACTGCGATATATACTACGGCGGCTGCTACCGAGAACAAAGGCAGCGTCTATTTGGGTGTGGATTTGTTGTTGGAACTAGACTCAGGCAAAAAGTCTTGAGTTTCAACAGTGTGAGCGAGCGCATCACGACAATCCGCATCAAGGCTAAATTCGCCAACATAAGCCTAATATGCGCGCATGCCCCAACAGAGGAGAAAGATGAAGACACCAAAGACATATTCTTCGAGCTCTTGAACAAGACATATGAGCAGTGCCCTGGCTATGACATTAAAATTGTCTTAGGAGATTTTAATGCCAAGCTAGGAAGAGAAGACATCTTTGGTGGCACAATCGGGAGATACAGCCTGCACGACACCACCTCCGACAACGGATTCAGGCTGATAGATTTCGCTGCGGGGCGAGACGTTCTGGTAGCTAGTACGCAGTTCACACATCTCAATATCCACAAGGGGACATGGAAATCTCCTGATCAATCAACCGTCAACCAGATTGACCACATTGCGATCGACGCACGACACTTCTCCAGTATACAGGATATCCGAACATTCCGAGGGGCCAACACTGACTCGGACCACTACCTCGTTGTAGCCAAGGTACGACTACGGATATCCCTTTCCAAGCCAAAACAAGGAAGTACTGTGAGAAGTTTCGACGTTAGACGGCTACAATCGCAAGAGACTGCCATGTCCTTTTCCGATCGAGTCTCTAGTAACCTCTTAAGGAGTCCTACGCTGCATGCATTAAGCATTGAAAACCAGTGGCAACATTGCCTTGCAGCCATCAGAGATGCCGCCTCTGAAGTGCTAGGTTTCACACGTCCACAACAGCGAAACCCCTGGTTTGACGACGAGTGCCGGCAAGCGCACGCAGCGAAGCAAGAGGCATACAAAACGGCCCTGCACAGAAGGACCAGAGCTGCTCGCGAGCTCTACGAGCAGAGGAGGAGAGAGGAACACCGGCTTCTTAGATGGAAAAAAAGAGAGCACGAGAAGCGCGCGATCGAGGAGATAGAGGGATGTTACAACAGGAATGAGGTTCGTAAATGGAAAGACCACTTCTCCAAATTATATAACGGCGATGACGAACCGAATCCCGCTGTAAGGGAGGTAGAACCACTCAACTTAGGCGACGCAGATCAACAATTCCGCCTACCCGACCTAGACGAAGTGAAGATAGCTATATCTAAACTGAAGTCAAACAAAGCTGCTGGAGCTGACGGCATAGCTGCCGAACTATTTAAAGCAGCAGGCGATGACTTGGTAGGGAGCATGCACCAACTCATCTGCAAAATATGGTCGGAAGAAAGCATGCCCGATGAGTGGAATCTCAGCATAGTTTGTCCGATACATAAAAAAGGAGACCCTTTAAATTGCGCCAACTACAGAGGGATCAGTCTCCTTAACATTGCATATAAGATCCTTTCTGCCGTACTATGTGAACGTCTGAAGTCGTTCATCAACAACCTGATAGGTCCTTATCAGTGTGGCTTCAGACCAGGAAAGTCCACTATCGACCAAATATTCACATTACGGCAGATCTTGGAAAAAACCCAGGAGCTTCAAATCGATACCCACCATCTCTTTATCGATTTTAAAGCCGCGTATGACAGCATCCATAGGGAAGAGCTCTACAGAGCAATGTCTAGTTTTGGCATCCCTGTCAAACTTATCCGTTTGTGCAGAATGACGATGGAGAATGCACGCTGCTCCATCAAGGTCGGAAAAGATCTCACCGATGCATTTGATGTCAAAAAAGGTTTTAGACAAGGCGATGCACTGTCATGCGACTTCTTCAACATCGTTCTGGAAAGAATTGTGCAAAACTCAACCGTCAACACTAGAGGCACAATCTTCCAAAGGTCCATCCAATTACTCGGATACGCAGATGATATTGACATAATTGGAAGATCAAAGCGTGATGTCAGTGGAGCGTTTTTGAGCATTGCGACGGAAGCGAAGAAGATGGGTTTAGTGGTCAATGAGGGCAAGACCAAGTATATGCTGTCATCAAAAAAGGACATTGAACAACGACGTCTTGGACAAAACGTCACCATGGACAGCTATAACTTCGAGGTAGTTAAGGACTTTGTCTACCTAGGCACCGCTATAAACACAGACAACGACACCAGCGCTGAAATCAAACGAAGAATAACTCTTGCAAATCGCTGCTTCTTTGGACTTAGAAGGCAATTGAGAAGTAAAGTCCTCTCTCGAGCATCTAAAATCACCATCTATAAGACACTCATCATCCCGGTTCTCATTTATGGCGCTGAGGCCTGGACCCTGTCAAAGAAAGATGAGAACGTCTTAGGATGCTTCGAGAGAAAAATTCTTCGGGTGATTTTTGGTCCCGTACGTATAGATGGAGAATGGAGGAGAAGATATAACGACGAACTGTACGGGCTGTACAGCGACACTGACCTAGTTAGCAGAATAAAAGTCCAACGGCTTAGATGGCTGGGTCATGTAGAGCGAATGGACATCAACGCTCCAGCCCGGAAGGTTTTCGAATCCAATCCCGAGGGACGGCGCAGTAGAGGAAGACCGCGACTCAGGTGGCGCACTCAGGTGGGTGAGGACCTCAACCAACTTGGCGTGCGAAACTGGAGACAGCTAGCTAGGGACCGAGCTGGCTGGAGACGCATGTTGGTTGAGGCCCAGGTCCGCCCCGGACTGTAGCGCCACCTTAAGTAAGTAAGTAAGATCTATTCAGCCAAGGCGGAGAGCTACAAGCAATCCTTTTGAACTTAAGAGGGACATGACGACCATAGAGCTCATACAAATGACCCTGCAGAAACTCTACCTGTTGGTTTACAGACTGCATTTGATAAATTTGTTCCCACGTTATATTCTCAACGTCATATTGCAGATTCTCATAGTCAATCGCCTGAAAATCCCTATAACTTATAATAGTTTCTGCTAAATCAAATTGTATATCGTAGGTTAAATATATTAAGTCATGTTTAGAGAAACCTGACGCGGAAAGTTGGTTGTAAAATAGGCTTTTCTCGGCATTGCCAACAAAGAACACGTCAAGAAGAGTGGGGGTTTCGTTATTTGCAAAGTGAGTTGCCGTCGACACATTTACAGGCAAAAGGTTCAAGCTTTTAAATTTATCAATTAAAGAAGCGGAGGAACGAGTATTTAGCAAGTTGCAATTAATATCTCCACACACAACTATGTTTGGAGCTATAAAAGAGAATCTTTCTAAAGAGTAAATAACCGGAGAAATATCTATGTTTTTGTTTGGCCTATAAATCACCCCAAGCAAAATACTCTCCAATCCACAAGTTATCTTAAGAAACAAGTAATCAATGGCACAATTTTCATCTGACCTGCAAATTTCCTGATGACCCAATCCGTTTCGCAAATAAACCGCCACACCCCCGCCTACCCGACCAATTCTATCTCTACGAATAAGCCTGTAACCCTCAACATCAAACACAGAATTTGAAAATTCACAGGAAAACCAAGTTTCAGATATACATATGACGTCAACCTGAGAGTTAGTGAACAACCACCGAAATTCGTCGAGTTTTGGATGCAAACTTTGCGCATTGAGATGGCATATGTGTAAACCTTTTTTCCGCGAACGTAAAACCCGAATCATTTGAAATAAGTTTTCATCCATATCACCCAAACTAAACTCATTACCATAAACATCTGATTCCATTGATAATTTTTTTTTCTAATGGGATTGGGTATATATCAGAGCATCAATAACACGATATATGTGTAAAAACAAAAAAAATAAAAAGGGAGTTTAAGAGAAAATTCGCTGTTCAAAATAAACTCTAACGTTTGACCAATAATACAAATAAATTAAGAGAATGAAACAAGATAAAATATTAGAAAAGAATAATAAAAAAAAATAAAAAAGAGAAAGGAAAAGAAAAATTAATTACAGTACTTATAGTAAATAAACTTATGCAGCTTGAGTATGATGTGCTGTTGTTGTTTGATCTTCTCTCTGCTGACATCTCATCGCGGCAGCATTTAAACTGTCGAGGTCATCAATAGCCAAGCTTCTCCCGTTCTCAGTTAATTTGACGAGCACAGAACCAAGGTGTGTGTACACAGAGAATAATTGTTTTTTCTTTTTCATGCTCACTGCGTGTTGAAGAAGAGTTCGATTTTTTTGTGACAAGCTCTCGTTCACAAAGACGCTGGCATTAGAATTGAATCCGAGATCATGCAACGAGATCGGCCGCTTTGATTTCTTGCGATAGCTAGCAAGTGCCTTTAACATGGTACTTCTCTCACCCACACTGTTGAATTGGAGGATGACAGGAGGGTCGTCATTTTGATTACGGGGTGTTGTTCGAAAAATGCTCTTCAAAGCGGGGGGTGGTAAGTCAATCGAGTTGCAAAGCTTGTCGAAAATGCTATGCAGGTTCTCATTCAAGAGCTTAGGAATACCAAAGATAACAGCGTCAGTCAGATATTCTTTCTTCTCCAGAACGTCACAACGCTTCCTCAACTGCGAAATTTCCTTCTTAACTAAATTATTCACATTATTTTCAATAGTTTCGGTCCTCTGAGTCAAATTCGATATGGCTAAGCTAATGTTATTAACGTGATCGTTTAATTGTTTTTCCATGTCATGAACTTTTCTTAGTAATTCATTTCGAATTTTTTCTAACTCTTCCCTAAAAGTTGCAATTATATTATCGGTTTGTTTTGCTAATTCGGTCTGAAGAGTTTCTTGACAGAACCATGATTGGTGTTGGTTAGGTTGTAACACAGTTGAAGTTCCGGGAGAATCAGTGCCGTGTTTCCTTGGGGTTGCCTCAGTTGATTCACTTTCGGAGAGTTTCGCATTAGAAACGTCAGATTTACTTGTTTTTGGTGAATTCACATTCGGTGGTGGTGCGGAAGAGAGTAGCTTTTCTGATATCGGTTTCTTTGCCTTATTTCTCCTATCGACGGGTGTTTTAGTTGGTGCTTGAAGTTGCTGATGGTCTCGGTTTACGTTCGAACTGGTTTTAGCTGAAGACGAACTCGACATCGTGCACTATATATAGTTTCGATAAAAAAAATGGCGGGAAACAATTGGGTATGTGCAAATTATTTTACTTTTTTTGTTCTTTATTGAAGTGAGATTAAATTGTTTGATTTTTAATTTAATTGTTTAAACAAAACAAAACTAAATACAAATGCTTATGTTTCCGCACAATATTGGTTTATTTAACTGGTAAATGCACGCGTTTAAAGACTTTTGCCGGAGGAGATAATTAAAATGCGTCTATTCACTCTCGAACATGTTTTAGTAACCCAAATTGACATTTATTCATTCCGCTTGCTATTGTCAATATTTAGAAACATAAGATAACTATTTTATGTATATTACATAATTGTTTTGAGCAACAAGATCTTAAAGTTTTTTACCGAATTTATGACACGACAAGGTATAGAAAATAGTTAGGATGGTATACTCAGGCGTATACGTACTAGACAATTTTTTTGCTTACTCATTAAACATTGAAATTTTAAACTAAGAATTGATTTTAGTAAAAATTAAATAGTTTCAGAAGTTCAAACTTAGCTTTAGTTTTAATATAAGGAATCCATAGAATCTTGCCAGTTAGTACAGCCCATTTTAAATAGAAATTTTTCTCAGGAAAAACCTCCAATATTGATGAAAACTTGTACAGACATTTGGAACATCATTATTAAGAATATATTAAATTTTTCCAAAAATCTAAAGTAAGCACAAAGTTATTCAAGTTTTTTAAATTTTAATATTTGTTACAATTAATAAAAACATGACAATCAATTTGAAGTTCTGTATCAACAAGTGCACTCAAATAGTTTTGACAGGTAAATATTTTTTTTTAAGTGGAAACAAAAATAGTATTAGCAGAGATAAAAACAAATTTCAGCTGTTTAAAGATTATCAATATTCTTGGCCGCCTCCGCTTTTGAGTGCCTTTCTTATCCAGCTTAATTTAAATTCACCAAATTTGTTGTCGATTCGGTTTCTAATTCATGCTGTATGAAAAAATATAAACCAACAAAAAATACTACCATTATTATCAGACTGCATATTATGGATAGACATAATCGAATAGGATATGTCACGGCACTGAAAAGAAGGTTTTTAAATTTAATATCTTATATTAAATCTATTTACATATGTACTTACGAGCAAAGAATTTCTAAAATACAACACATTTTTGATAATCTTGAATTTAAGATTTTGAATTATAACTGTTTAGACTTAAATAGCAAGGAGTTGTTTTGAAAAAAAAATATAAAGAAATTCAGATAGCTAGGTTCTACTTAGCGAGTGAGGTAAAGTGCTGAAAATACAAGTGCAATGTAAGCGCGTCCTTAACTTTGCTATGGAATGCCTGCCAAATCCATAATACTTTCCAGCACCTCTTTCTACTTAAATGCAAGAAACTCCAATTCTCTTATGTCATCTTGACATTTTGCCGTAACCAGAAAAAGAAATTCAACTTCTATGGTGTGCTATTTTGAAAATACTGAAAAACTAAGCATGCAATCACTTAACAAGCTTTCCCCACGGAATTATATTGTAAGTTCATTAAATGGCAAGAACCTTGTAAGGTTCTTTGCGACTGCCAAAGACGATGAGCAACTAGAAGTCTCCGATAAACCGCCTTCGTTCGTCGAGGAAGAGATCGAGGAACCAAAACCAGAAAGTTTCTTTAACAAATCTGGTCTGCTGGTGCAACACCGCAAATTCTTGCACAACGAACGCCCCTACAGTGAACCACATTCGTGGATCCATCTGACTGAGAAATACCAACGCAAACAACTGGGTCGCTATGGTTTGGCGAGTGGAGTCGATCCCAGAATTTGCTTCCCAACACAAAAAGATATTGAAGCTCAAGAACGATACGAAAAGGTTGCTTTCCCCTATACACTACAAGAAATGCTAGCCAGGGCTAAGAACGATGACAAACAAGCGAAGGAGCAAATTCAAAAGCGAGAGGAAGACATCGAAAAGAAGCTTGAAAAACTTGAGCAATGGAAAGCCGATTTGAATGCTAAAATCGCCAAAAAAGAAGCCGATGCATTAGTCGCGAGACAACGCAAGGAGCGTCTGGTAGAGGAAGTGCGCAGACACTTTGGCTTCAAGGTTGATCCTCGTGACGAGCGATTCAAGGAGATGTTGGAACAAAAAGAAAAGGAAGACCGCAAGAAACAGAAGGAGGCCAAGCGTAAGGCCAAGGAGGAGAAGATGATGGCCAAGTTGATTGCTAAACCGGCAGCAGGAGGCAAGAAAGTCGTTAAGGATGATTCAGTTCAGTAAAAATGTAGAATTAAATAAAATACAATAAAATATTGGTACACTAAATTTTAATTTTCATTTAAATTAAGACAAAATGCAAAATATTGACTAAAATATTGTGTTCCTCTACTTGGCACCATCTTGGTTCGTTGCTCCGGAAATGAATACCAAGAGGACAACGGGTACAATGTACATCCACTGAAATGATAAAGTTGTCATTCATTTTTAGAGCACTTATCTTCAAAAATTGAGTGTGATGTAATCTTACGTATTTTGCAAAGAATCCTCGATGATCCCGGACCTCACCCTTTTCGCGAGCCTCACGCTCCCGCTCGACCTTCTGGATGAAACTAGCAGTGTCTGGGACTGGGGCTTGTTCCATATGTTTGATTAGGACATCTGTGTTGAATTCATCGAGGCTGGAAGTTGAAATTTGGTTATTCCTACAATCGGCAAAACCAGAACTGAAGATTGTCTGCGTCACGGTGGTGACAAATCCAGTTCCATCGATTGACACCCAAATTACGTCGTATAAGTCCGATTGCACCAGAGCACACGCCTTTGTTGCCGTCAGGAATGTGTAGCGCGTGCCATCGGGATAGATAACATTTGCCTTCAGTCTATAGAAGTCGTTACTTTCCGCCAATTTCTATAAGCAAAAACGAAGGGCAGGTATTCATTTGAATAACCGACAGTCTCACATCAATATCTACCTTTAAACCCTGTCTTTCCGATTGGGTAAGGACTTCCTGATCTACTTTAGCTTGTCCAAATAAACTTGGAATTGTAACATTGCCACGATGAGTAAATCTTTCAGGGTTTGATGTATCCAAGGCATGATGAAGTTCAATACTTATCCAGCCATCGTTTTCAAGATAACACTAAAAACATGGGTAAAGTGTTAAGCAAAGGCTGCAATTTTAAATTGTTCCAAGTATTTATTTACCGATCCCAGAAGGACAAATGAAAAAGTTATCAAAAGAAATAGTAATTTGGAGGAATTCATAATTTTCCTGTGATGAGTGAACTAGTGAAGAAAATTGGAAAAATTAATAAAATGTCAAAAAAATACGACTGACGACAATGACATTTGGTTCTTTTATAATGTATGTCAGGAAGATGTTAGAAAATAAATTAGCAGTACTCCCAAATTTAAATTCATACTAAGGGCCAGTTTTATGAAATGTTTCAATATTTTTAATGGGAAAATCTATCTGCAATCTATTTAAAAACACAATATAGATAATAAATATTGTTATGTGTCTCTTAAGGCGAAAATTGATTTATAAAACTAATTCAACTTTACTTGAGCTATAAGAAAATTACAGTGACGAAATTTTACTTAGATTTAAATAAGGAGAACAAGCCATTTCAATTCAAGGATCATAGAAGAAAAAAATATTTGAAACTGTTCTATTTCCTTTTGTTTTGTTTATTGTAGTATTCAATCAACCACCGAGTATATTATTTTCTTGTTTCTTGATCTATAACACACAGTTGATTTTATAATGACAGCTAAATGGAATAGATTTTGTACTTTTTTGACATAAGTGCAACAACAAGGAGTCTAAGAAATAGAGAATTTAAAAATAAATATAGATTTTCGCAAGTTATATTAATTAGATTTTAATACTGATACTATTATTTTACAAGAAGTGTATTTTTAAACAAGGAAATACATCCTTAATTCAAAAGAATCAAATATACGAGCTCGTATGCTAGTGTTCAAAATGATGATTTTGTTTAAGCTTTGGTAGAATCTAGGTAAATATATCAGGTAATGAAAATAATAAAGGGTAAAATTACTCATTTAGCCTCTATTGCCGTTAAAGCCTGATTTGATTACCATCATTTTTTCCAAAAATCGGTTTAATCCAATCTTTAATTTGACAAACAGAGTTTAAAATATTTGACATAGGAGTTTTGTGGATAATTAATGTATTCACAGCTATTTTAAACAGTTGTATTCAAATTTCAAACATTTCGAGGTTTTCTATTTTCCACTATTTTGACAGATAGTGCAGAGCTACGTTGCTTTCCCTTGAAAATAGTTGATTGTTTATGATATAATGACTATAAACGTGTAAACATCCAAAAAATCCATTTTATTTATTTTATTATATCGTCCACAGCAAATTTCAAATTATTAACCATCCGAGCTTGGTAGCGCAATCCATTTTGAAATAAAAACAGCCAGCCCAAAAAAAATACCTCAAACTGTGACACGATAGAGCTGAGGCCGGAGACTCTTTTCAACAATTTTATCTGCACTTTCCAAGCCTTATAATCCACAAATATGTTTATCAACGTAGCCACTGAGGTAAAAATCACTAAAGATGATTTTTCAATTAAAATTCTAAAGAGCGAAAACATCATACGATGCACGCCCATTATAGGTCGTTTTTGAATTGTTCAAGTTTTCGAAATGGCTTAGTTTTTACTTGTCAATGCCAAAAGGTGACAGCTTCAATAAGTTAAAGCTGTCTAGTTAGCAAGCTATTCAAAATAATATCAAAATAAACCTCTGCAATTCAAATGAAGAAGAAAGGAAAAATAAGTGAGATCTGCAAATAAAATTATATATTTTTTTTAATTTGTTATACATATTGTTTGGCTTGTTATTCTTTTTAAATAAAAAGATATTGGCATCACTGATATTTCAAAATATCAACTAGACTCTAGTACATTGTGCTGTCATTTTTCAAAGTTCAGGTTCACCTTTTTTAAACATAAACAACAAAAATGCTTTAAATGTTTGAATTTTAAATTAAATTAACATCAACAAAATGCTAGACAAATTTAATAAGCCTTCTAAAAAGACTTCAAATGAAATAAACTCACCAGCTCACAAGAGGATCCGCCGTGATAGCCGCACCCGTACCCCCCAAACAAATCCAAGACCAACAATTGAACCATTTTCATGGCCCGACAGTGACGAGGATAGTTTCCTTTCCGATATTAAACTCTCAAACGAACTAAACGAGTCCAAAACACAAGAATTATTTACCAACGATGGTCACGATAGCCTATTTTCTGACATCAATACCCAAGACATTGCCGCGGGCCCATCGTCGTCGATAAACAACAATAACAATGAAACTTTAGTTGACTTCAATGATAGTCTCTTCAAGGATATCGAACCACCGTGCAATGCCTTTAGACAGTCTGAAGATCTTATGAAATACTTCGATGATGATCTTATAGACGATTTGAAAGTACAAAATACTCAAAAGTTTTTAGATGACATCGCCTTCAAAGTGCCCAAAACAACAGTGTCGATGGGAGGAGGAACTACCAGCAATAAAACTCTATCGAGTTCCATGATCAATCACTTTGAAATGACCAATTTTATGCAAGGCACACAATACGAAACTCGCGAGGAGATCAAAAATCGAACCATTGGAGCAAATGCAAGTTCACTTCGTCAAGATGATCAACATCAGCTGTCGGCCATCAACTGGGAAACTCAGGTTTTCAATGAGGATCCAGTTATCGATGAGTTTCCAAGTCGTGGAAGTTTCTATGGACTTCCAGCTACCGTCCAGAAGATGATATTCGAACACAAAGGAATCAATAGCTTGTATGGTAAGACATGAAGCACGGGAAGACCATAGAATGAAATAAAATGTTAACCTTTTTTTTTAATTTTAAAGAATGGCAAAATGAGTGTCTCAACCTTCCGGCTATCAGAAAACGAAAGAATCTTCTTTATGCCTTGCCCACAAGTGGTGGGAAAACTCTGGTGGCTGAAATTCTCATGTTGCGGGAGATAATTTGCCGTGAAAAACATGTTCTCTTCATTCTTCCCTATGTTTCGATTGTCCAAGAAAAAGTTGGTAGTCTAAAGAAAGCTGTTTTTAGGATGTTCTTTATAAGAATTCTCTTTGTTTAGGTCAGTGCCATGGCACCATTTGCCCTGAGTTTAAATTTTATAGTGGAGGAATACACAGCGGGAAAAGGCAGATGTCCACCTCCTCCACGGAAGAAACGCAGATGCATCTTTATTGGGTCGATTGAAAAAGGCGCGGTTCTATTTGATAGTCTTATCGAAGCTGGAAGAGCCAATGAAATAGGTCTTGTTGTGGTCGATGAGTTGCATTTGATTGGAGAAAAAGGTCGAGGAGCAACATTAGAAGCTTTTTTGACCAAAGTCATGTACATCAATGGTAAGGTTTTATAGTTTTTGGAAACAATTAAAATATAACGGCGGAACTTTTGAAAAATGTTTGCAGCGAGTATTCAAATTGTTGGAATGAGTGCAACAATTGGTAACCTGCCTGAACTTTCTGATTTCCTTGATGCCGACGTTTATACAAGAGGATTTCGACCCGTGGAGTTGAAGGAATACATCAAATGTGGAAGTGATATTCTAGAAATTAACACAGCTGGTTCCTGTTTGGAAGAGATTTTTGTATTCAAGAGGGCGGTGAACTTTAAAGTAAGTAGATGAGGATTTGTTTTAGTGCCCCTTCCAGAGGTCCTGCTTTAATAGCCGTTCTCTTTCGGCATAAAATTATAGTTGTTCTTTACTCTTTGTCATTACTCGGTACAAAGGTCCTTGTTATGAGAAGCAACTCGAATAATCGAATCAAAGGACTTAAGAGGTCAACTTTGACTTTGAAAATGGAAACGACCTAATCAGCTATTTCAAAAATGACGACTTAGAGTGAAAAGATCAATTCGCTGACACATAATGACGGCGTTTGTCTCTAGAGCCTATTTCTTATCAACGTTCCTGTGCCACAAAATATATTTTCATATTTCTCCTTCCGTTTTCAGTATAGTGCTCAAGTTGCCAAATCAGATCCCGATCACTTGGGCGGCTTGGTGTCGGAAGTTGCTCCCAAAGATTCCTGTCTAATATTTTGTTCATCTCGGAAAAATTGTGAAAATGTAGCCGTGCTTTTGAGTCGAATTTTGCCAAAGTAAGTCTTTCAACACTCAAATTTCACAGGCACCCGAAATTTCTCTATTTTAGGTCAAAATTCGTGGAACATCGAAAAGGCGAAAAAGCCGATCTTATGGATGCTCTGGATAAAATTTGTGGCATTCTATCGCCGATTCTTGAAAAAACCATACCCTGCGGCATTGCCTACCATCACTCTGGGTTGACAATTGATGAAAGGCGAATGCTTGAGACTGCCTATCGAATCGGGACAATCAGTGTAATATGTTGCACATCGACTTTGGCAGCTGGAGTAAATCTACCAGCAAAACGTGTCATCATTCGAGCTCCCTACGTCGGGAGGGAATTTATGACCTTGTGCAAGTACAAACAAATGGTTGGGCGTGCAGGACGCGCTGGAATGGGTGATGCTGGTGAGAGCATACTCATATGCTCGAGCAAGGACAACGTTCGAGTTGGAGAGATGTTATTTTCTCCAATGGACAAAGTCATAAGTTCACTCGATCACAACGAAGGTCTTGGATTGCAAACTCTGATATTGAGTTCTATTGGGTTGGGCCTCGCTGATTGTCTTCAGGATTTGATGAATCTGAACAAGAATACTCTGATGTCGGTGCAGAGTGAAATGTCGGGGGTGTCAGTAAGAGCTTTGATCACATCGATTCTGCGACAGATGTTTAAGCACAAAGTACTGCAGCTAAAGGACTTGAATAAAGGCTCTTCGGCTAATAGCTCAGATATCCTTACAACTCAGGAAATGCGAGAGATTTCTAGTGCCAACTTGACAAGCAATCCCCGTCAGCTTGTCCTTAGCAAAACAACTCGATTTGAATTGACAACGATTGGAAAGGCGGCTTTCAAAGCGGGAATTGACTATAAAAAGACAAATCTAATCTACAAGGAGCTCAAAAATGCCCAAAAGTCAATGGTCCTCTCGAACTACTCCCACTTACTCTATCTCGTTGTGAGTTTCAATTCCAACGAGATTGGAGACGATCTATTTGCTGTCAATCCGTCAGTTCTCTTTCGGGAGTATACAAAACTCGACGAGAATACGCAGTGCTTGTTTAATGTTCTCGGGATAACTGAAGCTCATGCCGCCAAAATGGCAAAAACCATGTCAACCAAAGGCCAAATGGAATTGCAATTAAGTCGATTGTATAAAGTGTTGATATTGTTGGACGTCTTGAATGTTATGCCTCTGCATTTGGTCGCGACTAAGTTCTCCGTGGAACGTGGTATGTTGCAGACGCTGGTTAATCAGTCTGTAGCTGCGGCAAGTGCACTTGTGAGGCTTTGTGAACAAGTTGACGAATTCTGGTGCTATAAATCGTTGTTTGAGAAAATTAGCGGCAAAATGGATAGATGCGGGACATTGGAATTGGAACCACTGTTGGATCTTCCTGCTGTAAAAATCGTAAGTGAAACAGGTTCGACTCAATGCAAACATTTTTGAAATTCTTAGTTTCACGGTTTCCATTGTGATGTTGATTTTAAAAGACAAAAGCTTGAGAAGTTGACCTTTTTTTTCCTATTACGACATCTTGGATTTTTAAAACGTTTGCTTTGAGTCGAAACTTTCATTGGCTGTTCATAATGATGACATTTTTTTTGTTGGATGATACTAAGTTAATTTGTATTTACAATTCCACAGAACAGAGCAAAGCAATTTTATTCTGCTGGATTTAAGACGATTGAGGACATTGCCAAATGCAAACCTATGCAACTTGCTAAAAATATTGAGCATTTAAGTTTCAAAGCAGCAAAAGAAATAATTTCAGCTGCAAAGGTAATAAATTAAATAAAAATATTGAGATTGGTTGGAGGATTATTTATTATTTTATATTTCAGTTAATATTGATGAAGAAATTGGATAGTTTACAAGAAGAAACCGATGCTATTCTAAGCTGCTTCAAAAATGAAGATGATTCTGCACCGCAAGTGACTTAAATTAATTTTCTTTATTTATTTGTGTACCTTTTTTAAGTGATGAATAGTTCTCTAGTTAGTTTTTATATCGATATAAGAAAAGAATGTTAATTAAGCCAGTCTCCAGGACATACTATTTATAATTATGTTGCGTGTTCTTTTTTTTTGAGATCTTTATAAATCCTCTTATTGAGATGACCTGACTCTAAATAAATTTGAAAATCTTGGCAAATGTATGATGAAAAAGTACACACAAACATTTAAAATCTGCTTCAGTGATTCAGAGTTCAGAACATTTTTTAATTACGATGGAATATATGAAAGTAGTGAGTATACTATCCGGGGTGAGTTAAAATTCAGAAGATTCGATCGGTATCAAGAGCTGCAGAAGTAATATTAATAAGCAATTTCATGCGTATGGAAACATATACTAAATTTCAAATTGCCTATTAAAATTAATAGTATTCAATCGTCTTCATACACTCCTTGGATGTGCAGACCGTAATCCTTTGATGCAAACTCTATAAATCTAAAGAACACACTATAAAAAATGTGTACCGACAAATGCTGGATTCCATCGAAAACGACCTCAAAGACAAAAACTGGAAATTCCTATTCCCCGACCGACGGTACAGCACATAGTGACTATCTAATTAAGCTGAGTCTAATGTCTGAACGCAGATCAATTTTTTCCGCAAAAGCTCTAGGGCTCTACGAATTTATTTATTTATTTATTTATTTATTTATTTATTGAATTCATTAATATTACATTTATTCGTAGATTTATAGATTTACAATGCTTTAAGCAATTTGCAAAAAAAAAAAGAAGCTAAACTGAAGTATTGAAGAAATTTACTTTAAATGTTTTACTTTTAAAATCATCGTTTACGGAATATACCAAAAAGTAATACTTGTTGTAAACTGAAATCAATTGGTTGAGGGGACTGTTTTTACCATAGTTCGATCTGCTTGATCTAGGACGTATAGGAACTTGTCTTCTAATACTTGTACGGCTATAAATAAAGTTTAATTGTTCCAAAATTGATGGTGATATGACTGAACGATTGATTAATTTTATAGTAAAGTACAGCTGAATGTACTCTCTGTGTTTAGAAAGCGATGGAAGATTTATGAGCCTATGATTGTACGGTGGAAGTTCGAGCCTATTGGACCATGGGAGGAAACGGAGGCAGAAGCGCATGAATCTTCTTTGTACTCCTTCTATTCTGTTTATATGGACTGAATAAAAGGGAGCCCATATTAGGCAGCCATATTCCAATATTGGTCTTACAAATGATATATAAAGAAGTTTAAGAATATAAGGGTCGCGAAAATCATGTAAAAACCGTTTTATAAATCCGAGTGTCTTATTTGCTTTTTTAATAATATAGTCATAATGATTTGTAAAAGTTAATTTTGAGAAATAAGAATAATACCTAGGTCAGAGAAATCCTTAATGAATCCTTAAAATAAGCTTGCAACACGAAAGATCACTGGGTCGTATCCACAGACAGCCTCTCGGTCATCCATGCTATCATGAACCTAAAAAAGATAGCACACAAAACTAAAATTATGTGAGTTAATGCTGATAAAGCTGCTTATTTTGTTAGTAAATCACCAACGATTTTATTCAAACCCGTTTAGTGAGTCCGATCTCTAAGAACGAATCAGAAATCAATACCATTCAGAGGCAGAAATGATTGACCTATACTCATAACTACTCTGGTTTCAACAAAAACAGAACACAGAAAGAAACAATTACCAATTTTGTTCGCCTGTGTTTAGGTCACACTTCTCTGACGCATCAAAATCGTCCGATCTGCCTAATTGCAATAAAACAATGGACTTCACATACCTTCTAGCCCACATAAAAAGTCTTTTATCTAACACAATCAGAACATTTACGAACTACTTACAAATATACATAAATTCACAGAATATAGAAACTATCCAAACAATAATTTTAAAACTTATGTAACTTTAAATTGTAAACTTGCCCAATATTTTCAAATTTACATATATATCAGCAAGCCGAAAGCCTATGAAGCCTGTGTTCTCTAAAATCTGGTACTAACTTAGCAATTCTATGGTAGTTTTTATTTATTATTTATTTATTTATAAATATTGACAATAAATTAAAATCTATAGTTAACAATTTTTCTAAGAGCGCTAGTATCAATTTATATTCAGCTCTATAGTTTTTATAAATAAATAAGTGTCATAGTAAACGTGTCTTGGTTCACAAACCCAACCTTGGAACGTTACCCAATTGATCTGCGGGTTAAGATAGTTAAAACGATGCATTTCATGCATTTTGTGATTTTTTTGGTCAACACAATCGACGCACTTTCACCCCAGAGGATTTGTTAACAATTAAAACAAAATTGGGAATAATAATCCACAAATTCTTGTTGAGAACCTCATGCATCTACAAAGAACTTTATTGGGCCATACTTTTCGAAAGTTACCAAAAATCTAAAAATGGTGTTACCTGTCGCAGGATAAAAAACAACTTTGTATTGCTAGAAATTAAGAAAATGGAGCTGGACAATTTGTGGTTCTAGCGGATACAATGCCTCTTTTAAGCCCGAAGTTTAATGGCTGTGTTATCTAACTTCGTGGAGATGTCAATTGGGCGCCACGATCATGTAATTTGGGGGATATTTAAAAGAAACCCTACGTTAATAAGCAAACAACAATTCAAAATGTGGTACTTAAGCACATTAACGACATTGAAGTTTAATTATGCTTTAACTCATTATAAATATGAACCATAGAGGTTTGCCATCGAAACCGTATACTGAATTTAGCCACAAGTTTTATGCGTGTCAACCAATTTTAGAAACATTTTTCCCACTTCGCGCCAGAGATTTCTAAAACCTGATCTAAGCCTTTTATTTTTGATATTTTTAAACAAGAAGAAATCTTAAGATGTCACATTAAGGCAGTACAGTGGATGATCGATTAATTCATTGGGCAGGTTTAGACGACAGTTTTGCAGCATTCTCCTTTCCGATTATGGCAAAGAGCAGGTGACCATTTGTTTAAAAGTGAATATAATAAAATGTTTGTCCCGAAAATCTATAGTCAAAATTGTGAGATGCTTTTATTTTTGATTTTACTCTTTTTGTTAGCTACCGATTGAAGAAAATCGAGAATAAATAAACCCAAGTCCAAAAGCCCAAGAAAAGTTCCACTTAAACAACAATAAAAATACACTAGCTCCATCATATTGGTAGATTCTCATGGTATTGTGAAATTAATGGTATGGATGGATTAGCATATTTACGTTGACATTCTAAAGTGAACAATTCTGCCTTCCGCAGAAGAGAAAATGCCGATGAGATAATGAGTTTGGGGTCAGTGATTAGTGTGTTATAAACGGGCCTCTGCAACACTCTGACCTTAACCCAATAGGTGGTTGTAGCTTTAAGCAATCTCTTTTGGAGCGCTGAGAAGACTGTATGGCAAACATCACATTAGAGAGATAGTGGTGGATTCTATAAATCGATGACATAAAGCCAATATAATGTAGGTTTTTCTCATACTTACTAACTTAGGTATTCATGGAGGGTCTCAGACTGAGATATTGCGTTTGCGTCCATCGTTTGCAGTCCTTTGCAAGCTCCTTTCAGACGGGTAGACCAAGAGCTGGTAAAATTAGAGTTTTGTGTAATGTGCACATTGTCTTTCGAGAAATGAGTTTTAAACCCTTTTGAAGTAGCAGAGCGGTTCGATAGAGTTCTTCGTCGGATTTAAACTAAGGTCGCGTTCCTGGAATTTATACTTTTTCTGAGGTAGGTGAAAATGTGTTCTTTTAATCTAAATCTCTTCTTTGTTGGGTTAGAAATTAACTTTCGAACCGTTCAATTCAAGTAGTATTGGAAGGGTTCAAATCTGATATCCACAAAATAAACGCTGGTGTGCCCCAGGGCTCCGTTTTGTCTCCTTCCTCTCTTCCTTTTTATTTTATAAATAATCTTTTGTTTGAAACTTCTAATCCACTAAATTGTTTTGCTGATGACATTACCCTCAGCTTTTCATATTCGTTTTTACATTCTCATCCTTGTTCTTCGAATGTTAACTACCAACGGCAGCGTATGATAAGCTCATTAAATTCTGATCTTGACAGCATTGTCCAATATGGAATCAAGAACAGTGTAGAATTTAATGCTTCGAAAACTCAATGCTTTCTTCTGTCGCATAAAGCGTAAACCTACCCCAATGCCACTATCCATGGGTGGTACTTGCACAAAGGAGACTGAACAGCTTTCAGTTCTTGGTATAAGCATCACAAACCGCTTATTGTGGAGTGATCACATATTCGACATCGCCAAAAATGGTGCTAAGTGTTTAGGTTTTCTCCGACGATGCAAGAAATGTGTTACCCCTTCTGATCCGGCTATAATTTACAAAGCTTTTATTCGTTCAAAACTCGAGTATAATTCTCAAATTTGGGATGGTGCTCCAATAAAGTCTTGACTTGAGTCTTTTGGACAGAATTAAAAAGGGAGCTCTAAAAATGATACGTGATCGTTCTCTTACCGAGAAATTTTCTTTTCTTGAACACCTCCGCAAAGTCTCATGCCTGTCATTGTTTTATCGTTATTTTTATAAACAACATTTAAAACCCATGTGCATCGGTTTCTCCTATCTAATCCTATCCTCCTTTCCTAATTGCTCGCACTGTGTTTAATCATAACCCCTTTAGTGCGAGCACAATATAAAAAAACTCACTACCTTGAAATTACTGCTACCAACAGTGACGTTTTGTTATAGGCGTTGGATAGATGAGGCTTTATTTGTTAAAAACATATACTTTGTTTTGTCCTCATTCGCTCAAGACCAACGAGTTTTGTCTGTTCATTTATAAGTAAATAAATTATATGGCGCAGCAGTCATTTATGCATAGCTGTAAATGTTTCTAGAACAACTAGCTTGGATCGGTCGATGTCGTCCGCATAGCCAAACAATTGTGGAGAAATGTTAAAGATAGTGCCTTCTAGGTTAATACCTCTCTTGTGCACTATCTCTGCACATGTCTGGAATAGCTCGGATAAGTTGTGAGTTTACGCATTTGCAAGATGAACCGCGTATTTTGTAACGTCATGCATAGCTTACTTACTTACTTACTTAAGGTGGCGCTACAGTCCGGGGCGGACCTGGGCCTCAACCAACATGCGTCTCCAGCCAGCTCGGTCCCTAGCTAGCTGTCTCCAGTTTCGCACGCCAAGTTGATTGAGGTCCTCACCCACCTGAGTGCGCCACCTGAGTCGCGGTCTTCCTCTACTGCGCCGTCCCTCGGGATTGGATTCGAAGACCTTCCGGGCTGGAGCGTTGATGTCCATTCGCTCTACATGACCCAGCCATCTAAGCCGTTGGACTTTTATTCTGCTAACTAGGTCAGTGTCGCTGTACAGCCCGTACAGTTCGTCGTTATATCTTCTCCTCCATTCTCCATCTATACGTACGGGACCAAAAATCACCCGAAGAATTTTTCTCTCGAAGCATCCTAAGACGTTCTCATCTTTCTTTGACACGGTCCAGGTCGAGCGCCATAAATGAGAACCGGGATGATGAGCGTCTTATAGATGGTGATTTTAGATGCTCGAGAGAGGACTTTACTTCTCAATTGCCTTCTAAGTCCAAAGAAGCAGCGATTTGCAAGAGTTATTCTTCGTTTGATTTCAGCGCTGGTGTCGTTGCCTGTGTTTATAGCGGTGCCTAGGTAGACAAAGTCCTTAACTACCTCGAAGTTATAGCTGTCCATGGTGACGTTTTGTCCAAGACGTCGTTGTTCAATGTCCTTTTTTGATGACAGCATATACTTGGTCTTGCCCTCATTGACCACTAAACCCATCTTCTTCGCTTCCGTCGCAATGCTCAAAAACGCTCCACTGACATCACGCTTTGATCTTCCAATTATGTCAATATCATCTGCGTATCCGAGTAATTGGATAGACCTTTGGAAGATTGTGCCTCTAGTGTTGACGGTTGAGTTTTGCACAATTCTTTCCAGAACGATGTTGAAGAAGTCGCATGACAGTGCATAGCCTTGTCTAAAACCTTTTTTGACATCAAATGCATCGGTGAGATCTTTTCCGACCTTGATGGAGCAGCGTGCATTCTCCATCGTGATTCTGCACAAACGGATAAGTTTGACAGGGATGCCAAAACTAGACATTGCTCTGTAGAGCTCTTCCCTATGGATGCTGTCATACGTGGCTTTAAAATCGATAAAGAGATGGTGGGTATCGATTTGAAGCTCCTGGGTTTTTTCCAAGATCTGCCGTAGTGTGAATATTTGGTCGATAGTGGACTTTCCTGGTCTGAAGCCACACTGATAAGGACCTATCAGGTTGTTGACGAACGGCTTCAGACGTTCACATAGTACGGCAGAAAGGATCTTATATGCAATGTTAAGGAGACTCTCCCTCTGTAGTTGGCGCAATTTAAAGGGTCTCCTTTTTTATGTATCGGACAAACTATGCTGAGATTGCACTCATCGGGCATGCTTTCTTCCGACCATATTTTGCAGATGAGTTGGTGCATGCTCCCTTTCAAGTCATCGCCTACTGCTTTAAATAGTTCGGCAGCTATGCCGTCAGCTCCAGCAGCTTTGTTTGACTTCAGTTTAGATATAGCTATCTTCACTTCGTCTAGGTCGGGTAGGCGGAATTTTTGATCTGCGTCGCCTAAGTTGAGTGGTTCTATCTCCCTTACAGCGGGATTCGGTTCGTCATCGCCGTTATATAATTTGGAGAAGTGGTCTTTTCATATTCTCAACATAGACTGCGGTTCTACTACGATGTTCCCCTGATCGTCTTTACAGGCTTCGGTTCGTGGGTGGTACCCTTGGGAGTTTTTTTTTTACCTTTTGGTAAAATTTACGAACCTCATTCCTGTTGTAACATCCCTCTATCTCCTCGATCGCGTGCTTCTCGTGCTCTCTTTTTTTCCATCTAAGAAGCCGGTGTTCCTCTCTCCTCCTCTGCTCGTAGAGCTCGCGAGGAGCTCTGGTCCTTCTGTGCAGCGCCGTTTTGTATGCATCTTGCTTCGCTGCGTGCGCTTGCCGGTATTCGTCGTCCAACCAGGGGTTTCGCTGTTGTGGACGTGTGAAACCTAGCACTTCAGAGGCGGCATCTCTGATGGCTGCAAGGCAATGTTGCCACTGGTTTTCAATGCTTAATGCATGCAGCATAGGACTCCTTAAGAGGTTACTAGAGACTCGATCGGAAAAGGACATGGCAGTCTCTTGCGATTGTAGCCGTCTAACGTCGAAACTTCTCACAGTACTTCCTTGTTTTGGCTTGGACCGGGATATCCGTAGCCGTACCTTGGCTACAACGAGGTAGTGGTCCGAGTCAATGTTGGCCCCTCGGAATGTTCGGATATCCTGTATACTGGAGAAGTGTCGTGCGTCGATCGCAATGTGGTCAATCTGGTTGACGGTTGATTGATCAGGGGATTTCCATGTCCCCTTGTGGATATTGAGATGTGTGAACTGCGTACTAGCTACCAGAACGTCTCGACCCGCAGCGAAATCGATCAGCCTGAATCCGTTGTCGGAGGTGGTGTCGTGCAGGCTGTATCTCCCGATTGTGCCACCAAAGATGTCTTCTCTTCCTAGCTTGGCATTAAAATCTCCTAAGACAATTTTAATGTCATAGCCAGGGCACTGCTCATATGTCTTGTCCAAGAGCTCGAAGAATATGTCTTTGGTGTCTTCATCTTTCTCCTCTGTTGGGGCATGCGCGCATATTAGGCTTATGTTGGCGAATTTAGCCTTGATGCGGATTGTCGTGATGCGCTCGCTCACACTGTTGAAACTCAAGACTTTTTGCCTGAGTCTAGTTCCAACAACAAATCCACACCCAAATAGACGCTGCCTTTGTTCTCGGTAGCAGTCGCCGTAGTATATATCGCAGTCTTTTAGTCTTTTTGCGGCATAGCTGGATAAGTTTTTTCGGGATCCCGAGTTCAGACATCGCCAAAAGAAGCGGCTCCGATTAAGAGATTGTGGGTCTCGATTTGAAATTCGTTGGTCTATTCCAGGGCTTGACTTAATGTAAATAATTGGTCTTCTTAGTAGGTTATGCATATTGAGCTATTTGATCAGTCATCGGGCATACTTTCCTCTTCCCACATTTGGTTGATGAGCTGATTGCACTCTACCACGACATCACATCCATATTTGGAGAGCTCCGCAGGTAGACCATCCGAGGCGTCTGATTTGTTGTTTTTAAGCGTTAAATCCATTGATTTTTCCCTAAAAATACCCTTTTAAACGAATTTCTTGTTATTTGAACCCAAATTTCGGTACTTTTTAAAACTTTAAGGAAAACCATTCATTGCTTTGTTTTATAAAATCGGTTTTTGATTTTGTTTTACTTTTGTGTTAGAAAAAATCAATTCTAAATGTTTAAAACCCTTGTATAACATTTTAAGTTTTTAAGATTTTCCTCAATTTACTGCGTTATATTCTTATACGAAATATTTAAAAACTTCGTTTTCCCAACATTTTGAAAAAATGTTCATCTTCTTTATGCTGGAGTAAGACTATTGTGGACTCTCTTTCTGAAAACGTTCCAGAGCAAGAGTGTACCAATATTTTGTTTGTATGATAAAACTTTTATTCTTATATAATGCGACATAATATTTTATGTATATTTATCTATTGCAAACCATATCATATAATAATTTAATAATAATGATAAATAATTACTCTGTTTTGTTAAAGAGTGGACTGACTGCTCTCAGGAAATTAACTTCGAATTCTTTTTCCGAAAAGCGTTCAACTGATGATCTAAAAAAAAACAAAAAACGAAAAAAATCAATACACAAAACACTTAGAATATAATTTGTTGTTTTTTAAAACAAACCTCGCTGCATTACGTATTGCTTGATTTTCCTCTTTGGTATTATGAAGTATATTATAAAAGCAAGTGGCATATTCAATTGCGTCGACAGCCAGAAATCCGTTTTGGCTGCCTTCAGAAGTCTCGATTATATCTAAAAGCGGTCCGCCTGATCGATTAGCCACCATAATCAGCCCAGCTGCCATACACTCGACAATGCTTATCCCGAAATGCTCATTCCACATGGTGTGCAAACCAATTTTGGCAGATTGATAGGTTTTCACGAGTTCCTTATAAGACACATTAACTTTGAATTCTACATTATTTTCTAGTGATAAATGCTTGGATAGATCTTGCATGTTCTTCAATCTCACATAGTCCTCTTCGTGACGACACGAACCGGCTATGATTAGTTTAACCTTGCTCCATAGTTCTTCTTCTTTGTTGAGAAGTGTTCGTAGTTCGTAGAGGGCTTGAAGTTGAAGGGGATGATCTTTTTCTGGACGAAATTGTCCCACCGAGAGAATGACAATTTGTTCGTCGTCATTCCCGGTGAATGGCAACGATTTGAGATGACTAACCTCGCAGGGAGGATAGACGCGATGTGTTTTGAATGGAGCATTCCACATGTCTAATATGTGATTCTCTGTCCAGGACGAATTGACCATAATTGTGAGAGCTCGACAGCCAACCCAGGAATAGAGCTGCAGTGGAGTTTATGTCAGTAAAAGGATTTTATAGAGACTCTTTATAGACCTTACCCTGGCAAATATTTTATAATACATTAACTTTCCCCAAGTGAGGAATGGATTCTTAACAACGTAGGCTTGATTATTGTGCGCGTATTCCCTGCACCGGACTCGGCGCAGCATGTCAGTGCTGATTGTGGGATAATGCACATAGCAACCGACCTTGCACTGTCCGAGGAACCGAAACAGGGGCAAAGTGAAGGCATAGCCCATGGTATCGATGTACACATCTGGAGGGAACTTGGCCAGGCCTTCGAGGCCCAAAATAAGCGAACCAATGCTCTGGCCGAGGAGCGTAAAGTAGGGATACATCTTGGCCTCTACCCAATGGCGTTTCTTGAGATAGACGAAGCTTATGTTGTCCTGGTCCACTGACACGTTAAAAATTCCTTCGGCCTTGTTTAGGATCGTATTCGGCGATGCATCAATGTCGCCGGTGTAGATAATTATCTTAACATTGTCATATTTAGCCTTTGATTTGAGAAAAACGCAGAAAGAAAAAGGAAATCATTATGCCCACTTCTTCGTTTTCTTCTTAAATAACTTTATAGAAAAAACAAAAACAGAAGAAAAACAAACCTGAAGTGCTCTGACAGCACACCAAAGCACACGTTCGCCTCCACCGCCGGCATTGCAGTAGGGGTGAAAGATGCCGACGTTAACGTCGTTCTTGCCTTTGTGGATTTTTGCTTTTCTTATCAAGATCCACCGGCGTAGAGCGAAGATTGCGATGAAGAAGATTGTTATTGCCAGCAAGACTAGTGTAAGAAATAAGTACAGTCTGGAGGATGGTGGTAATGGGAAAAAGAAAAGAGAAAAATACGTTTTTTTGGTTTTTAGAAAATCAATGTTTTGGGTTTTCTGCTGTGGCTGCTTCTGGTGATGATTTTTGTTATGCTTCATACTCACAAAATTATAAGAGCTCTCATTGTGATTGTTGATAGAGATTTAAAGAATTGACATAAATTATTTGTTTATTTAATTAATATGCAGATAAACATTTTGTAGGTAAAATTTTAAGTTAAATGGAAAATTGGAAAATAATCAACATGGAAAAACAAGTTTTTGTGGCCATTAGTAGCCGAACGAGAAATAGGAATTTATTGACGTTGACGTTGTGTTTAGTTGGATGACAGTTTGCCAGCAATATTGCCAGTAGTTAACTTTGGAGTTAATAATATATTGTTACGTAATGTTACGTTAAGGTTGAATTTGTTTTGCATAACGTTGGAATTGCACAAGCTTTGCACGTAATAAGATTTTTAATTTTGATATTAATAAAGGAGTATTTTTTAAGATAAATCATTGTAAATTAATTGCTCACGAGCTCTATGATCATAAGAGGAGAGAGGAACACCGTTTTTTCAGAAGGAAACAGAGAGAGAGCGCGAGAAGCGTGCGGTCGAAGATGTCGAGAGGTTCAAAAGAAGAAATGAAGTTTGAAAGCTTAATGAGCAGGTGAAATGAAATTCAAATGTACATAAACCTCAAAACGAACACTGCAATTACGAAAGTGGAAACATCATAGTGAAATCGAAGAACCACTTCTGCAGACTGTATAACGACGACGACGAACCGAATTCCGCTGAGGCAGCATCTAGAGGCACAGTCGCATATGACAGTATCTACAGGGACGAGCTGTATCTCGTCTGTTTGTGCAGGATGACACTGCTCCATAAAGGTTGAAAACAACTTAACAGAGCCTTGACGTCAAAAAAGGCTTTAGACAAGGTGATGCGCTGTCATGCGATTTCCTTAACATCTTCCTTGAAATAATAGTGCAGAGCTCCCACGCCAACACTAGAGGCACTATCAATCAAAAGCCTGTCCATTTTCTGATAACATTGACATAATCGGAAGAACTCAGCGTGATGTCAATTGAGCTTTTGTGAGTATTGAGAAAGAGGCGGCAAAATGTGTTTAGAGGTTAATGAGGCAAAGCAAAGTACATGCTTTCATCAAGAAAGAACCAACTAACGCCACGTCTCGGTCAAAACGTCCCTATCTACCAGATGTTACTTTGAGGTAGTTAGGCTCCGCTATCAACACATCATCATCGCGGTCCTGCTATACGGTGCAGAAGCGTAGACTATGACAAAAGTGGATGAAATCACCTTGTTCTGTTTCGAGAGAAAAGTTCTTTGCGTGATCTGCGGTCTTGTATGCATAGAAGGAGAGTGGATGAGAAGATGGAACGATGAGCTGTACGGCTGTACAGCGACATAGACAGAAATTAATGCTACGGCCCATGAATGTCTTCGAATCCACGCCCACAGTACAGCACAATAGATCTAGGAAGATCTTGGATCAGGTGGCCCGCACAAGTGGAAAGTGTTCTCACTCAACTTGGAGTGCGCAACTGGAGACATTTAGCTAGCGACCGAGCTAGGTGGAGAAGTTTGTTGGGTGGGGCCCTAGTTAACACAGGACTGTAGCGCCACCTTCAATAAGTATGTAAGTCTCAAAACGGCCAACTCTTTAGCAAAATTCTATAGCTACGTTCAATTGAGTTAGAGAACAACTGTTTTTATTTCTGAAAGGGTTGTTAGAAACGAGTTGTACATTGTCAGTCTTAGTTAAAAACGCTGTATAGAGCCTACAAAAAGTTATGGAATCTCTATAATGCCTCTAAACGCAAAAATGCTATTTATAAAACTTATATTTACAAGGATGCATAGTCCCATAATAAGCTAAACGCGTTTTGAGGTTGAATAGAGCCTACATAAGGAAATTATTGTTATTATTATTCCATAAATGTCATTTTGATTTCTCTCCTCTCTTTTTGAAATTAAATTAAAACAATAATGCCTCTCCAGTTTAGCTCGTGAGCTGAAGAAACGAAGAATTTAAAAAAAATATAGATTTTCGAAAGAGAATATCATACAAATAATTGGAATTATTTTGTTATATTTTAGTTGTTATGACAACAAGCTGATTTTATAGACATTTTAGTACTTTTTTTGATATAAGATATAACTAAAATTTATAGCAGAATTTTTTATAAATAGGAATTTTCGCAACGTTACATAGAGCCTACATAAATCCTTATTCACTGTATAACTATTCATCTGTTTAGCGAATTCTATTAAATCAGAAAAAAAAGAACACAAAAAAAAAAAGAAACAGATTCCAGTTCCGACGAGAAAGAGAATTTGGCGATGCTCATGAGACCACTTAGAGGAAAGTTCCCACAGGAATAATTAAATTTTTTACACAACGTTCTTTTGTCTCAAGTTAACTTCAAGTTTTAGATGAAGTTTATAAAAAAAACTTGAACTAAATTTTAACTCCAGCTACGTACTACCTTTAAAACGTCAAAATTAGTGGCTTCAAAAGATTCGATTGTAAAAACTTAAAGTTATCAAGAAACAAAATAAATGTCAATAAATGCCATACCTTAAACTGGCCATACACGATAGAGCCAAAGATCCAAATGGACTCGAGCCGATCCACAATAAACCATGTGTGGGAAAGTTGAAAAACAAATTGATAGAAAGAGCCAAACCTAATAATTTCAGTTTCTTTAAAACAATATGAAATTTCTACTCCAACACAAAAGTAAGTTAAGACTTAATAAGCAATAATAAGCAATAAATTCGATAAACCTTCTGCTTTGCAACTGGTGTTTTCTGACTTTAGCAGGTGAGTTCTCAGGAGTGAGAAAAGCATCTGCAAGGCGTATTGTCAACATCGTTTCACAGGCGATTGCTGAATTACGCCCTAAGTTCATACAATTCTCGGATTAGATGGACTACAAACAGAATTTTATGAAAAAAGATTTATAGGTGCTATCGACTAAGAAAAATATGAAACTTCTTTTAGTGGTAGGGGTCAGCCAACAGAAGTTTCAATTTTCGCATATACCTCAAATGTGCATCAATCGTTTTTTATTTTAACTAAAAGATCTAGTAGTGACCAGCTAAGTTTCGTTTGTGCATTTTCTATCCAAACGGGAAACAAATTACTTCCATAGGGAAAACCCAGGTAGCGATTGTTGAGAGACTGGTTCCTCTAGGGCTAGGCAGAATTCTTCAATACCATCATAGCTTATGTCAATAATATTTGAAATAACCATTGAGTTTGAATTTTTATTAGTAAAAAAAATACACACACATCCATAGCTTGGTTTTTAGTGGAAAGAGCCAATGATGCAGTTATTGAAAATTTAATTCTTCAAAATTTAATGATTTTAATATATAAATAAAATACATTTTCTAAGCTTACCAGTTTTGTCTTGGATATTGTGACTATCATAACAGCTCGACGGAATCCCCTCTACCGATAGTTAAATCATTGATTTCACCTTTTCCTCAGCAGGTGATATTATAGGGTCAGACTTGGATCACCTCCGATGCGATAAGTTTCGGCACGAATAAAATAAAATTTCTTTCGAGTGTCCTTTCTGATGCCCTCATATTTAGTTTGTAGCATTTTAACACTTCTATAGGATAAGCCACTTTTGCTGATTAAAGCTGTTCCCAGCACTTTTGTTTTTTATTCCATGTAACTTATTCACTCTTTTTATTTTCTAGGGTATTTTTCCTCTCTTCGATAAGGCCCGAAAATCCATTTCATTCTACGAAAAATTTAAACTCCGTTCTCTTTGGTTTGCCATTTTTATTTTATATTTTTTTCTTAGTTTCCAGTTGACAAAAGCTTTCCAATTGGAATGTTGGAATAAATAATAAGTAGTTACCCATAAATTTTCATAAATTATCAGAAGGATGAATGCGAAACGCACAATTCGCTAACAGGAGGATTTAACTGATAAGTAATTTAAGGGTTGGGTAACTAATCAGAACTTTATTTTTACATTATGAAACAGACCCTAAAGGGTTTCAAGTTGAGTGAACTTTTTCTGCAGCAACCTTTCAACAGCTACAAATAAACAAATATTCCTGGTTTAACGTAACGATATGTAACGTTAATCGAACTGCAATTTAAAAACTTATTTGGCAACCATTGTACAATTTTCGCTCATCCTCTCACTTACCCTTGCAGCTGATTCTGTCACACAACTGTCAAAAAATAATGACAGCTTTTATCGCAGATTGTCCACTGTCTGCGAAAATCAAAATACAAAATTTAATTTTGATAATTTATTGAGATCTGTCTTTATTGTCTGGTGCTGCTATACTGCATTTCTTTTCTTCTTTTCTTTTGTTGTTTTTCCATAATAATTGTAATGCGACACAATCTTAATTAAGTATCAAGCAAATTAAAACAAAAAAATAATCACCGTCAATAATCAAAATGGATTTCGTACGCCCCATCCTAAATTGTTTGTCGAAATTCTGCAGTTGTATCAACTGTGCCGAAGATCTTGGCACACAGGTAAGCCATTTGAATTGAATTGAATCATGCTTTGTTCACGAGATGAATATGACAAAAATGCTAATCTTAAATTTAGGGTTTAGAACCAAACGAACGCACACATCTGCTTGTTGACCCAGTCAATAATAGTCCTGCTTTGCGTCGAACAAATTCCGACAATCTCAGCAATGAATATTCACAGTCTTTGCCAAAAAAGGACGAGCAGAATGCTCTTAGTCGACTTGTCCAAAATACAGAAGTGTAAATATTTTAATTCTCTTCAAAAATCTTTAACTTGAAATCACTTACATACATATGTATATTGAATTTTTGATTGTGATTTTGTATAGAAATATGATTGATGTTGGTGCCATGGATTCCCATAACATAGAACATCAGGAGTACAACGATCGAATAAAATTGTATAATCAGCGCCTCATGCAGCAGTGGAATACAGTCCAGCATCCGGGAATAGTGCCAATGGGTAGCGCTCATCATAATTCACCTGTCCACAGCTGTTTCTCATCTCAATAATTCTCTTCATCTTAATTTTCAGGTTTTCTTAAGGATATACCCAATCCGGAATACTATTTGACTTCTGTTCCAATATCTGCCGTAGATCTTGCTCAAGTACTAAATACCTACTCAAAATACAAAATCCATTGAGCTATTGATTTATTTTATATTTTGTTTGCTTTTTTTTTTTATACAGATTAAGTCAGCTGTTAGTAAAGCAAAAGTTGCTGTGGATGAAATCAGAGTCGAACATAATGAAGATATCGTGGTGCCTTTTCGTATTCCCTAGACTTTAAATGAACAAAGAGCTTTCCTTTTGAACTTGTTCATAGCGACATCATTTGAATTGGCTTGAATTCATAATGGAAACATCAACAACTCTCACAAAAACGACACACAACACGACACTTGACACACACAGCTTCCAACTTATAAAAATATATGTTTCCCCTATTTCTTTTCTTTACACAAAATATTCTACCAACTTATAAACACGTTAATTTTTTGGTTTAAATTCTAAGCAAGTGCATTTTCTTAAGCGCTATTATTCTTATTATACTAAACTGGTAATTTTTTAGAAATAACCTGGAAAGTTAATTAAAATAGAACGTAACTATTTTAAGTCATTATACAGCTACTTCTTGCTTATAACAAAACAAAAACAACCACAACAACAATAATAATAATCATGGTATAATTATAAATAGTAACAACTTACTCTCTTTCTTGGAAGCCTATAAACTTGTATATTGGTTCCAACTATCCCTATCCCTATTGTTAATCTTTATAATTTACAGTCAAACCTAACATTTATTGATTAGTAATCAAAAAACCTATGTGAAAAGTAATAAAATCCTTTATTAATAAACAATTTGTAATATTCATTTGTTTTTGGTTTTAGTTGAGTTCTGAAAGCTGATATTTTATTGTTTGGTTTTGGTCTTCTTGTTTTGTCTAGCTAAGAACTCTTCTCGGATTTTCATCATTTTAGCACGGTTCTTGGTCATCTTATTCGATTTTCTGTACCATTTTGTGAATTTTTCCCAAACCTTTAAAAAAGCTCAAACAGTTTTGAATTTTTCTTTTTAAAATGAAAAATTTGTATACCTTTGATTCCAAAGGAAATTCTGGGCTTTCTTTATCCAAAAACTTGTCTAAGAACTCCGTTTCCTGCAGTGGATGTCTTACTAAGTCCATTCTGCGTCTTAAGTTCAATGTTTCTTCAATATTATTCACAATGTCTCCAGAAACATAATTTCGTGTTACTAAAGCCAGAGTTGAGAAATCCAACTCTCTTGATGAAATACCACGAAATTGTAGAGTGCAATTTCTCCGTAACATGAAATTTGTTGCATATTCGGTTTTTGGAATTAGGAGGATTTTTTGAAATAATTTCTTCATTTTGCCATTTGCTGTCCAAGGCGCATCTGTTGTAGCGAGAAGTAAAACTTTATCTTCTTTTTTTATGGACTTTAAAACAGTTTTCTTTAGGTGTGATTGTAAAAGTTTCGGAGCTAATTCGATATATTCGGGGGGAATTTTCTTCCAAAATACTCGATGTACGTCACGGAGGAGGATTATTGTGGGTTGTAGGATTTTGGCCATTTTAAGTATAATGTGGAGGAAGTATTTTAAATTCGATTGATATTGAACAGTGTTTTCGGGACTGATGTCGAGGACAACGGCATCTAGTGGGAATTTTAGTTTTTAAGAAGTGCTAGTTGAAGGGATATCGTGAATAAAATGTCCCGCGAAATATCCCCAATAAGTTTATAAGTGATTTGGCTTTTATTTTAATAGATGGAAAAAAAGAAGGAAAATATTCCAAGGGAAATTTTATTCTAGACAGTTTCGATTAAATTGTATTTTCCACTACGGATAAAAAAATACTCCTCAAGTCCTTTTATACCAATTTCCGTTGCTAAAATATCACACAAAAGCTGTTTTCCACTATTTGTGGGTCCAACAAGACAAATTGATTTCGGTTTCGTAATGTTTAAAGGACCCATTCCCAAGACATATTCCATCAAAACATCTTTTATCTCGCCTTGATATGAGGGAGTATCTCTGCGAAACCAAACTTATAAGTTCAAAAAGATACCACTATAGATAGATAGTAAGAATTTCTTACTTCATTTGTATGTTAAGAATATCATAGGCACAGTGATTGCGTTCGCCGATATAGGAATCAAATGTTTTTCTTGGATAAGTCTTAACAATACCGGCATCTTGTAGCTCATAGAAAATAGATTCTATGGAGCGATCGGCTGTTAAATCTGTTGGTTGTTTCTTCTTTTTGCCTTTCTTGTTTTTAGGTTTCTTCTTTTTTGGAGCTTTGTATTTCTTTTTGAGGTCTTTGGCCAAAGCTCGTTCTAAGAGTTCAAATTCGAGCCTTGGAATTTAAAATTTAATTTTTGAATATTTTGCATAATTTTGTATTGTGATGTATTCCAGATTTACACTCACCTCATAAGTTCATCGACAGTCAACTGAAGTTCTTGATGAATTTCAGCATAATAATCTGATGTTATCCAACTTTCTATGGGCTCATGATTTCTATTTAACTTTTCATCGATCTCTTGCCATTCTTTTTTATACTTTTCAATTGTGTTTTCTATTTGAGCTTTAAAAATAGAAAAGCGGGAATGTAAAGGATTTAAAAAAAATGTCTATTGGGGTTTTTCATGGGTAAAATAAATCAATTTATTTTTGATCTAGATCTGTCAAAACAGAAATTTCCCGTTTTTGCGTTCCATAGGGTGAAATAAATTGATTTATTCTTGATTTAAGATCAAATCTGCAGATCTGGATTATGCGGAAGATTTACCCCTCTGCAATTATACTAATACAATTTAAATTAAATGTTTAGCTGGAAATTTGATCATGTTCCATGCGCCATGGAAAAAATCAATGTTTTAAGGAAATCTAAATTTACCCAAGGAAACGCCCATATGAGAATGATATTTTATCAAAAATAAATCAATTTATTCTGTCCAATGGAAAGCAAAAAGAAGAAACAAAATGGGTGTTTCATCAAATCATTATTTTCAGCTGTTTAACGTTTAATTGTGATAAATAGGGATTTCCCATAACAGGTTTTATTTTTATAACAAGGAAAACCAAGGAAATCAGTCAAAAGGCCAATGTGTTAAGTATTTAAACCTATTCGAAACATTGCGATTGTTTTATTGCTTGTGTGCGACGAAGTTCGGTCTTATACAGCAATGGAGGTCTGGAAATACCATGGGAGGTCTTGCAATATCAAGGGAGGTCTAGAAAAATCAAGGGAGGTCTGAAAATATGAAGCGAGGTCTGGAAAAATTAAGGGAGGTCTGGAAATATCAAGGGAGGTCTGGAGATTTCAAGGGAGGTCTGGAGATTTCTAGGGAGGTCTGGAAAAATCAAGGGAGGTCTGGAAATACGAAGGGAGGTCTGGAGATTTCAAGGGAGGTCTGGAGATTTCTAGGGAGGTCTGGAGATTTCAAGGGTCTAGAAAAATCAAGGGAGGTCTGAAAATATCAAGGGAGGTCTGAAAATATCAAGGGAGGTCTGGAGATTTCAACGGAAGTCTAGAAAAATTAAGGGAGGTCTGGAAAAATCAAGGGAGGTCTAGAAAAACTAAGGGAGGTCTGGAAAAATCAAGGGAGGTCTGGAGATTTCAAGGGAGGTCTGGAAATATCAAGGCAGGTCTAGAAATATCAAGGCAGGTCTGGAAATATCAAGGGAGGTCTGGAAATATCAAGGCAGGTCTAGAAATATCAAGGCAGGTCTGGAAATATCAAGGGAGGTCTGGAGATTTCAACGGAGGTCTGGAGATTTCAAGGAAGGTCTGGAAATATCAAGGGAGGTCTGGAGATTTCAAGGGAGGTCTGGAGATTTCAAGGGAAGTCTAGAAAAATCAAGGGAGGTCTGGAAATATCAAGGGAGGTCTGGAGATTTCAAGGAAGGTCTGGAGATTTCAAGGGAGGTCTAGAAAAATCAAGGGAGGTCGGGAAATATGAAGAGAGGTCTGGAGATTTCAAGGGAGGTCTGGAGATTTCTTGGGAGGTCTGAAGATTTCAAGGGTCTAGAAAAATCAAGGGAGGTCTGGAAATATCAAGGGAGGTCTGGAGATTTCAAGGGAGGTCTGGAGATTTCAAGGGAAGTCTAGAAAAATTAAGGGAGGTCTGGAAATATCAAGGGAGGTCTTGAAAAATCAAGGGAGGTCTAGAAAAATTAAGGGAGGTCTGGAAATATCAAGGAAGGTCTGGAGATTTCAAGGGAGGTCTAGAAAAATCAAGGGAGGTCTGGAAATATCAAGGGAGGTCTAGACATTTCAAGGGAGGTCTAGAAAAATTAAGGGAGGTCTGGAAATATCAAGGGAGTTCTGGAGATTTCAAGGGAGGTCTAGAAAAATCAAGGGAGGTCTGGAAATATCAAGGCAGGTCTGGAAATATCAAGGGAGGTCTGGAGATTTCAAGGGAGGTCTAGAAAAATCAAGGGAGGTCTGGAAATATCAAGGGAGGTCTGGAGATTTCACGGGAGGTCTGGAAATATCAAGGCAGGTCTGGAAATATCAAGGGAGGTCTGGAGATTTCAAGGGAGGTCTGGAGATTTTAAGGGAGGTCTAGAAAAATCAAGGGAGGTCTGGAGATTTCAAGGGAGGTCTGGAGATTTCTAGGGAGGTCTGGAGATTTCAAGGGAGGTCTGGAGATTTCAAGGGAGGTCTAGAAAAATCAAGGGAGGTCTGGAAATATCAAGGGAGGTTTGGAGATTTCAAGGGACAAGGGAGGTCTTGAAAAATTAAAGGAGGTCTGGAAATATCAAGGGAGGTCTTGAAAAATCAAGGGAGGTCTAGAAAAATTAAGGGAGGTCTGGAAATATCAAGGGAGGTCTGGAGATTTCAAGGGAGGTCTAGAAAAATCAAGGGAGGTCTGGAAATATCAAGGGAGGTCTAGAGATTTCAAGGGAGGTCTAGAAAAATCAAGGGAGGTCTGGAAATATCAAGGGAGGTCTGGAAATATCAAGGGAGGTCTGGAGATTTCAAATGAGGTCTGGAGATTTCAAGGGAGGTCTAGAAAAATCAAGGGAGGTCTGGAGATTTCAAGGGAGGTCTGGAGATTTCAAGGGAGGTCTAGAAAAATCAAGGGAGGTCTGGAGATTTCAAGGGAGGTCTGGAGATTTCAAGGGAGGTCTAGAAAAATCAAGGGAGGTCTGGAGATTTCAAGGGTGGTCTGGAGATTTCAAGGGAAGTCTAGAAAAATCAAGGGAGGTCTGGAAATATCAAGGGAGGTCTGGAGATTTCAAGGAAGGTCTGGAGATTTCAAGGGAGGTCTAGAAAAATCAAGGGAGGTCGGGAAATATGAAGGGAGGTCTGGAGATTTCAAGGGAGGTCTGGAGATTTCTTGGGAGGTCTGGAGATTTCAAGGGTCTAGAAAAATCAAGGGAGGTCTGGAAATATCAAGGGAGGTCTGGAGATTTCAAGGGAGGTCTGGAGATTTCAAGGGAGGTCTGGAAATATCAAGGGAGGTCTGGAGATTTCAAGGAAGGTCTGGAGATTTCAAGGGAGGTCTAGAAAAATCAAGGGAGGTCGGGAAATATGAAGGGAGGTCTGGAGATTTCAAGGGAGGTCTGGAGATTTCTTGGGAGGTCTGGAAATATCAAGGGAGGTCTGGAGATTTCAAGGGAGGTCTGGAGATTTCAAGGGAAGTCTAGAAAAATTAAGGGAGGTCTGGAAATATCAAGGGAGGTCTTGAAAAATCAAGGGAGGTCTAGAAAAATTAAGGGAGGTCTGGAAATATCAAGGGAGGTCTGGAGATTTCAAGGGAGGTCTAGAAAAATCAAGGGAGGTCTGGAAATATCAAGGGAGGTCTGGAGATTTCAAATGAGGTCTGGAAATATCAAGGCAGGTCTGGAAATATCAGGGGAGGTCTGGAGATTTCAAGGGAGGTCTGGAAATATCAAGGGAGGTCTGGAGATTTCAAGGGAGGTCTAGAAAAATCAAGGGAGGTCTGGAGATTTCAAGGAAGGTCTGGAGATTTCAAGGGAGGTCTAGAAAAATCAAGGGAGGTCGGGAAATATGAAGGGAGGTCTGGAGATTTCAAGGGAGGTCTAGAAAAATCAAGGGAGGTCTGGAAATATCAAGGGAGGTCTAGAGATTTCAAGGGAGGTCTAGAAAAATCAAGGGAGGTCTGGAAATATCAAGGGAGGTCTGGAGATTTCAAATGAGGTCTTGAAATATCAAGGCAGGTCTGGAAATATCAGGGGAGGTCTGGAAATATCAAGGGAGGTCTGGAGATTTCAAGGGAGGTCTAGAAAAATCAAGGGAGGTCTGGAAATATCAAGGGAGGTCTGGAGATTTCAAGGAAGGTCTGGAGATTTCAAGGGAGGTCTAGAAAAATCAAGGGAGGTCGGGAAATATGAAGGGAGGTCTGGAGATTTCAAGGGAGGTCTGGAGATTTCTTGGGAGGTCTGGAGATTTCAAGGGTCTAGAAAAATCAAGGGAGGTCTGGAAATATCAAGGGAGGTCTGGAGATTTCAAGGGAGGTCTGGAGATTTCAAGGGAGGTCTGGAAATATCAAGGGAGGTCTGGAGATTTCAAGGAAGGTCTGGAGATTTCAAGGGAGGTCTAGAAAAATCAAGGGAGGTCGGGAAATATGAAGGGAGGTCTGGAGATTTCAAGGGAGGTCTGGAGATTTCTTGGGAGGTCTGGAAATATCAAGGGAGGTCTGGAGATTTCAAGGGAGGTCTGGAGATTTCAAGGGAAGTCTAGAAAAATTAAGGGAGGTCTGGAAATATCAAGGGAGGTCTTGAAAAATCAAGGGAGGTCTAGAAAAATTAAGGGAGGTCTAGAAAAATCAAGGGAGGTCTGGAAATATCAAGGGAGGTCTAGAGATTTCAAGGGAGGTCTAGAAAAATTAAGGGAGGTCTGGAAATATCAAGGGAGTTCTGGAGATTTCAAGGGAGGTCTAGAAAAATCAAGGGAGGTCTGGAAATATCAAGGCAGGTCTGGAAATATCAAGGGAGGTCTGGAGATTTCAAGGGAGGTCTAGAAAAATCAAGGGAGGTCTGGAAATATCAAGGGAGGTCTGGAGATTTCAAATGAGGTCTGGAAATATCAAGGCAGGTCTGGAAATATCAGGGGAGGTCTGGAGATTTCAAGGGAGGTCTGGAAATATCAAGGGAGGTCTAGAGATTTCAAGGGAGGTCTAGAAAAATCAAGGGAGGTCTGGAAATATCAAGGGAGGTCTGGAGATTTCAAATGAGGTCTTGAAATATCAAGGCAGGTCTGGAAATATCAGGGGAGGTCTGGAAATATCAAGGGAGGTCTGGAGATTTCAAGGGAGGTCTAGAAAAATCAAGGGAGGTCTGGAAATATCAAGGGAGGTCTGGAGATTTCAAGGAAGGTCTGGAGATTTCAAGGGAGGTCTAGAAAAATCAAGGGAGGTCGGGAAATATGAAGGGAGGTCTGGAGATTTCAAGGGAGGTCTGGAGATTTCTTGGGAGGTCTGGAGATTTCAAGGGTCTAGAAAAATCAAGGGAGGTCTGGAAATATCAAGGGAGGTCTGGAGATTTCAAGGGAGGTCTGGAGATTTCAAGGGAGGTCTGGAAATATCAAGGGAGGTCTGGAGATTTCAAGGAAGGTCTGGAGATTTCAAGGGAGGTCTAGAAAAATCAAGGGAGGTCGGGAAATATGAAGGGAGGTCTGGAGATTTCAAGGGAGGTCTGGAGATTTCTTGGGAGGTCTGGAAATATCAAGGGAGGTCTGGAGATTTCAAGGGAGGTCTGGAGATTTCAAGGGAAGTCTAGAAAAATTAAGGGAGGTCTGGAAATATCAAGGGAGGTCTTGAAAAATCAAGGGAGGTCTAGAAAAATTAAGGGAGGTCTAGAAAAATCAAGGGAGGTCTGGAAATATCAAGGGAGGTCTAGAGATTTCAAGGGAGGTCTAGAAAAATTAAGGGAGGTCTGGAAATATCAAGGGAGTTCTGGAGATTTCAAGGGAGGTCTAGAAAAATCAAGGGAGGTCTGGAAATATCAAGGCAGGTCTGGAAATATCAAGGGAGGTCTGGAGATTTCAAGGGAGGTCTAGAAAAATCAAGGGAGGTCTGGAAATATCAAGGGAGGTCTGGAGATTTCAAATGAGGTCTGGAAATATCAAGGCAGGTCTGGAAATATCAGGGGAGGTCTGGAGATTTCAAGGGAGGTCTGGAAATATCAAGGGAGGTCTGGAGATTTCAAGGGAGGTCTAGAAAAATCAAGGGAGGTCTGGAGATTTCAAGGGAGGTCTGGAGATTTCAAGGGAGGTCTAGAAAAATCAAGGGAGGTCTGGAAATATCAAGGGAGGTCTGGAGATTTCAAGGGAGGTCTAGAAAAATCAAGGGAGGTCTGGAAATATCAAGGGAGGTCTGGAGATTTCAAATGAGGTCTGGAAATATCAAGGCAGGTCTGGAAATATCAGGGGAGGTCTGGAGATTTCAAGGGAGGTATGGAAATATCAAGGGAGGTCTGGAGATTTCAAGGGAGGTCTAGAAAAATCAAGGGAGGTCTGGAGATTTCAAGGAAGGTCTGGAGATTTCAAGGGAGGTCTAGAAAAATCAAGGGAGGTCGGGAAATATGAAGGGAGGTCTGGAGATTTCAAGGGAGGTCTAGAAAAATCAAGGGAGGTCTGGAAATATCAAGGGAGGTCTAGAGATTTCAAGGGAGGTCTAGAAAAATCAAGGGAGGTCTGGAAATATCAAGGGAGGTCTGGAGATTTCAAATGAGGTCTTGAAATATCAAGGCAGGTCTGGAAATATCAGGGGAGGTCTGGAAATATCAAGGGAGGTCTGGAGATTTCAAGGGAGGTCTAGAAAAATCAAGGGAGGTCTGGAAATATCAAGGGAGGTCTGGAGATTTCAAATGAGGTCTGGAAATATCAAGGCAGGTCTGGAAATATCAGGGGAGGTCTGGAGATTTCAAGGGAGGTCTGGAAATATCAAGGGAGGTCTGGAGATTTCAAGGGAGGTCTAGAAAAATCAAGGGAGGTCTGGAGATTTCAAGGAAGGTCTGGAGATTTCAAGGGAGGTCTAGAAAAATCAAGGGAGGTCGGGAAATATGAAGGGAGGTCTGGAGATTTCAAGGGAGGTCTAGAAAAATCAAGGGAGGTCTGGAAATATCAAGGGAGGTCTAGAGATTTCAAGGGAGGTCTAGAAAAATTAAGGGAGGTCTGGAAATATCAAGGGAGTTCTGGAGATTTCAAGGGAGGTCTAGAAAAATCAAGGGAGGTCTGGAAATATCAAGGCAGGTCTGGAAATATCAAGGGAGGTCTGGAGATTTCAAGGGAGGTCTAGAAAAATCAAGGGAGGTCGGGAAATATGAAGGGAGGTCTGGAGATTTCAAGGGAGGTCTAGAAAAATCAAGGGAGGTCTGGAAATATCAAGGGAGGTCTAGAGATTTCAAGGGAGGTCTAGAAAAATTAAGGGAGGTCTGGAAATATCAAGGGAGTTCTGGAGATTTCAAGGGAGGTCTAGAAAAATCAAGGGAGGTCTGGAAATATCAAGGCAGGTCTGGAAATATCAAGGGAGGTCTGGAGATTTCAAGGGAGGTCTAGAAAAATCAAGGGAGGTCTCGAAATATCAAGGGAGGTCTGGAGATTTCAAATGAGGTCTGGAAATATCAAGGCAGGTCTGGAAATATCAGGGGAGGTCTGGAGATTTCAAGGGAGGTCTAGAAAAATCAAGGGAGGTCTGGAGATTTCAAGGGAGGTCTGGAGATTTCTAGGGAGGTCTGGAGATTTCAAGGGAGGTCTGGAGATTTCAAGGGAGGTCTAGAAAAATCAAGGGAGGTCTGGAAATATCAAGGGAGGTCTGGAGATTTCAAGGGACAAGGGAGGCCTTGAAAAATTAAGGGAGGTCTGGAAATATTTCAAGTGACAAGAGAGGTCTTAAAAAATTAAGGGAAGTCTGGAAATATCAAGGGAGGTCTTGAAAAATTGAGGGAGGTCTGGAGATTTCAAGGGTCAAGGGAGGTCTTGAAAAATTAAGGGAGGTCTGGAAATATCAAGGGAGGTCTGGAGATTTCAAGGGAGGTCTGGAAAAAAATGAAAATAACGTTGGCTTAAATAAACATTATTTTGTCAAATCGTGTGATAGTCAACGTTTTTAGTATTGACGCTGTGAAATTTGACGGTGCGTTGACACAGAAAGTTTAAATTTTCTTATGACGTCAGAGAGTCAACGCGTTGGCCCTTTAAGTTGACCATTTAATTTTAGCTTAAGTCATGGCTTAACTGCAATGACGAAACGACTTAAGTCCTTACAATTCTGCTTAATAAATACCAACCTACCCTCATTAATACTTACTTTTCTACATACCCACCCACTACCCACTTTACAATAAGAAATACAAATTTAAAAAAATATCTGCATAGAATGCATTAGCTATGGAAAAATTCAAAATATGGCAACGAAGCATTGTATCAAATCTTAAATTTGAAAACGTTGCTTTTAAATTTTCAGATTTGACAAAAATAGAAAATCCAAAATCAAATGAATACAATTTTCTGAAAACAAATCTAAAACAGATACAATAAAATGTATGTGAAATCCCTTATGTTGTCTGAACCTGGCCAATTGCAGTCAAACAAAATTATAAATGGCTTAGATTTGACTTGTAAAATGCCAAAAGACGATATTTTCATAAGCGACAGAATACCGTTCAATTCAAAATTATTATCCTCTTACTGGAAAACCTTTATAAATTTTTAAATTATTTGTTTAAAATCAAAATAGAGGGTTTAAATTTTATTTGACAAATTCACACCTGCAAATTATTGTAACTGTCAGTTTGACTGATCTGGTTTGTAAAATAATTGATTGCGTTAAAAAGTTTAGGTAGTAAATAGTTCTTCTTTATGGAAGTAAAAGTTTGTTAGTTATTAGAATCATTCTTTTTGCATGTAACGCATCAAATAAAAACCTAAATTTAATAGAAATTTGACAGAAATAACAACACCAGGTCTCCAAAAAATCAAGAATACAAAACCCATGAAACGCCAAAGAAGACATTTTTTTTGACAGATTTTCATTTTTTACTTCAGGTTTCGATTATAAACATGATTTTTTTTTGCGACAATGGCATTAGTTTTCATTGGCTCCTGTCAATGTGTATCACCAAAAATTGGCGGTTGTCAATTATTCTGATGCAAAATGGGGTTAAATTAAAAAAAGTTTGATTTGTCAAAAACAATCCAACTTTTTTATTTTTTATCGTGGTCCATGGAACACGATTTCCGACATTTTAACGAGTGCGATAGAGCTGTCAAATTCAAAGCTATAAATTCTTTAAGAATAAGTGCATAGAGGGTAAGTCTGCCGAACAATCTAGATCCTCAGATTGTATCTTAAATCAAAAAATAATACATTTATTTTGCACCATGGAATGGAAAACAAGGGACATTTGTGTTTTGACAGATCTAGATCAAAAATAAATTGATTTATTTTACACATGGAAAATCCATTATACACTTTCTTTACAATTAAATAATCAATTTATTTAATAACTTACCAATACTTTTGCTTCTTTGCATCTCATCTTTCATATCGCAAATTCCCGCAGCCTTTAATTTTGCCCTTCTCTTTGCAATAGCTTGTTTCTCTTTCTTTAGCTTTTCCTTCTGTTTTTTCTTTAATTCCTTTTCCTTAGCTTTAAGCTTAAGTTTTTGTTCTTTTGTCAATTTTTTCTGTTTAAGTTTATCATGATACTTAAAAACATTCATAGTTTCTTCTCTGACTAACAACAAAGTTCCACCTTTAACTTCTTCAGGATATGGATGAAAACAACCTAATTTATCGTAACTATACAATTAACACGATAAATTAAAAGTGAATTTACTAAAACGCCCGAATTGAAAATATCTTACAATTCCCTAAACCAAGCTCGAATATTATCAGAAATATCTTCCATAATCCATGTTCCTCTAACTCGAAGAATTCGTGATCTTTCATCTTCGCAGAATTTGATAAATTCATTATCATATCTTTCTTTTAGAAGTCTGTGTTTTGCCGCTTCTGTGACTCGTTCTTTGTAGGATTGGATTTTCACAGATTTAGGTTTGAAGTCCTGGGTCATTCCGTAAATTAGGGATTTTTTATCCAATAACGCTCGATATCGCTTACGATCTCTATGGCCTCTCCAAAATGTTTGAATTCTTGTGGCCGATAAGTTTTGAACTTTAACCACAAATTCTTCTAAATTTATTGCCAATTGATCTTCTGTTGGAAGTTTTTTTGAGAGTAAAAATAATAGTTAATTAAAAAAGCAATAACCGTTCTACCATTTACATAATCTGACAATTCGCACGATAACGCTTCTTCCATCTCGGATTCAGCTTCTTGTTCCCCAACTGAAGAAAGTGAAGATTCGTCATCTTCTTCAGTTGAACTATCATCTCCGAAGAATCGTTTAGGAACGTAGTAATTGAATTCCTTTATATCCTTTTTCTTGGTATAATAATTGGCATCAAAGCGTGTTCTTCTAACTGGCACAAGCATAGTTTGCGTAGATTTATGCGTGAAATCATATTTGATCAGATCGTCTTCACGCATTTTTGGCTTGTAAACTTTTGGATTAGTACGAATGTTGGTTAGGTAAATTCTTGCAGGTCTAGCTCGTTCATGAGATTGAATTAATCTAACAGCTTCCATTAGTTTTTTCTTAACCGGGTCAATGGGTTCTTCAATTTTTCTTCGCATTCTGATATTAGTTTTCTCACTTCGTTTTAGGTCCTTTGAATCTTCTTGATGGCTTCTAACGTTCGTAGACACAGTTTCAACTTTTCGTTGCTCTCTTTTTGTCATATTTGTCATTTTATCCTCTTGCTTCGAAAATTCTTCATTATTTTCGATTTCTTCTAGATTTTTCCGAGGACCATAAATCATCTCTTGGACACTTGTTGGACGCCAATATGGAAAGTATTTTGGTGTCCATATTGTTATATCATCAGGAGTCAGTCGTTTTTCAATAAGTGTCTTATCGACATAGATGAATTCGGAAAGTTCAATATTTTTCAATTCGTTTTTAAGCTCCAATAGTCTTTGTGATGACGCCTCTACCAGCTGTTGGATAATATCACGTTTTTGAACTTGAAACGTATGATGGTATATATAACCAAGCTTATTGACAAGTTGAGCATAACGAACATAAAGCTCTGCAAATAAATAATGAGTAACGGATTTGTTTTCAATTGGTTTGAGTCTTTTGAAAACTTCTTGACGCTTTAAAATATCCTCGAGATCGTTTTGTGTCGCCACCCAGAATTTGTAATTGTAGTCAAAAGACATTTTCAATCAATCAAAAGTCTGGCTACAAGACTTAATGACAGAAAACAGGTGTTTTCAGTTTTTCTAAGTTCAAATTTTTGAGAAGTAGCTTTTATGGGGCCAGTTGTAGCTATCATTGGTTTTGTTATTGGAAATTTTGTTTCAAAACTTAAAAGCGATTAAGAGAGTCAAATTTGTAATGTTTGGTATTAAAACTAAGTTTATGAGTTGTAGAATTTTTTTTTAACCCAGAACTTTTCTTTACGTTTATATTTAATTTATGAATGTTTAAATCTTTTTCAATGAACAGCTGGTTTTAAATTTAACAATTTAGCACAAAATCCATCCACTGAAAGTGTTCCATTTTATTTGTGTTCCCACCTGTCAGTTTTTACATACTTTAAATGCTTGATTCGAATCAGGATATTTGTGTCCAATGACAGAAATGTTCAATAAAAGCTATATAGAACCTGTCAACCTGTCAAAAAATGATGAAAACTAATAATAACTATAACTGGCTCTTATTATTCATTTTGATTTTTTTCGAAACGACATATTTTGACGTTTTATCTCGTTTTTTTTAAACATTTTTAGAGATTTAAAAGTTTCTGTCTTATGTCTCATGTTTCGCTTTTGTCTACAAGCTGGAACGATATGAAATGAGGGGATTTATTTTGACTCTGAACCATTTAACCGTTCCCAACCATTTTTCAAAAAAATTAAAAATATGTTCTGCCTCAGCTCAATTAAAAAATAAGGAAGGCAAGAAGTGAGAGAGATACAATAATGAGATGTCAAAATGTGCAGCTTCAAAAGAGTGAAAAATGTCAAAGATATCTTTAGGTCTGTTCCCTTACTCTGAATTTCTGTGATTTGATGTTTTTTGTGTCAAATTTTGTGATCTATGTAAAAAATCAAGTAAACAGAACTTGGAACACAAAATTAAAGAAATTCCATGTAAGGAAACTTATCTTTTGTTGTTCATATTGACAGAACAAGAGCATAAAATAGAAATAGAATTTACTATTTATTCTCGCTGAGCAAGTGCGATAGGAATATTTTAGAAATCAAATCATAAAAATTCTCTTCTAAGATTTTTAACAGCAAAAAGAGAAATGTGTGTGAAAACTTTCGTTTATATTTCTGAGAATATAGAAATGTCTGAAAATTGGAATATAAACTGGCCCAATGTTCATATTGAATTTGTTTGAGACTACTCATTTTGATATTTTATTATTTTATAACTCTACTATAATATAGTTCCAATAAATAAAATGATGAGGCGACCCCTGCACAAAATCATACGTAAATGTGAACGATGTTGGCAATTGTCTCTTTTGAAGAGAATTATTTTGCCTTCCTAAAATTTTGAACACTATGAAAGGTATCATTAGGTCCGTTGCTTTATGTGAATTTTTGTGTTTTATGTATAACTAGCGGACCCGACAGACGTTGTCCTGTCTACACGTCTTTAATTTGAAAATTTCAAACTTTTTTTAATAAGCTAAAACATTCTGGACCATTTTGATGAAAATTATTATTCAAATGTTATGACAATATCTAACGTTATTACATGTAAATTTATTACAATTAGACTAATCGATAGCGTGTGAGTATGTGTAATGAAATCTTCAACTTGTTTTAATTAAAGGTAAAAAAGCTTACACTCAAACTATTTTATTTAAAAAATATATTTTTTTATTTACAAAAACTTAATTTATCGTAATGCCATTGGATGTACAATATTTTTGGTTAAACCCTGAGGTGTATAAATAAATAAATTCGATGGTTTTCCAACTCTGGAACACGCAACACATAATTGGCCGTGAGAAAAACATGGGTTTTCTAAATCTAAGCCACAAATTGTCATTGTTTGGCCTTGTGACTTATTTATAGTCATAGCATATGCCAAGCGGATTGGAAATTGTAAACGTTTGAATGGTATAGGCGAATCTGAAGGAATTATTGGGATATACTCACTTCGATTCTGCACTAAATTCGCAAAATGTATAGTTTTTTAGGCAAACTTCAAAACTCTTCTCAAAACACTCAGTACCTTTTAGTTTAATATTTGATCCAGTACATGGTCTACAATAACACAATGATAACAAAACATTTTTTTTAATTTGATCGCAGCGCTAACTGTCAGGACAGACTTGATAAAATTTGGTCACGCAGTTGTTGAGATACTTGTTACATATAACTGCTAGATGGCGCTTTTATAGAAAGCTTACATCGCGCCATAGACCCTTAAGGTGCAACGGTGCGCGTTCCCAATAGCACTTTGCCGCTAGATGGAGCTAGGGACGTAAAATCGTTTTTTTTATTTTTAAAAACCTTACTAATTAAATATTATTTAATATTTGACACTGCGATGGTAGCGCCGTCTGTCGGATCCAATGTAAAATATTCCAAAATCAACAACTACTAATAAATTAAAAATTAATTAAAAAAACATTGTCCAGCGGACAAAATTGTGAATCTAAACCATTCTCAGATCCCCTTGAACACATACAAAAAATTTCATCAAAATCGGTCCAGTCGTTTAAGAGAAGTTCAGTGACATACACACTCACAGAAGAATTATATATATTAAGATAATATAAAATTTATATTATATACAATAATTGACAAAATGTAGTTTTACTTCAGGAAATTCATTTTGACGTTTTATCATCTTAGTTCTGTTCCTTTACTCTAAATTTCTGACATTTTCTGGAAATTTGTCTAATTTCTGCTCCATAGTAGTTTTGCTAAAAAATTGAACGGTTTTCTTAAAAAAAATTAATTTTTGATTTAAAATCAATTTTAAAGGTCTGCAGTTTTTGCAAGGAAGGCCGATTCAATAACAATATAATTTTCACCTGACATTTTGATGAATCATAGTTATTGATTTGTTGATTAATACATCAAATACATCTTCTTTTTAAGTCCATGAAGTGATTTTGAATGAATATTTGAAGCTAAACCAACAAATGTTCTACCGACAAGAAAGAACACCAGCGTAATAAGAACTTCATTTTTCGGATTGAAATTTCAATTTACCAATGGAAAACTCGTTAATGTTCTCATATTTTTTGTTGTTAAACATCTTTTAAGATTAATTCATCTTCTTTCTTTTGATGCAGGAATTTTTTAAATTTTAAAATGGATTAAGTGATGTTCAAATGATGCCATGTGCATTAAAAAGGACAAATGTGTCCACAGGTTTTTCTAAAAAACCCACCTCTGTCTATCAACTCCTACTCTTACTTCCCCACGTTGAACATCGGGTGCCTAGTACCTCAACTGGAGATTGGTTTTCATCCTCAGTGGAAAGTTGTTGGGGCTAGCAAACGAGAGAGGGGGGGGTTCCACTAAGACACCTCTCCTTTCATCATTCATGGAATCAACGGTGGCGTCTACAGTTCCAGTTAGGTTGAACTACCTATTGAACACCTTATAGGACCTTCAGGTTGAAGGTCGTCCGACAGGGCAAAGCATATAAGCAGTGTCCTAACTATTATATTAAAATTGTCCTAAGCGATTTTAATGCCCACCTAGGAAGGGAAGAAATCTTTGGTGGAATAATCGGGAAAAACAGCCTGCACGACAACACATCCGATAACGTATTCAGGCTCATCGATTTTTACCGTAAAGACTGACCATATTGCATACCACGCTAGACACTCTTGCAGCATCGTGGATGTCTGAATTTTCCGACTTGGACCACTACCTCGTTGTAGCCAAGGTAGCACTTCGGGTTTCCAGGCCCAAGGCAAAAGAAGGAGGTGCTGGGAGAAGATACAACGTCGAACGGCTACACCCGCAAGAGATCGCCAAATCGTTCACCAACCGAGTTACAAGTAACCTCTTTCGAAGTTCTCTGCCGCCAACACAATGTTTCGAGAAATCAGAGAAGCAGCCCCTCGTGCTGTGTATCAAAGAACAAAAATCCCTGGTTTGATGAGGAATGGAGCTGCATAGAAAGTCAACAGTCGATCAAATATTCACATGATGGCAGATCCTGGAAAAAACACAAGAACATCGTAGAAAGTGCCCTCACTCAACTTGGGCTTCAGGCCAAATAAATAAAACACTAAGTTTTCACGACGTTTCGTTCATGATTATGAACATCATCAGGTGTAAACAGTTTTCTATTTGGCATTGAAAAATAGGGTACAAAATTATTACATTTAAATTAAAAACAATTTCTATCAAACTTACATTTGTTACATTAAAAATTAAAAACAAAATAAAAAACAACAAATTGACTTCCTTAAATAAGAAAGTGAGTCAACACTTCACAACGTTAAATTAACAAGTAACATGCACAAACAAAATTGATGAACACAAAAATATTTGTTTCAATCAGGCATTCTCGTTCCCCTTCCCTCCAGTAGGTGTTTGTATTATGGGCTCACTTCTTCCATATCTGTTCGTCGGTTCATAGTTTTGTTGGCATTGTTGATATGAAGCGTTTCTATGATCATTCTTTTGTTGTAATTCTCTTCTCTTTGCAGTACTTCGACGTTGTCAAGATTGGGAGAGTGGTTAAATGATGTGCAATGTGCTGCCAGTGCTGTCTTCTGCGGTGCGTTACTTTTAATGTCTGATTTATGTCCTGCTAGTCTGTTTTTTAATTTTTGTTTTGTTGTTCCGATGTAAATTTTGTCACATTCTTCGTCAGCGTTGCCATTACAATTGATTTTGTAAATAAGGTCCGAATGTTCCATTTTATCTATTTTTGTCTTTAGGTTGGTGTATAACTGTCTAGTTGTGTAGTTTGATTTCATGGCTATTTTATACTTCTCTTTGTCAAAAAGCTGTGCATTCTTAAACCTTTCAGCTATGTCTTCAATGTAAGTAAATGACTTATAAATTGGTTTTATAATTTTGTCGTCTGATGGTTGTCGTCTGATGGTTGTTGTTTTTGGTTGTCTCTTTGATTTATTAATGTATTAGTTATTTTTAAGGGGAATGTATTTTGTTGTAATATATTTCTGATTTTTATTATATTTTGTTTATGGTATTCTAAGTCACTTATTAAGAGAACTCTTTTTATTTCTATGTAATGAAATTTGTTTTGTTATGTGAGGTTATGTATATAAAAGTGTGTAATAAAAGAATCAGCCTCCAAAAAGAGCCATTTTATTAAATATTGTGTTTTGTTTGTTGGTAATTAAAATTTTTCAAATTTTTTTGTTTGGTGTTAATTTGCTTTAAATTCGTAAATAGGATCATCTGGATTGAGGTTTATGACTCGAAATGAGTTATATAATATAATGCAACGCTCAAATAAGGCAACATTTGATGAGGAACTGGATTATATGCAACAAGAAATTTTGAGTCATTATAGTAAGCATGACAAAATAGTTGAAGCAAACAAAAAGTTATCTGTTATAAAACACCAGTTTAAAGAAAAATGGTTAGCTGTCCGAAAAACAAAATCATTGTTTGAGAAAAAAAAATGCTGAGTGGCTTAACGGAATGGTATCAATATGGTATGGAATGGTAGGTCAATAACAAAATATGTTTAAGAGATTTATAGGTACATATACAATTTTGTGCTAGCATAGGTGTCAGTAGAGGTCGTCCTCAGAAATCTTTTGGTGAATCAAGTGATAGGAGCAAAAGACGAAGAACCGAAGACCTGAGATCAAAGGACGTAGAAGAGCTGACTTACGCTATACAAATGAAGTTTCGCGAGACAGGGAATGTCGATGCTTCAAAAATCGTTAAGGACCTAATTAAAAGTCCTGGAAGAGCAAAGCAATACGTTGCGGCCAAAAATTATAACACTGCAAACCAACCACATCAATTATCACCCTTACGTGCTCTTTCTATGTTTACGGAAGCATGACTTACTAAATCCCAGTATGAAATCGTTAGACAAACTAACAAACAATTTTTTCCTTGCTATTCTGTGCTTCAAAAGGTTAAAACGGAATGCTACCCTGAAATTCACTCCATAACCGAGACATGTGCTGAAGTGAAAGTACAAAAGTTGATGGATCACACTGTGAGTCGACTTATAAAACATCTTTGGAATGCTGTAGAGCTTTTAAGTGAGGAAAATAAAAAATCATTAATTTTGATAAGTAAATGGGGTTGTGATGGGTCTCAACAGAGTCACTATAAAATGAAATTTGAAAATCAAGCTGACTCTGATGCCAATATTTTTCAAAGCTCTGTTGTTCCACTACAGTTGCTTTATGGTCTCGAAAAGAAAATTCTTTGGCAAAATCCAACCCCATCATCACCTCGCTATTGTCGACCAATAAGAATTCGATTCATCAAAGAAACACACGATGTTATCAACGAAGAAATAGACTACGTGAAATCACAAATTTTTGCGCTTTCCGCTACAGAAGTTGATGATATGTTTATAAAACATAACATGTTATTCACCATGGTAGTGCGCTTTCCGCTACAGAAGTTGATGATATGTTTATAAAACATAACATGTTATTCACCATGGTAGATGGTAAGGTTTGTAATGCCGCAACGCATACCAAATCTTCGGCCAGGTGCTATATTTGTGAAGCCCTTTCACACGAGTTTAATGACCTAAGTAAGAAAAGACTCTGCAAGAAAGAAAATTTTGACTTCGGTCTTTCCTTTCTCCATGCTCGTATACGGTTTTTTGAGACCATGTTACATGTAGCTTACAGGTTGCCTGTGAAAAAATGGAATGTTAGACTTACGAGTGACGAAAAACAATTAGTAGAAAGAAGAAAGAAAGAAATTCAGGATCAGTTCAGGCAACAATGTCTCCAACAATGCATAAGGTGCTAATTCATGGATCTGAGATAATTAAAAAAGCTATTCTTCCAATAGGACAGCTTTCAGAGGAAGCAGCAGAAGCACGAAACAAACATATTCGCTTATACCGTTTAAGCTATTCAAGAAAGTTTTCTCGTGTTAATTGCAACATGGATGTTCTTTATAGGCTTCATCTAACATCTGATCCATTAATAACCGGCATGAGATGTAATAAAAATAAAAAGAAACCCTTATTAACTGATGTTATTAATTTGCTATCAGAAAATAACATTTCTTTTGACAATATTGATGAAAATAGTACTGAAGAGTAAATAAAAACTTTGTTTCATCATTAAAAAATGTTTGTTTTTAGTTATTATTAATGTTAAAATTAAATAATAAGACATATTTAAGCGATAGAGAAAAAAAATATTTTTGGCCAAGTTTTAGACCTACATATATACCACACTGTGCACCGCCGCCCGTGGCGGCCATTTGGCTGATATCTTCTTCCATTGTTAATCTTTTAAATAAAATATTCATTAATTTTGTATTAAAAAATAACCTTTTTTAAACTTATATTAAGTTTGCCTTTCCCAGAAAAATGTATTAGAGTTCGTTTTCTCCTAGCAGAGCCAGCAAATGGGATTAAGCTTGTTTAATTCATGGCCCATTAAAATATCAATAGAAATAAAATGCACGACTGGTTCGCACGAACTTGCTCCTGTATGCAAAGAGTCTGTTTAAAAAAGCACCTATATAAGATTTAAAATTATACCTTTAAAACAAGTTTGTCTTCAAAGATTTAAATGCTATTCGATTTGTCAAAAAAACCGAGCGATTTATCCCAAGACACAACTCATCCTAGGACAACTCATCCCGGAAAAATGAATTGGTATTTACAATAGTTATAGTTATAAACAATACATACATATGTACCAAATGCATTATCTAATTTGGATAAAAGATAGTAATCAGCCCTATCATGAATTCCATCGTAGTCGGAATTTTTACGAATCCAGAAAAACTGTATCATGAAATCCGTTCGTCATGCAAAATTGTATGAGATTTTCCACTACGAACGGATTTCATGATACAGTTTTTCGGGACTCGTAAAAATTTCCGATTACGATGGAATTCATGATAGGGCTGAATATAATAAAAGTTTTGTCAATGTAATGCGCTCTTTCGGGCTCACGCACAGGATTTGATCTGGTGAGATGGGAGGGGATTACATTTAATGCAGTTTAAATAATTTAAAAAAAAATCTATTTTAAGATTCAAAACTTTACCTCAAAAATAAGTTTGTCTTCAAAAATTTAGATGCCATTTTATAAATCAAAAAACCCTTGATTTTTCAAAAATTTTTTTTGAAAATCGTTAGAGCGGTTTTTTTTTAAATTAATTTTTTATATATAAAATTTTTAAATTTTGTTCTAAAAATATCTTTGGTATGCAGTTGTTTATTGATTGTAAATATACGCTCTACATTTGAATTTCGTAAAAAAATGTTGACCCGTTTTTGAGATATAGAATTTTGAAAAAAAAAAATTCAATATTTTTTTAAAAATCCAAACAATAAAAAATTTCACTTTTGATAATCAAATATTGTTAAGGCAATATAAGAGCTTATTCAGAAAAAAAATTTTAGAGAGAATTTAAAAAAAAATCTATCGGTTTGTTTTTGAGAAAATTCGAATTTTCGTTTTTTGACCAAAAAAATTGTATGGGGGCCACTGTTAGTTTTGGTCTTAAAAAAAAAATGAAAAAAACGCCTAACGCGAATCTGCTGAAAACCTTAACTTCCAAGTTTGAACTCAATCGACCCAATGGTTTAGGCTGTAGGAGCGTGAACAGACAGACAAAACAGACCGGACGGAATCGCGGGACCCACTTTTTTCGACTTCTCTACCATCGTAATATCATGTTTGATTAAAATCTCGAGTTCGAAATTTTGCACGAATGCAAAACTTGCCATATAGTTCCTATGTGTCGCAAGTAAAAAATGCACACGCGCTTTAGTGCACTTTTTCATTTCACAAAACTATCGACTCCTTTACTTATTCAAGATTTACTGAAAAGCAGCAATCAAAACCGTTTAAAACATTAATTGGTTTCCCTAAGTTATTGTTTTCGGATGTACTTATTGGAAAGACAAAGAAAATAAACGAAGAGACAAAAAATTTAAACTAAAATTGATTCAATATTTTTATTTCAATATATATTTATATTTAAATAATACTTTACAAGATATTCGTTTCTGTGTTTTTTGTTTTTTGTTTTTTATTATTTTTTTAATTTGTTTATAATGCTATAATTTAATTTAATAATTTGTTTCCTTAATAATTAGGATTTTTTTTAAATTTATAATTTTAAATGCTTCAGCTTACTTATAATTTAGTTTATAATTTACAAATTTTTACAGAAATGCTTTACATATTTACTTTTTATTTTTTATTTTGGAAAATAAAATCTTTTCGCAAATATTCACATATACATATATTTATATATTTATAATAATTTTCTTATTTGATTTTTTAGCTAAGTTTTTTTTTTATTATTTTGTTTTTATATTTTTTATTTCTTATATTTCTATGGCTAATTTGAAATGTTTCTCTTTTGTTTTTGTGTTAATTTTATTATTTTAAAAAAATGGCAAGAATTGATGGAGATTTTTGTGAGTCGTTTTTTTTTTCTAAATTCAAAGGACTTCAAAGCACCTTTAATATTTGTAGCAATTAAAAATATAACTTTGTGCTTGGTTTTCTTTAGAAATAAGAGAAATATAAAAAATAATATTTATGAAAAAGCCTCTTGAAAATTTGTTTTGTTTTATTTTTTTAAATTGATGGTGATGTGAAATTTATAGTTAAATTGAGTATTTATTCCATGTTATCAATATAGAAAAGGATTATGGCAAAAGTATTGGAATATAACAGCTAATTGAATGGCAAACCGTTTTGGCACATTACAACCATATTATTTTGCTTTTTATTAATAACAATTAAAAAGTATTATGAAGAAATATAATATTGTGCTTTTTTTTATAATCTACATAGAACTCAAGCTTTTTGTTTTAATAAATATATAATATAATAATCTTAAAAATTAAATAAATGCAACATTTTGTGTGAATATTTTATACTTGAATAACAAGATTTTTGTACGAAATAAAAAAAATAATAATAAATAATAATTTATATTCCGGTTTGTTTATTGTTTTTACTTAAATTTAATAATATATTTTTTTGTTTTTTCTGATTTTTTACATTGATAACTAATTTACAATTTAAATTAAAATACTATTTATATCACAAAACATTTTTAATGATTTCTTATTTATAAGAATTTTATTTGTTTTTATATAAGAGAGTGTATTAACATTTGCTCATATTTTATACAAAATAAAACAATTGCTTGCTAAGAATTCATTTATGTTTATGAAGTTCTAGAGCCTTTTTTTTTTAAAAGTTTTTAATCTTTTTTATTTTGTTGGAAATAAGTACCTATAACTTATCTATCTAATATGCATTAATTTATTTTAAGCTAGTCGTGTGTCTTGGAATGTGGTTATTAAAGATTCTTTTTTGTTTTTGTTTTATTAATAAATATAAATTACGTATTTTTTTTTTAATATATTTATATATAATATATAGCAAGTAATAATTTTACAACAATGTCTAGAAAAACGAAAAAAATGAAAAATCGATGCAATATTTTTATGTTTTACTAAAAACAAAAAATTAAACAACACGTCTCGTGGCGTTTTTTGATGTTGTTTTTGTATTTACATCATAAATTTCAAAATTTCTATATATCAGAAGTGTGATGAAACACAGGAAGGAGCGTTTTATCATTTCTTATCGCTATCCATTTTATTTTTGTCTAAGGAAGACGATACCATACCACCACCATTTGGAGGATATAATTTGTCTAAATAATTAAGGGATTCATTTAGAAAGTTCTAAAAAGAGAAAAGTAAACAAATAAGAATATATTATTTTTTTTTAAATTAAAAATTAAATTTAAAAAAAATATACCTGGAATGCATGGAGTACGGCCATAATGGCGGGAGATCCAAATGAATGGGTTATTAATGAAAAATGCGTTAGATGGCGTTGCATTGATGGCTCTAGTAGATGTTGTGACCTTGTACCATATTGTGTCGTTCTATCTTGGCTAAGTACTTGCATCAGTTCCTTCGTAATCTAAAAAATAAAGAAAAAAAAAATAAATTATTCATATTTAATGCATAAATTTAAAGCAAAGACATTGCTTCTGTGGAAAATGATCTAGAAAAATGTCCGCTTATAGAATTTTTGAATGGTAGAGAGTATCAGAAATGAGAAATTAAGAAATCATGCAAACAACTTACATATGTCATTTAAAATAAAATTTCATTTGTATTTTCTTTTCTTTTTTTGTTTTGTTTATAGCTTATAGACACTCAAGGGGTTAATTATACCCTTAACATATTTACGTTTAAACACCTTGCGAGTGTTAGGAAAATAGGGAATGATTTAAGAGGAGATACCGGAGCACATTGGTCTTAATGTTCTGAATATTAAAATGGGAGGCAATAACAGAGTTGGCCAAAGCATTCCACATTCTCGATGTGCGGTTTAAGAAAGAATCTCTATACTTGACAGTAAGTCTGAAATTGAGTTAAGGGGTAAACTGATGAGCGTTCCTGGAAGTGCAAATATTGCGGCTGAATTGTTTGTACAAATATCGATCAAACAACGAAGGGCATTAAACATTGTGGCGTTGTTTGAGGGATGTAAATGTTTCGTTTATAGTTTTATCGCTTATCATTTTCAAAGCCCTTTTATCGATTCTATCCAAGAGATTTAAACTTGTTTTTGGGCACCTGCCCAAATATGGGAGTTATATTTAAGTTTTGGGGAACATTTCTTGCACCATCATAGGAATCCTAAGCACCTAGTAGCATTTTTGGCAATATTGACTATGTGATCATTCCATAAGAGGTGATCTGTGATACACATACCGAGTACTGAAAATTGATTAGTTTTCTGGAAGCAAGTGCAACTCATGGATAGTGGCATCAAGAGTGGGTTACGCTTACACGGTTAATAATTCCCCATCGGACAATGCTGTCGAGATCGGAATTTAATGAGCTGCCGTCGAAGTTCCACACCCGAAGCACAAGGATGTGGACGAGTATGAAAAGCTAAGGGAACTTTCGTCAGCGAAATAGTTTAATGGATTAAAAGTGGCAGACAAGATATCGCTTATGAATGTATGGAAGACAGTAGGAGACGAAACGGAGCCCTGGGGGACACCAGCATTTATTTTAAGAGTTTCAGATTTGAAACCCTTCGATACAACTTGTATTGAACGGTTAGAAAGATAGTTTCTAATCTAATAATAATAACGAATAAGAGATTCTAATAACGAATAAGAGATTCATCAATAACCATTGTAAACATTTCCGACAAGAGAGCTTGATGCCAAACTCTATTAAATGCTTTTAAAATTTCAAGTGCAATAATCTTACTTTCTCCAAAACGAGGAAACGAAGAGATAAACCCTGATATCACCAAGGGACCTATTGCTACGAAAGACATACTGCCGGTAATTTGTAAGCTTCCGCTCGAGATATTTCTAAAGGGACGTGAGTGCAATTGTAGGATAGTTAGAGGGGGAGGAGGATTGAACTTTTTAAGGGGCAGGCAAGACAAATGCTGTTTCCCTCCGTTCGGAAAGAGATCTGAAGAGTAGGAATGATGGAAAAGCTCACGCATTTGCCTTGCCAGCGTTGAAGAACACCTCTTCAGAACATTAGGGAGGCCTTTTAGTACTCTTTCAAATGCACGAGTGCGAAAGAAAATTTGCCCCATAAAATCGTTTACACTCTCAAGAACAGGAGAACTTATGACACTCGCTGGTAGCGTCGAATTAACAGCAAGCAAATTGGCTTTATCAATCGAGCTTATACATAAGAAGTCTCATTGTGGACGAGCATTGGAACCTAGGATGACGAAGTGTTTCGTACGTTTCTTAAAAAGGCCAGAAATGTTTACTATTTTTGGGGCATTGTATTATTTTTTGCAGTCATTTATGGTCATGGAAAAATTTAGTTCCTCGAATATGACCGTTGCAGGTCTTTCTAAATTGTTTAAACTTATTCCTCAGTTTTTCCTCAGTGGGGCGTTGGCTTTATAACAACGGAAACTCATATCTCTGATCCTAATAATCTCTTCACATCTACATTTCAAAACAAACCATGAGTTTTCTTTGGGATTGATATATTTTAACCTATTTGGTGTAAAATTTCTAATTCCACAAAGAGTTCAAGTTAAATAGGTAAGTAAAAAAGTTTTAAGATAGATAAATTCCTTTTCTTTTAAAGATATTTTGAATAGAAAATGACGAGTTCCGAAACATTGCTTTAGTTTTAGAACACTTAGCCAAAACTAAAGCAATATTTGAGTTTCTTGCCATTTTTGTAATAAAATGTTGCCGTTTCTAAATAAAAATGAAATATTACCCAAGAAAGCAAATTTGTTTTAATCGTTGGGCAGTGATACAATAATAATCAACGTTCCGCGAACCAAAGTAAGAGTTCTCAACACTTTATATTACAAATTTATGAAAATACCAACAATGCATTAATTTCTCTGACGGAGGGTGCAAGAAATTTGTAATCACTTCTGAACTGGTGGTAATTTATAAAGCTTTCATTCCTTCAAAACTTCAATATAGCTCATATTTTTGAAAAATAGTACTCTTTTAACAAACTTAACTCTTTTAGACGTCAGAATCAAAGAGCATTAAATATAATAGCTGATTATAGCGGGACATTTACATTGCTTCGAAAACAGCGGCAATGTTTTATAATTATTTTTACTAACCATGTTCTTTCGAAATGGTCCCTTAACTTCAGCAGTAAAACTCGCATCTACGGACGAACTATCAAGTATAAAGATTATTTTCTTAGCCGTACATCAAGAATGTGGAATGCTTTACCCTACTCTTTTTTCCCTCCTGTTTTATTATTTAAAACTTAAAGACAAATGTACACTAATGTACATACATATGTATCTCCTTTTAACCCTATCCTTACTTTCCTAAAAGTAAGCGCTGTCTTTTTAACATGATAAGGGTAGTCATAAAATCATAATGCTTTTAGTGTGCATAAATTAAAAAAAAAAAAAAACTTCTAAAACTTTTTGACCTTGTTATTACATTGAACTTGTAGCATAATTTTTTTTAAAAATCTTATGACATAAATCAGCCAAAGAATAATAACTGCATTTCGCTTTAGGTTCCTATATTTCTTTCTATTTTTATTATATTTACCTGCTGTGAATGCATCAAAAGCTCCTTTCGTCTATAAGATTCTTGAGGCTCGGTTTGATGTCTTACAATATATTCAGCTAATTGTCGGGCGGGAAATTCTGTTTCACATACAAATTGAAAATCTTTTGCCAAATGTGTTGCTTCACCTTCGACTAAAGATGTTAGCAATGTTACATTGGCAGCCTTTCTTCTACCAGCTGGTAAATTTAAACCAATTTTTTCCAGCTTTTCTCTTAAAAGACGTCCTCCGTTTTTGCTTTTAGCTCTGTTAAAAAAAATAATATATATTTCGTGATTATAAACATTATTTGTTAATAAAATATTTAAAAAAAAAACATACCTTCTTAAAACACCTCCTAACAATGAGGCATTGAGACACTCAGGTGGTGATAGTCGTCTTTGTACTTCGGCAATTGTGACTTTATATTTCGATGTACTTGATAAAAGGCTAAGACGTCCGGGTACTGCACAAAATACTTCACTAGGTGAACCTGATCCAATATTTCCGACATCTTTGCCACTTTTAATGCCTAAAAATAGAACAACAACAACAAAATTACTTTAAAAAAGAAATTATTATTATTATTTCAAAAAGAGGAAGGTCTAAAAAATATTTTCATTGTATTTTTGGAGGGTCGATTTACATTAATCCTGCCAATTAGGTAACTCGACGACGAACGAGGCAACGACAACGACAACGCGACGCGACACCGACATCGACGAAAGAATCTCAGCAGCATAATAATGATTATTATACGACGACGCTCTGCAACAATAGTTCGCATAAACAAACCAGGTGTCAATATTACCGCCTCAAAACTATACCTTTCTTCGAAAAAAAAGGTATACAAGGGATGAAATTCTGGTAGTTTTGGCATTGAATCAAACAGGCAGTCATGTTTTTCGTCTCCTGTTGAGAGAGATCTAAGGAATCCTATATTCCTGTTCATGCCCACCTCTAAAACACAAACAACAAAAAAACATGGACAAGAATGCAGCAGGAGATCTAATGGACGAATACGACACCTCGACCTTGTTTTGCACTTCTGCAAATTTGCACTTCTGCAATATTCATATTTAATAGGATAGGTAAGGTATTGCAGTATATCATAGAAATTGGAGAATACGTATTTATGAAATTTATTGTTCGACAAAAATATAAACTAATTGGCAGTGGATTATGAAACCATATACAAGAATTTTCTTTTTATTACATTTTAGATCAGAATCAAAATAGGTTTTAATATCACACGCGTTATGTAACAGGCTTGAATTTAAATTTAATTTTTCTCAGAGTCGAATGGGGGTTAATATTGGTAGAAGAACTTATAAGAACGCCTTTTCAGTTTTTGATAGAGATCAAATCTAAAAATTCTTCCTCAAAATATTGGACCTAATTTTGATGGATTAGTTGGGGCTTAAGGCTATCTCCTGAGTTACATCAGTCAAAAACGCTCATAAGAAAAATCAAATTAACCCCATACTTATACTTTCAAAAAATAAAAATTGCTTATTATATTGAATTTTGAAAACTTTAGAAAACGGAGTGAAATAAAATTTATAAATCTGAGCCAACATTTTTAAAACCTCTTAAGACATCGATTAAAAAATAAAAAGGTAAATTCGGAAAGTTTTAATGTATAAGCCTAATATTTTAAGGGAAATGGACACTATCTTTCATTTTAAAGTCCTCTAGGTTAGGTTAGGTTAAAGTGGCTGCCCGGAATGGTGTAGGACACACTTAGGTCATTTTTTCCCATAGTGAGACCACATAAATCTAAATCTTCTGATCTCAATGATACAAATTGGAGTTCCTTACTAAACGTAAATGACTAATGATGTTAGTTTGTCTGAGGTTGTTAAAATCGTTATAGAAGAATTTTAGGTAGGTCTTACGGTTTTGAGCTAGATCAGGGTAAGTACAGAGAAGGTACAGAACTATTTCCTCCACTTTCTCAGCCATACAGCTTCTGCAAAAGTAGCCACGTAGCGTGCTTACCTATAAGACAGTGTTTGGTTATGACACCAATTATCGAGCTTTAAGTCTAGAGTAGGACAGACATTTTTGTGGCCTGACAGGTGGTGATTTTATTCCACCTGATGTTCCAGTGATTGGGAAGATGGAATGAGAGGCTTAATTTTGGTTGTTCAGAGTTCACGTTTATCTATAAAATGAAATCGTCTAACAAATCAAGATTTTTGACAAAGACTAGTGGAATTTAATCTAGTCCAATAAAAAGTTCTAGAGGTTTTATCAAATCACATCATTTAGGCGTAAAATCGGCATTAACTCCATATTGAACGTGAATACATTAATTGAGTTTTAAATAAACCGTTTTAAAAAACCTCAAAGTGATCTCCATTCTCAATGTGCAAAAATTGGCAAAAAAGATTATTATTGTTTAATGAAGTGAAGTTTTTTTTTTTTTAAGCACATTCGAGTTTCTATTTGATCCCAGAACCCATAATTTCATTGTCCACGAAGCTGTTTAGCCAAAAATGCAGTTAAATTTGCCTTAATGTTGCTTTTGTCGATTGTTTGAAAAAATTTCTATTTTCGTTAAATTTACGAAGATACATATGTATATATATTGTTCCAACATTATTTTAAACAATTTATTTGAATCCATCCTAACCAAGAAATATTACCTATGGTTTGATGGTAAATGCGTAGGAATGTCATGTTAGAGGTCTTGGGTTAGTAAGTAACTTAGCTAAAAAGAGGATTTTTGCTAAATTTAAACGATTCAGCATGACACCTTTCAGAATTTCACTAACGCTAAAGTCACAAAAATGGCTATCTCGACTTTTAGTATTTTATTAAATTCATATGACTGCTGAGTTTCTGACATTTTAAATTGAATAGTCTGTTTCCCAATTTTAGTTTTGTTTGTTTTTAGCTACGAACTGTCATTTTGGCAGATGAAAGGAATGTTACTAGAATTCTAAATACTCAAAAAATTGTCTAACTAGTAAAAAATATTAAGCCATTCAAAAAAAGATTGTTTCAAATTTTGAACCATGTTTTTAATACATTTTTTATATTGGCATGTTAGTTATTGGTTTACAGTAAAAATAAAAAGTTGTTAAATCTCAACTGGAAAATTAGTTTTTTTGTATGTTGTAGCTATTATTAGTTTTACCGCCTAAACACAATGGGGGAAGCTTAAATCTTAAAAAACGCTTGAAGCAGAAGCTGCCATTAAACAAGCGCATTTTGAAGCTAGGGACGTCCACATTAGTGAATCGGAGCGACAAGAATTGAATCTGCACAGCATCAAGTCAAAAGTTTTCAACTTGATTCCTCAACTATCCATATAAACGATACAAATTTTAAAAATCTGCGAACCATGAACTCAAAAGTTCACCCAACTTGCGCTTCAGCTTCGGCTTAAACTGCACATTTTAACGCTGTTTGTTGTTTCCGTACTTTTCAACTTTGACATTACCACAAGCTTCAGCGTTTCATTATCACCATGATCTGATCCGGATCTTGGATTTACATGCATTACAACAACAACACAAGATCCTGCTTTGTGTTTGGATCTCAATTTGAGATCCAAAATTTAATTCTTTTTTTCACAACAAGAAGAACTTTATCATTGTAATTTCACATGTAAATGTTGGTATCATTGCAAACAAATTAAATAAAACCTGTATTGCCATATAAACATTTCCATTTGACTGAAATAAAATATTTTTTAAATAGAAAGCGAGAAGCTTTATATTTATTTATTTGGTGTATAATCCATGAAATAATTAGATATTTTAAGTAAACTAGATATTAATTGTTGAAGGTAAAATAATTAAGTTTAAAAAAATGTATATTTGACATAATTTATGGGTATTATTTTCCCAAAAAAAAGGAACAAAAAAAATCATTGAGCAAAATGTTCTTTGGGCAACCCTGCTTTAAATGTCAAAAAATATAAATAAAATCCAGAAAGCTGCAGCACAAATGGGAGAAAAGATGTTCAAATAAATTGTAAGTAATCTCTAAATTAAATTATTTAAGTGTCACATTTATTAAAAGGTCAAAAAGAATCTGTACTACATGTGAGACCAAAGCGTTCCTGGATGAGTTTGAGAGTGCAATGGTGATTTGCAGGAACATTTTCAAAAGTTGTGGAGCTTCCATTTTTGGTATGTGTTTGTTTTTTCTTTGCTTCGTAATGTCACTTTTGAAAGAACGAATTTGACACTGCTACCAAACTTTAAATAACAAAAAATATAATGATCCAATGCTGTTTTATTATCATGCTTTGATCCGGATCAGATCATGGTGATAATAAAATGCGGCTATTGTGTTCATCCAGTTAATCATTAAAACAAATCATTTGAATTTGCTTATGGGTTTTCAATTGCCAAAAAAAATCAATTTATTTCTGATCAAGATCTGTCAAAACACAAATTCCCCCTCTTTTTGCGTTCCATGGGGCAAAATAAATTAATTTATTTTTGATTTAAGATCAAATCTGCAGATATGGTTTTTTAATACCATTTTAAAAAAATGTTTAGTGTGAAATTTGACAGCTCTATCGCTCTCCATAGCACGTACACGAAGTTACACAAATACAATGAGAAACAAAAAAACAACAGATCAAATTAATTTTTTTCCATGCGCCATGAAAAATAATCAATTTTTGAAGGAAATATGAATTTACCCATGGAAAACCCCATTAATAGGTTTTAGTGCTCATGTAAAATTTCTATCATTGAAAAAAAAAAAAAAACAGTTCGATTGCAATTGATCTTTAAAAGTTAAAGTTGTTTAATAAAAGCCAACAAAACTGACATCCACCTGTCAAAAAAAATGGAACACCTTCAGTGGAATGATTTAATTCCGAATTATAAAAACAAAAGTCAGCCGAAGACAAAATTTACAAAAACTCTGGGATAGATACAGCATGATTTTTTTTAACAAATTTAACTTTCTTATATTTGGTTTTAAATCTTGAATGTTAAAGATTTGCTCTTAGTATGAGTCGTAATAAAATACTTAGTATCTATGGGGTTAATTTTTTCGGATGAAGACATTTTAATTGGAAATTAAATTTAATCAAAATTATTTAGTTTTGTTAAGAGAAACAGCAATCTTAGATTTTTGAGTTTTAAAAATAAGCTGACTTCAAGTGACATTTAGTAACGTTAAGTTACTATTTATCAGAATTTGCAGATTTAAAATTCAAGTTTGAACAAAAATGAACACTTGAGATGTCATTATTGCAGAAAATAAAGTTGTCTTATTACCAATCGAGGATAGTCGACTTGAAATTTGAAAAATTTTTCGTATTGACTATTAGTACTATTATTTTAAAAATTGACTACCTGATAATCAATATAGAACACTTTTCGATTGTCAACCTCGGGTAGTCAATATGACAATTTGATTGTCAATCGATAATTGTTATATTAACTATCCGGTAGTTAAATTAGATTTCGGTTTTCAGAAAAAATTGTCATATTGACTACTTCAGTTCTTATATTGACTACCTCAGTTTTCATATTAACGAACGCAGTTATCAAATTGACTTCCACAGTTTATTTATTGACTACCGCGGTTGTCATATTAGCTATCGCAGTTGTCATATTGACTACTACCGCAATTGTCATATTGACTACCGCGGTTGTCATATTGACGAACGCAGTTGTCATATTGATTACCACGCTAGTCAATATGACAACCGTTGTTTCAATTTTTTCCAACCAAAGTTGTCATATAGACTATCGCAGTTGTCATATTGACTATCAAGTTGTAAACAAATTTCGGATCCCGAAATCGACAACCAAAAATTTTCCTATCGAGTATTTCGGGGTGTTAGCTGAAAATTGTCTATTTAATAGTCAATTTGACTACCAAAATAGTCAATAGGATGACTTTTTTCGTTCTGTGTGGCTGAAAGCTATACCAACATAATGAACTAATTCTACTTCACCTTTCCAATAATTCTCCTTAACTCGTTAAAAACTTTTAACTAACAATACATGTTGAAATTTTTATTAAAGTCATATGAATTGCATATAATTACATATAAACGTAAAAATGTCCTTCTAACTTACTTTTTATTAAGGGCAAGTCCGACATAAATGCCACATTGTCATCCATTCCGGCATTTTGTCCATCATCAACGGCATTCTGAAGTGCTTGATGTAATGCTAAAGGATCATGTTCATGTCCCAGCCTTCCACCATGACCTCCAGCACCGCTTATTGCACTTCCATAATCACCGCGTCTATCTGTGTAGGGAAATCCATGTGAAAGTTGTGTCTGGAAAAAAATTAAAAAATGAAGGAAAATTAAGTTTTGTTGAGTAATTTTTGTGTACCTTTATGTATGATTTTTTATTTTTTTGGGACTATACACGAATTTAAACAATTCTTTTCGCACAAAACTAAATATACAAGAATTCCTGAATCTACAAAAATATTTTTATAAAAGTTATTCTTAAACAACTTGAGTTCTCTTTTTTATCCTTGGTGATGGTCGACAAAAGAAGAAGTTGGCAAAAAACGAGGTAAAAATTCCACCTGATTTTTTGTTGTTTTAAAATATTAATGCAGTCCACGACCCTTATTTTGCAGCTTCTGTTATCCTTAACCCAAAATAGTGGGCCAAAAATGTGCTAAAATATAGGCAGGGCAGGGCATGCCATCATCATCTGAAGGTTGGTTCCTTAAAACAGGATATACGAGACTTTATAGGACGACGACGACGACGCTATAAGGGTTGATTTAAGCTCTTTCTTATGGAAGTGCATTCTTTGAGAAGATGTTCCGCCATCATCATCGAGAGATTTCTTGTTTCTTGTTTGTGAAAAGGAGTTGAGAAATTCTTCTTCGAAATTCTAAATAACTTAACTGATAGTTGAAAATATGTGGGCTGGGATTATACCATTGATAACATTACAAGAGGTTTTTCATTGAGTTTTTAAACATTATACCATAGCCATACATATACTCGTATGTATATGTATTAAATTCTCGTCCTTTTTTTTAATTCTATATTTTTGTGAAGCCTCTTGTTTCTTCCAAAAGACTTAGGATTTGTTTTTTGGGTTTTTAGCTTTTTTAAAAAAAGCAGGAAAATTCATTGCATATTTTCATAAGATTTCTCTATCCACACATAGATGGGGGGAAGTGGGAGGATAGGTATACTTATTTGTGTTGAGTATATATAGCGAAAATTTTAAGGATATTTTCTTTGAATATTCTTGGTGATGAAGATATGAGTCGAGTCGAGACTGAGGCTGAGGACGAGATTTGTTTTTCTCATAACAAACATAGTCCATATCCTCATGTACTCACACTCCCCCCTTTAGTATTCCAATGAATTTTGGGTATCTTTACGGACAGGACAACAGCATAAGCCGCGGTACGGCACGTTTAGTCCTTGGGGTTTGTCTGTGATAAATCTCTGAAATGTTTTATATCGTCCTTGTTTTGTTTTTTGGCTTTTTTTGTTGGGTTTTGAAAAATACCGAAGCATGATGGATGAAATATTGAAATCCATTTAACTTGTTTTACAAAATCATATATAAACTTGTATTTATCAGTTTATTAAAAAAAAACATTATTGGAATTTATTTAATGTATAATAAACGCAAGAAGGAGATAGGTTTTGAGGAATTGAGTTGTTTATCCCTATTTTGATAAGAAAAGATAAAGAATGCAATAATAAATAGTACTTACTTATAAGTAAGTTTGAATTTTAGGTAAATAACATATTTTTAAATAAGTTAACTAAGTAAGGCCTTGGAATGCAAGGTTTGTTCAATGTCCAATTTATAATAACTGAATCAAATATAAGCTTATGTCGAGATAAAATATCTTAGCAACTTCAATTTAGAATTAAATTCAAAATCCTTTGCGTTTTGGATTTACCATCTTATTTTTTTAAAATAAGTATTGGTTTATATTTCCTTTTCATTTATATACTCGTATGTAGTATTGTAGTGAATGGGCAGGTTCAAATGACATAAGGAACTTGAAAGTAAAGCAAGTTTCAAGAATCTGATTGGCCAGCTGTCTGAAAAATTTACTAGCTGCCTTAGTATAAATTTCCGTTGAAAGAATGCAGTTGCCTGCCCTAATGTTGTGTAAAACCTGCCTAATTTTAATAGCGTAGTTTTTGCTTTTCAAATGTCAAAAGATGACAGCTTCAAAAGTGACAGGTACCTAAATTGTGGGATGTTAAGATTTTTTCAAATTGACTTTAAAATTTTAGGGTTTAGGAAGTAAAGTAAAACATTGAGTTTCTTTAAAACTAGTTTTACAGCAAATCTTGTTTCAGAATTATTCCGAGTTTTAACTTTTCAGATATTTGATTTAAATGGCAATCAAATCATTATTATTCGAAAACTTTTTCATTAAGTCTTACTGTCAGACATGACATCTAATGCGAAGCCATAATTAAAAAAAAGGTGACCGAAATCATGGTATTTATTGTTACTTTTTTTAAAGTTTGGCCTAACTTCCATTTTTGACAGTTAAGATTTCATTTTTAGAAGCCAAACCATGTAAAGGGTAGTTAAATTTTAAGGGCCTATATTGAATGTGAATCACACCTAAACGCCGAGGGGCCCTACTATGTAACTCGATTCTACTTTTGATTCTATTCGAAACTCATTTCCGATTCTACTTTCAAATCGTACTACGTATGAAAGTAGAATCGAATGCCGGTTATACCAACTTGTTTTCAAAAAAATGTCTACTTTCGAACGAGTATCGAGTTGTTTGACAGTTTAAAAAAAAAAAACTAAAATAAAACATCAAATTTTTGGACAAGAATAATTATAACAAAAATGGACACCGTTGGATTTTGGTTTAATTTGCAAGGCAATGAAGAACGGTACGAGCAAATTGAACGCAAAAGAATAAGAGATAATTCCAAAATAATGGAGCTAAGTGAGAAAAGATTTGCACATATAGGGTCCGCCATCGAACTTTTTTTTTTCAACTAGTGCTTATTTCGTGAATGGTTACACTTAGCTCATGTCTGATTTCACACATAATTAGTTTTATCTTTCCGCTGAACGAATATGGTTGTGTATACACTTCATCATCTTTTCAGATGAAGCTCATTTTAATCCTGTAAACAAGCAAAATGGTCGCATTTGGGGCACAGAAAACCCGTACGCATACATTGAATAGCCGATACACCCAAAACGAGTCACTGTTTGAAGCTACACTCGATGTTTTTATAGCAAAAAAAAGTTATTTGGCGGACCCATTATCTATACGGTAGAATATTTGAACGCATTCTTAATGAAAAATATATACCTACTTTTGTTTTAGTTTTGTTAAGAACTATCGTCTTTCTAAAGACGGATTTATGTTCTTACTTAACACCATATCATCCGACATGACTACTCGCAGAAGACAAAATGCTTTTCCGATTATCATTAAGTTATCAGCAGCACTGAAGCAACAAGAGGTTACCAAAACCAAATCGGTGATGAAAAGAACTCTGGACGTGCACAGCAAACCATGTCAAAAATACTTGCCGAAGTTTTGACTTCAATCGAAAGAGTCCATTTGTGCCCGGTGATGATGAATTTTAAAATGAATGAGGAATGAAGAGAAACGAAAGTCCAAACGCTATTTTTGGCAAAAACCACGAATTCCCGGTGTAATTGGAGTGGTAAAATAATAAAGCACAAAAAGTTGAATGAAAAACTTTCAAATTCCAATTGCATATTAATAATATTAAACATTTTACTTACACTTTGAAAAAAAAACCTCGTTCGCAAACACATTTGATGTAGAGTGATTATTTTCGATTTTGCCTTGTTTTGAATTCTACTTTCGAGTTACGTAGTTTCTTGTTTATTCGAAAGTTCATAAGAATATAGTTGGCACTGCTAGAACTATTCGATTCTCGTTTGTTCGAAAATAGTCAAATAGATACATAGTACCAATTTTTCGAATTCGAGCAATTTCATTGTAGAATCGAGTTACATAGTAGGGCCCCTGTATTTCATTTGACATTTTTCAATTATTGACTAACTCAATTTAAAACATGGAACGATACACAATCGAGCGCTATATTAAAGTTATTCAGGCTTATTATGAAAATTGGCGTTCACATCAAAATGCATATCGTGCACTTCGTGATTTTTTCGGTCAATTTAATGGTCCAAATGTGAGTACAATCGAAAAATCGTAAAAAATTGCAGCATGGTCGTAAAGCTTATACTGCAGAAAATATTGCTGCTGTTCGCTATAGTGTGCCTGAAGAGCCGCCTACTTAAACTCTTCGTCGTGTCCAACAGTTACTCTCGCCATTGATGAATATTATGCATAAAGACTTGCATTTAAACGATTACAAGGTGCACTTGACTCAAGAACTAAAGCGTCAAGAGCAGGCAATGGTCAGAATAGTGGCAAGAAATGGCAACAATGGATGATCAATTTTTGAAGAAAATCATCTTCATTGATGAGGCACATTTTCACCCCAGTGTATTCTTCAATAGTAGAATTTCGAATGATTATCCAAGAGTAATTATCGAAAAACCAATGAACCCACAAAGAGTGACTGTTTGGTGCGGTTTATGGGCTGCGACATCATCGGGCCGTATTTTTTCCAAATTGAGACCGGCCAGGCAGTTACTGTGAAGTGTGTTCGCTGTCGTGAGATGATTATGAAATTTGTATGGCCCGAATCGGAAGATATGGATGTGGACGATATGTGGCCACTTGTCACAGAGCTAACGAAACAATAGCAACAAATTCAATGGTGCTGTTATCTCACGTGTTGGCGATGTTTTGACACCGTTGGACTTCTTTCTTTGGGGTCATTTGAAAGAAAAGGTGTAAATTGATAATCCAGCAACAATTTAAGAGCTAAAGGATGCGATGATTCGGCACATTTACGGCATAGAACCGCAATCATGCCTTAGCGTCATCGACAATTTTGACGATCGTATGGAGGTGTGCCGCCGAAGTGGAGGCGGCGACCATTTTGCCGATATTTTGTTCCTTACATAACAAAATAATACCAATATTATCAAAATAAAAAAAATTGACAGTAATTACCCAAATAATTTGTGCTTTATTCAAAACCAACATTGGCCCTTAAAATTTAACCACACTTTATATTAAAATAGATTTCAAGACATTAACTGTCCAATTTGATGGGTAATATACTTAAAAGCCATTGGTTTACTTTAAACGTCTTCTGTGAGTTACAATTTCATTTTAAGGAGTGAACTTCTTTTGAATTTACATTCATTTCAAGAAATTGCTTCTACAATACTATTGATAAAATACAATGCAGCATTTGCTACTTTAATCAAATGTGGCCACCTAGACATCTGTCGAAACCATATTTGAAATCAGTGAGTTATAGGCGTCAAGATGCAATGCATTTAAGTGGTTTTTCTTTCTATGTCAATTATCGGAAAAGTTGTATTTTTGATGCATATTTTCGCGGAAATGCTTCACCAACGTGCTGGCAAACGAGAGCAATAATTTTATTATCACTTCAAAAAATAACCCTAAGCTCTTGCTATTACTTGATTGACATGTAAACTAATTTTTTGAAAAACTTTATGTGTACCTATTCGAAGCTTTTTTGAATTTTTTTTCAATAGTTTGAGTTTAAAATAAGTTTACATAAGAAACAGTGAATGAAAACTTCTCAAAATACTTTGAATTCAAAATAGATTCCAGATTTAGATATGCTATTGCAAAATAATAGCTATGGGATAAATATTAGCTAAATAAAACCCTCTTTAAAGTAACTGGAAAGGCAATCGCTCTGACGTAACATGTAACGTACTCGCCGATCTTTCATTTAAATAAACTAGCCTTGTTAAATATTCTTAATATTTAATGTGTACAGTGTAATATGTGTTAAGAAACTTATTTAACATAAAACATATCTTTGTATCTTGTTATTTTTTGATAGATATGTATGTAGATACCTACATACATAAAAGTTAATAGAGACATCGGTGTGGGCGATACTTCAAAGTCTATCGAATATTTTGTCAATCAATTGTCAGATTTTTCACTTAATTTTAACGAATTTATAACCCCATTAAATGTTTCTATTACTCACAATTTTTGCCCATATACAAAAATGCCTTTAAACATTAAATTAGAAGTTAGGTTTCTTTTCGCTTTCATATAATTTATAACCGATAGATATACATACATACATATGTACATATTATAATTATTAATATTGAATTGTACGAGTCGAGTAACTTGAAATAATAATCTGAATGAAATAGAATATGTATTTGAGAATTTTGTTTTGTTTGAACTTACCACATGTCCCTGGAGTTCGGCATCTCGATGTGATCGATGTATACCAAGTTGATCCTGCGTTGATCTTAATCCAGCTAATTGATTGTAATGATGTAGAGGAGCATGATGTAATGATGATAAAGGTTGGCCATATGGATCGGTTCCTAAATATTCTAGAGCACCATGATTCTGTAAATAGGCAGGTAACTAATTGATGTTAGATGATATCTGAATGATCCATAAAAAAGTATTTGAAAATAGCTAAACAAATTTTGAAAATAAAATCAAAATCTAAATTTGTTTGAAAAAAAACATGCACTATTCTAAAGTTTGAAGGCTTACAGAGTCGTAAAGTGAAGTAAGAATGTGTTGAAAAATTGAATCAATAAATTTTACTTAAAACAAAATCAGATTGTGATACCATATGAATCGTGAAGCTTTCTTCTAAGCTCAATGAAACCAGTTTGAGTCCCTTACGAAACGTGTAAGGCTGATAATGTTAATATGATTGAGATCGTTTAGATTGTTATAGAAGAATTTTCCTAGGTAAGTCTTGTGCGGTAGAATGAACTGTACTGTACCATTTCCTGGAATGTCTCTATGGCCCATAGTAACATGAATGTTAAATTGTTGTGCCATCTCCAGGAGAGATTGTCGACAGTTAGGAATTGTTATAAAGTGTGTAGGAATAGAGTCCAGAGATTTGATAGCGACCTGACTATCTGAGAAAATACGGATATCTGATGACTTATTTTATCGCTAAAAGTTCCACCTTGAACATGCTTCACTGATTGGAAAGTACGCGAATCCCCCCAACCCCTTCATTTGTTTTTGATCCCTTTGTGTAAAAATGGATTGAAACTGCTTCCAGGAATGCCCTATTCTCCCAGAAAGATCTGGAAGGTAGAAGTTTCTGTCGAATTGTAGTTGGGGGATGGTGTAGTATGTGTGCTTTGGAATTGATTCTAAATACTTAAGAATTACAGATTGGCCAATGTTGTTGTTAACCCTACGATGAAGTTTTTGTCAGCCAACATTTTTAAAGATTATTTCTTTAAAAAGGGTTTTCCAATAATAAGTTTCATTTTAAAAAAATTGTCAACTCCATAACTAAAAATTAATTAACACACGCTTGAATATTCACTACAAGGCGGTGGCGGCGCTACGTGCTACAAAAGCAACGAAACAATTGCAATATTGAAAGGAAAGTTCTCTGACACCGATTTTTCTGAAAGAGGTGATCACAAGTAGCCACCGAGATCTTGTTGTTTAATGGATTTATATTAATCGTTCACAATTGATTCAAGACCTGGATTCAAACTTCGGCCGTAGTGTAAAGTACAAAGATTCGTTCTTCAGCCGTACTGCGTGAATGTGGAATGCCTTGCTGGGCTCTGAACTTCCCCAATCATTGCATTGTTCAAGAATTAAAAACTAATTCACATAGAGACGTCCTTTCTTACCCTTCAATGTCTTTTATATAAAAAAGATAAAATTCGTGAAAATATTGAATTTATTTATTCAGCTCTAAGGCCCACAAAAAAGCTCTTTAATGTACAAGAACTAACAATTTTGATTTTATTAGACTTAAAACTAAGAGGGACGAGGAATGCGGACTCAAAAATTGAAAAAGTAAAGGGTATATTTAAGATGGGATTTAGAAATGTTAAAGTCGAAGACTAGCATAGCAGCGTTGCAGTGACGAAGAATTTTGGACATTGGTTCAAAGTGCCCGTATAATTAGTGCGGTGATGAGGGATATAGAAAAGGGAGACAGATCGCAGATTTCGAGAGTTGGTGTTAAGATGAATATCACTCAGGAGTGCCGGGGAATCTATATTGCCCATTAACAATTGGTGAGCAAATAATATATCAGCGTTTTTGCGTCTAATATATAAGGGTTCAAACCTATCAGTTTTAATCGATCGGCATAAGGAGGCAAGTTAGGGAGGCAAATCGAACGAAACGTCTTTGAACATTTTCAATTCTGAGTGAATGGTTTTCATAATACTTGGCATGCATGCATATTCAAGATGAGGACGGACTAGGGAAATGTAAAGCGTTTTAGTTACATAGGGGGTTGGAAAATTCTTTTGACCATCTCTTATTAATAATTTGGTCAAAATGGGAATGGAAATTCAGGTGTTTGTCACACATAACACCAAGATCTCTAATAGAATCGACTACGTTGACGGCGTCATTAAGGAAGTAGTAAACTCTATATGATGAGATTTGTTTGCGCGAAGAGGTCATTTGTTTACATTTACCTACATTTAACTCTAGAAAATTATGCATGCACCAAACAAAAAAGTTATTAAGATCATTTTGTAAAAGTAAGGAATCAGATGAAGTTGAGATAATCTTAAAAATTTTCTTATCATCCGCAAACATTACGATGTCTGAGTTTTTTTAATTTAAGACAGACATCGTTAACAGGCAAGACGAAGAGAATGGGGCCAAGGTGACTACCTTGTGGGACTCCAGAAGTTGCATGTATGGGACTGGAGACTGAGTTACGGAAGAGGATTCTATAAGTTCTATTCGCAAGATAGGAGTTTATCCAGTTTATAAATATAGATGGAAAGTCTAGGGCTCTTAGTTTGAGATAAATTATCTTATGGGATATTTTATCAAAGGCTTTGCTGTAATCAGTGTATACAACATCAACTTCATTCCCATTCTCGAGGGCTGACAAAACTTTGGATATAAATTCAATTAAGTTAGTCGTAGTGGATCTACCTTTAAGAAAACCATGTTGAGCGGGGGAGAATAAGGGCTTGCAATGGAAATAAAAAAAATATCGAGGTAATATAGCCACAAATATGCTAATGTGATGGCTGTTTGGCTAACATCGTTTTTCATTGTTAAAAGCATACTTTTTTATTTAAAATAAACATATTCAAAACATATTTTTTTAATAACCTTTTATTGGAAAGCCCTGTACTTGGCACACGCACAAGAAGAATAACTTAAAAAAGAGTGCTGTTGCATAATTGGTTTTAAAGTTTTGAATATAAAAATGGAAGAGAAAAACAACATTTGTAAACCATTCCACATTCTTCATGTGTGGCTGACAAAGAAATCTCTGAACTAGACAAATTGAGCTTAAAAAAACTGATGGGCATTCCTGGAAGTGTAAGTATTTGGACTGAATTGTGTAAGTTTTTTAATTGAATTGAATAAGAAGGGCGGAGGTTGATGCTACTGGCTATTTCTACAGAAAATTTGTTATAAAAAGATTTATATGCCAAAATTCTCCCAAGTATCACCTTTTATCTTATAATAAAAAAATAAAAAAGTCTTCAGAACTTGTGTATACAACTTTTCTCAAGTTGTATGATTTGGTTAAAATTGAAATTCAAAGCCTTCCAAAATTATAGAAAGCGTTAAAATTCTTAAAAATCTATGCTTGAAAAGGCTTCACGGAAAATAAAGGGATCACAATTCAAATTTAAGATTTTATTTGAACTTAAAATCAAAAAATGTTCAAGCATTCAAATTTAAATGAATGATGTTTTTCAAGTAAACCTACAAGCATGGTAAAACTACCTTGAACACAAGTACAGTCTTATAAGTCTTTTTTTCCTCAAATAAAACAGACTGTTAAAGTGTGTCTATATTTAACTTATTGAATATTTTATGCAAAATTATTCAAAACGAAACCCTTATGATTTTTAATTGACCATATAAATATTCTTATCAATTTTAGTTGATATTTGAATTAAATATTTGAAAGTCACGCTCAAGATTTAAAACCTATGTGTGGTCATATTCATAATGTCACAAGTCATATAGAGTTGTGATAATTCAACTTTATTTAGATTTCCTTATCAAGATTCTCTATACACCGGTTTGAAATAGAATGGTTTTGCACACACATGAATTTAAAAAAAAAAAAAACAAAATCAATCCTACAAAATAATACAACGCAATACTTTTGAATATAAACATAAACGTCAACTCTAACTTGAACTAATTCAGTTTTATGCATATGAAAAAGTCTAAGAAAGGAACAGGAAAATCAACACTGACTATACCTGCATAAATCACAATATTGTTCCTTTAGGAACAAAAATATGCCTACTTTACCACAATACTCGTATGTAACTTTTATAACATAAAGGGTGTTTCTTTTTTTATGTTGTTCAATTTTCATGAGGGACACAAAAATCGCACTTTTGCTCAGAACATAAAAACAAATATCTGACATTTTTAAAAATAAACAGAAACCCATTCCAGCAATTTCCTTGCATCTTATGTATCTCTGACTTCATTGACCGTTCTATTTAGTTCAGAAAAAAAACACCCTATACTACTTTGTAAACTAAAAAAGACATCAAAGCGCGTGAACTTTTCATTCTAAAACAGAAAATAAATCAAAAATCCTTACCTGTTGCTGAGGCGGACTCTGTGTTGCGTGATGGAACGGCGGCGGAAAATACGGTGGTTGGAAGTCCGATTGCAATGATTGATGATGCATTGACGCGGCAGAGCCATGCGATCCACCGTGTCCTCCATGGGCACCAGTTGGTCCGCCACGTCCCGTATGCCCGCCAGTGTGTGTTGTATAAGCCGGACTGCCACTTGACAGTCCTATACTCCCATGACTAGTCAAGCGTTCCTAAAAGAACAGAAAAAAAAACAACAACAATTAAATAATGATAATTAGAATTGGAAATTACATAACAAATTAATTCAAGTTGTGTTTCAAAAATTAATATTTATTTTTCATGGCTATGTACATTTTTATGTATTTTACCTGAACATCAATGACTGTTGGCATATCCACATATGCTAAAGTCATAATCTCATAATAATGAGATGACAAAAGACCTTTTTAGAATTTGCTGTGTTCTTCTTTTATTTGTTAATTTTTATTTTGACTTTTATAAAATATATTTGTCATGAGAATAAATTATTTATTATGTTGATTTTAGTTTATTAGAATACACATAGAGGTCTATTAAATTTATGGCAAAAGATTTAGATCCATATTCCGGTTTTTTGTTTTTTTTTTGTTTATGTTAAGATTATAAATTTATTTAATTTTTCTATATTCAAGTGTCAGAGGACACAGGTTCTTTTCGTGTTTTATTTGTTTGTTTTTTACATTATTTGTCAATTTCACAGAAAATTCCTATAGTTAGTTGTAAATAAAACATACCGTCATAATGATTAAGAGTTAAGGTATAATTTTTGTAATATTTAAATTTTGACTATTAACTCATAATAACAAACACGTTCCTCATATTTTTCATACGACAATGGATCACTAATTTTATCTTAAATAGTCAAAGTTAAAAGGTTTATGAAAATTTAGAAAATCCGTATAAATAATTTAGTAAGAAAAACTTCTTGATTTCAATAGAAAAAAAAATCGTATTGGACAAAAACCTAAGTATTCAAAACATATTTTTTCGACTCGCTCCCAAATCTTTTGAAGATAATATTTTGTCACTAAAAAAGGGGTGTGCCCAAACTATTAAAACTTATAATGGATAATATGGATAGTTTTAAAATAAAGTAGCATCTTTGTGGTTTAAAACAAAAGTTTCCTGTTAAGGTAAAACATTTTTTTTTAATAGAAAAATAATAAATTTGGTGTACATATATTTCCATAAGCGATTTTTTTTCAGAAAGATATGCAACAAATTTTTTGAATGTATTATTTTAAGAAGTGTTACAGCTTTCACATTTCAGTATAAAACAAAATAATCTGGTTTTTTGTAATTGAAGTTGCAATTTACTTTGACTCTTTCTTAAAAGTGGTAACCCTAAAGTTTTGCATTATAGTTATGAAATTTAACTTTAAAAATTACAGGTGGAAAAAAGTTCGTAAATCAACCTAATTTAAACTGATTATTATATCATTTGTACTGTTCTTATGTCCTTAGGCCTTATTATTCAGATTTTCTATTTAATTTATATTTAAGTCTTTTGAAAGCTAACGTATTTTTAAAGGATGCTAAATACTTTCCTTGATATATCTATAAGAGAAGACAAAATTGGTTGTAAAAATGTTTAATAAATCTACGACATTGTTTTGAATGGAAATTTAAAAAATCTTTTTGTAGACCAATTGACAAAGCGTCCTTTATTGATAGGAGCTATTAAAATTTTCTAGAGCAAGAAATAAGATTTTTGAAGTTAGGAATGATGAGGAAACGAATGTTTTTTTCGACAATTTTTAACTTGATAGCCATAAGTATAAGTCATAATACTGTATTATAAGACTAGTCGTGGTTTTTGGGATTGTATATCCGAGTGCGAAATTGCTAAAACGATCGCCAGTAGTTCGGCTTTTATATTTGAAAGTTAAAACAATTGAGCATTTGTCAGAATCCTTTATTACAAAATTGTAAAAAAGCACTAATTTTAACTTAGTAATTTAATTGACAATTTAAAAAGGAATAATTCATATTTATTTTTTATTAAGTTTTCCATTTTGTATAAATTGAAGCTGAATAAAATTAAGAACTGAAGGAAAGGAGTTCGTTCATAGAGTATGGTCTAACTGTGTGTAAATATCAGATGGCGATATTTTTCTTGACACTATAAATTTTCGTAAGATAACAAAAAAATATTAGGTACAGCTTATGTCTATTTCCGTATAATTAAACAACTTAGTCGAATCAGCTTGAAAAATAAAACTCCGATTTGTCGAATTTAAAAGTTTGACATTTTTCGGCGTAATAAAAAGATTTTTAGAGAGATGTCTGTGTGCGTGAGTACGTTCGTCCGTACGTTCGTACCTTCTTAAAGCTTCATTTGTCGCCAATATCTCAAGAATTAGTAAAGATATCGACTACAGATAATAACACAGAAAGGTGCAGAAAGGACTCTAAACCTAAAATATCTCACCAACTAATAACGCTAGTGACCTGACATGATACCAAAGTGATATAATTTTGGAAAAAAATCATTAAACGGTTTTTTTTTTATAAATAAAAACTGAACAAAAATTTCCCCTCGAATATTTTACGGTTAAAAAAATAATTTTATCTCCAAAATAATTTAATGCAACGTTTTTGACTTCTGGTCAAATTTTTGGGGAAAGATCGGGGAAATTGACAGTTTTATTACAAACAATAAAAACATACTTATTAAAAAAAGGTTAGATACTAAAACTTCGTAAAATTTTCAAATCAAATATCTTTTCAAAAGTTAAAGATTTTGGATCCAAACTAATTTCATCTTATTAAAAGTTATTGTTTTCAACATTGAGTAAAATTTTGAGAAAAATCGAGTTGACAGTTTTGTTTTTTTACAAAAAATAAAAACATAAGAAAACATTACTAAAATTTGGTAAAAATTGAAGTTCGATTCCCGATATCTCGTGAATAAATGAAAGTATTGACTTCAAAATGATTTCACTCTGTGCTAAATTTTCTTAGAAAAACAATCTGTTTTTTTTTTTTATAAGATATAAAAACTCTCAAAAAATGCTACTAAAATTAGTAAAAATTTGGTATAGATTTTGAAATTAAACTGTTTCATCCTATGCAAAACATTGTTGGTAATTTTTAATAAAAAAATTTTGAAAAAAAATTCAATTGACAACTTTTTGAGAAAAACACGAAAACCTACAAAAACAACAAAAAACTGAAACTGAAAAGAAATGATTTTTCGACTCAAATATTAGGAGAATAAAGAAAAATATTGTCTTCAAATTAATAATCTCTCAAATTTTAAGCAGACATATCGACAGATCGGATGGGAAGTTATCAGTGTAGGGGTGGAATCTCAGTCAGTTTACAAAAAGTTTTACAAAAAGAAAACTGCAACGACTCACGCGAAGAGAACTCAATTATTTTGTGCTAAGCTATGTTGAAAACCAAAATGAGATGTAAGATTTGAATTTTCTTATCTTTATCTTTTTTTTTTTGATATTCCAAGATACTTTTTAGGTTTCATTCTGAAATGTAAACGTACAACAGTTTAAACGAAGTCCCTACAATTTTTTTTAAAAATATACAATAATTGAAAATATGCATTTTTTTCGAGTTAGCCTGCGAACACTCATTAATTTTTTTATTTAGTAACATGGATTACTAAAATAAGGCAGCTAAGAAATTTTATGTTGGTTCTTTAATAACTCTTTAGCTTAGGAGTGATTACACAGCTTGCAGTGTTCTTCTTTGAAAAAATGCTCTCGGCATCGTTTTTAATTCTGTATAGAATGTTGAACAATAAAATACTTATCATACTCTACGAACATGAATTCGAAATATACAAGAGTTATCGATCAAAATGCTTGAAATGCTATAAATTAGCTGAAAATGCATTTTATTTGAAAATGCATGTATTTTTTTTTGAGATAATTTGTTTAAAAATTTCTTCCACACGAAAATTTAAATTCAAGTGCAGGTTAAAAAGGCTTTTAAATTACCTAGACAAAAGATAAGAACTCAGAATCAACAACCTGTAAAAATCAATTCTTCTATTTAGTTTGTCTGCATTTCTCATATTATCATAATATTTTATTTTAATATTACTAATTTATTTCATTGTCAATATCAGGTGTAAATTTTAAGCCTAAAGTTAAAACCCAAACTTTTGGGTTTCATAGATCCTTCGGCTGAACTATCAACAGTAGTACCTTCCATTCTCCTATACACAATCTTTTTCTAACCAAAAAACTATTTTGACTTTTGCAAATCAATTCAATTAAATTCTAAGTTCTATGCCATGCAAACAAAAAACCATAAAACCTTTACAAAAATGAATACCACATAGTGGTTACATTAGGATCTAAAAATATTTAATGAGACAAATCAGAATAATTAATAAATAACTAATTCGGTAGACAAAAAATAAGAATTCAAGTTTTTTTTGATTTAAATTCAAATTATGTTAAATATTATTATCAATTAGGAATTATAATTATTATAGCATTCATTAAAATTGTTTTTTTTTTTTTTAATAAATTCTAATTTAATCGAATTCTTATGTTAAGTTATACATGATTTTTAACAGTGTTTGGGACTTATTAAAATTTTGCTACTTGTTATAGATAAAAAATGTATCACCCAATTTAAAAAGGTATAAACAATAATAAAGATATCAACGTGTTTATCAAAATTTAAAGTGTGATTAAATTACAATAAATGTAACTCATTTTATGTCAAATAAAAAATAAATATTTACATAATGAATAGCCCTAATGTTAATTTCATGTAAATAAAATGAGATTAATTTTGAATTGTAAATTAGAGTTAATTGGAAGTCTAGATTTTGTAGGCGATATGAATAAAATGCATGTCGTGAACTTTATTTTCCGTATCTAGCGTTTAGAAAAGATTAAATTTTGTGTAGGTAATGATTCATTTTTTGTATTTGAAATCTTAAAATAACAGATGTTTTTACTTAATATGGGGTTTTCCAATGAGGAGTTCCGATTTGATTGTATTTTTTCAACCGAAGTAAAAGCCTATTGATTTCATTGTAATGATGTAGGCATACCATTAGCAAAAGATAACAATATTAGCTTAATGGCCGATACGGCTACGGTTGATCAATTCTCATATTTTGTTCCTTAAGGCTTTGAATCGATTGTAGAGCATTGACATAGAACTTAACTTTCACGTAGCACCAGAGTATAAGTGTTACTCGTTTATCAAATATCCTAATGGACTCTTCGATAAATTACCTGGATAGAAAACTATGACTGACAAACTGCAAACAGAAATCTTTTTAAACTGTGACTGCAAAATATTTTTCATTTTTGTTGTGAATTTTTACTATTTCAGTGAGTTGTTGAAGTGTGTATCGTCATAATTTTAATAATTCCCTAGTTTAAATTATTTAAATCACGTGTCAAAAGATGATAGTTTCACAAGTGACAGCTGTCCAAATAGCGGGCTATTCAAAATGAAACCTCTTATTGGAAAAACCTTTAATTTCTTAACTATATATGTATATATAATTTGTCAAGTATATTAAAATGAAATGAGCTTCAAAGTTGCGATGGCTCCCAAAAAAATAATTGTTTTTTTGCAAATGTATAAGAAGTTTAATTTAGTGAAAACGTGGTTCAAGTAGAAAAGGGAATGAATATTTAGTATTTTAAAAAACATTCTAAAAAGTAGTATTCCAAAGATATATTATAATATTTGGGTGTTTGGAAATCCGTGTGAAGCAGGGGTATGTTTCGGATCAAGAGCCAGTATTTAAATGTCTTTGAATTCTTAGTAAGGGTCTCGATTTTGAGATTTTGATGAAACTAATTTCAGTTGTTTAATTGAAAGTGCTCTTATTTTACTTAGAATTAGACCCACTTGGTTTTAGCGTTCGTGAAAAATTTACTTCAGAAGAAAACAAAGATAAATGATAAATGATGATGACAAATAAATATAATACTGAGTGGAACTTATTGTTGTTAAGTTGCTTAGTCAATTAATTTGAGCATTAAAAAAGTTTGTTGTTTTCGTTTTCAATAAAACTAGGTACCTATCTGATTTTTAAATGACAATAATATAAAGTTTCCACCTTAAACTTGTATGTAGCCAGTCAAAGATAAAGAAACATAAACGTGATAAAAGAAGACTAGCAACACTATCAACCTTTTTAAAAACTTGACAATTATTTTTGTCTAAATACTGAAATCTATTTCTTGAGAGTTGAAATTTGACATTTGTTCCTTGGACCTTTGTAAATGTCATTTCACAAAATCTATCATACTTCATAATTTGCCAAAAAAGCAACGTTAATCTTCAGTTCAACAGAAGCAAGAAAGATTTTTGACATATTTTGATTTGGAATGGGTTGATTTGACATCTACAATTTGCAGATATTAGAATACCTTGAAAAAAAAAAAAATAATTTTTCAAGCTTATTGTATGAATTGAGTTTAATAATTCAATCATTGAGAATTTCAATTTTATAATGTTGACTATTTAGATAAAATTAACATCACCATTATTATGAGTTAAAAGTCAATTAAAAATTTAAACCAGCAAATAAGAAGCTTAAGGCGATCGCACAAACCACACTAATTATAACGACGATGATGACGATGGACCACGAGTGAAGCACAATATTATAACTCCTAGGTATAATGAATTTAGTAATGATGACAATTCGACCAACCGACGGACGACGCAACGGACCAACTATAAACGGCAGGGCGATTTAAGAAACGCGAGCGACGCGACGGTAAGATAAGTTTTGATTGTGAGTGCTACAAACAAGACGTTCAAAATTTAATTCAAACACATTTCCACCGTTGGCAATTATAATAAATAATATACACCATCGAAGCGTTTAATATATGGAAATTAATCAAACATATAGATACTACTATTATATGCATTAATATTGCATTTGATATTATGACAGCGCAAAATAAATGCCTGAAGATTTGAGTATTTTAATTTATCACCATCACATAATATAGAAGATAAAATTAAGACTTGAGGTGTTATCAATATTAATTAGATCACCACACGCACCACATTTCGCATTATTTTGAAGCTTAGGTAGGTATGCAGGTACCTATAAGCTTTTTGAGATAGTTATGCAGGTCCGTCAAGTCAAACACCACGTCCGAAGCTAAACAAACATGAGTTTATTTAAATTTAAATTTTGCCGTTGGCATTTAATTCGAAATGCCCGGTAACCATTTTTCGTTTCTTAATAATAATAATAAGTGAATCTTTTGAAAAAAGGCCGAAATATAATACAAAAAAACTGTCAATGATACTGCTTCGGTAGTCGCGCGATAACTAACCATCAAATATAAACGGTTGCCATCTTACACCGTCAAAAATTCATTCAAATTACAAATGAACAAGAAAATATAAGATATAAAATCCCAAACAAAATAGTTTACCTTACCATCTCAGTTAAAGAAATTTTGTGTGTTTCACATAGATACTCCATAGTGTATATATACACACACAAAATAACACAGATACAACCAAAAACAACTTGTATCTTTTATGTGAACACGCTAGCAGCTCTGAAGCTAAAAGATATACGATAAATGACGGTCGGTGGTGTTCGGTGGTGGATTTAACAAAAGAGTATTCCTCCATAGCATCAACTTTAGCTTCAGCAGTTTTCGACGCACGCCAAGATACAAGAAATGGTAGCAACAAAACGAAGCAAGGGCAACTCGTAGTGTTACACTACGTAAACAAAACATGATTACCACTTTGGTAGAATTGAGAATTCTTCTAATTCTCGGTAATTAAAATTGAATAAGAGAATTTAAATTGGAGTTCCACAGAATTCTATCATTGGGCCAGTTCTGTTTTCATTTTGTATTTGAATTTAAATAAATCTAATTTAGTGAAACGTTTCAGATTTTAATAAATGTGAAAAAATTATAAAAAAAATGGTACATCAAGTGCCCTTGCGAATGTCATATTTCAATATGTTTTGTATATGTTCAGTGCTTATAAAGAGTTTTCTAATAAGATGTTTCATTTTGCATAGCCCGATGTCTAGGTAGCTATTACTTTGAAAGCTGTTATCTCTCGAGATTTGACAAATAAAAACTACTCCTAAAACCAAAACGATATACTCTTAAGAACGTATTAAAAATGTCAAAATACTGTGTAAAAATCGGGAAAAGTTTGCAGCCACACATTGAAAAAAAAAACTCAAGCACTTTTAAGTCGGCATGAAGCAAGCATCTTCTCAAATGGAATATTGTTGCTCTAGCTGGTAGTGTTGATGGAAACCCAGGCTTTAAAAGTTCAGTTAAAACAAGAACCCTACGAAATCTTCACTAATAAGGTAGTTAAAATGCATACAAATTATTAACTTCCCATAGGAAATTAATCGGACCATTGGACGAATTGAAAACTTTGACATTTCTCTACGTTCGGGAAGCTTTTTTTGTTGTCCATATCTCAAAAAACCAGTATAGATATCGACTTCAAATAAGTTTTGTTATGCAAATAATAACACAGAAAGATGCAGAAAGGACTTTCAAAAAACATGGGTGGTAATCCATAGTATCGCCTGAACTAATAATGCTGGCGACTTGAATTAAATTTTATATTATATTATTATGATGTGATACCAAACTGATATAATTTTGAAAAAAAATCAATGAACGGTATTTTATGAATAAAAAAAAACTGATAAAAAAAATAATTGTCACCTCGAATATTTTAAGAACCAAAAAATGATTTTGACATCAGGTAAGATTTTGAGAAAAAACGAATGGACAATTTTTTTTACAAAAAATAAAAACAAAAAAAAAAACATTACGAAAACTTGATAAAAATTGATTTTCGACTCAAATATCTCTTCAAAAAATGAAGATATTGACTTCAAACTATTTTCATCTTATAGAAAATATTGTTTTCGACATTTAGTAAAACTTTAAGAAAAACCGAACAGGACTGACGAGATGGGAAGTTATCGGTGTAGGTTGCATCCCAGGTTCTTTTTTATTTCGGCCTTAGAAAATACAACGACTCTCTATCATCACCATGATCTAGTCCGATGTAGTTTTTGGCTATGATTCGACCTAAATCATTGGAAAATGAAGCTATTGCAATGATGTATTGCTGACGAGCAACAGCTATGAGCAAGGAAGGTATTGATATTTATTTTTAATAACCGTCTTATGTCCTCACGTTCCATTTAAGCAACAAAATAGTCCGAATTTTATAAAATAAAATTTCCTCACGGTGTTATTTCTCGAAAAGGTGATCACATTTGGCCACTCAGTTCTATTGATTGAACACCTTAAGGGTTTTTTGTTTGGGGTTACGTGAAAATCGCTTTTTTTGAAAAACCCATGTAGAGCATTCAATCTCTGGATCAGTAACAGCAGCCTTCTTTTATTCCTGAAACTTTCAAATTGTATAACCTGTTGAATATCGTCTTTGTTTTACTGAAATTCTCTTGAATAAAATCGTACTGAAAGTGTTTAGCCTGATGCAATTTTGAAACAAAATACCGTACAATTTGGTAGTTGACTAATTGTCTCATATTTTTAGTGAGTTAAGATTTTGAAAACTCATCACGTTATTTCACAGTTCTAAAAGTTTTTCTAGGACTTTGCTTTTTTTTCCGAGTACGGCAACCATATTCAACAGTACTAAGGCAGCTCTTGGAGGCAGACACAACTGTAGCAATAGGCGACATCCACTGCCACCACACCATACCACAGAAGAGAACAGCAAAATCAGCAGAAGCAGGAGCACCACCAGTAGGAGAGTTAGAAGTTGTTTAGCTCCGTTGGTGGCTTTGGTAATTGTCCGATTTAACTGAGTCTGCGCGAGCGGATATTTGTCCCGTATACCTTGTATTCAACTCATTCAATAGCAATGTTAGATACATTTTAGTAGATAGATGGATGGGATATTATTAATTTATACACAAAAACCGCATTCTATCATCTTCTTCGTCTTCTTCAATTTAATACTATGAGAATATCTCTAATATTAACATGTTGTCTCTGGCATCCTTAGCACCTTAGATGATTTGTAGCGAACTACTGTTAACGATTTTATTGCTTTGCTAGTGATGCATAATAAAATGTATGATGGTACAATGAGGATGTAATGTGCCTTTGAAAGTTATAAAATATCTCATGAATCTTATACAAGTTGTATCTATAAGATAGTAAGACAGAGTGGTCCATACGTATGTATAGGGGGTGTTGATTTGCATCAGTAGGTGAGTAAATGCATTTATTATGAATGAATATAAGAGTAGGTACGTCTACTATAAAAGTGATCACAGTCAAGATCATAGTCAAAGTACCTAGATCGGTCAAGATATGCATTTTACTACCTGTTTTTTATTCTGTTATTTATTAGTTCATCAGGTGTAGTTCTTAATAGTTAATCAAAACAAAGATATAACCATTTAGTAAAAATGAGGTTAATAATGTTTGTTTTTAATTAATTTATTTGTAAAAGTAATTAATAAAAAAAGCTTTATAACAAGTCGGTCAGTTAGACGAAAAAAGGTCAACGGCTGAAGTGTGTAATTATTATTTTATATACATATTATATTGGAATATTGATTAAAATATTGACATAATATGCAGATGAATATATTATAATGATAGTTAGAAAACTTGTTTTCAAGAGAAAGGAGATTGATAGGTATAATATCTGTAAAATATTTACGTTAGATCGAAACAATCTATCAAAGTCGTCTATGACATTCATGTTGGAATTGTGTATCTTAAATGCTTTTGACAGTTATAGATTATGATAAGGCTAGTATAAAATAAAATGAAATATAATTATTTACATAGGTTAATTATTGAATTATCAATCAGGATATACATAACTATTCATGTTAATTAAGATACAATTAGAATAAATGTTTATTTTATATTTTGAACAGGCCTCAACTTATTTGTGTAGCTTAAGTTCATCTTTACGTATGTATGTACATACGTTAAAATATTTGAAAAGTTACGTCAAAAAATAAAAAAGAGGATAGGATGTTATACGGAAGTAATAAGCCGCATAACATTTAAAGAACTTCGAACAAAGAACAAATTGAAATTTAAGCTGTTTCTTTCGATATGTATGTATGTTTACATTTTGTTAGTTTTTAAATTGAAAAACCCTTCAATTAGATAAAACTAAAAAAATGTTGGAGTCTAAAAACCATTTTTACCAATTTTTGTATAGAATTTTGTGTATCGAATCTTTGTTTTTTCTTTAAATAATTTTGTCGAAAACGGAGAAACCGCTTCTGATGGTTTTTGATAAATGACAATCAAAATGAAAAAATTTGATTTATGTAAGGTGATATTCAAATTGATAGTTTAAAAGCTGTCACAACAAAAATGTAAAAGTCATTTTCAATAACACACATATCGTTTATGAATAGAGCTATCAGACGATTACACAAACGACTTTAATATTTTCCAAAGCCGTTTTGATGAAACTATAATTCAAAATCTGATGTGCTTGCAATTGACCAAAGGAATAATGTTCCAAAATTTTTCTGTAACGATCTCAATTGACAGAAACATAACAAAAAAACAAAAATAATAACACCAAGTTGAGAACCATTTCATGCAGTCAATTTTATAAAGAAGAAGTGATGTTTCTAAAAGCATATGAGGTTTATTTACTGTCCAATGATAGTCAAAAGTTAAAACCTGCCTCCAACAGAATACAAATTGCTGTTAATCGTTCTAAAGTGTCAGCAACTTTAACTCAGAAATAGGTTTAACTAATTTATAAACGCCCTTAATTAGTCAAATATGCAATAAGATCTCGTGTCTAAATCGACAGTTATGGAAGGTGAAAGAACTGAAAGTGTGAAGCGCTCACCAATTTTTAACTTTCGATTAGTCGAATTGAAAGTTTTGGAACTTTTCAATGTTTCAAGTTTTCTAGAACCTAAATATAAAGTTTTTAAAAAGATGTCTGTATGTGCCCATGTATACGTACGTTTGAACGTCCATATACGTTCGGGGACTTTTTTTCGTCGGCAATATCTCAAGAACCGTTCAAGTTCGTGTTTTACGGATAATAGCATCAACATATGCAGAAAGGACTTTCAAAACAAAAACTGTGCCTGTGGTTTCCTTGAAAAATTTAATTGACCCAATGATATTACATCATACAAAATAATTGTATGCATAAAAAATAACGTTTTTGAAATCTGGTAAAATTTTTAGAACAATTTGTAAAAACAAACCTACACAAACAACTCAATTAAAAAGAAATTGATTCCAACAGTTTTCTAAATATGCCATATTAAAGTGATAAAACCTCAATATTTTAGAGGGTTTTTGGTGAATTTCACGAAGAAATGTTAGAAATTGTGTTGAAACGTAGCTTTTTTCCATTTCCATATTTTTTTTCGGTCTCGGGGGTCTATTATTACTTTCGTTATCAGTCTGCTTACTCGTAGATTGGAGCTGTTTCTTGAAGACATGTTCTTAAAACTTTCAGTTTTGCGTGAACCTTTTGAAAATATTTTGATCTTCAAGGAGTCAACAAAAATACAAATTTTAAAGAAAAAGTGTACATACATAATTTTTCTAAAAATTAAATATGAACAAATTAAGGTAAGCAAATAAGTTGAGAACATACTCAAGTGTGGCACTCACAATTTACACGTGGCAGAAACTCTTCTCACTGATATTCTCGAGAGATTCTAAGCTTTTATATTCAATGAATAGATATGAAACGTTCATTATATTTTTCGATTAGCAATTAGTTTAACGAAAGCGTCACTTTAGCGGTTTTTGGGACATTTATGTTCTTGAAATTTGTGCTTAAATCTCAGTTCTAGAGCATTTAAAGCAGATTAACCTCGAAAAGTATACATTTCTTTAATTTTTTAAGATCTTAAAAGTTTAGCTTTACACTATTAGACTATGTGCGAAAAAGAAAACTAAGATGGAATTGGAGATCAAATTGGCGATCTCTTTTTTAAGGTTTCTTCTTAAGAACCTGAATATTTGCTCTTTCTGTCAGAAAAGATCTTAGAAAATAATGTAAAGCATTACTAAACATTTTAAAAATTCTTAATGTTGTAAAAACAAAGATTAGATGTTTTTGACAGCAAACCACTTTTTGGTTGAATATCGTTAAATGTTTTTGACAATCGTCCATTGGTCAAAAGTTGATCAATTTGTGCTGAGCGATTTGAATAGAGCTGGATTTCAGATTCATATTAATTTATTGGTTCACTCCTCAGTTGAAAGTAGTACTTTTAGCAACAGAGTTTAAGACAGTAAAATACAAATTTTATTTTTATATATAGAAAATAAATAATTAAAAAATAAAATATATCCCATAACGCAAGGGAAAATGCGAAAGTTACAAACAAAATAATCTACCAGGGGGGTCATTACTCCTATGGCCTCCCCTAGATCCACCATTATTTGTATTTTATACAAAATGTTATTTATAGTAAATTGTTAAAGTTGTAGACAAATCGACAGACGGGCACAAATGGAAAGTAATCACAATGGGTCGCTTTTAATTAGTTTTGCAATATCCATATCAAATATAATAATGGTGGGGACATGCTTTAGAACTTCAAATTTCAAAGGTTGAATTTTAAGAATTATACCACTAGCTCCAGGTGAGTTCCTTAATGGTTCCTTTTGTAATCTGAAGCATGGATTTGGTACACGCATTTTTATAGAAAGCTTACTATTTCCATTCGTCATTTTAATGGAGGACAAAGTAACGTCAGTAAAACTTAAAATTAATTTGAAGTCCATCAACTGATGCATATGATCAAATTTTAGACATGACATAAGACCATTTTCTTTGGTTTCGAAAATTTAAATTTTTTGGGATCATCTTGAACGATATCAATTTTACTAAATATTTTCAAAATAGAAACACCTAACACTATTTTTATAATTACATTTATAGCCGTAATAATTACTAACCAACGATCAAAGACACATACATTTATTTTCGTTCCAATAACTTATGCATCACCTAACTCATAGCTTATTTGCTACCACACTTGGATCAGTTTGTGTCAAATTAAATTTAAAATTTCCACGGAATATGTTGCGTCATTCAGTCAGCCTCAGAGTCACGTCTGTTTCCGAAGTTCGGGTACCTGTCCAATTAGTCTTCACATCTTTCGTGGTCTTAAATTCAACACGTAGTCGGCATTACTACTGTTTTTGTTTTTGGTTTTTGGTTATTTTGGTATTGGACTGCATATTTAAAAGTAGCTTCTGCATTTTTCCGCATGCATTCTAAAAATCATTAGGTTGTTTCAACTAGGTAATTATTGAGCCGGTATTTTGTTTAAATTATATAGAGCTACTGGTTGTACACACGTTTTGAAGAATATAAGAAAGACGGTTTTGTTGTGACGTCGCGTTTGCTTGCGTCGCGTCGTCGTCATCGTTGGTCGGTTGTTAGAATGGAATTTTTGATTTTTCAGTTTCTTGTTTTTTGATTTTTTTGGTTTTCATGTGTTTTGATTCGTTGGGTTTGGGTCTGACAGCAGAAATAAAATGCCAATTATAAAGAAATCAAAATTTTGGAATTTATTTTTTGACCCAAAATTCATCAACTTTTTGTCGAACATCGATTGGTTACTCTATAATTGTTGTAATCGAAATATAAATTAACTAAACCAAGTCATACGTGTCAAATTGGAAATGATTATGAGAAAGTCAGTCATAGTCGTATTTGGTGAAGATTGCGTTAGGGTTCTATGTTTTTTTTTCTTTTTTTTTTTTAAACTAGCCTATTACGTAAATGAGGGTTGGAAATATGTCCACATATATAAAACTGTGGCAGTTGTTACCTAAAAATCATTTCCTTATTTTATATTTCAATTTTGAAATTGAAGCTGGTTATATATTTTTTTTTATTTTAAGAATATAGCCTAAGGCGTTAAGGTTTGTTATGGACTCACAGTGCTGATGTGTGTAGTCGTTAGAAATATTGTTGGCCATTGATAAGATGTAAAACGTATGGTTTTCAATTTTTCTTTCAATAAAAAGGGATGTTTTTCAATAGTTTCGATATACAAATATGAGTATAGGTATACGAACAGACGTAAACTTTAAATATATATTTTTATTTGTTTTGAGAACAAAGACATTTATTTTTATGTATGTATGTATATGATATGAATTGTATGCCATTTTAAATGCTAAAATTTGCCATTTCAACTTCGGCATTTTTAGAAATAATGGAGCAACATATTAGTTTAGTAGTAAGTTACCTAAGCAATTTTAGGATAACGTAATCGAGAAATACCATATTCGCAGAAAACCTTTAACTTGCCAAATTACGTTTGTGTTAAAAATGTAGCCTTCAAGGTGAAAATGGGCCTCATCACTGAGGATAATTTTAACGTCAGGATCACTTTGCTTTGATGCATTTTCAGGACGAAATCAACGAAGATACAATATTGCTGGTGATCACCTGAATGAAGTTCTTGTTAAGAACTTTAAAAGCTCCAAGATCTTTATAAAAAATACGGCGACATGTTATTCTAAAGATCGATGAGGAATCAACAAACCTGAGTTTTCGTGGACTGCCTTCAGCAGCAATATTCTTGCAGTTGTTCTTCAGAGGCGCACACGGCTTTCATTATTCGCAACACTAACTTGTCCAACAGCTTAATTTTTTTCACCAGAATTTACTTATGGATGTCTGCCGTAAAGGTGCAAGGGATACTGACAAAATGCCCAAGTGCAAAATCTCCAAAAACAAAATAACCACACTTTTAAAAATCCACAAAATCGGTATCCCCAAGTACAAAATCTCCAAAAATAAAATCCCCAGGGTCTAAATCCCCATGCCGATAATCCACAAACGAAATCCCCAAACCTAATTTTTTCAAACTGCGTCAATGCATGTTGGTTTTCATCATTTGAGGGTACTTTTCGGAGCCAAGCAAAAGTTCAGAAGATAACGACTTTTCAAAACTTTACTTCTGGTTCAAAACCAATTTTCTAGATGCATCAAAAGAAAACATGAACCCGAGTTTAAGTCAGTTGTCGATTGTCTAAAAAATAATTTTCCTCGCACTCAAAATACAGTGGAAGCTTGGCATCCTAGCCTCAAGTGAATTGTAGAGATATAAAACTCAGGATTATTATACACTAATAAGAGATTTATCAAAGTTTGGTTTCGGAGATTTTAGATTTGGGGGTTATGTTTTTGTAGATTTTATTTTGGGGATTTTGTTTTGGGGATTTTTACTTTGGGGCTAGGGTACCTAACCCAAGGTGCAAGATTAGTTTTTAGCTCAAAATTTCTGGGAACAATAAATGATATAAATATACATAAATGAAGTATAGGATTTGACATGTGGCTAAATCTTTAGAAATATTTTACTAACTATTTTCTTGGAAGATTTTAGAATTTTTTTTTTTTGAAATGGCTACTATAACTTTTAACCTTATATTTCGAAACTTTGACAATTTTAAAAGGTTAGAAAGTTTTGTTTTAGAACTGTGTAAGGCACATTTATTTCATATTTATTCAGAAAATTGTCTTACTTATTCTACGAGCTTGGGGGGTTAATTCATTTAATGCTGACTATCAGAATAATTAACTCAAAACTGGGCAACTCTTTTGTTAGTAGAGGAAAACCGCAAGATGGTTTTCTATCTCCTCTCCTTTAGAACCTGGTGGTAAATGAAGTCCTAACTGGTCTGGATGCGCAGGGTTTCAGAGTGATTGCCCATGCAGATGATTTTTGCAGAAGCTGTGAAGAAATGAATCTTAATACCCTGAAAGAACACTTACAAAACCCCTTCGACAAACTAATACTTTTGGCAGATCGGTGTGGACTGGGTGTAAGCCCACACAAAACCGATGTTGTCCTATTTTCGAGGAAATACAAGATTCCATATGTTTTATTAATTATTATTATTATTAAAGAAACTTCCAGATTTCTATAGCTTTTAGATCTTTCTGGGAGTATAGGGCGTTACTGGAAGACGAGTCAATGCACTTTTGCACAGATGGATCAAAAACAAATGAAGGGGTTGTCGGAGGCTTGAAATTAAGTCTCTCATTCCGCCTTCCCAATTATTACAGCGTGTTCGGAACTTTTGGCAATAAAAAAAGGTCTTTTCCTGGATCGTCAAGCCGCTATCTAATCTAGTCAGAAATGGTACAGTACAACCCATTCTACCACGTTTGGCTAATGCTGACATACCAATCGCTACATGTAAACTATTGCTAAATCAAGACACTACGAAGAAGACAAACATCAGGTGGAATAACATCACCACGTGAAAAAATATTTGGCCTACATTAGATTTAAAGGGCAGTGCTTAAGGTGCTTGCTATCCCTAAGCTGATGGCATATAAGTTTGATAATCCACGTCATAACCGGGCACTTTCTTATAGGAAAGCAAGCCACGTGGCTAGGCATATTCCCAAATGACTTTTGCAGAAGCTGTATGGATGAGGAAGAGGAGGAAACAGTTCTTCACTTTCTCTGTGCATTACCCTGCTCTAGCTTAAAAACGCAAGACTTACCTATAGGAGAATCCTTCTATATATAACAATCTTAACGATCTGAATCATATTAACATTATCAGTCTTTAAAGTTTCGTAAGGGACTCAAACTAGTTTCAGTAAGCTTAGAAGAAAGTCTCAACACTAATGTGGTATCACAGTTGGCAATAAAACTGTCCTAAGTCTGTTTTACCCCATCACGGATAGCTGCTTTAACCTAGCCTAACCATTATTCTAGCAACCAAACATTTTAAAATTAAGATAATTTTTTTACCATTTCTGTGAGTTTTAGGAAATTTGCCTTGAAACTAAAAATTTGCCATTAGAACGTTTAAAATTTTCCGCTAATACATTTAAATAAGCTTGAAATTTTTAAATAGCTTATTTCAAATTTCTTCCTTAAATGCCACTCCTTCAAATTTGTCTTATTTTGAATCCCAAGCAGCTAAGTACCTTATAATAATACAATCTCTGCAACTGAACGACTTTCATGTCAAATGTTCTCTAGAAGACATTTTTAAAAGCAGTAGCAATATAGCATTTTAAAACTATGACATATCTAATCGCTAAAAAAAAAACAAAAATAACACAAAATTTCAAATAATGTCACGTCCAAATGCCTCTACCTTACCTAAGTCTGTGCTCACACTATCCATAAGTCTCATCGTTTAAGAAAAGACCAAAGTGCGCACTTAAGACTCTTTCGATGAAATCAATTAAATGACCAGCAATTCACAGCGTCTTAAAGCTATACCTATAGGTTATACTAGTATCTATATGTTAAAGGCAAAAGGCGTGTTGTAAGATTTTCCGTTTTGTCGTTTCCCTTTTTTTTTTTTTAAACATGCAGTTTAAGCAAATTCCTTTACCAAATGTTTGTCCTTTCCAGAGAGGAGGAATCGAAAATAGCTAAAGTCACCGGTTAAGTTTCATGGATATATGTAGCTAAAGACTACATCATGCGAAAAAAAGATTGAACTACGACTATGTTTTGAGGTAGTTTGTTGAAAATTAGCAGGCACGCTGTGTAAATTTCATCGCGCTATCAACAATTTACAGCTAATGGGCTTTTAGACGCGCTCGTGTGCGCCCACAGTTTACCCAAGCTAACGTACTTAACTTATACAAGTAATAGATACATGTGGTGCTACTACATTTCAAGCGCAAGTAACGCACGCAGTTACAACCGATGCAACTAAATTGAACACTATAATCATTAAAGGAGCATTTTCAGCTTCAAAAAAACAACAACAAATACATCATCTATAAGCAAATAAAAAGGAACGAAACTTATTTTTCATTTTAACCCAGCGATAAGCTCCCAAAGAGCAAGCTGCACGCTCCTTCAAAAGAGGATCACATATTTGTATATAGGAGAACCATCAGGCCAGAGTACCTTACCTTACCTACATATACCTAATTCCAATATGGAATGAATCTTTTCCTTTGAACGCGAATACGCGAAATCGGATGCAGCTTATTGGGAAGCGGTAGGCATATGGTATGGTATGAATGCTGCAACAAGACGAAAAATAAACCATCATCAAGCAATGGATCAAAGAGGATGATATGGAAGATTATGGAACCTAAAGGTTGCTTTTTACTTTACGGCCACATGCGAAAAGTCGTCTTATATACGAGGAACAATATTATATCTGTCGGTTGGTTGGTCGGTTGGACCTCCTCCTCGTCCTCCTCGAGGTGGTATACAACTTGTTTTTCTTCATTAGGGCTTGAAAAGGCCTTAAGTATCTCGTACTTATTAAACTAAACCACTATGCCAAGATCATACCTAAGTGTGTAGGTTTTGTTTGTTTTATTAATGCGGTATTTTATAGTGCAGCTTATAGTGGGGTTGACTCTATAAAAAAATTAGAAAACATTTTATAAAGTGTAATTCTTGACAACTTTCCAAAATTTTGACTTCAAACAAACAATTATTTCCTGTTTAATTAAAACACCCTTTTGTTTCTCTTAAAACTTTTGTTTTTCTTTTTTTAATTCTTTTTCATTAATTATTATACACTTAAGAAGACAAATTTAAGAAAGTGGGCGTGTCAATAGGTGGATCAGTTATGCATTTCGAAACATCATTCAAAACTTGATTATATGTTTTTGAAATCATAAAATATTTATTCCAATTCTCAAGTGTTTCTATCCCACAGTGTGGAACGCCAAGCAGTCCGTCTACGGTGGCGGCGCGTACCATCTATTCAGCTTTGGAATTATCGCGTCAAGGCACTTATTTTGCGAGATGAGGACGCGTGTTATGCGGTTGTCGGTGAAATAAAGTAGCTAATTTGTTCATGTTCGTTATAGACGGTAGCTGGATTGAATAACCATGGTTTAAAAAGGGCGCACATGAATCATTCCACTTATTTGGCATCAACGTTTAATACAACACGTGTAACTAATGGGTGGCAAATGTGTGTGGGGGGGAGGGGAGTTTGCTGGGTAAATTTAAACATAATATAAGTATACCACTAAGTTTACTACATATTTGTTTTTATGTTTTATTTTACAAATGAACAAGTAAGAGGCGTTGAATTGACTTAATTGGTTCGCTAATGTTGTCTATAAATCAAATTACGGAAGTCTAGTTTCAAATAATTTTTGATATAATGGATTAACTGGTATATATTAATTAAATGTTTGATCGATATTTTGATCTTTTTTCATTGAATTTATGATATTTTGGCTCTTAAATCAAATTTTCAAGGAAAACATAACAAAGATTTGTAAACATTTTTCTGCTGATTCTCATAGCCGCATCATGGTGGTGTGTTAGGGTTACCGGTTTATACATGATAGTTCGCATAAAAATAAAGTGTACTTACAAGTTAAGTTAGGTGGCACAACAGTCCGTTAAGAACTAGCACCTAGTGACTTACAGCTTTCAACCATTTCTGTGTGCAAGTAATGTTGTCAGTAATAGAGGGGACCTACAGTTTTAAGCCGAATCCGAACGGCTCATCTGAGAAAGCACTTTTCTTGAAAAGAATTACTCTTGGAGGATTTGTCAATTCCCCGCAAGAGGCAGTACCCGCGAAAAAAAACTTTAGATGGCAAGACCTTTGTCATGACAGTCCTACGCACTTACCACCATGCCACGGGTATACTACAATGATTTCCCAAAAATTACAAAACTATAAAATCCTTACTCTCAAAGCTATATAATTTGAATGGAATTTGATCAGTTAGATCAGTTAGTGTTACATTTTTGGTAAGATTCAAACTTCCCATACGGAGTTACTCTAATGTGTCCGATATGTCGAATTAAAAATGTTGACATTTCTCGCCGTTTAAAGGTTCTTAGTCCTTTTTTCAAATGTTTACGAAAGTATATAACAGTATTTTTTCAAAAGATGAAGACAATATCTTTATTCAATTTTCAAGATATTCGAGTCCAAAATCAAGTTTAACTAATTTTTAGTAGATTTTTTTTAGGTTGGTGTCAAAAACGTTATTTTTCGTTGCATAAAACTATTTTGCAATAAATATTATTTTTACTTCGTAAAATTTTAAAGTGACAATTTATGTCATTACATCACAACTTATGATACTAAATTATTTGAAGTCGTTAGAGTTTTTGGTTGGTGCAATGGAGGATGCAGGGGGGGGGGCATGACCCGCTTGGGAGATTCAAAACTTATCGTATTGCGTCAATGAATGTGACCACCCTTGTATTCTTAATTATTTATGAAAAAAATATTAAGCTTTAAGCTTTGTTGCGAAAAAGTACTACTTTTAACTGAGGACTAGACCAAACACATAATATAATATCGGAAATCCAGCCCTATTCCAATCGTTCAGCTCAAATTCATCAACTTTTGAACAATAGATGACCCAGAGTGAAGGTTTATATGAGCCATATAATATGTAGCTTATATAGTTAAGTTGTATAAGCAAAGATTTCATCTAAAGATTTGTTAGTAAATCAACGATATTCATTAAAAAGAGGTATGCTGTCAAAAACAACTAAAATTTATTTTCACACAATGTTTGTTTTCACACAGTTAAATTATTTTCATAAGATATTTTCTGAAAGAAAGAGCAAATATTCAGGTTCTTAAGAAGAAATTTTGAATAAGAGATCGCCAATTTAACATTAAATTGTCTTTAAAAAAAAAAAACTTTTAAGATCTTAAAAAAATAAAGAAATCTACTTTTCGAAGTAAATTTGCTTTGTGAACTGAAATTTAAACAAGAATTTTAAGAAAATAAATGTCCCAAAAATAGCAAAAGTGACACTTTCGATAAACTAATGGCTAATTGAAAAACATAATAAACATTTTATATATATAAAAAGCTTTGAATCTCTCGAGAACTGAAGTGAGAAGACATTCTGCAGCATGTTATTTGTGGTGCCACACTCAAGTTTAATCAAATTTAAGTTATGTACTTAAATGCACCTGTTGCCTTAAATTCAAGAACCAAGCGTTTTTATCTTAACAATTTTTAAGTTTTGTTGACTCCTTTAAAATCAAAATATTTTCAAAAGGGTTCACGCAAAATAGTATTTTTTAGAATTTTGCAGACTGATAACGATAGCAGTATTAGAATCTCAAAAATTGAGTACGAAAAAAGGTCACAGTTTTCTGGCAAACTTCCTCATTTTCTGGGTTTTTGTAGCGTTCCTCACATCTATAAAAATGCCAAAAAGAACAGAATATATTATTTTTGGAAAAATCTACGTTTTGGTACAATTTCTAACATTTCTGCGTGAAATGTACCAAAAACTCTCTAAAATATTGTATTTTAACTCTTAAATATGGCAAATTTAGAAAACTGTTATGGAATCTTGAAATGCGTGCATATGTAAGCAGTCCATACTTTTCTGGAAAACAGTGATCTTAAAAAATTCTAATAACTACAGTTGTCACATTAGCTCTTGAAATATTTAAATGTGCGGTTAAGATACTAATTATGTTGTTTAAATTTTGTCAGTCTCCTTTAGAGAACATTAAAGAACATTTTTAAGCGGTGCTCAAAAACTCATCTTTATGTTAAGGGTGTGACCCCTCCCCCCTGATTAAAAGTCTGGATCCGCCCTTGCGTTATATGAGATATTTGGGTTTAAACTAATTTTTCACTTTTTTTTTGTACATTTCTGAAGTAAACAAATTAAGCGCTGAAATCTTTTAGCAAATCTTGACGTTATTATTGCAATCAAAATTTATTTTAAGTTAATATCTGTGCTGATTTTTGAGATATGACAAAAAAGGTATCCCGAACGTATACGTACATTCGAACACACAGATATCTCTCTAAAAACCATGGCTTTATATTCTAGGTGACTTGAAACGTGAAAAAATAAAAAAAAAAAAAAGAGGCTGGGATGCGACCCACACTGATAACTTCCCATCCCGTCTATCGATTTGTCTTGCTTAAAAGTTTGTCTAAATGTATCAATTCTTGCCAAATTTGCGTTCTATTTTTTGTAGATTTTATTTTTTTTATGAAAAAACGGACTGTTGGATTTTTATAAAAAAATTACTGAATATAAAAAACAATATTTTCTGTGAAATAAAATAAGTTTGAAGCCAATATTTTTAATTTTTGAAAAGCTATTTGAGCCGAAAATCAATTTTTACCAACTTTTATTAATTTTTTTGTTTAGGTTTTTATTTTTTGTAAAAAAACTGTCAGTTCGATTTTTCTCAAAATTTTTCCTAATGTTGAAAACAATATTTCTTATAAGTTAACATTAGTTAGAAGCCATAATCTCAAATTTTTGAAAAGATATTTAAGTCGAAAATCAATTTTTACCAACTTTTGTTAAATTTTTTTTTCGGTTTTTAATTTTTTTGTAAAAAAACTGTCAATTCTATTTTTTTCAAAATATTACTGAATGTTGAAAACAATATTTTTTGAAAGATAAAAGTAGTTTAAAGCCAATAACTCAAAGTCTTGAAAAGATATTTGAGTCAAAACTCAATTTTTACCAACTTTTTTTTTATTTTTTTTTTAGGTTATTATTTTTTGTAAAAAAACTGTCAATTCGATTTTTCTCAAAATTTTTCCTACTGTTGAAAACAATATTTCTTATAAGTTAAAATTAGTTAGAAGCCATAATCTCAAATTTTTGAAAAGATATTTAAGTCGAAAATCAATTTTTACCAACTTTTGTTAATTTTTTTTTCGGTTTTTAATTTTTTGTAAAAAAACTGTCAATTCTTTTTTTTTTCGAAATTTTACTGAATGTTGAAACCAATATTTTTTGAAAGATAAAAGTAGTTTAAAGCCAATATCTCAAAGTTTTGAAAAGATATTTGAGTCAAAACTCAATTTTTACCAACTTTTTTTTATTTTTTTTTAGGTTATTATTTTTTGTAAAAAAACTGTCAATTCGATTTTTCTCAAAATTTTATCAGATGGCAAAAACATTATTCTTCGTTGCACAAAATTGTTTTGGAGATGAAATCATATTTTAGTCGTAAAATTTTCGAAGTGACAAATTTTTTTTTTCAGTTTTTTTGATTTATAAAAAAAACCGTTAATTGAATTTTTTTCCAAAAATATAATTGTTTTGTATCACGTTACAATATATAATACAAAATTTAATTCAAGTCTCTAGCGTCATTGGTTCATGAGATATTTAGGGTTAACCAAAATTTTCACCTTTTTTTTAAACTGCTATGGTAAAAAAACCACCCACGCAATTTTCTTGAGAGCCCTTTCTGCATCTTTCTGCCTTATTATCTGTATAACAAAATTTATTTGAAGTCGATATCTCTTCTGGTTCTTGAGCTATGGACGACGAAAAAAACGTCGCGAACGTACGGACGTACGGACGTACGTACACACGCACGCACAGACATCTTTCTAAAAATCTTTTATTTCGACTCTAGGGACCTTGAAACGTCGAGAAATGTCAAAATTTTCAATTTGTCAAATCGGACCCATTACAATAACTTCCTATGGGAAGTTAAAAAATCGAACGTTAAAAGAATTTAATTCCTATCCATTTTTTTGTTTCAAAAGTATAGGGCTGGAATTCGACATCTGTCAAATTAAGTTGTTGAACTAATTTTTTTTTTTCAGTTTGAAGTTTTCGAAAATGGATCGCTTAACTATCGCACAACGCATGCAAATTGTTAAAACCTACTTCAAAAATGGTGATTCTGCCACAGCCCACATATCGTGCTTAAAGAGGATAGAGATTATGATTTACATACATAATCGTCCAACTACGCAAGCAATTGGCAAAATTGTGAAGAAATTTTAAGAGGCTGGATTGGTTACAGATATTGTAAGAAAATATATTACTGCTGGAAGTGGAAGTGTTGCCGAGGACCCGAATGTATCGATTCGTCGTCATTCTCAGGAATTAGGACTGTCTTACGGTACATTATGGCGTATTTTGCATTTGGATCTACACCTACATCCATATAAAGTCCAGCTCACACAACAACTGAAGTCAGCTAATCATTCACAACATCGTAGATAAGTCGAATAGATAGATGCTTGAACAACAGGCGGTGGACGGCGATTTTTCAAACAAAATTTTCTTCAGCGACGAAGCACATTTCTCACTCGGTTGGTATGTTACCAAACAAAATTGTCTTATTTGGGGTTTTGAGAATCCACAAATAATTGAAGAGAGGCCATTACATCCACAAAACGTCACAGTTCGTTGCGCTCTTTAGTCCGGAGGTGTGATTGGGCCTTACTTCTTCGAAAACGACAATGGAACGATTATCACCGTCAATTCGGAGCATTATGGTCATATGATAACTGATTTTTTTTTAGATTGCTATTAAAGAATACGACTTCGAGAATATATGGTTTCAACAAGACCTTGCCACATGCCACACAAATCGAGCGAATATGACATTATTGCAAGAGACATTTCCTGGCGGCGTAATTTCTCGTCGTGGCAATATCAACTGGCCACCAAGATCATGCGATTTGACACCGCTGAACTTTTTTTTTGTGAGGCTACACGAAAAACCGTGTTTATGCAGATAAACCTTTAACTCTTGAGCACTTAAAAACCAACAATCGTCAAATTATTTCTGAGATACCGCCCAATATGTGTGAAAAAGTGGTCGAAAATTACCTCAAAAGAATGGATGCTTGCAACAATTTGCGTGGTGCTCTTTTTAAATGTGGTAGTATTTTACGCAAAAGTCTTCGAATCCACACCCACAGTACAGCGCAGTAGAAGAAGACCGCGAATAAGGTGGCACGCACAAGTGGAAAATGACCTCACCCAACTTGGAGCGCGAAACTGGAGACATCTAGCTAGGGACCGATCTAGATGAAGAAGTTTGTTGGGTGAGGCCCTAGTTCACACAGGACTGTAGCACCACCTTAAGTAAGTAAGTAAGTGTTTTACGCATAATATTAAAGTAAACAAATTTATAATAAAAATTAGAAATGCCATGAACAAAATTTGTATTTACGTTTAAATTTGAAACCGCAAAATGGATAAGCCTATATTTTATAGTTTTTATTTCTGGGAAAAAATCTCCCTTTTTTATTTTTGTAAGAAATTGCTTAAAAAACTCAATTTTTTAATATTTTCATGTTGAAAAACAATTTTTATAAGTTTTTGGTATTTTCGGTATTATTAATTGAATTTTTCTACAAATTTCATCAAGTTTCAATACGCCAAATATTCTAATGTTTCAAAAATATTGCACAACACTTTGTAATTATCTGTTTAATGTTTATTAAATTTCTGACTTTAAAAATTTCGATTATTGTTGTAAAATTCTATTTTGTTTTGTTTGAAAAACCTTTTTTCCAAAAATCTTGACTGGTGCTTTGATCAGTGCAAAAATTATTACTTTAGGTCTATATTCAGTTTTCATTTTTATTCCTCTATAGTTTCCAGGTATCAATAACGTTTTTTTTTCAGTGTAGCTAAATGCATTTTTTTTTCTGAAGATCAATGAACCAAACCCTGACATTATATATCCTTTTATTTATAACGAAATTTAACCGCCATTTTAAACTCACACAATTTCTTTTTTGTTAAAGTAAATAAATATAGGGATAGGGAGTTCTATACAAACAATTTTCAATTCCAATTCAGTGGCCATTGAACTACCCCGCTGTGTTCTTCAACATAATCTAGAAAAACCGTTCCTAGCATAGAGTAACATTTTGAAATCACATCAGTTCAATAGTAGTGTTGCTATTCCAACCCCTTGCACAACAAGAAAACGGCAAATTTTAGGAGGCAAGTTTTAGCCGGAGGCAAGGACATTTTGATTATTTAACAATTCATAAAAAAAACCGAAACTTAACGCAATCCATTCGAATAAAAATTCAAGGGCAATTGTTATCGTTTGCGTACATCTAGACGGATCACACGTCATATAAAGGTTACTTAGAGGGTTGGACTTTCTAAGACCTTTAAGAGTTAAAAAATCCTGGAACATAATTTCCATCCTTGCCCGTGCATAGATTGTATGTTGAAAACATATGATGATATATACACCATTTCTCTAAGGTACATTCACTCACAAGCTACTATACATCTTATCTGTAACACTTCGACATCCTGCCAGTGTCCTGCATATTCAAAGGATGTCTCTAAGCATAATATTTCTGTGAACTTTCAGGCATAGGTAAACTAAACATAACACAACAATGCATTGTGTTATCCTTTTATTCTTTTCTGTTCTTTTTTCTTCTAAGGAGCAGAACAAAATTGATGTAAAATGGGCAAACCACATTAAGCTAAAGTGTTGAACGACGACGACGACGACGGCGCGACACTCCACATCCCCTCCGGCCACCACCACACAGCCGGGGTTGTGGTTTTTCACTCTTATAAATATATATGATATATGAAATGTGATCCTGAATGGGTTAAGACTTCCTGAAGCATAAGAATAAACTTAACTGACAATTTTTAGTGTTTGAAAAATGATTTTGAAGTTCGCTTAACATTTCCTTAAATTACAAACGGACATGTTTAATGGCCATTCTATTGTCATATATGTCTATGCAAAATAAATATATACAAAATGTCGTACAAAGTAAAATTCATATGTGATTTAAATTTTGATAAATCGAACAGATATTTGGGAGGAAAATGTGATGCTTTGCAAAACATTACCTTTGAGAAGATAAAGAGTTAAAAGTCGTGATGGTGTCTTTAAAAATCCATAAAGGAAACATTGCGAATGATTTAAGGTGAATTAATATAAATTCGCGTGTTTTGCTATAATTTGAAAGTCACGGAATCGTTAAGAGATTAAATTGAAATGATGCGCGATGGTTTGAATTCTGAGTCAGAAGATGATAAGAATTTGCATAATAGGTTCTAGTAGGCATACTTAGAGGAGTTTTAAAATCAAAGCCCTGAATCCTTCCGAACTTAACTTTTAACTGAATACATTTTTAATGGATTTCATTTAATCAACTATTTAAACAAATAATTAGCGAGAAAAAGGATTTTCATTTTAGGGAATCCGTCAACATTTTGAAATAAAAAGACAAAATTTCGAAGTAAAAAGTGTTCAAGAACTGTAAACCATTTGGTGGTACCATTATTCATGACTTCAATCAGACTCAAGGCTAAATTTCATATAAACTTGGACACTTTGTTTGTAGAATAAGTTGCAATGTGCAATTTAAAATCCAAGAAAAGAGGCTGCAATGCGACCCACACTGATAACTTCCTGTCTGTCGATTTGTCTTGCTTAAAAGTTTGTCTATATGTATCAATTTTTACCAAATTTGCCTACTATTTTTTGTAGATTTTATTTTATTGAATATCGAAAACAATATTTTCTGTGAAATAAAATAAGTTTGAAGCCAATAATTTTAATTTTTGAAAAGCTATTTGAGTCGAAAGTAAATTTTTACCAAGTTTTAGTATTTTTTTTTGTAGGTTTTTATTTTTTGTAAAAAAAAACTGTCAATCCGATATTTCTCAAAATTTGTCCTAATGTTAAAAACAATATTTCTTATAAGTTAAAATAGTTGGAAGCCATAATCTCAAATTTTTGAAAAGATATTTGAGTCGAAAATCAATTTTTACCAACTTTTGTACAATTTTTTTTTTAGGTTTCTAATTTTTTGTAAAAAAAACTGTTCATTCGATTTTTTCAAAATTTTACTGAATGTTGACAACAATATTTTTTGAAAAATAAAAAGAGTTTAAAGCCAATATAATTCAAAGTTTTGAAAAGATATTTGAATCGAAAGTCAATTTTTATCATCTTTTATTATTTTTTTTGTTAGGTTTTTATTTTTTGTAAAAAAACTGTCAATTAGATTTTTCTCAAAATTTTTTTGAATGTTGAAAACAATATTTCTTATAAGATAAAATTAGTTTGAAGCCAATATCACAAAGTTTTGAAAAGATATTTGAGTCGAAAATCAATCTTTAATAACTTTTATAATTTTTTTGTAGGTTTTTATTTTTTGTAAAAAAAACTGTCAATTCGATTTTTCTCAAAATTTGTCCTAATGTTGAAAACAATATTTCTTATAAGTTAAAATTAGTTGGAAGCCATAATCTCAAGTTTTTGAAAAAATATTTGAGTCGAAAATCAATTTTTACCAACTTTTGTGACAACAATATTTTTTGAAAGATAAAAAGAGTTTAAAGCCAATATAATTCAAAGTTTTGAAAAGATATTTGAGTCGAAAGTCAATTTTTATCAACTTTGAGTAATGTTTTTTTTAAGTTTTTATTTTTTATAAAAAAAACTGTCAATTTGATTTTTCTCAAAATTTTATCAGATGTCAAAAACATTATTCTTCGTTGCACAAAATTGTTTTGGAGATAAAATCATATTTTAGTCGTATAGTTTCCGAGGTGACAAATTTTTTTTCAGTTTTTATAAAAAAAACCGTTAATTGGATTTTTTCCAAAAATATACTTGTTTTGTATCACGTTACAATATATAATATAAAATTTAATTCAAGTCTTTAGCGTAATTGGTTCATGAGATATTTAGGGTAAACCAGAATGTTCACCTTTTTTTAAACTGCTATGGTAAGAAAACCACCCACGCAATTGTCTTGAGTGCCCTTTCTGCATTTTTCTGCATTATTATCTGTATAACAAAATTTATTTGAAGTCGATATTTTTTCTGGTTCTTGAGCTATAGACGAGGAAAAAAACGTCGCGAACGTACGGACCGGACGTACGGATAGAAATACAGAAAAATTAATGTTTGCTACTTAACTTATCGAAAAATATGCTGTAGAATTAAAATATCGGTTTTCAGAATAATTTCAGTGTTTTTGTGCAGAATTTTGAATTCATATTGGAGTGATTTTTAAGAGCTTGAAAACTTTAAATTATAGTACAAGACGGAAATATTAATGAAATTATTTTTAACTTTACATAGGAAGCTATAGTAATCGTTCCGTTTCGTCGAATTGAAAACGTTGACATTTCAACGACGCGACGTTTCAAAGTCCCTAGAGTCTAAATAAAAGATTTTTTTTACAAAGAAACAAAATGTATTTGAAGTCGATATATCTACTAGTTCTTGAGATATGGACGACGAAAAAAAGCTTTCCGAACGTACGGACGCACGCACAGACATCTAGGGACCTTAAAACGTCGAGAAATGTCAAACAAAAATTTCAATTAAAAAAATCGGACCTATTACAATAACTTCATATTTCAAGTTAATATATTTGTGAAACCCTAAAAAAACGGCCCGATATGATGCCACCAGCCCATGGTATAAAGAATACAAGGTATGCTGTATATGAGATGATAGGTCGCCATCTTGTATTCGTGTGACGTTAAGCCAGTTGTGACAGCCAGTTTTGTGCGGTTTTTACTTCTTAATGTTTTGGTTGATTTCATTTGCAAAAGTAAATAGATAGTGTGCTCTTGAAAAATATAAATAATTGTAACTTCTTTTTAAATAAACAAACTATTTACATAAATGTAAATACCTATTAAAATATTAAAAAGCATTGTGTTAAATCAAAATTTTGTTATATACAGAGTTGATATGGAGTGTAGCAGCTTCAAATAATCGAGTTGGAGAAACAGTTGCAGCTTTGCCAAAAAGAAAAAAACAATTGGAAGAAGATAACTGCAAGCTCCGCAACCTTGAAAGCTCTGTTGCATCTATTTTTACTGATGGCCAGATCAAACGACTAAAGAATCCCAAGAAGAAATTGAAATGGACACTGGATGATATATCGTCAGCGATTTGTCTACATTCTGCAAGAAAAGCAAACCTCATTTACATGGGTTGATGCAATATCTGAAGGTGGTCTGCACAAACCATCTCCAGAATTTATGGAAAAAATTGTTGCTCTTGAAAACATATTTATTAAAATCAATAGCAATAAGATACATGTGATAAGTGATTACTTAAAGTTTCACTTAACAAACTGTGATGATGTAAATTTACCTGAAAAGGTTAAACTTTTATTCTTTAGATGTAGACTTTATTTTAGAATAAAGTCTTTAAATAATACTAATAACGAAAAAAAGAAACAAACGTACAAAAAAAAATAAAAACTATTACTTAAAAGAGAAATACCTAGTTTATCTTCTTATTTCAAAGTTTTACATCTATAGAAATTGAAAACCGAACTCAATTCACCCACTAAATATTTATAAGAAAATGGGATTTCTATAGTTTCGATTTCCTCTTTTCCTTTCCTATATCCACATATTCTACAAGTTTCCGAAGTGGCTACAATTCCAATATCTGTTGACTTGGTTACCTTGTTCAACGGCATTCTTGGTTGTAAATTCTACAAAACAAACAAAATTGGTTTAAATAGAATTTCATTATTTAATTTAATTATTAATTATACATACCTTGAGAAGATCAAATTTATCAAATAACCACAAGATAATTTCAATTCAAGCAATTGGAATCCTGAGAATTTTTGTTCAATAATCGTTCGTACTTTTTCTTCATGAAATGTTTGGCCATCTAAAACTATAGATAATTAAACATTAATCAAATTTAACAATATGTTTAACCATATTATGAACCACCTACCGTAATAACTCTTCTTCAACCAAAATAATACAATAGGCCAGGGATTAACTAAGCACTTAAGAATCACTAAGGACTTTTTAACATTATCAATTTGAGGTGATGCTGGTCTTTGCAGAACATATAATAATATAAATGAAATAAATTATGAATGTTTCAATTCTCAATAACAAATAAATTATTGTTTAGTTTTTTTCGATCTGCCGATTGAGAACCAAAGAATATCAAAGAACATCATAAATAAGAAAATTCACTCGCAATGACGTCACGATTCAGTCGACCAGAACTGTCAAGCATACCTTATATTCTTTATACCATGCCACCAGCCCATAAACCGCATCAAACCACCACCACGACGAACGGCTCTTCAGCCGAATTATCGCGAACAGCAGCAATATTTTCTGCAGTAAGGGCTGTACGAGCATCCACTGGTATTTTCACATCGCCTACAGACTCGGTTTGCTCAAATATTTGCAAAATTTTTCCGATTGTACGCACATTAAAAAGACTAAATTGATTGCATAATAAGCCTAAATAACTTTAACGCATTATTCGATTGTGTATCTTTCCGTGGAGTTAAGCCTAGTACGCTGCTGATGCGAAACGAAAATTCCCATACAAAAATGACATGACGAAATCATAAACTAAAAATTTCGCTGTGCTTTTCGTTTTTCAGTACGCTGCTGATGCGAAACGAAAATTCCCATACAAAAATGACATGACGAAATCATAAACGAAAAATTTCGCTGTGCTTTTCGTTTTTCAGTACGCTGCTGAACGAAGAAATGTGACATTTTAGTGGATAGCTGTACTAGATTTCTTAGTACAATTCTTCACTCTTTTCTTTCTCAATTTAATTGCCCAGCACATTAATTGCTTGCGAAATTTTGACGTTTAATTTTTTTATTGAAAAAAAAAATTGTTTACTCGTGACTTTCGGTGTTTTGACTTTGATTTATATTTGATTTAAAATTTAAAATAAAATGGATTTGTCTAATGTGTTCCAACATTGCATTTCTGAATCGGAAACTCAGGATGTTATTGGTGATGTGCAAGAAGTGATGAAGACAAGCAGTGAAATTCAACTTCCAGACAGAACTCTCCACAAATATTTTTCCGCTGTGGTTTTCATTTTCATTTCGCTCTGCACTTGGAGACCGCCGAAAAAATTCGTTTCACTTCAGCTGCGTTCTAGGCTTTAGCCAGCAATTGAAAAATGTGAAATTAAATGCTGAAAAAGCTCGAAGTTTAGATTTGGTTTACATTCAACATCGGCCCTTAAAAATGTTAACCACCCTTTATATTCTTAGCGTCGGAATTTTGGCAACAAGTTTTAATTATTTGTTACATTATTCAAACTTGAACTTGACCATGATGAAAATATTGTATATTTCTCATCGTTTTGACAGTGACAGTTTACTCATTCATTTAATGGTGCGTTCACATTAGCTTAAGTTATCAAATCACAATTAAAGAATGAAATAACCATTTATGTCAATGCGCTTTTCAACATTTCACTATAAACATAGCTTATGATTAAACAATTCCAGCGCTTTAAAGTGCATTTAAATCAAAATAATTCCGGAAGATTATTTTGACATTAAATTTTACTTGTCAACCCAAACGATACGAACATACTCACATACTCGTATACTGCAAATATATTTCACATCAAAGTATATATCAATATTTACCTTTTATGGTAAACTTTGACATCAATTTATTCTCGTATCAATTTCTAAATACTCGCTCGAAATCCCAAACTAACCTCATTATCAAAATGTATCTCTTCTATAGGTAGCTATAGTAGATTTCAAAATATCAAGACATTAATTTGACACAAGGTTTTTGTTTTGTTTGTACGGTGACTGCATTTGCTCTGTCATATTTTTGACAGCTTACAACTTCATTCACCAACTTTGGTTTTTATTGTGTCGACCTAATATGGTATCATCCATGGCACTACCATAATATCCAATCAGCGTGTATCAGAATCAGACGCAAACGAAACAACAACAACATTTATAAAAACAAAAACGCATCCATATTAAAACCGCAACGGAAATTGATCAGAAAATAATTCCTTCTGCTGATGGGCATTGGGCTATACAACAGTACGGTTGTGTGGCGCGCTCGGCGGTGAGGTGACACGCACCAAACAACCATCGCATCGCGTCCGCATCAGCCGACCGCATCAGCATCACCATCACCATCAGCAAGATGTCCTTTTTAATCCCACTTTATGCCTGTTGACAACTTGTGGTTTTTCGTATTGTAACAGGTTCCCAAATCGGATAATTCTTTTTTTTTTTTTGGCGTGTGTTCATCCCCGTGTCAGGTTCCCCAGTTAAAGCATCGAATCATCGTAAATCTGATAAGTACCGGCAACTGATAAACATTTAGCGTAAGCATTAAGAGATTAAGCTGTTTGGCAGCTTGAGTTTTTTCTGAGATGATGATGGGATGGTTTTGGTTTACCTGGAGTCGGGGCTTGAGATTTGCCTGTTGGCGAGCATTGTGGTATTTTGGGATTAGAAATGAGTTGGCTGGTTGATTATGTGGATTTGATTTGGAGTACCTTACTGTTAGGTTTTTGTTTTGAGGCTCGTTAATTGGATGCCTTGAAAAAGAAGTCAAGTGGAATTCCATTCACCATCGCCATCTAAGTGTTATGCCTGGTTTTGCGTTGTGTCCTGTTATATCTTTTGTTTTTGTGTTTGGATATTGAATCGATATACATTTTCCAATCTATTAGCTGCTTGAGCTGCGTTTGGTTCTATTCAAATGATGCCGAGTGAAATTTACATTCTATTGTGTTGTCATTTCGGCAGCAGCAGCGCACAGCGTGTGTACTGTCGTTCGGAGTACCGCAGCAATTTGAAAGCAGCTCAAAGATATAATATGATGGTGGGGCGTTTCTATTTCTATGGATTGCCACACGGTCGGCTTCAGCACCGCACAGTGTCGCCACTGCGTATACGAAACACAAAAACGACGCCTTTGACAACTTGCTTCTTTGCGACAATTGTCCATTTTTTCGATTTGAAAACAAACAGGTACGTCATTACGCAAGTCAGGCACACAAGAGTTTAAAAAAGGTAGGTTTATGTACTCGCATCAAGTAAAGTGAAGTGAAGTGACTTTGGGCATTACTGAGATAGTGATACATTTTCGATCTATAGATTTTCTTTTTGATGTGGTTTTTGTTGTTCGGAAATAATGCGATTAAAATGGATTAATTTAATTGATTACAATTTAAGTATTCTTGTTTTTTCGTTTCTTCGTCGTTGCTCGTTGAGATTTTTGGGCTTATTTTTATTCAAATTATCCATTGACACATTTAGATTTGGTCTTTATAAATTATCTAGTGGATTAAAATTTTTGTTTGCCGGTATTTGACAATTGCTTTTTGAATGGCATTGGGATATTTTGTCAATGATGCGGAGTTAGATATCGGGCATATGACTATGAATCTATATGAGAATGTTTGTACAAATGTTTTCTATATCGCTTAGAAATCGGTCAGCTTTGAAATATTTGAATAAATACCTATATTGAAAGTTATTTTTTTTAATTGGGTCAACATTTTTGGAGTACTTACATTAGGTTTTGATAAACTAGTTTTTAATTTAAACGTAAACAATTAACCAGAAATAAAGAATATGATTTCAATTCATCCTGACATACATAGAATCAACTTAGGGTTCCTAGGCAAAGAGTTTTAAGCTTTCGAGCTGTTAGAGAAAGAGTGACAACAATCCGTATTAAGGCCATATTCCACCACCTGAGCCTTATCAACGCGCATGCCCCAACGGAAGAGAAGGATGACATTACCAAAGAAGAATTTTATGAGCTCCTCGCCAAAACCTCTGAACCAAGAATGACGTACAAATTCTTTTGGGAGACTTTAATGCCTAGATTGGTAAAGAAGTTATCTTTGGTAGATCAATCAGAAATAGAAATAGCCTGCACGACATCACGTCTGGAAACGGACTCAAAATTCCGCATGTGAATATCCATGGAAGCCATTATAGCCCGGGAGCCAGCGTCATTATTCAATGTTAATGATGATAACGCTTAAATTATTTTTTTATCTGTAGTTTAGGCAAATGTAATCAACAAAATTGATGCCTGCCACCTCAACAGTGGGGCAATAAGTGGCAAAAAATGTTCAAAGTTGTAAAAAAACGAGGTCACATGTCTAACATGATAAGACTTGAAACCGGTCTAGAACGTTAGTTGGCACTGCCTTGAGAAAGAAAAACCATGCCTGCCACCTGGACAGTGGGGCGAAGTTATCCTGCCGCTGACCTAAAGTTGTAAAAAAAAACCGTCAAATTGTTATATGTGATAAGGGTTGAAGTATGTTTAGATAGTTAGTTTGACATTTAAAATAGAGGAAAAACCATGCCTGCCGCTTGCGTCCCGGGGAGAAGTCGCCGGCAGGATCGAAAATAGTCGCACTGTCGCATACTGTATACAATCCAAAAATATTTTGTTTTTGGGTAGAAATCTGGGAGAGAAACAATGTTTTGATGAATTTTGTAGACCGTTTAATAAAGAACACCGACAAAATAATATCAGCTCTAAAAGTCTTTTATAACTCCAAAGCAAAGGGGTAAAAGGGGGAAAAATACCCATTTTAATCTATTTTATCAAAACGTCTAAAAAAGTAAAAGTATATTAAAATATACCTACACTTTGCATTAATATATACCTCATAACAATTATACCAGAAAAAGGGTAAGGAGGGGGGGGGGTCACCTTTTGCTGTTACCTGGCATAAGATCTTTACAAAACAAATAACTTTCAAAACATTTTTGTGTGTGCTTTTAGTTTTGGTTTTAATTTGTTTTCAAAACGTTATAAGATTATAAGTCAAAAATGCTGGACAGCACATCTTCGCCACTTCTGAATGACTCCATTAAACATGAAATATCTTCTTCATCAGAATCTTCGCTAGTGCTGACTTGGTTGTGGGTAGGTTCTTCATCATCTTCTTGGTTGGCGAATTTTATATTATCTGACTTTGGAATATTAGACGTAATAATAAGTGGCAATAGGGTTTCTGATATTTTTAGTTTTTTTGTATATGAGTCTAATTCATGTGTTATAGCATGAAACTTACGTCGCGTTTTCGTTTTACTTATATTTTTGGAGGTCCCGGGATTTCCATCATTCTCATGATCACTTTCTTCCAAATCTTGTTCTTCAATATTTATCTCTTGAATGTTGTTGTCTTCAATGTTTTGGAAAATGATTCCAACGGTGTCGTGAAGAGTACCCTTTCCACTAGCTGTGTCAACAAATCGGTCAAAGTTATTGAATGCCAGGCCTGTGCATAAATTCGGTGATCTAATTATGTCTTCTGGGCAAATATCAGATTGATTGGAGCATGAAAAAGTTGCTTCAGTTTCTAATCCTTGTAGTGTTGAATAACTGCAACAATGACCATATCTGTTGATAATGTTGACAATTTTTTTGCAATTTGTCAAGCCTTTCAATGCTAATCCTATGACTATATGTTTTGACGGTATAATTGTTCCATTGGAAACGGCTTGGATAGAGTCTTCTGAGAACGAGTCAGCAAGTCTTTGGCAATTTGGACTTTTTTTCTACGATATTAACCTCCGCTTAGTAAAGTAGTGTAAAAGTCCATAAGAATGTCTGGAACTGTGCACTCCCCTTTTATTAAATCAGAAACGGTCAGTTTCTCCGGTAAAGCACATTTTTTAATTGCTCGAATAGACCTCCTCAAGATAAGTGCTGCCTTTTGTACGACGGATTTTTCCTCGAGAATTTGTATGTTGTTGTCTTCTAGTGCAACTCCTGCATATGGTTTCATTATTTTCTTATTGTTACGATGTATGATGGTTAGTTTTTTCGCATATTTCTTCAACAACCTGCTTTCTAAATACCGGGTACTGATATAAAGTGGTGATGCCAATTCAACGCCTTCGTATTCTTGAGTTAGAAATTCACCATACATGGTTCGGATAAAGTCGAGAAAGTACATGTTGTTGTTCTGAATTATTGTTTCTTCCACAAACAAAAAAATTTTTTCAAACGCTGAATTACTTTTGTCCCTTATCTTCTTCCAATCCGAGGCATCTTTCTGTTCATTTTGTATCGCTCTTACTCGGTTTTGTACTTGAACACAACAAATGGCATGGTAAAGTATGGGGTGTCCTTGTAGCAATCGATCGTCAATTTCCATCATCAGGTTGAAGTCGTTTAACTCCATTGCCTTAGCTTTTATTTTATCCATGGAATCTTCCTTAGAACAGGTATGCAAGATATAAATACATTTTTTTAGCTCGGTTTCCTCTTCTTCAGCTGGATCTTCAGATACTTGCTCTTTTGGCTGAGCCAAATCATCACCAATAAGTTCTGATGCAGCGATTGAGGTGTCATAGATTGATGTTTCGGGTTCTCCTAAGTTTTGTTCGGATACTTCGTTTAATTCAATGTTCGCACTTTAAAATAAAACGGATATTTGGAAAGATTAATGTAAGCGGAGGAGAAACAAAAAAAGTCAACTTGTCTTTAAGAGGCTCGTAATTACATACATATATTAAGGTCTTTTAAGTTTTAAATATTTTAAAAATTATGCTTACCGTGTAACCATAGCTGCTGAAGGTCCTGATAAATTAAGTTCACTTTCGGAGGCTACCGATTCTACATTTGATTGTTTATATTTTACTTTAAGCGCAGTAAAATTGTTCAAACATTTTGAATGATAACCTTCACTTTCACTTATTGGATTCAACTTCACTTTACACCCAACCAAACTATTGGCTTGACGAATTTTCAAAATTCCAAGACATTTATCTAAACGTTCTTGATTGAATAAAATTATTTTGTCTTTTTTTCCACCACAAAAAACACAAACTGGTTTAACATTAGCCATCGCACCAAATTTCTTAACACGTCTATTATTTAGTAGAAAAGGAATCGTACTATAAGATAATAGCTCCCTTCATCGGTCTTTATATCGGGTGATTTTTTAAGAGCTTGAGAACTTTTTTAAAAAAAAAACGCATAAAATTTGCAAAATCTCATCGATTCTTTATTTGAAACGTTAGATTGGTCCATGACATTTACTTTTTGAAGATAATTTCATTTAAATGTTGACGGCGGCTGCGTCTTAGGTGGTCCATTCGGAAAGTCCAATTTTGGGTAACTTTTTCGAGCATTTCGGCCGGAATAGCCCGAATTTCTTCGGAAATGTTGTCTTCCAAAGCTGGAATAGTTGCTGGCTTATTTGTGTAGACTTTAGACTTGACGTAGCCCCACAAAAAATAGTCTAAAGGCGTCAAATCGCATGATCTTGGTGGCCAACTTACCGGTCCATTCCTTGAGATGAATTGTTCTCCGAAGTTTTCCCTCAAAATGGCCATAGAATCGCGAGCTGTGTGGCATGTAGCGCCATCTTGTTGAAACCACATGTCAACCAAGTTCAGTTCTTCCATTTTTGGCAACAAAAAGTTTGTTAGCATTGAACGATAGCGATCGCCATTCACCGTAACGTTGCGTCCAACAGCATCTTTGAAAAAATACGGTCCAATGATTCCACCAGCGTACAAACCACACCAAACAGTGCATTTTTCGGGATGCATGGGCAGTTCTTGAACGGCTTCTGGTTGCTCTTCACTCCAAATGCGGCAATTTTGCTTATTTACGTAGCCATTCAACCAGAAATGAGCCTCATCGCTGAACAAAATTTGTCGATAAACACATTTCGAACCGAACACTGATTTTGGTAATAAAATTCAATGATTTGCAAGCGTTTCTCGTTAGTAAGTCTATTCATGATGAAATGTCAAAGCATACTGAGCATCTTTCTCTTTGACACCATGTCTGAAATCCCGCGTGATCTGTCAAATACTAATGCATGAAAATCCTAACCTCAAAAAAATCACCCATTATATAATAGAATTGAAAAAAAAGCAATTAAAAGATCATTTTTTTAACCCTTTTTAGGTAAAATATCAAAAATTATTTTTCCTAATTACTTTTTCTTGGAAAAAGAGCATTTAACCCTTTTTAGGTAAAATATGCAAAATAATTTTTCTCCATTACTTTTTCTTGGCACCAATTAGGAAATCAAGTATAAAAAAATTTACTATGAAAATCAGCCAATAAATGATTTTTCCAATTATATTTTTTTTGCACAAGTATGAACTCAGGTATAAAAATAGGAAAAGGAAAGTATTCATTTGAAAATAAATTGATAATTTAAAAAAAAGTAAAATTTTTATCCATAATAACAAAAACAACTTCATCATTGACAAACAAAATGTTTTTGAAAAAAAAAAATAGACATTTGTATTGAAAAAATTTACATTTTTGATTGCAAAAAATGTTTCATTTAAAAATAAATATATTACCAGTGGCAATTCTGGTAAGGATATATATAAAAAATGTGAAATTAAGATTGCAATAATCTTATCAATTTGTGCCAGTTACGACTTTTGCAAAAAAAATACACATTACGTTTCGTTATGAAACAAAAAAAAAATTAAGGGTGTTTTAGACCCATAACCACCCCCACCGCACCACTCTCAAATTTTTATGGTTTTATTTATATTAGTGCCAGAAATAAAAATCATTATTTTAAAAGAATTTCGTTTTGAATATATGGGTATCAAGAAACCATATAAAAATGTGTTTGTATCCCATTTGCCCTTCTTTGTGCCCCTTTTTCTTATATTATTGTTATAAGATATAAAATTATGCATAGTTTAGTTTCATAGCTGTTTAGATAAAATTAAATAATTAATAGATTAAAAAGGGTGTTTTTCCCCTCTTTGCCCCCTTTTTTGGAGTGATATTAGACTTTTAGAGCTGATATTATTTTTTCAGTGTTCTTTATTAAAAGGTCTACAAAATTCATCAAAACATTGTTTCTCTCCCAGATTTCTACCCAAAAACAAAATATTTTTGGATTGTATACAGTATGCGACAGTGCGACTATTTTCGATCCTGCCGGCGACTTCTCCCCGGGACGCAAGCGGCAGGCATGGTTTTTCCTCTATTTTAAATGTCAAACTAACTATCTAAACATACTTCAACCCTTATCACATATAACAATTTGACGGTTTTTTTTTACAACTTTAGGTCAGCGGCAGGATAACTTCGCCCCACTGTCCAGGTGGCAGGCATGGTTTTTCTTTCTCAAGGCAGTGCCAACTAACGTTCTAGACCGATTTCAAGTCTTATCATGTTAGACATGTGACCTCGGTTTTTTTACAACTTTGAAAATTAACTGTAAATTAATGCACCACGAGTGCGCCTGCAGGCATCGATTTTATGTTTTTCTAATGTAAAAACTGCCCGAAAAAATAAATTCATCCATTATCAAATCTTTCAAAAATGAGTGACGCTGGCTCCCGGGCTATTAGGCGAACATCAACCGGCGAGGAGAAAATTCAACGACAAAATATTTTTAGAGCTTTCAAAGAACCCGATAACGGATGAAATGTGTCCGAAAGTCACTAGCAGCTTTGCCAACAGCCAATCAAGAAAGCTGCGGAAGAAGTGGTAGGGTTCTCACAGCCACCACAACAGCTGCGGAGTTTTTATAAACGATTCAAGATGAAAACAACACTAGCAGCTCATTAGCCTGCAAAAATAAGGAGGGAAATACTGTAGTGCAGACGCAGCTGATGACCAGCTGCTTAATGGCGATAAATCGAACGATCTCGCCAACGAGCAGACAAATCCATTTAGTTGATGGTCTGGAGTTCCACCCATCCGACCTGAATGAGATCAGAGTTGCCATCACCAGACTGAAGTCGAACAAAGCTGCCGGTTATTACGGTTTACAGGCTGAGCTTTTCAAGCACGCGGTATTTGATCTTGTAGAAAGCATGCACCTTATGCGTAACACCAATGGCATCATCTTTCAAAAATCCAAACAATACATTATGGGAAGAACCAAACGAGCAGTTACAGATACCTTTTCCGGTATCGAGCCTGATGCGAATAAAATGGCTCTTGTGATTAACGAGGAAAAACCCAAGTATTCACTGTCATCGAATAGAGTCGATTACGATCGTAAACTAGGTCAAAACGTGATCATTGATAGGTATAACTTCAAGATGGTAAATGATCTGGGTACTGTACTGCTGTTACCCCTGCAATCAACGGTAGGTATATGACATCAGCGCTGAAATCAAACGTAGAATTAATCTTGATAATCGCTGTTTCTTTGGATTAAGTAAGCAATGTGGAATATGGCCCTTTCGCAAAGTACCAAGGAGACACTGTACAAAACCTTAACCATTCCAGTCTTACTGTATGGTGAGAAGCATGAACCTTTTCCCAGGTGAATGAAGGATCCCTTGAAAACTGCGAAAGGAAGGTTCTACGTACAATATATGGACCGGTTTGTGTCGACAAGTAAAACAATATCTGGCGGAGAAGATACAATCACGAACTATACGAGCTCTACAGGACTGGTCAAAAAGCTACGTGTTCAACCGATAAGATGGCTAGGGCATGTAGAGCGAACGAACATCGAAGCTTCAGCCCGTAGGGAGGGTATTACACGCTAAGCCTAAGGAAGCTAGAAGCAGGGGCAGACTTTATCTCCGGTGGAGTGATCAAGTTGAGGCCGACACACGACCGCTTGGTATTCGAAACTGGAGATTGCAAGCTAGAGATGGAGTAATCTGATCTATTACTTGAGGCCCAGAAGCACAATGCGCTGTAGCGCCAACTAAAGTCAAGTATGTTAAATTATTATAATGTATATTAATAACAAACAAAAAGATAATTTTGGGAAAAGGTACCCACATAATTAAACAGACATGAAAATACATTTTTTTCAAAAAGTGGCCTCGTAAATTTCTTATTGCATACCATCATTTTAAAATTAATTTAAGATTTCATTATACGTAGCGCTACTCAAAGAATGTATAGATAGAGATTACAAATATTTAACTTTATCGGTATAAATTTTGTATATTAAAAAAAGAAAATTTACAATTATATTAATTAAGAATTGATAGCCCACCAAAAATAGATCCCTATTTAAAGATAATTCCATAAAATTAAGAGTAGGTAGGTATTATCTACATTTTTCAAAAAAAAAACACCATTCAAAAACAGAAGCCCGAGCCATATCAAAATCAAGTTAATTATCTTTCAATCTACTTTGCCTTTTGGTGCATACTACTTCATATAATTCAACTTTCTACCAAACCAAAAAGAAAAAAAAAAAAACAACCTATAAAAACCTCAAATATTTTTTAATCATTTCAATCATTAATTGTTTTTAAATCACATTTAATCGGTTTTTAATAGTATAACGAAAAATCTTATATCTTATAGACTACCTTTATATTAGGTTAAGGTAGGTATTTACCTATCTATATACGTTTATATTGGTTTGAGGTATTTCAAGATTTCTCATCTTTCTATATGTATAGAAACACGCACTTGTGTCCCATGCGCGTAGTTCTGAGTTTTGACAACCTATGATTATAATTATTCCATATATATTTAAAAATATCTTTTTTTTTAATTCACAATAGCGCGCTATCTTAAACCATAATATCTATAATATCAACAACATAGCTTAGCCCGACTTGTACAAGGCAAAATCACCGCGCATTTATACATACCTTCATTCGAGAACAAGACAACACAAAAAGACTCAACCAAAAGAAATATTACTCGAATATTTTAAGTCATCAATCATTTGAAGTTTCTTGTTCTTCAGTTTACAATAATATACTACCTTTATATAGATAGACGCTTATAAGAATTAATACAACAGCGAACAAAAAAAAAAAAAAACACTTAACTTCTTGAGATATACCATAGCCAAAACCTCAACAAAAAAAAAAAAGAAACTTATAGCCTGTTATAATATAGACTTAAAAGACATAGATAGAAAAATTCTTAACAGCACCTACAAGAATAGACAACATTTTGAAACCTAAGATATGATTTTTTTGCCTATTTTGCAATTTGAATATAACCTTTGACAACAGCAGTCTTTTGGAACAGGCTTCAAAATTAACAACAACAAAAACAACAAATTATAAGCAACTTGTTTAAGAGGAGATGTGATGATGAGGGCAACTTGAAACATCTATACACTACACACGTTATAGATGATAGTATACTTCTTCTAATAGAATATATTATTTTTTTCTAAAAGTTTTGAAAGATCAACAACCTAAAAACGATTTTGATTTCATGGAACAACTCATAGAAATTTATGTTTAAAATTATTTGTGTTGTTGTTTGCTATTTTCTTGATGGATATTATGTACGCTTCACCCCTTTGAGATATTAAAAGTATTTTCAAGAGTCACAAACCCAAAAAATCTTGAGGTAATTATGCTTATATTGTAGAAGTATATAATAACAATCTGACAAATTGACAGCAAATTGGAAGCTTATGACAGAATATTGTTTGTGGAATATGAAGAATTTTGATAGTTTCAAACTAAAACGTCAAGTACTGATTTAATTGAACTTTTATAAATATTTTAGCAGTTTTTTCCAACAATGTTTTGATAATGAAGATGAAATAATATTGAAGTCAATAGCCTTATTTTTTCTGAGGTATATGAGTCGAAAATCATTTTTGATCAATACTGTTAAAATGTTTGTTTTGTAAATAAATTATCCAATATTCGATATTTCTAAAAATAACACCAGGGGCCTATTTTACTAAACACTTTTTACTTTAAAACTTTGCAAAATAATAATATCCCGAAAAGTAAAGTGGAAAATGTTCCACAAAATTTGCAAAGTGAAAATATTTTCCAGACCTTATTTGAAAAGTGAAAAGTAAAATTATTTCACCAACTGAAAATACAACTTTTCAATTAATTTTGTATTTTCAAAAGTTACAAAGTAAATCTTAGACTGTGTTTATTAAGATTTAATATGCATTGAAAAAAAATTGGTGAATCAATATCTATCATTGTACCGTTTTCGTCGACACATCCAGCTACATGGGAAAACCTCCTTAGGAACAAAATTTAAATTTTTGGTCTGAAAAATTTAGTGTCCAGCAAATGGTGTTAGAGAGAAATTCATCAATGTTAATATTTGAAACTCGATGAACTACACTGCAGACGGTTGCTTTGCTTATTCCGTGCATTATAATATATGGATGATATTGGGCCCACTACAGCACAAAGAAGTCTACAAAAAAGTTTCTGCAAGGGACTTAAACTTATACATATTCCTTTAGCTATTGAATTGTAATTTATTTATGATTTTAGACAACACAACTTCTATTATACTTTTCGTTAGTCGAAAACTCTCTTTTTTCGAAAAATCATTTCCGAAATCGGACTTATGTAATTCTTAGTTCTACTTGTACGGACGAAGGATTTTTCGGCCGTTCCTTGTGAAAATTTACTTTTTTTTGTAGGAAAATTCACTCGGATTGTATTTTACATATGTATAATTATGTATTAGCTAAAGTTCGAACTAATGATATTTATTCTCGAGTAAAAGTAAAAAACAACGTCGATGGATATCGATTTTCAATAAGCAAAAAAAAGCGAAGAAAGCGAATGAAGCGAATGTAACAAACCAACAAGAGTAAAATAAAAGCTCCGAACAACTTGATGTGGTAACGAGAAGTGATTTTTATTTGACAAAGAGATGCTAAGCCAAGTTCTTTTAGTACAAAAAATATTCGCATATATAGTTTTAGTACATATTTAATTAATATAATAATATAATAAAAGATGGTGAACATTGGTTTTTTGGCGCTAAGTTTAAATTATTCGTTAAGTTAAAGTGAAAGTTTTAAGAACTCAAACATAATGATTATTTTTAAATTATCTTCATTTTCTATTATAATTATTCTTATAAAATGATTGAGCAATATATAAACATAATTCAATTTATTTCTTGGATGTTGTAATTTTGATTGGATGACCCAACATTCCGCCCACTTTGAAAGCTCTCGGTTTCAACAGGTAGTAAAGCGAGCTTGTGGATTGGTCTCTTGATGATGCCTTTGGGTGTGCGAATCTCTGCAACTCTTATTTTTCCATCGTCACCTGAGAAAGTTCTTTGGACTCTCCCAAGCAACCAGCGTTGAGGGTGTGCATTGTCCTCATGAATTATGACCATTGAATCGGCTAATAGGTTAGGATGTTGCGAAGACCACTTAGTACGTTGTTGTAGTTCCTGCAAGTACTCGTCAGTCCAGCGTTTCCAAAAATGCGTTTTAACATTGTTGATGCGACGCCAGTATTGCAGAACGGAGGTATTTGGAGCATCGTCAGCAGGTTCGTGGTGCCCCGATTAAAAGGTGACCAGGAGTCAGGGCCTCATAGTCATTGGGATCACTCGTCAATGGGGTTATGGGCCTCGAATTCATGACAGCTTCTATCTCGCAAAGTGCTGTAGCGAGTTCTTCAAACGACAGCTTGGTATTATGCAAAGTGCGCAGCAGATGTCCTTTAGCCACTTTCACCGCGGCTTCCCAAATTCCACCAAAGTGCGGAGCTCTAGGAGGAATAAAGTTAAAATTAATATGTTCATTGTTACAAAAATCAAAAATGGCATCTTGAGAGGTTTTGCGAAACAACATGGTATGAAGTTCAGTTAGTTTGGAACTTGCACCAACAAAGTTAGTTCCATTATCACAGAATATATCCTTCGGTAAACCACGACGACTAATCATACGTTTCAACGCAGCAATGAAAGCAAATGAAGACAAATCTGATACTGGTTCTAGATGAACTGCCTTGGACGTAAAACAGACAAATACTGAGATGTACGTTTTGTACGGAACCTTCCCGCGAACCCTGTGGTAAGTAAATATTGGTCCACAGAAATCGACACCACATCGAAGAAATGGGCGACAAGCTATGATTCTTTCTGGAGGAAGAGAACCCATTACCTGCTGGAGAAGCTTGGGCTTGTAGCGAACACGAGGTCTCTAGCGTTTACTACCCAAACTTTTTGCCTTAGAAGGGCGACAAGCGCCTTGGGTCCAGCATGATAGTTTTTATAATGGAGATGACGGATATAAATATTGGCAAAGTTCGATTCCTTTGATAACAACACAGGGTGTTTTTGTTCTTCTGGTAGTGTGGAGTTTTGCAAACGTCCTCCAACTCGAATTACAGGATATCCTTTGCAATTATCCAAAAATGGGCTAAGTTGTCTAAGAGAACTTTTTATATCCCTATCGTTCTTGAGAGAATTGATTTCTTCGGTGAAATAGTGGTTCTGCTCGATCCAAACTATTCTGATGAATGCCGTATCTAGCTCTTCGGTGCTACAACTAATCGTTTGGTCGACGGTTCGGTTTTTACGCCAGTTGATAAATCTTAAAATGTAAACGAAGATATGGAGAATTTTTGTGTAGGAACTACAATTATTGATTTTGTCGAGTAGAGGGTTTTTTATAGTATGACTGCATACCATAGCAACCTTCTTCTTTTCCAGCATTAACTGCTCTGGTGAAAGTAGGATTGTTGGGTTTGAAGGCCAGTTATCGGAAGATTCCAGCAAAAAAGATGGACCTGTTGACCATATGGAGTGTTGAAGTTCTTCAACAGTGCATCCGCGTGAGCATATGTCTGCTGGGTTACATTCGGTTGGAACGTGTCTCCAGATGATATCTTCTGTCGTCTCTTGGATCTCTGCGATTCGATTGCCTACGAAAGTACTTAGCTTTGAAGTGTGTGTTCCAATCCAATGCAGAACCACCGATGAATCCGTCCAAAAATGTGCCTCCGAGTACGAATTATTGAACGCAGGCTTAATTTTTGTCCAGAGTTTAGCGAGAAGGTGAGCAGAGCAGAGTTCAAGGCGGGGAATTTGTTTCTTTTTTGATGGTGACACTCTTGACTTTGCTGCCAATAATTTTACTGAGACTAAACCATTGACGTCTTCTGTTCTAAGATAAATGCAACATCCATAAGCATTTATGGATGCATCGCAAAATCCATGTATTTGTACAAATTTCTTCAAAGGAGCCAGTGCATATCTGGGAACAGTAAGGTTTTGAATTGAATGTAGGTCAATCATAAATTGCCTCCATTCTGTGTCAATTGACTGGGGAATTGAAGTATCCCAATCGACGTTAGCAATCCATAACTTTTGGAGGATTATTTTTGCTTTCACAATGATGGGACAAAGAAGACCCAACGGATCGAAAAGTGATGAAGTTATCGATAAAATTTTTCTCTTCGTGAAGGTAGCGTAACTTGCTGTAGGTTTGTATGAGAAGTAAAAATGATCATCAAGCGAATTCCAAGTTATGCCTAGCGTACTTGTGACGTTAGAATCATCGATGCTTAAATCCTTTTTATTGTCGTCACATGAAAATGAAGAGTGATTGCTATGCCACTTGGCAAGTTCAAATCCAGCAGAACTTAGAATACTGACGACTTCGCTGCGTTTTTGCCTCAGAGTGTCAAGGTCATCCGCTCCGGTGATCAAATCATCTACATAAAAGTCTGTACGAAGTACTTGAGCTCCAACGCTATACACAGGGTCATATTTATCTGCTAGGTATTGAAGGCATCTAATTGCCATAAATGGTGCCGACGAAGTTCCATAAGTGACTGTGTTAAGGGCATAGGTTTTAATAGGTGTTCTCTCAGACTCCCTCCACAAGATGTATTGAAATTGACGATGATCGGGATGTACCAAGACTTGCCGGTACATTTTAACAATGTCCGCGGTTAATGCGAATCGGTGCAGCCGAAAACGAAGAAGAATAAGAAAAAGGTCATCCTGAATGGTGGGGCCTGCCATTAAAATACCATTGAGTGAAATATTTGATGAGGTCCGACACGATGCATCGAACACTACCCGCAATTTTGTTGATGCGCTATTTGGCCTAAGCACACATTGGTGGGGCAAGTAGTAATGTGGTTGAGTGAGGTCTGGGTTTTCGATTAGAGACATGTGGCCCAGTGTTTCGTATTCATTAAGAAAAGCGATGTATGCAGACTTCAGTTCTGGATTTTTGATTAATCTGCGTTCTAACGCAAGAAAACGACGAAAGGCTATATCGTAGGATTCGCCAAGGGAAGAAGTTTCTTTTTTAAATGGCAGCCTTAGCATGATTCTGCCATTGTGTACAGTTTCTACCGATTCTTGAAAGATTTTCTCGCATTCCATTTGCTCATCTGTCCATTTCAATTTTTTACCGGAAACTGACTCAAGCTCCCAGAATCTCTTAACAAATTCATCGAGGTGACTGTCATATGCGCTAATGCAACAAGTTTTAATTTGATTGGTGAACGATGATTTAAATTTTCCCGAAACGATCCATCCTAACTGGGTGTTTTGTAGTGATGGCAGCTCATATCCAAGTTTTATTTGGCCTACCAGCAACAGATCTAAGAATGATTCTGCCCCCAATAGCAAATCGATTGGCGCAGATCGATTGAATTGTTCATCCGCAAGCTCTAGGTTTTTTGGAAGGTTCCAGCTGTCGATATTAACTGATGGATCGGGTTGGTAACCAGTAATCGAGGGTAAAACGAGAAATTCTAATGAAAGCTCAAATGATGAGTATCGGGACTTGATTGTAGTTTGAGTAGTGGAACCTGACTTCGTTTCTATCATGCCTATACCTTGAATGTTTACATTTTTTCGTTGAATTGGAAGTCTTAAGGTTCTAGCGAAATGTTCTTTCATCATATTAACCTGCGACCCCGAATCTAACAAAACTCTTCCTAACTGGAAGCCTCCTGAAGCGTCTTTAATCAATACAATGGCTGTGGCTAATATAACCTGAGTTACGTCTCTTTCCACTGTAGAATTTAAAACGGATTGCGATGCTGACTGAGGAGAAGTAAGTACTGAATCCTGTCGATGAAGCAAGGTATGGTGTGAGTTGCGGCAAGTTTTACATTTATGAAGCGATACACATTTGGCCACACTGTGTCCTTTTCGAAGGCAATTAATACATAAGCCAAGCTTTTTTATGTTTGTGAAACGATCCTGAACAGACAATTTAGTAAACGTAGGACAACCTATAATTGTATGCGAATTATCTTTGCAAAATGCACAACACTGATGGGTTATCGTAAGTGAAGTCTTTGGATTGTGTTCATGTTGAACTGCTTTCGACTTATTGAAAGGTTTCTTGCTGGCATCGAAGCTAATTAGTTTGCTTTCCCTAGCCTCCAAATATTGGCAACGTCTACTTAAAACTTCGGAACACTCTTTCCATGTTGGTAGATTGCTATATTTTAGCTGCTCATCCCACTTAGCTTGGGATTCTGAATCTGCTTTGGACATTGCGATATGAATTATTATTGCGTTGCATATTTCTGTTTCAGAACCTATGGATTGCAGTGAATTAAAAAGTGCAGAAACGTTATCAACAAGATTTCTCAGTTGAGTTGCAGATGCTTTCTGAATTTTCTGTAGTTCAAACAATTGCGAAATATAATCTAAGAAAATAAGACAATCGTTGTCGTAACGTTCTTTTAGCCTTGCTAGTGCTTTATCGTAGTTTTCCTCAGTTATTTGAAATGCCTTAACAGTTCCTAAGGCTTGATCAGTTAAACAATTTATAAGGTGGTTGAACTTTTCAATCTTCGAAAGAGATGAATCGTTGTGAACGCGCTTCTTAAATGTGTTTATAAAATTCTTGTACTCTGAGTATTTACCACTAAATCGTGGTAGCTTTGCAAATGGTAGATGGTTCACAGAGTGAGGAATAGATATTGTAGTTTCAAAAGCACTCGTACCCCTCTCATTACCCATTAGTGAAAGAATTTTAGATTTCGTTGAGACATAAACTTCTTCAAGGTCATTACGAAAAGTGTCTGTAGGTTCTAATATCTCAATTTGTGTTTGGTAGGACAATGCCTGTTTGAAATACGATTCTACAATTCCTAAACGACATTCCAACTCAGTGGCCGACAGTGTTTTGGTTTCGATGATGTTTTTTATTCGAGTTATACTTCCTTTGGTTGAAGCGCGTGAACCCTTCAAAGTCTCAAGAGTAGTAGCCATTTTTATATGTGAAAATCCAAATAGCGTTTGAAAGATATTCTGTAGTCTTCCTTTATTTTAGCTTTGGTAAATGATCAATGGCGAGTATTATGATTCAGATGAATCAAATTGGCAATTAAAATAAGAAACAACAACAACAAGGAATGAATAGCCAGCAGCAGCAACGACAGCAGCAATCGGGAACAAACAGCAATTCCAAATTCTATTTTGAAGTTAGCGAAGAGGAGTATACGTACTACGAATTAATGAAATTTGCAAAAAATCGAAAGCAGAAATTTCAAACGAAAGAACAATTTTTTTTTTTTTTTTTTAATCTATTTGTTCAGATTGTTATACGAGCGATGACGATGATGACAATATCATAAGCTAGATCTATGCTGTGTTAAAGACGACTGCGATATTAAGCGAAAGAGCGAAAAGTGCAAGAGTATACTGGCTGAAGAGAAGAGGCTTTGAAAAGCTTTTATCAGTGATAACGACGAAGATGGATGTGAAGACGACTATGAATTATAATTTTGTGGATTATAATATGATTTTGTGGATGGAATGATGTATGCGCGAAATGGTATGTGTTCTAAGCTTTTGTCGATGGTGTAGCTTATCAAATATGTAAATTGGCAGGTCGATGATTGATAAGAAAGCAAAAATTTCATGTTGTTTCACAAATCAATAAGACTACTAATGAATTACTTAACATGCAACATTAATTTCTTTATATAGAATGTGCGTTTGATGAATCATGTGATTTAGTTATAAAGCTGGTTTGATGAATTCGTTGTGACGAATTATGTAGTATTGTTGAGGTACTTTAATTTTAAGCGCACGTTCAAATAAAGAAATTATGTATTCACATACCTGATAGGGAAGGTTTTTATACTTATTTCCCTTATTTTTTCCAACTCTGATATGTATGTAGCTTGAATCGAGTTTCGATGGTCTTCTTCTGGATGTGGGAGAGTATTCCTCCTTAGAATTTGACTAGGGTTTCCTCCTGGCGTCTAGTGCTGGGTCTTGGGAGTTTTCCTCGTTTATAACTGGAACCTCCCGTTACAATTGCACTTTCACGAACCGTTACCGATACCGATACCGACACAGCTAAGGTCTATTTCTTTGTTTTTTAACAGTTTTTTAGAGTTTTTATTCAAAGTTTTTGAGCGAAATTTTACCAAGGACTTGTTTTAATTTTTCACCGAGATTTAGCAATAGGAATGTCCTGTCACGGTCGCCAAAATGTACGGACGAAGGATTTTTCGGCCGTTCCTTGTGAAAATTTACTTTTTTTTGTAGGAAAATTCACTCGGATTGTATTTTACATATGTATAATTATGTATTAGCTAAAGTTCGAACTAATGATATTTATTCTCGAGTAAAAGTAAAAAACAACGTCGATGGATATCGATTTTCAATAAGCAAAAAAAAAGCGAAGAAAGCGAAGAAAGCGAATGAAGCGAATGTAACAAACCAACAAGAGTAAAATAAAAGCTCCGAACAACTTGATGTGGTAACGAGAAGTGATTTTTATTTGACAAAGAGATGCTAAGCCAAGTTCTTTTAGTACAAAAAATATTCGCATATATAGTTTTAGTACATATTTAATTAATATAATAATATAATAAAAGATGGTGAACATTGGTTTTTTGGCGCTAAGTTTAAATTATTCGTTAAGTTAAAGTGAAAGTTTTAAGAACTCAAACATAATGATTATTTTTAAATTATCTTCATTTTCTATTATAATTATTCTTATAAAATGATTGAGCAATATATAAACATAATTCAATTTATTTCTTGGATGTTGTAATTTTGATTGGATGACCCAACACTACTACTTTTTGGTCACTATATTTAATTTGTTCGTTTTATTAACAACATTATTTCAAAAGAAACTTTGTTTACTTTAAACTGTCAAGTTCCATTGAAAGATGCAGCTACGATATCGATGGATTAAAAAACCCCTACAAAATCAGTTAACCCTAAATTTCGAAATTCATGTTTATTGTGTAAATTCTTCAAAATTAATAAAAAGCCAATTTTAATTGTCTTGGCTAACTGTTATTTACTTTTTCATTTTAAAAACGGTTCATATAATTTTTTTTATTATTTTTCGACAACTTCTCAAAACAAACTCTTATTTTTGTGAACGAAAATTTCTCTTTGCATATTACTTTTCAAAATTCTCAAAAATAATTTGAAAAGTTTATTGTTTGGTGAAAATAACAAATATTTTGTAAAATAACAAAACTTTTCAATTTTTTTAAAAGACTTTGCACTTTGCAAATTTGAGTTTGGTGAAACGTATTTTGCGAAGACGAAAATGTTTCAATTCAATAATTTCCTTTTTGCAAATTTGCAAATTTGAGTTTGGTGACACGTAATTTGCAAAGTGAAAAATGTTTGGTAAAAAAGGCCCAGATGTCAAAAACGGGGCAACAAAATTATTTTATATACGAGTACATATGAGTAGTTATACATATATGTATGTACATATATGTACATATATATAAATTTGAGGTCTTAAAATGTTTGAGGTGATAAATAGTTATTGTTCTTTTTTTTCGTTCGTTTTTTGTTTTTGACCTGAACATTCCAACAAAGTCAAGTTGAATTTGAATCTGCGTGAGTTTCACTTTCAAGTTTAAAGAGTGTGGACTTATAACCATATTAATATTAACTCGGAAGGTTCTTGAAGTCATGAAGTACGCAATAATTTGAAATATCCTAAAAGGGACTCACTACCCATTGTGACATCTTTTTAAGGGCAGGAATCATAGTGACGCGATCAAAAACTTTTTGTGGATCCGATGATGACATAACTAGACTAAGTTAAGTTTTTCAAAAATTTTCTGCAAGTTTGGGCTCGAGCAAGTAAACAAGTGTATGTACTTATCTTTTCTGTCTGAAAGTGTGTTGGAGCGAATGAAAAGCATTGAGATAGGCCAGTACAATGACACAAGTCATTAACATGCTGTTGTATAAAAGGAGCAGCAGAGCCTGTCTTTTAGGTTAACCATTATATAGGTTATCTTGTCTTCATTTGGAGATTTGCCTTTCACAGTTCTAAAAGTTATATCAAGTCTGCTCATTAAGAATGTCGCATTTTTTCGTCAATAACAGGTGCAATGTAAGTTGAGTTACCGCTGAATTTTTGTATATCAAGCTCCAAATTTGTATGTTTTTATTTTAGAGACTTTTAGCAACCTATTGTTATCTGAAATCATGTATGGAAATTTGAGTTGTGATCTATGGCAATGAAAGGATCTTATCCTGTTTCACAGTGTTCGACTATCTAATGATGGGTTCATTGTTTTGACGAATTTTCCCAAGAAAATCGTTTTGAATGAATTGATTCTAGTTTTAATTTTACACAACTTCTTCTACACGTGAAACATTTTTTAGTTGTTGGCATTTTCCTTATCTTTTACTAATTTGACTTTGTATGGTTTAAACCATATTGGAATATGAATATATAAAATGATAACTTAATTTTTTCTGATGAACAGTCCTTTAGCAATATAAACATAGGACACTTAAGTATAACTTTACCAGAAGTACAGAATGCATTGAATGAGTTAAAAGAAGATAATAATGTTGGCTCTGATGGAATTCCCCCTATTCTTTTAAAAAAGTGTGCTTCTGCTTGTTGCAAAATATTATTCATCTTTTTTAATAACTCACTTCATCATGGGTTGTTTCTTCCTGAATGGAAAACGTCCTATATAATTCCAATCCATAAAAATGGTTCTAAACAAGACGTTTGTAACTATCGGCCTATTAGTAAACTATGTGTGATACCGAAGTTATTTGAAAAAATAATTTGCGGAAAACTAAAAATTTTACTCAAAGAAATAATATCTCCTTTTCAATACGGTTTCGTTTCTGGTAGACCCACTTCTACGAACTTAGCTATTTTCACTAATTATGTAGTGAATGAAATGGAGAAGGGTCACCAAGTGAATGTTATTTACACAGATTTCGCTAAGGCATTTGACAGGGTGCATCACCATATTCTATTGAAAAAACTTAAAAAAATCGGGTTTCATTCTAATATGCTTAACTGGTTAAAAACATACTTAACTAATCGTTGTCAATATGTACATATTGATTCAAATCTATCAAATCCTATAAATGTTTCATCAGGAGTTCCCCAGGGAAGCCATTTAGGTCTGATCTTATTCCTCGTTTCCATTAATGACTTACCTAATGTACTTCAAAACTCAATGTGTCTCCTGTTTGCAGATGATCTGAATTTTTTTAGACGTATACAAAGTACAAGCGATTGCGATCTTTTGCAAAATGAAATCAAAAGACTTTCTGACTAGTGTGAGATAAATAAATTAAATCTGAACATTCCTAAATGTCAATCACTTTTTTTTACTCGCCGCCAATTTTCGATTGACAACAATTATAATATTGGAAATCATACACTTGAAAAAGTTTTTACAAAAAAAGATCTTGGTGTTATTTTTGACCATAAATTGAACTTTCGCAAAAATATCGAATTTTTAGTTAACAAAGCGAATTCTATGCTTGGTTTTATTTATCGAAACTCTGTTGACTTACATAATCCGTATACGTTGAAGAGTCTTTTTATAAGTTATGTACGGTCAGTTCTAGAATACTGCTGCATCATTTGGGAATCCTTTTTATAACATCCATAATCGTAGTATAGAAGCAATTCAAAAAAGATTCACACGATATATGTTTAATAAATTAAGATGGAACATTGAAATGCCCTCTTACATTGTAAGGTGTCAACTTATTGGTATCCAGTCACTAGAGAACCGAAGGAAGATGTATGCGATAACTTTTATTCATGACATCTTATCTTACCACATAGACTGTAATTTTTTATTAGCTCTCATAGATCTGTACGCTCCTTCACGTGATTTGAGAAATTGTTTCTTATTTCGCGAAAACGCTCATAGAGTGAACTATGCCTTCAACGAACCTTTAACTCGAAGTGTTAGAGAAGTTAATAACTTATCAAATTATATTGACTTTAATTTTCATATTAATAGAAATACATTCAAATGTATGCTCAGTCTCTTTTTTTTAACTTTCCATTCTTAGTTTATAATATAATATTTTAAATAAAACTTGTGTTATTCATTAGTCTATTTGAGTATACTGTTAATTCTAATTGATGTAATAAATAAATAAATAAATATAATAGGTTTTGAAGGATCAATTTAGCTGCAGTAGTTCTTATTATTTTGTTTTAATTTTGTGAAGAACGGGTGTCAAATCTTGAGTTGCCATTCTAACGTCAATCGCAGAAAAGGTATTTCTCGTACCACGAGTTTTGGAAAAATAACTTCGGTATTTTCAACTTAAATCATTCATTATAAGATCATTATTATTTTATTGGAATTCACACACAATTTAATATACACATCTACATATCTAGGGTTTAATTTGTCTTTATTTATTTATTTTTACATTTTATTGATGAAACTACCTACAGAACTTCTAAGTTTATAACTAACCAATTTATAACTCCGCACCTGCACCAAAATGATTTTAATATTCTTTTTAATCATGAGTATAGTTCAACACGACGATTTTAAGTCTATGTTTATGTTATAGTTTTAATGCCATAATTTTGTTTGTTGACATTTGCATTTTATGCACCATTTTCACACCTTTAAGCTATAACACTATATACAAATAATGCCACATAAAATGTTGTTGTTGTTTTTGTCTTTACTTTTCATCACAACTATTTAAAAAAAAAAAACTTGATTTACAAAGTGTAACTTGCTTTAAATTTGCAACTTGTATTTCATGCAAATTAAAAAAAAAAAAAAAAAAACAAAAAATAAATTGAACTCATTTACACCCGAGAAAGACAACGATGTTGGGTTACCTTTAACATAGAAGCAAAAAAAAAGAAGAAAAAAACAAGCTTTATACAATTTTGTTTTCGAGTCACCCGAAAAGACAATTCATTAGATATCAATTCAAGATTAAGCTCAAAAACCAACCGCAACTAAGAAAACAGGTATGTATTCAAACAAAATCCATCCAAAAATTAAAAGTGGGTACGACGACAAGCGACTTGTACTTGTAGCACTATAGATATATGTAAAACGCTTATTACGAACAAGGTGTGCCCAGGCATATAATAGACACTTCATTCAACTCTTGATGTGGTTATACGAGTAGAGTATGTACATTTTGTCAATTTAATCTAATCAAAAATACTCTACCTATGTACGAGTATGTACATATATGAAAATAGCTCTTAAATGGTCCAAAATAATAGAGACCATCGAGCCACGCAGTCATATAAAGAGTTTTGAAAGATGGTGATAAATGTGGCGGTGTGTTTTGATGGTGCGCCCGCTTCCAACAACGTCATCGTCATCGTCGCTACCACACCGCTTGGCTTCAATTTCAAGTGCACAACAATTGAATAATGTAACGCACCCTCTCGTGGTATTTGAAACTTGCGTAGGAGGTGACACTCAAAGTCGTACGAGTACAAGTTCTATATGATAAAAGTCATAGAAATCAAAATTAAATATTGACTTTTATTTTAAGGTTTCAAGATTTCAACAATTGAAATAGATACTCAGAGAACTTTGTTTTAACTTAGGGAAAGGCTTGCTGAGGTCAAGATTGCATAAGTTATATCAATTTCTTAAAATTGACAATGGTGTCAACTTAAGATCATTTATCGAAATTTCATTGCAAAGGGACATACATATGTATGTAGATGCAAAAAGTTTAGATTTCGGTATATCACTATTATGTGCCTGCATTCGTTTTGGTATATAGGCTTGATTTTTAAAAGTGGCGAACTAGCAAAACTGAAAAGACTCTTTATGAGAATCAGAAGAAAAGAATCCAGAAAGAGTTCACAGAAAAAACTGGTCTTATAATTGATAACCCTAAGCAAGGTGGGGGTATAATGATGGACACACGGCTCGAAGGTTTTTCGACAATCACCCTCTTGCTTCGTACATAAGTCGCATTAAGAAATCGGTTTTTAAAAAAATGTGATGTTGTTTTTAAAACTTTGGCCTGTTGTTTCTTTGTAAATGCCAATGCTTTTGAAAAATTCAGTGAAAGTGAATACCCATGGTATCCTTTGCCAGCTTCTGTTCACAAGGTACACCTTATTAATGGCGGTCAAATTGTTCGTAATGCAATATTACCCATAAGAAAATTAACTGAAGAAGCAGCTGAAACAAGGACGTAAAAGCTTTTAGGGAACAAAATACGAGAAAAACCTCAAGAGTTGCCACTGATTTCCTTAATAGACTTACTATCTTCGGACCCACTTTTTTCGTTTTCTGGATAAAACTAAAAAATCTAGCTTACCGAAAGAAGTTTTAAGCTTATTGCTGTAAAACACCAGTTTTGATTTAGCTAAAGTAAAAGCTTGGAGCACATTTAAGACCCCAGTTTTGCTTAAGCTAATCTAAAAGCTATGTTATGTTTTAAACCTTGACATTTTTTAAGCTTGATAAAAACCCGAGTTCTTAAAAAAAGAGGAATGTTTATATTGCAAGCAAATTTTTGGATTAAGTTGATAAATACAAGTTTTATGATGGTTTTTCCAAACAAGGTTATAAAAAGTACCTGTCTTTTGTGTCAAATGAATAGGGACAAGATCTAAATTTTCCTGTGAGACCCTTTAAAGTAAAGAAAATAACAAACAATCTTATGGTTTAGGTAAATAATGGTTTTATTGAATAAATTAAAACAATTTTTAGTAATGTGTGCTGCCTCCTGATTTCTGAATTACTTCAAGTAACCTGTGGTGTATGTATTCATAGAGTGCTGTCCGATAATTGAGCGAAATTTGGGCTCAGAACCGTTTTATGGTTTCAATAATAATCTTTTCGGTTTTTTGGTTATGCCATCCTCTTTTCTTGATAGCTATCCCCACACGTTTTTCATGATGTTCAGGTCAGGAAAATATAGGGGCCATGGAAATAGGTTCACATTTTGACCCTGATTCCAGGATTTTGTTGTCCGTGGGGTATGTATTGGTGAATTATCTTTTTGGAAAGTCTATTGTTGTCCACCAAATATTTCAGAAAACTGAGGAAAAGCTCGTTCCAGAATCGATTTTTCAGCGATTGCCGTCATTTTAGAACTTTGAAAATCCAGCTCCACGATCCCGTTTGTTTTTCATCGGAAAAGAAGACGGAATGCCAAGCTCGATTCCACTTGATGTGGAATCCTTCTGTATCATCCGAGGAACAGCCGATCTACAAGCATTTACACCAGCTTCTGCCTTGATTTTACTAAAATTATGTGGCTTTCTTGACTCTTCTTTTGTGGTTTTTTCCATACCTCTCAGGGTCTTTGAGGTAGTTGTATAAAACATTTGAAATTGTTCTAACTTTGCTGGCTATAAAACGGATAGGTTTGGCGAGATCCCGGTAAGCTACCCTCTCTCTATCCTTACCTCTACCAATACTTCTTGATTTTATCAAATTAATACTCGTACTGAGCTCCCAAAGAATCAAAGTATCCTTTTATCTGATTTAAAACCCTCTTATAGGTAAATTTGTATTCATGTGACACAAAAAAAGCTACTTTTTATGACATTTCTCGGAAAAACCGCCATAAAACTAAAAAAAAAATTCATCAAATAAAAAACGAAAAAAGATTGTACCTATTCATGTGACACGAAGTGTACATATGTACATAATTACCTAATTTTCTTACATTAAACAAATTTAAACAAGAGGAACCACTGTGAGATGGTTCTCGGAGAATAATTTGCCCAAGTTAGAAAATTAACCGCCAACGGCACGCTGGCGTTCACCTCTCTTAAAGATCGTTATCTATACCAAAAAATACCTTCGTAAAAAGTTGTAAGATGCCAAAGTAAGAAATATACGTTATCACCGAACTAGAGATCAATCATTTTGAGCCATAAGAGTAATATCAAATCGATAGAAAAGACAAAATAAGAACTCGCTGCCTTCATACCATGTGTAAATTGATAGTTCATTCACTTCAATTCTATACAAACAAAATGACAATAGTTTAAAGTTACCCGCATACGTAAAACCTAACAAAAGGAAAGTCTGCAAGAACTTGACAAATATTGATTATATCACTTTTTACGCATATTATCTCCACCTATGGATAAATAAACGAGTATACTGGCGGTCAATGAATCGGATGCCTTTATTTTTGTCTCTCTTAACGAAAGTCTCCTGTCTAGATGTCATGTCTTGTCAAAAGCAAAATTGTGGGCTATCTTTCAATCTTAATCCCAAATAATTCATATTAACAAAAAAGCAACAAAATCAAGTGACATTCTCGAAAAAAACCCATTCATAGATAGATAGATACTTTTTCGGTCAACTTTTGCTTCATGTATCGAATAACACTAAACAAAAAAGATAAAAACTCATCTAAGGATCACCTATGAGTATCTTTATTCTTTTTGGTTTGCAAGTGTTATATGGTCTTTTGTGTTGAAGCAATGTGAAAGCTCATGAATGTGGTTTATGATGAAGACAAAAAATAAAATAAAGCCACAAGATCATATAAATGAATTCCAACTAATAATAATAATAATACGAGTAATATACGTGAAAGGCAATACTGGATTGTTGAAATTCTTTTTTTTTTGAAGATATTTTTATTTTTATAATAGGTCTTCTGTATAGTCATACAAATATATGTATGTACAAAATTATGTGTATATGGGCGGAGAATGTTAGACGAAAGCAATTGCTTTTAATGAGGTCCATCAATTGAATAAAAGTTTCAATTTCACAATGACCTCTTCAGAAAAGAGTGTTTTCTATTGAGAGGTTTTATATGTAGTATAAAATTTTGCACACAATAAAAATAGAAATTATATGCCACTCAACTCTTGTCAGATTATTTGGCAGCCTACATATTTGTGTGGAAGGAATCAAAAATTTTATTGAGTAGTTTTTTTAAAAATTATATTTTTAAGAAATCAAAATAAGATTTTATCACTTTTTTTCGGACTCACTTTCTCAAGTCATGACTCAGACACAAAATTCACAAGTTGGCACTTTAAAATAGATCAAGTTGTAAGTCAATTCTATTTAGAGCAGCAATAAAGGTTTGTTTTTGAAGTTTGAGATCTTCGTTTAAAAAGTCTTGGATATGCTTTCAGAAAAAAGGGAGGAGATTCTATTCATATTTTTACATTATATGTAGTTATTCTGAAGAATATTTTTATAATAAAACAAATACATAAATGGTGCTCATTTGACTTTATTTTATTTTATAATCTAGACTCTAGAGTGAACTACAAATAGGGTATTGAAAAAAGAAGGCTTTAATTTGTATGCCAAATCTGAAGGCAATTTTAATAACTGCCGAGACTTAAATTTGTGGATCTAAAATCTACTGAAATCAGTTTATTGGTATCTGGTTTAGTATAATAGTATCCAACATGTTTTTGACCTGTACATCAAGTTAAACTTATTAACACACAAAATTTATTATTTATAAACAAGAATATGATATTTATAATCATAGTAAACCTACTGCTACAAGAATTTAAGAAGTTCAAAAATAAAGTTTGAATGGACGTAAACTGTGGAGGAATCTACGTATCGTTGGTATTGGTAAGGCAGAAAATATGCCTGCTAACGATGTTTATGTTAACTTATTAATAAACCATTTATCTCAGTTCCATCAACCTCACCTTTGTCGAGTTAATCGAAAAATATTTTGTTTAGTTAACATTCAGGTTACCGTAGTTTAAATTCTCGTTCTATGGATGCTGCTGATGTTGTTGAAAGTCTGCTTTCTGTAAAGTCAAGTGCTGTCGGTCTGGACAACATTAACATTAATTACTGTTCTGATGTCTGGAGTTTTTCCGGATCTTTAGAAGACAGCAAAAATCATACCACTTAATAAAAATGCTAATGGACCTAAATATAGAGACCTTTGAGAGAATTTTGCAGATACAAATCAACACTTATCTTACAGCAAACTCTTTGCTCACTCCAAAACAATTTTGGTTACTGAAAAAAGCATAGATGCACTCTTTTGCGTGGCGGAAGAAGTAAAACAAGCGCTAGATAAGGACGATGTATCTTCCTTAATAGGGCCCATACACTACACAAACTTTTTGAGCAAACGAATGTATTTTGCTGTTGTAAAAATGTTTGTGCAAACTGTTTGAGTAGTGTGTAGCGATGATGCGTGTTTGCGCAAGCGGTTTGAACAAAATCAAAAAAATTTGAATTTTCCGTGCCTGCAAAAACATGTTTGTGTGGTGTGTATTGAATTTTGCTCAAACCGATGCCAATTTTCATAGAGTTAACATGAATAAACAAGAGGAACAAATTTTTTGGACTGAATTCATTGAACTTTATAAAAGTTTACCGGTATTGTGGTGTGTAAAAAGTAACGAATATTGCAATCACTCATTGATCCGTGTCCGTAGGTAGGTCTGATTAAGATGAAAAACGTCACGCAACTAATATCTCTCAAACATGTTTGTGTAGTGTGTGGCGAAACTATGTTTGCTCAAACACAAGTTTAAACAAACGTGTTTGCGTAGTGTATGGGCCCTATTAGACTTGCTTGATTTTTTTTAAGGCTTTTGACACTGTCAACCATGTCATTCTGTGTAAAAACCTTACACAGCAGTTACATTTTTCTGGAAGTTCCGCTAAGCTTGTGTATTCTTATTTGACTAACAGAAAACAAGGAGATCAAATTGGTGACAGTTTATACGGTTTTTTAACTACTTCGCCCGGTGTTCCTCAAGAGTCGATTGGGTGTTCTACTATTCTGTATCTATGTCAATGAACTACCAAGTCTGATCAAAAACTGTTCCTGTCATTTGTACTCGTATGCCGACGACTTTCAACTTTACTTCAGTTGTCCTCTTGGACTCATTAAGCACGGCGCCTCTAATAGCAATGAAGACCTTGACAAAATTAAAAACTGGCCTTAAATCGAAATGCATATAGGCAGTGATTTCTAGAAAGATTCTTGATCTATCTTACTTTCCCTCAATTTTGTTAAGTTAAGACCCCATTGAATAATTAGAAATCGCTTAAAATATCGCCAATAATTTTAGCCGCTATCTAAAATGGTACAACCATATCAATGGAACTATAGGCAAAGTTTATGAGGCCCTACATAATTTATATGTAACCCGGTATTTTACAGCAGTAAATACACGCATGTTGCTTGCCAAGACTTTGTCAATACCAATCTTAATACATATGTATATATGGATTATATTGCATCTGTATAGTTATGTTTAGTAAAAATAAATTTAATGTTGGTTTTAATAATATTGTTCGCTATGTTTTTGGCCTACGAAGATAGGACAGTGTATTCAATTTTGCTACCCTCCTGTTAGATATCAAACTCATAGAAGTGGACGGGCGCAATAACATAAAACGACTTAAGAAACAATATTTAAGCCTAATAAATAGACAACGTGGAGTATTTTTAGGAATCAATTTGAAAAGTAAAAAACAACACTGATGGCTTCCAGACTATACTTTAAAAATTTACGAGCTTGAAACGAGACATAAAAAACAAGTTAAAAATAACCAGAGTAATGGCATTAAATGCAATGCCATCTTTTATTTCTGAGCTTAAGATTTGAGATTCAAGATCTGCGAAAAGCCCGCAGCCGTATATAATTATAGAAGTTTAATTTACTATATGAGTGGGTAGTATTGATCTAGTGAAGCATTAATCTTTGACACAACAATATTGCCGTGGGAATCCCAAGTTTGTCAAACCTAAGTTCTTAACTTGTGTTTAACATATTCAATAAACAATCAGCCAACAACCGTACGTTCAAAGAACTCAAGATCGGCTGAGAACATCATCGCGGTCCGTGAGTGACCCGTACGGCAGAACCAAAGGCAGTCTTTTCCTCGCCGTGCACAAGAACTCGGAATTTTACAGACTTCAACTTGGTGGATTTTGCGTCGGGACTTGGGCCTGCACCCGAACACCAGAAGCTAAAAGTTAATGACCATAGATAACGCCGTTTGTTCTCTGATTGGGCTTTGAATCGTTTGGAAGGGGACCCCCAATTTTGGCCGAAAAATCATTTTAAGTGGCGAGGTGCAGTTTTGGATGACAAGCAAAATTGCCGTATATGGGGCGACATTAACCCACGCGAGGTTCAACAGATAGACTCATTGAAAATTTTTAGGTAAGAGTTTGGTTTTTAATATTGTGACAAAACTTTTAGTTTTTCAGGATTAAGTTTAAGCCCATGGCCTAAGGAGCATATCATAAGTAGACTTTAAATTACTGTTCATTGTAGTTATTGAATCCTTAATCATGCTCTCAGGAAAGCTATTATAAAACTAGACTCGTCAGCATGTATATGATATTGGCTGTAAGGCAAAACAAGTTACTGATCATTAATTAAGAACGAAAACAGTAAAGGCCCAAGAATTGAACCTTAAGGACCACCAATATGAACAAAAAGGAACAATTTCCAAACGATTAATGAAAAATGAAGTTAAAAACATAATGATAATGTCGTTAAAATGTTTTTACAGAAATATTCTGTAACCTCTAAAAAATTTAAAAAAAAATCGGCTTATAGTTTCTTAGACAAACATTTTTTAAAATTATAATGCGTTTCCCAAAAAGTTGTTAATTACAACAGTATTTTATCCGAGTAAAAACCCCTTACCATACTCGAAATATAAAATTGACAGAATATTTAAAACTAGAAATTGTATCACAATTCCAAAAAAAATAAAGCAAAATCCCGAAAAATTTAAGCGTTTTGTAGAAATTTGTAATCTACGAAATTCTCTAAGAGAAAAATGGCAAAGAGCAAATATTTAAAAATAACCTAATCCTCTCAAAATCAATTTTGTCTGAGTTTTAAAAATTTCGTTTCTAACTTCATTGACACATTAGTATTTGTTTCCCGAACATATTCTCGTAATATAAAACAAAAGAGCTGAGGTCAAAACTCTTATTTGATTTATATCAATTCTACCATAAAATCAGTCCACCCCTTTTTAAGTTTATTATATTCAAATAAATGTCTGTGATAATTATTCAGAAAGTTGATAAATAAGGACAAATTCCTTCCTATGTTATGGATGTGGATGGGTATTGGGTACACATAACCATCATCATCTTTTGCTATAAAAACACCATCACGCGATGTTCACTATAAAATCTATAAAGAAAAACTATAACTAGCAAGCGCAGCGCTTCTCTTTCGCCTGACACTAACTTATATAAGGAGATTCCAGTTTGTCTATCAATTTTTCGTTGTTTTTATAGACTAGTTTTATTTTATTAACCATCCTACGCGCTGCAGCTTGTTGCTTTTAATTTTTATTGACTACTTCTACCCATAGTATAGGTAATGATGACTACGCGATAAATATAAGACAAGTAATGGAAATCTGAACGAGTAATTAACAAACAATTATCTTTGAACAAAAACATAAATGGTAATCGAAACGATAGTTGTATAATTTGTCATTTTATGTCGCTATTTCGAATGCATAAACATTGTTTATTGTTTATTTCTTTTAGCACCTAACAAATAAAAATTAAGGAAAAAGAAAAAATCAACACAAATGTTTGGTCTTCGCGAAATAAAATTCACTCTATAACGGGAACCTTAATTCTATTTTCTCCTGGACCCTGGTGCAATGAAGATGAGAATGGTGGTGATAAAGATCAGTTGGTCGCCCTGGCTGTGGCGTTGACGACGATGGCGATGGCGTGTGGTGTGGTGCATGTTGTCTGACCCAGAATTGAAAGAGGGCAGGGCGACATTCAGTAGTAGTATGATGTGTGGTAAGGAAGCGCTCTTGCTTGGTATGGTGAATGTTGGCCGCGGCCGGCCGTCCGTTCAATAACGACAACTAGTCTCTTGGATGTAACTTGTATAAGACACAGGAATCATGTGCATTGTGTACGTAGATTAATAGGATTCATGTACTCGTTCTTTTTTGTTTTTGTTTTTTGTTTGTGTTTTTGTATAGCTGTCTGAAATAGAATCTGTATTTTTATTTATAAAGTTGTATAGTTTTAAATTAATCCACCTCCAACAACCATCAAAGGAGCATTTCACTTTTTTTTCATCTTAATTATTGTTAAACAGACTTTCTAAATATAAAAACTTGTCATAGTTGGTACTTTTTACTTTAATTATAATAAAGGTCAACCAAGTATTTACTAAACTCGTCTACAGTTCATCATCCCTATCAAACTCAAGTCGTATTTTATACGTTATAATTAATCCATATTAAAGTGGTTTAAACAACAAACTGCATAGAAGGACGAGAGCTGCTCACATGCTCTATGAGCAGGAGAAGAAAGAGGAACACCGACTTCTCAGGAGGAAAAAGCATAAGAAGCGTGCGCTGCGGTCAAAAATCTTGAGAGGTTCCAAAGCAGAAATGAAGTTCGAAAGTCTTATGAACAGGTGAAACGAAATTCGAAAGGACATAAACCTCGAACCGAAGGCTGCAAAGACGAAAGCGGAATAATCAAAGTGGAATGACCACTTTTGCAGATTGTGTAACGATGTAGACGAACTGAATTCAGCTGTCAAGTAGAATGATCCATTCAATATAGACGACGAAAGCCAGCAATCCCGCCTTCCCGACTAAGATAAGTAGAGATTGTCATATCTAATCTGAAGTGAAACAAATCCACTGGAGCAGATGACTTGAATGCTGACCTCTTCAAAGCAGCTTGAAATAATTTGGTTAGGAGCAAGCACTGACCTTTATATAAAATATGGTCGAAAGAAATAATGCCCGATGAATGGAACCTGAGTATTGTTTTCCCGATCATGGAAAAAAGGGGACCCTTCTAAACTGCACCAAATATAAAGGAATCAGTCTCCTTAATACTTCTCTGCCGTAATATGTGAACGTCTAAAACCCATCGTCAACAACCTGTTAAGTCCTTATAAGTCTGGCTTCAGACCAGGATAGTCCACAGTCGATCAAAATTTTCACATTACGGCAGATCCTGGAAAAAACCCAAGAACATCAAATCGACACCCACCATCATTTGATTCATTGATTTTAAGGCAGCATATGACAGCATCTACAGAGACGAGCTGTACAGAGCCTCGCGCTACTTCATAAAGGGTGGAAACAACTTAACCGAACCTTTCGATGTCAAAAAAGTCTTTGGACAAGGTAAAGTGCTGTCATGTGATTTCTTTAACATCGTCCTTGAAAGAATAGTGCAGAACTCCCACGTCAACATTAAAACTACTATCTTTCAAAAGTCTGTCCAATTATTAGCAAATGCTGATGACATTGACATCATCGGAAGAACTCAGCGTGATGTCAATGGGGCTTTTGTGAGTATTGACAAAAATGCGTTAAGCAGTTAATGAGGGCAAAACAAAGTACATGCTGTCGTCAAGAAAGTACCTAAAACATCGACGTCTCGGTCAAAACGTCACCATCAACAGACGTAATTTTGAGATAGTTAAGGACTTTATCTACCTAGACTCCGCTACGAACGCAGAAAAAAACACTAGCGCTGAGATCAAACAAAGAATCACTCTTGCTAACCACTTTTTCTTTGGGCTAAGAAAGCAATTGATTAGTAAAGCCTCTAGCGACCAATGTGTCGCTGTATTAGACCCTCATTAACCCCGTCCTGCTATGCGGTTCAGAAGTATGGACTTTGGCAAAAGTAGATGAAAATACCTTGGGCCGTTTCGAGAGAAAAGTTCTTTCACATGGTCTACGGTGCCGTATGCATTGAAGGTGAGTGGATGAGAAGATGGAACGACGAGTTGTAAAACGACGAAGACTTAGCCAGAAGGATAAAAGTCAAACGACTGAGAAGACTGGGTCACGTATGGAAACCAATAATCCGGTCCGGAATGTCTTCGAATCTACGCCCACCCAACTTGGAGTGCGCAACTTGAGACATCTAGCTAGGGACCGAGCTAGATGAAGAAGTTTGTTGGGGGTGAGGCCCTAGTTCACACAGGACTGTAGCGTCACCTTAAAAAATTAAGTGAGAACAACAATTTGATGGTTCAATACTTCATGAGCTACAGTTACATGTTTCACAAGTCACTTGTTAATTTGATCATCGGACTCTTTTAAATATGTACAATGTACATATGTATGTATGTTTATGTATATGTAAATTGAAAAACTGTTTACTTTCAATGAGATTTGAATCTTGACTTGGAACTTTTGCAAAATTTGATAAAAAGTTATTAAAAATAACGGACATTTTTCTTGAAGTAATGGTTATTTGAACTTATTCAAAGACCCATTTATAGCTCACCAAATATTGGAAATTTATGCCCTTCCCTTTTTATCTTCACCTATTTTTTAACAAATATGACATCAAACAAATCTTTTTGAAAATTATTAAAACATATTTTTTTATATACATATGTACATATTAATCTCCAATACAGAATTATTTCTAGTTACTTGAAAACCTCAGCCTATTGCCATAATAACGATCTAGAGTGACAACAAAATAGGTACCCATGTTTCATGTATATTTAGTAACCTAAATCGGGTTTGAAATTAGTTCGTGGAATTGTCAAAATAACAATGAGTAGGTAGATATAAAATTACATGGCTAATATAGTGAGTTCTTAAGATTTATTAGGTACTTAAGTTAAATTTACATCGAAGAAGTATCTACTTAAGATTTTCTAAGATATACTCTTGGAATGATTTATGTGAGTCAAATTCTTGCGAACAACTTATTTAACCCATGAATAAGGTGTCTTTGATTTAGTAAAAATTAAAAACAGAAATCTTAAAGCTTGCTAATGTTATTCACAAAAGAAGAATTTCTTAAAAATATTTAGGTTATTTAAAAGTTGTTCGAAGATACTTTGCATGTTTTCAATTTTTGCACTCATGTGCTGATTTTGTTCTTCTTTTTGTTTTATTGGTAAAACAATTACAACTCTAATAGCAAATGTTAGATCAAATCAATACCATAGCATTTGTGGATAAACAAATATAAAATAAGAACAAATCTTATTCATTATACTCACGTATCAACTTATAATTGAAGTATTTTGTATAAAAGTAAAATAAAAACAGATGCATTAAAAGAACAACATGTAGCCATACCTATGTACCGTCATCTATTTTCTCTGATCTCTTAATTAGGTTAATTAAATAAAAATATTTTGTTGTTCTTTTTCGGAACAAGTTCGTTTTAATTGTATATAAAACCAACAACACAAGTCAATTTAACAGCAGCGTTAAAGATTAAAAACATGAACATGGATGGGATGACTCCTCAAGTAATAGTTAAATAGTTAAATCAACACGAAATAAAAGTTAAACACGTTTATTCTTTTATTTTGTATTATAATAAGAAGATATAGAGATAAAAGGGTTTGTTTTGGTCTTCGACAATGTTGAGATGGTTTGGTCAGTGTTTATATTAATTGGTATTGTGTTAAAGGAGCATGTTAAATGGAGATATTTGTTGCAGTTTAAATTATTTTATTTTTTATGATTTAGGATATCCTATTTATTCTTTGGACAGCATATGTGTTTTTTATTAGGGAAATTTATTTTTATTTTGTACTTGAGAGAAATTTAAAAATGCAAAGAATGGTAAAAGGTTGACAATATGGGATTTAGCAGCATTTTACATATACTGTGCCTTGAATCAATTACCAAATTCTTCATTTCCTAAACATTATTGAATGTGAAATTTGGCAAACAAACATTCAGCGATTTTGAAATTATAATACAAAAATTCTATTGCCCAACCGTCCGTTGAGAACTAGGGCCTAGTAACTTACACTCTCGTAAATTAAACTGAAAAGAAAACATCAAAGAAAGACAAAAAAAAAGCCTCAGTTGCCTTCGATACCTGCAACAGAATTTTTTGGTAGAAGATGGGGTCCAAGCCCTAAAACCATTCTCTGGATGTACATTGTCATTGTAAGACCAATATTAACATACGCATGTTTGGTATTGTGGCCATCCCTTGAAAAGGTTTCCACTCTTAAAAATATGACAAAAATTCAAAGAATTACATGTAAAGGTACTTAAAGTGCCATGAGGACTAACATCAACTGTATCAATAGCCACAGGAACTTTTGACATAGACATTGGCACTCATACAGACTATTTGAAGCCGTTCATAGATTTTAACCCAGGAACACAAATATCAATTCCACAAGGAAGAACTGGATGGAAGACAGGGTCATTTAAATAAATCATGTTTATTTCTTTATGGATGGTTCCAAAATGGGGGGGGGGGGAGGTTTACATCTTTTCATGTAATCCTCCACTAGAAAGATCAATAAAGCTTCCAAACAGAAGTACTGGCAGGTTGTTCCTACAATTTGGAAGACAAATGCAAAGACGTATTTTTCGACAACCAAGCAGCAATCAAGGCCATATTTGCCACTGTTGCAAGGTCTAGACTTTTACAGCAATGCCGTAGGGAGCTTCGATTACTCAACGAAACCAACACTGTTACCCTCTGTTGGGTGCAAGGACACTGTCTAATTGACGGCAATGAAAAGGCAGACAAATTGACCAAAAACGGATAAGACAAAATTTCTTTTGTAACTAGGTGTAGGCCTCAGCTGTCCTCACTAATAGGTATCCTTATGGATCACAACTCATTAGGCATCCACATGAACTTATAGGTGTATTCTCATCTGAATTATTTAGAGGATGTGAGGACGAGGAAGATACCTTCCACTTTATATGTGCATAATCAAGCCTAGCCAACAGAAGAATGATAATATTAGGAAATTACTTTTTCGACTACTTATGTGACGTCTTGTCCTTGCAACTTAGAAACATTCTTAAATTTTCCCAGTAACAAGGTTGGTTGAGGAAGGAACCCTCAACCTAAATCCTCACCAATCTTCCCATACTCTTCCCAAACATTTGCCTTTCCTGGGGAGTACAATGGATCCAAATTGATCCAAGTGGAGATGTTTTTTCGAACTGTACAAATGCATCATCCCATTCAACGTAACCTTACCTAACTTAAACTCTCAAGCATTCCTGATAATTTGCACTTAAATAGTTGTGATAGTTGATGTTTTAGTTCTACGAAACCTATGTTCTTCTTTTGCATTTCTTCTGATTTGATTAAAGGTAAAAACCCCGAAATAATACTAATCAACGGAAAGTTACCCACTACCTTTCGATCTGATAACCTTGGTTAATTTGACGAAGGAATAATTAAAATTTGTCCTTCGAAGTCTTGTATCGTTTGCCACAAGTTAAACATCTTTAATGAAGTGTTTGGTATATTTTTATTTTTTAAATTTCCGAAATTATTTCGAAATATTAAAACTAGTTTGAACTATTAAAGTTGTAGGTAAAAGTATATTACACTATAATACTTTTTACAAATCGTAAATAAAAATAAATGCAAAATAACAACGGAAATCAAAAGTCTGGGAAAGAAATCATTTTATTTCAAATTGAATTTTATGATTAAATAATATTAAAATTTTAAATTACGTACTTTTAGTTTAAAATCTACATAAAAGCTTCTCTTTATAAATGTTTAAGTACAAGTACTTAATTTGATTACCAATTCTACTTCCATTAAAATAGATTTATATTGTTCTATTTAATGTTCTATTATTTATTATAATTGTTTCTATTTTATTATTCTTAGCAAATAATTTTGAAACTATAGTCAATTTTACTATGTCGGTAAGTATTGATGAAGAATTAAGAAATATGTAAATATACATAACTAAAACAATTGGAAGCCTATGACTTTATTAAATTCAATAGTCCATTATTTCATTAAGTATTTTTTATTGAAAAGTACTTCTCAGTTAGGCTCTCGGGGCAATAGAAGTTTAAGTTCAAAATTTACTTTTAATTTGTTTCTATTATTGTTAACAGAGTTAAAAAATTAAAATAAAAATAATTTTGGGATATTTGTAACTGATTTACTAAGAACTATTTTACTTTACTGTCACAAAAGTTTATCAAACAAACAGATGACCCTGGGTCCTGATATTTTGGGTAAATTATTTAAGGCCAATGGGAATATGTTTTTGAATAATTGGAGGTTGTAGCAGACATGTAACCAATTTAAACCAGAAGTTCATGAGAAAATAAGTTTTTTTCGAAAGAAATTAGTTAGAAAAGAGAACTAACTGCTCCTGGAGTTTGCTTTTTCCAATAATCTGGAAGATAGTTTACATAAAAAAGAAACATGCATTGAACATAACTATAGGTAAGTTAAAACTTGTCGATAAAATTACAAACATGAAATTTAATTGCTACCATCCCACATATAGAACATAACAAACTTACCAGATCCATCGAACAAGGCTATAATACATTTAGTAGCAGTACATACAAACTTACATCATTGAGATCAAAACCTAGCATTAAATTGTGTTAAAAGAAACCAAGACTTTTAATACAAAACAAAAAAACCCTCTTCAAATAGAGGAATGTGCTATCCCTATACATAGATAAATATAAATGCAAAAATATATACAAACATGGATGTAGTGAGTATATATTATTATGTAGGTATAGTTGCATTGTAAATGAGTCTCCTAATTTATTACTGTAATTTGTATTAATGTTCCATATAGTAATTCCTTTCTTAATTGGAAATCGAATTTAATTAAATACAAAAATGTTTAACTCCTTTTTTTTTTGTTAATTTTTTTTGTGTTTAGTGCGAAAAAATCACACAAATTTTAATTGCTATAGAGTTGAGCTAATCTGTTGTGGTGTTTCCATATAAAAATATAACTCGAGCAGGCAAGGTATTGGACAACAACGTCAATGCATGCGGCAGCGGCGACGAAGGAGTACTACGAGTAGGTATAGCAATTTTTACGCATAGCACACATAGCACGAGTACCTACGTTGAGGGAAATCCAGTTTTATACGAAACGTGCTGACTTTCTTCAATGGAAATAGTTGGTAGTTAGTTATTCATTACATAGTTAAGTTTTTTTTTTAGGTTTTGTTGGACACTATAACTTATAAAATTAGTTGTGGTCTTGGCTTGTGCCTTGAACGATTCGAATTATTGGAAATTGTGGTCAATTTATTTTAAAGTCTATATAAAACAGTACTTATTGGATTGGGTTACAAAATGATTTGATAGTTTTTTTTTCAATTTTTTGCTTTTTATCTGATAGGCATATAAAATGATCAATTATATTTATCATTGATGGAAATTTAAATTAGGCTTCATTGGTATTAAAATATGTATTCACGAATTTCTATAAAAATAAATGGTTTCATAAAAAAGTTTGTACGTGAACTCTTTTGTCTAAGAAACTTAAAAGAAAAGAAATGTCATTTCAGAGCTTAGGGACATAATATTTTCAGTAAAAGTACATCCATTTACGTTGACTCTTTTAAAAATGTATGTATATATATTATATATTATACAGATTTGAGACAAAAAGGTTAGTTTGGTTTTTATGATATTAGAAAACTTCTAGATTTTCTTTTCAAGATTAAATTTACAAAGAAAACTCGTTCTCTAATCATAGATACATCCAATATAATTTAATAAAACCGGATATATTTAGTCCTTCTTTGAACACTACTATGTAAACTTGACATTAACGTCAATGACCTCACCTTAGCTATGAATAGATCGTTAGAAATTGGTTGTCCTTAAAAACTTAAGAGGAAAAAGGAAACCAAAATGGTGGGCCCAGAATTACACCCGCTCAAAAGAGAATGTAGAAACTTTCTAAAGAATCTTATAAAGAATTAACTAAGAAGTTATAAGAAAGGACTGCGGAAATCTGAGCAATCTTCCTGGCGGTCATTCTGTGGTACAATAGAAGAAACATCCGAAGGCTCTACGAAAAATTCTTTCAACTAATACAGCGATGCCAAACTGTCTGAAAAATGCAGATAGCCCCTGGAAAATTTCAAATGAAGAATCGGTGCACTAACTACTGGATAATCACTTTCCTGGTAGTTTCTTTACCGCAACTTGTAACAATCAAATACGTTTAGGTACTACTGTAACATATCCACAAGATCTGATCACAAGGGACAATCTGTCTGTCTTCTGTCTTCTGTACAGCTTCGAACCATTTAAGGATCAGATGGTATAATACCAGCTGAACTCCAAAAAACCTTAGATATAATTACACAATTACAATTACAATTATAATTACAGTCCTTGAGGAAACATTCAACAACTGCTTATATCTGGTCAATATTCCTTCGGCATGGAGTGATGTGAAAATTGTTTTCATGCCCCAAGCAGGAAAATGCTCGTAAGTCAACCCTAGGGATCTACGACCTACATATATAAGTCTATTGTCATTCCTTCTTCTGAAGACCTTAGAAAGAGTAAGGGCAAATATTGATACAAGAATTCTGTAAATGTCTCAACATGTCTACTGTAAGAAGGCAAACATCAGGTGAAATAACATCATCATTCTCAAATGACTTTTGCAGAAGCTGTATGGATGAGGAAGAGGTGAAATCAGTTTTGCACTTCCTCTGTTACATGCACTGTTCTAGCTTAAAAACGCAAGACTTACCTAAGAGAATTCTTTTATAACGATCAAAACGATCTTAACCATATTTACATAATCAGTCTTTTCTTAAGGCACTCAAACTGGTTTCATTGAGCATAAAAGAAAGCCTCAAGATAAATATGGTATAACAATTGGCCATTTAACTGGCCTAAGTATATCGTATTCCATCCCGAAAAGCCACTTTAACCTAACCTACTGTTACAATTTTAGATTTTTAAAATGGTATTTAGTATAAAAAAGAGTCGGTCTCTTATCGAAACAATTTCTTAGGTTAAGAAAAGAGAATCATATTATAATAAATGGATATTTTCATGTAACAGGATGCGCTCTAAAACCACACCCAATTTAAAAAATTTAAATATTTGATTTTCTATATATAGAATTTGTTTTGTATTCTATAAGAGCTATTCGCGGAACAGATTAAGATAATTTAAATTTTCAAAAACGTGTATCATAATCTTCATATAATTTTTCTGTGCATATAGAAAACAAAAGAAGTCCTAGGACTTAATACCAACTAATTACCTAAGCTCGTTTTAGGCTTTTTTCAACATTTTTCACTGATTAATGATGTCTATTATTTTGAGACAAAAGATTCAAATCAATGTTCCTGCCATTGAGTCTTTGAATAAGTGAAAAAAGATAACTTTGTTTGCATATCATTTCATCACAAACAAAAATTCTATTCAAAGAGTTTTTTTTATTTTACCCATTAAGAATTGTAAATCTATTCATCGTATGTCTCAAGAACTAAAATTAACATGATAAATACCACAACTTAGATTACATATTCAAGTTAACACAAACACACAAATTACAAACACGAGTAAGTCTTACATTATTTATTAAAAGTTTGTTCAAATCTAAATATACGCATTTAATCAAAATGATAAATGTCGTGTTTATATTTTTGCAAAAATATAAAAATTAAAGAGTAAAAATAAAACAACAAATGCTAATTATAAAATATCTTTGATACAAAATCTAGTCAGCTGTCTTAAATGATCAACAATCTTGATATTCTTAACATAACCTGCTTATAAGTATAATTTTGTTTATAATTTCGGCACAAGACTAAAACTTTGCGCGTAAATAAATTCACAAAATATAAAAAGAAATAAAAATTATGTGGACTTTATTTATATTTTCTTTGTTTTTATCAATACTAATATCTATGATTTGTGTTGAACTCGCATCTATAAGTGCTTAATCCGTAATTAATTAACACAAAATATAAATCTTAAATTTGTTTCGAAAACTTGTAGAAATTTCTGTATATCAGATATTTGCAAATAGTCAAGTCAGCCCTGATATGAGATATATTTTTGAGGTTCAGACAAATAAAAGCTTTTTAAATTATACCTAGATTAGAAGAGGTTAAAAACTTCTTGCATCGTCGACGAAAAGCACATAGCACCATTAGTGGCGATGTAAAATATGTGATTATACTCAGCTGTTCGTAGTTCATATTCGAAGAATCTAAGAACAACTATGAAAAGTTGGAAGAAGAAGGAAGGAAGAATGTCACAGACAAAACTGAGCCATTGGACACACCAGCGTTTATTTTATATGGAATTCAGATTCAAATCCCTACAGTACTAATCCAAAAAAGAAGAGATTCTTAAATACGAAATGCAAGTATAGGGTGGCGCACGAATCGTGCTACAAAAATAAAACGTAATAACTTTTTTTCTGTGTGAATAATCGGCTTATTTTTTTTTTATTTTGTAGGTTACTATTTAGATTTATAAAAATGGATGCTTGGGATATGGAGAAAAGAATTTGGATATTGCAACGGTACCATGCTTTGCAGTCCGTCATTTCCGTCCAAAGGGAATTTAGGCGGGAGTTTGGCGGTAATCCCCCGAGTAGATGGACCATTATGAGGTTTGTAAACATGTTTGCCGAATCTGGAAGCATCGCACGAAGGCCGTACCATCGAGATGCCAATGTTCGGGTTCAGGATACAATCGCAGCAGTAGCATCTGCAATACAGGCCAATCCGAGCGTTTCGACCCAAAACTTATCGGGGCAAATTGGAATTAGTAGACGGTCATTACAATGGATACTTCATGACGATTTAAACTTGTTTCCGTACAAAGTCCAAATTACTAGCAAGTTAAACCCTCAGGATTTGCCTGTTCGCCTGAAATTTTGCCAAAAAATGATATCAATGGCCGAAGAAGACAACACATTGATCAATTGTTTGTTCATGTCTGATGAGGTCCATTTTGATCTTAACGGCAATGTAAACAAGCAAAACTGCCGTATATGGAATGAGTCTAATCCAGAAATGCTCCATGAGACGGAACTGCATCCAGAACGAGTCACTGTGTGGTGCGCAGTTTCATCAAGGTGTATTGTCGGGCCGTACTTCTTTGAAGAAAACGGTGTAACCGTTACTGTCAATGGGGGCCGTTATTTAAAGATGTTGAAGGAGTTTTTTTTACCCAGAATTGCGCTGAAGACGTATACCATTCAACAGCGTTTGGTTTCAGCAAGATGGAGCAACTGCACATATAGCCAGACCAGTTATGGCGGAGCTAAACAAAAAATTCGCAAACAAATTAATTTCTAGGAACTCCACTCTTCGCTGGCCGCCAAGGTCACCTGACCTGACTGCACTAGACTTCTTTTTATGGGGTTATGTCAAGCAAGAGGTGTTTAAAACGAAGCCCAGGAATTTAACTGAATTAAAGCAGTCCATAACGACAATAATTGAGGCGATTCCAACTTCAACTCTTCAGGCCGCAATGAATAATTTTTTGACCCACGCATATGCATGGGACAGCGTGGAGGTCATTTGCGGTCTATAATCTTTAAAAATAACTAACTATTTAAAATAAAATTTAATTTTCTAACCAATAAAAAAAAAAAATGAAATACATCGATTAAAAAAAAAGTTATTTGAATTTCTTATTGTAGCACAATTGGTGCGCCACCCTGTATTTTATATAGAAGAATTTGATGCTAAACTCTATGATATGCCTTTGAAGTATTACGTACAATAATCTTACTTTCCCCAAAAAGATGCAAAGATTTATTTCACTATTCGGTGAGATAAACCTTGAGATCTCCAGTGAACCTTTTATTTCTAAGCCATACTGCCGGTAATTAATCTTTCGTCCTTCAAGACATATCTTAAGCTAAATATTGATTAGAGTTTCCAAGACCTTGGAAAGAAGGTTTAATTTAAAGTGGCTGTCCGTAAATGAGTAGGACACACTTAGGCTTATTGTAATATCACATGAATCTTGAGGCTTTCTTTTAAGCTCAATGAAACCAGTTTGAGTCCCTCACGAAACGTGAAAGACTGATTACATTAATATGATTTAAATCGTTAAGATCGTTATAGACGAATTCTAATAGGTAAGTCTTGCGTTTTTGAGCCAGATCAGGGCATGTACGGAGGACGTGAAGAACTGTTTCCTCCTCTTCCTTATCCATACAGCTTCTGCAACAGTCATTTGAGAATAAGCCTAGCCACGTGGCGTGCTTTCCTATTAGACAGTGCCCGGTTATGACACTATTTATCGAGCTTATATGCGATCTGCTTAGAGATAGCAAGCACTTTGACCGTTTTAAATCTAGTCCCGGCCAGATGTTTTGGCACGTGACTTGACACGTGGTGATGTTATTCCACTTGATGTTTGCCTTCTTAATAGCGTCTTACATTAGCAATAGTTTACATGTAGCAATTGGTATGCCAGCATTGGCCAAACGTAGTAGTAGTTTGCACCCAGCAAAGAAACTGTTGTGCCATCACCGTTATAGCAGATCGACAGTTATGGAGTGTTATAGAGTTTGTAGAGAGACAGAGTCCAAAGATTTGATAGCTTTCTGACTATCTGCGAAAATACGGATATTAGATGTTGATATCTTTAAGCCAGGACAAGACTTCTTTTATTGCTAAAAGTTCCGCCTGGCGGAAAGAAGAGACTTAAGTGCAAATGTTTGCATTGAAATGCAGTACTTTGTATAAAAAATGACTTTAAATATATTAGCGAAGAACTTTTTAATTTATTTTTTAACAAAATTTTGAATAAACTAGAAATTAAAGCAAAACTGTTAAAATTATCCATATTTTCATTCAGTGCTATTATTTTAAGTCAATGTTAGTTAGCAGTTAGTTAGATGCGGTTATTCTACAGACATTTTTGTAGGTAAAAATTGTTGAAGTTTTTAATTTTAGGCTTCAATGTGTGCCTCACCAAATCATTGCGGTATACAAAAAGGTGTAGGATTTAATAATAAAGGGTGATTTTTTAGCTATTATCTTTTTGGAAACACTGGTTTAAACAGCTGATGCACGTTTCGTGTTTTGTTTCACTGTCAAACATCTTCAGTTTGGTCTATAATTTAACCATGCATCGTCTTACAAACGAACAACAGTTTAATCGACGACCCACTGAAGCGGTTTTTCGGGCTATTGTGACTAAATTTCGCACCAAATTTACATTGTTGGACATTAAACTACCAACACGTTTATACGTAGAGTGCGAACTGAAGAAAATATCGCAACTGTATCGGCCAGTGTTAATGATGACCATCAATTATCGATTCATCGCCGTTCGCAGCAATTGGGCCTCTGTTACTCAACAACGTGGAAAATTTTGCGGAAGGATTTAGGTGTGATGCCTTTCAAAATACAGCTGGTGCAAGAATTGAAGCCAAACGATCTACTGCAACGTAAAATTTTTGTTGAATGGGCTCTTGGAAAGTTGGCCGAAGATCCACTTTTTTACTGAAAAATTGTGTTCAGCGACGAAGCTCATTTTTGTCTCAATGGGTACGTAAATAAGCAGAATTGTCGATTTTGGAGTGAATATCAGCCAGAAGTATTGCAAGAGCTACCAATGCATCCAGAAAAAGTGACAGTTTGGTGCGGTTTATGGGCTGGTGGCTGGTGACCGTACTTCTTCAAAGATGATGCGAATCGTAAAGTAACTGTAAATAGTGAGCGCTACTGTCAGATGATATCCAACTTCTTTTTTGCTCAAAATGCAAGAGCTTGACTTGCATGACATGTGGTTTCAACAAGACAAACATTAAATTATATGGACCCTACTATCACCCTTTAATATTGCACTATTACAAGTATTGAAAAGTGTGCTGTTCAAAAACTACAATATTTTCGTTAAATTATATTATAGAAACACATATCTGGTAATTCAAAAAGGTGAAATAGAATATTATTTTAAAGAAAAAAATAATGGAAACATTTTTCAATATGCAGTTGTATGTTATTGTTTAATCCAAACTGCTGGGTACCACATGCAATTTGTAATACAAATTAATTGGATATTAAATTTGAAAAAAAAAAATCAGAAAAATTAGGTATTTATTAATTTTGTGAGCTGAATTTGGTTTATTTGTGTAATTTAATGTTTTTCAAGGGTGATATACCAATGACTTCAAATCATTTAGTGAAGCTCATATTCTCTAATCTAATATCAAAAGTGTAAGAAATGTATATAATCTTATAATTTTTCTATTAAGACATCTGAAGTGATCTCGTCCGTTATAAACAATTTAATAATTTATTTTTAAATTAATTTACTTCCTTATAAATTCTTAATTGTATTGAACTAAGCAACCAAATAAATCAGAGTAACAAACTACAGTTACTCTCAAAATTGAGCGTACACCAGCAAAGAAAAACTGTTTTGCTGTTTTAAATTATTAAAATGTTATGTTTTTGGAATTTTGTTTTCAATTTTTTTTTTTATTAAATATTTTATGTTAAATAAACAGGAGAAAAAACAACAAAAACAATTAACACAAAATAATAAAAATTAAAAAATCATCAAATGTATGGCACAAAATTAAGCGTTCACTTGGAATTCAAAGCATACAAAAATGTTAATGAGTGGTCAAATTAAAATTTTAATATTTTGTAGGGCCACCTTTAGCCATAATGACAGCTTATAGTCGCAGCGGCATTGATTTAAAAATTTTGTCGTAAAAGACGGGGATATATTTTTTTCAAAATTCCGTATTCTTCGCTTTTAATTGACTTTTGTTGGTTGGGTTGAAATTCTGCAACCTTCGCTTTATTTTTTCCCACAAATGCTCGATGGGATTGAGGTCCGATGACTGAAGTGGAATCTTGTGCCGGTTTCTGGCATTATACAGCAATCATTCCTTCACAACAAACGATGTGTTTTTTGGATCGTTATCTTGTTGGAAATAAAAGGTTGCTCATAAATTCAGTTTTTCTGCAGACTGACGCATATTTCTTTTAAGAACGTTCAAAAATTTACAGACCCAAATTATTTAATTTTGGTCTCGTCCGAGGACAAAACATCGTTCCAGAATCTTTGGGATTTGTTGAGGTGCTTTTTAGCGAACTCAAGACGTTTTCGCTTATTAATTTGGGAAATAACAGATTTTTCCGAGCAACTCTGCTGTTAAAATCATTCTTCCGAAGAACGCGACGAATAATTTCGGTTCAAACTGGTCATAAGTGTCGCCATTTCGGCCGCCAAGTTTGGTACACTCGTTTTAGGGTTTACTTTGAATTTTCTTAAAATTACTCATTCGTCTTGCTGAGAAAAGATTTTTTTTCGCCCTCTTCCAGGCTTGTTTAGGGTCGTACCTTCATACCGATATTTGTTAAGTATTTTTTTGGACCGTTGAATGTGTTCGGCCGAGCGACGATTTCGCCAATTTCACGTAAAGATTTATTGTTTAAATGTAGTTTTAAAATTAATAGTCTTGTAGCAATGTCGGTTTTTTTTCTTTTCTCTGCCATTTCCACAAAAAATTAGGAAGTGAATATGGAAACTAAAATTATTTCTGCGACGAACAAGTTTCAAATTCAATTTAAAAAACAAGTAAATATAGCAGTACATTTTTTGAAAACTTGATTTAAGAATCTTTAAATAATGAAGTTTTTTTTAAATATTACCTTTTGTTTATTGTTTAAGTGATGTTTTTTTATGTATTCGTAAGAAAAAAAAATACAAAATAGAAATTAAAAAGAATTTTCCAAAAACATTGCATCTAAAATATGAAAAGTAACAAATAACTAACTCTCAATTGTGTGTACGCTCAATTTTGGGAGCAACTGTATGTAGTTTACTTAATATCAATAAACAAAACTGAATCTCTTTAATTTAAACAAAAATTGAATTTTTCAAAATACCAATAGCTATGATTTAAGAAAAAATAAGTTATGAGTTATGACCTATTATGAGCCTCGCAACTTGATTTTACGGCTATTTTCGTTTGATACCAAATGTTATTTCTCATAATTATGACAGATTAAAAATGACAATCTGTTATTAAATTTTATCAATCTTAGCGATGAAGTATCAAGATAAATCAAAAAATGCACTCACATCGATATCATTGGAATGAACATCCAACGAGTTATTCTGTCGATTGCCTCCCAGCAAATGTGATAATTGCAAACGAGCATCATCTTCATCCGTTGTCACTGCAACCACTGCCGCCACCACTACCGATGATGATTGCCCATCATCCATGATATTGGCGCCGCTATTAACCGATGGACTTAAACTATTTGTCCTGCCAATTGCCAACTCTGATGATATAACATTTCCATTTCCATTGCCATTGCCATTGCCATTTCCATTATTATTATTATTGTTATTCCGATCGCTCATGCATTGTGATTTGTTAATACCATTAACACTGCTTACCACTGCCGAACAATCATTATCATCGTCTTGTGTCATTATTTCATCAATTGTGGTAGAAGAAGATGACGAAGAAGAAGATGTGACAGTGGCAGTGGCACCACCAGTAATACTTCCCTCATTATCACGCACCACACTGCCAATGTTGGCCTTTCCTTCATTAAACGTCTTATTTGCGATCATTATGTCACTTCCATTATTACCAACAATGTCATTGGTCATGTTGTTGTTGTTGTGCTCTATAACATTAATGCTCCCTTTACCATCATCACGAGAATTCTTAACTTGACAGTTTTGTTGAGGATGATGGTGCTGAAGCTGTTGCTGTTGGGACGATTTTATTATTTCAATTGTGTTCTTAAGAATTACATTCAATGAAGAGCAATGTTGTTGTTGTTGATGATGCTGTTGATGATCACCATCATGATGCTGTTGATGGTTGTTATCTTCATCGTCAATGTTGTTGTTGTTATTATTATTGCTGCTCGATGACATATCAACATTAACACTACTCGTTGCTAATGCAGAAGACTGCAGTTGCAGAAAATCTAAATTGTTTTTTAAAAGAACTTGTTTTAAAGCGTATGGATCTAAGTCACCAGAATTACCACCTAGGCTGTTATTAGCGTGATTGTTATGGCTATAGGCCGGCATAGTGTTGTTTGGCGTGTTGGCGGTTTGGTTCGGTTCGGTTCGGCTCGATTCTTGAGTATGGAATTGAAGTTGGAGGCGAAGGTGGATATATGAAGTAAGTATATATATGAAGGAGGACTAGGAGACGAGGTGGTTCACTATATTGTAATAGTTGTTTTATCGATATATTTTTCTTTTTGTTGTTTTGTAATAAAAATGTCTCAAAACCTGTACTCTAGAGTTATTATTATTATTAGTGAGGCAATTATAGTTGGATACGCAGAACTAATAAATCACGAGTGTTCTTGACATTATCACAGGCCATTGGCTCAATAATACTCGCTTATAAACTATTTGCTCTCGGTCTGCTCGCTGCTTGTTTGAACACAAAAATATCGATTTCGAATTCGATTTTAAATTAATTTTATTGCCCAACGGTAGTTGTGTGTTTGTATGGTTTAAATTATTGATATCTTTCTTTCTAGCTGATAGAAGCTGTTAATTACTTAATTGCATCAATAAATATGCATTAGCATTGAGTTAAATGCAGTGATGTTTAAGCTTGTTTTTAAGTTGTTTCTTACAAATAAGGATGTTTCGTCGTCGAAATGTTGCACGATTCCTCTTCAACACCATTTAAATTATTCTTCCATATCTTATACTCGTTGAATTCTAGCACTCGCACTTTATAGAAGAAATCAGACATAGTTTTGATTTGAACTTGAATGCAGCAGCAAAATAAATTGCACGCATTTATTTACATTAAAAGAAGGAGAAACTTAGTTGTGTTACATTTGTTTTTTTTTTGGTTCCTTCAGAAGGCACATTTCTTGGATTCAATTTAAGAAGACAGAAACAAAAACAAAAAAAAGTTCGCATCTATGACGATGGATGACGACTACGACGACGACGATGGCGACAAGAACGACGACAAGAACAACGAGAACAGAACAGACATAAAAGATGACGACAACGTCGATATAGCTTTAAGGCACGGCACCAGTACGTTTATAACATCTCGAGTATCACATATTAACTGGTGAGTCCCGTCCCGAAGAGATCCAAATGGCCCCCAGCTATATGCTGTGGAGAATAAGTTGGTTGATTTTATAACACACACACACACACACACATACACACACATACACAACGTTCATTGACTATAGTATAGTCGTGAAGCAGGCCACTCTTATCTTTCACGTATGTGGATTTCTTTAGTTAGTATTGAATTGTTTCTTTATTTTTGATACTTTTTGTTTTTTGGTCCAGCTTGGGAGTATGGGAGGGGGTAATCCACCTGATGGCAATTTTCTTATAGTGAGCGAATATAAATATAAGAATGCATTTTGAATAAGCCGGCCAGACAGTATTTCGACAGTCGTCGGATAGTTTGACAGATCAAACCCATTTTTGTGTTTGATTTTTTCTTTTTACCTGGTTGTGCGATGTGATTTTCCATGAGATGTATGTGATGTTGCACGAGCCATTGTGGGTGGTTTCTATACTCTAAGGCAGCAGCATGTGATCATAATCTTAAGATATCTGCTTTTTTATGACATTTAAACAACTTTTGATAGATAAAAAATACTTAAACCACGCATTAAAGTAACGAATAGAGTGTCGTATGTTCATATAGACAAAAGAGTTGAGTTTGAAACTTGGTGGTTTGTCGCGTTCGCAGTTGCAAAACTAGGTACATTATCGGCTATTTGAATCGACTTGAGAGACAAACACACATTTTATATATAAATAGCTGTCATACTCAAACCACGCATTTATTATGATGTGCGAGAGTATAAAAACAAAAGAGCTGAGGTTAAAACTTCACACTCGATTTTGTTTTGTTTCTTGTTTTTCGTTTTTTTTTTCTTCACTTTTTTTGTTTCAATCCCAAGTGAGTAGGTGCATTATCGTCTGTTGAATCACTTGCCAGACAAGCATTTAGGATATAATTTGCTCTCGCTCATGAGAGTGATATCGAAATGTTTGTACAGAAATAAGATTTACACACTTCGATTAGGCTCCTTAACATGACAGCGATAATCAATTTATTTGTGTTTATTTTATTTTTTTTGTATGTTTTTATTTCAATTTTTCTGCTTTAAAGTTGCAGATAGAGATTTGTATTTGGAGTAATATGAGTGGGTTGAGATTATGCTTGTACAAGGTGCTGTGTCTGCAAATTTTGTGTGAATATGTGCATTGAGAGTGCTGGATCATAAAATAATAATTATTATATTTTTATAAGTGTTTTTTAGAGTAATAAAGTTGTTAAGCAAAATGCACACGTACATAGTATATTTTATGTTTCCTGTGATCATTTTAAGATAAGGATGCTGATTTGAGAGCATATATTGGTTACTAAGTGATACTTTATATGTATAGCATTTGTAGAGATATGTTTAAATGATAGTGTTTTTTTATTTGATGAACTCAATAAATTTGAAGATTGTAATTTTAAGTTTAAATGATTTAAATAAATAAATCTAAGAACACTAAATCAGTTCATGATTATTGCTATGAGCTCATAAAGAGTAATTTCATTTCAATCGAAATTGGTCAAAGTAATTATTTACAATTACAAGTTTGTCTAGGGTTATTAAATTTAAATTAATTGTGGTATGTTTATAAAGCCAATAATTATTTTGTGAATTTTATGTTTTCGTGATATTTATCTTTAGATAATGTTTTCTGGTTTTTAAGCTTCGTAAAAAATTGATTTCAATTTAACATTGATGCGATTGTTTTTATCGTGATCACGAGTTACTTGGTTAAGGAGCGATTTTTTTTTAAATAAAAAGATAGCGTATCTTCTGGAAAATCTGTATTTGTCTTCTTAACTTTCATTTATTTATTTTAATTATTTATTTCGAACTATGTTATAAAAGAAAATGAAAAACTGCGATATTTACTATGGTGAGAGATCGCCAAATCCTTTTTGGACCGAGTCACTAGTAACCTCTTTCGAAGTTCTCTGTCGCAAACACAATCTTAAGATAACCAGTGGCAACATTGCATTTACAGAAGCAACTTCTGACGTAATGGGTTTCACGCAGCCACCAACAAGAAACCCCTGGTTTGATGAGGATAGTCAGCAGGCAAATGTAGCCAAACAACGGGCACGCAAAGAGGCGCTGCATAGAAGGACGAGAGCTGCTCAGGAGCTCTATTAGCAGAAGAGGGGGGATGGACACAGACTTCTCAGAAGGAAAAAAAGAGAGCATGAGAAGCGTAGTAGAGGATGTTGAGATGTTCAAAAGCAGAAATGAAGTTCGAGAGTCTTATGAAGGTGAAGCGAAATTCACAAGTACGCATAAACCTCGAACTGCAAAAGACGAAAGTGGAAAATCGTAGTAGAACCGCAATGCTGAGGATATGAAAGGACCACTTCTGCAGACTGTATAACGGCGACGACGAACCGAATTCCGCTGTGAGGTAGGATTTTTCATTCAATAAAGACGACGAAAGCCAACAATCCCGTTTTCCCAACTTAGGCGAAGTAAAGATATCCATATCTAAGCTGGGTTGAATGCCGAGCTCTTCAAAGCAGCAGCTGGAGATAAATTTGTTAGGAGCATGCACCAACATATCTGTAAAATATGGTCAGCAGAAAGCCCGATGAATGGAACCCTGGTATTGTTTGACCCGATACTGAAAAAAAGGAGACCCTCTAAACTGCACCAAGTATAGAGGAATCAGTCTCCTTAACATCGCTTACAAAATCTTCTCTGCCATATAATATGAACGTCTAAAGCCCATCGTCAACAACCTAATAGGTCCTTATCAGTGTGGTTTTAGACTAGGAAAGTCCACAGTCGATAAAATATTCACATTACGGCATATCCTGGAAAACCACCCAAGATTATCAAATCGATTTCAAGGCCGCATATGACAGCATCTAAAGGGGCAAGCTGTATAGAGCCATATCTATTTTTGGCGTCCCTGCCAAACTAGTCTGTTTGTGCAGGATGACTGTGAAGAATTCGCGCTGCTCCATATAAGTTGGAATTAGCTTAAAAGAACCTTTCTATGTCAAAAAAGGCTTTAGACAAGGTGATGCGCTTTCAGGCGATTTTTTTACAATCGTCCTTGAAAGAAATAGTTCAGAGTTCCCACGTCAATACTAGAAGCACTATCTATTAAAAGTCTGTCCAATAACTAGCATATGGTGATGACATTGACATCGAAGGAAGTCAGCGTGATGTCAATGGGGCTTTTGAGAGTATTGAGGGCAGAACAAAGTACATGCTGTCATCAAGAAAGGACTTATAACATCGACGACGCACGTCTCGGTAAAAACGTCATCATCCACAGGCCTAACTTCAAAGTAGATAAGGACTTTGTCTACCTAGGCTCTGGTATGATCACAGAAAATAACACCAGCGCAAAGTTCAAACGAAGAATTACCCTTTGAGCCAAAAAAGCAATTGAGTAGTAAAGCCCTCTCTCAAGCGACCAAAGTGTCGCTATATAAGACCTTCATCATAACCGTCCTCCTATACGTTGCAGAAGCTTGGACTATGACGAAAACGGATGAAAACACCTTGGGTCGTTTAGAAAGAAAAGTTATTCACGTGATCTATGATCCCGTATGCATAGAAGGTGAGTGGATTCGAAGATGAAACGATCACCAGCCACAAAGATACAAATCCAACGTCTGAGATGGCTGGGTCACGTAAAGCACTCGAAAATCAATGCTCTGGCTCGGAATGTCTTTGAATCCACGCTCACAGGACAGCGCAGAAGAGGAAGACCGCGGATCAGGTGATGCGTAAAAATGGAAAGTGACCTCACCCAACTTGGAGTGTGTGCAACTGGAGACATCTAGTTAGGGACCGAGCTAGAAGGAGAAGTTTGTTGGATGAGGCTCAGTTCAAACAGGAATGTAGTGCCACCTTAAGTAATACGTATATGGTACAAATTATATTTTTCTGGTTAAATGGTTACGTAGCCTTAGCTACGTGTTAACCTTAAGTAAATACCTGCATGTGGCAACCGTGCTTGAATGCAAAAATTAATTTAGTTTGAGCTATGCAATTAAGCAAATAAAAATTCGTATGAATAAAACGTGAACATATTTATTATTTGCTCTTCAAAAATATTCCAAAAAGATCATTATTCTGGAGAATATCTAAGTTTTGCTTTGAGGATGGTTGGTTGTCAACAGAGTAGAATAAATTCGTAACACTAAATGACCAAGCAAAGTTTCATTGTGACTAAGATTTTAAATACCTTACAAAAATAAAAACACATTAGGAATTGGTGTAAGATTAAGATAACATATCCACAGTTATGGCCAAAGGACGCTTTTTGCACTATACGTTATTTTGGTAAAATTGTGTAGTCTTGTTGAAGTTGGAAACCACAGAAAGGCAGTCATTACATTTCTATGAACAATTTATTTTAAAATTATACATTTTACAATACCTTAAACATAAGGCTTGTTTCTTCAAACAAAGGAATTTGTGTGCTTTAAAAAATTTCTTCCACCATTGGTAATGATCTATTTAAAAAAGAAAAAATTCCTAAGACATTCTTATCCTATTATTTTATTTAGAGAGTGAAATTTCCATACCATGTCTCTATCTATCAGAAACTTAGTTCTTGAGTTTAAGAACAAAAAAGAAAAAAAACTAAAAGAAAATTCTTCATTTTTATCATCCAGGGCAAAAGTACGATCATCATCTGATGGCCTTATAGCCATAAAGAGATTTAAGTTCTTTTTGTTCTTCTTGTAATCCCAAATAGCATAGCATCAGTACAAGAAACCATATAATTGTACCTATCTATATACCTAACTTACCGCAGACCAAACTTAAACTAAATCGAGTAAGTAGGTTTCGGTCTTTTGCTGTTTTATGTCGCATCCAGTTTAAGCATTAATGTATCTTTCCAATAAAAGATAGAAAAAAAAAGAAAAACAATTCACATTCGCGAGAAATTCACAGAGAGATCAGCTTGTGTTATAAGTTAAGTCAGCAGTAGCAGCAGCAGTAGCAGAGCCTCCCTTCTATCTAGACTATAGGATAGTATAAGGTATATTATATCAAGCATGCGGTCCATGGGTATGAAGCTCTTATACTATATGTAGCTACCAAAACACAACACTTAACTGTGGTATCTAAGTCTTATTTTTCTTTATTTTTGGTTTGGTTCTTTGAGCCTGGTTATAAGCCAGCTTAAGAGTAAAGGAGCTACATCAGAGTGAGAAATAGAAAGGCGTGCGAGCAAATGCACTCGATTGAAAACTATCCATTCATATTTCTTTTTTCTTCATCTCTTTATCTTTCGGGCGTTTTTTTTCTTTTTTTCTTCTTATTTTACTGATTTTGTTATGTGTGTTGTGTGGTACCTCTTGGTGACGGTGACCAACTTTTTACACACCCGGGTGTGCATTTGCATAAAGTCTTTAAATAGGAGCTACCATATCCACTGTCTGGTCCGTCCTTTGGTCTTGGGTCCGTTTATATACGCCTGATGTAAGGAGGCGATTGTTGTACGACCGAGCGACGTACGTACGTAGTGTGGTAGGTAATTGTTTTGTGTGGTAAGGCGGCTCAAACGGCCAAACCAACAACAACAACAACAACAACGAATTATTTTAGATAAACTTCTATAGTCCAAGAATATAAACTTAAAATTAATTGTTTTTGATAAGATTTCTTTTGAACATGAGACGCAATATGGGCAAACTAACATATCTTTTCGGAGTTCTTAAACCAACGCCAACGTCACCTTAAGATAGGCTTCAAGTTTAATTGATACTTTAAAGTACATGAATATATTTTGGGTCAAGGAGAATCCAAATTAACTTAAGAGGATGTTAAGGACCTGGTTCCACCTCTGAAGTTTAAGTTCATTCATTAGAAGTTTAATTTTCTCAAAGCAGTAAGGCGTCACTTAATACCTTCGATTTATCAAAAGTATGAAATTTTGGCAACACTACTCCCTGAACTATTAATTCTTAGATAAATGAAATAATAATGAATGAATAGGAGAGTACAGTTGGTGTGCGTAGAGCATGAACCTGGCTATCACGGGTGAACAATTTATCGTTATTAAATTGTTCACAACCTGCCTTTTCAGGCCTCACTTTATATAAACACCCAACAGCCCTGAGTCCAGCATCACCTCACCATCAACATCAGCAGCAGCAGTCCTGAGCTATTGATACAAAATAATAAACATATGTATCTATATATATGTATGTATGTCCGTTGACAGCTAAGAGACAAGCGATTAAAATTGGCAGTTAATTCATTTGATGCAAATTGAACTGAAAAACTTTATATAGTACCTATACAAAAAAGTTATGGTGTGCGCGTTGCACTGTCAAGTTATTAGCTTAAAAACTGGCAGAGGCATAAATATGAAATATGGGCGTATTTTTTTTTGAGAGAGAATGCCGAACTTTTAAAAGTACACGCAACGCACATGCACATAACCATAACCCCAATATGTATGTAGGTATGTAAGTTTATTGAACGACAAGCGGACGCGACATGTTCCAATATTACATATATTGGGCAGGTGCGTGCTTGAGATTAATGCGTTCGTAATTGCAAGTTACGAAATCAAGGTACTTTAAACTTTATAAAATAAATAACATAATTGTATAGTTGTTATAAATTAAGACTTTTTCAAACTTACCTTTGAATATACAGGCTTCTATACTTTCACTGTTGGCATAAATGTATGCGGCTTTTGACATGTCTAATAGTTTTTTTTTTTTTGAATAAGAGAGGCGTGTATGTACCAAATTGGTTTTATATTATATTCCTAAGGGTTATTTAATATCAAAACGATAGATTTGAGGATTAACATAAATTAAAACATTTTTTGAAAGTAAAGTTAGTTTAACGTATGCCAAGTTGATTTGAATAGCAAATTTAAATAGGAATTCGTTTGGTATTACTTTTGGAGGAGTTTATGACTTGTAAAAATATATTTCAAGTTTGATGTTTACAAAAGTTGAATCAAAGTGTAAGGAGGTGTCTTGTCAAGTTTTTTAACATATTTACAAAAATTTCGAATTCCCTCTTAATTCAGAATAAATAAATTCAGAAATGTCAAAACCGCAATGTTTTCTAAACCACCAAAGTAAAATCACCTCACTCAATTTTAAATTTTTAGAAAAAGTGTAATATCTGTGACGTGATGGTAAAACGTATTACTGTGTCATGCTAAAGAAAGGCCTTGTTACAAAAACTTTTCCTGCATTTATTTTAATTCGTTAAATACTTAACTACACTTATACATTTTAGATTAACATTTATAGACCCTTTACAAAAGTAAAATATATTAAATATTGAAATCAATTGATTGAATGGGCTATCTGCACCACAGATAGTTTGATCTACTTAATTGTTGCTGTAGTCTTATACTTGTACGACTAAAACTAAAATTTAACTTACTTAGAACTGATGGAGATGACACTGACCCTTTAAAAATTCCAACCATAAAACAAAATTTTGCAAATACTTTCTATGATTGGTGAGTGTTGGAAGGTTTATTAAAGCGAACCTTTGAGAGTAAGGAGGAAGTGTATGTTGTTCATGTGACCATTTAAGAAAACAAAGGCAAAAACGCTTAAATCTTCTCTGAATTGCTTCAAGTCTTGTTATATGAATGAAGGACTAAAATTACCACACTACTCAACTATATTCAAGTATTGGTCTAACAAATGAAATAAATAGAAGCTTAAGAACGTAAGGGTCATGGAAATTAATACCGAATTTCTTTATGAATCGTAGGATCCTATAAGATTTCTTATCTATGTATTTTAAATGCTCATTAAAAGTTAACTTGTAATCAAGAACAAACTCTAAATCAGAAAACACAGAGACTTTACTCAAATGACATACATATATCAAACGTAAAATTAAAATCACTTTTATACTTCTTAACATTAAATACGAAACTATTTTTATTGCACCATTACCTAATTATTAACAAGTGTTCTTGCAAAAGTAAACAGTCATAAGTTGGTTTTATACTTTAGAAAAGCTTTATGTCATCCAGAGTTGCAAATAATGCATTGAATTTTATAATGCATTTTGAATAAATTAGAAAATATTTTTCAATTTTTAATTCTATTTTTTTTTAATTATTTATTAAATTTTATTTTTCAATGTTACCGTATGGCATTAATTATTTAATGTTATTTTGTAATTGTGTTCTACCAAATTAAAATATTATTTTCCTATGCAAAACTTTTAAAATAAAAATACATATTTTTATTTTATTCGGCAGACTTTCGCAATTATAAATTAAAATACTTTAAGTTTTTATTTCCAAAATTTTTAACCTGATTAATGTTATGACTTACGGTTATCACGCAATTATAACACAAAAAAACAACAGTTTTTCAAATATTACAATTTATTATTATTATTGTTCGACCGAAAAACGATTTTTTTTCAAAATTTATTTTTTAGTATCAGTCAATCTTCAACCTGGGACATTTTTACGTCAAGATTTCGAATATTAACTGAAATAAATGGAAATAATTGAATAAATTCCCACTAGGCATTGAATTAAAAAATTGTAGCTCATTTTGAATAGAAGTTATTTTTTAATTTTAATTCAATTAAACTTGCAATGAAATAACATTTATTTACTAATTCAATAAAACTTGCAATAAAACAATTTTTAATTTTTAGTTTAATATTGATGGCAATAAATTAAATTTTTAATGGGTAAATCATAGATGTACAATTAGCATTATATATTTTATTTCAGTCAAGCACAATATCCATTAAAAAATTTTGAGTAATGCATTGAATTGACATTGGAATTTTTGCAACTCTGATGTCATCAGCATAAATAAGAACGGAAGAATTTTGTATGATCGAAATCAAGTCATTTGTAAATAAAATAAATAAAATTGGTCCTAAATGGCTTCCCTGAGGGACGCCAGAATTTACAAAAAATTGATCCAAATACTCATTACGAAATACAACACTATACATTTTATTTTTTAAATACGATAAGATCCAATTTAAGAAGTTGTTGTTAAAACCTTAAAAGCTTTAAAATTAATATATTGTGACACAACTTGACAAAAGCTTTACTAAAATCAGTAAATCTATCAGTTGGTATCACTGCGATAGTTTAGCTATAGGTCTGTAGTTCATTAATTAATTTTAAGGACGTTTCTTGTGCACAGGTATATTCAAGATATTAGGAAAAAGCGAACTATTTAAGGACTCCTTAAATAGAACATAACGGATATGATATATAAGCAACACGTTTTTGTAGGAAGAACGATGGTACAGCATGAGGGCCTGCATTTAAACACTAATCCAATTCTATGATACTCTGTGCAAAAATATCTTCGATTATTTCAAAATTAATTGAATTTAAGTCAGAAAAACTTAATTCAGATGAAAAAGAAGAGTAAGAACTATTGTTATAGTTTGTATCAATGAAAGCTTCTTTGAAAAAGTTTGTAAACATGTTTGCGATAACCTTAGGCTCATGACTTGTTGACGATAAATTTGACAAAGATTTTGAATAGCCTAGACCTAGATTTATTTTTTCTACTTACGAATTTCCAGAAACTATCTGGATTAGCCTGACTGTGACACCTTAAACTTTTTTTGCACGCATACTTCATATTGCGAGAAATTAAAAAGTCTTCGAAATAAATTTTCGAGCTATCAGAAATTTTAAAATCGATAATTCGATATAAGATTATTTCAAACAAATAATTATTTCAAACAAATGTTGTTTTTGAATACTCTTTCTAACATTTCGGCCAGTATTTCACCAATAAATGCTACAATGTTGTCTTCCAGTGTGACAATCAGTGGGTTTCGCTTTAGGCATGAGTCTTCACACAGCTGCACAAGAAATAGTATAGGTAATGGCGTTGTATCGCCCTAAACGTGAATTGAACTTTTCACTGAACTTGCCTCTCAATTGGGCCACTATTTCCTGTGGCATGTAAGTCAAGCTCTTTTATTTTGCTCAAAAAAAGTTGGTTATCGCACTGTAGCGCTTACCATTCACTCTAGCGTTGCGATTCACATCATCTTTGAAGAAATAATGGCTCAATGATTTCGCTGATGCCGTGAAATAAGGCCAAATTTCAACAGTTGGCATTATTATACTTAAACAAAGTGAATTAAAGCCAAATTGGTTTTATTTCACTCTCAACATTATGGTTTGCCATAAATGCAATGAAACCTTACATACACTCAACCTCGCACCTAACCACAAATCTTAAAGGGTGCCAAAGCAAGGGGGTTACATACCTCAACGTAAAAATAAGTTGGTCTTATTTCTCAAAATAGTTTGGTCTTATTTCTTGGTCTTATTTCACTTGGCCTTATTTCCCGGTAACGATTCTGCCGGTCGTTTGGCTTTTGCACCAGCTGTATTTTGAAAGGCTTCAAACATAAATTTGTCTGCAAAATTGTTGGAGCAACCAAAGGCCAAATCGATAATTCACGTTCATCACTGAAAATGATCAATATACAGCTGCGATATTTTCCGAGGTTTGCACTCTTTGCGAACGTGTTGGTGGTTTAATGTCCAATAATGTAAATTTGATGCAAAATTTAGTCACAGTAGCCCGAAAAGCCGCCTCAGTAATTCGATTAAACTGACAATAAAATGGACGTAGCGTGCGATGAACTTTTTAACGAAGCCCGTTTGTTAGACAATTTATAGTTAAATTATAGACCGAACTGAAAATTTTCAACTGTAATATAAAACACGAAACGTACGTAAGTTGTCTAAATTATAAATTAGGTGGCGCAACAGTCCGTAGAGAACCAGGGCCTAGTGACTTACAACTCTCAACAATTCCTGTGTGCGAGTAATTGCATGCCGAATCCGAACGGCTAATTTGAGAAAGCACCTTTTCATGACAAGAATTACTCTTGGAGAATTTGTCGATTCCTCGCAAGAGGCAGTACCCGTGAAAAAAACTTTAGGTGGTACAGGCAGGGGTCGAACCCAAAACCTCTCGCATGACAGTCCAACGCACTTACCATCATGCCACGGGTACTAAATTGTCTAAATTAGTATTTCGAAAAAGAAAATAGCAGAAAATCACCCGTTCAAATTTGTGTCATCAAAAGTTTTGCTCAAGTAATACTGTTGTGCAAAAAATGTATTTTTATTCTTAGAACAAGTGATTCCTAAGATACAATAATTCAAAATCTTATAACTGACTAACTTAAGCACTCCCTGACATATACAAAATATGACAATTCGCACTCCTAAAGCATCTGTTAATAGTTTTAGCTTTAACTTAACCTTATCATAGGAACTTATTTAAAAACCTTACACAGTTTTATTTGTTCATCAGAAAATTGTTTACATTTTAACAAAGTGAATTGTAAAGAGTTTTTCTGAACGAACCTTCTGAACTGACTAGTTTGAAAAACACAAAATATAGAAGGTAAACAAATATTAAAAATATTGAGTAGTTGATATTTTGAATTCTAGATTTTTAGATTTTGTGATTTCTATAATCCAATTTGGTTTTACAGAAATTTTTATTTTCTGGGCTTTCAATTTTTGGAATTCCTTACCCTAGCCCTAAGGTTACAAATGAAAAAGCCATTGCTGTTTTCTATGATGATATTGAATAGAAAAATACTTCCTGTAAAATTAAAAACAAAAACAATAAAATAAAGTTTTTACGAAAAATAACAAATATTTCCCTTAAACGCAGAACTATAATTGTTAAAAAAATTCTCCACGGAGTTAATTAAAATCTATTTCTTTTGTTATTCACAAAAAAATAACTTAACAACGAAGAACACAAAAATTCCGATTAAAAATTACACATACTAAAAACTCCAAAAAAAAAATCTTCGATAATAGATTTGGCGAAAATATCAAATTAACTATTACAAAAAATAAAAAATAAAAAAAAAATGAATAAATGTAAACCGACACAAAAACCGGCATCCTAACACTACCTTCTCTTCGGTCCCGCCATCACCAACCAATAAGTGGCCAAACATTTTCTTTTTCAATCACTCAATTTCATTTTCAGCAACAAAAATAAAACACAAAATAAAAATGAATATAATAAATAACGGCTGCGTGATTATAAGCTGCCCAACTGGTTGCCATTATGTATTTTATATCTATGTAGGCATCTTTTTGGCCACCACCACCACTTAACATACATATGTATGTACATAAATCTATATAACGTAAGTTTTCGATCAAATTGTTAAGTTTTTTTTTTTTTTTATTTTATCAAAAGCATAAATAAATGAAGAAACTGTGTGTGTCTTCAATTAGTTTGGCATACTACATCCATTTGTTCTGGTTTTGGGATTTTTATTTTTTTTTCATTATAAAAATACATTTTTATTATTTTTTTCAATATATGTATATAAGTGAGGAGGAAGAACAATAGCAAGGTTCCGGGGTCATTTGGGGTTCATTGGGGCCAATGATGTAAAAGATTTTATTATTTTGCTATACAGTTTTGGTTGAGGTTGGTCAATAGATTTAGCATATAAAATTTTGTTTGATAAAGTGAAATTCGAGTAATAATTTGATTACGACGAATAGTCGAACTTGTTTCACCAAAATAATTTTAATGAATGATATATTTTTTGTTTGTTTAAATTTCAACTTAAAATGAAACAAAATTTGAACACTTTGGTGCATGGGGTCAGGCTGCTAATCTCCATCAATTAAGGCTTTAATTTGGTTACAGAGAAATGTGTTATTATTTTTATTTGAAACTTTTGATACCTAGGTCATCAATTCTTAAAGGGTTTATTTTGAAAAATATAACCATCGGATCTATCTTTCTTTACTAATTCTAATTAACTGAGTTTATAGCCATTTAATCATTAAGAAAATTTTTATTTAAAATCTTGTCTTAGTCTTAAAAAAATGGTTTTCTGATTTTTGACTATGTTGCTTATAGCTTGTATTGCATTAGCTTTTTTTTCAAACATAGATAAGAAACAATTTGAAAATAGATTAAAGTTCATTTTTCAAAAGAAGAGGCTGGGATGCGACCCACACTGATAACTTCCCATCCCGTCTGTCGATTTGTCTTGCTTAAAAGTTTGTCTATATGTATCAATTTTTACCAAATTTGAGTACCATTTTTTGTAAATTTTATTTTTTTATGAAAAAACGGACTGTTGGATTTTTATAAAAAAATTACTGAATATCAAAAACAATATTTTCTGTGAAATAAAATAAGTTTGAAGCCAATATTTTTAATTTTTGAAAAGCTATTTGAGTAAATTTTTACCAAGTTTTAGTATAGTTTTTTTTAGGTTTTTATTTTTTGTAAAAAAAACTGTATATTCGATTTTTCTAAAAATTTTATCGAATGTTGAAAACAATATTTCTTATAAGATAAAATTAGTTTGAAGTCAATGTCTCAAATTTTTGAAAAGATATTTACGTCGAAAAACAATTTTTACCAACTTTTTTAATTTTTTTTAGATTTTTATTTGTTTTTGTAAAAAAAATGTGAATTCGATTTTTTTTCAAAATTTTACTGAATGTTGACAACAATATTTTTTGAAAGATTAAAGTAGTTTAAAGCCAATATCTCAATGTTTTGAAAAGATATTTGAGTCGAAAATCAATTTTTACCAACTTTTTTTTTATTTTTTTTTTTAGGTTATTATTTTTTGTAAAAAAACTGTCCATTCGATTTTTCTCAAAATTTTATCAGATGCAAAAACATTATTCTTCGTTGCACAAAATTGTTTTAGAGATGAAATCATATATTAGTCAAGGTGAAACATTTTTTTTTAAAGTTTTTTTTATTTATAAAACAAACCGTTAATTGGATTTTTTCCAAAAATATACTTGTTTTGTATCACGTTACAATATATAATATAAAATTTAATTCAAATCTCTAGCGTCAATGGTTCATGAGATATTTAGGGTTAACCAAAATTTTCACCTTTTTTTTTAAACTGCTATGGTAAAAAACCACCCACACAATTTTCTTGAGAGCCCTTTTTGCATCTTTCTGCCTTATTATCTGTATAACAAAATTTATTTGAAGTCGATATCTCTTCTGGTTCTTGAGCTATGGACGACGAAAAAAACGTCGCGAACGTACGGACGTACGGACTTACGGACGTATGAACGTACGTACACACGCACGCACAGACATCTTTCTAAGAATCTTTTATTTCGAATCTACGGACCTTGAAACGTCGAGAAATGTCAAAATTTTCAATTTGACAAATCGGACCCATTACAATAACTTCCTATGGGAAGTTAATAAGGAATTTTAGGAAAGGAGACCACAGCAAAATTGATGGATATTGGTTTCCAAAACTTTCAAACTCTTCAAACATAACTTTCAATACGGATTATTACCAAATTGGCTGTCTTATCGTAACAATTCGACAAATTACTATTTAAAGACTTACATAAGATCAACGTTTACAAATCATGAGCATTTATTTCCAAAATTTTCTCTCAATTTGTCCAAATTGATACTTCATAAAAATTCGAAATAGTCATTGTTTGATGCGTTTTACATACCGCAGGCGTCATCAGTCGATTTGTCTTTATATTCGAAACCACTGCCGACATTATTGTGATTGAAGAATGGTACAGGCAAAATATTCGTAATCTTTTCAATACTTATGGTGGATGAAATAATCCAATAAGACGATCCAATATGCTATACAGCACTCTTTTGAGCCAAACATTAGGTCATCTCAAGATTCTTGAGCCAAACGTTTACGAGCAGTTATGACAAAAAATGGGTATGTGTATTATCCACTTTTTTTTCTTGATCTTGTGTGGGTCCTAGATTATTTGGCTCTGAATTCGATAATAGCCTCACCGGAATTCTATCTAAATTAAGTACAAGGTGTCTGGTGGCAGATTTATGTTTTTAAATGAGATTATTTTAAAAAGTAATAAACGGTGGGGCGGGGGAGTAGTGTCATTGGATTCAGTGATTCTGCAGATTTCTCAGTCAAATTGTCACACTGGTCAAGTGCGCGCATTCGCCATCGCGGTATTTTTCAAGAGTAACGATTCGTACGTAAGAACTGCTCGTCAACAGTTATAGTATACGACGAATAAGTGATGGGCCGAGTGTGAATTCAATTCTTTCGTGGGTGCAGCGAGGTTCCGTGCAACTTCTTTGGCTCCACGGCCAGGGCCCAGTCGATCTTCAAGGACTCCAGAAAGCATTGAAGTGGTTGAAGAGAGTTTACGTGAAAATCCATGACTTTCGATACGTAAAAGGCAGCCTCATTGGGACTTCCAAGGGCGGTTAATCATTAAATTTTAAAAAAGGATTTAATGTTTCATTCATTTAAAATTTAAGTCGTTCAAGAACCCAAAGAAAGTGTTTTTGTTTCACGTAATCATTTTCGCGAGACGGTGTTGGAGCGTTTTCGTACTGTGACTCCCATTTTTTGGAGCGACGAGGCTCATTTTTATTTAAACCGACACGTTAGTAAACAAATCTGTCGTTACTGGGCTCCATGAACCCATAATTCTCGACTGAAACACCAAAAACCATTGCATTGCCCCAGGGTAACTGTTTGGTGAGCCTTATCCACGCATGGAATAATTGGACAATTTTTTTCGAGAATGTTCGGAGCCAAATGTCATTAGTGACAATTACGGATGCATGATAACGAATTTCGGTTTGCAGAACTTGCAAACTCATCCATACTTCTCGTCGTACACCGTCGTTCCAACAGGATAGCGAGACCGCACCCATGGTAAGAGATTCGATGAATTTGCTTCGAGAAGCTTACCCTCAAAAACTTAACAGTCACTTTGGGGATATCCCGTAGCCGCCGAGGTCCCCCGACTTAATCAAAATGAATTTTTTGTATGCGGCTACCTCAAAGAGAGTGTTTACAGCAACAATCCCCGAACTCTAGTGAACTTAAAATAAAACATTGGTCAAGAAATCAGCGTAATTGAATCAAGTTTACTGCAGGATGTGCGGCGCGTAACACGAGGCTCGTTTTTGAACATTGGGTGTAGCTCGACGGAATACATTTGGATGACATAATGTTCAAAAATTGAGATCCGCATTATTAGTCTGATGTTTAATATTTCAAATAAAACAATATATCAAATAGAATTTTTTATTTAATTTTGAAAATATAAATCTGCCGCCAGAGACCCTGTCTATTACGAGTATACGTAAATTGAATCTGTACCTTCTAACTATTATTTCTGTACTTAAAATTTATGATTAAATTGGCCTATCTTAAACTTAGGCCACGTAACACATTTTAAAGAGAATAAAAATGATAAATGTCAGCTTAATTTATAAAAAAAAAATTATAAAATCAAATATAATACAAAATATGTAAATAAATAAACAAAATGTCTTTATACAAACATTTGGCATATCTTAACATATTTTTATTTTGTTTGACTTTAACATAAAATATGGCGGCTAATTAAATGATTATCAATACAAAATTAAAATCTTGTTATATGTATAATGTGAGGATATTGTAAATAGAAAATCAAACCTATGTATGTACGTTTTATTTACAATTTTTTCACAAGGATTTTTGATATAAAATGTTTCTAATTTTTGTTGAACTGAAAATAATACAAAAAAAATGCAGCTAGGACAATATATTGTGGCCTAATTTATTCTATGAAAATATATCTATTAATCACTATCCATGAAACGTTGCATTATTCTTAAACAGACCCTAACTAAATTCTCTCTTTGAAGGAAACTTATTAACTCAAAAACAAGTTCGTACTTCAACTCTTTCGTTTTAATTTTTATTTCAAAGGTATTGTTTACCTTCTCTTTGAGTTTTCTTTATTCTCTGTATCACTTAATTATGTCACTTATGAAATAATCTTTTAAACAAGTATGGGAAAAATTTACTACCATCAACACCAACTACTCGATTTCCTCCACATGTTATTTTATCACTTTTTTTTTTCATTTGTTTTCTTTTTTTTTGTAGAGTGCGCAGTGCGCATGCAACATTTACTCCACCAACAATCCCCTGAAAGAAAATCTCTCATTCAATTTTGTGATGTCTTCGTCGATAGTATTGGTTCGAACAAGGCGCAAGTACCAAACTTATAGGTACATACATACATATATTGATTGTCAATTTTGTGTTGCCTTTACCTAGTTCATTTTATGGAAATTGTTTGTTTAAAAAAAAATAATAATAATGGTTGTTTTTTTGATGTTTATCAAATAATTATAATTCTTGTTTCTTTACTTACAATTGAGAATTTTGATGTAGTTTTGTTTTATTACTAACAAACTTAAAAAACAAAAAAATATTGGCTATATAGATGGCGTTATTGTATAGTTTATCAAACACTCAAACCATTATTGTAGTACTCAGATTTAACACATTGTTGATGGTTCAATAAATGGCGTTGTGTACGTTAGAATGATTCAAATTCCCAAAAACAAATTTTATTTGTTTGTTTGTTTTTTTTTCGTCTTCAGGCAAAATAAAATTGCTCCACTTACCTAGAAATAGACAAAACAAAAAGTAAAAATGATATTATATTAGATACTACTGTTATCAATATTTAAGTATGATATTTCAGAATTTAGTGTAGAAGGCTTCAAAGACATTTATTCACATCTTTGAGGTGTTTTAAGTTTAGAAAAGTGTATGTATGCAGATGTTTTATGTAAGAAAACTTTGCTCTGTTACTTTTGCAAAACTCAAAATAATTTTAACCAAATGTTGAAATGTGAAAATCTAATAATGAAAAAGAAAAAACACAACATACCAAATTAAATATCCTTAGGATTTACTTTAAAAAATTAAACGTTTTTCAAAGTTTTTCTTAATGGCTCCTGGAAAAAAATACTCGATACACATACATACCTACAGTCTTCTAACCTTTGTAGGAAGAAGACCATATTTTTGTTTGGAAACATTTTTTGTTGACAAAAATTGTTTGTAAAAATGGTATAAACTTAGTTCCTACTTTAACTTTTCTGTAGAAAACATAGTAAAAAAATAAATATGTATGAATTTAGTGTAAATTGAAGTCCTACTGCGCACAGAGGATAAAGTATGTACGCTTTTTTGGTATTTTGAGATATTGGTATAAAAAGGAAGAAAACTTAGAAGCAGCAATTTCATTACGAACTCTCTGTTTTTGTCCGATATTACTTTCAAGGCCGTCTTTATTGGGGGACCTGGGCACTTTTTGAAAATGGGTTCCATGTATGATTTTATAAAAATTTTGTGTTGTGTAATAAAGGTATACAGACAAAATCACACTACTTTGAATTAATATTTAATTAAAATATTAATTTTTTTAAGAAAATAATACTTTTTTGAATCAATAAAAATATAAATAATTATTGCAGCATTTAAAACATAAACTTAAAACAATGTAAAAATAAAAAACAGAACACAATTCAAAAATAAACTAAATTTAAACAACAGAAAATTAATTAAGTTATTCAGAATGTTATTAAAAAAACAATATATTAGTATACAAAAAGAGACATAGACTATAATTCGTTAGGTAAATAGAGGAATATTCAAGGACACTTTTTCTTGATTTCAGATTAGCAAAATCATTGATCACATCCAGGGGCGAACGCAGGTAGGGGTTTTAGGGGTTAACCCCCCCCAAATATCAGAAAAAAAAATCAGAAATGGTACAAAATTAATTTCCAACTCAAATTCTCAAACTATATTAAACAAAAAATTTAATAAATTTGCTGCGGTGATAGAAATTGTGCACAAAACACAAACAGGCTAAATCAGAACAATAAATTTCTGAATTTTTTGGTAAAGAAAGACAAATATTTTTCTTGTTTTCATTCATAATAACAATTAAAATGTTTATGTTTAGTATTTTTATTTTCCAACACTGAGGTAAAAGATGAATGGTTTTTAACTTTTTGTATGATGCTTAGTATTAGTTAATAACACAGAGATGCTCTCTTTCGCCATGTTTCTTATGGCTAAAAATGAAAAATTGAAAACAGAAAATTACCTTATTGTACTCGTTTTTGAAACGATCTCACGGCCACTTATGACACATTTAAAAAAAAAATTAAATATCAAAACACTGAAAAATTGTTCGGTTCATTTATGTTAGTTTTAACTGTAAATTAAAAAAAAAATGTTTAGCTTAACACAAGAGAATATTTAAAAACAAAAACAGCAACCCTGTTTTTTTCCCTATTTTTTCAAGAACAAGAATCAAATTAATAATGAAAGTTACGTGATGTCTCCTAAGTTCAATATTTGAATGCGTTTCTGCATTTAAACATACCTTAATGTAAGACACAAAACAATATCGGACATATTCATAGTCATATTTTAAACCAGAGTCTATTTCTATTGGGTAGTACCCGTGGCATGATGGTTAGTGCGTTGGACTGTCATGCTAAAGGCTTGGGTTCGATCCCTGCCTATGCCATCTAAAGGTTTTTTCACGGGTACTGCCTTTTGCGAGGAATTGACAAATTCTCCAAGAGTAATTCTTGTCATAAAAAGTGATTTCTCAAATTAGCCGTTCGGAATCGTCTTAAAACTGTAGGTCACCTCGATCCTTGACAACACTACTCGCACACAGGAATGGTTGAGAGTTGTAAGTCACTAGGCCCTAGTTCTCAACGGACTGTTGCACCACCCAATTTATTTATTATTATTTAAACTGGAGTCTAAATTTAACATATAGGTTAGACACAGCTGCTATTCATAAAGAATTTTCCAGCTCTGTTTATTTAGAAACAGGTTTAAGGCATATTTTACTACAATTCTGAAAAATTTCATTTAAACCTATACAAAATGGCTTGTAGAGGGGAACAAAATAAATTGCATTAGCTGGAGAGCCAAATCTTTGAAACGCTTTAAATTATTTTGTTTGCTGTTAGTTGAGAAATTTTATGAAGTCGGGCTGTTGGTTTTAAGCCATGGAAGTACGCAGATATTAGCAAACATTTCATTGAATTTCGATCTATAATATTTAGAAGGTCAATCATAAACTTGACAGTTTTTTTCTCGAATCGATACCTTTCACACAAATCGTCTTCATCTATTTCAAAGGGGTCCAATCGGGTTAAGCAGAGCTTTCGTTTTCTGTTAGTTGGTAGCATTCCATCATCCAGCAAAATATCAAAATATTGATATACATATGCTAAAATCTTTTGACATTTTAATTTTTGTTTTTAAATTTTCAAATAAAATGTCTCGTAACTTAATTTTCTCAATCAGTTTTTTTATTTTTGGGGTTTAATAGATTTAGAAACAGCTTAAACATAGGTTCCGTCGTGTTTATTTTTAGACTCCAGATTATCGTTTTAAAATGGGTTTAAATTGTCTATGAATAACATAAACTGAAGTTTAACTTAGCAAAGACAAAATAAGAACTTATCAAGGAATTATGAATATGACCCTATGTCTTCGGTCTAAAGGTTCGGAACGCATTCAAAAACGTGTTTGATATGAATATGCGAAAACAAACAAAAGAGAACTGTGAAAATAGAAAAATCTCACCTCATCTCTTTGTTTCTTTAACTCACATTTATTCATGTGTGAGTTTAGCCTAAGAATGATGGGATCGACAACGGCAACTAGGAAATAAGACATACAAACTTATGCATGCATAATGCATATAAAAATTAAGTTTTATCTTTGAAGTCAAAGTCAAACTGTTTTGTCAATCGTGAAAGCAAGTCATATGTGTATGTATGTACTTTTTATTCATACATGTTTCTTAGTACCTATATATAATATAGTGCCAAAAAAGAAAAAAAAAAAAAATACTTGACATTTAAAATAAAAAAATAATATAATATATGTATATTTTTTGAACCCCTAGAACCCCCCCCCCCCCCGAAATTTTGTTCTGCGTTCACCCCTACAAAATCGATGCTTCTACGGATTGACTTCAGCGAAACACTTGTCAATCTTTCCTGAATCATTGTAATTCTGAGTTCGTTTACTATTCTTTTGGTCACCACCAGATTTAAAAAAATTCTTTGTGCAATTTCAACATTTGGAAATTCATTTTCAATTTTGTTTGTTTTTAAAAAAATTATAAAGTTTTAGAATATTGTCAGTTTTTTTTCATTTTCGTTTTGACTAATTTTCAACTATTTTTTTAAATTAAGGCATTCATTATGTAGTTCAACTCCGTTCACATATTTAGTGGAAAATTTAGCAAAAGATTTGTAGTTTACTTTTAAGTCTTCTGAATTCAGATTATTTAATCGAGAAAAAGTCAAAATTTTGGCCAATCTTGGTACACGAACCTAGTCGCTGTTTCAATTAAACGCTTAGTTTGTCGAAAATGGGAAAAAGTGGCAAACTGCCTTGCCACTTAGTTAGTTATTTCTGTTTTAATTTTACAATAATTTCGCGGGGAATGTGATTTTAAATGTTCAGCGAAGAAATTACGAACTCTGATAATTTGTTTAAAAACAAAAAATAAGAAGAGGCTGGGATGCGACCCACATTGATAACTTCCCATCCCGTCTGTCGATTTGTCTTGCTTAGAAGTTTGTAGGTTTTCGTGTTGGGTTAAAAAAAAACTGACAGTTGAATTATTCTTAAAATTTTCAAAATTACCAACAATTTTTTTCATATAATGAAATAGTTTAGTTTCAAAATCTAGTTTTGTTAAATCGATTTTTAGTCGAAAACAAATTTTTACCAATTTTAGTAGCATTTCTTAATTTTTGTTATTTCTTACATAAACAAATACAAATTGGATGAATGAAATTAATTTGAGAGATATCAAGAACCGAGCATCAATTTTTACCAAATTTGCTTACTATTTTTTGTAGATTTTAATTTTTTATGAAAACTGACTGTTGGATTTTTATAAAAATTTACTGAATTTTGAAAACAATGTTTTCTGTGAGATAAAATAAGTTTGAAGCCAATATTTTTAATTTTTGAAAAGGTATTTGAGTCGAAAGTAAATTTTTACCAATTTTTTAGGTTTTTATTTAAAAAAAAAAACTGTCAATTCGATTTTTCTCAAAATTTGATCACATGTTGAAAACAATACTTTTTTATAAAATAAAATTAATTTGAAGCCTACATCTCAAATTTTTGAAAAGATATTTGAGTCGAAAATTAATTTTTACGAACTTTTAGTATTGCTTTTTGTTTAGGTTTTTATTTTTTGTAAAAAAATTTTCTCAAAATTTTACTGAATATTCAAAACAACATTTTTTAAAAGGTAAAATAAGTTTAAAGCTATTTTTTCAAAGTTTTGGAAAGATATTTAAGTCAAAAATCAATTTTTACCAACTTTTGTTAATTTTTTTTAGGTTTTTAATTTTTTGTAAGAAAACTGTTAATTCGATTTTTCTCAAAATGTTGTCAACATTATTTTTTAAAAGATAAAATTAGTTTAAAGCCAATATCTCACAGTTTTGAAAAGACAATTGAGTCGAAATTCAATTTTTTCCAACTTTTATTAACTTTTTGTAGGTTTTTATTTTTTGTAAAAAAAACTGTCGATTCGATTTTTTTCAAAGTTTTTTCGAATGTTGAAAACAATAGTTCTTATAAGATAAAATTAGTTGCAAGCCATAATCTCAAATTTTTGAAAGATATTTGAGACGAAAATCAATTTTTACCAACTTTGAGTAATGTTTTTTAGGTTTTTATTTTTTATAAAAAAAACTGTCCATTCGATTTTTCTCAAAATTTTATCAGATGTCAAAAACATTATTCTTCGCTATACAAAATTGTTTTAGAGATGAAATCATAAATTAATCGTTAAATTTTCAAGGTGAAACATTTTTTTTAAAGTTTTTTTTATTTATAAAACAAACCCTTAATTGGATTTTTTCCAAAAATATACTTGTTTTGTATCACGTTACAATATATAATATAAAATTTAATTCAAGTCTCTAGCGTCATTGGTTCATGAGATATTTAGGGTTAACCAAAATGTTCACCTTTTTTTTAAACTGCTATGGTAAAAAAATCACCCGCACAATTTTCTTATTTAAATAAGGTGGCGCAACAGTCCGCTGAGAGCTAGGGCCAGTGACTTACAACTCTTAACCATTCCTGTCTGCGAGTACTGATGTCAAAGATGGAGAAGATCAACAGTTCTGAGCCGAACCCGAACGTCTAATTTGAAAAAGCACTCTTCATGACAAGAATTACTGTTGGCATGACAATCCAACGCTTTAACCATCATGAAACGGGTACTACAGTTTATTTTCACAGGATTAAATATCATTAGACCAAAGTTTCTTAAATAAGATACAAAAATGCATTCATTTAAAAAAAAAAAGAAAGATGCAAATGATTTGAACACAAACATACCATTCAATATTTTTCAAAAGTCTTAAGCCATTCGGTTAACGAACTTAAAAACTTCGCACCAAAAGCAATACTAAAATTAATTGTATTTTATTTAAAACAAAATTAGACATACATCTTCTATAATGTCAAAGGCGTTAACATAAACAAAAACCGTCAGTCAAGGAACTCAAAACCAATGAACTGTTGATGGAAACGAAAGAAGTGTGTTAAGCTCGTGCTCATCATCATCGTCTTCGTCGTCATCGTCGTCGTCGCCATCAAAAGTTTCACAGGAGTAGTGTTATTGCTCCGTGTCTGTCTTCCATGGTGCAGAACCACATAAACTGCAGCCAAACAAACCATCAACCAAAGTCACAGCACAGCACAATCATCATGATTGGTTGTAGCTTAAAGGAAAACCATTCAACAAATCCTCGTTGGAATTGTAATTTTTTGGTTTTATTCCTTCTTTTATATTTTTAATAAATACGATTTGTAGTTTTATGAATGAGTTTTTACTACTTCATTAAAAAATATGCATTTCTTGTCTGAAGCTGGGCTTTGAAACTGAAGGAGATGATGATGCACCAACTCATAATAATATAACCAGAAATCGATTATGATTCAACTCGTTGTGCGCTGCGCGCGTCCCGCTCACAACTATATATAATATCGTTCGTCCACTAAAAGAGCGCATCCGTTGCGTTTATGATTTATGATCTCAAATTCGTTTTGCGTTTTGTTGCAGCCAGGCAGCGTCGTCGTCGTCGTCGCGGTCGCTCGTCGAGTAGAAATGATATGGCAATCCTCTTTGGATTGAAAAAAGATATATTCCATCTAGACATAGGCTTCATTTGATCTGCATATTTAAATCATAAAACCCTGGCCTAAAGTGAGTGTCAGAAGAATCCGGTTGAACTGCTGCTGCTGCTGTTCGCGCAGTTAGTCGTTCTTTGCCATACCCGACGGTGGTGTGTGGTGAACTGTGGTGACTGGACAGTGGACGACTCTGGGTGACCGGTTAGTTATTTAGTTCGGTTGGTGCTTTGGATCGGTCGGTCGGTGGTGAGGTGATGATGCGAATGAATGCGAGTCTTTTGCGTGAAGAAGAGTGGGTGCTGAAATTAATTCCATCGGAAGTAATTTTTTCCCTTGCCCAAATGTGATTAGTTTTGTTGTTTTGCTGGTTTCCTTAGGGCGGGCGTACACATATATATTCTGATGTACCATACCGTCACCCCTGGCCCCGGGGTAAGACCCCATCACGCAGAATTGCTTCCTTTTTATTTTGTATTTAGTTTATTTGTTGCTGCGCTCGAGCTCTCTTTCTCTGTGTTCATTGAACGACATCTCGCTTCCAGTTGCAGCGTCAGCGTCAGCATCATCAGGAAGGCGATATACATGCGTGCAAATAATGAAATGGTAGGTATGTATTTTTAGGCGCTCCAGGTCGAGGATGACGATTCCGGAGAGGATGCCAAATGTGAAATATACAATTTCTGCAATTTGCGTTGGTTGGCAGGCGAAATGAATTTTGCAATCTTTTTTAATGGGCAAAGTTTTGACAAGGACAATCAGAGGAAATTGGCTTTTAGTTTTCGTGGAGGGCTTCCGTCGACCCTGTTGACGTTGCACGTTGGGTTATTTTTATATATATATATATATGTGTATATATACATGTTTCTACTTTTACTGCTGCTGCTGTTGGGCGATGATGATGATGATGATGCTGATATTGCTGCCGCTGATGCTTATGATGTTGCAAGGAGCAGAACCAGGACCAAGCGGAGATGGAGTGAAAATTGTGGAATAAATTATTAAAGTAGATTAATTTGAATCTGTGTTTTCTTACTCGGGAGGACTTCAGCAGATCTGTGTTTTTATTTCTGTGTTTTTTTATTGAATTGCAATCAACTTTTGAAAGAGCGAATAATTTCGATTAAGTTAAGAGAAAAAGGATATTGCATCCAGAATGGAGGACAGAGCACGTGTGCATTAATTTTTGTATTGAAGAAGAGTCAATATAATTGAAATAATGGCACAAGCAACAACAACAAAGGGTTTAAAAATAAATTCAAGCCTAATAAAGCGACTGGGCCAGACTATGCAAGTCCTGGACCACATAGTCTTTGGATGTTTCCAACTGGTAATCTTCATTTTGACACCCCAATAATTATATTCTTGATTTTTTCTTATACATTCCTACCAACTCTCTCTCTGCCCCATGTTTGGATTGGAAGTAAGAAAAAAGAAGAAAAAATGCCACAGATGCCCAACTTGCAGAAGACTAAGGAACATATCAAGATGCATCCATGGAATGTGTAACAGGTATGAATTTTTTTTCTTTTCATAACGATTAATTGCGATTGAGAAGCCTCCAAAGTGTGGTAGCCGCGGCGTAGACATGTAGCCGCTCGTATCATCAGAAGCAGAAGCAGACGCAGACGATACGATGGACTCTCCACTTAGGTGCGCTGCTGCCTTGACTTCGACATAAGCGTAAGCGAAAGGATGCAATCTGCTTTCTTGCGCGGATTATTGATTGCGGAGTTGTGGGTATTTAGATGACGCGACGACCTAAGGGGGGTCTAGAAGTCCCCCGAAACGTACTTCAGGTAGCAATATTTTGAACAACAAAATGAAAAGATAACAACAACATTAAAAAACAAAATCGCGCTACTGTATAATTACACAACAACCAACAAATGTGAATCAAAGAATTTGCGATTTACTTTGTGAAGGAATTTATCTTTTTTGTTGTAGTTGGTGTTCCTCTCGAAAGTCACAACATTTTATTTAAAAAAAATAAGGAGGAGTGTGTATGGGTAAAGAAAAATGTCTGTTACGCAAATGACAGATTGGCTGATATTTATTTATAAATACGTTTTTTAATAATAGGAGTTGAAGGTTTACAGTCATAATACCAATTAACTTCAGACTTAGTTTTGTCTGTTTTTTAATGTTTTTATTTTTACGTTTCTGCTTAAAGTCAGGAGTTCTAAAACCGTGTTATAAAACAGAACTTGTTTTAAGATTCTTAAACATTTGAAAGTTCAAAGAAGAAAAACTTTAAAAAACAAATTATTGTATGCAAGGTTTGTACTTAACACCGTTTATATTAGTAAAGCTCCCTAACTTTTAAAAAACAGCAGTTTGACAGATGATGTGTTATGGAAAGTAAAGAAAAGTCCTCTAAGAAGAATTTTTTATTGAACAATCACAAGTAATAAAAATTTGGTGGTCTTTATACTAGTTTTAAATAGCTAAAAATACGTTTAACTTTGTAAACTGTACAGAGTCATTGAACAAAGGTTCAATTTTTGGAGGCCATTTGTATCATGTTCTACGATAATGCGGACCAACAAAAATTATCATGTTAATAAAAAGTGTACCTATTTGTATTGATTGTAATCTTACATGATGTATGTTTGGATTTAGTTTTTCAGGTTGATCGACAATTTTTTCAATACCGAGACTTCAAAAACTTAAACACATCTGACTTAGTGCGTGATTTTGACTGCGTAGAATGGAACTCACTGTAAATGATCAAGTCAGGTTTTTACGGCAAAACGTCAATCAGCTTTTTGAGAGGCATGTTCCTATTAAAACCCTTCTCGTTAGGCATACGGCTCCACCTTGGCTGAATAGCGACATCTCTGCTCTAATGTCACGACGAGATGCCGCCTACACTCAATGGAGACGTTACAAACTGAAGCACTTCTACACATTGTATTGCAGACTGCGTAATCAAGTTCTCGTAATGGTCAGAACGGCAAAAAGACTTTATTATGAAAATAAACTTGGTTCTTTAACCTCTGGCAAAAAAATATGGAAAAACCTGCGTGAAATCGGTATTGGCAAACAATCTAAAAAGCCTGTTGGTGACGTCGATTGTGATGCACTCAACAAAAAGTTTACGTCCATGCCCTTAAACGTTGCTTCACACGAGGAGGAACAAACTGCTATCAACAGCTCTCTGAGTTTTATAAGAATACAAGAGGAAGCCATTGTGGAGGCAATAATATCGATTAAATCTAATGCTACTGGCCTGGACCAAATGGACCCTAAGTTCTTGAGACTACTGCTTCCATATATACTGCGCTATATAACCTACATATTTAACAGCATATTGACTATCTCCGAGTTTCCTTTAGAATGGAAGAAGGCTAAGATTATTCCCATACCCAAAAAGCAAACAGGTACTGCTACAGAATTTCGGCCGATTGCCATTCTTCCGTTTCTTTCGAAGGTGTTTGAAAAAACTATTCTGGGACAGATCCAAAAATATCTTACTATCAACAACCTGTTAAGTACCTGTCAGTCTGGTTTTCGACCTAAGCGTAGCTGCAAATCCGCCTTACTTTTTGTAACTGATGAAATAAGAATGGCAATGGACAGTGATCATGTTACATTGCTAACACTGTTAGATTATTCAAAGGCTTTTGATACTGTTAACCACTCAATTCTTTGTAAAAAGCTGCGAATTAACTTTAGGTTTTCTTTAGAGTCCTGTAAGCTTGTTCTTTCATATCTCAACGGAAGGCAACATGGCGTGGTGGCTAATGGATACTCGTCCACATTTCTCAATGTTTTGAGTGGAGTGCCACAGGGATCTATCCTTGGACCAATCCTCTTCTTGCTTTACATAAATGAGTTACCACAAGTTGCTAAACATTGTTTAATTCATCTTTATGCTGATGATGTGGAACAGCTCCTGATAAGTCGAGCTTTTGGGGCTAAAAATGATGCCGTAGCTTTAATTAACGAGGATCTGCTCCCCATTTCACAATGGTCAAAAAAGAACGATCTCCGCCTTAACCCTGTCAAATCAACATCCCTCCCCATCTATCGCAAAAACTTTGATCTATCGGGTTTAAACCTGTTGAAACTTGACGACGAAACCATTATGTTAGCACTGCTAGAAACCTAGGAGTAGTATTCAATCGCACACTCACTTGGGATGACCACCTTAATAGTGCCATTGGTAAAGTTTATGGAAGTCTCCGCCTTCTTCAAGTCACTCGAAATTTCATCCCGATCAAAACTAAACTGCTACTTGCTAAGGCCCTTATACTACCAATTGTGCTGTATGGCTGTGAAATCTTTTGTAAACTAGACTGTGTGACTAGCCGCAAATGGAATTTTGCTTATAACAATTTTGCTCGCTATATTTATAATCTAAGTGCGTCGTTACGATCACACACCTTAATAACTTTCGCTCTCTGAGTTACCTGCATGAAATCATCCAAACACAACAACCTGATTATCTATACGGTAACTGAATTTCCCTCATTCAACAAGGTCCTTTGCTTTAATATTACCCCGATACAATTTTCTAAATACTGAGCGTCAATTTTTTATTCATATTGTATTGTACGCCTTTGGAACTCTCTGCCCATCGCTATGAGAAGAATAAGAAGCATAAGTAGATTTAAATTTTTACTTTTCAACTATTTGGCAAATAATTGATGTTAAATTTCCTTTTCTTTATATAAATATGTAAATAGATGCTAAATTTCCTTTTCTTTATAAATAAATATGTAAATAGTAGGCATATAATTTTTATTATTTTATTATAAGACTCATGTCCTACCTTGTAAGCGATTTTTGAAATAAATAAAATACAAATACAAATACAATAAGAGATTTCATTTCGAATATCCCTTTACTTTCTTTTTTGAAGCCTTAATCTTTTCATAATTAAAAACTACACCTATAAAAAATGAAACCATTTATTCTTTAAAAACTCACTGAAATTGTAAAATTCACTACAAAAATGGTGAAAACTTTGTAATCTAAGTCTACCAAACTCAGGGCCGTCTTTACCCTTTTGGGGGCCCTGATGGGCACTTTTTGAAAATGGGGCCCCTGTATGATTATATAAAAATGTTATGCTGTGTAATAAAGGTATACAGAAAAAATCACATAACTTTGAATTGATATTTAATTTTTTAAATATGTAAATACATTTTTTTAATTCATTAAAAAAATAAATAGTTATTGCAGCATTTAAAACACACACAAACAATGTAAAAAAAAAACAAAAAATAAATATGTCATATAAAACTCAAAAATAAACAAAATTTAAATAACAGACAATTAAATAAGTTATTGAGAATGTAGGAATATTTATTGAAGGGGTCTTTTTCTTAATTTGAGATTAGTAAAATCATTTATCACATCTTTAAAATCGATGCCTCTAAGGATGTCGCTTTCGATTGACATCAGCGACAAACATGTCAATCTTTCTTGAATCATTGTAGTTCTGAGTTCGTTTTTGATTCTTTTTAACTTAGAGAAGGAACGTTCCCCACTGCAATTGGTCACCATCATACTTAAAAAAAATTCTTAGTGCAATTTCAACATTTGGAAATTCAATTTTACTAGTTTTTAAAAAATTATAAAGCTCTAGAATGTTGTCAGTTTTTTCATTTTCGTGTCGACTAAATTTCAAGTATCTAGTCTTTTAAATTCAAGCATTCAACATGTATGTACATTACATAGTTCATCTCCGTTCACATCTTCGGTGTAAAATTTAGCAAAAGATTTGCAGTTCTCTTTTAAGTCTTCTGAATTCAGATTTTTAACCAAAACAAAAAGTCAAAACGTTGGCCAATCTCCGTATACGAACCTAGTCGCTGTTTCAAATGAACGCTTAGTGTGTCGACAATGGGAAGAAAGGTTTCAATTTTAAATCTTTCTTTTCCAGTCAGAATTACTGAGGGTCCAGAGCCGTCTAAAAAAAGTCTGGCGTGAGCTTCTACACCTCATCCTTTCAGAAAGGTCCTTATATTCGGAATCCGGGTTTTTTTTTGTCTGGCTGATGAATCAAATTATCAAAATTGTCCCTGAGCCCAATTATAAATACATCTATTGCACTCAGCAAATTTATTGCAACATCCAGGGTAATATTTTGTTTTTGAAGTAAAGTACTTGTTTTATTAATTCTTTGCAATACAGAGTTCCAAAGTTCTGTAAGTATGGTAAATTCAAGCTTGGACATTTTTTGCAAAGACTAAATGCTTCCTCTCTGGCCTCTCGTGCCTGTCCTAAATCGTTCGCGATAGACACCAAAGCTTCTTCAATTTCTTGAAGTGCATCAGCTCTCGTCGACCATTTTGTTTGAGAAAGACTTTTTAAAACTTTAATCAGATCTATGTTTGTTAATTGGAATAAAGTCCAAAAACCTTTCAACAGGCTCGTGATCTTTTACGTAACGAATAATAAATGTTAGTTGATCAACATGAGACAGATCGGGTGTACTATCAACGCTTACTATTGACCTATAGAACAAATAGTGAGAAGTGTAATCTTTCATCTATCTCATTAAATGGCCAAAAACAAAAACTCTTTACCTCTTCACCTTGAAATCTTAAAAAATTGAGTGCCGTTCATCCGACGGATAGTTAAATCGCCTATGTATGAGTAACTGCGTTGATGCAAACTTGTATGCGCTTTGCAAATATAGAAACACCATTATCTTTATTTTTTCATACAGATACAGTGATATTCAAAATGTGTGTGTTTTTTGTTTCTGTCAGAAAGCAAACTGCATTGCCACTCAGTTACGTCGTTTTCAATTGGCAATCTGGAAGTGAATTGGGCAAAAGTGACAGTTCTGATTCTGAAAAAAAGAGAATTTCCCTTCTGGTTTTAAAAACAGAATCAGAAGCAGAATCACTCACACATTCATAAATTTTAAATGTCAGATGTCACACTTGACAAATGACATTTTTTTTGTAACACATTTGTTTGCATAAATTATACCAGCAGTGAAGTGATTTCTTGAAATTGATATAAAAATTATAAAAAAATATAATCAAAATGGAAAACAATATTGAAAATATTGTAACAAGTGTTCCTAGTTGGTTAGAAACATTATTGGAGTCGTCTTCCTCATCTTCTTCATCAAGTGATGAAGATATTATTGCAGTTGATTTTCTCCTGCAGGAGTTTGCCAAAAAACCAAAAGTGCAAAACTTTGTGGAGGATGTAGTGGACAAGTATTCGGAGGAACAGCTAAAATAATATCGCAGCAATCCAAATTCACTTCCTCCCTCCATGTTTGCAGCACAAAAACAAAATGAAATTTAGCGCGAATACACATATGTAAATGTGACACATGTCATACTCAACCAATGCATTCTCACCAAATTTCAGATTCTTCGGAATAAAAAAAACTGTTCAATTGGGATTCCGAATCGAAGAACAATTCCAGATTGCTAATTGAAAACGACGTTAGTTATTTATATTTCTGTTTTAATTTGAATATAATTTCGCAGGGAATGTGATTTAAGTTGTTCAGGAAAGGTTGTTTTTTCAGCAAGGAAAGTACGAATTCTGATCATTCTTTATGCATCTAAAATTGTATTGAAATATTTGTTTTTCTTGAAAATATACCAATAGAGGTTAAATGATGTTTCAGCAATTTGGGGGCCCCTGGTGATTGTGGGGCCCTGGGCTTGGGCCCAGTGGTAAAGAGAGTCTGACCAAACTATAGCACTTTTCGGCCAATAATAATGCTACTGACGGACAAATTTGAACTGTTAGGACTTACCTAAGGTGGCGCTACAGTCCAGTGTGAACTAGGGCTTCACCAAAAAAAACTTCTAGATCTATCTCGATCCCTAGCGCACTCCAAGTTAGTTGGGTGAGGTCACTTTCCACTTGTGCGCGCCACAACGGTCTTTCAGTACTGCGCTGTCCTGTGAGTGTGGATTCGAAGACTTTCGGGCCGGAGCGGAGCATTGGTTTCCGCATGACTCAGCCATCTCAGTCGTTGGTCTTTTATTCATCTGGCTAAGACTACGTCGCTGTGCAGCCCATGCAGATCGTCGTTCCATCTTCTCCTCCACTCACCTTTTATGCATTTTGGACCGTAGATCACGCGAAGAACTTTTCTCTCGAAAAGACTCAAGATGTTTTCATCCGCTGTTGTTATAGTCCATGCTTCTGCCGTCTTATATAGCGACACTTTGGTTGCTCGAGAGAGGGTCTCACTACTCAATTGCTATTTTAGCCCTAGAAAACAGGGGTTATCTGGGTTCATAGCGGAGGTAGACAAAGTCCTTAACTACCTCAAAGTTCCGTATGTCGGTGGTGACGTTTTGAACGAGACTTCGATGTTGTAGGTTCTTGTTTTGCCGTCATTAACCACCAAACTCACGCTGAGCTCCTCGGATTATGTCAATGTCACCAGCATATGCCAGTAATTGGACAGATAATATCTCTAGTGTTGACGTGGGAGCTCTGCTCTATATTTTTTCAAGGACGATGTTAAAGAAATCGCATAACAGCTCATCACCTTGTCTAAAGCCTTTTTTGACATCGAAAGGTTCGGTTAAGTTGTTCACAGTCTTCAAGGAGCGGTGTGAATTCTCTATGGCCAACGGATGGGTTTGTGTTTGACATGGCTCTAAACAGCTCATCCCTATAGATGCTGTCATATGCGACCTTGAGATGATTAGATGGGAGGTGTCGATTTGATGGTCTTGGGTTTTTCCCATGGATCTTCCGTAATGTGAACGTTTGATCGACTATGTACTTTCCTGGTCTAAAACCACGCTGATAAGGACCTATCATGTTGTTGACGTTTTGGGCGCTAGACGTTCACATATTACGGCAGAGAAAATTTTGTAAGCGATGCTAAGCAGACTGATTCTTCTATAGATGGTGCAGTTTAAGAATCTTATTTTCTCAGGATCAGCAAAATAATACTGAGGTTCCAATTTATTGGCAATATTTACATCATCTAAGTCGGGAAGACAGGATTGTGGGCTTTCATCTTCTATATTGAATGGAACATCCTGCCTGACAGCGGAATTCGATTTGTCGTTGCCGTTATGAAGTTTGCAGAAGTGTTTCTTCAATATTGACTGGGACAAGTTCGTTACATAAATAATTGAAACCGTGTGTTTAAGAAGATCAATTGAGAATATTGCTGCTTTGCCCCGACAAGTTGGCGAAACGAAAGATTTGTCGATTTTCGTAGATCTTTGTAATTAGTCTTTCCATAAATGAAATAACCCCACATATTTTGACCCCAAATGCCACAAACAAGCAGACTTGTCTCATTTGGGCCTCTGAAAATCCAAGAATGACTGTTAAAAAGGATCTTATCCAAAACGCGGTTGACTGTTTGGCGAGGTTTTTGAGCTGGAGGTGCGATCGGTGATGGCTTTATCGTAATTTTGAATAATGATTTCTCATATGACCAGAATTAATATCGAATAAATAGTCGTGTCATAAAACTTACGAAACAATTGATATTTAACAGAAACAGTGAATTAGTCGTATTTTTTCTCGAGATCTTTTGATTTAACGATATAAGATATATTTTAATTCTTGAAATTCCATGGTTAAAAGCTTTAAATACTTTATGAAAAGTAAATATGGTGCTGCAACAATAGCTGTGGTGGCTATTTGGCTCATATCTTTTTATATTGTTAATTATATAACTTCCCTTGTTAAATTAATAAACGACCGTCAACTTCTCCTACAAATTCTCATTTTTTATACAAATATCAAAATGAAATAATATATTGAACATATTTTAAGACTTGAATTGATTTCCAAATTGTACTTAAAAGTAAAGATTTTTAATGTTATGGTCAAGAATTAAGCTTTATTATAAATATAAGGGTTTTGCTATTATGTTATAAAAATTGTTTCGGGAAAAAGGCCACCGCGGCTGGCTCGAATAAATTCTAGCATAGCATAGAGGCCAAATTTACAGTCACTTTTTGCAACAATTGAAGCTGTATGTCAGCAATAATAACGCACCGAATATTTTCTTTCAAAGCGTCGTGTCGGTCGTCTACAGCTTATCTGCGTAGACAAGCGACTTTACATAACCCCAAAGAACTCAACAAGAGATTCCTTCAATAAATTGATTGTTTCGTTGCGTCACGGGAACCTGGCCAAATGTTCTTCATGAGTTAATTTATTTATTACGAAATGGTAAATACCACATTTAGAATAAATCACTTGACAGCTGTCAAAAAGACCAAGTCGGAAAAAAGTATTACCAGATAAAAAACCACACGTATATTTTTTAATTTTCTCTTTTTCCTCATATAGTCTTATGAGGGAAACAAAAATTGCAACTTTCAAGGTCTTGAATTTCTTTAAACATGCTTTAAGGAAATAATACAAATCAATAAAATCTGGAAACAAATTCTGTATAGAGATATCAGAGAAAATGATTTTCCGGGTTTGCAAAGAAGAAGTGGAACAATAATTTGACGTTAAAAAAAGTTACATAAAGACAAGATTTTTCTTAAAAATTTACATAGAATTTTTAAGTTATGTACAAAAACTTAGGCAACACACGATTTTCTTAGTTAAGTTTTTGTAAAGGATTTTATGTAACATTTTAATCGAATTTTATGTGAAGAAAGTTTTAGCCCTTTAGCATTCATTAAATCAATGTTATTGCTTTCATAACTCTAAAATATGAATTTAAAATGAAGTTAATATTCCAAAAGATTTTCTACATCATCTTGCGTGGTCTATTATATCAAGATTGACAGCTTAATATCAAATTAAAACAAATAATATACTTACGTAAACAAAAAAAGCCACACGCGCAGATGATATATGTAGGTACACATGCGTTATACTACCTTCTTATACGTCTTTTTGATTGCATTTAATCTTTCAAATTATATCATTTTTCTCATCTTGTTATATTCTCTTGTTGGTCTGGTTTTTTGAAATTTCATAGATTGTATTTTAAAGATCAACGTTTATTGTGATCCAAAGTAGACATCACTTCAATTTAATAATAATAAATAAACGAAAACAAAAATAAAGAAAAAAAAAAGAAATCCAACTTCTGTCCCTTTATTCGATTCCATTCAATCACACATCATAATTCGTTCAAAACACGACAAAAGAACGTTAGCAGAAATCAAAATATGTAATTAAAAAACAAAGAATCTGAAGAAGAAACTGAAGATTTATGATGCTGAAAATTATTGTAAAAGGGTTCTTTCTATATGTTTATATCTGTCAAAGACTTCTTTTTTACTCTTTTATATATACGGCTATTCAAAAGAATGATGATAACTCGGCTATAATTTATGATTTTGTGCTTAATTAAATAGTCATTAGGCCAATCACTCCAACCAGAATCAGAGTCAGGTGCGCTTGGGTCGTATGGTGTGTTCGAAAATGTATATTCAAATAAAAATCACATTTTTGGACCAAATATACAATCGTGTATTACATTACAACCAACACCATCCATGGAACGTTCGGTGATGGTTCTTAAAATGACGAGGACGTCGAGTCCGTTTAAAGGTCCAACAAAAAAAAAAGCCAAAATAAGTCCACAACACTAACGTGCCAAAAACAATGAAAATAAATGCTCCAATCCTTCATGCATGCCGCCGTTGCTGTCCCTGTTAGTCAAGCCGCCTAGCCCACCAACATTGGGAAGTACCTTGATAAAATTAAGTTAAAAAAATATTATTAACACTTCAATATTCGGTTTTTGACACTTCAGATTTAAATATAAAAGATAACAAACATTAAAACTATCCTTTTTGACGTTTATAAATGTCAATAAAAGTACATCACATTTTAAAGTACTTAAATAAATAAATTTAACTGTGAAAAAGTATGGCCTTGTCCCTATAATGGCTTACAAATTTAAAGTATACTCTTAAAAGAATATTAATGCTTAAAAGATGACTTTCATCCTACAATTTTAAGCTAAACGCGTAAAAAGCACATTTCAAAAATATAATTTTAATTTTTTCCATTTTTTCGTATAAAGCGCACCACTGTATAATTTCTTTAACATGACCACGCTACGTAGTCTCATCGCCGCCGCTTAGCCTTAAGAAAGGACCCCGCACTGAGTGATGGTGGTTTTGGTGGTGGTATGCGCCCAAACCCTATGATTACCCTTTATGGTATAAGACGTCTTTAATCCCGCACGGATGATCTCTTATCCCGTTGATTTGGCGGAGGTTTTCGTGCAATTTCTGCGTCTGACGTGTTATTTTTTTTTTCTGTCTCTCGACCAACTTAAAAAGCCCCAGTTCCGCGCCAATGCCGAGGGTTTGAGGATTTTGTTTTTATTTTACAAATTCACAGGATTCCATGTTCCATGGTTAAAGACTAAACAATAACAAAGATAATAATTCCTGAACTGCGTTTTTGACTCGCTTTATGAGGCCAGAATCCATTGGACAAAAAAAGCACGATAAGCGGTCGCGCACGCTGAAATAATTTGTGATCGAGCGTAAACATTTCATAAATCAATAATTTCGCAACAAATTACCGCCAGAGTAAGTACCTGTGTAGGACACGTGAGGATATTCAAGGAATTCCGAGTATTTTCTTTTGAAGTAAACAGCATTTTGTTGTTGGCCTTTTTTTGGAATATTGCACAACCAATTAGGGGGGTTCCTGGATACTTTAAGCACCATCTAAAGTATATCTAAACGTAATAAAGTTAGCAAATCATTTTATTTTTGAAGGAATATTTCAATTTTATAAAAACGACTGATGCGTCTTCTCAATCTCGATTTGATCGATTTTGAATAGAAAAAAGTCGGTTTTGGTTTTTGTTTTTATTTTTTTCAGACATCATCATCATCGTCAGCAAAAGAATTGGGGTTTTCAGTCGATTGTGAAGGTTGTGGGAAGATTTTTAGACTTTTTTGTGTTCTTCTGTTCACATTTGGTTTTTTTTTTTATAAAGTTGCACAGTGCACACATCACGCAAACTCTTGGCGGGCGTATAATTGCAAATTATTCGGCAACGCATCACGCAAAGGTTTGTGAAAAATTTGGATTCCAACACCATCGCAAGGACCTTACCTACTTTTTGATGAGAAATTATATATGATCCAAAAAAGTGGCCCAAAAAATCGGCAAGAATTTATTGAACTCTACGTTTTTATGCATAGAACACGATTGATTTATGCGATGGGAACTTTTTAAGAAATCAAATATATCTTCGAATTATTGTTGGACTGAAAAATATGGAGTGTTGTTGGTCTATAATTAAATTTGGGAATGGGAATAAAAATAAAGAAGCTTGATTTGTGTTTGGAGATCTTTTGTGATCGGCGATTGTTTTTACGAAAAGGACTAAAGTACAAGATTTCATTTTAAGTATATTCATATATGAATTCGATTAAAAGACTTGAGGCAAGTTTGCAATTTCTACAATCACTTCTACAAATCTTTTTATAGTCCTTTCAAGAAATGATTGTAGAAATCATCCTTAAAAATATATAAACTCCAGTTAGAAAAAAAAAAATAGTTGGTAAAATAAAATAATATAACATCCCCGCTTCAAGCCAATTCCAAATCCACCCCTTCCCCAATTGAATAAGGAAGTTCACAATTGGAATGGGACACGTCTTATCTACAGCCTGCCCTAAGAACATCCTTCTGTGCATAGAACTTAAATTCTCTATTAACATTTAAACTATTATAATAAACAACAATTAATTCTTAGTAAAATAACAATAAATTCTTTATAAAAAGTATTTTCCTTTTTTTGATTTTCATGGAACATTCAAAATGTCTTCGATTTCCTAAGGCCGGCCATTCACGTCTTCACGACACAAAATTACTGCGCAAATTGGGGTCTGCGCAGATAGTCTGTGTTGTGAATGGGTTTCTTTTTACTGTTTGTACAATTAACTGTGTAAAAATCAAAATAATTTTTATATTTTCTCTGGTTCTTCAACTTGTGCAGATATTTTGTGAGGTGAATATGAAAATCTGAACAACCGCTCATTTGAAAAAAAAAAAAAACAAATTTCTGGAGTACACATTAATTTTGTGAACTTTTTTTTAAATAAGAATGAATGAAGAACAAAAATATTGGGGCACATTTCTGAAGCTCTAGGCTCTTTGGAAAGTAAAGAATCCTGATTATAGCTACAGGATTATGATGAATCAAGAATACGACCGTTTAATTAAGAAAAAACTAAAAGAAAATTATCCAAATGCCGACCGTGAGACGGCTGTGAAAAAGATAAATAATTTCCGGGCAAATAACCGAAAAGAGTTCAAACTCAAAGCAGTCAGAAGTCAGGTTCTGGAGCGGATGATATTTATAAACCGTCGCTATGGTATTTTTCACACTTTTGCGTGTTTCCATGACTATCTGTTTAATTCTTTGAGGATGAATAGCTGTCAAGAATTGGTAAACTTTCGAAGTTGTTTCTGCTGGCCAAAAAACCTTAAAGTTAAGGATAAGCGATGATAGTTGCTTTCCTCATTATAAAGGGTGATTTTTTAGCTATTATCTTTTAGAAACTCTGGCACTGGTTTAAACACCTGACGCACGTTTCGTGTTTTGTTTCACTGTCAAACATCTTCAGTTTGGTCTATAATTTAACCATGAATCGTCTTGCAAACGAACGACGCTTGCAAATTATTGTTATTATTATTATTATTAATATTATTATTATTATTATTATTATTATTATTATTATTATTATTATTATTATTATTATTATTATTATTATTATTATTATTATTATTATTATCTTTTTTTTTTTTTAATAAATGGTGTCATTTTAAACAGAAGTTGTTCAAAAGCATGCTTTTTTAAAAGTCAATTCTAATCCTCTTAGAAATGTTGTGTAGCCAAGTTTTTGTGTTTTTTAATACATGATCTCAGACTGCTTACTTAATTTAATTTAATTTTTTGACGTGTTTTCTGAAATTAAACTTTTTTAAAACTGAAAACTGTTCAGTTAACTTGTATCGTGTTTTGCAAAAACTGCCTTGTGTCGTGAATGGCCGGCCTTAGCTTTTTGCACGAGCCACCATGTTAAATTTTAAATTTGAAATGAAAATTAGGTTGTTCTTAAGTAATTTCCTTTAATAGATAAAGATTAAAAGGTATACAAAAAACTTCGTCCACTATCTTCAATTAAATGTGATTCTTTTAATTCAAGATAGCGAACGAAGTTTTTTTTTTAGCCCAAAAACAGCCCTTTTTCTTAGATTCAAAGTAATTTCAAAGGCAAAGCGTCTAGAAAATTGAATAGTTTTCTAAAGGTTTTCCAGATAATAAAGATATTACATTTGTGATATTATTTATTATAGTTATTTAATTTATGACAATTAAGCAAACACTCATATAAAAATAAGTAATTTGTTTAATAATCGTATTTAAAATAGGACGTTTTTAGCAAATTCTTTTTATTTTTTCTTTTTATTATATTTAAATAATAATTTTTATTTTGGTCTGACGGAACGCAGATTATTTCATATTTGGGACAGAAAAATACTCAATGTAAGAAAGAACATTTTCGTGTCACTGTAAAACATGATGCAGGTAATGTGATAGGCGTCTATGGCTAGGTGTGGAACTGAAACTTTTGAATTCATTGACACAATTTTGGACAAATGGAAATTTGTAGACAATTAAAAGAAATATGCGTCAGTCCACAGACAGAACTGGATTTACCAGCAAAATGTAACTTTCAACAAAGTAACGAAATTTAAAATACATCGTTTTTGTTTTGTGAAGGAAAGGTTACTTTATAATGCCAGAAAACAGCTCAAGGCACCTTTTCAGTCACCGAACATATATCCAATTGTATATTTGTGGAACGAAATCAAGCGGAGGCTTCAGAACTGTAACCCAAACGCAACAAAAATTGGTTGGAAGGAACCTCACCGAAGAAACCTTGAATGAGAGATCGGCAATCTACACTAATATTATAAAGAGGAAAGATTTGTATTTTTGTATATAACGAATAAACTGAAAAGTACTGGGCCGATTTTAATAATTCTTTTTTCATTAGAAAGCTGCATTATCACTTAGCTATATTTAGTACTAGATTACTATAGAAATCTTTAAAAATTCCTATTAAAACCAACCGAAGGTGTAAAAAAATTAGCCATAAAATGTCTTTCATCGTATACGTTGCAAAGAGTATTAATGATAGGACAAACAAATGTTTTCTAATTTAGTGATTCATGGTCGTTTTAATTAGCATGCTTATAACTTAAATATCTGTACCTATTTATGTCTACCCGTGCGAAGCCGGGAGGGGCCGCTAGTTTAATATAAAGTTTTGTTTACATTTCTGAAAATTTTCTTCAATTCCATTTTAGTTTTTTGACGCACAGAAATAGAGTAAAGCTTTTTTTAAAGTGTTAGTTTCTTTCAAAATTGATTTTTATATTAAATAAAAAACTTTTAAGATCTTGAAAAATTAAAGAAATCTACTTTTTGAATTAAATTTGCTTTGGATGCTCTAGAATCTAGATTTGAGATTTAAATACGAATTTTAAGAACATAAATGTCCCAAAAACAGCAAAAGTGACACTTTCGTTCAACTAATGGCTAATTGAAAAACATAATAAAATTTTCATATCTATTAATTGAATATAAAAGCTCTGAATCTCTCGAGAACTGAAGAGATTCTGCAACGTGTAATTTGTTAGTGCCACACTAAAGTTTCTTCTCAATTTATTTTTTACCATAATTTGTTTTTAGAAAAATGAGGTACTTAAATGAACCGATTTTTCTAAATTCAAGAACCAAACATTTTTCTTTTTTTTAAGTTTTGTTGACTCCTTAAAGATCAAACTGATAACGATATTAATAAAAGACTCGCGAAAATTGAGTCCGAAAGAAATGAGTCAAGAAAAAGCCAACTAATTCTTTATAACAAGATTCTGCTTTATTTTCTAACAAAAAAGATCACATTTTTTCTTGCAAACTTTCACATTTTCTGGCTTTCTGAAACAGAATTTTTGAAGCGGTTTTCTATTTATAGAAATTGCAACAAGAACAGAATATATTATTTCTTGAAAAATGCTTCGTTTCAACATAATTTCTAACATTTCTACGTGAATTCCACCAAAAACCTTTTAAACTATTGTATTTTAGCTTGTAAATATGTCATATTTAGAACAATGTTGGAATCTTGGAATGCTTTCATGTGTAGGGCGAGTCGTCCGAAATAAATAGTTAGACCATTTCTTGCTGTTCTAAATAAAGTTCTAAAATAATCTAATAATTAAAGTTGTCACTTTAGCCCCTTGAAATTTGTTAATGTAAACAGAGGAAATTTAAAATGTAAACTTAATTTTTACAAAAGAATAATTGAAACATTTTAAAAATTAATCACTTGATTCCTAATTCTAATGCCTCAATTTTTATTAATGATTCTACTTATCTAAAGACTATAATTTTTAAAAACTACGAGTATATATACTCATCTAATATTTTTGAACAAAGACTTTTCTTCAAACAGATTTTTATCTATAACCATCAGTAGTTTGAATTAAATCATTTTGAAAATTGTATTTATTACTGTTGCAGTACTGCGAATTCCTTTAAAAAAAATTGTCGAATAATCGAATATTCGAAAAATATTTATTTGGGATTTTTAAACTAAAATCTTAAGTAACATACCAACTTTATGGTACGACTAATGTTGTTCAGAATTTAGAATAATTGAAAGATGTTGTACCTCAGGGGAGTGTCCTAGGACCTAATCTGCTTTATTTCAGTTTTTTTTTTACCATCAACAACGTTTAATTGAACATAAATAAAACAAATTAAGTTCATACAATAGAATAAGCTATACTATTCCTATAAAATCAATACATGGTGATATCAATCTAATTTTAAAGGACTTATTTTTTTTTCGAAAATTATTCTTTAATTAAAAATATTTATGCTATAAACACATAAATGAGATAAAAATTTAATTTCTTGAAATTTAATTCGAAAAAAGCACTTTTCAATGATTTTATAGTTGAAAAGTTTAACGTGGAGTCATTAAATTTTTAAACAACTTATACACGTCATTCTCTAAAAGAGTGCCACATACACTCGTATGTAGGTACTTTTGCATACGTAGGTAGATTTAAGTCAGTCTTAAACGAGTGAACATAAGAAAAAAAGTCAAAGTCGTTGAACACAGCTCTGTTGGAGTGTTATACTCGTAACTCTTATAAGGTTTAAAATTTATTTAAATGTTCTTATAATGTTTTATTTTTGTTCGTTAAAGTCATTTAAATGAACAATGGTCAATTCTCAATTCTCAATTCTCTTTATGATGTTTAAGTCTTGTCCATCAAAAAGACCTATGTATAGGTCCATAGGCATCTATATGAAAGAACAAAACGTGTTCAGTTCATGTGCCATGATGGGTATTTGGAATGGTTAGTGGGAGCTATCGTTATCGTTTTCCTACTTAGCCAAATTTCAAATAAAAATCCTTTTCTTCAAGAACCGATGTGCATCATCGGAGTAATTTTTAAACGATCATATGATTTATGGGCATTTAACACATCACATTTTAATGATATACTTTAGTTGGGCAGAGTTGTAAGTTTTGTTTTATTTATGTGTCCTTGTATGCCTTTTGGTACTTTATGTTTTTCAAATTTCCATCTTAACCACGTCTCAGAAGATACAAGTATGATATGATCCAGGACATACACTTGAAGAAAAAGAATAAAGAGTTTTGTTGAAGAAAATCCAATCAACATTTATTTTCTGACGGAATGAATTTTGAAAAACTAAATTGTCGAACTGAGTGAGTACAAAGCATAGCACATTTTTTGTTCATCTTATACCTGAACTTTTTAAGCTAACCATGATCTGCCATGGGCAACCTCCTCCGTAACAAAATAGAAGTCGATTTCTCTGAGTGTAGAAGTTAACATTTTATAAAAATGCTAGAAATTGTTAGAATGTTCAATGATGAACTGCATGAAGGCGCGTTCCAATTTCCTCTAATTGCTTGTAAATCCTGGATTGCGTGTGGACCTTGCTAAAAAACATATCGATATCTTCTCTTTATGCAACTCTCGATATCATGTCAATCAAACGGATACGCAAAACGCACTTATCTCTAAACCATCATCAGATTGTCCGGATCTCTATAAGCGTTATAAACCTTGTCTATCTAACCATCAGTCTGTCTGTCTCGGACGGATTGGCGTTGCCGCAGAATTTCCAATTGTTAGACTTGGACGACGAAGACCACGACAACGACAACGGAGACAACGTCGAAGAAGACGGGCTTCAAAAGTGTTTAGTTCTTGGTCTTTTGGTTCACGTGTTGTGCACTCTGGAGTAACATTAAAATTGCTCATTATTTTAATGGTAATAATTTAACATGTGCGATCGATGCACGCCGACTTGACTTGACTCGACTCGACTCAACTTAACTCAACTCGCGTTCATGTTAAGCAACTCTTTTTGGATTTTGCTGTGATGCTTGTTAATATGCCTTCCTTTGCTTTGGAGAGCTTGATGTGAAATTAGTTAAAACAAAATGTATCTTTTGTATGTATGCAGATATTTTTCTATAGATTTTTAGTGGCAGACATATAAACGAGTATCTTTGGAACCTGATTCATTTTAGACGTCCATCGTTATCGTCATCTGCAGTCTCAGTCTCAATAAGTCAGTTTAAAGCTTACCACGCCACCATACCGTTTATCTTACCTTACAGAGTTTGCAATGCAATTTGCATTTAATTTTGCGTGGCATACCTCATCGACAAGGTCTCGCGCCGGTAAGATACCGGATTATGTCAATTATGCATGAATAAATTAAATAAAAGAGCTGTAAGAACTTTTTTTTTTCAGTCTTTATGCATTAAAAGTTGTTGGTCGAAGTGGGGCATAAGCAGAACTGCCCATAGGTATGGTATGAAACAACAACACTTTGAGACTGAGACTGACCACCACATCAGGCCCCAATTAAATGTTTTGATAATAATAAGACAAAATGCCAAAACATTATGGAATACACTTAATCATACAAGACCGGAGTTGAGTTCCTCCTATACATATCTTCAATATGTCAATAAAAATATGTTGCTAATTTTTGTTGTTGTTGTCATATTTTGTTTTATTGCATTTTTGCTTGAATAGGACATAAACAAAACAAAGATCATAAATATATGGTTGCCATTACGAACTGTTTGAGGAAGAAATCGTGTTCAAAAAAATTTCCAATTGGAAAATCGTGAGAGTAGATATTTAAGATTCTGGAAAATTCAGGAAATATCTCATTTAAATTAACAAAAACGATTTCGGCGTTGACCAGACCACTCAATTTTGTATATGATCCCTAAAGTAAGCCTTTAAAACTTGCCGCACTTTAACATCAATTTTTTGATTCTTTCATCATGATTTGATCTAATTTTAACTTCAGAACTACGGCTAGTTGAAAAGTATACAAACAAATCTTAGAAGCTGTTCTAGAACTTTATAACTTCTTTAATAATTTTGAAATATGTTGTATTTTAAAATCATTTCGATATTTAATGTAACCAGTACATAAAATCGAATTTGAAGGATTTTCGAACCTAATGAGATAATTATGGAAGCTCAAAAATTAAATAATAAACCATAGATATAAATTTTGAGGCTGTCATCTTTTGACATTTGAAAAGTAAACATTACACAAATTTTAAAATTGATTGATACACGCTTAAGCATAATGCAGTAATATTTTTAAAATGCAAACAATTTATGTCTGATTGTTTTCTGGAAGAGATCACAATTTTCCGCCAATATCACTCGATTCAACACTTAATTAAGATATGTTTCTTTACAATTGATTCAAGACCTAAACGATGTAATTAGTGAAGTTATGAGCGAATTGGTCAGCGAAGTTATCAAGTTGCGATTTGCGAATGAGCTAATTGGTCATAGAAAATTTTATGAAAAGGATACGTTGCTTTTGATGCTTTTGATTTCACGTAAGCGATTATCCTTTTAATAATATCAAAAGCTCTGACTTAAAACCTTTTATTTTGCATTTTAGACATTTAAGAAATAGTATTGAACTTATAAATTGTTAAAACACAAATTAATATTAATCTTAAATTCTTTTAAATCAAGATAATTCTTATTCTGACTTTTCAAAACTATATTAACTTCCCATAGGAAGTTATTGTAATGGGTCCGATTTGTCAAATTGAAAATTTTGACATTTCTCGACGTTTCAAGGTCCCTAGAGTGAGTCGAAATAAAAGATTTCTAGAAAGATGTTTGTGCGTGCGTGTGTACGTACGTCCGTACGTTCGCGACGTTTTTTTCGTCGTCCATAGCTCAAGAACCAGAAGAGATATCGACCTCAAATAAATTTTGTTATACAGATAATAAGGCAGAAAGATGCAGAAAGGGCTCTCAAGAAAATTGCGTGGGTGGTTTTTTACCATAGCAGTTTAAAAAAAAGGTGAACATTTTCGTTAACCCTAAATATCTCATGAACCAATGACGCTAGAGACTTGAATTAAATTTTATATTATATATTGTAACGTGATACAAAACAATTATATTTTTGGAAAAAAATTAATAAACGGTTTTTTTTATAAATCAAAAAAACTGAAAAAAAAAATTTGTCACTTCGAAAATTTTACGACTAAAATATGATTTCATTTCCAAAACAATTTTGTGCAATGAAGAATAATGTTTTTGACATCTGATAAAATTTTGAGAAAAATCGAATTGACAGTTTTTTTACAAAAAATAATAACCTAAAAAAAATAAAAAAAAAGTTGGTAAAAATTGAGTTTTGACTCAAATATCTTTTCAAGACTTTGAGATATTGGCTTTAAACTACTTTGTTGTTTTCAACATTCAGTAAAATTTTGAAAAAAATAGAATTGACAGTTTTTTACAAAAAATTAAAAACCGAAAAAAAAATTTAACAAAAGTTGGTAAAAATTGATTTTCGACTTAAATATCTTTTCAAAAATTTGAGATTATGGCTTCTAACTAATTTTAACTTATAAGAAATATTGTTTTCAACATTAGGAAAAATTTTGAGAAAAATCGAATTGACAGTTTTTTTACAAAAAACAAAAAAATTAATAAAAGTTGGTAAAAATTGATTTTCGGCTCAAATAGCTTTTCAAAAATTAAAAATATTGGCTTCAAACTTATTTTATTTCACAGAAAATATTGTTTTTTATATTCAGTAATTTTTTTATAAAAATCCAACAGTCCGTTTTTTCATAAAAAAAATAAAATCTACAAAAAATAGAATGCAAATTTGGCAAGAATTGATACATTTAGACAAACTTTTAAGCAAGACAAATCGATAGACGGGATGGGAAGTTATCAGTGTGGGTCGCATCCCAGCCTCTTTTTATTTTTCTAATGTAAGAAAAGTTCCGTCTGATCAAAATACACTATTTGGAATAACCGGAATTCTAGTTTAATGTTTTAGGAATATTATGGAATGATGAGTTCTTCTTGTTCAAAAATTATATTTTCTGAAAAAATGTTGAACAGGATTTCAGACTCATAAGAAGATTCATATTGCATAGATTTAGTACTCAGAGTTGGTTGAAGCACTTAATCTAATTTGCATTATAATTTCTGCTAGATTGCCTTGTTGAATGAACCTAGCTATATCCAGAAGAATAGGGTTTTTCTATAAGAGCACTACAAAAGTTTTTTTTTAAATAAAACAAAAATGGTTTTGGATAACAATGAAATTCTTTATTCCTGTGAAAGTACGTTTGATGCCATTATGTATGGAATTCGATTTCTTTTGCATGGCCACTACGGGCACTCTTGCAAAAGTCCAGACGCTGCACCCAATTTTCGACGGTTTTCAAGCATAAATCGGCCGATATTTCTGTAATTTCACGTTCGATATTCGTACGAAGGTCAGTAATCGTTGCTTGCTTGTTGGCATATACCATAGGCTTGACGTAGCCCCACAGGAAATATTCTAACGGCGTCAAATCGCACGACCGAGGTGGCCCAACGACTGGACCATTTCGTGAGATAACCGTTCTCCAAACTTGATTTCCAATAAATTGATTGTGACATTCGCTGTGTGGCTTGTGGCGTTGTCCTGTTGGAACCTCATATCCTCCAAGTCCATATCATCCAATTGGGGCCAAAAATATTCGGTTATCATTGAACTGTAGCGATCCCCATTCACAGTAACGTGCCGGTCTTGATCATCACGAAAGAAGTACGGCCTAATGACGCCGCCGGCCCATAAACCACACCAAACCGTAATTTTTTCAGAATGCAATGATGACTCATGGAGTTCGTGCGAATTGCTGCCTAACACCGCATATTTTGCTTAATGACGAAGCCATTCCGCTAGAAATGAGCCTCATCGCTGAAGATGATTTTTCGATGAAAATCCGAATCATTTTCAAGTTGTTGCTCAGACCAATTCACGAATATACGACCGGCGCTTCTGGTGGTCAAGCGGCTTCAGTTCTTGCGTCAATTTAAACTTGTAATAGATGTACGCTAAGATCTTTCGCAATATTCGCCACAACGATGAGAGATGAGATGAGATGAGAGATTCCCAACGCTTGAGAACGACGTGTGAGAGGCACATTTGGGTTTTTTGCAACTGAAGCTTCAGCGGCAGCAATATTCTCGACACTACGGGCAATTCTTTATCTTACTTGCACGGGAACATTTTGTTCTGTTCCTGTGGATTCAAGTTTTTTCACTAGACGCTCAATTGTTGATCTGCTTGAACGATTATGACGACCATAAATTGGACGTAGCGCTCTTAACGTTGAGGCCACTGATTCCGAATTTCGGTAGTAAATTTTAATAATTTTGACTCGTTGTTGGCTCGTATATCTTTCCATCATGAAATGGAAAACCTTACTGAAGAGAAATGTCAAAAGACCGGCAAGAAATATGTCATCGTTTGCTGTCCCTGTCGCTCTACTTTTGTAGCGTCCCTGTAAAAAAACCCTGTATAACACTTTTTCTACACTCAACATTAGTGAAAATATTTTGTCTTCTATCTTTTATCTATTGTTGGTATAAACTTCAACAATTAGTTCTATCCAATAAATCCGAAGGTTGGTAATCCTGAATGCAAGATGGATTTTTTACAAGCAATGTTTATTTTAATGCAATGAGAGTCTTTTATTTCTTATTCATGATTCATTGTTTAATTCATGTGAAATTTAAATGAAGAAAATAATAAATTATAGTAATAAAGAAAAACTACATAAATATGTCTAATATAGATACTTATACCGTGCCGTTCATGAATATTTTAAATGATGCGTTTAATAAATACTATTTTAAAAATATTATTTAACAAATTATATACACCTTAGGCGTTTAAATGTGTATACTCTTAGTTATTTTTAATCATAGTTTAACTACTTGACACAGAAAAAACTATAATTTGTCTTCTTTTGGTTGAGTTGAGTTGAGTTGAGATCAATAGTTGTTGAACTTAAACATTTCTACAAAAAGATAATTTTAATGTAAAAAAAAACTTAAAATAGAACCCAATTGACATTTCCGAAGAATGGTAGAATCCTAAAAATACTAACATTATAAATAATAAACAATTTCCTATATACAATGTTGCAATTGCGAAACCAAATTCAGGGACAAAATTTATTTCAAAAAAAATAAAAAATAATAACTAAAACCCTTTCATACAATTTATGGTTTTTTAAAATAAAAACTTGACAAGATAACTGTAGTAAATCTCCTTTTCTATATAGGATATTTTTTTTTCAAGATGGCAGATACTAAGAAACCAAAGGGTAAGAGCAATTACAACTCATTATTTATTCAATTTTCTTAGACTCGACTAAAAAGGAAGTATACAAAAGCTTAAACCAAATATCAAAACGAAAAACAAAAAAAAACAAGAAAATAAACCCACAAATGGATGTTTACCATAGAGAGAAGAAAGAAAGGACAAGATGTTGTATTTATAGGAGCTTTAGAAGTATTGCATAGGTTTTAGTAAAGATGTAAAAAGTGAAAATGCCTTTTTAGCTAAGTAACTATAGAACATTTAAAGTTCTCATTCAAATCTCATGTTTTCATTTAATCTTAACGTTTTATAAAAAGATAATAGTTTTTACATTTTAATGATATGAGATTTTCAAAACAACAATTTTTAACTTCCCATGTTGTAAGAGCTTAAATTTAGTAACTCTTATTTTTTAATAACTATAAAAAAGAAAAATAGACGTATAGTGTAAATTCAAGATTTTCTATATTTATTTTGCTGTGAAAAAATATGTCTTTTAAGGAATTTCACGCGTCCGTATTCATCGTAAATTGATAAGCCCTTATTTCTACCAATAAAATAAGTCGAAACAAGCCAATGATTTTGCAGATTTTACCAAGCATCTATCATTTTACATAAAACCAAAGCTAAAATCACAAAATGGCAGGAAATTTCTAACTATTGTTTGAACTTTTATTTTACATTTACATTAATTTATGAAGTAAAGGGTGATTTCTTAAAAGCTATAGGAAAGTTTTTCAAAAAAAAAAACACATGCAATTCAGAAAAATGCTTGAAATCTTTGTTTGAATCGATGGTACGGTCCATATAATTTAATGTTTGAAGCTTTTGCAATGCTTCTGGCTGATATTCACTCCAAAATCGACAATTCTGCTTATTTACGTACCCATTGATCCAAAAATGAGCTTTGTAGCTCGCTGGAAGAAGCGCGCGGTGAACTTTCTTAACAGAGCACGCATTTTGGTAATAAAATTCAATAATTTGCAAGCGTTGTTCGTTTGTAAGACGATTCATGGTTAAATTATAGACCAAACTGAAGATGTTTGACAGTGAAACAAAACACAAAACGTGCATCAGCAAAGCTAAAAAATCACGCTTTATTTACTCCAATTCTTAAAAACATTATTTCTCCATACCAACATGCTTTTGTTGCTGGTACAGATCTACTAGCGCTAATCTTACAATTTTTTCTAATGATGTATTAAATGGTATCAATTTGATATTTTGTGCTCGGACTTCTCTAAAACATTTGATCGGGTAAATCATGATTTATTACTTATAAAGTTACAAAAAATAGGTTTCCATTTAAACTTTTTAAACTGGATAGATGCATACTTAAAGGATTGTATTCAATATGTTCGTATTAATAACATCCTCTCTTCACTTATCATCGCTACCTCGGGAGTGCCTCAATGAAGCCATCTTGGTCCTCTTTTCTTTGTATTATTTATCAATGACTAACGTACTTTTAAATCAAAGTGCCTCGTGTATCATAAGGATGTATGTATAAGGATGATTGAAAAGTCTTTCGTTATATAAAAACAGAACAGTACTGCATTTTATTGCAAGAAGAAATTATCGAATTGGTTTTGAACAATTCCTCACACCTTTATATTGGAAAATGTCAAAGTTTAATTTTTTCTGGAAATCGTTCATCAATTGACTTTTTTTTATAAAATAAACAATACATTTCTTTTAACAGTAATCTCTTAAATGGACCTTGATGTAATATTTGATCAAAAGCTTGATGACTTAAAATATATAGATTTTTTAGTGGCAACATTTAACGCAAAGTTAGGATTTATCTTACGCAATTTAAAAGTGATCCATATTTTTGATAAGACCATATGACTTCTGATTTTCTGACACTTCGAGATTTAGGTGTTTTTTACGAATTGTAAATGTTTATACCCATGATACACCGTTGTTATACAATAGAATTTTTATTTTACTCGTCTGCAAAGGACTAATATGTAAATAGCTGAATATTTAAAAAATAGCTTCTAAGAAGAAAGCTAAGCATTTAACAATAATTTTTTTAAAATGTTGTGTTATTAATTTTGTATTTAAATCATGAAAAGTTTAAAATTGTAAAGTGAAAAACTATATCTATTTTCAAGTGAATTTATTTCAAAATTTAAATATAAAACTGTTTGACACACATTATTATTTTGGAAAATAAAATAACATAAATCTTTAAGTTTTGATTCATGCATTTCAAGAGGAATTTTTACACTGATAAAATATTTAATTTTGTACTTAAAGTTAATGGCGCAAAATTTTAAACAGCCTATTGTTAAGGGATTAAAAATTTAATAGTTAGCAATTTGTTAAATATTTAGCAATTTACTAAGGGAGTCCAAAATTTTAAACCTTTCTTCTCGTTTTGCTAACTAGTAAATTGTTAATTACCATTTATTAAAAATTGAGCATCCGAACATTTCTAAAAAGTGACAGTTCGTGAAAATAAACAAAGCAAATACGCTTAAACGGACCTATTGATTGGAATTCCCAACTGTTAACTGGACCATTCCATCCATTGCTCTTATAAGAATAATTGTACAGATATCGTGGATTTAGAAATTTGCTAAAAGTTAAAGTACCTACCTATTTGTGATTTTAACTTTAGCAAATTGTTAAGAGATAGCAAGATGCTTAAATCGTTTAAAATAAGGTAAATCATATTTTAACCTTAGTAAATTTCTAAAAACGGCTTTACATTTTACTACATCGTTTAAAATTTTGCGCCAATATTAATAAAAATTATAATTAAAAAGAGTAATTAATGTAAAAAAGTTAGTGAAAAAGATAACAAGATGAAGTGGAATAGAAATGAAGATATAAGTGTGACAAAAAGTAGTATAGTGACTAAGTAATGAAGTTACATATGACGTTTTAGAAATTTAGTAGAATAGTCACAAAACACAAACAAAAAAACTTATTCATAAAATAGGCTAATCTAAATCTTAGATTTGAAAAATATATATGAAAATAATATACTTATTTATTGTGAACATTAATAAAATAATTATAACAAAAACTTCATTTAAATGTTTAGCTACGAGACAAATTTTCATAAATAATAGTGATTTTGAGATTTTTTGAAAATGATTTGATAAGTGTTATAGCCTACCGCAAAGATTGAGAAAATCTAATTTCTTCTCTACAAAAATATATACATATGTATGATGTATTTGAATTTAGTGTTTTGTTGTGCAACTTGTAAAATTTGTTCGAATAATTTAAGTACAAACTTTCTTATAACTGGTTGGTAACTTGAATTTTTGGGTCTAACAATACAATTTTGATCGTGAACTACGCAATGCCTTACTATAAATTTTTTGTGTAAAAAGATAATTATTATTATTATTATTAATACATTCTTTATTTCTCGATAATTGTTTACATTTTGTTGATTTAAGAATTTTAAAGCTTGACAAAAATTTTGCCGTCTGCCTAATTGACTTATTTCGAGTTTTTAGTAAAAAGAAAGAAAAGGTTAAAGTTATAAATAAATATAAAAAATAATATAACATTTACGAAAGTATATAAGTATTAAATTATTATATCACATTTAATAAATTTTAAATAAATAAAAAATAAATAAAAAAATGGAGAACATGTTTTAACAGAAAAAGAGATTTACATTTTATTTAATCATCATTTAAATTTGTTTAAAATTCAATCGATGACACTGTTACGGTAACCTAAGGCATGATTCACATAGAGGCAAAGAATGTTCCAACCTGAGCAATCATTTAAAGGATCCTTTGTGTCTTCAAGTGTAAGGAAACTCTTTGAGTAGAAAAGCCTGCAGATTTCTTGTAAGATTGGGCACACAGCTAGAAAATGATACACGTTTTCGATTTCATTGCGGTTGCACAAACTACATATCGGGCGAAGGTCAGTTCTATGAGGTCTATAATTTAAACAAAGCATTTCAGTCCTTGCTTTAAAGATAACACTCATTTGATTAAGAGTGAGTTTTTCGTTAAAATAATTTCTAATAAAAAGTGTGTGGTATAATTCTTTATATATAAGCCTAGTTGTCAATGTTTGTGCTCTATTCAGACATTGCAAATACAGGGAATCATCTATTTTACCTATACAGCTATAGAATAAGTCCTGCCAATTGGTATGGGCTGTATTATTGAGGTCGAAGTCTACGCTGTGTCGAAAAGCTAGATCATTCCATTCTTTAAAAGGCGATATTTGACGTCTAAGTGCATATTTTAATATCTGTTTTTGAAGATTTGAGTCAGGCCTTTGCATAGCTTTTGTTATACTCGTATAATCAGCATTTGATTTTAGATTCTTTAAAAATACTTGTGGCATACCGGACTAAGTATGGATTGCATATGTAGGTGTTGAGTTATCCAGTTTAAAGATGCGCTTGAAAAATAAGCGTTGAATTACTTCAAACTCATGTGCATTTTTCTTTTACATGTGTGCGAAAATCAAGGTTAAGAGTTATTAAGAAGAGTAAAAGGATAAAAGATTCAAATCTTGGATCGTTGGCCTAGTGTTAAAAAATTATATGATCTCCGTGGTTGACCATATTTTGAGGTAATGTGGCGTAATACGCGTATTTTAAGTAAGGTGAAGTTAGGTTATTTATGTTTTTGTATTTTAAAAAGCCTATTAAGTCCTTGTAAACCAAAAATATATTAATATAGTTTTCAGTTTTTTTTTGCTTGAAATTAGGAATAAGAACTGGTAACTTTAAAAAATATGCCTTTTCTCTCTCGTAATAAATTTCAAACTTCTCAAAAATACGTAGCATGTTAAATGTATTTACAAATATACGCAATTTACCTGGAAACTGGACTACCAAAGATCTTTACAAAGGTGCAGGGAATTAACTTCACGGGAACTACCTTCACATGGGAACTAACTTCACCACTAGTGGGAATTAATTTAACCTTTTTTTTTGGTGAAGTTATTTCCCACTGAAGGTGGGAGATAATTTCACTTTTTTGTGGGAATCAATTTCACTTTCATGTGAAGTTAACATAAGTTGAAGTTGAAAAATGACAGATACTTGTTGCTCGATTGAAATTTTTGAATTTGGAGCCTAAAACAAGTTTTTTTGAATTGATAGCACGGCGGCGTACTAACAGCTAGGTATGTAAGGGGGGGCATGCTGCCCCCCTGCAACCCCCCTGCTTGGGATCACTACAGGATTTGGGGTGGGTGCGAGTTTGGGTATATGCAAATAACACGAATGCGTTGTGATTCTTTCATAACTGTGAGCCATACTTGCTTTTTTTTTTGTTGGGAATTTCTTTGATTTAAGTGCTCAAATGCAAAAGTTCTTTGCATATACCCAAACTCGCACCCACCCCAAATCCTATAGTGATCCCAAGCAGGGGGGTTGCAGGGGGGCAGCATGCCCCCCTTACATACCTAGCTGTTAGTACGCCGTGCTATCAATTCAAAAAATCTTTTTAGCAAAAGTAGCTGTTCTAGACAACAAATCAACCATTTTTGCGTGTTTTGTATGTAAAAAAGTGAACTTTAAAAATTCGGCGTTGTTTCCATTATTTTTTGGCCTTATTTCTTTTTATAAATCAAAATAAAGCCAAATTGGTTTTATTTCGTTTTGAACAACGAAATAAGGCCAAATTTGAAATTTGGTGTTATTTCATTTGGTACTATTTCAAGTCACCAATTCAACCCTTGATATTTTTTCAGATATTTCAATCGTAGGTGGGAAGTTACTTCACACAATTTTCTGATGAAATTATCGCCCGCCTTCAGTGGGAGATAACTTCACAAAAAAACAGTGAAATTAATTCCCACTAGTGGTGAAGTTAGTTCCCATGTGAAGGTAGTTCCCGTGAAGTTAATTCCCTGCACCTTTACAAATACACTCAAGTCACAAGCTGACTTCATACTTAAAATATGCAACAATTATCAAGAATCAAGGATTACAAGAAAATATTCTTATACGAGTTGAGGAACAAGGTTTGGTGGTATGCAAAGTGGCAATCTATTGGTGAATCTTGTAGAGAGACATAACATATTGACCTGAACAACTTAAGCAATTTGAACGAAAAGTGTTATTGGATCATACAAACAAATAAGTACTCTACTCGAGAAGCATTTATTGCAAGAGCTTTATATAACCAGCTCAATTTTTAACTTAACAACTGAAACTACTTTCATGATTCACTAAGCTATAATGAAATATCTATGATCTTCAAAACAAGATGCGACTCCTTGGCCTAAATGGAAATCCCTACAATGCTTCAATCAATTTTGCACGCTCTGCAACCTGAAATCATGTCATTTCAAGTCATTATAGTATATGTCCAATATTCAAGCCGCAAAGTCTAAATTTCTTCGGAAAACATTCTTAAACTATGCAAGAGACTATACAAATTCTTAATGAGTGCGACTGGAAAACGTTAAGTAATTTTTCGAAAGAAGTATACAAGTATAGAATGCTTATAATGACAGAATTCATTTAATTTTTGTAATAATTATAACAGATTTGTATTAATTTCCTAACCAGGCTGACGGCTGAGTCATAGATGGCGCAACAGTCCGTTGAGAACTAGGCCTATAGTGACTTAAGAGGCAGTACCTGTGAAGAAACTTTAGATGGCACAAGCATGGATTGAACCCAAGACCTCTGGCATGACAGTCCAACGCACTTAATATCATGCCACCATTATTTAATTACTTATAAAATTATTTGAATCACATAATGGGACTATATTCATAGTTCTTTGATAAGTTCTGATTTTGCCTTTTCTAAGCTAAACTACAGTTTATATAATTCATAGACAATTTAAACCCATTTTAAAACGATAGCCTTGAGTCTAAAAACAAACACGACATAACCTATGTTTAAGCTATTTTTTACTCTTTATAAAACGTCAAAAATAATTAAACTAATTGAGAGAATTACGTTTCGAAACATTTTGGAGATTGAAATTCCATGAAAGGTTTGCCAAAATCTGTGTGTTTCCAAGTCTTTACAGCGCCAGCCAGAGCTTAGATATTTCGCTCAGTATATATTTACCAAAGTGACATAGGAAATGTGTTGTTTGCTACTGTAGGCATCTTAACCATAATAAGTAAAAAATTTGGTAACAACTTACATGAAATTTCTTAACTAACAATAAGCAGGATAATTTCAAGGATTTCAAAGACTTTGAATCTTCAGCTAACGCATTTTATTTTTTTCCCCTGTACAAGCCTATTTTTTATAGGTTTAAATGAAATTGTACTAGAATATACCTTGAACATGTTTCTAACTAAACAAAGCTGCCAAATTCTTTATGAATATCAGCTTTGTCTAACCTAGATATTAAATGTATAGACTACTGTTCAAATAAACTCGGGTTTAAAATATGACTATGAATCTGCCCCATATGCAGTTTAAATCGAAACTTTCAATTTTGGTTACAGAAAAAGTGACGGTTATTCGGAACAAGACCTATGCTAGCCAAACTTTTATATGATCTTGTGCTGAATTTAAAAGTAGCAATATTTGTATGCACCCGAATTGTAATTTTTGGAAGATTGACATCTTCTGTTCTTGTAACACCGACGGCGGAAGTACTCGTATAGTTAATCAATATCTAAATACAACTCTTAACCGTTCCCTTGTATTATCAAGATATAAGGGACCTACAAGAATTTCACTTGGAGGATCTATTAGTTCCTTGCAAGAGGTAGTACAAATGAAAACAAGTTTAGAGGCACAGGCGGGGATTGAATATGACAGTCCTACGCACTAACCATCACGCTACAGGTACTATACAATTGCTTTAAAATATCAATTCTTTAAACGAAAAAATCGGAATAAGTTGTAAAAGATTTAAGTTTGACTGCTTGGAAAACTACATACCCTTATTTTTGGAATTATATAACATGAAAAATTAAAAAAACACCATTTAAGGAAATATAAGATATTAGAGATCCCTATTTCCTCATTACCTCTTCATCAGCTCTTCATCAGCTTTTGCTGTCGAATATTGAGCAGAAAATTTTGGATTCATTATTTTCGTATTTTCCTGAAAAGGCTTATAAAGTATCGTGTAGCCTTTTTCGTATTAATTCTAGTTGAACAAAATGGGCTATGAAATAATCCACACTGATAACTTCCCTTTAGTGGCCTTAAAAATGTTTAAATTATATTTTTTGTAAGCCGTATTATAATTTAAGGAACTTTAAAAAGTATGCAACTAAAAATTTAAGTTTAAGTTATTTTCTGTCGAGATATTGTTGACATTAAATTAATTGAGTAATGTTGTCTTAGAACTTGCATGGAAATGTCCAGAAGCTCATATTCTGACTTTCGACATTACATTTCGAACAAGGAACTATTGGATGCTTCCGGTGTGTCCAGAATTGACAATGTCATTTTGAGCCCTGTGAGGAATCATTTTGAGAGGTCGACAAACGTTGTTGAGAACGATCTTGTTTCTGGGTTATTCTATTTTAACCCCGAAGGCTTTTTAAAACACACTTACGAGAGGATTTATACCTCCTTAGGCTTTCTTCTTTCTGGATAAACATGACTATTTTTCTGACTCAATGATAACGTACCTATAATATACCATATGGCAAGAAGACCTACAGATACAAAAAATGCTATATGAACCTTCTGAATTAGTAAGTGGAAATACGGACCTAAGATACTGCGTAAGCATACCTCAAAGAGATGAACATTATTTCGATCGTTATAATCGGGAAAGTTATTGGTGGCTTGACTGGGCATTTGCCGAGGCGTAATCCTTTTTTACCATAACGACCTGATATATGGTTTCTAATCGGTCGAGAAAGCAAGATAGATAATTGTAAACAATTGTCGATCGTGCTTATATTTCGAAAGCCTAGGGATCATATACCAGGACAACTTCCAGATTAGATAGCGTTTTAAGTATTTTAAGTTTTTTTTAAGAACTAGTTTTAAAGAACTAAATTTTAAGATAAAAATGAAAAATAAAGATTTCAAAAGGTTTTTTTCAAATCCTATTTTCTATTAATATATAAAAAAAACATAGACACAATTAACAACAGTATAAATGTAAATAATAATTAATTGTACTAAAAATTAAATATAAATTAGTACTGAGAACTCTATGTCACGTACTAACAATTTAAAATTAAAAAAATAATGTAATAGTTTTTAAGTTTATTTAACTTAGATTCAAATGGTTAGAATTTAAGGGAATACAAAAAAATAAACAAATAAAAAAAAAAAAAACAATTGTGTAATGTTGTAATATTTAAAAAAAAACAGTCATTTGAATTCTTTACGAAATGTCATCAAAATTTTAACAACAATATTTTGTAGGTATAAGATGAAATAATTCAATCATCGTCTTTCCTTGATTTTTGCAAAAAATGTTTATCAAATATTAACAACAGTGTTACGTTAAAAGTCAAGACCTCTATTTATTTTTGAGAAATAAATTTGAACATTTTAATGGTATGTTTTTGTACGATTTTAAAAATTATATCAAATATAAAAATTATTTGTATTCCTCGTTGCATACAATTATTCTGAAGTCAATATAATTTGTGTTAATAAAGTTTTGTTATCAGTTCTTTTGATTTATAGAAAACAAAACTGACAGATAGTTGAATTGCTTTAAAGTTTAATTTGGAATAACGTTAATATAATATTTAATTGAAGTTGATAGCATTGTTGGTTTATTGAGATATTTGGTATTGACTTAATTTTTCACTTTTGTTATAAGTTGCTGTAGTAAACAAAACCACCCACTTCTTGAAATTCCTTTCTGCTTATTAGATTTGACAGCCTTAAAAACGTCGAGAAATGTCAACATTTTCAGCTTGATAAATCAAACCGATGAAAATAACTTCCAATTTCCCATTGGAAAAAAAAAAATGTAAAATAAAATTATGTTCGTTTTTTAATAGTTCGGAAACGACAAGACAGATTTGAATGAAACTCTAAAATGAATTAGATTATTGCGTGTGATAAGGACATGTGTAGTACCCGTAGCGTGATGGTTAGTGCGTTGGACTGTCATGCAAGGGGTCTTGGGTTCAATCCCTGCCTGTGTCATCTAACTTTTATCACGGGTACTGCCTCTTGCGAGGAATTGACAAATCCTCCAAGAGTAATTCTTGTCATGAAAAGTGCTCTCTCAAATTAGCCGTTCGGATTCGGCATATAAACTGTAGGTCCCTACCATCTCTGACAACATTACTCGCACACAGGAATGGTTGAGAGTTGTAAGTCACTAGGCCCTGGTTCTTCATGGACTGTTGCGCCACCTAATTTATTTAATTTAAGGACATGTGTTGTTTTCTTAGCTTAATTCGACGTGTGGATTTGATAAATTCATTTTGTTATCTAATTTTATTTATTCAACTAGTTTTTCATTTATATTTTCGAAAAATTCTGCATATTTTTTAAACTGTATTTTAAATATTTATTTTAAATTGTATCGATGTTTTTGAAAAATATCAAAAAAATATTTAACAATATTATTTGTAACTATGTATATATAGACTTACCATCATAAATTTTTGATCCTCAAATTGATGATCATTGGTCCTGTGTAGGATATGCATTTGTGTATGTTTTATTTTCACAATGATGAACAAGAAAACCCAAATAAAAAAAGAATCAAAATAATTCTTCACAATAAAAACATCTGATATCTCACAACAATAAAATACAATTAAAAACACTTCCACTAGAAAAATACAATTTAATTCTATAGAAAAGTATTTACGGATACAATTCTTATGTTAAAAGTTCTCATACTTTATACTTTTTCTTTTTTCGAATATGATGCAGATTTATAGTGATTTTATTTTTGTTTTTTTAAATAAAAACTCAAAAAATGTATAGGCACAGTTTAAAATTTTCTATAATTTAATTTTTCTATTTTTTTTTGTACTCGTAGGGCACTGTTTTAAGGCAAATTTGTGAATTCAAAATTAATATAATAAATTAAAGTCTTTAGCATATACGGATAAATCCATATGACTTTTGCACTTTAAAAAATCCAACCTATAAATAATAATTGGCGGCAGCGTTAGATATAATCCGTGAGTTATTTAAATAGTGCGCCAAAAATTATTGTTTGTTTTGTTAAAAAGCATCACGACAATTATTGATGGTATGCTATTGTCCCTCTAGACATCAGACACATGTTACCTATAAACTTTATAGGGGTGCCTAAAACTTCACACGAGACAACGACGACCGTGTCCTGATGTCCGATGTTATTAAAGCTTAAGCATAAAATCAAACTATATTACCGCCAACAGTGATACGTGTTGACTGGGCAATTTCACGAATGTATCTTTGAGATAAACTGTATCTTGTTACTGTTTGTTGTTGTTGTTTTTTCGTTTTCTGTTTTCTGTTTTAGCAGGTTATGGCATCAGAAAAATAGATAGAGATACACTTTTAGCCCACAATTTTTGCTTTTTGGACTTTCTTTTTTAGTTTTCGTTAAGCTTTTCTATTGCGTTCGAGTTGTGTTATGTGCGATGTTAACATTCATTAGAACAGGTGTTTCACTATGTATAGCTTCTACAAGGTGCGATGAATGCGCGCCTACACAACTTTGCACTTTGCCTTTGCCATGCAGCAATTCTCCCGAAACTATATGTTGATGCAACACTATCTATATATACGTAGGTGGGAGGTTGGGTGGCGGGGGGTGGAGAGTTATGGAGAAACTGCACGAGTGGATGTGAATGTGGTTAATTAATTATATACACACACACGAAGCAAAACAAGTGCAAGCTTTTTTTTATTTTTGACAGCCCGGGTTGTCGTCGTCTTCTCGTCAGGACAGATGCAAATGTCAAACTAAACTGTCATCAAAATGTCACTTTATGCCTGTGGCAATAGGTGTTTTAAAGGAAATCTTTCTTCGATTGACAGAAATGTCACAATTTGTTTACTCGATTCGTATAAATGCTTCTTTATGTTTGTTTGTTTTTATGATTTCACTCGATGATAAAAATCGAAAAATCCCCTTTTTCAATATTCACGATGTTTTTTAGCCAACAATAAACATTAACAGTTAAACAAAAGAACACATCAAGGAATCATATAGAATCCAACACACGGAAATAGTAGATATTTTTATTGCTGGACAGTGGACGTTTGTTCGTTCGTTCTTTAGTTCGTTCGACGCGTACACGACCACTCTTGCGCACTAGACGGTTTTCAACTAACTGAATGTTCGACCACCAAAAACCTTCAGGGTATTCGACGCCTCACGCTGTATAACTTTGAAACGTGTGATAGATACAAACAGAACAAAAATAAAACACACAAATATGCGGGGTGCGACGGATACGAATCAGAGGTAGAGAGTGGAAGAAAACCACCTACCATTGGATAAGTGGGCAGAAGAAGATGATACCTCCGCCATCTACCACCATCATACCACCACCACACCACCAACACCACCGTACCGTAACACCACCACAATACTATCTCAAAATATGATAGCCATCGACTTCGACAATATTGCCTCCGTGCTGCTGCTGCTTCTGCCGCTGCCGTTGCTGTCGTCGTGCGTCGTGCCATGTGGTGGGGTGGATATCTGGTTATCTGAAGTGTATAGGTATGGGGGTACAATCGCCAGTATTCGCTGGTTACCGTTGCCGTTGCCTTTGCCGAATTCGATTTGCAGTACTATAGCCATTGTGTATCTATGAGATATACAGAGAGAGAGAGAGGAAAATGAGCCCATCAGCGAAATGTTTTCGTCGCTCCGGCTCTGCTCGGCTCGGCTCCGGATGGCGAGAAGCAACATCTGCTGCCTGTGCTGCTGCAAAAGATACAGCGTGCGCTAGTGTTTGTGGGCTATATGGTGTGAGATCTGGTTTTCCGCAGCAGCCATTTATGAGTTCCACAGGCCACGCCCCACCTCATGTACAATGCGCCCAAAGCCCGCCCCTCGCACGGTGGCCGCATGCATCTGCCTATCAGAAGACACACTGACGCACGTTTATGCTCCAGGCTCCAGGGACGACATTACGACGACTACGAGAGATGCCTGATGTTTCTTTGAGGCGAGAGAGAGCATTTGAGTTGGTGTGTGTGTGTGTGTGTGTGTGTGTGCATATGCTCGGCTGTGTGTGCGTGCAAGGATGCGAGTACATAGCAACGGGTATTTGCCGGAGGGATGTGGCTATCGGCCAGGACTTTGGCGCTGATTTACTTAAGTGTGTTTTGGGAAGGAATATATTCTTGTGTTGTCACTGTAATGTGTGTGTTTCTGTGTGTGTGTACATGTACTCATCTACATACATAAATATGTATATTTGGACGATATTATCCTTTTTTGTTGTTGTTGGGATTTGAAGGAATTGAGGGTGATGGTTGCCGTGGTGGTGGCATGCAATGTGGCTTGTGGGTGCATTGGACAAATTAAATGGTAATTTTCTTACTCTGCTGGCCAAAAATTACCTCAGAGGCCAAAGGGTGGTGACTTACTGGATACTGGATATAGGAAGGTAGGTAGGTAGGTAGGTTTCTGTATAGAAGATGATGTGGCTATGGCTATGGCAGCTAAGTGCGCTGCACCTGAGCCATTTGTCTGCTTTTGCTGTGGAGTGATTGACAAAAGGAAGAAAACAACAAAATGAATTGCTTGTTGCTATTTCTGTTTCTGTTATGCTGTTGCTGATGTTGATGCTCTAAAGATTTCTGTTGCCTCTCGAGCCTTTACCTAAATTTGCTGGTTTATTATGTGTGCAATGATTTAGGGAAGAAGAAGAAGAAGAAATCCTTGACAGTTCAACAAATAATCATCTTTTTGGCCAACCTGCGGCTACGGTGGCGGCATAGCAAACTGATAGAGGATATACCTGAACTACCTATCATTCTATGAGAGAAGGTGCAATGGACATGGACTTGAATACTGGACATCATGGAAAGATGGAGGAGCCAAACCAACGACGACGAAGACGAGATGGATGGACGGATAGACAAATTAGTCTTCCAGACAGCTGGCTGACGTTCGATGTAAGGTGTGATCTCTGATGAGAGTGTTTCAGGGCACAACAACACACATCACACGGAACATGAACTTCTTTCTACTTCCAATGGACTTCTATTTATTTTAGTTGTTTTTGTTTTTATTTTTGCGGAAAGAATATTCGTCTTAAATTTGCCCCAAGGACCAAAAAATATAACAAAAAGGTATATAGAGGTAATTTTGTTTTAACATAGCGCACATGCTGAACCTACAATAAAACATACATAACAACACAAAATAAAGCCTCTTTTATGGACCATACCTTCATACATCTATTCATGTGGCATGCAACTTAAGTTTAGTGTGTGGCATATTTTGTTACAATTTTTACTCTTTACATACATTTTTTGTGTTTTTGTTATTTTTGTTATTTTTGTTTTTTTAATGTGTTTAGGGATTTTTAGTTTTTGATGCGGTATAAACGAACGCGCTAGTCATTTTGACGCCAAATTGCCTTCGGGATATGCACTGATTTTGACTGATTTGTTTAAACTGAAGTGCGGAATTCCATTTTTATGCATCATCATCATCATCGTCATCGCAATCACAATCGATTTTTTATTTCTTCCGCATTGAATAAGCTCGGTCGCTCGATGTTGAATTATTTGTATAGTTTTCCGTTCTATTTATTTTTTATTTGTTATATAGACATATGACTTATACATATGTAGGCACATACTCATATGTAGATAGATATTGCTATTATATAGAAACATTTCATAAACTAAGAGAAGGTATAGTGCCTCGAACTACTATGACTGACTTAATAGGCAAATATCTACTATTTGGACTCATGCACATACATAAACTTTACAACATTTTATATGACAATTAGAAATGTCTTGGATGGATAATTGTCAAATATCTATAAAAGAAACATCGATCATTTATTATTGACAGCATTTGAATGGGTTTCTTTCTTTTAGCTGTAAGAGGAAAAAAAACCCTAAAGACAAACTTTTTGTTAATAAAAAAAAGAAAAGCTTAACTTTCCATAAACGGCTTTCTATGAATTTAAATACTAAGGAACACTTTTAAAGAAAGTTTTTATATAATGAATGAGAGCACTTGCTCTCAAATAATTAGCTCTATCACGTGAAGTTTCCTATGATAGTAATTCTGTGAAAAATTGTCTTTTCCATGTATATTAAAAGAAACATGACAAAATACTACAAGATAAAAATACGTACAGTTTTTGTTGATTTTCGACAGCTTAAAAAAAAGTTCTTATTATTTGAAAATCTTTTTGTTCAATTTATGAAACAAAACGCTTAAGTTTTTACTTATCCAACGGTAGGCGTAACTCTTCTCTATCTTAAAGATGATTCTTAACATAAACCCACAAAATTCCTACCTATAACAATAAAATTAATACCTTAAACAACTGGAGAAAGTATTCTTACAAAAAAAAACAAAATAAAAATAAAAAGTGCGTATACGCCCTAGTGTGCCAAATTGTTCTATTATTGATTTCGAAAAAAAATAGGCACAAATTGTGGGTTGGAGTCAAAATACTCTATGGATCATAATACTGTATTTAAAATACTGTGTCTCAAAATACTGTATTTCAAAATACTGTATGTACAGGGTGGGCCGTAAATAAGTGCACTTAAAAAAAATTATATTAATACAACTGTAGCGCTTTTAAATGAAATATTTATTTTAAATTATACAAAACGAAATGAATTTTTATTTTTTAAAAATTAAATCATCCAAATATTGTCCATTTCGCCTACAGCACTCTTCCAATCTGACTCTGAGATTTTGGAACACTTTTGTCAAAAGTTGCGGAGTGATTAAGCGGATTTCTTCTTCAATGTTCGCTTTTAATTCAGCCGTCGTTGAAGGATTATTAGAGTACACCTTACTCTTGAGGTAGCCCCATAAAAAGAAATCCGGTGGCGTTAAGTCAGGGCTCCTGGGTGGCCAAGCAATATCAACCCTCCTCGATATCAACCTTCGAGGAAACATTTCTCTAACGACCTCTAGAGAGTCGTTACTTGTATGGCAGGTAGCGCCATCTTGCTGGAACCAGGTGTGAATAGTGTAACCACTCGATTCTTGCAGTTTTGGAGCTAAAAAATCTCTAAGCATCGAAACATAACGCTCTGAATTAACAGTAACATTACGCCCGTATCGATCTTCATACAAATACGGCCCTATGATCCCCCACTTGGCTATTCCGGCCCAATTGGTCACTTTCGGAGAGTGTAACGGTCGTCCATGTTTTAAGCGTGGATTTTCTGTTCCCCAGTATCGACAATTTTGTCGATTAACAAATCCGTTGACATGAAAATTAAAATTATTGAAGTGAGGGAATCTCCTTAACATTTCTGTTGCGAAATTGAACCGTGAAACAAAATCGGATTCTTTCAAATCTTGGACAATCTGAATTTTGTAAGGGTATAACTTCAAATCATCCCGTAAAATGCGACGTAAAGTCGTTCTGGGTACTCCCAGGGCTGCAGCGCGTTTCCGTGTAGAGCTTCTTGGATCCTCGCGCACAGAAGCTTGTACGCGTTCAATTGTTGCTGCAGTCCGCCTGGAACGTGGGCGTCCTGTAGGTCGAAGTTTTTGCGTTGATCCCGTTGCCTCGAATGTTACGATCCATTTTTTGATTACATTCGTACTTGGACACTCGGTGATGTTGCGTAATCCAAACTTTACCCGAAAAAGCCGACGAACAGTCACGTATGTGCGATTGTTTTCATAAAAGGCGCGAACGCAGAAAGCGCGCTGCTCTCCCGTGAACGGACTCATTGTGATTAAAAATTTAGATCTCGAGCTGCAAGGAGATACCATCCCCGCGCGTCTCGGTTATTTCGTTCGGGAGTTAGAGCGAGACAAAAGTGCACTTATTAACGGCCCACCCTGTACAAAATACTGCATGATCAAAATGCTGTATCTCAAAATTCTGTATTTCAAAATGCTGTAAATAAGCTGAAAAATAAAAATCGTTTTTATAATGTAAAAAAGTACGCATTTTAGCCTATTAACAGCATTTGGAAATACAGAATTTTGAAAACAGAACCTTTTTTTAAAGAAAACATCATGATAATTGCTCATTAGCATAATGTTCTAATATACATACTTCCCTTGGACAATAACATATGTACCTATGATAATTCATAAGCCTTTGAACTAATAAAAATAGAAACAAAATAAATGGTATCTTCTTATTTTCTCTTTTTCATTTTCTTCTTCTTAATTGTTTGTTTCTCTCTCACATTTAAACATGAATTGTTCTTATAATAATCAACAATTGCATAAACAATTGCACCAAACTAATTGATCTGTGAAAACCATCCAGTATTATACAGTATTATGAGCTACAATATTTTGACAACAGAGAATTTTGAGATACAGTATTTTAAATGTATACAATATCTTAAAATACAGAATATTTACCATACAGTATTATGATCATACAGTATTATACAGAATTTTAGACTTTATTTAAGCAATTTTTAATTTAAAATAAAGCATTTAGTCTTGGAAAAGCATTAATTAAATTCATATATGAAACCACATTTTATAACTTCACTTTCCTTTATAAAATACCAAATTAGAATTTATAATTTTGCATGATTAAAAGCTTGAAATTGTTTCCCTATTACTCATTTAAAACAATCGTTAAAATGTATTCATTTGAAAATTCAATAATTATTTGCGCTCTTTCACGTTATTTTATTAACTTCCCATAGGAAGTTATTGTAATGGGTCCGATTTGTCAGATTGAAAATTTTGACATTTCTCGACGTTTCAAGGTCCCTAGAGTCGAAATAAAAGATTTTTAGAAAGATGTCTGTGCGTGCGTGTGTACGTACGTTCGTAAATTGCATTTCGACTCAAATATCTTTTCAACAACTTGAGATTATGGCTTGCAACTAATTTTATCTTATAAGAAATATTATTTTAAACATTCTGAAAAATTTTGAGAAATATCGAATTGATAGTTTTTTTTTACAAAAAATTAAAAACCGAACAAAAAATTTAACAAAAGTTTGTAAAAATTGATTTTCAACTCAAATATCTTTTCAAAACTTTGAGATATTGGATTTAAACTATTTTAATCTTTCAAAAAACATTGTTGTTAACATTCAGTAAAATGTTGAAAAAAATCGAATTGACAGTTTTTGTACAAAAAATTAAAAACCCAAAACAAATTTAACCAAAGTTGGTAAAAATTGAATTTCGACTCAAATATCTTTTCAAAAACTTGAGATTATGACTTCAAAACTTATTTTATCTTATAAGAAACATTATTTTCAACATTCGGAAAAATTTTGAGAAAAATCGAATTGACAGTTTTTTAACAAAAAGTTAAAAACCTAACAAAAATTAACAAAAGTTTCTTTTTTACAAAAAATAAAAACCTAAAAAAAATGTATAAAAGGTGGTAAAAATTGATTTTCGACTGAAATATCTTTTCAAAACTTTGCGATATTGGCCTTAACTACTTTTATCTTTCAAAATATATTGTTTTCAACATTCAGTAAAACTTTGAAAAAAATCGATTTGACAGTTTTTTTACAAAAAATTAAAAACCTAATAAAAAACAATACTAAAACTTGGTAAAAATTTACTTTCGACTCAAATAGCTTTTCAAAAATTAAAAATATTGGATTCAAACTTATTTTATTTCACAGAAAATATTATTTTCGATATTCAATAAAATTAAATCTACAAAAAATAGTACGCAAATTTTGTAAAAATTGATACTATAGACAAACTTTTAAGCAAGAGAAATCGACAGACGGGATGGGAAGTTATCAGTGTGGGTCGCATCCCAGCCTCTTTTTTCTATTGTATTTGAATCGATATTGATCTTTTATGTGTAGTTCTGCATATTATTTAACAACGTTAAGCTTTATTTAGAAATTCAAAAAAAAAAATATATAAGGCCCAGGAAAAAAGATGAATTTTAATATTCATTTAAAATAAAGTATTAATTTTTAATAATTAATAAATAATGTGGCGCAACAGTTGAAAGGCCACCAGTCCTATAGTGAATTCAAATACTCAATCATTCCTATGTGCCAGTAATTTCAGGGATAGAGAGGATCTACAGTTTTGATGCCTAATCCTAACGGATAATTTGAGAAACCACTTTTTATGACAAGAATTAATCTTCCATTCCTCGGAAGAGGAAGTTTCCATGAAAACAAAAATGTAGATGGCGCAGGCAAGGTTACAACCCAAAAACTCGGAAATGGCAGTCTAACGCATTAACCATAACACAACGGATCCTATTGATGCTTTCTATTCCTTATTATAGACTTTTGTATAGTTAAAACATTTAAAAAGTTGGACTTAGCAACTTTGTACTTCCGTTGTGAATTTACATGGCAACCAATTGGCAACCTGCGCTTAGGTAGGTACATATCTAATTTTCTTTAATAAAAATTTAACTTTTTTTAAATCGTCAAAAATTGATGGCACGTCTTTAAATGATATAACCTGCTTAGGATTGACAACAAGACGAGACGATACTAATTTTGAAGCTTCCTAAATGAGACCGAGACGAGACTGTACATATATTTTGTAGAAAAATTTACAGGAGTCTCTTCGATCTCGTCGATGTTTACAACTTTTTTGTTCTTGTGCCTTCAATTCGTTTAGTACTATGAAGTAACCCTCTGAAAATCTTCCATCAGGATTGGCAAAGAAACATATTTGTGAAAAGTCAAATGTACATACATACATATATACATATGTACATTATATCAAATTTAAGCTTTTATAAATTATTTGAATACTTATTAAGACATAAAGTTCATGAACTTTTTTATTTGAGAAATGCCATTTTCAGTGACTACTAACTTTTCTTTGGTCGTGTAATATTAACGAGACGAGATATTACGCGAAGAGACCAGACAAGATGAGTCGAGAAAAGACTACCTATGAAACAACTAACTAGAAAAAAATGAGACAAAGACCGAGACATGACTCAGTTATAAAAGACCAAGACCGACACCTAGACGAGACCGATACGAGACTATCATAATTCTGAATGAAAGAAGTATCATTTAAATGTTTCTTTATCTGCTTTCAAACATTTTCATTTTGTATAGCAAATAATGTATATGTCTCTTGTTCTTAATTCTTGATCTTTTTTTATGCCAGTGAATTTAAACTTAATTCAAACTTAACTTTAAACTTTTGTTTCTTCTACAACTTCTCTGGGTCAGAAATCAAAATTAAGAATTGTTTTAAGTTAGACATTGTTGAGGACTTCAGAATATTTCTAGATGGAATGTGGACTTTTTTTTTGCGAAAAATAGGCTTTATGCAACTCCTGTTTAAAAATGTATTTTTCTTTCCAAATCTTTGTATGGAACTTCTTGTTGGAGGTACATTTTTATCAAAATAAATCCTTTTCTTCAAAAAAGTCTTTTAAAAAATGTTTGTCATAAGTCTTAATAACATTCTCGTTTTCCGCTATATTAAGGGACTTGGAACCAAGAGGCAGCGTTACCACTTCTCAAAAAAAGTGGAAGTAGATTTTAAGAAAAAAGTGAAGTAGATTGAGAAAAATGGAAGTAGATTTCAAAAATTAGCTTATTCATATTTTTATACGTATTTTTAAATTACATCTTATATATAAAAATGAATCGCAAAATGTGTTGGTAAGCGCATAACTCAACAACGCCTGGACCAATTTGGCCAATTCTTTTTTTAAAATGTTCGTTGAAACTCAAGGATGGTTTTTACGGCGAGAAAGATTCCAATAATTGCCGGAAAAACCATAAAAAAACCCTTTTCTTTTTCCCATACAAATGTTTTCTAACTAAAACGTAGTCGGCTTAAAGAATTTGACTTCAAGTCATATCAAATTAAAAAAAGAAAAAAAAGTGTAGATGTCGATTTGCTGTTGTTTTCTTGGATTTTCTGTTACCTTATCTACTAAATTTGCTTTTGTCAACTGACAAACGGCTGAAACAAATCCATATATCGTGTTTTGTGCAGAGTGTTAGTGTTTAGTTTAGTTAGTGTTTAGTGACAAAATAATTTATATTTTATATGCCTCCTATAAGACGAATCAATTTAGGTAGAAGAACCCGAACTGCTATACAAAACAAGCTAATTACCAAACTAATCGTACTGCATAAGAACGTGAAGACCAAATTGAACGTGAAAGAATTCGGATATCATAAACGCGTGAAGCGCGAGCGCGACATTCAACTAATGATCGCTCAAGTTTGAATCGAGCTGCTTTCAGTTACGATGTGTCAATTGACTACAGAAACTACCAATGTGTTGTTATGTTATTGGTTCTATGAACTCGGTTTGCTCAAACTGTAAGACATTGAAATACAAAAACGAAGCTAATGGATTGTATTGCGCAAATGGTAAAGTGAAATTGATACCATTGGATCCACCACCAGAGCCATTGTACTCATTGGTTTCAGGAATAGGAACAGATTCCATACACTTTTTGACACTTATCCAACACTATCACAATTGCTTTCAAATGACTTCATTTGGGGCAACGAATGTAGTTCGGGAAAACTTCATGCCAACTTTCAAGGTATATGTATTATAGCAGTTATTCATAATTATTTTAGCGAACAAAATTTTATATCACCTATTAAGATGTATAAGAAAAATTCTAAAAATAAGACAAATTCAAAAAATACAAAACCAGCATATAAGACAACAAACAAAAATCATTGATGTAGTTGAAAGAACAAGAAGGCTTAAATGGAGCTGGGCAGGACACATATCAAGGCTTCAAGAACAAAGATGGACTAAAGTAATCACAAAATGGACTCCAGCTGACAAAAGACGACCTGGAAGACCCAGGAAAAGATGGGCTGATGATTTATCGGACTACAGACAAAATTGGTATAATGAAGCTAAGGACAGAGAATTATGGGCAACATTGGGGGAGGCTTATGCCAGAAATATATCTTCATGAAAAGAACAATCAAAGGTTTATATACTTACTTACTAAATTTTCAATATAATTAATTAAAATTTTCAAAATAATTAATAAGTTAATACCAGACTTTGTTTGTAATTTAAATTTATTATAAAAAAAACCATTGTTAAAACGAAAATTGTATATATGCATAAATTTAAGAAATTCAAATGGCAAATAAAAAAGCTTATAATAATAATAATAATAATAATAATAATAATAATAATAATAATAATAATAATAATAATAATAATAATAATAATAATAATAATAATAATAATAATAATAATAATAATAATAATAATAATAATAATAATAATAATAATAATAATAATAATAATAATAATAATAATAATAATAATAATAATAATAATAATAATAATAATAATAATAATAATAATAATAATAATAATAATAATAATAATAATAATAATAATAATAATAATAATAATAATAATAATAATAATTAAGATGTTTATTGATAGATATTAGTTACAACTAAATATATAATTTTTAAGATCAAATATTATTTAAGTTTGATCACTGACAATCCATAAATTTATACCCCATTGCTTTTTTATTTTATTTTAGTGTTTGGTACAAAAATAATATTTTTTTTTTAATTAACAGATACAAGGGCAAATATATCACAGAGCAGGTTCACTGTTATCAGTGTCAGATAGCGACAGCAAATTCCTGCAAATTTATTTTATGGGCAATTCACCACAAGAAATTGATCTGCGTTGTGCAAATAACAATTTAGTAAAGAGGTTTATTGTAGAACAATTACAAACTTTATTTCATGAACACAATCAATTGATTATATTGTTCAAAACTGCACTGGATCTGATGCTATCTGATAATCAGAAAATTCTAATCAAAGCTGTCAAATCACCTGCAGGTCAACATGCAAGACGTTAAAATGTACCAACTATTGATGAAGTTGTTATCGTTGTAGTTGGAGAAAACTTGCAATCCCGTGATATTGTTTTACATCGTCGAAATGATCAATTACAACGTATAAAGCAATTAAAAGACGAACTTATTTAGAAGGTTTTTCCAAATGTTTCTCAAAATTACAGAAACCATGATTGGTTGAGCGGACGAGCTACATATACTGGCTCCAAACAACATTAATCTTAATGAATTGAATTTCAAAATTCAAGAACAAATTACAGTCGAATCGAGGATATGTAAATCAGTTGATTCGGCTACTAACCAAGATAATGTAGTCAATTATCCACCGGAATTTTTAAACTCGCTGGATTTGCCAGGATTGCCACCTTACAATCTTCAATTAAAGGTTGCATCAATAGTTATAGTGTTGCGAAATATCAACCAACCGCGTCTTTGCAACGGTACACGGTTAGCGATAAGATATAGCGAAGCAACTATACTCAAAGGAAAGTATAAAGGAGAAGATGTTCTTATACCGCGCATCCCAATGATTCCGACTGATGTGCCATTTGAGTTTAAACGACTACAGTTTCCAGTGCGGCTTGATTTTGCTATGACCATAAACAAGTCCCAGGGACAATCATTAAGTGTTTGTGGTATTAATCTAGAAAATCTATGTTTCTCACATGGTCAATTGTATGTTGCCTGTTCCCGTGTTGGAAAACCATCAAATTTGTTTGTCTACGCTCCAAGTAATGGAACAAAAAACATCGTATATCACAAAGCACTAAAATTTCTGTTACTAATTATGATTCACATGATTAACAATAAAGCGATTACTTACTTTTAAATCCTTATATGTATGTACATATAATATGTTTCATTTAATTATTTTGTATTCACAACGCCCTTTCACCAGGGTGACGGTTCTGATCACGAGAATGTTTAGCCACGAGTATAAAATACGTAGAAACAATAACTGCCACTTTACAAATCTTTATGACAGCACGAAGTCTGTCGGGTCCGCTAGTTATTTCAATAAAAAAATTAAAAAAAAAAAACTAGAATTATTTACGCCTTCATATCATATAATTCAATATGTTAATGTAACATTTCTTAAATTAATTCTTTGTTGTTGGCAACGAAAACGCAAAGATTGGGCTAGTGTTGGTCAAATGAAATGACTTTAGGATGTTTTGATTGCAAAGGATTGTAGAAGAAATAGTTATTGTAATCGTAATACAATTTCAGTAACAAACCTTTTATCTTTGTTTTTGGACAACTTGAAAATATCTTTTCATATTGAAAACAAAAAATCAAATCCAAAATAACACTAGAGCACAACTTAACACAAATAACATTAACAAACAGAAACGAAATAAAATGCACGACTGGTTCGCATGAACTCGCTCATGTATCCAAAAAAGTCTGTTTAAAACTATTTCCTGTATTTTAACAATTAAAATGTACCTGCAAAAAAGTTTGTTTTCAAAAATGTAAATGCCATTTGATTTCTCAAGAAAACCTTAATTTTTTTTAAATTTGTATTTGAAAATCGTTATTGAATTTTAGTTTAAAAATATATTTTTGGTACATAGTTTTGAACTTATTATTAGACGTCTTGCATTTCAATTTTGTAAAAAATGATGGCCCATTTTCAAGTTATCAAATTTCGAAAAAAAATAATATTTGTTTTTAAATTGAAAATAAAAACAATGACATTTTTGGCAGATAAAAAATAATTTAGTTCTTGAAAAAACTTAAAAACAAAATAATAGTTACATATATCTGAGGTACACTTCTGGAGCAATACAAAAAAAAATTTTTATATTGCAAGAAGCCAAACTAAGAACACAAATTTTAGCAAGAATTTAAAAAAAATCTATCGGTTTGTTTTTGAAAAAATTTGAATTATCGATTTTTGACCGTACAAATGTATTGGGACTACTGTTATTTTTAGTTAAAAAAAAAAACAGGAAAGACATACAGACAACCGTAAAAATCGGGGGACCCACTTTTTTCGACTTCTCTACCATCGTAATATCATGTTTGATTAAAATCTCGAATTCGAATTTGTTTACAAATGCAAAACTTGCCATACAGGTCCTACATATATGTCGAAAGTAAAAATGACAAAAGGGTTAAACTAGAATACATTAGATAAAACGGAACCTCACCGCAAATGCAAATACTCAAGCGATTTTTAATCCTCTAGAAAGTTTTAAGACTACATACAAGAGTGATAAGGAGAAAAAAGGAGTAGATTCAGTCTATTTTTATTAAAATTGAAGTAGGTAGAAACACAGATCTTAAAAATGAAGTAGATTTCAATATTTTGATGATGGTGCGAAGTAGGAAGTAGATTTTTAATTTATTTGAAAAAAAAGTAGAACTACTTCAATTGAAGTAAAGTGGTAACGCTGCCAAGAAGTTGATAAAGATCAGATATTCTGAATTTTAGATGAATTGACAGGGTTGCGTTCGAAATATTGTATGGCTCATAATACTGTATCTAAAATTCTGTATTATAAAATTCGGTATGAACAAAATTCTCTATGATCAAAATTCTGTAGTACAACAATCGGTACTTGACAATGCTATAGGATTCACAATAGTCTGAAGAAGAAAAATCGTTTTGATATTGTAAAAATATGTTTAATAGAATTTTCCATATGACTTTTTTACTGAATTGTGATGCAACATTTGTTTTGGTTTTTAAAAATAATTAACACAATAAATAAAGTAAATTAGTTTACAGTGTTTTGAAATACAAAATTATGTTCAAACAGTAACATACAGCATTATACAGAATTTCTTTCATACAGAATTCTGAAAAACAGTAAATTGACGCGAGTTAAGCATCCGTAGCATTATATGTTGAGAAAACAGATAACATTATTTGTATACAATGATGTCCTTAGTCTCTAGTACAGTCTTGCACACAACGCTACACCATTTAAGTAACAGAGATAATATTCTTTGTAAACAATATTGCATAGATAATATTATCTCTTCTTCATTATCAAGCAAGATGATTGTATGCTTTGGTCTCCTTGCAGAAACATTATGAAGGATATAAATACGACTGTGTGATGAGTGGATTGGCAGTCTAATAGTAACTATATAAAAGCCTTAAGCTCCTTTTAAGATTAATGTAAAATATTAAAAAAAAAAGGACATAGTTGAAAAAAATATTCTTTTAATTTTAAAAGTACAAACCAAATGTTTTAATTAGCGCTCCTGAATTGACAATTTTAGCTTACGTGGAAATTTGAAGCAAGTTTCTTTATTTCAAAATACAACATGCCGAAATTTGTATTATGTTAATTCTTCAATCCGTTAGAACTCTAACTTCTTATTTGGCACTTCTCAAACAATTAAAACCTTATCTTGATATTGAGAATACTGAATTTTCGGTTGATAAATCTACCTGAAAGTTTTATTCAATTATTTTTTTTTTGTCAAAATATCAACCAATCAGATATTATTATTTCGATTTTAAATTAATTCTTTTTAAATGGTCCACCCACTCATGTTAAATATAATTGGTAAGCCTTCCAATAACAATGTTATTTTTTATTTTTGTAACTATCTCAAAAATGTCTAAACCTAAATATTTAATGGAATGGAAAAAAAGTTAAAACAAAATCAAAAAAGAGCCTGGGATGCAACCACACTGATAACTTCCCATCACGTCTGTCTTCCTTAAAATTTTAACAAAATATTCATGCAAACATTTTGTGTGTGATAAATAATTTGATCGTATCAGTTTTTTGTTGTTAAAAAGTTGTCAGTTAAATTTTTCTAAAAAAATTACTAAAAAATACATGCATATGATGAAGTAGTTTGATTTCAAAATCTATTTTTTTTAACAGGATTTTTAGCGTTCTTGGTTCGTGAGATATTTTGGATTTACCTGAGAGAGTCCTTTCTGCATCTTTCTGTGTTATTCTCTGTATAACAAAATTTATTTAAAGTCGGTATACCTACTGGTTCTTGAGCTATGGTCGAAGAAAAAAAACGTCGCGAACATACGGACATACGGACGTACGGACGTACGTACACACGCACACACAGACATCTCTCTAAAAATCTTTTATTTCGATTCTAGGGACCTTGAAACGTGGAGATATTTCAAAATTTTCAATTCGACAAATCGAATCGAAAATGGGTTATTTTTTCAGTGTCTCAAAAACGTTTTCTATTGATTTTAAATTCAAGTCCCTACGTACATATATCGTAGGGACTTGAGTTTAAAATCAATACGCCAAAACTCAAAAAGACTCCCACCTTTTTATTAAAAGAGCAATGTTTACCTTTTATATTATTTTATATTGTCCTTTTTACAACAATTTTTGTCTGCAGGTGAGTTCTCATCTAAATTATTGTTAAATACCGGAACATGTAATCCAATTTTGATTTCTGTTTGTAATAAGATTTACGTAATGTTCATCCAACTAGATACACCTAAGCGTAAGTCCCGTCAATTGATTTCCTTCTATACCTACATTAAAAATTGGTATTCATAACAGATTTACCTTTTTTCTTAAAGGTAGGTACTTATAAAGACTATAGTATAAAAATTGAATGTTGATACATACTTGAGGGCACGGAAGCAATTCACTTCTCTATATTTTGTCTGCTTTTCGTCTATTGAAAAAGGGATTACATAGGTTCATGGACGTTATTTTGTGTGTTGAGAATTTCTCAAGATATCGTTAGGAATGACCTGTTATAGAGAAGATTGCGCAATTAATAGTTGATCCTTAAAATAAACATTTAGCAGATTTAAATGGTCTCAGAATTCTGTATGAGAAATATATATTCTCCCAACTTTTGTTAGAAGTAAAGGTCTAACATCTAGCAGTGAATTGAATAAAGATTTACAAAAATTCAAAAAAAAAGTTCCTGATGCATTGTGGTTAATAATTAAGTTCCAATTTGGAACAAAAATTGATTCCATGAACATTTACCGTAATATTTACAAGCGAAACAGTACCTCCACCTAAAACATGATGATGGCAGCAAAGGCAACCAATAATTCGGCTGCAGCAGCGCAGAGCACCGATTGTAGCGAAATTTTAAATGAAATGCATGGCTGCCCCCAGCGTAAAGGGGCAATTTGGATTGGATGTTATGTGGACGGGTATTATGCCCTCTCGGATTGATGGAGCAGTTTCTTTGTGCAAATGCAAATGGGCATCATCTACCGCAGCAGCAGCAGCAGCCACAAAACAACATCGTATCGTCGTCACCGCGCCCGCCGCCGCTCACTCGTCGTCATAGCATAAAATCATATCGAAAAGCAATAATCTCTATCTTGCAGCTTCAGCCTGCAATATCGATTGATTTAGGCTCCAAAATGCCTCTTCATATTCTCGGTACCGGTATCCGTATACCCCCGCATGCGATGTATTGTTATTGAAAATCCACTAACGCGCGTTTGTGATTTTGTAAAGAAAATCAGGAGCGTGTGTTTTTTATTTGCACCAAAAGGGGGTGCTCTTAATACATATTCTCTTTTTTGGAAAATATCCTCTAGAGAGGTTCAAAAAAAACTTTACTTACTAACTTTTAATCGTTTTCGATGCTATTGTCCCTTTTTGTGTACGTTCCTGGCCTAAAATATAAGAAGGACTACTACGGTCAGGCCATTTTTGTATACGTATATTTTGGAGAATATTGTTTGGCGGGTTGATACCCCTTATGAAGCTGATGCACATGAAACAGGGAGTTGTTGAAATGTTTACGAAAAGTCCTGATAACCGGAGGGTGCGTTCACAATCACGAATCGCCCGCCAGTTGCAGTTCCAATTGCATGGGCTGGGTAATTTAGCCGGGAAGTAGTTATTTTGTTGTTGGTGCATTTTGTGCTGCTCTTTCTCCCAATCGGCTGCTTGTAGATTAGAGGTATATTGTTCTTCAGTATACCAATTCGGTTAAAACCAATGCAACTCTTTTCTGATACATACCAACAAATGAATGTTGCATATTGCGCTGTGTTCCACCCGCCCGCCACCACTATAGAAGCAGGCAGCAGCAACAGAAACATCTTTTTTGAGTGGCGCGTCTGTTTTAGCTTGAAGGCATAAAATGAGAGATCCTACGAGTATAGTACCTTCCTATACCCAACTTGGATGGATACACCAATTTCAGTGTTGTTGATCCATAAAAATGTTTTGTTTTTGAATTCAAATATGCAAGTTCGAATATCAATACCTACCTTCATATATCGCCTACATACGCCTGAGCTTTTGGAAACCGAAATATAGTATACCTAATTATTGATTGAACCAAAATTCTTGGAAGAAAATAAGTATCTCACTTTATGAAGAATTTTAATACTACGAAAAATGTAGGCAATGGATTCTTGTTCATTGTTTTGAAAAGTAATCTGGAACATTTTTGAGATAAAATGGACAGAAAATTGAAACAAAAAATTGCAGACACTCATTAGGTTAAAAACTAGAAGCAAAAGAAAAAATAAGAGAAATAATTGCTAGGTATATCCTGACTCTCATTATGGTGTCCTAAAACAACTTTTATCTTAAGTTTGTTTTCTAATAAGGTAATATGTCATCCATATATTGATGCTTAAAGGTATAGTAACTGTTCAATCTTTTTCAGACCTATGTTCCAAGTCACGTTAAAAAAACGTGTATGTCAATATTTTTGTCCAATAAGTTGAATTTGTCAAATTGAAAATTTTGCTATTTCTCCACGGTTTGAGGTACCTAGAATCTAAATAAAAGATTTTTAGAAAGATGTCTGTGTGTGCCTGTGTACGTAAGTTCGTACGTTCGTTCATATAGGGTATACGCCTGTACGTTCGGGAAACTTTTTTGTCCTCCATATCTCAAGAACCAGAAGAGATATCGACTTCAAATAGTTTTAGTTATACAAGTTATAACACAAACAAATGCAGAAAGGACTCTCAAAAACATTGAGTGAGTGATTTTTTTTATACCAAAGCAATTTAGAAAAAAAATAAAAATTTTGGATAACCCAAAATATCTCAAGAACCAATCTAGCGACTTTGATTAAATTTTATATTATATACTAGCGGCCTGGTACGTGCTTCGCTACGTATAAGGCATAGTAATAAAAAAAAATGATTATAAAGTTCATTGATTTAAACAAAAAAATATTTTAAATTGCTAGCTATTTAAAAGTCCAAATGACCGAAATGATATATTGTTTACATTTTATTTATCAGCAAAGAGTAAAAACTAAAAAATAAAAAAGAATTGGGTAAATACTTTTACTATGGTGGGTCTATATGGGTTAGTCTAAAACAGTTGGATAAACAATATTTTTTGTTTTTCCATTTTAAGCATGAATAAATAAACAGGGGTATCGATTCTGGAACAGGCAACATAAAGTTGGCCATTTGAAAACATTATTCCTCCAAATTGACACCACACACTTATAGTGTTTGCCCTTGGGCCTTATTTATGGACATCGCAAATGATAAACGGACAGGATATAGTAATCTTTTGAATTCAAATGGCATATCAGTTGGAATCATAGGGATACGCGATATCAAACACACTTCTTCTCCTTTTGATTTACCAGTTAAGATTGTAGTTCAATCAAATTTGGCAATAACTTTTTCACTGCCAATATGGTGCCATTACACAGTTTTGGTGGATTAATACTCGTATTTCGCAATAATATAATCAAAGAACCAATTATCAGATCCAAGCAATGCGGTGGTATACCAGCCGGTTCCAATGAATTTAAAAATTCAATTGGATAATTCATTGCTTCATCTTGATTCATAACATTGTCAATTGATTTATATGTCGTGACTACACCTGGCAGTTTCGCTTGAATTTGAAAATTAATGGCATTGATATGAATCTTCTTCGGTTCTCTCAACCAATAATGATTTCTGTAATTCTGAAGAATATTGGGAAAAACACATTCAATCAACTCATCTATAGATTACTCAATTGTACAAAAATTCTTCGGTAAAGTGATCAATCCGTTGGTACTGTCGATTGGAATTTTGCCATCACCTATTTCTAACAATTGTTTTGAAAACTCATGGGGAGTTAAATGCTTCTATTTTTTTCTATTTTTTTTATTCGCCAGTGTGCGGTTCGACTACCTTCTAATAATGTAGCAGCAATTCCCGAAGATGCAAGTGCCCATGCAATTTTCTGTTCCGATCGAATAGTCGCTAAAATCAATGATCCAACGAAAGTTTTGCCTATACCACCAGGTGCATCCAAGAAATATAATCCACTTGCATTATTGGAAACGACTTGCATGATAGTGTCATATACATGTTTTTGTTGAGTATTCAATTTGGTGCTATTACAATTTTGTGATTTTTAGATGGCATACGATCAAGAGCAATTTTGAACAATTGAACTAATGCGTTACGCTGATGGAAAAACCTTTATCAATCTGACTATTGTAATTAAAAGCAGCACGCAGCATTTCATCCAAAACCGCACGACGTATTCGTTATTAAGTACAGGTACAGGGTCAACAGATCTATTCTGTGCAGTACGTTCACGCTGCGATGCATTAGCTTGTGCGCGTTCATCTGTAGTCTGAGATCGTCTTAATAATGCCACTTGATTTGCATTTGGCGTTCGCCGGCCTATGTTTGGTCGTCTCGCTCGTGGCATTTTACCTTCACTCAACAATATTTTGGAAAATATAAACACAAAGCAATAACTCAACAATAGTTTGTAAAATATAAACACAACAAAGCAATAATTATCGCTGATAAAATTAAATGACATATGATGACATTAAATTTGTTTGACAGAACTGACGTTACTTTTTTGTCTTCGATTGTTTTGCCAAAGGTTAAAATTGGCTTTTAAGTATTAGTACAAATTGTTTGAATATGGGAGTATAGAAAGATGTTGATTTTACACTTTCTCAAGATTTTTTTTTTTAATTTTCTCTACGTACAAACCTTCTCTGGACTTCCACGAATAATTCAAGACCAAAATTAGCCAAATCGGTAAAGGCATTGTTGAGTTATAACATTACAACGAAAAGTGGCATTGATTTTTATATATATAGATTGTGATACAAAACTGATATAGTTTTGAAAATAATTCAATTTTATAAATTTTATAAAATTGTCACCTAGAAAATTTTACAAACAAAAAATGATTTTATCTCCTAAATAATTTAATGTATAATAATAAACAAAATAGCGTTTTTGACATCTGGTAAGATTTTGAGAATAATCAAATTGAAAGTTTTCTTACAAAAAATAAAAACCCCAAAAAAAAAACATTACTAAGACTTGGTAAAAATTGATTTTCTACTCAAAATAAAAAAATATTGGCTTAAAACTAATTTTATCTTTTAGAAAATATTGTTTTTGACATTCAGTAAAATTTTTATAAAAATTATACAGTCAGTTTTTCTATATAAATTAAAATCTATCTAAAAATGTTTTGCAAAATTGGTAAAAATTGATGTTCGATTCACTATATCCCGTTTTTAAAATATTGACTTCAAAATGATTTCATTCTGTGATAAATTTCGTAGAAAAATCCTATCCAATTGGTTTTCGTCTAAAAATCTATTTAACAAAAATAGATTTTGAAATATATTGTTGATCATTTTCAGTTAATTTATTTAGAAAATTTAACTGAACACTTTTTTAATAAAACTTACAAAAACAACAAAAAAAACTGATAAGAAATGGTTTTTTACTAAAATATAAGGAGAACTAAGAAAAATATTGACTTATCTGTCTGTATTTATCTGTCAAGGGTTTTTTCTGGCTTTTAAAATTTCGATTTTTGGAAGTTTTATAAACTGTATTTTTTGCAAGTTATTTGACTTTTTTTGATTTTGTCAAACCATGACAAAATTCCTTTTAGTGGTCTCAAGACACTTTCTTGTGGTTCTCAAAATTCAATTTTGAAATTAAATACTTTTTCTTAAAAAAATAAAAGTGTACGATTTCTTCAGATAAGGCGGTTTGAACTATATTCCCAAAGGTAAAATCCGTCCACGAGACAAGATCCGATGCGTATTTTGCTGGCTTTGTCTCGAAAAATGTTCCTCTTGCCTAAGTATACCGAATCAAAACTTTAGCTTTGCTTCACTTACAAGCTTTCCTCCTGAGAAATTCAATCTTACTTCATTTAAAGTAACGATTTTTAGATTAATCAAGAAGGAAGTTATCTTTAAATAAAATATTTGCCAATTAATGACTTGAAAGATGAAATAAAAACCATATTTTAATATTTGAAGGGTGTTTTTTTAGACGTGTGGAAGAAGAAATAAAATGCGTTTAATGTTATTTAATTTCCAAGTTTTTGATATTTAGAAGGTAACTTAAACGAGTTTTAAACAAATGATTGGATGTGTATCGTTATTATCACACCTTGAAGTCGAATTTGAATCATGTTGCTCACAGGTGCTACGAAGTAATTCCTTTAATAGATATCAGCTACGATTTTTCAATTAATCAAGACTGAAGCTATCTTTTAGTGACATTTTTGACAAATTATGGCTTGAGAGATGAAAAACTTATTATATTTTGACATCTTTTAGCTGACGATCTAATTTTTAATCTTTGTTTTTTTTTTTTAATTAATCTACAAATGTGTAAATTTTTCAGTGAAATCGCAGGTATAAACTGTCGAGACTGAAGAGACCGAAATTCCCCCAGAAATTTCCGTTCTATTGTACGCTGTCTAGTATTGGACGCTTTGAAGGTTGTTATCTTATCTGGATCAACAACTTTTTTTGAATCTGTGTTTTTTGTTTGTTTCTGAAACAAAATCAATCAATTTTAATCTATCGGGCAAAACCTACAACTTGACAATTTTTATTTCTATTTTGTCTATATAAATGGTATTATACAAATTTGTTGCTAGGTTAATAAAATAAGCTGCAATTGAACGCCCATAACTTGCAACGTATACAAAAAATCTGGTTTTAAATGGTTTCTAAAATAATTTTCTTTTCTATTGTGCTTCGTTACATTAAGGTGCTTGTAAAATATTACGAGTATTGTAATCCGATATTTAAATTTTCAATTTTTAGTAAAAATTATTTTGCTACGAGTATATTTGAAAAATACGAGTTTAGAAATAACACAAATTATCTTTTCCAACTATAATCATTTTCAGCTCGTGTAGTTATTTTATCAATTTTATCACTGGTCCATTAAAAATTCCTTCTTGTTTCGCACTCCGCTATATAATGAACTTTTATATCCAATTGTTGCTTAATTAATATCATTCGAACAGGAAAAAAACGTGATGAAAATGTGAAATGACCTACTATCAACATTTAGTTAGTATTTTTATTCGGTAGGAAAGAAAACAAAAGACCAGACAAGGAATCAAAATTGACGGAGAAACTTGACTTCTTTTCTTAACCAACTTTAACTACGTATCATACAAAACGTCTAAAGAATATGTCCTTAGGCCAATCACGAGTTCCACTCTAGGGTATCGCATTAAAACTTTTATCATATACCTTACTGCAAAACGGCGACGATGACGACGACCGACGCAATGTTTTTGAAGTCGACTCGTGACGTACCACGCCGCCGCCAAATCGTCGTCAGTTGTCGGTTGGAACGTTCAAAATTTATACAAAAAACTACTCCTGTGTTGTGCGTTTTGTTCGGATCAGGAGTATAGTTCACAAATTACAGGCTTTGAAGTTTGCAACTGTGTTCACTGTTCGTATTATATTTCGAATGGAGTTCAATACTCAGTTCAATAATAATAGTTCGTAGAGAGTTCCTTATAAAAAATCGTGTCCAGCCCAATTCAACATTCAGGATCAATCAGATGCACCTGGAATATAAATGAATTGCTTATCAAAAACAAGAACACTTTATTCCTTCTTGGGACATCGCTATATTATCAAAGTAATTTATTCGAAATTTATTAATGCATCAAAAACGAACAACAACAAAAGACAAAACGTAACTATTTACGATTACAACAATAACAAAAGCATCATTGGAAGAAAAACAGAAAACAATAAACAATAAACAACCCCCCGGGCAAAATTCTAGCAATTAAAATATTTAATTCGTCCTTAGACATCAGTTCACGGTTTTACCTTCTTAAGTCGTAATAAACATGTTCCTGGCATAGAAGAAAAAGAAGAAAAAGATGAAGAAAAAGTAAAGAAACCAACAAGAAAAGCAATCGTGAGTCCTCCAAAGTTGTAGGGATAAGAATCAAAGAAAATAAAACAATTTGCCTAACTCTAATTAGATTTTTCCCTTATTTAACCCTCATCCTTGGCCCCAAAAGAACACACAGCTAAATATGCGGAATGGAAAAGTATAAAAGAGAGTCCTTTTTTTGTTTCTATGTGTTGGTATTCATTTTAATTTACTGGTCATCATCATAAGGTTTCTGGGAAGAAAAGTTAAGCTTATTTTCTGTTGCTGCTGCGATGCTGAGTCTAGGTAGTTAAGGGGTGTTATGATTCTTCATCAAGGAATTTGTGTTTTTGTTTTCTTTTTTGTATTGTTCTTGTTGTTTTTTATTACATTTTAAAATTCCTAAGACTACGCCATCTACCATCTCGACCACCACAACTTAATAATCTTGGAATTTAAATTAAATTAGGTGCGGTTCTTGAAATTGGCTTAGATCTTTCAGTAGCTTATTTAAGAAATGAAATAGACAAAATGTTTATGAATTGTTTTTTTAAGAAAAGAAAAATAGACGCTCGGGTGTTTTTAGTTAGAATTTTATTTTCATACAAGACTTTTGTTGAAGTTTCTTCTTAAAATTGATAAATGATTGATTTTGAATTGAAGCCAAATATTAGTGAATTCAAATCAAACTATGTATATTTTTTAATGATTACAAATTATTTACAAGTACTTATTTTAACTTGTTTTTGTTTAAACAAAATGATATGTATTTAAAATTTGCATTGAAAGATATTGCAATTGGTCCGATATGTTGGAATTGACATTTATCCACGTTTGAAGGTAATTACAATCGAATGTAAGTACTTTCACAATACCTTATCGCTTTGACCATATCTTCAAAGAAGGGAACAATATTAGCACACAATTTTAAAGAACATATTTTTAATGGTTAAAAATTTTACTAGTTCAGTTTCAGTTTCAGTTTTAAATTGTAAGTTTATTCATTATATATCTTTTGTTAACAATCATACAATTCTTTAGCAATGACTTAAAGCCGTCTGCCTGAGTGAACAATATTTTTTTATTATAAATTTAATAAGAAAAAAACAAAAGTTTGAGTAGTTAGAACTATTTGATTATTAAAAATTCGCAAAATTAAAGTTGATATGTACTTAAGTAATTAGAAAAGTTCGTTGATTATTCTTTTGCGATAATTTAGCAGCACCTTACAGAACTCGAATAATTTCATCCAGTCATTCCCGTTTAAAATTTCCAGCACCTCGTACCTGTTGAGATAATTGACTCTCCAATATACCCTTCTTATTTCCCTCAAAATCGCACATTCGCCTAGAAAATGGATTGTATTTTCTCTCACTCCCGCATTACAGAGATTACAAATCAGTGGCAGGTCTTCTCGATGTGGAGCAAAGTTCAGACGCAGCAGCTCTCCCCTTGCTTGAAAAATAGTGGAGATGACCTCTGTATTGTACCGGTTACTAAAATAGGAGTTTTCTCCGAGTAAATGGTTAAGTGCTGAATAACTTTCTCGATGCACTGATTGTCTCGCCTTTTCTATACATCTTTGCATCATATCTTCATCAATAGCAGCAATAATATCATAGAAAATCCGTCTACATTATTCTACGTTTGCAAAATTTAGTTCAAAATTCTTCCCACACTGAATCGCCAACTCCTTCCAATCATTAAACCACAATTTTCCTTTTGAAATTGCAATTTTTGTGATTCTTTTGGGCATTCGACCTTCGTCCATACCAATTGTTCTACATATATAGTCTGCATGCAGCTTCATAGTTTGTATGTACAACGGTAATAGCCCAGTCTCCAAGTAAAGCATATATGAGGGAGTTGTCATCGGTAGTTTGAAAGTTCTTTTAAGGTAATATGATAAAAGCCTTTCAACAGTATCACTCTCTTTGTGTCCCCAGTACTGTGCTCCGTAGAATAAAATTGACTTTGAGGTTGCTTCGAAAATTCTGTGTTTGACTGCGTTTGGTACTGAATCGTTACTAAAGCAATTTTTCCACGTCATGTTTATAGCTACCTTGGACTTCATAAGTTTTTTTGCAAGATGTTTCTCCAAGCTAAGTGAAGGAATTAAGGTGCAACCCAGATAAATGTATTCTTTTACCACTTCCATACTTTCTCCACCATAATGCCAACACTCATTCCTTGCACGCATTCCCCCTCCTTTTTTAAAGATCATAACCTTAGATTTGCCTAGGTTTACTGACAAGTTCCATAGCATACAATAGTCACGGAGACGATTTATCATTAATTATAGCGTTTCTGGAGACTCTGCTAGAAACACTAAATCATCTGCGTACATTAAAACTTTTAAGTTCCATTCATTCAAATGAATACCGCCTGGTAAAATGTTCGGCAGATCATCTATGTACAGTGAAAATAGAGTGGGGCTTAGCGCGTAACCTTGTTTTAATCCAAGTTCAGTTCCGAAGTAGGCTCAAAGCATTTCTCCATTCCATATCGCTGCACTTCTTTCCGTATACATGGCTTCGATAAATTTGAGTAACTTGTACGACAGTCCTTTTTTTGCCAACTTGTAGAGAAGAGATCTAATTTCAATTAAATCAAACGCTGCTTTAAGATCAACCTCGACGGGTCTCCACCTTGGATCATCACATTTTAATTATTTTATTTGATGTTTGTTCAACGATGATTTGTTTGTTATTTTTTTTTATTGAAAATAAAGGGTGATTAAATTTTAAAGGCCGATGCCGAATGTGAACCACACCAAAACTTCAAGTTTTTTCTGCATTTAATTTAACATATCTCAATTTCAGACTAATTTAATTTGAAGCATGGAACCCCTTTCTTAATAGAAGAAGATTTTATTGGTAAAGTTATAACATTTGCTCCAAGTCTTTTTGCTGCAAAGATACACAATCGAGCAACGGCGGGCGTAAAGTTGTTCAGGCTAATTATGAAAATGGCCGTTAAAATTAAAGTGCATATCGTGCACCTCGTAATTTGTTGGCCAATTTAATCTTCCAAATGTGCGTATTGGTCCAAAATTTGAGCATATCGGGTCTGTAGCAGATGTAAAAACACGAGTGCATCCTCGGACAGCTTGTACTGCAGAAAATATTGCTGCTGTTCACGATAGAGTGACAGACGAGCCGTCCATATCAACTCGTCGTAGTGCCTAACAATTGCACCTCTCACGCTTGTCGTTGATGAACATTATGCAAAAAAACTTGCATTTACACGCTTACAAGGTGCAATTAACTCAAGAACTAAAGCCTCTTGACCATTTTAAGCGTCAGCATTTTGGCAAGAAATGTCAACAGTGGATGATCAATTTTCGAAGAAAATCATCTTCAGTGATGGACACATTTTTACTGCAGTGAATTCTTCGATTGACAGAATTGCAGAAATTTGGCGGTCAGGCATTTACTGATGTGTATTGTGGTCGCTATGGTGAGATGGTAATGAACTTTTTATGGCCCTAATTGAAAAATATGGATGTGGAAGATATGTGGTTTCAACAGGACGGTGCCACTTGCTACATAGCTAACGACCTTTAATATTTAACCATCCAATTATACTGGATTGAATTGAGTGAAATATAATTTTTTTGCACTCATTCATTTTGATTTGACGAAATTATGTTTTGTTAAGCAATTAATATTAAGCTTTTATGTTATAAGTGATACCAAACTTTAACTCACCTGGTGTGAAATGGCCATTGTGTTTTAAAAATGATTTCGCCGCGTGGCTGGCTCGAATAGAATCCAGCTGAGAGTGAGAGGCCCAATTGTCAACCACTTTGTGCAGCAATTGGGGCATTAGGTCAGTAATAACGCCGATTATTATCTTAAAATACGTCAATCGGCTCGGGTTTATCTTCGTAGACAAGCAACTTCACATAACTCCACAAAAAATTGTTCAGTGGTGTTAAATCGCACGATCTTGAGGGCCATGCCATCCACAGACTAACGAACTGAAATAATGCGCTCACCAAAAGTATCTTAGAATAAATTTATTATTTCATTGAGTCTCACAAACCAAACCATTATTTTGGCAGTAAATGTACACAATTAAAAAACGTTGATCTTAATATTGACACGATTTTGTGGTTGTGGACTAAACTCTAAGGCCCAATTTTTCAGTGCTGAGTTAACTACGAGTTAAACCCAGAACTAGTTAATCCTGAATTCAGAGTAAACTCACGAACTATTTTTTCAGTGAGGGTTTAATTTTAAGCTCATGACCATGAGTGATACTATAATTTGTTATCACTAAAAATGTATCGATTCAGTTGTCAAAAAAACTGTAGAAGTCGGTAGATTTCGAAATTTTGGTTGACAGTAATCAGGGATTGTTTTTTTTTTTTAAATTATACAAAATGAATAAACGTAATTTAAATCGTTTCTCCAAATAAAATACAATGATTTGGTCGCGATCTAATCTCATCTTTTTCCTTTCAAAGCAGTTTAAGTTAAAATTTCGTATAAATGCACATCGCTCAAGTCGCAGTCAGAATATTACAAAAAATTATTCGTTTTTTCACAAAAAGAAATATTTCAGTATCTGTCAAAATTATCTTATTATTAACTTCCCATAGGAAGTTATTGTAATGGGTCCGATTTGTCAAATTGAAAATTTTGACATTTCTCGACGTTTCAAGGTCCCTAGAGTCGAAATAAAAGATTTTTAGAAAGATGTCTGTGCGTGCGTGTGTACGTACGTCCGTACGTCCGTACGTCCGTACGTCTGTACGTCCGTACGTCCGTACGTCCGTACGTTCGCGACGTTTTTTTCGTCGTCCATAGCTCAAGAACCAGAAGAGATATCGACTTCAAGTAAATTTTGTTATACAGATAATAAGAAAGAAAGATGCAGAAAGGGCTCTCAAGAAAATTGCGTGGGTGGTTTTTTTACCATAGCAGTTTAAAAAAAAGGTGAAAATTTTGGTTAACCCTAAATATCTCATGAACCAATGACGCTAGAGACTTGAATTAAATTTTATGTTATATATTGTAACGTGATACAAAACAATTATATTTTTTGAAAAAAATTCAATTAACGGTTTTTTTTATAAATCAAAAAAACTGAAAAAAAAATTTGTCACTTCGAAAATTTTACGACTAAAATATGATTTCATCTCCAAAACAATTTTGTGCAACGAAGAATAATGTTTTTGACATTGATAAAATTTTAAGAAAAATCGAATTGACAGTGTTTTTACAAAAAATAATAACCTAAAAAAAAATAAAAAAAAAGTTGGTAAAAATTGAGTTTTGACTCAAATATCTTTTCAAGACTTTGAGATATTGGCTTTAAACTACTTTTATCTTTCAAAAAATATTGTTTTCAACATTCAGTAAAATTTTGAAAAAAATAGAATTGACAGTTTTTTTACAAAAAATTAAAAACCGAAAAAAAAATTTAACAAAAGTTGGTAAAAATTGATTTTCGACTTAAATATCTTTTCAAAAATTTGAGATTATGGCTTCTTACTAATTTTAACTTATAAGAAATATTGTTTTCAACATTAGGAAAAATTTTGAGAAAAATCGAATTGACAGTTTTTTTTACAAAAAATAAAAACCTAAACAAAAAAATTAATAAAAGTTGGTAAAAATTGATTTTCGGCTCAAATAGCATTTCAAAAATTAAAAATATTGGCTTCAAACTTATTTTATTTCACAGAAAATATTGTTTTTTTATATTCAATAATTTTTTTATAAAAATCCAACAGTCCGTTTTTTCATAAAAAAAATAAAATCTACAAAAAATAGAACGCAAATTTGGCAAGAATTGATACATTTAGACAAACTTTTAAGCAAGACAAATCGATAGACGGGATGGGAAGTTATCAGTGTGGGTCGCATCCCAGCCTCTTTTTTAAACCAGAATTAGCTTACTAAATTTGAAGATTTAACTCAGAGGTAACTACAAGATTATAATAGACTGAAAAACAAGTTTCGGGAGCTAACTCGAGTTTAACTCTGAAACAAGGATGATCTAGCACTGAAAATTTGGGCCAAAGAGGCACTGTAAAGTAATTTGTTTGAGAGGTGTATCAATAGATAGATCTTAAAGATCTACACCTGGGTCTGCGTACCTGTTTAACCGTGACTAAATCGACTAACATTCTTCAGCAAACCTGACTCAAAATATCAACATTTTGTTCTGTAATAAAATATTTACTAATTTATTTAATTTTACGCCCTTTTGTTTAGATGTTTTTGAGAAACGTGGACAAGTAGATTGTGTATTTACTGATTTTAGTAAAGCGTTTGACAAGTTGTGTCATAAAACGCTAATTTTTAAATTATCTCGTCAAGGTTTTAATGAAAATTTCTTAAACTGGATCGTATCTTATTTAGAAAATAGACAATATAGCGTAATATTTCGTAATGAATGTTCGAGTCCGTTTATTGTGAATTCTGGTGTTCCACAGGGCAGCCATTTAGGCCCAATCTTATTTATTTTATTTATAAATGACTTGGTTTCGATCATAAAAAATTCGTCTGTCCTTATTTATGCTGATGACATTAAACTTTTCAAAAGAATTAACACTACATCTGACTGTCTACTTTTGCAAGATGACCTAATATTATTTAGGGAATGGTGCAATAAAAATCGTCTCGTTTTAAATGTTGACAAATGTAAGACCTTGAGTTTTACACGCAAAAAAGTTCCAATTGTTTTTGATTATATGTTCGATTCTTGTTCTTTAAGTAGAGTATCTGTTTTTACTGACCTAGGTGTAGTCTTAGACTCGAAACTTACATTTACTGAGCATGTTAGCTTTGTTGTTAAAAAAGCAAATAAAGTCCTTGAATTCATTTAGAGATTTAGTCGCGACTTCCGTGATCCTTATGTTCTAAAGATACTTTTTATCTCATTTGTGAGACCAGTTCTGGAATATGCCTGTGTAGTATGGGCACCTTATTATTCTACACACGAAATGAGGATTGAAGCGATTCAGAGGAGATTTTTGCGTTTTTGTCTCCGTTCTCTTCCCTACGAAAATTCTCTGCCCCTTATTCTCAAAGGCTCACTTTAATTAATCTTCCTTCCTTGACAAACCATAGAAAATATTTACAATTTTGTTTTGCTGCAGCAATAATAAATGGAACAGTATCATCACCATCGGTTCTTAATCGTTTCAACTTTAGTTTTAGTCGATCGAGTATACGGCTCCAAAAACCAGTAAATATAATTTTTAGTAGGTCGAACTATGGTGTTCATAGCCCACTTAATCAATTGATAGAAATATTCAATAAATTGTTGTTTCTAATAACATCACCTAATGACAATTTTAAAAATTTCAAGTTTAAAACAATGTTTTATAATAGTTTGGATTAAAATTAGATGTTAAGTAGTTTTAAGCATTAATATTAAGCTTTTGTTCACGTTAGTATTTAACGAATTGAAATAAATGTTTAAAATGTTTACGTACGTTTGTACGTGTATATAATAAAATAATTAATTGTATTTTTATTTGTAGCCAAAATTTTACATACCTTATACTTAAACCTATATTGCACAATTTACAGAGATTGGTATATATGCTACCTTACTACTGCCAAGTATACACAATTTTGTAATCAATAATATAAAGCTTAAATTGGAGAGTTGAAGGAAAAGCTTCTGTTAAAAAACCTTCATTAAGAAATATATATACATACGTCATACATTCATATGTATGTATAAGAAAAAAAAAAAAAAAAAAAAAAAAACATAAAGAGGCATAGATGTATTGAGAGAAGGGGTGGTTCAAACTGGAAGGCATACAATACCCAGTTCAAAACAGCTTTTACAAAACAAATATATATTTAAATACATAATATTATAACATGAGTCAGTCTTTATTACACATATAAACAGTATTATTATTAATAGAAAAATAAATAAATGAATAAATAAATAAATAAATAAATAAATTAATAAATAAATAAATAAATATATAAATAAATAAATTAACAAGTAAATAATTAAATAGTAAATAAAACAAAATATTAAATAAATAAATAAACAAGTAAAAAATAAATAAATACAAAAAGTTAATAAATAAATATATATATAATAATAAATAACATACAAAATAACGTAGAAAGAGAAAAAAAAGATACCAAACAAATGAAAACATAAATAATAATAAATAATTCTACAGTAATTAATAACAGTAAAACATGTATCAGTCTTCAATAAATAAATTTGTTTATAATATAGTAAACATATTATAATACTAAACAAAAATAATGTTTTATAAGAAAGTTTAAGAAGCTAGATTTGAGATAAGGGAATTGTCGGATGATAAACAAGTAATTTTATATTTTTCACTCAATTTTGAGATTCTCATCGAAACCATTTCTATGTTGGCTAAGGCGTGCAATTCGATTGTTGAAAAGCACCATGGAAGATTTAGCATCATTTTCAGAAGCTTATTCTGACAAATTTGAAGTCTCCGTATGTGACTTTTTGCACAATTTCCCCAAGCAGGTGATCCATAGAACATAATCGCTTGAAAAATCGCTTTATAGATCAGTAGTTTGTTTTCACTACTCAACTTTGATTTTCTGTTTATAAATGGGTACAGTATTTTGATTGTTAGGTTAATTTTTTTAATAACTTCTTGTACGTGTGTACTAAACGTTAATCTTTTATCCAAATAAACCCCTAGGTATTTAGCGCTTGACTTCCAATCTGTTTCATAACCGTTAAGAATAAGATTGTTTCTTGGTAAAAAACAGGGCTTTCTTTTTCGAGAGAAAAAGACCGCCTGAGTCTTAGCAGCATTTATCTTTATTTTCCAGTCACTAAAGTAATCTTGTATTATACATAATGCAGATTGCAAGTTAGTTTCAATAGTGGAACCAATTGAATCTGAAGAATTAATAAAAGTGTCGTCAGCAAAGATGGCTGTTTCACAATTTTGAAGTCTTGGAAAGTCAGACGTAAACACATTGTAGAGAATTGGACCAAGTACAGATCGTTGGGGGACCCCTGCAACACAAATAAAGCTTTGGGAAAGACAATTGTTAACGGATACAACACATTTTCTTGAAGACAAAAGTTCTTTAGTTTATCAGCACTATTTTGCTATCCGAATTCGGTTCACCCATTTTATTCCCTTTCACACTGCCATCGAGTGAACTACATTATCCCAAACTATTCAAACTAATTTGACATTCATGTGAATGCCTTAAAAATTTAAGTTCAATCACTCCCTAATTTTTCAATTTGTAAATGGACAATATTTGACTTTTTTGCAATTGTATAGAAAGAGGAATAAGGGAATCATCGAACAAAGGACTTCGGTGAAATAGAACTTGCGGATGAAACGTAAGTTCAACTATTTTTATTTTGAAATGGATAACAAACCAATTATTTAAAAATCATAGGTTTACCAAAAACTTTCGGTAAAATAAAACAGCACTTTGTAATGTATTGGATATTGTCAAATCGAATCTTCAAAATGATTGAATTTTCAGGAAAGACCAATGCAATAGGTAACTTTCTCTTCTTTTTCCAAATTTGTATGCATTTTGTTTGTTTTCACCCTGTGGACCGTTGTTCCTGTTTAATACGGAGTAGTTTTAGGGATTTGAAGTCGCTTTAAACATCGAAAACTTTGCTTTTAGGAAAATAGGTTTTTATTTAACTTGTCCTAAACTCAACGCGCCATCTTCAGACCTGTTTTTCTAGAAATTAAAACAATGCAAGCTCCAAATTTTTGGTTGGTGCAACAGAGCAGAACTTTACTATTAATGATTATTTAAAGAATTTTGCAGCGTTACACGAAAATATCACTGCATATAGCCTTCGGGTAGTTAGTTTTACTATATCTGTATAAAACAATAATGATTCATTTACCGCTCCAACCTAATTTTTTTAAGTTGACAACTTTTATTGGTCTAAATTTTATGGTTTCCTAGCCCCCAGAGTTAACTATCTATCATCTAACAAACATGTGCGCAACTTACATAATATAATTTATCTATGAGGACAAAACTCTTAAACCTCTCTATCTACAATATTTTGTTTGATGACTAATCTTAAAACAACTGTCTTATTATAATCCTACCCTAAAACACAGACATTACTAATAATATACCTGAGTATAGTGTCACTTGATCCAATGTACGCGAATTATCAGCTATTATTGGTGATCAACATCTATCCTATATCGCATGCTGTTGCGTCGAAAGGTGCAACATACAAGCTCATGCTTTCAGCGAGACCTCATGTCTGAATGTTTGCGGAGACTGGATACTATGGTTAGATAACTATTCGCACTCAGATCACTGCAGTGCAGTGGAGGATATCCTCAGGGCGGTTATTTTTATGTCCTCCGTGTAGTAAGCATTTATAGTCGAGTCGGCAGAACTTATAACATCGTCGTCGTCGTCGTCAGTCGAGTGGATGACCCCACAGCCTCTTGTCCGACAAACCAAAGATTTCCAAGGGGCTTTTCATGTTTTACTGCGAGCTAGAAATATCAGACAGGCCAACACAATTCGAGCACACCGTAGAGCACGCGTTTGCTTTTGACATGCTTGCGTCGCGTCTTGATGCAACTCTCTGCATCTATAAGTCCTAGAGCAATGAGGGTTTCGGCTGCACTCTCATCGGTTGGGTCTTGGTCTCAGAGTCAATCTTGGTGATAGTGAACAAGGCGATGTGATGGTGGAGTGAGAAGATGCAGGATGATTGTGGTTCTGGTTAGGTTACCTCTCAACCATTTAATATTCTGCCAAGAACATATTTTCCTCCTCCATCTTTTAATTTGAATTCAATTCCTTCGTTGCAAGTGAGGCGCACTTAATCCACTGCAAATCCAGAATCCAGGCAGACGCGGTCGGCTGGCCGGCCGGCCTATTCAGGAGGAGAAAAAAGAAGCGCTTACTGGCTGAAATAATGTCTTCCAAGTGCCCGAAGGCTTCTGGTAAGGATTCGCTCTGGAATTCGTGGTTAAACCAGTTGCGCTGGCACCTATCCGTCGCGTCGGTTGCGTTGGTTGATGATGTGAAAGCGAGATAGCTGTGCCATACTTTTGTCTCTGCTCGTCCTTCTTTGTAAAGTACTAAACCTTACTGGTCTTGGGTAATTGTTGTTGTTGTTATTGGGACACAAGAGAACGGATGCGGCTGCAATTGAAATTGAACGATACCACAGGCGGATGCAGCGCAGTGCAACAAACAAAAACATCAGCATCAGCAGCAGCATCAGCCAGCAGACAAGACAGCAACATCAGCATCAGCAAAACAGCCAGTCGGGTTGGCTAACTCTTGATCTTCCCGGATGGCGGATGGTGGGTTTCTATCGAACTTAAGACCCTACCATTGGTCAAGAGGTGCTCTTGCTTTATTTTCTTAAACGTCTTTTTGTTGCTGTTGTTGTTGTTAACTCTTGACCAACTCAAGAAAAAATAAAAGAAGAAGTGCGGACGAAATTGCATATACTACGAGGGCAAGATACTCTTCATGGAGCATTGTGCACTTGCACTTGGTTGGACGATGTCAGCCCCAAGGAATTGACGATGTTGCGTGCCGTCGTCGTCATTCAGTCAGTACAGTGCAAGTATTATACTCGTTTATATGTACCTATAGTGGAGGCAGCAGAAACGCAACATTGCACCGGAATTTTCGTGATAAATTGCGGAAGATTTTTCGTTCATTTTATTTTATTTTTATTCTTTGTATATTTCAGTTGTCGTTCGCACTAATTGGATGATGGCCGTTGGGACATGTACGTGTGCCTTCAAAACCAATTAAATGTTGATTTTATTGCAAAACAGTTCATAAACACTTTATTATATTTTGAGGAAGAATGTACTGTACAGTACTTTGTTGAAATAATAGTAAAATTAACTTTAAGAAAGAAATATAAAGTTTCCATCGTATTTTAGTTCTTTCAACTTTATAGAATAAAATTTGTATGGTTAGCATAGAAATATGAAAGTATTTACTATAAAAAAGACTATGATTTGAGACTTAAGTGTTAAACAATAAAAGAGGCTGGGGTGCGACCTACACTGATAACTTCCCATTCCGTCTGTCGATTTGTCTTGCTTAAAAGTATTTCTATATGTATCAATTTTTACCAAATTTTCGTACTATTTTTTGTAGGTTTTATTTTTTTATGAAAAAACGGATTTTTATAAAAAAAAATTTGTAAAAAAAAACTGTCAATTCGATTCTTTTCAAAATTTTACTCAATGTTGAAAACAATATTTTTTGAAAGATAAAAGTAGTTTAAAGCCTATATCTCAAAGTTTTGAAAAGATATTTGAGTCGAAAATCTGTTTTTACCAACTTTTATTAATTTTTTTTGGTTTTTATTTTTTGTAAAAACACTGTCCATTTGATTTTTCTCAACATTTTTCAGAATGTTGAAAACAATATTTCGTATAAGGTAAAATAAGTTTGAAGCCTTAATCTCAAGTTTTTGAAAAGATATTTGAGTCGAAATTCAATTTTTACCAACTTTGAGTAATGTTTTTTAGGTTTTTATTTTTTATAAAAAAAACTGTCAATAAGATTTTTCTCAAAATCTTATCAGATGTCAAAAACATTATTTTTCGTTGCACAAAATTGTTTTGGACATCAATTCATATTTTAGTCGTAAAATTTTCGAGGTGACAATTTTTTTTTCAGTTTTTCTGATTTATAAAAAAAAACCGTTAATTGGATTTTTTCCAAAAATATACTTCTTTTGTATCTCACGTTACAGTATATAATATAAAATTTAATTCAGGTCTCTATTGTCATTGGTTCATGAGATATTTAGGGTTAACCAAAATGTTCACCTTTTTTTAAACTGCTATGGTAAAAAAAACCACCCACGCAATTTTCGTGATAGCCCTTTCTGCATCTTTTTGCCTTATTATCTGTATAACAAAATTTATTTGAAGTCGATATCTCTTCTGGTTCTTGAGCTATGGACGACGAAAAAAACGTCGCGAACGTACGGACGTACGGACATACGGACGTACGGACGTACGGACATACAGAGGTACGAACGTACATACGTACACACGCACGCACAGACATCTTTCTAAAAATCTTTTATTTCGACTCTAGTGACCTTGAAACGTCGAGAAAAGTCAAAATGTTCAATTCGACAAATCGGACCCATTACAATAACTTCCTATGGGAAGTTAAAAATCAATTTGTTTGTTTCATAATTAAATATAAACGCCATTTCTTTTACAGATATTTCTCTCTCACATATTTAGGAAGGAATTTAAATGGAGAGAAAAGTAAGTAAATTCGTATTTAGAGTATACACAGTACACACTACTCAGTGTACACAGTGTGCTTAGTGAGGTGTACACTTGTTTTTTGAATACCTATATTTGAAATACCCGTTCTTATAATGAACACTACTCGGAGTGCTTCTTGTGAAATGAGTGAACTATTTGTATGACATCAATTTAAGAATTGATTCATTTATTCTATTTCCAAGCATACTGTATAGTATACAAGTTTGTTTTGAAATCAATCGAATGTCTTGAAACTGCTACTAAGACATTCATTGCAGACCTCTAATACATATATAAAAGTTAAGAAGAAATTGTCATCACTTATGAATATGAACCAAATTCCTTGAATTCCTTTACGAAATTTTAAATTGTTTTTGTAAATTTGAACAAACGTATGACACTTTTTCAAGGCTGTTTAATAATGTCCTAAAATGTGTGCAACCACGTATACAAACATGTGTCGTGTGTCCCAGTAATAAGTAACAAAGGGTTAAAGAGCTAAAGCTTCTCTGTTATTTTTATGATAGCAATATAGAGCAATCGCAGAATCAGTAATGCCATCAAAAAATGCATATTTGAATTGTACCTACATATATTTTTAAGAGATGAGTTTTGCTGCGGAAAGATTCCTTACAAATTCAAATTTTTTTTGGAAATATTAGTAACACTGTCATTTGTGACATAAGTTTGTAGTTTGATTCTTTAAAAATGAAAAGTGGTAGAAACCCTTTTTCTCAGCGTTAATTAATGTTCTTTTTTATTTTATTACTTCTCTAAACCAACATTATCACTCCTTGACAAATTAAATATGAAGAAGGAAAATATTGGAAATATTATTATAATGGACTTAAAAATTTGACAGTGAGGTCAGTACAATTTAATGAAGTACAATACAAGATTTTGTTGCAGAAATTGACTTCATTTCAGAAGAATTATTTCAGCAATTAAGGCCTGAAAAATTTTACCAATTTTTAAATTCGATACAACACTTTAGTTTATTCCAGTTTAGCTCATCAAACCTAGGCGAATGACGTGAATATTAATTTAAAAATTTTAGTTTAAATAAATTAAATTATGAATCAACTTTCCAAATTAACTATATTTACCATTACAGCAGACGAAAATAAAGTCGCACGTAAATTCATCCTCCAAACCATTGGATGTTAGAAAATATTGTTTTATTCTATGGAAATCAGGATCTATGTATGTAATGTTTATAAGAATCTAATTGTATTCAAATTAAGAAAATACACATTCAAACATTTTCGAAAATACTTTTTACATTTTTTCCAAATATTGAGGGTTTTTGTCACATCTGTCTATGCTTACTACTCCCTTAAAATGTTAAGAACAAAATCACAACAAAAAAAAAATATCGAAATAAAACTTTTAGTCCGGTTTCGCCCACTTGTGAAGTTCATATTTAATGTTTTAAGTGAAATTCAATTTCTGATCTAAAATTTTAAATCCAATTGGTAGATCTACATGACCAAGACCAAAAACGTACATGCAGCAACTGATAAAATTGGCCGAAGTATTATTGGCTTTTATTCTTACTTAAAAAAATAAACATTCGTGTAGATAAAACATAAAAAGAGGTAAAAAGAACTTCAAAAACAGAAGCTTGAAGACGAGTAATTTTAAGGTGTCTATCTGATTCTTGTGATTCAGGAGCAAAAATAAAACGAAAAATTGGCGTAAACGCAAGACTCTTAACAGTTTTAAGATTTATTAATATTCAAGCCATCTTAAACGAATTAAACTTAAGAAAATAAAATGCACGACTGGGTCGCACGAACTTGCTCCTGTATGCAAAGAGTCTGTTTAAAAAAGCACCTATATAAGATTTAAAATTATACCTTTAAAACAAGTTTGCCTTCAAAGATTTAAATGCTATTCGATTTGTCAAAAAAACCGCGCGATTCATCCCAAGACACAACTCATCCTAGGACAACTCATCCCGGAAATGAATTGGTATTTACAATAGTTATAGTTATAAACAATACATACATATGTACCAAATGCATTATCTAATTTGGATAAAAGATAGTAATCAGCCCTATCATGAATTCCATCGTAGTCGGAATTTTTACGAATCCCGAAAAACTGTATCATGAAATCCGTTCGTAATGCAAAATTGTATGAGATTTTCCACTACGAACGGATTTCATGATACAGTTTTTCGGGATTCGTAAAAATTTCCGATTACGATGGAATTCATGATAGGGCTGAATATAATAAAAGTTTTGTCAATGTAATGCGCTCTTTCGGGCTCACGCACAGGATTTGATCTGGTGAGATGGGAGGGGATTACATTTAATGCAGTTAAAATAATTAAAAAAAAAAACTATTTTAAGATTCAAAACTTTACCTGAAAAATAAGTTTGTCTTCAAAAATTTAGATGCCATTTTATAAATCAAAAAACCCTTGATTTTTCAAAATTTTTTTTTGAAAATCGTTAGAGCGGTTTTTTTTTAAATTAATTTTTTATATATAAAATTTTTAAATTTTGTTCTAAAAATATTTTTGGTATGCAGTTGTTTAGTGATTGTAAATATACGCTCTACATTTGAATTTCGTAAAAAACTGTTGACCCGTTTTTGAGATATAGAATTTTGAAAAAAAAAAATTCAATATTTTTTTAAAAATCCAAACAATAAAAAATTTCACTTTTGATAATCAAATATTGTTAAGGCAATATAAGAGCTTATTCAGAAAAAAAATTATTGAAATCGGTTGATAAGTTGCTGAGAAAATTAAGAAACAAAATAACGGTTCTATGAGCGGTACCTTTCCTGAGCAATACAAAAATATGTTTTTCTTATGAAAAGAAGCCAAGTTTAAAAATAAAATTTTAAAGAAAATTTAAAAAAAATCTATCGGTTTGTTTTTGAGAAAATTCGAATTTTCGTTTTTTGACCAAAAAAATTGTATGGGGGCCACTGTTAGTTTTGGTCTTAAAAAAAAAATGAAAAAAACGCCTAACGCGAATCTGCTGAAAACCTTAACTTCCAAGTTTGAACTCAATCGACCCAATGGTTTAGGCTGTAGGAGCGTGGACAGACAGACAAAACAGACCGGACGGAATCGCGGGACCCACTTTTTTCGATTTCTCTACCATCGTAATATCATGTTTGATTAAAATCTCGAGTTCGAAATTTTGCACGAATGCAAAACTTGCCATATAGTTCCTATATGTCGCAAGTAAAAACGCTACTTGATAAACAACGGAAAACTATGATTAGATAGAGTTCTTAAAAACTCAAATAAACAGGAAAAAATGATATCACGTGTTCTTTTAGATGAAATACTATTTGATTCTAATATCCCTGACCAAAAACACTCCATTACCAAGACCGGAATCTCAGACTGATATTTCGGTTTGCCTACAAGCTACTGAGGACTAAATGTGAGAAAGTGTGCGTGAAATGATGCAAAAAACCAAACACATTCTCACATTTAGTCCTCAGGCCCATCAAAATGCTTCATTATAGTAATCAGCCCCATCTAAATGCTTCATTTTGAATGTTGCATGGCCTCGTTCAAAAACTAAACAATCCTAACCAACAAAATCTGAAGTGCTGACATGGTCTTAAATTGGAAGATTTGTATAGCTTTTTAATTTCAATCCAAATAAATGTTGTTAATGTATATTTAATAAAATAAAATTGACCAAATACATATTTAATGATTTATTAGTCCTGTATTTTGTTTACTTAAATTATTTGCGAACGCAACATGCGCTGCAACTGGTTAAGTATAATTGGAAATGGACAAAAGTGTAACTCAATACTTTGTAAAACAACAAAACAGACAATTTTTTCAGCTGTAGTTTCCTTAGAGCATTTTTTTGGCGACGTTAGAAGTTCAGGTGGAAACAATAGACGGGTGCCTCCGTATTTTTTTTTTTCTACAGACAATGCTACGAGAAGCATACTTGTGAAGTTCCATTGCCAACTTTAGCTAGTTCAGATTCCTCAATTAGATTAGTATTTTCATCATTTAAGCAGTTCGATAATTGCAAGACCAAATTTTAGTTTTGTTTGTTGCAGAAATATTCCTGAAAATTTATTTTTAAGGGACTTTGTTAGAGTTAGAATTTTGTTTGTAGTGAGATTTTGGAATACAAATTTGAGGGAACAATGTTTTAAAAATAAGTTGCTTTGTGTAAAGCATCTTTGAGGAATAGAAATAGGCAATATGTTTACACACAATACCAACTAAATTAGTGCAATAAATAGATTTAAGTAACTTTTTTTTATTCCAGTATGGGGAAACCGAACATCCAATAGAGAAAAACCGGTATACGCGCCAAAATCCATACTTCTTGACTAAATAATGTTATCTTCTATGTTTACGCATAAAATGACGAATTTTGTAGCGTTTGAAAATTTCTAGACACTTTACAATCTGAAAAATTAATTATGCTATGAAATAATTGGCTGCTATTAATGCTAATTTTTTTTCTAAAAAGTTGATGAAGGTTAGCCGAAGCGGAAATTTCTTTAATGAATATACCTAAAATGTTATTGGCTTTCTCAAAAATATTTTTCTACACTAACGCTAACCTCTGCTTTATACCTGAAAAGTATTGTTTATGTATATTTTCTTCTATGTTCTGCATTTATAAAATGTAATCTATGGAAGTATTTACTATATTAAGAAAAACATGTACATACGTAAAATTCATTAATTTGTTTCACTTTTACTAAACATACCCTTCAAACAATAATAAGTAAACTTGAACTTTGGTAACTAAACATTTTTTTAAGGAATGAATGAAAATTATATTTTGCGTTAAACCGTGGAAATTCACTAAAAAAACTTCTGTTCATCAACAATAAACATTCATGACGATTTCATGTTCTATTGAATTAGTTGTGCATCAATTCAGAACGATTTTAAGACGTTTTCATTTTGTGATATATGTCAAAATTTGTTTTTTATTTGCTCTGCATTTATTCAACAGATTCGCTATAATCGTTCTGATTACTTTTTTAAAACATTGGTGTTCCTTTGATGCATAGGTTTTTTTGATAGCAAATACATGTATGTATGCTTCCATCAATCAAGAATGTTATGGATAAGATATTTTTCGATTATAACTCTTTTTTTAAATATAATATTTATTAATCAAAATGGAATTCAAAAATAGTTGCAAGCTTAAATCATTAAAAACAAACTATAAATACATTTGGATTAATTAAATTGATACAGATTTTAATTACTTGCAAAAAAATATTTCATTAACGAAAATTTATTAGAATTCAATAAAAAAATTGCGCTCACACCTTTAACTTGATGGTTCTTCGAACGCATCTTTGATACAAAAATCCGAGGTTAATTTTGAAATTTGAAGAATTTCGTAGTGATTTTTGTAAATTAGTGAATTAATTATAATAAACTGATGGTGAACATGCTTTTTTGAAGACAAAAATGTACATTGGTTCGCTATCAACAAAATGACTGCAAAATTAAAGCTTAAAACTGACTTCTTCCTCGAAAAAAAGTAAAAAGAAAAACCTGAAAAAAACTTATTTACCCTCCATTTTGTTTTTGCTGTGCAAAATGCCGCTAGCCCACGGCATCGTTTTTTTTTTGTTTGCACTCACATCTATTCATGGATTAATTGTCAAAATTACAAATACAACAATGTAAACAAACGGGTTTTGGAGAGTGAAACGTACGAAAGATTCCGGTCTTGGTAATGGAGTGTTTTTGTCCCTGACGGGGAAAAAAAAAGGTTTTTAAAACTTCATAATAGCCGGGAAGAATGTGTTGGGATATAAAGAGTTGTCAGTTATTATGGAACAGTTGACAGTTGAAAGAAGTTTGTATAAATATTTGACCCATAAACTTGGTCTACCAACACCTATTCACTAGGTGCGTATAATAAAAGCTTGGACAGAGGAGCAAAATTTGCACTTCCTTCAATGACTGTCGTACTTATCTTAACAAAACATTATTATATACTTGGGGATGGTTGGTACCCACAGTTAGTAAGGGTGGTCGTCAGTTTAAAGATAAGAATTGATTCCAATCAAATGATTGCAATTTTTTGTATGCCAAATGATTAGGGATTGCAAAATTTGAAGTCCCAGTGGGTGGTTTTTTTACCATAGCAGTTTAAAAAAAAGGTGAAAATTTTGGTTAACCCTAAATATCTCATGGACCAATGACGCTAGAGACTTGAATTAAATTTTATATTATATATTGTAATGTGATACCAAGCAAATATATTTTTTGAAAAAATTCCAATTAACGGTTTTTTTTACAAATCAAAAAAACTGAAAAAAAAAAATTTGTCACCTCGAAAATTTTACGACTAAAATATGATTTCATCTCCAAAACAATTTTGTGCAACGAAGAATAATGTTTTTGACATCTGATAAGATTTTGAGAAAAATCTAATTGATAGTTTTTTTATAAAAAATAAAAACCTAAGAAAAACATTACTCAAAGCTGGTAAAAATTTAATTTCGACTCAAATATCTTTTCAAAAACTTGAGATTAAGGCTTCAAACTTATTTTATCTTATACGAAATATTGTTTTCAACATTCTGAAAAATTTTGAGAAAAATCAAATGGACAGTTTTTTTACAAAAAATAAAAACCCAAAAAAAAATTTAAAAGTTGGTAAAAATTAATTTTCGACTCAAATATCTTTTCAAAACTTTGAGATATTGGATTTAAACTACTTTAATCTTTCAAAAAATATTGTTGTCAATATTCAGTAAAATTTTGAAAAAAATCGAATTGACAGTTTTTTTACAAAAAATAAAAACCTGAAAAAAAAACAATACTAAAACTTGTAAAAATTTACTTTCGACTCAAATAGCTTTTCAAAAATTACAAATATTGGCTTCAAACTTATGTTATTTCACAGAAAATATTGTTTTCGATATTCAGTAATTTTTTTTATAAAAATCCAACAGTCCGTTTTTTCATAAAATAAAATAAAATCTACAAAAAATAGTACGCAAATTTGGTAAAAATTGATACATATAGACAAACTTTTAAGCAAGACAAATCGACAGACAGGATGGAAAGTTATCAGTGTGGGTCGCATCCCAGCCTCTTTTTTGTTTTTGATTTTACTTCTCCGAACGAAATTCAATTTTCTATTAATTTTTTGTGTTTTTATGATCAGTGCCCTTTTCCTGAATTTTTTTCTGGAAATAATTGATAAACCTTGCATGGGATCCTTTTTTACCCAATAATATTATATCTAATATCTTTTGCTCAAGAAACAAAAGTGACATCTACCCCTTTTTCAAGAAAGTCTCTCGTGGACTAGACTGTTCGCAAAGACCTCTCCCCATAAGGAAAAGGGCATCAAAAGTAGTTTTCCCTATTTTGTTTTGCATTGCAGGTTGTGAACGGTCAAACATCGTTTCTGAATAAGTTTTTGTTTTTCCTTGGTAGGTTGAAAAGTCAAACAATTATGATTGCTGCTAGTGCTGCTACGTCTTGTGCCAGGAATAAATAGAAACCATTTTATCGAAAACATCCACTCCACCTTTGGTTTCGTTGTAGTCCAGTGCCTTAAGTGACTGGCCGATACTGCTTTCTGTTATTGACTTTAACGGGATCATTTTGGTCAACAAAATATTCCTTTACTCCAAAATGTTTTGGCAAACATCTTTGGCTTTTGCGATTTGTTCCCAAGATGGTGATTTTTTTATCAAGCAACTTTAAGGTCAGGTCCACGGATGTGAAGAAGTTATCGACTGTAAGATTGCGCCCGGTGTTGAGATATGATGGCATCAATGACATCACTACATCATATCCACAACCAGGTCCTGTACGTTGATGAGAGCTTTACCTATACTAACCACTAGTTTTACCAAATGTAAAAAAGTTATAAGATTTTAGCAGTCAAGTTGTAACTCAATGTTTGAGCTTTTTATTTATTTTAGTATTTCCAATAAAATTGTGTGCATTTACCGCCAAAAAAAACGCTAAAATTGTCAATTTGCATTGAACAACAAATTAAAAATAGTGGACCTTTGTGTACGCTTAAATGTATCTACTCAATATCTTGAGAACTCAGTGAAAGGGATAGCATAGAAAGTGTTGAACTTTGTTTACAGGTTAGTCAAACCGGTAATCCCTATCGAAGGAAGATCTGAGTGGCCTGAAAGATTAATTAACTATTAAATTTTACTTTTACTTATCTGATTTACTTACATTCATGAATTAGAAAGAAAAATTAAAACTGAATAATATAGTATAGATATAAAACAAAAATGTTTCGAAAACATTCTGGGGTACAAATGGACCACATGACACAATAGTACCGACTGAAGGATACGAATACTTCGTCTTAGTAATCTATCCCATCAATATTTTGAAAAATATAAAAATTTGTTGAGTACGAGTTTATTTTAGATGTGAGCGGAAGTTAAGTTTGAAATTCGAAGTTGAAATCAGCACTGGAAACTAACTCCAAAACTTATTTTTCACAACCATGAGGCATATCTTAAAACCCTGATGTAATAAAATAAACTGTAATGTGAGAATTAAGGACAACTTTATCCTTTAAATAAAAAAATACTTAACCAGTGATTTTGAAGTACTTACCAAATAATATATAGTTCTTTTATTATTTTATTTCTTTTGACTTCTTAATTCTTGTTTTCTTATAAATAAATCAATAGTAAACTTAAAGCTGCAAAAGCAACAAGACTTAATTCACTTGAGCAACCTGTTACAGATTTATTTTCCAGCTTTTTCGAAAAACACGATAACTACTAATTAAAAGTAAAGAAAACTGTTATTATCCAAACTCAAGACTATATGACAAAGAATTCTCAAGAAATTCTGAGAATGCATCGTGAAGTCTGCATCGGACTGGAGCTCTATATTTAAACGTTATGTGGGTGTGATTTAAAGAAATGGCAACATACTGCGAAATATTAGAAGAGGCTAAAACAAAAACAAGAAAAAGACACGGGGTCAGATCGAAACCATAAATACATTTATAATTGCCATTAAGAGCCTGATAGAGAACAGATAGCGCCGCGTCACGGTCGCGTCGCGTCGCTGGCCGCCACTACTGCAGACAAACATAATCCATGGTAAGGTATAGGGAAACGTTACTGCTAAGACGATACTTCTTATATGTGTCTTCTGATATTTCATTCCACTTGCTCAGTTTTTGGCTTTCGACCTTTTCGGTGATCACTTATTTAATTAGAGGCTGCGGTCAAAGTTTCTTTTTGTTGGCCTCTTTCATATTTTTGTTCTTTTCTTTTTGTTTTTTGGTCTGATTTTTGGTTTGGGGTTTTATAAAATGATTATAAGGTTCGTTTGGGTCTTGAAACGAAGGCGGACAATTCTCTCTGTAAAATAAACGATCTGTTTTGAAAACTTACCTAAGTAATGATCAAATGAAACTTTTCGTTGCAAACCTTTTAAACCAAATGACACGACTTGATTTTCTTACCTTTTTGTATACTTAATATTGTCACTAATTAAATATTAAATAAGGAATGTACAACAAAAATAAATAATTATGTATTTTTACTCTTCATAAATTGTGTTAAGTACCGTCAAGGTCTGAGCAAAGTACGTGCTTGACAAATTCATCCGCAATTCGTTGGATTGCCATACAAACATACATATTTTTGCAGGTTTTGACTTGATGATGGATGGTGGTTAGGTGCATTTAATGTTGTTATGATTCCTTCTTTTGGTATACTGTTCCTCGTTATTTCTTGGAAGCTTGCGGGCATCCTTTAAAGAGAGTGCTAATTGCAAAACTGGATTTAATAAGACTACATTTTATAATTTTTAATTAGAAGGCGCATAAACATTGTCAAGTGGATAAATGCAATACATATACAAAATACTATACTATCATCTGAATATGAAGCAAAATAACACTTTACTCGTACCAAGCGAAACTAATCTTAAGCACGCATTGAAGCTTGGGCTCTGACGTTGATGCTGATGTGTCAGCTCTCGAGGTTGATAGAGTACAAAAGTATAGAGGATTTTTTCTAATTATATTGTACGAATAAAGTTATGATGGTTAGTTGATAAGTGGACATAATATTTAGTTTTTTTAATCTACGAAGAAAATTGTGGACTAATTGACATTCTTAATGCGATAAATATATAATTTAGGAATAAATAAGTCATAAATAAAATATTGTTCCAGTAAATTAGAACGAATGTGATTGAATTTTTCACTTTGAATTGATATTTAAGAAGAAAAGGTGAGGAAAAGAAATGATTTTTAATGTTGCTTTCTTCAAATAAAAGTATATATGTATACATATGTCTATATAAGAATAAATACGAGAATAAATACGAGTAATTAAAGTAAATTTATAGGTACCCTAGAAAAAAGTGCCTTAGGTTTGAACCTCAACTCTTTTGTTTCAAAAATTTTCCATTTAATTATATAATTTGTTTGAATTGTATTTTGAAACAATTTATCTACAAAATTCTTTACGTTGATAGTAAATATTAGACAGAGACCTTTCGTTGTTCCCTGCTTCTTTTTTCAAATATAAATTTTCATTATTTGAAACTATGTACACATTAAGATCAGAATATTTCAATTTTACATACAATTAATACTTAGTTTTCTTTCAATGGAATCACTAAGAGCTATTTAATTTATTATTGAAAATCTTTAGAAAATGCATTATTGAGCTTACATTTATCAGTGGGCAAGGTCAATCAATAATAGACTATCGTGCAGTATCTGGAGAATGGGATAAAGGATTTTGAAGTGCTCAAGTGCATCCCAGTAAAAGCACTTTCTAACGAGAAGTTACAGCAGAGGAATTTAGATATTCCTCGAAAGTTCTGGTGGCTTGAGAACAAAGCTCCACTCTCTGTATCACTTTTGGTTCACACCTACAATACCCTTCCTGTTCAATCACAAACAAATGCTGAACTAATTGTTGAAACCATAACAAGGATAATGTTTTCCTCAGCTCCAAATGCAAATGGAAATACTACACTTACACCTAAATACAAATAGTTCGACAAGGATTGTTGGAAACTTAGAAAACTTTATTTCAAATAATTAAAACTATTAAGATTCACAAACGCCATTGCTTTCAAAAATATATACTTGCGTGACAATTAAGAGTTTAAGCCACTGAGCCTAAACAAATAAATTCTTTGTATACCTTAAGAAAATTGCGGCAAAATTAAAACATTCCAAAAACTCTAATAAATTTTAGTCTAATTTTTGGGAATTGAGGGGTCTTACCATGGTACGTATGAAGAATGTTTTTGAATGGCGGCGCATTTTAAAACTGTACTGACAGTGCCGGAGAACCTTCATAATTTTAGCTATGGTTTACAAAATTTGCATGAGAGAGAACACCTTGCTGGCAGTGTTGGGACTTCTACCACTTAAGTGGTATTTCTACCACTTTTTGAAATGAAAATCTACCACCTAAAAAGCAAATTCTACCACTTTTTGCAACTCACCGTTAACCTATCATTAAACTCTACCTTTTAATATTTATAGTATATTTAATTTTTTTGTCAATAAATCTTAAAATTATAAACGAGTTAAATAAAACATTTCAATCTGAGAACACAAAAATACACTTGATATTCGAAAGAATGACTACATTAAAATTAAATTTAATGAAACATTTTCTAAAACCAGAAAATATGAATGCAAACACAAATATAAAAACAGTGAAAACTATTTACCATATTCTCAAATGTATTTTGGCCTTTACTTTGAAAGTTACTTACTTGAAAATGATATTGTTGAACAAGATGTAATGCAACTACTAAAAGTTATGTGCAGCTATTATATTGAATTTTGTGTTCAAATTGGAGAAAGGTTTAACCTTTCAAACGATGAACTAAAATTTTTCAAATATTTAAACCCGAAAAACGTCATTGATGTCTCACGAAACACTTTTCGACAACTATAAATAACTCAGAACTAGAGTTAATTAATAATGAGTGGAGAAAATTAATTGGAGAAAATCATTTACTCCAAATTTTTAAAACTGATGACATTGTTTCAAAATGGCTTTTGATAAAAAACTTAAAAGACGGAATGGACAATTTAATTTTTGAAAACATATCGTCTTCTATGTTGGAGCTTTGTTGCTTACCGCATAGCAGCACTGCTGCTGAACGCAAATTTTCAGATTTAAAAAATATAAAAAATGAAAAAAGAAATAAATCAAAAACTACAAACGTTTGCAACATTTTGGCTGCAAGGGAAATTTCAGTAAATTTTCAGAATTTTAATCCTCCGGAAGCATTACTGAAATATGCTTCAAAATTTAAATTTTCCGGCGGTCTATATACATATGTAGCAAAAAATAATTTTAAGTTTTTCTAACTAATTTAATTATTGTGAATTGTGATATTTGAAACTGAAAGAACTGAATTATTGTTTATTGAATTTTTTGTATTTTTTAATAATTTATTGAATATAAAATTTACAACATAAAAATGGGTTGGTAGAAATACCACTTTTCTACCACCTTTTTGACGACATCATTTCTACCTGCTTTCTGGCTATGAAGAACAGCAAAGCTCCGGGGAGTGATGGCATTTAAACTGAATTCTATAAAAATGCAACAGAACAACTCAAGCAACGCATTGTGGATTTTTTCAACTTGATCTATAGCAATACTCGTGTGCAAGCCAGTTTTACGGAAGCTGTTATATTTGCTATATTTAAAAAAGGACATTCAAGTGAGGTTGAAAGTTATGGGGGAATCTATATTCTCAATTCACTGAGAAAGATTTTCTCCACAATTTTATTGGAAGACTCTTAACTTGGATTGAAAACAAACAACAAGCTCAGAAAATCCCAAGCTGGTTTCCGCCCTGGATTTTCAACCACTGATCATATTTTTGCTATAATTAGTATAGCTAGAAACTATATCGAGAAGAATAAGAAGCTGTATGTGTGTTTTGTGGACAGGCAGACATTGATTTATAAACTGGCATAGATCGGAGTTTCAACAAAGTTTTTAATGTTGTACATGACATTTCTAGCGTCATCAAGTTCAGCTGTATGGGATGGTTTTAAGCTTTTATAATGTTTTGTTACGTCTGCAAGTGTACCACAGGGATACATTTTGAGTCTTATTTTGTTTGCTTTGTACATTGATGATGTAGCTAATATTCTACCGGGGTGCGTAAACTTTCCGGGACTTCTCTATGCATATGAGTTGATGCTATATCAGATAAGCCCTTTTCGCTTCAACTTTAAATAAATCGATGACAAACGTACTGCAAGACATAAGATTTTCATATTAACATATTGGAAACGAAAATCATGATCTTCGAGAATTTTAATTCCCGAAAATTGTCTTTTTATAGGTTGTCTATGATTTTTACCGCGAGTGCACACTTTAATATTAATGCCGCGTCCTAGAAGATCTAATCTTTCCCAGCGAAGCCGTAATGCAATTAGGCAACGGAATATCGCGAGTCAATTATCTATTATTATCGCTGAAGCAATTATTTCTGCATCTCCAAGTCAGATATAATGTGCCACATTATTTGCTATCATCATTTCAACATGCTTCCCATCGAACCCACGTGACCTGTGTAACAAATACAAAGATAACATGTCAGAAGATATTTTACATCGAATTCGCGTCAGCTCAAGAAATTCCGATCTTGAGGTGAATGAGGAGATCCATAACCAGACTTTGCTGTTGATCGAAGATATGTGTTACCTCATGTGCGGCAGTTTGTTAGTTAGGTTAGGAATGCCAGCGCCAGATCGCGGAATGAATCACGCATTTAATAGAGAATTGGAACGTGAATATGATCCACATGAACTAATCCAATCAGTTCAAACGAATGTACCTCTGTTGAATCCTAAGCAGAGGGAAGTCTATGATACACTGATTAATGCAATTGATGATGGAAATTGCGGCTTATTTTTTTTGGATGCCCCCGGTGGAACTGGGAAGACATTCCTCATGTCATTGATTTTGGCCACTGTACGTGCGAGATCCGAAATTGCGGTAGCAATTGCTTCTTCTGGAATAGCGGCCACATTGTTAGACGGATGCCGTACGGCTCACTCAGCCTTAAAATTGCCATTAAACCTTCAAGCTACTGAACAACCGACATGTAACATTTCGAAACACTCCGCAATGGCCAAAGTTTTAGTAGCATCAAAAATCATCATATGGAACGAATGCACAATTGCGCACAAACCGAACATTAAAAGATCTGCGCAATGACTCGAGATGTTTTGGTGGTGCAATGATTTTATTATCTGGCGATTTCCGACAAACACTACCAGTCATTCCAAGATCTACTGCTGCCAACGAAATAAACACTTGCCTCAAAGCATCAAATCTGTGGCGATATGTAAAGAAACTTCAACTGTCTGTAAATATGAGAGTTGCATTGTTGAACGATCTATCTGCTGATGATTTCTCGAAGCAATTGCTGACTATCGGTAATGGCCGTGTTCCTTTGTATCATCAAAAGACGAGCTTATCAACAAAGTATTCCCGGATATCATTGCTAACCACAAAAATACTAAATGGTTAAGTGAGCGAGCAATTTTGGCCACTAAAAACAAAGATGTAGATGACCTCAATTTTATAATTCAAAATCAAATCGTAGGTACTCTGTATTCATTCAAATCTATCGACTGTGTAACAAACGAAGAAGAAGCCACTAATTATCCAACTGAATTTTTAAACTCCTTGGATGTGCCTGGTTTACCACCGCACAATTTAAAACTTAAAGTTGGCTAGGTAGTCACCATGCTTAGAAATTTAAACCAACCAAAACTGTGTAATGGAACGTGTTTGGTGATAAGAAAACTGATGAGCAATGTGATTCACGCGTCGATACTTAAAGGAAAATTTAAAGATGAGGAAGTTCTTATTCCAAGGATTCCGATGATCCCAACGGATATGCCCATTGAGTTTAAACGAATTCAATTCCCGATTCATCTTGCCTTCGCCATGACGATCAACAAATCATAATCCTTGACTATTTGTGGCCTCAATCTAGAAAATGCATGTTTTTCTCATGTTCAATTGTACGTGGCATGCTTACGTGTCGGCAAACCATCCGCTTTATTTGTTTTTGCGCCTGACCAAAAAACAAAGAATTTCGTTTACCACAAAGTACTTGAATGAAAATCCTATTAATGAATTAATCCGAGCTTTATTTTTTTCCCCCAATCTGCACAACATAGTTTTCAATCATTTTTTTCTGACAAGAGTTTGAAGTACTTAATTATTATTTTTTATTTTTTTTTTTATTTTTATTCTCATTCTGTATGTATGTTTTCATCATCATTCATCATAATAAAATACTTTTTTGTTTCTATCTATATAAATATATTATTTTGTATCATTGTCTTACGTTCATCAAAGCCTAAATTAGTTCAGCTAAAAAGTAACACGACATTCATTGACTGTTAGGCGGTACGAAGTTCGCCGGGTCAGCTAGTGTATTATTAAATTTAACGTATAAACTTGTGGTGAGAAGTGTGGTTAACTAACAAATGAAGTTTTGACTGAAGCGCGTTGATCTTAACATATCTCCTAGCCATTAAATATAAAAAGGCTATAGAACAATACAATACAAATGCTAAAATCGAAATTTGGTGAAGAAAAAAAAAACAAATTCTACTTCACCGCTCCGTGTTCGTGTTACCAGACCCTTTAATGTTTGAGTAAAATATAACTAAGCACGAACATAATTTTAGGAATCATGACCCAATTTCAATGCTTACTAAATTAAAAAGGTTGGAACAAAATATGCCTGATTTTTTTAACCATAATCAAAGTTTTACTCTTAGTTAAATAGGTTTCAAAAATTGTAGTTATTATTATTATTTAAAAGCAAATCTTTATCACCAATTTTATTTCAAAAGCAAGTTTTATTTTTTAAACTATGTAAATCTTCTTCAAAATTCAAAATTTATTTTTATCAAAATAAACTTTCAGAAGATATGTAAAATCTTAAAAAAGCATCATTACAAAAACTTAAATTTGACAATTTATATCAATCAACTCTCAAAAACTATCCTTTTCAACACTGTTGCATCTCACATCTATTTTATATATAATTCAAGAATCCATTTAGCATTTTCTTTCAACGAAACAAAACACAATTAAATTTGATACTCAATCAAAACGCATCCAATTCCAATCACAAATGAAAATAATTATTTATTATTGATTAAAAACCTTGTAGCCTTGTAACAAAAGTTATACATTTTGTTTTGAAACCAAATTAAAGAAACAATCCAAAGAAATTCGAAAATGCAATTGGATCACCACAACGTCGCGTCGCGGCCTCCGCGCCACCATATCATCATACGGATATCGTTGCTATGGAACACAGGAAATGTAATTTGTCATGGTTAAATAAAACGTCAGTAATTTTAATTTCCTTTCATGGATCATATTGCAGAAGTTGATTGGATGAATGAGCATTTAAATTTATAAGCAAAATGTGTAAATTTATGGTATAGGGATACTTTAGTTCATGGCACAGGGAGAGAGAGAGAGTCCAGCTATAGCTTAACTAGTTTAACTTTCAGCCCAAGTCAAGCAGTAAATGAAGTCGGTGCAGTTTTTCCGGCGGGCATTTGGCAGCGACGAAAATTGTCCCCGTTGATGGCGTAATTATTCAAAGGCATTAAGATAGACTCCGAAAGTTGTTGTTTAATTCCTTAAGGACCTTTTTTTCTTAAGTTCGTAAAAGGAGTTATGTATGTCTAGCAGTAAGGTCTAGAGCTCTGGCAATGCATTTTAGAAAAAAAAACGTTTCTCCTTTTTTGTTTCTGTCGATGCAAGATTAATCCCTCCGATAAATAGCTTGCAACCGATAAATTGGATCATCTGCTTCTTCGTCGTCGTCGGGCAGGGCTTCTCTATACAACCACGATGATGTGATGCGATGGCGCGAAGTAAAAGTCTGCAATACGCAGCCGTATATGCGTTTGTACATATATTTTTCGGTTTAAGCCAGAGAGTGAAAAATGCGCATATCGTTTAAATGAATCCATGCACTGCCCCTGCCCATCAGAGAAAGAGATTCAGTGATCTGCCACAAAGATAAACTCGTATATGCCGCGCAGATCCAAAGACCATTATGCAGATCGCTATTCTGATGCGCACTGCGTTGCGCAAAACAACGTAGCGAGCGAGCGCAGCAAAAAGGGTACCACGCATCATAATATTCATATTCATATGTGCTCCCCATAAGTTCGCGGACGCGCAATTCACCCCGAGGCGAGGCAACAATGTTCCTGTATCCTTACCGGAGCGATGCGATGGTCTGTGGTCATGTGGTTTTCAAATAATAAGAGGAGGCAAACTGCAGCCAGGACCTTTGTATATGCAAAGTGTGGTGTCTTGTCGCTATATATAGATATAGTGAATTATCGTATACGCTTAACGCGCAGCCTCCTATACGAGAAGCGCACTACCAATTTTTGCTGGCGGAGTAAAAAAAAACACTTGACAGCAGCATGTGTCCGACGAGCGACGGACGGCAGGTTTTGGTTTTTGTTTTCGATTCTTGGTCTTGTATTTTAAAGGGTAGTAATTAAAATTTACTTTAGAGCCCCAAAGTCATAAATTATGATATCATAACATATTTATCAAAAATATTATGCACATCACATAACACACATCTTTCAAGAGAGAAAGAAAGATTTTGTGATATATTGTAGTACAACATATTTTTTCCAGAATAGATAAGCATCTTTTGTAGACGAATTTTGTGTTGTTAAAAATAAAAAGATAGATGGTTTAGGTAAGTGTGTTAAAAAATATTAACCTAAAAATAAATTGAAGCCATTTTTATTGAAATTTTTTTAAAAATCTAAGTAAAGACTCCGTGCTCAAAGGGTTTGATTTAGGAGAGTGGTTGAAAAAGGAATTCATGTTAAAAAGACGTATTTTGACAAATTTTACAATTCAAGTATTGTTATTAAATTAGGAGTAGCGCTCATGTTTAGGAGGACATAAGACCTGTTTGCCATCCCTTCTCCCCGTTGCAGTTGCATAGTAAGCTGTTAAAGAGCATTAACTTAGTTGTGATTACTAAGCTTTATTCTTCAATGTTTTTCCATATTTTCTGACTTTCTGACTTAAGGTAGTGTAGTGACCCCTACGACCTGGGAGATTAATTTTTTTTAATTTCGTAGAAATTCCATGGAATTGTATTTTTTATATATAAAAATTAATTGTTTAATTTTATACCTGATGTGGGTGGAAGAACATCCTGCAAATCAATTGCCAAGTTATGAAGAATTGCTAAGGCTATAATAGTTGTTTAAGCATTTTCTAAGGAGCACCTTATACCTGATAACAAAATGCGGAATCTTTGCTTCCAGACGCCATAGCATCTTTCCACCGTGTTACGAGTAGCTATATGAGCTATATTGTATCTTATTTCAGGATCCGTTCGAGGATTCAAAACGGGGGTAAAGAGGATATTAGTACAAGGGTGCCCACCATCACCAAGCAGACGACCATTGAACTCCCCATCATCAAATCGTTGTTTAATTTTGCTTTCCCTAAAAATTCGTGAGCCATGAGTGCTGCCTCTCCAGCGGCAAACAATGTCATTAATTCTTAGGGATGCGTCGCACACTACTTGCGTATTCAGCGAGTAGTACCCTTTTCTGTTTATATAGTACTGCCCTGATGGGCCACCTACTTTTGGGATTCTTATGTGGGTACAGTCAATGGCCCCAACCACCTTTGGAAACTCCCGTATTTGAGAGAACTTGTTCATAGTTCTTATCTGGTCCGAAAAAGAAGTTGGCATTTTAATGAACAAAGGTCTTTTGGTAGCTAATGCTCTTGCCACTCGCTTGCAAATTTGGCAAAGTGTAGGTTGGCTAAATCCGTGGATGTCTGCTCCATCGTCTTGAATCTATAAACAAATCATAAAAGGTACGGATTTCGAATTGGTGTGAACATTTAGTACAAACTTACCTCGTTTCGTCCCCAATATCTTATTGCAGCCATTACTTGGATATCTATGGGGATGTGGCCTCTTCTATTGTCGCTGCTGAGGTCCGAACGGATAATTCCAATTATTTTTATGATATTTTTTTTTGAAAATCTATATTTTTTTTTTAAATTCTGCACTTCTTAAGCTCAGTGGGTTGAACCTTTTTTTATAAACTTTCCGCATTCTCGTAGTTGGTAAAACGCGATTTAAATTATTAAAATCATTAATAAACGAGCTAAACTGGAAAGGCATTATTATTAACTTCCCATAGGAAGTTATTGTAATGGGTCCGATTTGTCAAATTGAAAATTTTGACATTTCTCGAGGTTTCAAGGGCCCTAGAGTCGAAATAAAAGATTTTTAGAAAGATGTCTGTGCGTGCGTGTGTACGTACGTTCGTACGTCCGTACGTCTGTACGTTCGCGACGTTTTTTTCTTCCTCCATAGCTCAAGAACCAGAAGAGATATCGACTTCAAATAAATTTTGTTATACAGATAATAAGGCAGAAAGATGCAGAAAGGGCTCTCAAGAAAATTGCGTGGGTGGTTTTTTTACCATAGCAGTTTAAAAAAAAGGTGAAAATTTTGGCTAACCCTAAATATCTCATGAACCAATGACGCTAGAGACTTGAATTAAATTTTATATTATATATTGTAACGTAATACAAAACAAGTATATTTTTGGAAAAAAATCCAATTAACGGTTTTTTTTTTAAATCAAAAAAACTGAAAAAAAAAATTTGTCACCTCGAAAATTTTACGACCAAAATATGATTTTATCTCCAAATCAATTTTGTGCAACGAAGAATAATATTTTTGACATCTGATAAAATTTTGAGAAAAATCGAATTGACAGTTTTTTTTCACAAAAAATAAAAACCTAAAAAAACAATACTAAAACTTGGTAAAAATTTACTTTCGACTTAAAAAGCTTTTCCAAAGGTTAAAATATTGGCTTCAAACTTATTTTATTTAACAGAAAATATTTTTTTCGATATTCAGTAATTTTTTTTATATAAAAATTCAACAGTCCGTTTTTTCATAAAAAAATAAAATCTACAAAAAATAGTACGCAAATTTGGTAAAAATTGATACATATAGACAAACTTTTAAGCAAGATAAATCGACAGACGGGATGGGAAGTTATCAGTGTAAGTCGCAACCCAGCCTCTTTTTTTCTTTTTAATTTCAAAAATTGAGAGAAATCAAACTGACATTTATGAAATAATAATAACAATAATTTCCTTATGTAGGCTTCAACCTCGAAACGCGTTTAGCTTATTATGGGACTATGCAACCTCGCATAAGTTTTATAAATAGCATTTTTTGCGTTTAGAGTCATTATAGAGATTACATAACTTTATGTAGGCTCTATACAGCGTTTTTAAATAAGACTGTACATTTATAAATTCAGCCCTATCCCAATCGTGCAGCATAAATTTATCAACCTTTGACCAATAGACAATCGAAGCTTCTTCAACAGAAAGTAGCTTAGGACGAAGTCTTATCACTTGTATACATAGCCTCCACCTAAAGAAAACATCAAATTTCTTTTTTGGTTTTATTCCCGTTGAACGATCCTGATAATTTGGACATTTTTATTCGTCAAAAAGTTGCCTATCCATTATTTTACAAGAAAGGAAATTGACTCTAGTTAATTTCTAAAAAACGGTATGAGGGGGGGGGTTGATATGAGTTAGAAATTGTATACAGTAAGGTTCTATAAGTAAAGATTTTATCTAAAGATTCGTTAATAATTCAACAATATTATTTTGGAGCCCTGTATAAACTTATAGTACCAAGAAAAACATACGCAAATTTATTAATTTAGGGGTGCATATATAACAGTTTTTGAAAGGGCAAGTACAGACCTTTAAATAATTTAACTGCTTTGATCGGACATTAAATGAACTGTTGCACTAAAAAATAACACCAACTTTGATGTTCTTAATTCGAACACTGAAGCGGCTTGGAAAGCTTTACTCCTCATGTACTCCAGCAAGTTCTTAAATCCGAGGATCGAAAATGGCACTAAATTCTGAAACAAGGAGGTTCCACAACAAAGCACAAACATAATTTTTCAAGTAATGATATCTTAAAATTAAGTAATTCTAGGAGTAAATACACAAATTTTCATCTTGTTTCTAATTATATGCCCACTTCAAAGGTCTCCTTTATGTGATGAAACTGCTAAAAAAGAAAAACATTACGTTCTTAATATTGTTTTTGTATGCAGTTAAAAAATTAATTAAACAAAAAAAAATGTTTCTAATTAGCTGTCGACAGCAAAAGTTAAACTTTCCTTAGACTAATGTCGAAATGAAATACATAGCTAACGTTTCGTATATGTATTAATTAAATATTGAAGCCTTAAATCTCTCGAGAACTGAAGTGAAAAGAGATTCTGCAACGTATAATTTGTGAGTGTCACACTAAAGTTTCTTCCCAACTTATTTACTTACCTTAATTTGTTTTTACATATTTAATTTTTAGAGAAATTATGTACTTAAATGCACGTATTTTCTTAAATTCAAGAACCAAACATTTTTCTCTCTACAATTTTTAAGTTTTGTTAAGATCAAAATATTTTCAAAAAATGGAAATTTTTTAAAATTTGTCTTCTATCTATTAGCATCAGTTTAAATCTACGAATAAGTAGATTGATAACGGTAATAATAATAGACTCCCGAAAATTGAGTCCGAAAAAAATACCTAAAAAAAAAAACCAGAAAATTCTTCATAACAGATTCTCTTTTATTTAAATAGGAAAAAGGATCAAATTTTTTAGGCAAAATTTCTCACATTAGCTCTTGAAATATGTAAATGTAAGGTTAATATACGACTGTCAAGTAAGCATTACATTTTTCGAAATTTAAAAAACTGAGTATGCAGTTAATTGTAGCTTTTTTGTTTTACATTAGTTGTAGAAAAAGAAGTTTGTAGCTCGACGATTAAAAAAAAAGTGGTGACCTGGACCGTGAGTCCAGGCATAAAACAAGGATATTTGAAAATGTAACGATGCAATTGATTGTAGCTTTTTTGTTTAAAATTAATTGTGGAAAGAAAAAAATTCCAACAATTTTTTTTACTTTGATTTTTTTTTTTAAAAGGTGGTATGTAGTGCTAACATGACACCGTGAGTTCAGGCATAAAACAAGGATATTCGAAAATGTAACGATGCAATTTATTGTAGCTTTTTTGTTTAAAATTAGTTGTGGAAAGAATGTGAAGCAGATTGATGAAAAACAAGGGAATCAGGTAGATTCTTTAATGAAAAAAAAGGCACAGTGATTACTTTTATATTTAAAGATAAGTTTAATTGTTGTATAACTTAACACCTCGGAAGGTCAAAGCAGAAGAAGGAAAATACAAAAGTTGAATTGACAGATTAGAAATAAGTTAGTTTGATACGTTAGGTTGGTAGCTATGTTTGAGCAGAGAATTGCCAGGTATGTCCAACACGCCCGCTCAATGAGATGCTCAAACCTTGATTATTCCAAGTCTTGATAGGCAATGGTAATGCTTTGGTCCAGGTAGGGCCTTGGTTAGAACATCAGCAGGCATTTCCTCAGTTGGTAAGTATTCGAGCTTTATGTTACCTTGAGATAAGACATCCCGAATAAAATGGTGTCGGATGTCTATATGCTTAGTCCTTTGATGAAAAACATGGTTCTGAGCAAGAAGTCCGGCACCACGATTATCGTTGTATAAAGTGATGTTTTCCAAGTTTTGAAGATTAAGTTCTTTAAGAAAAGTTCTAAGATGAATGGCCTCCTTCATAGCCTCTGAGATACCCATATATTCAGCCTCGGTGGAGGACAGAGCCACTGTCCTTTGTTTTTGAGACTTCCAGCTAAAGACTGCATTTGAAAATGTAAAGGCGTATCCAGTGTATGACCTTCTATCTATCACGCACCAGAATCAACGAATCCAAGAACACATTCTTGATTTGAAGAATATCGCAATCCAAAGTCAATTGTTCCTTGAAGATAGCGTAAGACACGCTTTGCGGCACCCCAATGAATGTCCGTGTAACAGTTGTTGAACTGGGCAAGAACACTTGTTGAATGAGATATATCTGGCCTGGAACAAACAGCAGCATACATCAGTCCCCCAATTAACTCTTTATATGGGCGACTTTCTTTTCCTGGCGAATTTTCATCCTTCACAAGTCTTGAGTTAGGTTGCATGGGAATGGCAAGTGGTTTCGCTTGATCCATGCCGAACCTTTGCAATAAATTGCGAATGTATCCCTTTTAACTTATGGAAATAGAATTTGAATCTTGATTTATTTCGATTCCGAGGCAATATTTAGCCTCTCCAATGTCTTTTACTTCAAAATCCGTCAACATAGATGGAAATAATTAGGATGTTTCCATTTTTCCACGCTACGTAAACGCATGGATCAGAATTTGTCGCTTTAAGTCCCAATTGTTGAAGCTTTTGGTCAAATTTAAGGTTCCACTGAAAGCCGGCTTGTTTTAAGCCATATAGGGCCTTTTCCAGCAAACATACCTGTTTTCCTTCACGGAATGATTGCAACATGACTTTTGCCTTCTGAGCAATGATGTTATTTTTTGATTCACTTTGGATTATTCCCTCCAAGACATCTTCCAGCAAAGGCGGAGGCTTCATATGAATTTCTTCGTTTAATGAACCATTTAAATAAGCTGATGTTATATCAACCTGATGAACCTTCAGTTGATATTTCGCAGTTATCGCGAGCATAAGACGTATAGATTCTATTCGAGCCACGGGAGCAAAAGTTGTTGTGTAGTCTATACCTGGCTGTTGAGAAAAACCTTGTGCTACAAGGCGGGCCTTTCTTCTCGTCACAACACCATCTTGATTTCGTTTGTTTGTTAATACAAACCGGCAACGAACCTTGTTTCGCATCGCCTGCTCATGAATCAACTCCCAGGTATCATTTTTAATTAAGCTTTTCACTTCATCAAATATGGCGTTCTTCCACTCATCACAGTTTTGTCCCTGCATCGCTTCCTTAAAGCTTACTTCAGCATTGAATGCATAGGCTACAACATCGTCTACGAGCACGTTCTCATTTTCAACTTTTTCTTCCTTCAGTTGACCGAGCTTTAAATGTATCTTTGTTTCGTTCTTTATTCAGAACAAAAGCTCTGCAACCGAATATTTGAAGATGTCTTAAGTTCGGCATTTTTCCCAACCACAATTCAAATGGTGTTTTGCCATTAATGCTTGTCGACGAACAACGATTTCTCAAATAATTCGCTCAAAATAATTTGCTTCTGCCCAAAATGATGGAGAAAGTCCAGCCTGTAGGACAACAATTTTTTTTACTTTCATTTAAAAAAAAAGTGGTATGTAGTGAGTGCGTGAAATTAGCCCTCTTTTTTCGATTTTTTTTATTTTTGAAAATTATTCCAGGTTGTTCTAGTTGTTCTGAACATTGTTCCAAATTTTGGGACCTCTTCGATCAAAATTTTAAAAGATATGGGCAAAATTAAAAAAAAATACTAGCCCCCTTTTTTTCGAAATTCCAACTTTTAATATTTTTTTTTAGATTTTAAAAAGTGTTCTTACAATTGTTTCAAAAACTAAGAGTCGTGAAATGTATGTTTTAAAAGATATAGCCCCCGAATTTTTTTTCAAAAATACGTCATCCTATTTTGTTTGTTTTTTTTTTTAAAGCCTGCATTTTAAGAAAACATCAATAACCACATGTACAAGAACAAAAACTTTGCTTATAAACTATTATTTAAGCTGATGGTCAAAAATAATCTCGATAAAATAATCTCTATATCTATTTAAAAAAAAATTAAAATTCAAAAAATGTTCCAAGTCAAACAATATTTCCCCCAGTTCGTGTCCAAATTTCGTAGAAAACCTTAAGCAAATATATACCTAAAGGCGCACGAAAACGAAAAAAATAATGTTTTACCACCCTAGTACCCCCCCCATTAAAATAATTTAAAAAATTAAGCCAAAGTTGTATTCTTTCAACAAAAACCAAAAGGTCTTTAAGATTCCGGCTCTATGAAATAAATAATGATTACGCCTATGTTTAAAATAACAACCCCACTCCCCCCTATACAAAACCGGACTTTTAAAAAATATTTGTATATGCATAATCACTCAGATCAAATTGTTCCAAAGTTTCATTCAAATATGTTCCAAAATAAAGATATTACATAAGTCCAAATAACACTTAACAGTGTACCATCCTGTTAACCATATTCTGGCTACCCCTTTTCCGAAATTCAAAATTCCAAAACTTTTTCCCAATTGTTCCGGGGCTCTTCTAAATTGTTCTAGAGATTCGTTTCTTAAAATTGATTTTTAGTATGAAAAATTTACAAAAAATGTCAACTAATTGCGTACTTAGTTTTAACAAAATCAAAAAGTGTAGTGCTAACTTGATATCAACCTAGCACATACCATTTTTTTTTTTAAATCGTGGAGCTACAAACCTCTTTTTCCACAACTGATTTACAACAAAAAAGCTACTTTCTCGTATCTTATATTAAATAGTGTATTCTTTAACAATTCACCATCAATCAGCAATCAAAAGAGTTGAAATCATTTGAAATTTCATTTTCAAAGTTTCTTATGTTTTCAATTTTCAAGATTCTTATTTAAAAACTTCATATAGGTACCGCTGTCGCATACAAAATCGCTGACCGCTTTGAAGCCTATTCGTCAAAATGAGAATTATACACTCTTAAAAGACTAAAATAAAGTCTATTTTATGTTTTCATTCAGCGTTAGCCACCTTAAAGCCATAAGTTCGATTTAAATTATATTTCATCACGCAGAAGATCTTCTAAGTAATACAGTGTATTTACCTGCTAGACATATTCATTTAAGAAAAACCCTTGAAATAGTAACTCATTTACTTACAGTACATTGCAACCTTTTAATTTAAAAACCAATTTCATTTACCGTTCATGCGTTTAAAATTGTAAAAATTCTACTCTATTCCAAATTCACATAATAGTCAGAGTAATACTCGTATAAGGAAAGGTAAATTTTCATTCATTTATATTTGATGGGGAATCTACCCTTAAATTATAAAACCGCGTAAAGTCTACAGCACATATATGAACCATCATCACAGAGCGAAACAGAGCCAGAGAGTAAGAGAGACAGAGAATGAGACTCTTGAACAAAGATTAAAGTTATTTGCCAAACTCAGCACCGTCGTCGTCGGTCGTCAGGACTCGCACAAAACACAAATATCAAAATAAAAAAACATATAAACAAAATAGAAAGAAACAACACCCACATAGTGATGTCCTGAAAAAAGAGGGCGCAAAGGCACAGCACCAGCACAGCACAGCCAACATCGCATCGCATCCTCGAGGGCTGTTCTATATCTCCAGTAATAATAAAGGACCAAAAAAAAGGGGTTGTTGCAAAAATCAATACTGTTTTTCCTTCATTAAATCTAACGAGCCTTGATGATGGTTCTTTTAAATCTTCACTCTCTCTTCTTGTGTTTTGTTGTTGTTGTATTTTTTGAGTACGAAAATATTGTACCTACATTGTGTACATTAATAAATGGAATATATCGCAGAATGATGAGATTTTTGTTCGTTCATTCAGTACCCTGATGACGCTCCACTCATTTCCAAGGAACTGAACGAGATCCTTCAGATGGAATAGCTTATCAGCCAGGTTGTTGTTCGTGCTGTCCAAACAAAGCTAATGATTTCTGTGTTTCCCAAGTCCCATTGTGTATAACTTGGTGTCGAAGTGCGTGGAAAAAACAGTGGCTTGAGTGAACCATATTCCCTTCCCAATGTTATCCCGGCCGACATTGCACAACATTTCAAAACACTCCCGCTGACGCTGCTCCATGAGGATATTCATATCCATCTCTATATAACCTCCTATGTAATATAAATGAAATCATGCGAAATGACTAAAATGCCGCCTTTAATTTAGACCTTTATACCTTGACTTTGCGACTTTGGCTTTGCCTTTCGTTGGAACATACTCGTAACATACAAATAATAATGATTTGATTGTCCAATTTATTTTCTTGCTAACGATCATTTGAACGACTTTTTTTTTGTTTTCGGTAACAAAATCTTTTTTGATGACGTCTAAAAATATATAATTCCCCATATCATATGACCAAGAGTTAAGTTAAGTCAAGATCATGTGGAATTCACATCAAATGACGCGTTGTGTTTTGTGTGGAAAAAAGGGCGCCTCACGCAATGCAGCATTTTATTACTCCCATGATGTTATGATGTTGTGCGGAGCAAGCATATCCCGCATTGCATGCGATATGGGGACTTCTATGGAGCAAAATAATCATAGGTCTACTATCTTCATAGGGACTTGGGCATTTACACCGTGAATATAAAATCAGTGATGCTAACTTTAACAAAAATTGGAACATCAAATGGTAGCAGTTTTGAAATTTTAGCATTGTGCAAATCTTTATTGGAATTTTTATTTTTTAAAATGTTTTTTTTTTTCTTTTTGACAAATTATTCTCTACGAAAGTTTACCTTATCTCGGCTTTTTGAAAATACGTATTGATAACACAACCAACGCAACGTGACGTTCGAAAAGAATTGCCTAATGTTTTTCGACCAGACGATCAGATTGATAAATAACATCTACTATACCAGAATTATAAAAAATATTGTCAAAATGTAAATGCGCCTTACTCTTGTCAGAAATCAACCATTATCATTGCTTGCGTCTTCTTCAATACATTTTATAATTTGGAGTAAAAAACTATGATAAAAGTGTTTCAATAAATCTAGTTGCATTAAAAATTGAAGACATTTCGCTGTTTTAAAATTAGTCTGTTGTTGATTAAGTTGGCCAATAAAGCTTTTTAATTCAATGTCACGAAATTTGTGTTCTCAAGTGTCTTTTAAACCGAGAGGTATTGGCAGTGACAAACGCTATAAAATAGTTATCAATGAGCTGATATTAGTATTTTCTTTGACATTGAAGCAGCAATAAAATCGATTTCTGTCACAGTAATCAAATCGAAGCATGTTTATTACTGTCGCGTTGCCCAGAACTTATTGTTCTTAGCTTAGAGAATAACATTAGACTCTGCACGGCACCAGGTCACGAGAGAGCTGATAAGCATAATAAAAGGTGACAACCCTTTGGGTTACCATATAAAGGCTGCATTAATAAGAAAGAGCAAGAAAATATCACACTAGAAACTAAATTTTAGGTAGACCCTTCTTCAATATTCTTGATAAACTGGTATACACTTCAGGAAACCGCATATTAGGCTTTATAGAAGCCTCTAATTGGCTAGAGCAGGACAATCTATAGATATCAAGTGTTTGCAGACACTTTTAATTTTTTAAAGCAGAGAAATAAAATGTCAGGATTTTCGGGAAAGCTGATTGTCTGTCTTACTTACAATACTTACATATGTCTTTCTTTGTTGCTGTTAACTTAAGGCATGATAAAATAATGAAACACCAACATAAGTCACCTCAAATATGTTTAAAAAACGTAGTTTTATTGAAAGTGATTCATCAAATGGATACTCAAATATTTTGGATAAATATTGACAATTATACTTGTCAAACCAGAAGCCACATTTTATCAAAAAAAAGATTTCAAGCAGTCCACATCGTAAGAAGACAAAATTAGGATACATTTTATGGACAAAGTAATAGTTCAAAAATACGTAAGTACCTAATTATTTATTATAAGCATTCAATTTTTCTGAAAGAATGGAAACGACAGATCAAAGCAGTTTAATAATCTTTAAAAATTCATTAATATTTCTTCGAGTAAGTCCGCATCCGTCATATTTACAATGGAATGCGATATTTGACGAATCAAGGACTTTAATTCATTAATTTTTCATCAATCCCAATACAATTCAAAATTGCATGTTTGAGAATGAGAATCCTACAAAAGGATAGCAGACTTGAACTCACCTTTAGGCGCTTCATGTTGTTAAAGTTTAATCAACTTGTCCTGGCTCCGACTCTTTAATATACATATCTGATTTACTTCACTGTCTCTTTCATACCTTTAAGTGGGGAAAATTTAATAAGATACTCTAAATAAGTTGCCCAAACTCTAAGCTTAAGCTATCCTTCACACTATTTTGCAGTCGATAGACAAGAAATATTTAAAATGAAACATTCGCCGAGGAAAACACAATATAATTATATATTAACTAAAAGTTTGGCAGCCACAGTCTGAAAGGTTTCCATTAATTCTCACACTTAATTCTTCGATATTGAAGTTTGAAGGGCTTTTATTTGATTGAAAATCAGCTTTTAAGCTTTACGAATTTATGCCTTTCTATAATTTTTTTGAATTAACTTGTGTATAACAATGTTTTATTACACTGGTCGACAAGGTTTTCCTTACTGCGGTATGAACTTTTCCAATGGATTTTGGTGGCCTTAATTCAAATCCGACTTCAAAATTAATGTTTCACGTCAGGTTTTAAAAATTCGAAAAAAGCACGTATAAAAAGCTTTTTGAGGCTTTCCTAATTTATGAAGTAGCTTTTGTTCAATAAAATCCGTGATGGTTTTCAAAAATTTACAATCCTTTTCTTCAATATTCAGTTGAAATATGTATTTATAATATTTCATATAATATTCAAAAACTAAAACTTAAAAAATTGTTAGATTGCACCTGTCTTACAAAAATCTAAGAGAAACGCTGAAAAAGGCAAAACGGTTTGAAAGTAAGTTTTGTTCTCGTTAAAAATCTATTGTCAAAACAATTATAGGTATTATGACAAGTTTTTGAATACATATTTAAAAATATAAAAATAATGTTGAAGCGAATATCTTGAAAACTTGAGCAAATAAAGTTAAAATAAGAGTTTGGATTCGAAATCAAGCATTAAAAATTAAGTCCTAAACGTAATTTCCAAGACTACGATAGTATGAAATTCAAGTTTTTCTTGAACTTTCATATATGTAGATTTAAATAAAGACTCATAAGAACTAATGAGAATACCCACCAACTAAGTAAGATGCTAAAATGCTTTAAATTGTATCTAAAAGAGGAAAATTAGTATGTACTTTTCAAAATCATCTTACAATTTATTGTTAAGAGATATTTTGAGTTTTAACTTAGGCTTAAAAACCCGTTTTTGTTGTTTTTAGCATTTTTAAAGACATATTTTTAAACCTGATGTGATAGAAAAATTACATTACATTACACACTACTCAGTACATAAATGTACAGAGTAGAGAACACAGCACCTTGAGCAACTAGACTATGTAAGGTGATAACACAAGACATTAATACAAGACAGAAAGACAGAAGAGAAAGAATAACAGACAGAAAGAAACACATGAAAACAGCACGCGGTAGGTTTCGAGACGGTTCCCGAATCCCCATCTGTCTACTAACCACGTTCACTGATGCTTGATTTCGGTGATCGATGGGAACCGATGCTTTATCAGTGACTAGGCAGTTGCCTAGAAAGTTATCTACATATATCTAGAGCTTTGTATTGTTTTACATCTTCTGTTCGCTAGGTGGCTAAAAAATGTAACAACTGACAAATAATTTTTAGAAAATATCAGTTACATCATAAATAATGTCCAATGCATGGCGTAGATACCGCTATATCAGCTGTATCCATGTAACAGGGCCCCCAAAGATACAGAGCACAAGACCGAAGACGTGCGTAAAAAAATTCACTTAAATATTTAATAAAGTTTTTGTCCTGTGTATCTTTTTCTTTTTTTCATGTCTTACTAAAAAACAATACTACAACTTCAACCTGCTTGCAAACTCTTTTATATTCGAGCTTTCAAAATATATCGTCCTGCCTGACACAGCCACCAACTCCAACATCACACAGAAATACAAACCAGGGACCAACGGTAGATTAAAAAATACTAAGGTACTTGCATGAACTAACAGCTGAAAAATTCGAATACTCCATTCCGAACCCTGTATTGTATGCATCTGCAACCAAAAAAAAGTCCCGTTAATTGTCTCAGTGAACTAGGCAAAACGAATTTCAACACGTTAACTGAAATGTTTAATCTGTCTGTGCGTGAATATACATTTTAAAAATTTACTCTAAAGTTTTTTGTGATTATTTGTAATTCGATATTTGTGACTATTTTTGTGCGTTGCTTAAAATATTATTTTTGTGGAAAAATGAGTGAAAATAAAAGAGAGTATCTAAGTGGAGCGCTGCAAAGAAAAATCAAGAAAAAAGAGATAATGAGATCAAGAAACTTCCTAAAATCACTTCGTTTTTTCGACAACCAAATGTTGCGGCTACTTCAGATTGTGTTGGTATGTAAATTCTTGGTCGGATTTTTTTATAAGTATGTAGATAAAACTTCAGACGGTGATGAAAAGTTTAGACAAATTCTATATTTCTGTAAACAAGCATAGCATTAGGTATATTATTAATCTTGTGGATAAATTCTTGTAGCTAGGTTATGTCATGTATTTGCGTATCTATCTTTTGGATGTTCAGTTAATAGAAATGCAATTCTGGAAAATATTCCTACGTTTGTTTTATGTAGGTAGATATTTAACTAGGTAAACGATATCGTAGTAGGGACATACATTCGTTCGATCATTAGTGCTAAAAAAAAAAGAGTTGGGGTGGCTGGGTGACTTGATGCGACAACATAGAAAAAAAAAAACTCTCACAGAGCATTTATTCGGCAAATGGGCACAAACGTTTGCTTCAAATGATTTAAAAATTCTTCAACGATCAGACATTTATGCAAAAAAAATTGTTCGAGGTTGAATGTTGAAAATATTCTATTTTGAATGAAATCTTCCGGGTACCTAATGCTTTTGTTCCCAATCTTATTCGAAAAGGTATCGTTCCTTATTTTAATTTTGTGTTTTTTTTCATTAATAATGATAAAAACCCGAAAAGGGAGCAACATTTCTGAATTTTTTTTCGATTTAAGCGATTTTAACAATGTTTACTACAATTTAATTTTTTTGCCTGTATTTTTTTTAAAGTTTTTTTTTTTAATTTAGTTTTTATAAAAATTAGAATGAAAAAAAAATCCTAGAGTACGTAGGTAGGTACATAATGTATGTATCTTTTTTTTTTCGATAGAAGCTAGTGTGAGTATTTCTATACTTATATTATAATATTAATAAATTATTAAATATTTCCACAATTAAATGGGATTTTTCTTTGGTTGATTTATTTTTTATCCATAAATTGATTTTATTCGAGACAAAACGATTAAGTTTTCAGATTGATTTTTATTTGCTATGGTTTTTGTTTAGGTAGTATATTTGTCTGTAAACCGTCTGGCGGTATCAGTAGTCAAAGATCTACTTACTCGAACATTGTTTATAATGTCAAGTTTGTAAATTTATAATGAGATTTATTTTTATATAAAATTAAATGAACCCAACGAACTAAATAATATCTCTTCATCGGATAGAGGAAATTTTGGTGACAGTCTTACTGAATGTGAACGAAAAATTATTTTTAAATTAGGCCCCTTTCAACCTGAAGAACCATTTCCAAAGAATTCGGAAGCAACTCGATGTTTTTTAAACTTTCATTACTCATATTCAAATAAGGCTGGTATTCGAACTGTTAGACCATGGTTATGTTATTCTAATATTTTGAACAAACCTTACTGTCACTTCTGTTGATTGTTACCAGATTGTCAAAGCAAATCTTACTCTTCCGCATGGATAAACGGTGTCCTAGTTAGAACCAATTTAACTAAAATTATATCTGATCATGAAAACACTCAGTAACACATAAACTCTGCTTTAAATTATAAAAATTGGTTACAAGAAGGTACTACATATAGTTACCCATTTACAAAGTGAACTCAACAGTAAAATATCTTTTTGGCGAAATGTTTTGCACCGTATTATTAATGTCATAATTACTATGGCCTCATGTAATTTACCTTTAAGAGGACATGATTCAGATTCTGGAAATTGTATATCCATTATTTACTTAATATCTTATTATGATCATATTTTGAAAGAACTCATTTTGAAACCAAAAGGTGAAATAAATTATTTAAGCCCTAAAATGAGATAATTGAATTGCTTGGTATCACATTAAGAGAAAAAATCTGCGAGTCATTTTTACAAATTACTGATGCTAGTGACGAAGGGCTAAAAACAGAAGTTTTTAAAACAATAAGTGAATATGGACTTGATTTATCCAAATGCAGAGAACAAGGTTATGATGGAGCGAATGCTATGTCGGCTGTATATGGAGGATTACAAGCCCTTATAAAAGAGAACACTCCAAATGCCGACTTTGTTCATTGCGCAGCACATACATTAAATTGGATACTTAATGATGCAGCAAAAAAAAAATTGGATACAGGGCCCCCAAGGGTCTAGCTACGCCACTGATAATGTCAAAGTACTTGATACTTGCCGCCATTTGCAAAATGTAGACCAACTTTTATAACATTGATGGTTTTAGTATCGGATAACAATTTTTTTGTACAGCTAAAAGTTACAATAGTGAGTTGAGATTGAACATAAATGTGTCCCTATATTGACGTCAAATTCGAATTTGATATTTTTCTTATAATTCGTAGACCAGTTGTGAGATAGCTTATAATAATCGCTATTTATGTGCTATTTGTACAATATTGTGATTGATATTTTTACAGTCAATTACTCAAATTGGTATATTATAATAAGAGCGATTGTATAATGCACAAGTCCAGCTTCTATTCATTTTTGATACATCCATACGTTAATTATTGTACTCGTCATTTATGATAGGAATTAACTTACAAGAAAATAAAACAAAATTAGCATCCCTGGTTTCGCTATCTACTCCGATAACGATACGAATACTTTTATTCAGCGAAAAATATATAAAACCAAATGCCAAAAAGATTAAACAAGTTATCGTGCTGGTCGTCGCGTCGCGTCGCTCGTCGTCGTACTCGTGCGTTATTAGCTTGCTGATAATTACCTATTACGAGGATATAAAGGATAATTTTCAACAATAAAAGGATAATCGTTGATATGTCGGAGTCGGTGGCGAATGTTGTTGATGTTGATGCACACGTTGACCATATAATCTTCCTTACATATATTAGGCAGTGGCTATTGCGGTGGCCGACAATGCCGACGGAACCAGCGCCAACGCAGCAACGCGGACGATTCAATGACGGTGGCGTTGGCGGCAGTCAATATGTTTTATAATTTTCTTCTTCTTGTTTCTCTGAAATAATGGACTTACTTCTTATAAGATCCACTTTATAGCTCTGGATAAAACATAAGTTCAAGAATTATATCCTCAAATGGTAACGAAAAATAAGCAAAAAAAAAGAATATAGGTAATATGTATTTCCGTTTTTGTTGAAAACTTAACTCATGCATTTTGCATTTATTGCACTCTGATGCCAAACGAGCATTAAGCACAAGTATCGCCGAGTAAATTGAACATAATTTTATTTAATGTGCTGTTGTAAGTGGCTGCAAATGGATGTTATTTCCATTGAATAACTCAATTTCGCGAGTGATTTGGATCATGAGGATCTTAAAGACCTAACTTATGGCTTTGAGGTCTTTATCTGATGTTGTTAAGATAAATACGAGTGCATTAAGATCAGTAAGAAAAGTAAGCAGAATTTTTTGCTTTTGGTCCTTAAAAAGTCAAGACATTTTTGACATTAGATATACATAGATATTAGTTATCTTTAAAAAAGATTGAGTATGTACGAGTAAGTACTGTTTCATTAGTATGATTCTATGAGTCATTGAGACCTGAAAAATTAATATTATATATGAAAATAAAATTTGGATCTTAGAATCAGACTTATTACTTATAGTCAAGGAAAATTAGGCAAGTATTCCCTTCAAAAAAATTCAGAAAAAGTTGTAATTTGAACTCCCTTTAAAGACCTCTTATATTGAAGTAAAACTTTAAATTTTAGGGAGGTTGAAAGGGGGCAGAGTATAGCTTTTTGGAAATTACTCGAAAACTTAAGTTTTCTCAAGTTGAAGGCACAATTAACGAAAAGATGTAATGCATTTAGTCAAAAATTGTATACATAGTTTTGTATTCTATTATGTCTGGAAAAATATTTTTAATTTCCCGCCAGGTAAACGCAGTCATCTTTGAAAAAAAAAAAACTAAGACCAAGTATCGTCAAGGTTTAAATCTCGTAGCTTTCTATTGTGACACACTTTTCGCGGTTCAATAATTTTCCAATTCAACGATACTTTGTCTGATATTTACGTTTAGGGTTAAGAGCACAAGAAAAAAGGTTAGGGCACTATTAAACAAAAAAACAAAGATATTTGAGATACCTCAGAAAGAGTCTAAGTTATCATGTCCCCTACTTACTTACTTAAGGTGGTGCTACAGTCTGGGACGGACCTCAACCAACATGCGTCTCCAGCCAGCTCAGTCCCTAGGTCGCTGCCTTCAGTTTCACACGCCAAGTTAGTTGAGGTTTACTCCCAGCTGCGTGCTCCACCTGAGTCATGATATTTCTCTCCTGCGCGCCGCCGCCGCCGTCCCTCTGGATTAGATTCGAAGACCTTCAGGGCTGGAGCGTTGATCTTTATTCGCTCTACATGACCCAGACATCTAAGTCGAATTTTTTTGCAATGCTCAAAAACACTCCACTGACATCTTCCAAATATGTCAATATCATTGGCGTATTTGAGTAATTAGATGGACCTTTGGAAAATTGTGCCTTTAGTGTTGACGATTGAGTTTTGGACAATTATTTCCAGGACGATGTTGAAGAAATTGCATGACAGTGCATTGCCTTGTCTAAAACTAAAACATCGTGAGATCTTTTCCCAACTTGATAGAGCAGCGTCAATTCTCTATTGTCTTTGTGCACAAACGGATAAGTTTGACATGGATGTCAAAAATAGACATTGCTCTGTAAAGCTCTTCTCTATAGATGCTTTTATACGTGGCTTTAAAATCGATAAAGAGATGGTGGGTATCGATTTGAAGTTTCTGGTTTTTTTTCCAAAATCTGCAGTAATTTGAATATTTGGTCAATGGTGGACTTCCCTGTTTTGAAGCCACACTGATAAGGACCTATTAGGTTGTTGACGAACGGCTTCAGATGTTCAAATAATACGACAGAAAGGATCTTCTATGCGGTGTTCAACAGACTGATGCTTCTGTAATTGACGCAATTCAGAGGGTCCCTTGTGTATTGGGCAAACTATGCTGAGATTCCACTAATCGTGAATGCTTTCTTCCGACCATATTTCGCAGATGAGTTGGTGCATACTCCCTACCAAGTCATCGCCTGTTGCTTTGAATAATTCGGCAGCAAGCCGTGAGCTCCAGCAGCTTTGTTAGTCTTCAGTTTCGATATGGCTATCATCAATTCGTCAATGTCGGGTAGGAGGAATTGTTATTCTTCGTCGCCTGGTTGAATGGTTCAATCTCCTTTAGAGCGGAACTCGATTCATCATCGCCGTTATTTAGTTTTGAAAAGTTGTCTTTCCATATTCTCAGCATAGACTGCGGTTCTAATACGATGTTCCCCTGATAGTCTTTAAGAGCTTCGGTTAGTGGCCGGTACCTTTGGGAAGTTTTTTTTTACCTTTTGGTAAAATTTACGAACCTTATTCCTGTTGTGACATCCTTCTATCTCTTCTATCGCATGCTTCTCATTCTCCCTTTTTTTCCATCTTAGAAGGCGGTGCTCTTCTCTCCCCTTCTGATCATAGAGTTCGCGATCAGCACTGGTCCTTCTGTGAAGAGCTGTTTTGTATGCCTGTTGCTTAGCTGCGTGCGCTTGCCGGCACTCGTCGTCAAACCAGAGGTTTCGCTGTATTAGTCATGTGAAACCTATCACTTCAGAGTCGGCCTCTCTAATGACTGCAAGACGATACCGCTACTAGTTGCAGGCAGCATAGGCTTCGTATGAGGTTGTTAGAGACTCGATCGGAAAAGGACATATGGCTACATCTTGCGATTTTAGCCGTTTAACATCGAATCTTCTCACAGGACCTCTTTGTTTTTGGTCCGAGTCAATGTTGGCCCCTCAGAATGTTCGGGCATCCTATATATTGGAGAAGCGTAGTGCGTTGATCACAATGTCTGGTTGACAGTTGATTGATCAGGAGATTTCCATCTTCCATGTCAAGATGTGTGAACTGCGTTCTAGCTACAAAAACATCTCACCCCGCAGCGAAAGCGATCAGACTAAACTCTAAATCCGTTCTCGGAGGTAGTATCGTGCAGGCCACCAAAGATTTCTTCTCTTCCAAGCTTGGCGTTAAAATCTCCTAAGATAATTTTAATGTCATAGCCAGGACACTGCTCATATGTCTTGTCCAAGAGCTCGAACAATATGTCTTTGGTGTCTTCATCTTTCTCCTCTGTTTGGAGCATGCACACATATGAGACTTATGTTGGCGAATTTAGCCTTGACTTTTTCCTGAGTCTAGTTCCAACAACAAATCCAAAGCTAAATATGTAGGCGCTGCCTTTGTTCTCGGTAGCAGTCGCTGTGGTATACATCGCAGTCTTTTAGTTTGCGTTTGCCCGGTCCATACCATCGCATTTCTTGGATGGGGGTAATATCTGTCTTGCAGCAGTTTAGGGCTTCTGCTAACTTTTCGGGTAGACGTAGTCTATTAACGGACCTAACATTCCACGAACAGATCCGAAGTTCGTTGTCTTTATTTCGATTGCTTGTTTCGTCATCAATAAATCCATCCGTATCCGAGGATTGTTGGTGCTTTGTAACTAAGATATTTTCACCGCTATAACATAATGTATCATTTTGTAGATGATTGTATGTATTTTGTCCACCTAAAAAAATGGCTTCTTTGATTTTTCGCACTACATCCTCATATTTTTTAACGTCTTTCTCTCAATCCATCAACTGTCAGTAGAGTTTAAAAATATAATTTAAGGAAAAAACTATAATTTTTCCAGTTACGAATTCGGAATGTGAAGGATATACAAACAAAGCTCCTTATACCAAACTTCAGATTTGTCAGATTTTTTTAGAATTAAGGCCATTTCTTATCTAATTTTTTTGGACTACTAGGAAATTCAGGACCTAGGTAGTTACTTTAAAGAAAAGCGTACATGTGTTTAAGTATTTTAAAGCTGTCAAAAAAAGCATTCACACCTTTAAAGGAATCTCAAAATATCATTTAAATTCAATATTGACCTACTATTCGAACTCATACCCTTCAATTGTGATGGTCATTAAGAAACCTTAATTAAGATTTAGCGTGTGTTTGTCACACTTGTCAAGAAAAATGAAAAACCAAAAACAAACGTCAAAATTTTGTATTTTTTTTTTCTTTTGCTAATTTCCATTGTGCCCATTTATTTTGTATGTCATGCCACCCGGCAAGGTATCTGATAGATATTTATGTTAAAATAGAAATCTATTGCGGATGGTTGGGTTTCGTGTTGTCGTGCGTATAAAAGCTACACATGTAGGTACATAATGTATAATGCAGAAGCAAATTAATTACCTATAAATTAAATCGCCTATAGCCTATTTAGTCGAATATCATTTCATTTATATGCATGCACAGATATCCTAATCGTTTGGGGCGTCTCATAAGATAAATTTTCATCTATCAACTTAATATGCTAATGTGAAATGATACTGAAACGACTGCTGCTGCTGCTGTTGTTGCTGCGGCTCTCTGCTACTGCCACTGCCATCGCTACCGCCATCGCCATCGCCGGCCGTCGCCACTGCTTATGCGATGCGGTGCCCAAACCAAACTACTTAAATCCATCAATTCAACACCTTGAGCTACATAGGCGACCATAAGAGTTTGTATTACACTATATCTACATTTCTCAGCATGAAAAAGACATATTATACAAACCGCATCACCACCTTACGTCACGGCAGACGCGGAACATCGGCGTCGAGTAGCGTCGTCGGTTGCCTTATAAAATACATATATGTAACTCTTAAATTTATACATATGTATGTATGTAGGTATTGATTTCAGTATTATTTCTGTTTTCGGGAGTTATCTTAACCGAAAAAGAATAAAGAATTGAAACTACTTGAGGCAATTTTACTAATATCATTGATCAAACAGTAGAAACCCCATATAGAGAGCATTCATTTTAGAACGTTTCATTTGTTTACCAAAGCTGTTCTTGCTAAATTTCGAAACTTTTTTAAAATAATAGCACTCAAAAGATGGGTCTTCGATGTAGGAATGCGAAGTACCTGCAAAGAACTTTTTCAAGCAGACAGGATAGTAACAGTTACATTACAATAAAAAAACGAGGCTGGGATGCGACCCACACTGATAACTTCCCATCCCGTCTATCGATTTGTCTTGCTTAAAAGTTTGTCTAAATGTATCAATTCTTACCAAATTTGCGTTCTTTTTTTTGTAGATTTTATTTTTTTTATGAAAAAACGGACTGTTGGATTTTTATAAAAAAATTATTGAATATAAAAAACAATATTTTCTGTGAAATAAAATAAGTTTGAAGCCAATATTTTTAATTTTTGAAAAGCTATTTGAGCCGAAAATCAATTTTTACCAACTTTTATTAATTTTTTTGTTTAGGTTTTTATTTTTTGTAAAAAAACTGTCAATTCGATTTTTCTCAAAATTTTTCCTAATGTTGAAAACAATATTTCTTATAAGTTAAAATTAAATCTCAAATTTTTGAAAAGATATTTAAGTCGAAAATCAATTTTTACCAACTTTTGTTAATTTTTTTTTCGGTTTTTAATTTTTTGTAAAAAAACTGTCAATTCTATTTTTTTCAAAATTTTACTGAATGTTGAAAACAATATTTTTTGAAAGATAAAAGTAGTTTAAAGCCAATATCTCAAAGTCTTGAAAAGATATTTGAGTCAAAACTCAATTTTTACCAACTTTTTTTTATTTTTGTTTAGGTTATTATTTTTTGTAAAATAACTGTCAATTCGATTTTTCTCAAAATTTTATCAGATGTCAAAAACATTATTCTTCGTTGCACAAAATTGTTTTGGAGATGAAATCATATTTTAGTCGTAAAATTTTCGAAGTGACAAATTTTTTTTTCAGTTTTTTTGATTTATAAAAAAAACCGTTAATTGAATTTTTTTCCAAAAATATAATTGTTTTGTATCACGTTACAATATATAACATAAAATTTAATTCAAGTGTTTAGCGTCATTGGTTCATGAGATATTAAGGGTTAACCAAAATTTTCACATTTTTTTGAAACTGCTATGGTAAAAAAACCACCCACGCAATTTTCTTGAGAGCCCTTTTTGCATCTTTCTGCCTTATTATCTGTATAACAAAATTTATTTCAAGTCGATATCTCTTCTGGTTCTTGAGCTATGGACGACGAAAAAACGTCGCGAACGTACGGACGTACGGACGTACGGACTTACGTACACACGCACGCACAGACATCTTTCTAAAAATCTTTTATTTCGACTCTAGGGACCTTGAAACGTCGAGAAATGTCAAAATTTTCAATTTGACAAATCGGACCAATTACAATAACTTCCTATGGGAAGTTAATAAAAATAGTTTGTTAAAAAATAATAACAGAAATGAATTATGTAAAGTTGATAAAGTACAACATTGGCTTAATTTATAAGCCTCAGTTGTAAAAATAGAAAATTATCTAAAAAAGTAAAATCGAAAGTTTATTCCTATCAGCTGTTGACCATTTTTGAAAATAGAAACAAATTTTTGACATTTATAGAAAATATTCACACACATTTTTGCAATTATTTGAGAGCCAAATACTCAGATGATCATTAAGAATTTTTAATTTAAAAATCGATCAAGCAGTTAATATTGCTAATTTCCTATCGAAATACTCGTACATCAAAAAAGACCACGGGGAAAAATTAGAACCAATTTTTAGCATGGTTCTTATATTTCTTATATTCAATAATTAGAACTGATGAAAAACTTACTTTTCAAACACATCCCTATTTTGTATTGAAAAGCTGAAGATAGTTGTGGTTAAAATGTTGAAAGTTACAAAATGCCTTATAAATAAAAAAATGAAATCGGATGCAGCTGTAACAGAACTTTTTTCAACGGAAAGCAAATAAAAAACATATTATGATATCGTCTTCAAGTCCCAATATACTCGTATTAAACAAAAGCAAGAATTTTTTTTTTAAAATTCAAACGTAATAGCGATGAATAGGAAATCCTGCGAAGTTTTCAGTAGTTTATGGAAAGGCAAATAATTTAAGGAACACCGAATTTTTATTTTAAAAAGGGTTTTTCAATAAGGGCGGGTAGATGTTGAAATGGAATAAAACAAGCTGTGTGTGAGGTATTAACGAAATTATTTTTTATTTTTATTGCCATTAAGTGTGGAATATGACAACATTCAAATGCCCACCTCGGCTTCTTGCGGTGGCACGGATCCGAGTGGTCCAATTTTCAATGACTCTTCCATATATATATATTTTTTTTTATTCATTATTCTCTTTTACATAATAAACTAACGTACATATATAATGGGTGATTTTTTTGAGGTTAGGATTTTCATGCATTAGTATTTGACAGATCACGCGGGATTTCAGACATGGTGTCAAAGAGAAAGATGCTCAGTATGCTTTGACATTTCATCATGAATAGACTTACTAACGAGCAACGCTTGCAAATCATTGAATTTTACTACCAAAATCAGTGTTCGGTTCGAAATGTGTTTCGCGCTTTTTTATCGACAAATTTTGTTCAGCGATGAGGCTCATTTCTGGTTGAATGGCTACGTAAATAAGCAAAATTGCCGCATTTGGAGTGAAGAGCAACCAGAAGCCGTTCAAGAACTGCCCATGCATCCCGAAAAATGCACTGTTTGGTGTGGTTTGTACGCTGGTGGAATCATTGGACCGTATTTTTTCAAAGACGCTGTTGGACGCAACGTTACGGTGAATGGCGATCGCTATCGTTCAATGCTAACAAACTTTTTGTTGCCAAAAATGGAAGAACTGAACTAAGTTGACATGTGGTTTCAACAAGATGGCGCTACATGCCACACAGCTCGCGATTCTATGGCCATTTTGAGGGAAAACTTCGGAGAACAATTCATCTCAAGGAATGGACCGGTAAGTTGGCCACCAAGATCATGCGATTTGACGCCTTTAGACTATTTTTTGTGGGGCTACGTCAAGTCTAAAGTCTACACAAATAAGCCAGCAACTATTCCAGCTTTGGAAGACAACATTTCCGAAGAAATTCGGGCTATTCCGGCCGAAATGCTCGAAAAAGTTACCCAAAATTGGACTTTCCGAATGGACCACCTAAGACGCAGCCGCGGTCAACATTTAAATGAAATTATCTTCAAAAAGTAAATGTCATGGACCAATCTAACGTTTCAAATAAAGAATCGATGAGATTTTGCAAATTTTATGCGTTTTTTTTTTAAAAAAAAGTTCTCAAGCTCTTAAAAAATCACCCGATACATAGTTACAAAATCTTACTTTTTACAATTGAGAATAGCTAGTGACATTTTGTATTTTGCTTATAAAAGCTATAAATAGTGTTAGATGTCACTTTAAAAAAAGACAAAATTAATCTAAGTGGGGAGACAGTTATTATTGTTTTTTTTTCTTTTTTTTCAAAATAAACAATAAAATTTACAAAATATAATTAAAATTAAAAAGATTTTAAATTAATATTTATGCAACATAGGAACATAGGTGAGCAAATCTTCTATCTCATCGTGATCAAAATCAAGAAGCCATGATTTAACATTTTTTAAAAATTTACTTTGGGTTCTTATAACTCTTATATCATGAGGAAGATTATTAAAAAGTTTACAGGACACAACTGGTTAGGAGTTCCTATAATGAGTAGTGCGGAAAGCTGGAGTTTCGACAACATGACGGGTAATGCTAAGTAAGTTACGTGAATCAAATATTGGACTTTGCATATAGCCACCTCTCATATAAAATATTTTAGAGACCCTAAAATAAAATAAATGCCTAACTGGAAGAATTCTCAAGGATCTAAACAATGACATAAAGTGAGTAAGGCGATGAGCGTTACTAATTTTTCTTATGGCGCACTTTTGTAAGATGACGATTGGCCTTAGATTGGACATGTAGGCACCTCCTCAAACACTTATCCCATATTGCAGTTTTGAATGGAAGATTCCATGGTAAACAGTATTGAGTGTTCTATTAGAACAACACTTTCTTAACCGATATAAACAACTAATAGAAGAGCGCAAGTACTGTTTCAAACTAGAAATGTGTTGCATCCAACTCATGTTTTGATCGATCGTAGTACAAAGATATTTAAAGTTCTTGACCACTTCAATTTGAAAACAGTTCGAGCTGCAGGCCTCATTTTCATTAAAGGTTGCTTCAGACACAGATGTACCTACAAAAAAAAACATTTAAGCTGAAACGCTGATAGTCAAACGAGTGGAACCTTACTTCGACATATGGTGGCTCAAGTGAACCTAATCTGAAAAATATTAATTTGGTTTTTCCACTTACAACTAACTTATGTGAAGCAAACCATAATCTCAATAAGTGAATATCGTAGTTTAGATCAGCTGTCAGATTCAGTGGGCTCGTTGAGCCATATGCGATTCCAAGATCATATGCAAAAGCCCTTACTCTATCTGCAATCGGTAGGGAAAACAGAGAGTTAATGAAAATCAAAAACAGAACCGGTCCTAAGACTGACTCTTGGGGGACACCTAAGCTTAGCACCTGGGGGCTACTTAAGAAATCTCCGATTTTTACTCTTAGTTTACGGCTCTTTAAGTAGGAAGCGAACCAGTTGTATATAAAGCCACGGAAACCGTCATTATATAGTTTATCCAAAAGAATATCATGAACAACCATGTCAAATGCTTTGGTAATATCCACAAAGATACCAGCGCAAAACTTACTTTCATCCAAGGCTTTGTTAATAAAAGAGCAAAAACATAAAAGAGCATCCTCAGTGGAACATCCTTCCCTAAACCCAAACTGAACTGGACTAAAAAAGTTAATTTTTGCTAGATGCGCGCACGTTCGTTTTTTTATCGTTTTTTCAAAAACCTTCGAGATTGAGGATAGCAAAGGAATGGGCCTATAGTTGTTTTTCTCTTTACGATTACCCTTTTTAAACAGTGGTAATACGTCTGCACATTTCAGTTGATCAGGAAAAGTTCCACTAAAATACTTAAATTGAATAAATGTGAAAGGATTTCAACTAAATTTGGCGCAATTTTCTTAAGTAGTACATTAGAAGTGCCATCGTTACCACAAGTATTCGAGTTCCTCAGAGAGTAGATCGTACTTAAGACTTCTAACCCAGTTATTTATTCAAAAAAGAATCTATTTGCAGTCGTCGTACTATCATGCACTTGAGAACTTCACATCTGTTGCAAAGCGACCTACAGTTTGATTGGAAAGACATATCTCCTACTGAAACAAAGAATTCATTAAATGTATTAGCTACAACTACAGGCTCAAAAATGTCACCTCCTTCTTCTTTCAGCACAATGGGGTTAAATTGATAAGCCGTATTCTATTTTCTAAACTATTGATTATACTCCATTCCTTTTTTGGGTTTCCTTGAGCGTTTTGAAATTTTGAATAGTATTAGTTGTCGCGTAAGGTCGAAATTTCCTTATTAGTTTTCTTACTCAATTTCTTAAACCGATTTTTTAAGTTTGAGTTAAGTGGATGCTTATAACATAATTTGCGCATTTTATTTTTCGCTTTGATTTTTTTCAAAATATAATTGCTTATCCATGGTTTTAATCTTGACTGGGATTTCTTTTTTGTGACTGTGAAACTAGAGCTTTTTATATAATCTTTTAAAATATTTAGAAACGAGTCATACGCTTGGGAAGCATTTTCTTCAGCATATACCTCCTCCCAAAATTCAAAACGCAGATGATTATTAAGTAAGGCATATCTTATATTAGTCACAATCTGTGGGGAAGTGAAACAGTTACGTTTCGCACCAAAAACACCGTTGATGAAGATACCTGTCATACTGTGGTCAGTTATTTTCAAATCAAAGTTGATACCAAAACAATTTCCCAAAGAGATTTTCATAAAACGACCAAAAACATGATCAATGCACTTGCCTGATATCGGCCTTGTTATTTCATTTATAATAGATGTAAGACCATGTTCAGCTGTAAGAGCAAGGTAATAAGATACTGCGACGATTGGAAACTGAAAATAAATGTCCAAAAGTCGGAGACAATCTTGTTCCGGACTCCGTTGGCTAAAGCCTCGCGAGATACGTGTAAGAATTGGCGCAAGATGGTCATTGTTGACCCGCACGGACAGGCATTGACGAGCAAAAGTGTAGTGAAGTACCTCGGTATCTGGTTAAACCAGTATCTATATTTCGACAGACATATGGATGCTGCTCTGACTAAGGCCAGAGGAGCCTTCGCTCTGACGAAACGGCTGTTTTACAGCAGTCGGCTTGACCCCAGAGTGAAGGTAATTTGCTACATGGCCCTCATACGGCCAATGATTGTTTATGGTTGTCCAGTGTGGTTCAACATTGCCCCTTCCCAAATGGAGAAGTTTCGGGTGTTCGAGAGACAGTGTCTTCGGCGCTGTCTCGGTTTGTATCGGACACCGGAATCTTCTTATCTGCATTATTATTCAAACGAGGTTCTATACAACGAGGCTCGAATCAATAGAATTGACAATTTCGTGATAAAACTTGTTCGGGGTCACATTGCGAGGGCTATGACTTCGACCTACAATTTGATTTTCGGTCCGTTCTATCCAAACGACAACTACTTCGACAATGCACGCTTGAGCGGCTTTATCCCACCAGAGGCATTCCTCTATCTAGACCAGTGCGGCATGATACAGGATAGATTGGCAGTACCGCTTTTCTACCACGTCAGGCGAAAAACCGTAGACCGGCGGCTCCTGAATGAACGGGGCATCCTCGCTCGTGATGGAGCGGAGCTGCTTCGGTTCAGTAGGGCTGTGTCCGAAAAGGACCGCATTGATAGGGTGAAGCAGGAGAACCAGTTTTGGTGGCTTCAAACTGCAACTGATAATGGGTAATCCGGGATGGGGTATTTTTGCCTTGGCCGGCTTACATACTTGTTTTAGTCTTAAGTTTTAGGTTTAAGTAGAGCAGGAATGGTGGCACAATAAAAAAAAAAAAAGAAAAAAAGGATAAAAAAACAAAATCTCATAAAATACAAAAAAAAAGAAATCAAAATAAAAAAAAAAAAAATGCAAACACATATCACAGACAATATTATAAAAATCCTCGATGGAATTACAAATAGAAGGAAATAGTTGTTTTGCCGCTGTGGTTGTTCTAGTTTTAAGTAGTTTTTAGGTAGATTAGGTAATTTTAAGTTTTATTTTAAGGACTTTAGTATGTAAGTAAAAACCCCAAAAAATGATAAAGATTTTAGTTTTTAAACTTTTCTAAAAAAAAAAAAAAAAAAACATAAATTGAAATAAATAAAACAATCTTAGTTCGTAGGCCGAAAGGCATTAATTTTAAGAATCATGAATTTCTTAGAGCGCCCGATTAGGGCCAGTAAGTTATATTTAAGTAGAATTAACTAGGCTAGTTTCCCATTTTGTCTAGCATGTAAGTAGAGTTAAGTTTAAATGAATAAAAAAAATGAATTAAAAAAAAAAAAAAAAAAAAAAAAAGCAAGGTAATAATCAGATACAGCGCTCAAAGTTAAGATGTAAATGTTGAAATCACCCAATACAACGAGATTTGAAAAATTTTAGAGAAAGGATTGAGAAGATATATACTGTAATCTATAAACACAAACAATATCAAAAAGAACTTTGTGAACATTAATAGTAATTTTTATCAAATCTGCGCTAGCCATGTTGTATCGCTCCACCTTCAAGCATTCACCTGAGTATACATCTCGAATAAAAACTCCTACACCACCTGCTGGATATAATTCATTAGTGTTTGCATAAAATGTTAAACCGGGAATGATAAAATCATCCGGCTGAATTTGAGCGATGACCTGTGTTATATTCACAGGCATCGGTCGATTGTGGTTTTTTGCATAGACCTGTCACTTCAAGAAACCCCACAGGAAAAAGTCTAGCGGGGTCAAATCGCATGACGTTGATGGCCATTTCACATCACCCCTGCGAGAGATAACCTTACCCTCAAATCGTTTATGCAAAATGTCAATCGTGGGGCTTGCTGTGTGAAACGTATCGCCGTCCTGCTGGAACCACATGTCGTCTAGGTCCATAAGGTTCAATTTGGGCCATAAGAAATTAGTAATCATCGTTATGTAGCGCTCGCTGTTGACGGTGACCGCCTCACTAAAGTCGTTTTCAAAAAAGTACGGACCAATTACGCCGCCGGCCCAAAACCCACACCAAACGGTAACGGTAACCTCGCGTGGGTTGGTGTTGTCCCATATACGGAAATTTTGCTTGTTAACACAGCCATTCATCCAAAAATGCACCTCGTCACTAAAGATGATTTTTCGGCCAAAATTGGGGTCCTCTTCAAAACGATAACGTACGGGCGTTGGCTGATTGTTTACTGAACCGGTCGTCTCAATTTTGGCCACCAAACGTTGAAGAGTCGATTATGAAGGGTCACCATGTCTACCGTAAAATGGGGGCAATGCGCGCAACGTTTTATCATCTGAACGTGCTGTTCAATCGTGTAACTTGCCATGATGATTTGGCATATACAACTGAATAATAAACAAAAGATTTGACAGATGTCACCAAAACAAAATGGCCGTTACGGGGCGCCAAAATAAGAAAAAGTGTTGGAGACAAAATGGAGCCCTGAGGCACACCAGCGTTTATTTTATGGATATCTGATTTGAACCCGTCCAATACGACATGAATTTAACAGTCCAAAATGTAATTTCTAACCCAAGAATTTTGAATAAGAGAGCTTGATGCCAAACTCTTTCAAATGCTTTTAAAATGTCAAGTGCAATAAACTTTCTTTCTCCAAAACATTGCATAGATTTGTTCCATGGTGAGATAAAACATGAGATCAGCAATGGACCTATTGCTACGAAAGCCATACTGCCGGTCATTTAGTTCTTCGAGATATTTCTTAAGCTGATAATTGATCAACGTTTCCATGACTCTGGAAAAAAGCGACGTAAGTGCATTTGAATGATAGTTAGAGGATGAATATAATTCGCCTTTTTTAGGGGCAGGCTGGACAAATACTGTTTTTCATTCACACGGAAAGAGACTTGTAGAGTAGGACAGATGGAAAAGCTTACGCAGAGGCTTGAAGAACACCTCTTTAAAATAATAGCGTGGATACTATCCGGGCCAGCAGCATTGTGAATGTCGAGGTCTTTAAGTACTCTAGCAACTGTATACGAGTGCGAAAGAAGATTAGTCTCATAGAATCGTTTACGCTTTTAAGTACTAGAGTGGTCATGTAACTCATTGGCAGCATCGAATTAACAACAAACTTTGCTGCGAGCAAATTGGCCATATCAATCGAGCTTACAAAAGGAATGTAAAAACGAGCGTAGGAACCAACGATGACGTATTGTTGCCCACATTTTTTACAAGTGACCAGAAATTTTTACTATACCTTTAAGATATTGTAACTTACATCCAGGGCCGAATTTAGAGGTCCAGAGGTCTCGGGCAATAAATGATCGGAGGCCCCCTCACCGCAGATTATTTTCAAAATAAAGTAAACCATTTTTTTCACTCGAGTTTTTCTATAAATAATTTATTGTGAAACCAAGTTGATTCCTTTAGTATTGAAGAAACACATACGTATAAATATAAACGGAAAAAAGAATTATCTGAAATTAAAATTTAGGGTTAACGAACGGAACCTTTCGAGTTTTTTTTCGCCGAAAAATCGTTGGTGATTTCGTTGAAATCCAGTTCTCGGAGTAAATCGCTTTCAATGCTCAGGAGAGAAAGCTTCGATAGACGGTTTTGTCCCATCGTGGTTCGAAGCCTATTTTTTATAATTTTCATTTTTGAAAATGAGCGCTCTGCAGGGCAATTTGTTACTATCAAAACCAAATACATTCTCAATGCAATTTCGAGGTTTGGGAATGTAGCTCTGAAATTTTGATTTTCGAGCTTGTCACGATGAGGTGGATTTTGTATGACAATCGAAATCGATATTCTTCAATAATTATACAAATAAATTACTATTGACCGACTATGATTTTTTTCAATTTCTTGTACTATGCAGTAAAGTTCGTGAATAATTGATGGCATTAAATTGTGTCACAATAAAAATTATTTGCTTATTAAACTGCATAAAGAAATATGAAACAAATTACCAATAAGTCAATAATAATTGATTTTTCCAAGAATTGAAGAACACCAATTCTTCATATACAGCAATTAATTTATATGTACATATATGTATAAGAAAAAAAAAATTGTCGAGACACGGAATCGAATACCCAAACTCCGAGGTTGCGGGCAAGTACCACCCCACTCAGCCATTAAGCGATTGGGGTACTCCCTCAAGATGGGTAGTGAATTGGAAGTGCTTCTTATCAGGGCCATATGATTTCACTGATTGCCTGATTGGAGTGAACAAATATAGATCAATGATTTCTGTTATTTAAGATTAATATAATTAAATAATCATGTATGTACAAAGTACTGTAGGCTGTAGGTAAAGGTAAAAGAGCAAAAAAAATACATATCACAGGAAAAGTTGTTTACTATAGTGTTTACTAGTTGGAATTTGAAACAAACATTTTCCGAAGTCACTATTGTGGGGGCCCCCCGTTTATGGAGGCCCGGGCTTCCGCCTCGGTTGCCCTCCCCTAAATCCGGCCCTGCTTACCTCTTCGATCCTAGTAACCTATTTGCAGCTCGAATCAAACCATAAGTTTTCCTTGGTTTTGATAGATTTTACCCTATTCGGGTTAATATTTCTGATTCCACAAAGAGTTAAGATCATATCTGCGCTGGAATCCACGTCACTATGAGATAAGGAGGATTGTTCCGTTAGCTAAGTGGCAAGTGATACCGTTCTGTTAATACCACATATCCTTGACATCCATGTCTGCCACTTCGGGCCTTAAAAAGTTCGTTATTATCTTACGATCTTACAGTATCTGCCTGACCGGCCTCATTTTGAAAACAAATACGGGATAATGCCGCCTGCCCAAAACCCGCACCAAACGGTTACTCTTTGTATATGCATTAGTTTTTCGACAGTCACGATTAGATTATCATTAGACCAAATGCGGCAATTCTGCCACATCACTAATGATTTTTTTCGAAAATTGATCATCCACTGTTTGCAATTTCTTGCCACTTTTCCGACCATTGACGACGCTTGAAATGGTCAAGAGGCTTTAGTTCTTTAGTCAATTGCACATTGCAAGCATGTAAATCCAAGTCTTTATGCATAACGACGAGTGGTGAAGTGAACGGCTCTTCAGCCACATTATCGCGAATAGCCAAAATATATTCTGCAGTACGAGCTGTACGAGCATACAATGCTGTTTTCAAATCTCCTACAGACTCGGTTGCTCAAACATTTACACGATTGTGTATATTTCCATGGTTTAAATTGAATTGGTCCGAATTTGGGAAATATCAAATTAAATGCAGAAAAAAACTTAACGTTCAGGTGTGGTTCACAATGAATATCGTCCTTAAAATTTAACCACCCTTTACAACATTCCAGTATCCTCTTTACTGGAAGAAATTTTCCTATCAGTTTCTTTAAAAAGAACACTAGTATTATAATACTAAAATTCAAAAAATTGCTCTCAAAATAGAACAAATTCTCATACGAGGTTTTGATTGTTCAATGTTTAAAAAAAAAACAAAATTATTTTATTTTATCTCCATAGGCAAAACAACTAACGACCTAAAGTATATCGGATTGTATATTAAAATAATATGAAACATATATACATATACATAGTTCAAATCGCGATGGTTGTTATATTTTTAAGCACCGTGTTTTGGTCGTATAGTCGTTGTTTTTCTATAATGTCGTGCATTCAAATAAAAATTAAGTCAAAACCCACATTTGTCTAAAATCGTTATACGGCAAAGGTACGAGTATAAGTATATACAGGAACTTGTAGCAGAAACTTTTGAAGCTGCGCGTGTTTGGTTTCGACGGTTGGGTTGTTTGCTTTTTCTATATACACCTCCTCCAAAGTCAAAATATCGCTTCAGGTGATATCTAAGCATACATTTTTAGGGAATTCCAACCAACCAAAGAAATAGATGGAATTTTACTTAAGTTATATGAAGGTAAGGTATCCAAAACTTCATCACGCCGCTGTGGAACATGTGGCAGGCAGGGACAGCAGCAGCACAGACAAAATCACGAGCCTAGCTACTGGCCATGATGTCGAGCACACTTCATCAACGTGTGGCCACACCGAACCAAACAAATTAATTCCGTTTCTTTTGTCGGGAAGCTATAAATCACTGATAAAATTATAAAACAAAAACAAAGAAAATATTTTGGGTATATTTTATACCTATTTTAATTTTATTTTACTATACTTCTGTTTGTTAGCCTTGTTGGTCTTTAAGAGACAGGTGGCGACTTTTGGTAAACATGAAAACTGCAGTTCAACAAAGAAAGCTTCCTACCAAAAACTTGGACATGGCTAGATTTTCAAAAAAAGAAAAAAAGCAGAAACACCGAAAAAACAACAACCATATCCAGGGGCAGTTTTGAAATTGTAGAGATGTGGTTGATGTGTGATGCTGGAGGGTTTTTATTTTTTTATGGAAGATGAACAAAAATCTGTTTCTGTTTGGAAGTTTTTTCAATTTTATTGTAAAGAATTCAAGTTGATGACGAGAGGTTGTTTGAGGAAGAAAATATGTATATTTTCGAGGAGTATAGTAGCAGCAGCAGCAGCTATCAAAAAGTCATTAATTGCGTTGGACTTATAATATATACGAATGGGGCAATCAAATGATTGAATATGGAAATACATAATAATTTGCAACTATAATTGGCAGGGTTTTGAGCTATTAAATTGTGATGTTTTTCCAACTCTGCTGCTCAAAAATAAGTTCTGGTTTTTGGTGGATGAACATTTTGTTTGCAGAGTAGGCGTTAAGTAGCTTCGAATCAGAGTTAAAGTTGCCTCGGGGAAATGCGGTAACATTTTTAAGATCTATAGTCTTATATTTTATATAATTAAATATTTAGTCACCTACAAGTTTATTATTTTGTGTTCTTAAGGGTTAATGTCCTTCAGTAAGAGGTCAATGAAATTTGATAATATTGAAAAAAAAAAAATTTTTAGAACAATAAACTGGTTCTATATCGCAAGAGACTATTCAATCATCTTTTATTCTTCATAATTTTGCCAAGAGATATATAGTATGCGAGAGACTTTTTAACAAGACATCGACAATTTCACAAACTCACAAAGTTGCCATTAAAGTGATTTTTTTGTTTCTAGCAGAACAACATTAATTGTCTTATAAATATTCGACAACATTGGGTTTTCAAATAGGGACTTGACAACTTCGAATCTAATTTCTGAAAGCACCCTTTCACTAATTATTAAATTGTCATTGTCAATTAATTTTATATGAAAAATACGTTTTTTTATTTACTATTGGCTTTTTTAATATCAGAAGTATAGAAGAATTTTTGTTTAAACAAAGGATAATTATTAGTACCGTCGAATTTTGTTTTGTAAATCAATCCTATGCGGCATACGCTGGGTTTTGATTTAGGGTGAGACTATTTTAAGGAGCACGGGACGTTTAATGGACTCTCCGATTTCTTGAGATAAGACGCTCATCAAACTTACTCTTTAATAAATCGTCGGCCTGCTAACCGCACTAAACTGTTATAGTTTGTGGAAATAGTGGTGATTTATGTATGTAGGATACGTCGATCGCGTGAAGGATCAAAAACGCATTTTTCGCTTATTGACAAGCCCATTGGGTGGTATGCGAAATGCCTTAGCTCAGTTTCAAAACTCATTTTTTTGAGTTTTTGCTATCATTCCTATGCAAAATCGTTTTGAGACAAAACTCACTAAAATGTGATCGATCTCATTTTGGAGATCTATCTCATTTGAGACATTTCCGTATGCAGAAAGAAAGCATTATCTCATTTAAATGAGGTAAAGCTTGTAAAATGTTGAGACTGGAAATTTGTTGTCTCAGGAACTGCAATGGCTGAATATTTAAATTTGTTTGCTCCTGTTGAGTCAACAGGAAATTTTAAGAATCTTTATAGGTTGAAATTCTAACGAATTATTTTTTTGAAAATCGCGAAACTTTTCGAGGCGATCGATTAACAAATAAAGAGAAGATTTTGAAATCGATCAAAGCACAGTTTCCAGGATTATTATCGAAGTAGCTGAGAAAATTGTAATTAGGAAAGAGGAGTGGATAAAGTTTCCCAATACGGTAGAGGATAAAGATACTGCAAAAATAATTTGGCTTAGAAAATATAAATTTCCATCCTGTATTGGAGCAATTGATTGCACTCATGTGCGAATAAAGAAACCTTTAATGCATAGCGATAAATTTATAAATAGAAAAGGTAGGTAATACAAAGCTTTAGTGATTTTAAAATTGTTTATATTTTTTTTTAGGTTTTCACTCAATAAATATTCAAGCGACATGTGACGGAGAATCTTTAAGAACTCGTATATTTACTAGACTCTCCTTGAAAGTTCAACAAGTTTACTAATTGGCGACGAAGGCTATGGACTAACTCCATTTTTAATGACTCCGTATCGGAATCCGGTCAGTGCCGCCGAAGTTAATTTTAACTATATTTTAACAAAAGAGAGAGTCATCATATTGAAAGGCTGTTTGGGCAGCTCAAACAAAAATTTTCATGTTTGCAGTACCAATTAAGAGTGGCAACACGTAACACCCCAAAAGTTATTTTAGCGTGTTTTATTCTACACAACATTTCAAAAGCATCCCAGAGTGCCGATGAAAATACGAATGAAAATGATCAAGAGGAAGGTGCAATGGAAATAGAAGAACAATACCTCTCTCATATCTTTCCCTCAAATAATACTTCCAGGAGAGATATTTCGCTCAGAGAGGCTGGTCAGAGAAAAAGAAATGAAATTGCGATGATTTTGCTGAATCAAAATGGTTAACAGTTATTCATTAATCATAATATTTAAAAATAAAAAGAAAACATAATCTACTTTTTTAAGAGTTTTATTTAAAAATCTAAAAGCACGTTTTGTTTATTAATTTACAAAAGAAATTTCATGTTCTGAAGTCTTGCTTTCCAGAGTTTTTAATGTTTTAGTTAAGACTAAATTTTGCTTCAGCAAAACAAGTCTTTGCAAATCTGTTTGAGAAAGCTCCCTTGTCTCCTCTGTCTCGTTCTGATTTAAAATTGAATTTAAATTATTTGGGTGCTTTCTTTTTCGAGACAAACCTTCAAAATTGTTGCAAGCGCAACGGAATTAGAGGATTCGTCTCTATTTAAAATGTATTAACATAAATTAAATAAATGCTCGCTCTTACCTTCAAGCCTGTTTAGAACGGGATTCGAATTTTCAGGGCCTCCGTTGAATAAATCCCCTAACTCTTTTTCCCATTGCTTGAGTTTAATTTTTTTGTTCCCAGTTTTGTTTTTGTCGTATTTGTCTTTAAGTCTGGTTTTAATGTTTGTTATTTTTTTAGATACATCGAACTTCGATAACTCGAACTACTACTATCCACGAAAAAAGTTCGAGTTAACAAAATGTATAATAAAAATAAAAACCATTTTAAAATGAAACAATAGCATATCGCAAATTCATATGCACAACATTATGTGCTTTATTTTATCAAATAAGTTAAACATACATAGAAACACAAACCAAAAACTTATTTCATGTATTCAGTAATTTTTGTCTGCAAGTAGTTTTTTTGATTGTTTTTTTTTTTTTGGAAAAAAAAATTCTAGTTTATTTATTTGCAAACTTCTGAAGATACAACAGATGAAATTTATGCAGCTCTACATAAATTTCATCTGTTGTATCTTCAGACGTTTGCAAATACAAATTCAAATTATCCAATGCATCTGCCACAACACGCTTTGAAAGCTGCTGAATGAGTTCCTCTTCAAACGATGTCTCGTCATCACTTTCAATATTGATTGAAGTTGGGTTCAACGATTCAGAGCTACACTGCTCAATAATATCCTCGTCTGTAGGAAAGGGCGACGTACATATAATAATGACGTACGTCATCTACCTCCATATAATCATCTAAAGTTATGTTCGTTGCTATATCACTCTGCCTTATCCATTCATCATATTCAGCTTCCATCAAAGCTCGATCTTCATCAATATTATTGAGAAAAACAAGAGGAATGTCATCCTCTTCGTCCCATGTGGAAAATTGGCCAAAAACAGCTTTTTTGAAGCAATTAGCTATAGTCTGACTTTTGACGTCCAAGTTTTTCCAACTGTATTGATGCACTCAAGTAATGTGATATCGTGTTTTTTTCCTGCATCCATATGCTTCAAAGTTTCTTTTTTCTAAAAAATGGGAATTCCCCCATAAAATTCGACTTACGCAGTGTAAGTGTCATTTTTTTGTTCGAGTTATAGAGAAATTCAAGTTATACAAGTTCGAGTTATCAAAGTAAATATGTATGGAATAACGACTCTAAACGCTACTGCCACACAATTTGGTTCGAGTTATAAAAAATTCAAGTTATCAAAGTTCGAGTTATCGAAGTTTGACTGTATTTGCTTTATTTCAATGTTTTTTTCCAATTTTTTTTTCGAATTCCGCCTAAAACGCTATTATTGCGCTTTTTTTTTTTTTTTTTTTTTTTTTTTTCCGGAACTTGGCTTTTTGTCAAAAGAATAGTATTTTTCTTAATAAAATTAATAAGAAAACTATTAACATCTTCGTTCTTATCCGCTATACGCTTTCACTATCACTACTTTCACATGAAGAAGCCATTTTAGAAATGAAGGTAATTTTGAGACAGAGATAGTGAGATGAGGTTTGACTAACCTCTTGCATACCAAAATGAGCTTTGTCTCATTGCAAATTCTCAATCTCATAAGCTTGAGCTCAGACTCTTAGCTCATGCTCATGAGACTGAGTGAGTTCATTTCGCATACCACCCATTAAGCTAAAAATGAGCTTCGTCACTTTTAAAAAACGCTCTTAAAGTGGCGATCACCGACTCCTATTTTCAGTAGAAATTGTTTGCAATTTGACGAAGTTGGTAATACGTGTACTTTACCATGATATAAATGCTGAGTTTACTGAATAGTTTTTTAGTTTTAATTGAAGTTTGTATCATGGAATTAACTTTCTTTAACTTAATGCAGGTACAGTTCATTTGTACAAGACATCCAATCCTTTCTCGCCGTTTAAAAAACTGAGTTCCTACTTCGCCTTCGTCTAAAGTAAATAAAAAAATAAATTGGGTGGCGCAACAGTCCATTGAGAACTAGGGCCTAGTGAATTACAACTCTCTACCATTCCTGTGTGCGAGTAATGATGTTAGGGATAGAAGGGACCTACAGTTTATATGCCAAATTCGAACGGCTAATTTGAGAAAGCACTTTTCATGACAAGAATTACTCTTGGAAAATTTGTAAATTCCTCGCAAGAGGCAGTACCCGTGAAAAAAACTTTAGATGACACAGGCAGGAATCGAACCCAAGACCTCTGGCATGACAATCTAACGCACTTTTTTTTAAATTCATTTTTATTACTTCAATCTTAAACCTATCTTAAAGCTAGACAAAACTAAAACTAGCCTCATTAACCATAACTTACAACTAACTTACTGGTCCCATACGGGACCATAAACTATAACACTAATGCCTTCTTCAAATAAATTTTGTTTAAAGATGCAGAAAGGACTCTCAAGAAAATTGCGTGGGTGGTTTTTTTACCATAGCCGTTTAAAAAAAGGGTGAAAACTTTGGTTAACCCTAAATATCTCATGAACCACTGACGCTAGAGACTTGAATTAAATTTTATATAATATATTGTAACGTGATACAAAAGAAATATATTTTTGGAAAAAATCCAATTAACGGTTTTTTTATAAATCAAAAAATTCATAAAAAATTAAAATCTACAAAAAATAGTACGCAAAATTGGTAAAAATTGATGTTCGGCTCTCGATTTGTCTTTGATTATATAAGAAATAAAAACTTTTAAGAAATGCTACTAAAATTGGTAAAAATCGGCTAATGACTAAAAATCTCGTTCACAAAAATAGATCTTGAAATCAAACTATTTCATCATATGCAAAATGTTGTTGGTGATTTTTAAATTTTTTAGAATAATTTAACTGATAACTTTTTTAACAAAACTCGATAACCTACAAACCTTTTAAGCAAGACAAATCGACAGTGTGGGTCGTATCCCAGCCTCTTTTTTTTCTGAAATTATTTTTTTTGCCACCCTAAACTAAACCCTAAACCCTAAAACTATAAAACAAGTATATAAGCCGGCCAAGGCTTAAAACCCCATCCCGACTTCCCACTATCAAGTGCTGATTGAAGTTACCAAAACTGGTTCTCCTGCTTCACCCTATCAGTTCGGTCCCTTTTGGACACAGCCCTACTGAACCCAAGGAGCTCTGCTCCGCCTACAGTCCAACGCACTAACCATCATGCCACGCTTACTACCTTCGTCTAAATTGTTTCTTTCAAATATCGTAACGTGAAATTCCTTCAATATAGGACAAATCGCAAGAAAATGAAAAATATCTCCTCTTATGTTATATTTAGGTCAAAAAGAATTTGTAATTCAGATCGGTGGGTTACAATATTTAAGTTGAATAATTCTCCTCTAATTTTGAATATTGAACTGATTTTGTGTAGGGAGAAGTATTTCAGGAAGTTTGTCTTTTCTTTTAGACAATGGTTTAACTTGTAATTCCTATATAGTAAAGATCCAGTATCTCAGAATTTTCAACATATTTTTTGTAAGTGAGTTTGCCAATTTCCTCAAATACCAAATTAAACTTCTTTCCTAAAGAAGCAGGAAATTCATTCTGCTGAATTTCTAATATTTTTGACATGATATTACAAATACTTCTGCCCGTTCTAATTATGTTTTTCAGTATGATGTTTGGTATCCTTGAGTCTTAAATCTCAAGCACTTTTATCACATAGTTAAAATGCATTTCTAATGTATTTTAAAAAGTTTGAAGAAAAATGCTTCCCGTGAAAACGCTGCACGAAAATCCACAAAAAAGTAGTGGAGTGACCCTGTGTAAATCCAGCTTGATATTCTATGAAAATTTTCTTTTCCTTTACCCATTGAACAAGCCTCTTGTATAGTAAAGACGCAAACATGCTAAAGTATCTAAAAAAGCAATTCCTTTGTGTAGTTTATTCGATCTACACCTTTTTTGTGCAGTAAGGAAATAATCGATTTTTTAAGTCTACGCCTCTACGGAGACCTGAGCGGTCTCCAAAATTCGTTTAAATTCATGAATTCGCCAGCAGATTTTTTGAAGAATTCGAAACGAATTTTATCATTTTCTTGAGCTTTGTTTAATTTTGAGTTAGTATTAGCTTCATGAACTTCTTGCATTGTAAACGGGGCATCCGATTTGTCAATAAAGTACATTGGTGCTGCTGCGTACTGAAATAAAAGTGATATTAATGGAGCGTTAAGAAGATTGCTAAAGTGTGTTTTCAGCTGAGAGGCTTTGAGTGATAAGGTTATGTTGTGCCTGAAGTTTTGGTCTAATAGATTTGTGTATAGTTTTAGTAAGTGCCTTGATATCGGTTACGAGTAGTTGTTCGTTCAGATTCAAAAGATTCACGTTTAAGCTTTGGTAATAGGCATAGGCATCTCGCAATCGATGATCATTCTAACGAATCTTTGGTAAAAGTCTTAATTGCTTCGTGTTAAAATCATTGACATAAATATTTAAAGAAAATGTGACTTCCAGGGGCATATGATCCGAAAAAATCGCAGCACCAACTTTAAAGTTTTCCAAAATGTCATGCCATTTGCCTGATATAAAACAGTAGTCTATAACTGAGCCCAATGATTCTCGTTTAAATAGGATAGTTTACCCTCTATATTCCTAGAGAATAAGAACCCTTTAGTCGTAAGAGTCATTTAGTTTAAGTATTTTTGAGCTTTTTAGCGTTTTCCATTTTGAGTACCACCAATGTTAATTTGTTAGTCTAAAATTTTTAAATTGTGGAGTTCCATGAGTTTCGACTATGGACTCCGTAAGCTGACTCAACAACCTGACTTGGAGCGACATTTATCAGTCTAGCGCAGATTGATTTCGCTTTTCCACACATGTCGCTTCGCTCTTCAGATAAGGTAGCTGTATAACAAGATTTAACTTTGTATTTTTGTTTTTGTAGAACTCTGTCTAAATGATCCTCAAGCTGTGTTTTTGTTCTGGAGAGGTTTCAGATATTCATCTTTTAGTATTTCTAGATTCTAGTGTGCTCTAAAATAAATTTCGGAACGCCTCATTTTTGTTCCAACCTCTTGTTTCTGTAACCAAAGTGTGGCCCCATCTATTTTTCCAAATTGTAAAACATTATTTTAAGTAATTCTTCTTGAAGTAGCTATACCATTTTTGTAATTGACTCTAGAAATCCATTTTTCAGCACACAGCCCAATTACTGAGGTTCTAAGCGAGTCAAATTCTCAGGAAACTTTATTTACTACGAGTATAATTCCCAAAAATAATTCCTGCATAATTTCAAGTAACTTAAACTAAATTTAAAGACTTACATTTTTGAACAACAAATGAATTTGGAAAACTTATTTAAAAAAAATGGAAGAAGCTACTCCCACTTTTTTGAGCTATACCTTTGCTCTCTTAATAAAACTGTCGTCCTGTATAACCTTCATTAGCATCATTTTCGATTAATCATCTGAACTTAAAGTCTAAATTATTAATAAATACAATTTTCCATTTGAGTTATTCTCGACCTGTTTGACTACTCCACGCATCCATATATTCACATTACTGCCGCGGTTGCGCGGCGGTCGGCGGCGCGGCAGGTAAGATTACGAATGCAAGAACATCTTTCTGCCTTAGCGATGCGATGTGATGTCAAAGTCAAAGTTGGTGCGTGAATTAAAAATTATTACTAAACGCAGTGAAAATCGCTAATCGTGTTAAGGTACACCATGTTAACCCTAGTCATCGGTGGATATTATGCCTGTCGAAACACCTAGCAAGTCTGCGTGTATAAACTCCCCGAGGGGTGCCCGTTTAACGACAGGGGTCCTCATCCTACATATGCCTTTATAAATACATGCATCTACGTATGGATATTGCTGCCCCCCACAGTAATCATCCTTTTCACTTAGCCAATAAAGTTGTTTATAAGAAAAGTCTCTCTTGTGTCCCAATATCGTCAGGTTCCGCATCATCATATTCCATAAATACAAATCTTCTTCGTCTCTTCTCTTTCTGGTTTCAATATGCGGATCCACATAGTCTAAGTCTTGACCATCTCAAGGAAGAATCAAAGAATTGGTGGTGGTTTGCGGAGCTGTGGCGACAGAGGTAGCCTCGGATGCCAGAGTAGCGGCGGCCGGCGCGGCGTTGCCTCTAACAGCTGGAAGCCTTGTGGAGGAACATGCGCGTGCCAACCCCCATTGACAAATTTGTTACTTGGGCACATTAAATAAAGTTATACCAGAGAATTAATGTCCGTCCGCATAACATTGGAGTGCCAGAGTGTAAATCATTTTGTGATTCTCGTGCGAATTCGAAAACCAATGCAGCTCCTCTGCTCCTTAATAATTAAGGATATCTCTCAATCTACATAGAGACATAGAGTATCATATCGTCATAAGGAGAGAACATCCAGCAAAGGGTCGATGCGGTGTATTTAATGCCAAGATCTCGTTGATCCCAGCCCAGAAAAAGGTAAACAGAACAAACACTCTTCTCCTGGAGTAGAGGAGCACCATCAGCATCCTCATCATATAAGCAACATCATCATCATCATCATCATCCCAAAACGTCGACATGTCAAAAGGTACTTCATTTTTTATAAAATTAATAAAGTACGTTGGCCAAACACGAGACACGTGACCAACGTAATGTATCCGTTTTGCATTGTGGCCAACCTTTAGCTTTAAACCAATAACCGATGATGAGAGCCAGAGGATTGGATTTGGATCCCCCGGTGTACATTGGTTGCGATTCCTTCCCTTCCTTCTTTCTTTCAGGTGAAGGTTGCTTACGTTGATGGCTGATGTAGCAACAACATAAAAACGAAGAAGAATTGTATTTATGAACTATACACAAGAGTCCTCCCCCCTCTCCGTCGTCTTTTGCATGTTTGAATAACAAACTCCTGAGTTCGATGAGAGAGATGAGGTACAAATTTCTGAAGTCTGGAATGGGCTTATTCGATCTAAAAGACTTAACCAGTCTTGACTACGCTTCAAATAGGATAAACATGGTCACGTGGCAGGTTTTTGCTGTTCTGGTTGTTGTTCAACTATAGAAAGAAAATTATTGACACGTAGCTACATATAACACACCCCTCGCCCTCCTGTCTCTGGATAGGAGAATGTGAAGTTATATCTCGCGTTAGATTTCTTCACGGGTACTGAACTTATTATTGATGAATGCGATATGATGATGGGATAATGTGGAAAAATATGATATTCCGTATTCAGAACTTTTTTAGCCGCATTTTTTTAAGACTATCTCGTATCTCGAGTACGTATTCATATCATTTCAAAATAATGTCAGTTTTTTACTAATAAGCGGGCGTTGGTGCAGATAATGGTATCAACTAATTGTACAATTATTAACGGCAGATTATTTTTCGAGTTTTATTTATTAAGGGTGAATGCAAATATATGAAAACCTTATCATCTTTTATGTTTATAGAAAAGGGATGAACAAATATGTGGTCTTTGATATTTGAAGTTTCTGATGTTGTAGGTATGTAACAGTAGATTTTTTCAAATAGGTAGACAGTGATGGTGGTAGTTTCTGATTGTTCATTTTATTAATTAGGTGAATCAAATTTCAGCTCAAGCGAATTTTATCTAACCATTTAATTGAACTGATTAATTAAGATAGATTTTTAGCAATTTTTTAAAGAGTCTATATCTATACTATTATATAAAAGCGAAACCATTTTAAAGTTCGTAACGCATGATCTCAGAAAGTAGTCAACCGATTTATTTGAAATATATTTTATTATTTTCTATATTGTTATGAGAGTGTTTATGGCTTTAATTTTTTTTCATTAATTATTTGTCAAACTTAAATATTATTAATTTTACATTTTTTGTCCATTTTTTTTTCATTAGTTGACTTATAAAGGGTGTCCCAAAATTAACGCAAGATTTGAATTTGCCGCCATTTGTGCAGTGAAGTGTTGGCAACCCTGAAAAAAAGCAATTTGACAGCTAACAGTATAGGGTTATTAAAAATGGAGCGTTACACGAGAGAACAACGTGTCTTCATTATTAAAGAATATTTCAAAAATAGTGAAAGCTTGGCGGCTGCAGTTCGAAAATTTCATACAAAATATGGTCGGAATAGTGTTTTAACTTCGTCAACTGTGAAGAGATTAATTGAAAAATTCATGGAGACTGGATCCGTTGGAGACGCCAAACACACTGGTCGTCCAAAAACAAGCCGTTCAAATGTGAATGTCGAAGCAGTGCGTGAGAGTGTTGCTGACAATCCAGGAACCTCAATTCGACGTCGTGGACAAGAATTGCAAATTTCAAGAACCTCTCTACAGCGTATACTCACCAAAGATCTGTGTCTTCATGCTTACAAAATTCAATTAACACAACAATTGAAGCCTAATGACCATGGACAGAGAAGAGAGTTCGTTGAATGGATTATTGAACATCAACAAATGGACCCTGATTTTTCGAGCAAAATCATTCTAAGCGATGAAGCACATTTTCATCTTGATGGCTTTGTCAATCGCCAAAATTGCCGCATTTGGGGTTCGGAGAACCCACATGTGATTGTCGAAAAACAAATGCATCCACAACGCGTGACTGTATGGTGTGGATTTTGGGCTGGAGGCATAATTGGGCCATATTTTTTTGAAAATGATGCTGGTCAAGCAGTGACTGTTACTGGTGCTCGGTATCGCGACATGATTACACAGTTCTTTGTGCCAAAATTGGATGATATTGATGTGTCCAATATGTGGTTTCAACAAGACGGTGCCACATGTCAAACAGCTCGTGAAACAATTCAATTACTGCATGAGACATTTCCAGGTCGTGTACTCTCTCGTTTCGGTGATCAAAATTGGCCTCCTAGATCGTGTGATTTAACACCATTAGACTTCTTTTTATGGGGTTATTTGAAATCACAAGTCTATGTCAACAAGCCCACAACCACCCGTGCATTAAAGGAGGAGATTCAACGCTGCATCAACGAAATTCAGCCACATTTATGCAGAATGGTCATGGAAAATTTCAACAAAAGAGTGCGCATGTGCATGCAAAGCCGTGGAGGCCATTTGTTCGATGTGTTATTCCATACATAACCCTATCCTATGTACTTTACGAGTCAATAAAAATATAACTACAAAAAGACTAAAAACGGCGTTTTCTATTTAATTCAAATCTTGCGTTAATTTTGGTACACCCTTTATTACCACTTTATTGACATTTTTTACAAAAGTATACATAAAAGTGAAGTATTTACCACGATTCATTAAAATAAAAAGTACGTATACGCCCCAGCGCACACATATTTTATCATTGTACATGTAAAATTGTAAATATTTAGTAAGAATAGGGATATTTAAAAACTTGATGGATCGGCGAAACACCCTTAATTTTGTGATATGTCCATAGATATTATGGTTTACCTCACATTAAGTTTCTACAACTTTTTCTAAACTTCCTATTTTTGCCTTACTTCTCATTGGAAATGATAAAAGACTATGTACAAAGAAAGCCGCTATAAAATAATATTAATTTGTTAAGTTCGAGATGGTCTCAGGCAAGTTAGGCCTCCTATATTATTTTCAGCAGACTGCAGACTGCAAAGTGATAAAATAGTATGTACCGAGTTGAGAGCATTGCTGCTGCAAAAGAATATTCAATTCACAATGAAAACAATATCAACGCAGAGAAAAATAAATGTAAGTAAGTTTGATGCCGCCCGCGGTTGCCGATGGGTCGGTCGCTTGCTGATGCTGATGCTGATGCACGTACCTACGTATAATTCCCTTTTTTACGTATATATAGTATTGACTGCAAGTCTCTGGAATTGAAATGGAGTGAAGCGGCATTATTTTCTCGCCTCAAACCAGCACGAGCTTGCGTGCGCAAAACGATATTCAAGGCATGCAGCACCATCCTCAAATACAAAGGTATAATAATCCTATACATCAGCTACATATACATATATAGGAGTGCCTCGCACTGTGATGAGCTGACATTAAGAGCATGCTTACAAGTAGGTAAGGTATAGGTACCCGTAGATTCGGGATCGGGGTTAGGGTTTAGGGTTGTCTTATAGTTGTCTGGACGACGACGAAGACTTAAGACTGAAGACTGGTAATGGCTTAATGGTATGGCATGCATCTACAATTAGAGGAAGCAACTGAGTTGTCCGCCTTCTCCGCCTTTAACCTCTCTGATCAATATACATAACTATACCAACATTATATTATGTAGACCTTGTCTGGAGTAAATTCGAACGTATTTCCTCTAAACCTGAGTCTTCATAAGGACTTTTTTGGGTTTCGCACTGTGTCACCCCCAATTGCGTTTATGTGAAGAATATGGTACATGGAAATCAGAAGAGAAAATTATTGATTTAAATATTTCTTTTTCTTTGCTTTTGGTTTGATATAATTGACTTGGAATATCACGAGAACTGTTACCCGTTTTGTTAGCCAAATTCAATAATGTGAGATTCAAACAAACAAAATTCCCTTCGGCTGGATATTCTCTGGTTTTGCTTGATTCTTCGAAAATTGATCATTTCTTTTTTTATTGTCAATTCCTTAGAAATTCGAACAAATAGTATTGACATGCTTCATGTAATGTAACTTTGAAAGGAAAAATATGTTTGTTTTTCAAACAAGGTTTTTTTGAAGTTTTAAATGACAGTTATTCGTATAAACTCTACTTCTTTTGCTAGACTCATTTAAGGCACTGCTCATGTTTGGTTATCAAATTTACCAAGAGGTGTTCTTGAAATATGTTGTCTTCCTTAAGCTAAAACATGAGAACAGGTATCTTGGAGTTAATCCACCTCTTGCTCTTCCTGGAAAAGTGGATAAAGCAAGCGTCTTTCAAAATTTCTTTAATTCGTGCCACAATCATCGACGAAATCCAATTAAGGTCTCATTATTCTGTCATGTGCTCGACCATGCATCTATCAAAGTATATGCGGAATCTCTCTCGTGCACATCTTCTTTGAATATTTTCATATATTCATATTTTCATATATTCATATATTCATAAATGCCAAAACCAAAAGGTGTTCATATACAAGCTGTGTCTTCAATATAGTCTACATGTATATAGCTGGTATGATGCTTCTCATTGATGCCATCTATTATAAGCCATCACAGAAATGTAATTACAGGGTGTATCATCATCATCATCGATGTGATATATTGACTTGGTGTTTATGTAATTTAAATTTTCTGATTGATTACCTTCTCGATACAGGTCAATGATTTGATTTACTGCGCTAACCGATTTAAGGCGGATTCCTTTATAGATAAAAATAATAACATCCTTTATGGTGCCATGTTATACAAGTTGTTAATCGATATAAAATTAGTTCAAAAAATTTTACCTAAGGTAAATTATAATTGAGGAATTTGATCTAAAAGAGGTCATCTTTTGTTGAAAATCAATTATGTTAGCTAAAAAAAAAACATTACAAAAAATAACAGGTGACTTAAATTATTTTGATAAAATTTTACTTTCATCTTAAATTCTAATAATTTACTTTTAAATAATATTGATAATGAAATGAATCAACGAAAATCTCTATCTTTGTGAATTGGAATTTTTAAATTTTTAGTCGAAATCTGACAGTGGAATATTTCAAATAATTTTACATTTGTTTAATGAAAAATGGGTGTACCCGGTTAGCCAATACTTCAATGTACATAAACAGCCGCAACAATAAGGAGGACACTTTGGCAACATGTTAATCGTGCATCATTATTTCAGAGTAAGTATATAATATTCAATAAAAAGAGAACTATGTATTCAAGATCTGAAGGGTAATTAATTAGTTAAAGAAAGTCAAATAAGTTCAATAAGAAGCCCAGGTAATACAAAAAATTTTAATCAATGAAAAATATTGCTCAAGGTCTTTACATATTTTACAAAGTCTATTTCTGAGACATTGACAGAAAAAGTACTGCTAGGAACTTGATCCTAATAAATATCAAGATGTTTAAATAGCCTTTAATTTAAAATGCGACTTTTATTCCACCTGTATTAATATGGCCTTGAAGAATGATCCATTATTTTTAATGACCAATTAAAAGACCATTTTTGAAAACGCCATAACTTATTTTAAACATTGTTAGTTTTCGTAAAAAAACGATTTTCAAAAACTGGGACACAAAAACCTATCAGTCTCATTTAAAAACGCTGTATAGAGCCTACATAAAGTTATGTAATCTCTATAATGCCTTTATATTGTAACGTGATACCAAACAAATATATTTTTTGGAAAAAATCCAATTAATGTTTTTTTTTATAAATCAAAAACAATGACAAAACAAATATTTGTCACCTCGAAAATGTTACCAACAAAAAATGATTTTATCTCCAAAACAATTTTGTGCAACGAAGAAAAACATTTTGGTTTCAACTTAATTTTTTTTTTATAAAAAAACATTGCTTTTAACATTCTGCAAAATTTTGAGAAAAATCGAATTGACTGTTTTTTTTACAAAAAATAAAAAATTAAAACTTAGTACAAATTTACTTTCGACTCAAATATCTTTTCAAAAAAGAGGCTGGGATGCGACCCACACTGTTAACTTCCCATCCCGTCTGTCGATTTGTCTTGCTAAAATTTTGTCAATATGTATCAATTTTAACAAATTTGCGTACTATTTTTTGTAGACTTTATTTTTTTTATTAAAAAACGGACTGTTGGAATTTTATAAAAAAATTACTGAATACCGAAAACAATATTTTATGTGAAATAAAATAAGTTTGAAGCCAATATTTGTAATTTTTGAAAAGCTATTTGAGCCGAAAGTAAATTTTTACAAGTTTAGTATTGTATTTTAGTATTGTTTTTTTTTTAGGTTTTTATTTAAACAAAAAAAAACTGTCAATTCGATTTTTCTCAAAATTTTACAGAATGTTAAAAACAATATTTCTTAAAAGATAAAATTAGTTTGAAGCCAATGACTCAAATTTTTGAAAAGATATTTACGTCGAAAAACAATTTTTACCAACTTTTATAAATTTAAAAAAATTTGTTTAGGTTTTAATTTTGTAAAAAATCTGTCAATTCTATTTTTCTCAAAATTTTTCCTGTTGTTGAAAACAATATTTCTTATAAGTTAAAATTAGTTAGAAGCCATTATCTCAAATTTTTGAAAAGATATTTGAGTCAAAAATCAATTTTTAACAATTTTTGTTAAATTTTATTTTCGGTTTTTAATTTTTTGTAATAAAAACTGTCAATTCGATTTTTCTTAACATTTTTCAGAATGTTGAAAACAATATTTCTTATAAGATAAAATAAGTTTGAAGCCTTAATCTCAAGTTTTTGAAAAAATATTTGAGTCGAAATTCAATTTTTACCAACTTTGAGTAATGTTTTTTTTTTAGGTTTTTATTTTTTATAAAAAAAAAATGTCAATTCGATTTTTCTCAAAATTTTATCAGATATCAAAAATATTATTCTTCGTTGCACAAAATTGTTTTGGAGATGAAATCATATTTTAGCGTAAAATTTTCGAGGTGGCACATTTTTTTTTCCGTTTTTTTGATTTATAAAAAAAAACCGTTAATTGGTTTTTTTTTCAAAAATATACTTCTTTTGTATCACGTTACAATATATAATATAAAATTTAATTCAAGTCTCTAGCGTCATTAGTTCATGAGATATTTAGGGTTAACCAAAATGTTTACCTTTTTTTTAAACTGCTTTGATAAAAAAAACCACTCACGCAATTTTCTTGAGAGCCTTTTCTGCATCTTTTTACCTTATTATCTGTATAAAAAAAAATTTATTTGAAGTCTATATCTCTTCTGGTTCTTGAGCTATGGACGACGAAAAAAACGTCGCAAACGTACGGACGTACGAACGTACGTACACACGCACGCACAGACATCTTTCTAAAAAGCTTTTATTTCGACTCTTGGGATCTTGAAACGTCGAGAAATGTCAAAATTTTCAATTTGACAAATCGGACCCATTACAATAACTTCCTATGGGAAGTTAAAACTACAAATATTGGCTTCAAACTAAGCTTTCTCACAGAAAATATTGTTTTCGACATTTTAGTTTATTTTTTATTAAAATTTAACAATCAGTTTTATCATAAAAAAATAAAACCTAAAAAAAATAGTACGCGAGTTTCGTAAAAATTGATGTTCGGTTCTCAATGTCTCGTGAACAATAGAAGATATTGACTTCAAAGTTCAAATTAATTTCATTCATCCGATTTGTATTTGTTTATATAGGAATTAAACATTTTTAAGAAATGCTACTAAAATTAGTAATAATTGGTTGGCTGTCGACTAAAAATCTCGTTTACTTAAAGAGATTTTGAAATTAGACTATTTCATTATGTGCAAAATATTGTTGGTAATATTAAAATTTTTAAGAATAATTCAACTGATAACTTTTTTAACAAAACACGAAAACCTACAAACCTTTTTAAGCAAGACAAATCGACATCGTATCCCAGCCCCTTTTTTTAATATTTCCCGTAAAGTCTTATATATTTTTGAAATAGAGTTTAAAAAAAAAACTCAAACCAGTTTAATATTTACAAAAAAATTGTTTTATCAAATTAATGACAATTTTGACAAATTTTGTGTTTTTTTGCATCGTTGAAAACTCAAGGAATTTTGTCAGTTAGCAGGAGTTCTAAAACTTGTTTTTCATCTGTTTTAGGATCAACTTAAAGTATATAGTTAAAATTTAATAAAGAACATGTTTTTAAATAGCTTTTAAACACCTCAATCGTAATCAACTTATTTGATGAGAAATTTAATATCGTCCATTTCAGATCATCCAAAAAATTATTTTTGATATTTTTTTGGTTGGCTAAGAAATTTAAGAAAACATAGTAAGAGAATCATTCTCTTTTATTCTATGAAAGTTAATTTATCCGCAGATGCCTAAAAATTGATTGTGTACAACAACATCTCACTTTTCAAAAAGTTATTGTAAAGACAAAGCTGTAAGTACGTAACGATTTAAATAATCATTAACTTTGTCATTATTGATTATGAGATGAAATAAGTGGTTACAAATTGACAACGTTAACAACTTTTTTATTTTATTATTATTATAAATTAAATTGTTATTCACAATACAAAAATTTTAATGTGTATTTATAAGTACCTGCTGCTTAAGGAAATTTTTTAATAACATTTATTAGTTCCACCATACTTAACTTATATTATTAAATGTATATTCGTTCCTTGGTTTAATCAAGAGCATGGCAGAAAACACTCCACAAGGCTCCATCAAATCGATATCCGCCTCGACTTATGGTAGTTAAGTTTCATACATATACTTGTTTCATGCATATATGCAACTTTATCTTGATGGATTGCCAAAAATAGGACAAGAAAATTTGTTCTTGAAATTCTGTAAATGGTTTCGAGACGGTTATTCATACCTTACCTGCAACCTGATGGTCATCATTTTATGCCTACAATTTTGTTCATCGGTTTTTGTTTTTTTTATTTTTTGAAAGCAAATGAATGATGCATATTGAGAAATTGGTCCACATCAAGATGATCGACGGTCATCTCCGCTGCACAGCAGATGCCGTTTTCGCGAACGAAAGACCCAGGCTCTAGCTCTATATACTTAATATGCAAAACCGCACTATACGTGCTTTAAATTCTTAAACTAAAAAAAGAAAACCCGAAACAGCCAACTGCACGGAGTATGTTCGCAAAATGTCTTGAATCTCTTAATGTAAAATATGTTTAATATATCACCCCGACGACCGACGACGACGACGATGACGACGAAGACGATGATGATGATGATGATGATGACGATGACGAAGACGCATCGCAGACGACTATAACATAGCACAACACGAACGGACGCATATGAGCCAAGGAAGAGATGAGACCAAACTGGATGGTTATTATTATTATCATGGGCGGCCAATGCGGCTATTACTCAAAACTTGAGCTAAAGTGCATGTGATCGGCTTGAGATTTACCTCTACGAGTATATAACATAGCTTAGCTACATGCATAAATAAATATATCTATAGAGACAAATTCTGTAACGATGTAGACTAAAATCATATAAAGACGCACGAAAGGCTTTTTTACGATAGTAGGTATAAAGTTCATGATGATTACTATAATTATCATGACAAAGTTAACTTGAATTTCTATTCCTTAAACTCTGTCTGCAATACACTTTGTGTCGTCTGGCGTTCCGAAAGATGTGCAATATGTTGGTCGGTTGGTGTGTGGTGCCAATGGTCAACACAAAGGTCGATTGTGCTTTGCACTGCCCCCAACTCACAAAAACTAAACCCCAGAAGTTTAACTCCCAAATGGAAACAGATTTACTTCAAGCTCTTTATGGTTAGGTAGGTTCTATTTTATATGAAGTTATGGGAGTTTCTCAACATGCAGTTTTAAAGTTTGTTTCTTCCAACCCCAAGGGTATAAAAGATGTTGAATCCACCACATTAGGAGGAAAGACATGAAGAATAATGCATTGCACTTGTGTTTTTACTTTACGGTACTCTTACAAATCCCAGAAGTGAAGATGCAGTGTTTTTATTTTTTAGTTGGCGTAGTCTTTTCCATTGAGAGGAAGTGTTTTTGTGGCGGGTCTGCGTTTTGCTGATGTCCACATCTTTTTTATAGGTACGATGAATTACATTTTCGTAACTCTACCCGCTGCTGAAGATGCATTGAATTTTTCTAGCGACGCATGGAGCTTAAAGATGCATCAAACCCAAGAGACCGATCGTGTATCTTTGATAAAATTGCGTAAAAATAGTCATGGGTTACGTAACGTTTACAAATACATACACTGAAAATAAAAAGATCGAGATAGATCCAGGGAATCAATTTTGCATATTTTTTACAGATATCAGTTACATATCAAATACTCAAAGAAAAGTAAAGAATTTAAAAAAAAATCTTTATGAAAACCTTTAAATAGTGCTTTTACATGAATATTCATATTAGACATGGACTACAACGAAATTTCCTAAATTTTTGTCAAAGACTTCGTGTTTCTTTTTGTCAGTGTAGTTTATAGAGTTTAGTTGTTGCCGCCGGTCAAAAGTGTCCATAGAAGCGCAACTTTGGATTGTGCGTAGGCGGTACCACAAGATTTCGTATCTTTGCACAAGAATGTTGTAAATGGATAATTCTCTTTAATGAGAACTGGCAGTTTGTCAATGTTTTCTTTTTCTTTCTTAGTTTTGTTGTTGTTGTTGTTGTTTTTGTTGGTTGTCTATGAATTTATGCTTTGGGGGATAATTAGTGAAGAAGTTTTGCAATTTTTTTGGAGGCGTTACCAAAGTTTCTGGTGCATGCCTTCTGAAAGTGCGTGTATATAGTTAATGTACATAATTCATTGCCTGATAAATTTTGTGCGAAAACTTTAATGGTTACGGTAATTTATTTATAGCTACACAACATAGAAGAAACCCATGTTGTCTATTCTTTTAACTGTTCATGAAATATGTACATTAATTAAAGGGCCCACAATAAAACGTAATTGAATTAAAAAAAAACACTCAAACAAAAACTGGAAGTATCAACTTAAAAATTTATATTGAGAGTACAAAATTAGATATGTGATAAGATATTTGATGATCATTTTTTGAACATATAAAAATGTGTAAATTACACAAAAATTAAATCAAACAAATTGGATTTTCAATCTATCAATACTCTTTTTGAAAGCTATCACTTGATTCATGTTCAGTTAGGTTTGGCATTTCATAATGGGAAGACTTACTCCCCACCAAAAATTTGCAAACGTATTAAGTACTTAAAACTCCGTTTTTAAAAATGTCTCAGAAATGAACTTCGTAAAATATCTAAGGACTTTGAGCAATGATTTCTATTAGTTAAAATTTTTTGTATTACCTAGGCTTCCCATTGAACTTATTTACCCCTCTTTAACTAATTAATTACCTCTAAGACCACGGCGGGTACAGGGGAGGGTTGAGTTTATCTTACGATATGGACAGCAAAAATGCCTCCCGAACGTAGGAACGTACGTACACACCCACGCACAAACATCTCTCTAAAAATCTTTTATTTAGATTCCGATAACAATAACTTTCCTTGAAAAGGTTACAAAAATAAAATTAATCGAATTAAAAAAAAATTGTGGGCCGTGCCTGAAAATTTTGAAGGTCCATGTTTTTTTAAAACTGAGGGTGTTCAAAAATGTCAAAAGGTATTTCAAATAGTCGTTTAAAATAAATAACAAAAATCTACAATATTAAGGTTAATTGATATTAAATCAATACAAAAACGAAAGAGCTGATATAAGAACTTCATCAAAATTATAAAACACCTAGCAATAGTCTTATCCATGATGTGAGTGCTAAAAGTATTAATCTAAAAATTATATCCATTATATATATATTTAAATATCTAGGTGTTTTATTAACATACAATTTAAACTTCTCAAAACATGCAAAAGAAAAATGCAGCGAAGCTAAACTTGCACTCAACTTAATGTGGCCGAAATTCTTCGGAAATATAAACGTTTGCAATGCCACGAAATTTAAAGTATTCAATGCAACCATCAATTCATGTATGCTATATGGTAGTCAAGCATTTGGTTTTACTCAATTCGAAGAGTTTGAGATAATTCAAAGAAACTTTTTCAAACGAATCTTCAAGTTGCCTATGTCAACTCCAACGTATGCTATCTATGTAGAGTCAGGACTACCCCAATTTTTATAAAAAGTCTAAAACAAAATGCAGATTACTGTATTAAAATCATGAGCAAAAATGATTCAAATCTACAAAAACAAATAATGACTAAAGCACTACGATCGAATGCATCACCTTTTAAAGAGTGGAAAGAACTGGCTAATACATACAACTGCACCCCTTCGGGTAGGGGTTAAGAATTTACCCGAAGTAAGGTATGCTTGTCGTAAAAGGCGACTAAAATCCAATCTCCGTATACTGAGAACTACATAAGTATACAAAATATGCAATGGAAAAAACAAATAGATTAATTACCCCAGGTGGAAAGCCAGTTTCTCTGGCAAATCCATCCTCTTCGGAGGCAGGCTCTACGGATTCTGGGGAGAGCCATTTATTGCATTTGATAAATCCTTTCGCGAAAGCGCATAAGGTCCCTCGATCACCTCCATCTGTACCGAGAGATACCGGCAGAAAGAGTCCACCGGTTGTGCCAAAAGGCACTAAAAGCGACTCACCGAAAACAAACAGTTTTGAGCAGGACAATTGTGAACTGCAAAAGAAGCTGAACGAAATGATAAGACTCTACGAAGAGCTTAAAAAAGAAGTCGAAAGTCTTCGTGAAGAGAACAAGATGTTAAAAACTTCTGAAAACATGAAAGTAAATACTCTAAGTCCACAACATCGAGATCGGCACGAATATGAAACTGATGAAGATGAACTTGCTCGGGAAACTGAAAAAAGTAGACCTTGTAAGAAACGGAAGGCTGAACATTCGCCTAAGTCTCAAAATCAGCTAAAACCAAATAAAATTACACGGAAAGATCAGTTTTCTGCGTATAAGAAACTTCCTCCACCGATAAACATCGTTGGTCAAGCGGATTATAACAAAATTCTTCCTATTCTAAAAGAAACGGCGCAAAAGAATTTCAAAGCTACATCCACTCACAATAATACGTGGAAAATTAACGTAAATGATTCAGATTCTTATAGAAAACTGTCGAAAAAACTCAGCGATGAAAAAATTGAATGGTATAGTTATTCAATTAAAGAAGAAAGACCTCTACGTGTAGTTGCTAGAGGACTTCATCCCTCTTGTTCAAAAGAAGACATCCTTTCGGACTTAAAAACCAAAGGATTTAAGATTCTTGACGCAACAAATCTTTTGAAGCGAGAAAAAGGAATCGAAACCGCTTATATAAAACGCGCTCTTCCGCTTTTTATTCTAAGTTTCGATAAAAATGAAAATGTGGACAATGTTTATAATATTAAAACTATAATGAATATTGTTGTAAAAATCGAACCACTAAGAAAGAACAAACGCCTTATTCCTCAGTGCAAGCGATGTCAAGGTTTTAACCATACAGCAGCTTATTGTCAGAAGGACCCCGTTTGCGTTAAATGCGCGGGAAAGCACATGACTGATGTATGCCGTCTTAAAAAAGAAACTCCGGCTACATGCGCGAATTGCAAAGGTAATCATCCAGCAAATTACCGTGGCTGTGAGGTCGCAAAGGAAATGTTAAAGAGGCGCGAAGAATTTAGTAAGAAAACTAAAAAAAAAAAAAAATACCTCAAAGCAAAACAAAGAATTAAAATTAAAAACCAAGACTAATACTCAAGCGTCGAGTAAAACGGACGGGAAAAATAATGAAAACGTTGTACCCTCAGAAAACATAAAAACAAAAAAGACGAACACGTACGCTCAAGTCACGGCGCCCGAAAAACCTAAAACTATTAAACCTGACTCCGTTCAAAATGTATTTTCCCTTATACTTGAACGATTAGAAGAACAAGGGAGAATTAACACATTTATTCTTGAGAAATTGGACAAATTTGAGTCGGCGGCTCTTAAAACACCAAATTTACCGTAAACATGGATCAGTTGTCTCAACAACTCAAAATAATAACATGGAACGCGAACGGACTTACCGCAAAAATCGAAGAACTAGAAACGGTTCTACTTAACGAAAGAAAAGATATTTGTTTGATCTCTGAAACTCATTTGAAAAAAGACTCAAACTTAAGTATTAAGTTATTCGGCTTACCACGCATGCCATCCATCCGAAAGAGCAAGGGGTGGTTCTTCCGTATTTATCAGAGAAAATATCAATCATTCGTTTGAGATAAATATCGAGCTCGATACAATGCAAGTTACTTCCGTTAGCATAAAAGTTAGACACGTATTTTTTAATATTGCGTCTATTTACTGTCCTCCTCGGTCCAAGATAGACAAAAACGATTTTAAAGATCTTTTCAACGCTTTAGGTCCAAAATTTATTATTGGCGGCGACTTCAATTCGAAACATTCATTTTGGGAATCACTTTGCATTTCGACGAAGGGTAGACAACTCTACAAAGCGGGTATTGAATGTAACGTTGAATTTTTCTCATCAGGAAAACCAACGTATTGGCCAACCGACACAGCGAAAACACCCGATCTTGTTGACTTTTTCATCGCAAGAGGAATGAACAGAAAATATATGACAGTAGATGATAACTTCGATTTTTCTACGGATCACTCGGCCGTTATCTTAACAATAAACAGTAACGTAATCGAAAAAGAAAAGCCCCTAAGCTCGAAAAGTATGGCAGCAATCACGTGCTCCTCAGCATAAAAGTGTCGTCACCTTTTTATCAAACAAGATTAAAAATTTGTTACGAGATTTTAAAAACAGCGAGAATTCTGCCTATCTTGAAAGCCTAACAGCAGACAAAAAAACGAATTATTCTCTTTGGAAGACGATAAAAGGTATTAAAAAGCCTCAAATAATGTCGGCACCTATTCGAAAAAATAATTCTGAATGGGCAAAAACTGATAAGGAAAAGGCGGATTTATTTTCTAAGCACCTTGAGGAAACGTTCAAACCTTTCGATGGTCAAGAGCTTCTGACTAATGACGGAGAGCTCCAACCAGCGCCGGACAATTTTTCTATCAGGGATATTACTTTGACTGAACTTGTCCAGGAAATAAAACGGCAGAAAAATAATAAAGCTCCTGGCTACGACCTGATTAACGGTCGTTTCCTCAAAGAGTTGCTCAAAAAAGCAATGGTTAAGCTCTTACAGCTCATTAACGCTGCTTTAAGACTTGCTTACGTACCCACGCAATGGAAAGTCGCCGAAGTAATAATGATCCCCAAACCGGGTAAGCCACCGAATGAGAAAAAATCGTACAGACCAATTTCTCTCTTACCAATTATATCTAAAATATTTGAAAAATTGCTTCTTAAACGAATGCTACCAATTATTGAAGAAAAACGTTTAATTCCCGACCACCAATTCGGTTTCCGGAATAATCACTCGACAATTGATCAGGTTTACCGAATAACTAACGAAATTGAAAAAGCATTTGAAGAAAAAAAGATTTGCTCAACTGCATTTCTTGACGTTTCTCAAGATTTTGACAAAGTTTGGCATGACGGGCTAAAATATAAATTAAAAGTCTTTCCAGAGCAAATATATAACATTCTTGAATCGTACCTAGAAAATAGATTCTTTCGAGTTAAGCAAGGAAGGGAGTATTCGGAGTTTAAAGAAATAAACGCTGGGGTTCCCCAGGGTAGCGTCCTTGGACCGATTTTGTTTGTTCTTTATACCCGAGATATACCCCAAACAGAAGGCACAACTTTCGGCACTTTTGCCGATGATACAGCTGTACTCGCAATATCGGATTCAATAGAAACGGCAACCTCTAAGCTTCAAAAGGCATTAAATAGCATTTCAGATTGGACAAAGAAATGGCGAATTGCTCTTAATGAAACGAAATCGACGCACACAAATTTTACGTATAAAAAAGTATATAACTTACCTATTTATATAAATTCTGTGCAAATTCCATACGCTAATGAAGCGAAGTATTTAGGCATGACTCTAGACGCGAAACTTAAATGGAAAGTTCATGTAAAAAAGAAACGCGATGAACTCGAAAATAAACTCCGCGAATTGACATGGCTTATTGGAAGATATTCCAATCTAAGCGTTTATAACAAGCTTCTTATTTATAAGCAAGTACTGAAACCAGTTTGGACGTACGGTATACAACTTTGGGGTTGTACCAACGAAAGAAATATACAAATTTTGCAAACATACCAAAACAATGTACTTAAAATAATAGTAAATGCTCCATGGTATGTAAGAAATAGCGACTTACATAGAGATTTAAATATAAAATATGTAGAAAACGAAATTAAAAAATTTGCTACAGAGCTAACTTAATCCAACAATCTGTTAGCGAGGCGTTCGTTTTTCGGCGTCTGCACCGAACAAGACCTTCTGATCTAGCGCAAACAAATTAATCTCTCCACTCGAATTTTGTGGAATCTTCAGGTCCTCTCGTTGGGGAGCTTCCTGACAAAACGCGAACAAAATGACGCTAAAACTACTTGTTAAGCTGGACTTAGTTGTAGTAATAATATAGAAGATAAGGGAGGTGAGTTTTAGTCAGTAAAAATCTGACACTACTAGAAGCATCGGGCTTATAGTGTCTCTGAAGTTTTCTCACCTTCCTGCGGAAAAAAAAAAAAAAAAAAGAAAAAAACTGCACATTATCGATTTCTGAAAACAACATTTCAGAGTGGCTTGATCAATTTTTACTTCTCATTGCGAAAATAGATGAAAATATTTTTAACCAGCATCTTAGCAAAGCTTCAACGACCATAGCCAGAACAATTTATCGAAACCTCAACCATCGATTGCAGACAAATGAAGGATATTTCAACTTAAATTTCTCTGGCGAAAAAATATGTCTTATCTTCAAAGCACATAGAATGGATCGGCAGGAAATATGCCATCTATGCAATAGAAAAGAACTAGAAAATGTCCATTATTTCATTGCTGTATGTCCTATTTTGCAGGAAATAAGAAGATTGTTTTTTAAAGAGAGCATAATATCTGTGGAAAGATTGTATGGGTTATTAAATGGCGCTGAGGGTTGGTCGAAAGTGTACAAATTCTGTAAGCTTGCTCTCTCATATAGAAATAGTTTTTGACATCATTCGCACTTTGTGTTTCAAATCACTCAAAAATTGTATATTTATGAAATTTATGAAAATTAATATTAAGCTTAAATTCAAGTTGAATAAATAAAAATAAAATTGTACTTCTTTTCATATTACATTTATATCTTTTATGTTTCAAATCACGTCAAAATTGTATTCATACAAAATTGTAATTTAAAATCTAATTTGTTATGTAAGGAATCTATAACTTAATTAATGTACCATATTGATTCATATATGTATGTATGTATGTTTAAATTAATTTACATTTATTTATATAATGTCATTTCCGGCAGACGGCAAATATGTCCGTAATCTTACTACAAATTGTATATTATCTTAAAGATAAGATGAAAATAAAGAATAATAACAATAATAATAATTCCATTTTATTCTCTAAGGAACCATAAAATAAATATACTCTACGAGTACCAAATTTCAACAAATATACAAGGTGTCTCAAAAGTAAGTTCACATTTGCCTATCTTATTACGCGAAAGCAACTATTCTGAGGGGCGCGGGGGGTATGTCAGTCGGTAGTCTGGCTCTTGGGAATTTAGTCACTATGGAGCGTTTCTCTGGTGCGGACCGTGCGTTGTGCGTGAGTTTTACAAAAACGGTAATTCGGCGACTGTAGCGCGTAGAAAATTCTGCAGTATTCGACATATTCGTCACTTAAATGATGCGCCTAGCACTCGACTCATTGCAAAATGGGTTGAGTGCCCGACTAAATGAATGCCGAGAGCGCAACGGTTTACATTTGGACGATGGTATTTTTAAAAAATAAATTCCCAAACAGTGTACTTCAATATAAAATAATCATTTTTTCAATAAAGCTAAGACCTTTCTTTTAAAAAAAGGTTTAAATGTGAACTTTCTTTTGAGACACCTTGTATATTTTTTTTTTTTTATCATTTCAGTTCTTTGTTTAAATTCAGCTAATATTCAACTCACAGGCTTACACAAAAATATTGCTCAAACATTTTTATCGAATGTGACTTTATCTCAGTCAGGTTCATTGATTTCACTTGTTTATATTTTTAACCAGCATTTAAAATAAATAAATCATTACCTCATTGAAATAATTAAGCAACAGACACGTTTGAAAACCACTGGAATTCATTAGGCTATAATCACGTCCAATATAACAAAAACAACAACAACTAAATTACACAACTTACTGCTTTTATTTTAAAACGATGTACAGACAGACTTCTATATGTAAGTATAGAAGTTAAAAAAATAAAACAAAAAAAAATAATAATTGTCAAATTATAAATCCATAAGCAGAAATATTCGTGCCATATATAATAATACTTCAGTTCAGTTATGGAAAAATCCACCCGCGGTAGCAATTATCGCCACACTGCTTAAGGGTATATTTTTCGGTTGTTCACTCACTCCCCACCCGTACATCACATCCCACATCTCACATACATGAAATTATTTATTAAAAAAGAAAAAAAAAAACTCATCCTCATCGTCATCCTCATCATCACCATATAACCAACATTGTGCACACCATACGGCAATAATAATTGTCCTTTGCGGTTCTTTTCTTATTTCATAAAATCCTTCTTTCTCTCTCTTTTACTCTATCTCTATTCATTTGCAATGAAAATCAAAACCTAAAAGGACGCGACACCATCATCACCGTGTTTTGTGTCCGTGTCGTATCGTAAAAGAATATATAGCATTCTTTTCAGTAATCAACTCTCAACTCAACTCAACTCAACTGTTGTGGATTTGTCACCCCCTATTAAGGGGTGTTTGATGTATTATTCGGTTCATTTGGTCGACAGGTCTAGGATAAATAAAAGAACGGTTCGAGGAGTGTAGGAATGAATGTCGGTCGATAAAACAAACTCAACTTACCTCCTATACGAGAATTGGGCAAGCAAAACAAAAGCAAGATTAAATACAAACCTTATAAATAAAGGATCTGTCTGGACTTTGTGTGCGGCGATGATATCGCGTATGTTGCAAACAACAATCCTTACAAAATACTCAACATTATATAGAACAAAGGACACGTTAAAGTTTACTTTTCCTGTTGCACTCCATTTAAAGAGTGAATCATTGTCCAAACATCAACAAAGCGAGCGAGGGATGTGAATGTGAATAACAACCCAATCAACGAATCGATTTACTTACTCCTGAGAATCCTGATGATGATGGCATAAGGATACCCTCTGACTTAGACTTAGATAGCTATACGATATGTACTATTTATATCAACTAAGTGAGCATCCACAGTGATGAGTTGGTGACGGTTTTGTTGTTGTGTCTCTCTCTCTCAATAAAAAGGACTATTTTTATTGCATTGGAAATAATTTTAAAACATGAACCTTAACTTGAAGAGGTCCTGCCTTCTTCATCAGATCACGATGATGATGATGATGACAACGCCGCTCAAATCGTGTGTGATTATTTACACAAGACATGATGTCGTCAACCGCAGTGAGTGTATGTTGTTCACATTGTCATATCATAAGGACATCCAGAGAGAGTAGTGTCACGTGGCGGGTGTGTTATCCACTCGACTCGGCACAAAATTCAACAACAAGCATTTATAAGTCAAGATCAAAAGAAAACAACTTCGGAGTAACCTAATTTGAAAATAAAGTCCTCGAGTGTTTTTTTTTTTTTTTTTGAGAAAGTGTATACCTTCTTTTTGTGCTTCCCACGTTCTACGTTCCTTCTTTATATCCTACTATAATGTCAAGGCGTTCCGGTAGCCAATATATGTATGTAAGTTAGTCTTCTCGTTCAAAGAATGAATTTCCTGTTGGGTTCTGTCCTGTTTCGGTTCCACAGATGTCCATTGGCACTTTCACTTTTATCCTGGTTGTTAGTTATGCGGTAGACCTGGACTTGGACCTGAACCCTGAACCAACCTTATGCTTTTGGTCAAGGAAATTGAATTTTGTCAACTTCTGTTAGGTATATAGCAAATTTATGCGGTACATTTTCCAAAAAACCCAGCGAACCAAAAGTTTTCCAATTTTCTCATCCACAAATACTGAGTATTTGTGGATCAAAAGACCAACCGAACGGACGGAAGTTATTTCCCATTATCCAGTCACCGTTCAAATTAAATAACCTCTTATAGATAAGCGCACGGATGCGTGTCCTTATTTGCTGCATTTTGAATTCTATAATAAGGTTCAAATTGGGGGGCTCTGGCTCATCAGAATGATTTTATGGTTATTTCGATAGTAGGGGTTAATATAAATTTAACATTTCATTTATGAGGTTATATTTTAACATCACTTCAAGAGTTAAACGCATTTATGATTTTTCGTCGTTAAGTTAAAAAGTGAATTTTAATTTCAATCGACATATGTGTAGGTAAGGTATACCGCTCTCCGTAGATATGTAAATCTTTTATATACCTAATTACCTGAAAGAAGAGTATCTAGGTAGAGGGTAGGTTTATCCTTTTCATCTTATTCCATCGATGACCTCGCCTCCTATAACACCCTCTGCTCACGACTTGTTATATATATAGATATTACCGAGAACAAGAATATTGGCAGCAATCAAGTATGCTTCCGAAATTCTGCATGGCACATCATCAGAGGAAGGATATCAGATTTCATTGGTTATATTATACAGACCTCTCTTTTACCTGAAATGCTGATGCGTAATTATGTTTATTCGACGGGAAATTCAATTTGACTATGGAAACTGTTTTAAGAGCCAAAAGGATATACTATATTGGTAATAAACATACATATACATATATGCACTGCACAGGCATCCTGATGCCAATACTGAATGCTGGTCAGTTGAGTTGATGTGCAATGCCATTTCATTGAAGCAAAATGGTAAATTATGCAGATCGAATACCAAAACCGAGTGTGGATGTGGACGTGGAGCCTCCCCAACGCTAGGTCTAGGTTGTCGTCGCACATGTACTGTACAACTGACGACGACGAGGAGAATAATAAGTTCACATCAGAGAAGGTATATTAAGCATTTTGTATAGGGTTCGATATGAGAGGGTTCATTTTTGGGTGTTGGGGATGTATGGTATAAGGGAATATAAGTTAAACAAGGGTCAAATTCAATATGAGTGTAGTGCATTATGCATAAATGTGAACAGAAAAACGTAGGAAATGCATTTGGCATCACAAGCACTTTACTATGTTCCATCTCTTTTTCGCTCTTTCTATTTGATATATTGCTCACTTACCTGCCAAGCATTTGCATCCAATGTGGCCAGGAATGACATGTCCAATTCCTGCAAAAAATAAACAGCCAAGCGGAAATATTACATTAATTTATTATTACCAATAATTTATTAGGTTTTATTGATATGGTGGGTATGGTGAATTTTATAAACATGAAATAAGTCCTTAAAACAACAGCTGAATAAAATACTAGTTGAGAAAATCTACATAAATAACCAAAACAATATTTTTTTTTTGAAAAATTAAAGGCTTTATTAAAATATACCCTAGATATTTGGCAACGCAAGTCTGTGTACTTCTATACTTCAACATGCGTCACCCACATTAGATAAAATTCCATAATTATACTAAATATTTCAATAAAATTGGTACACTGAGTCGTATACTCACTTTTTTTTTAATTTTATTGAATATTTTTAATAAATTTCTGATATTTTAATTTGTGACACTGAACTCGAATCCAAACCAAAATCTTCGTGATAATTGTTCAACCTTTAGAAAATGGCAAAGAACAAGGTCTTTTATTAAACTATGACTACTGCTGATGTGACTTAGTACAGATATAAATGCGTTGATCAATGATCATTTAAATTTACCTAAGAACTTTCATAGTAATTAATTTCACGTTTCAACGATTTCTATTACTTAAAAATTGTATGTAATGAAAAAAAGAAAAACAATTTATTAGAATAATTCTGCATTTTCAGGAAACTTTAAACTGTTAAGTCCTTTTGGTCTATGTTTGGAAATTTAGCTTTTTTTAATCGTTTTCAAGCTAATTTTCTTCTTATAATTAGCGAAAACCTCAAGGGATATTTTTACCCTTATTATGCAAAGACACAGTGAGAGAATTAGGAAAGGGAAAGATGGTTTGAAGGAGATTTCGGTGCAGATTGGTTTTGAATTCCTGAATATTGCAATGACTGGGAAAGACAGAGTGTAGTAATACATTCCACATTCGAGTAGTACGGCTAAAGAACGAATCTCTGTATTTGACAGTACGACCGAAGTTGGGCTTGAGGGTATACTGTTGAGCATTCATAGAAGCGCGAGTATTAGCGGTTGAACTGTTTAAGAGGATGTACATATGTAGCTGGCTATTTCTCTATAGCAAAAACCGCTAAAATAACGGTAAAAAAGTGTTGGACGAGAAACCTTATGACGCACGATGTTCAAGCGAAGTAAATGAACTAATGATGATATTATCACCAATCAATTTAAATGCTCTACGTTCAATACTGTCTGAGAGGCTTAACAAAGTTGCAGGAGCACCAGAGATGGGAGTATATAAGTCTTGTAGATAACAGCCAGATCAGAAGGTCAGACACATTTCTTTCATCGCCTTGGGTACCTAAGAAAACCTTACGTTTCACAAGAGGTGGTTGGTGACACACATACCGAGAATATCGAGATGTTCAGTCTCATTGATGCAAGGACATCCATGGATAATGGCAATGGGGGTATATCTCACTTTAACGATACAAGACAGCATTGGTGCAATTTTGTTAAGGTCGGAATTTAATGAGCTTATCATATTTCGTCGTTGAAGTTCTACATCCGAAGAAGAGGGATGTGAGTCTGAAAACGAATATGAAAAACTAACAGTAGCGAAACTATGTATTGGATTAGATGTTGGAGACAGACGATTATTAATAAAAATGAGAAAGAGTGTTGGAGATGGAACACAGCCCTGAGGCACACCAGCATTTATTTTGTGGTTTTCAGGCATGAACCCATCTAAGGGTCCGGCCACGCAATGAGCGACGAGCGACTGAGCGACCGAGCGACAAGTCGCTGAGCGACGCAAAAAAATTAGAACATATGAGATCGTATGGAGGCGGCCACATAAACCCTAAGCGACTGAGCGATTTATTAAGCGACAGAGCGACGTCGCTCTGTAATCAAATCTGTTTTAATTTTTCAATCGATCGCTGAGCGACGTAGAAAAAAGATGTGTACAATAAACACTGAAAGTTTAATTTCAGCTGTCCAAAAGCTGTTCGATTTTTCTCAAAATGTTACCAGATGTTGAAAACGTTATTCTTCGTTATACAAAATTGTTTTGGAGATAAAATCATTTTTTGTTCGTAAAATTTTCGAGGTGACACATTTTTTTTTTCAGTTTTTTTTTTTGATTTAAAAAAAAACCGTTTATTGAAATATTTTCCAAAAATGTATTGGTTTGGTATCACGTTACAATAAATAATACAAAATTGATTTCAAGGGTTAACCAAAATGTTAACTTTTTTTTTAAATTGCTATGGTAAGAAAACCACCCATGCAATTTTTTTGAGAGCCCTTTCTGCATTATTATCTGTAGAACAAAATTTATTTGAAGTCGATATCTCTACTATTTCTTGAGCTATGGACGACGAAAAAACGTCGCGAACGTACGGACGTACAAACGCACGTACACACACACAGACATCTCTCTTAAAATCTTTTATTTAGACTCTAGGGACCTTGAAACGTCGAGAAATGTCAAAATTTTTAATTCGACAAATCGGACCGATTACTTTCTATGGGAATATAAAAATGTCACCGATAAAGGGTGGGAAAAAGTTGGACAAATTTGTAATTGTTTTGTTAAGTTTTTATTTATTTAATCTTTAATTACAAATAGTGTTTTTTGTTCAAAAGATGGTACTGACATACGACAATATTGCAAAATCGATCTGGAAATCTGCGGAAATTCAGAAATAAATGATGAAATTCACCATAATTTTCCCTTTCACGATTTATGGGGTGTACACCAAATCTACGGAACCTCGATCTTATTACAGATCTATTTTTTCCAACTAATCGCTAAGCGACGTGTCGTTTAGTAAATGGCCACCCATCGCTTAGATTGGTCGCTCAGCGACTCGTCGCTCGGTCGCTCAGTCGCTCGTCGCTCATTGCGTGGCCGGACCCTAATACTACTTATAATAATGAATGATCCGCAAGGTTATTACTATCGAATGAAGGGGGAATTCATGGAAACCGAAATCACTCATTTTCGATAAGAGAGCCTGATGCCAAACCCTATCAAATCCTTTTGAAATATCTTACTTTCTCCAAAACGATGTCAAAATTTGCTCCATTGTTCAGTGAGATGAACCATGAGATCACCATTGAACCTATTGCTGCGAAAGCCGTGCAGTCGGTCATTAAAAAGCTTTCAGCTTTCGATCTTCGAGATATTTATTGAGCTGATATAATAATTCAGCGTTTTCCTGACCTTGGAAAGAAGGGGTGTAAGTGCAATCGGTCAGTAATAAGAGTTTGAGAAAGATTCGCCTGTTTTGGGGATGGGCTGGACAAATACTGTTTTCCATCCACTCGGAAAGAGGAAAAAGATATGAGAAGTAGGACAGATAAAAAGCTTACTCTGGTTTTGCCAGCGTTGAATATCATCTCCTCAGAACAATAGCGGGGATACCATCCGGACAAGGTTCTCTAAGAAGCTTTTTTTTTAACTGGAGTGTTTTGACACGATAACAATGTACCTACCTATTCCGATTTGACTACGATTTGTAATTTGTTTGCTGAATACTTTGAATCAAACTATGTAAGTACCATAGATCACCAACAATCTATTTATGACAACGATAATCCGGTTACCGCGATCAATGTTGGAAGATTAGTTATTAGCAAGTCTGAAGTTGAAGAAGTACTTTTAAATGTGAATAATGACAATCGTCCGGGTCCAGATGGAGTGGCTCCAATAGTCTTAAAAATGTGTGCTGCAGTGCTCTCTGAACCTCTTTCTTATATTTTTAATCTCTCTCTTTCTAAAGGTGAATTTCTTTCTCAATGGACAAAATCTTTCATAATTCCTATTCATAAAGAAGAACCCAAACAGGAAATATCTAACTACCGTCCAATCTGCAAACTGTCCACCATTCCAAAACTTTTTGAAAAACTTGTGTGTGATAAGTTTTCATTTTTGCTTAAGGAAGTAATATCGCCTTTCCAGCATGGCTTTGTATCGGGCAGGTCGACAACTACTAACCTTTCTATTTTCACAAACTATGTTCTCAATAAAATTGAGGCAGGGTATCAGGTTGACGTCATCTATACTGACTTTGCAAAGGCCTTTGATAGAGTCAGCCACTCTATTCTACTGAAAAAACTATCAAGAATTGGTTTTCATTCAAATATTTTGCAATGGTTAAAATCTTATCTTATAGGAAGCATTCAATTTGTTTCCATTGGTAATGTTCTCTCTAATCCTGTACATGTGTCATCAGGAGTCCCTCAAGGTAGTCACCTGGGACATTTACTCTTTCTTATTTTTATTAATGACATGCCAGATATTTTTCATAATTCTCTTAGACTTTTATTTGCTGACGATCTTAAGTTTTATAGATGCATAAAACAAACTGATGATTGCCTTCGCTTGCAAGATGACCTTAACATGCTTATTAAATGGTGCAACAAAAATAAATTATCTTTAAACGTTTCTAAATATCAATGTTTTTCATTCTATCGTTCTTACTGTCCTACTTTCTTTGAATATAAAATTGGCAGTCTTAGTGTTCTTGAAAGAGTCAATGAAAAGAAAGATCTTGGTGTTGTTTTTGACCTCAAACTCAATTTTATCAAACATGTTGAATATATTGCTGCCAAAACTAACTCCATGCTTGGTTTTATTAAAAGAAATTCAATAGACTTTTCAGACCCTTATACTATTAAATCTCTTTTTTGTGCATATGTAAGATCTATTTTAGAATATTGTTGTGTTGTTTGGAACCCATACTATAGAATTCATTCATTAAGAATTGAAAGAGTCCAAAAGAATTTCACTAGGTTTGTTGTATGGAAACTTGGATGGAATATTGAAACTCCTTCATATGCTACGAGATACAAACTTATCGGTTTAGAGTCACTTGAAAATCGACGTAAAATCTTCTCTGTTTTATTTATTCGTGATATTCTGTTTCATCATATCAACTGCCCATACCTTCTATCATTAATTGAGTTAAATATTCCTTCTCGTCAACTAAAAGATTATGATCTATTCCACATAAGTTACCATAGAGTTAATTACGCAGTTGATGAACCTATAACTCGCTGTGTTAGGGAAACCAATTCTGTCTCTAATGTAATAGACTTTGATTTCCATTTTAATAGAGTCACCTTAAAAAATAAACTTGTGTTCCATTTCCCAAATATTGATTGAAATGTATTTATTAATTTATTATTTATTTATTTTTTGCTTTGTTTAAATATTAATTTAATTTTAATTTTAAGTAGTCTGTAAGATGATTAATGTAATCTCTGTTTGATGAATAAACTAAAAACTAAACTAAACTAAACTATATATAACATCATGGTTAGATGTGGCTATAGAGAGAACAATATAATAGTTTACTTATTTTTCTTGTTTTTTTACATAGCTTGTTTTGGTCTTAAGAATGTCCCACACTATTTCAACCGTTTACGAAAGATGAGCAACTCCAAAGTATTGGTATTTTTGTTTTTAAATTTTTTCAACAACGAAATTTTGCATCGCTAACAATTGGTTATTAGAAAATAAATAAAGTGGCGCATCGGTCCGTAGAGAACTAGGGCCTACTAACTTAAAACTCCCAACCATTCCTGTCTGCGAGTCATGTCAGGGATAAAGGGGGCATACATTTCTATGTCGAATCTTAACAGAATTCCATTACACAACAACAAATGTTTGGTGAATGGACCCTAAAGCAGTTGTAAATTGACCATAATTATTAACATAAAAATCATTTTCTGTGATTTTTTTTTCAAATTTCCTCTTGTTTATGGATTTATATATTTCTTTTTTCTTAAAGGTTGCTTATGGACCTCTTACCATCATCAATGGTCAGTGATATATTGCTGATTACCAAATTTTTTGGGCATGAATTGGATGATATGGACACCAACAAGATTACATTACGTGTCTAAGAGCTCATCCACATTGGAAATTCAACACAAGCTATTGGAGAAAGTTGTCGCTGAGATTGTCTTTGATTTCAAAGCCAAAGTTATTTATGTTTTCTGCAAAATTAAAACTATTCAATTCACCAGAGTTGTGGAAAATTGACCATTTCGGATACAAAACGCTTAAAAAAGCCGCAACACAAATTTGAACAATATTATTTTCCTTACATAATGACATCAATAGGTTCCTTTAACCAAACACTATTTGGGAGATACTTAGCTTTATTTAAGTTTCAAGATAAGAAATAATGCAAGACTTAATATTAAGTGAAATATTTTTGAATTCTAAAAGAAAGTGTTCATCTTACATCCAATGATATTCAGTCCTCATGTGACCTATTGTGATATTTTAACAAATATCGGCAGCTTGTATCCTGATATAACTCCTTTGATAGATTTTAAACTTCAAAGTTTTGCAGAACAGGATGTTTTGGATAGCTTAACAAAAATGTATGTATGTGTCAAAAAAATTCTGTTCTTTTGTCAAAATATTCGTATTCACTTTGTAGTGTTTTGACCCTTATTTTTAATAAATCTTTGAAAACTGGTGTTTTTCTTTTTTCTGTAAAATATCTTAAAGAAGAACTATATACCAATATCAAAACTTTCAGTTATTACCAAACTTTTTGAAAAAATGGTCACCCAAAGACTTTATTTTGCTGTCAAGAATGTTTCGTCTCAAAAACAACATGGTTTTGTAAAGGGTAGTTCAACGTGTACTAATTTAATACTACTTGCAAATTATTGTTATAATCATGTTGAAAAGGGTAGACAAGTTGATGGCTTTTATACTGATTTTGTTAAAGCCTTTGAACGCGTGCATCATGGTCTTCTCCTACAAAAGCTTAAGATGTTAGGAGGATTGAATGCTTCATTTTTACAGTGGTTAGATTCATACCTTTCTGATAGAAAACAAGCTGTTAAAATAGATGATTGTGTTTCAAATCTTATAGACGTGGTGTCGGGTCTTCCACAAGGCAGTCATTTGGGTCCACTTCTTTTTATAATCTTTATAAATGATTTACCTTCTGTTTTTAAATTTTGTTACTGCTTGATGTACGCCGATGATGTGAAAGTATTCACAGCAACATCTTCACTTGAAGATTGCTTATTAATACAGTTGGATATAAACAATTTTCTTAAATGGTGCGACTATAATCATCTTCAGCTGAATTACTCGAAGTGTAAAATTTTTCGTGTATCTAAGTCTTCATCCCTTATTGACTTTGAATATAAATTCTATGATGTTAGTCTTCTGAGGGTAATTGAAGTAAATGATCTTGGGGTGATTTTTGATTCAAAGATTGACTTTAGATCTCATGTTGATTACATTGTATATCTAAAGGTCCAAAGATTTTAAGGATGCCTATTCTTTTAAGACTATATTTATGTCTATATTTCTACCGGTTTTAAAATATTGTTGTATAGCTTGGTCTCCATTTTATGAAAATAATATTTTCTGAAAAGAGTTCAGAAAAGATTCACTCTTCTTTATGCACTTCGAAAACTTAACTGGGTTGGGTCTTTAACAGATTATAAATCAAGATGCTCTCTTTTTGACTTAAAAACGCTTAAATGTCGGAGGCAAGTCCAATGTGTTCTGTTTATTAAAGATATTGTTGATAACAGAATAACATCTTTTGAACTGCTTATATTAATTCCATTCCATGTTCCATCACGAGTTTTTCAAAACATAAATTAATTATTTTATCCTCCTCTTCATAGAACTAATTATGATCTAAATGAACCAATAATTCGTTCTCTATATTTATTTAATATGGTTTATAATGAAATTGACCTATCTTGATTATTTTGTAATCAGCAGATCTTCGATCAATTAATGAAATAAATAAATATACAAATAAATGCGCTACATCATTCTACCAACATACCTGAACTGCAATCACTGGGAACAAGATTTTGAAAAAGTGGAGGAGTTTATGCTGAACCAGGCTAACAACAATGTTCTTTTGATTGGAGATTTGAATGCCAGAATTGGAAAAGAATATGGTTCCGTTAATATAGCTGAAGGAAAAGAACGCCAGTCTAAGGATTGTACTAGTAATTGCAGAGGATTGAAGTTACTAGATTTGTGTAACACATTTGGACTGCGAATTCTTAATAACACTACTTCATCAGACAAGGCTGGAGAGTACACGTTCGTTGGCAAGCAAGGAAATTCAGTGATTGATTACAGTCTAGCTGGTGGTGAATGGAATGTTCACGTCAAGGATTTCAAAATTGACCTTGTTTCATATTCTGATCATCTTCCTATCATTACAACGGTACAACTGGAACAACCTTTTGATGAAGGGGTTAGCTTAAAGCTTAAATGGAGAGACGCGAATGCAGATAGGTATCGAAGACGATTGGACTTAGCACTCTCAGAGCAACAGGTATCTGATCTAGCAGGGATAGAAGAAGCTATAAAAATTTCGTATCCAAGTAAAACATGCAGAAGCAATAAAATTGCTAAATCTGAATGGTTTGATAAGGAATGTGAAATGGCGAGGAAAGCATCCTTTTCATCATTTTCAGCATTCCGTGACTCAAATGAATTGCATAACAAAACTCAGTATCTTGAAGCAAACGCGAAGTACAAGTTGCTATGTAAACAAAAAAAAAAGAAACATTATGAAGCAGAAGCCAGACGATTAGGAAATTGCAGGAATGGAGCAGATTTTTGGACTTTAGTGAGGAAACTTAATGGGAAGTCTTACGTAATCAATCAAGAGCTAAAACCAAATGTACTGCTAACACATTTTAAAAAGTTACTGGACGCTTCGGGAAATACTAGTTCAATTCTGTACGCTGCACCAAACATTGATAATGAGATCCTTGATGCAATGTTCACATTAGATGAGGTAAATGACGCGTTGAAAAGGTTAAAAGACAAAAAAGCAGCAGGATCGGATGGAATTCCTGCGGAATTTTACAAATATGGAACTCAGGATCTTATTAGTAATCTTATAACAATCTTCAATGACATAATGGAAGATGGGTGTATCCCTCGACAATTTACAGAATCCTTGATCTTTCCTATCTACAAAAAAGGTAGTACAACAGATCCGGCAAATTATAGGGGCATATCCTTTTTGAATAATAGAAATGCTTTGATATATAAGTTGTATGGCATGGGAATGTTCTGGAGGTTTGCAAGGATAATCCAAAATCTTCATAGCAGCACAAAATCAGCGGTCTGGAATGGCGAAGAGATGTCAGATTGGTTTCACACTTGCACAGGAGTTAGACAAGGATGTACTCTAAGCCCATCGTTGTTTGCCCTCTTTATTGAAGATCTCGTAGAATGCCTACCTTGCCTAAGCACTGATGTTCGCCGACGATATTGTCATTCTCGCATACTCGCCAGAATCTCTCCAATTAATGATAAACCGCTTGTGTGACTACTGCTAAATATGGAACTTGACTGTGAATTTAGAAAAGTCAAAAGTCATGATATTCAGGAAAGGGGCGGGCGTAACCGTAACAGTGAGAAATGGTGGTGTAATGGAGAGACAATCGAAGTTGTCAACGAGTACAGGTACCTAGGGATACTAATGACTAAAAACCTGGACATGGAGAACCACTTTAAGGATAAGCTTGCAAAGGCTAAGACCGCAATCGCTGCCACGTGGAACAGGTGTTTTTCGAACAAAAATATTAGACAAAGTGCCAAACTTCGGGTTTTTGAAGCAGTTTCTGAAGCCATCATGTTATATTCGGCTCAGGTGTGGGGCTACAAGCAGTATGAAACGGTGGAAAAATTGCAGAGATATTATATTAAAAGAATCTTTCATATTCCGTCCAACGCCCCGAATTATCTGGTCATGCTGGAAACTGGACTTCCACCTCTGTTTATACGGACCCTTAAGCTACATATAGATTATATTCTTAAGGCTATCAATATGTCTAATGAAAGACTTCCAAAGATAGTAGCGCTTCATATAATAAGGAGAAATACAGGCTGGATGGAAGAATGGCAGGAACTAAGTCAATGGCGCGGGATGCAACTTAACCTCAATTGCGATAACTTAAACGAATGGAAACCAAGGCTTTACGAACTAATAGCAAATGTGGATCGTAAGTGTAGAGAAGGATATGTGATGGAAGCAACAGGCTCAGTTCATAGAACTCTATACAGCAGTTTGAACCATAATCTTAATGAAAGGAATTATTTTCGAGATGAATATAGTGTTGACGAAATATCCATGATGGTAAGATTAAGAGGTGAACTTCTTTGCCTCAACTACATGCCACATAGAGACGATCTACCGATAATTTGTGATCTATGTAACATGCAAGAGAGAGAGGATACCTTACATTTCATAGGCCGGTGTCCGGTCTTAGCTGAAACCAGGAGATATTACCTAGGTGCCAATATCTTATCGGTTATCCAGATAACAGATCTCCTCAAGGAGATTAACGTCCCAAAATTATTTATGTACTGCAAAGCTGCGTTAAGATATCGACAAAGAATAATAGATCAAGACTTTTAATCTTTGCGTAAAGGTAGCCATGTTAATTACAAGTTATTCAGTTCTTTTTTTTTTAATTAATTATTCTAATAAAATAAGAGATTTAATACATGTAAATTTTATTTTTGTCAATCGGCTGACGGCAATGCCATGCTCAATGATTTTGTATATATATTATGTAAACTAAATGTTTGTAATAAAGAAAATCAATCTATCTATCTATCTACAAATAAATGAAATTACGAGTATATCAATTCCAAAGGCTTAGTTTTTGGTTCATGACCTTAATACACTATTTTAAAATGTCCATAATCTTTTAATCAAATCAATTTGCCTCAAACACATATCAAAAAATAGTCGTTTATAAGGTCGGCAGAAGTTCTAAATAATTTATTTTTGTAGGTTCACAACTTTGTTTCGATGTCATTAAGTTTAATTAATTTGCTTTTAAATAATGATTGATTTTCTTTCAACGTTTCAAAATTGAAAAAAAAATCCAAAATAAATTCGAATGATGAATTTAAAGTTAATAGCCCCTAAGCTATGTTAGTTAACGAAAAACCCTACAATACACACAAAAAATATGCAAAATTATTTCTAATACTTATTTAAAAAAGAATAATTTGCGTTTTAATTTTTTGAAACAACTTATTTAGTAACTAATACAAAATATAAATTTTACATTCTATATACTTTGTTAAAATATTGCCAACATTTTGAATAACCTATTGTTAATTCTTTAGAATTTTACTTCTTACCAAATATTTTAATTTACTATCACTATTCCAAAATTGTGTAACTTTGGTAACTAGTAAAACCTAATTCAAATTTATTACAAACGGTGCATCTAAACATCCTTTAACAATGTCAAGTCATGAAATGCAACAAAAGCAAAATCATCTTCTAAGCTTAATAATTTACCTTAATAGCTTAAAAATTAAAGTTTTGCACCAATAATTTAAAATAAAATATAGGTACTCCCCACTTAAATAAAGAATAACGTTGTCCAATGTTTTATAGTGAACTAAATGCCTTATTTAAAGATAAAGCTAAAGACGAAATTTTTATTTTTATTCCTACACTATTCAAATATTTAATTTCCATCATTAAACCTTAAAATGGCTCTTTCAAAATATTTGTATTTCAACTGCCGACGGCAAAAGTCATTTAAGAAATTTCTTCAGTTTAACAAAATTTTAATTAAATTTAAACAAATATTAATTCATAACAAACCTTAACTAAAAAAATAAAAATTATCAAAAATTAATTTATCATCATCTTTTACCTTCCGATTTCTAAAATTTGCAACGAAGTCCAGAGTGACAGCTTATTTCTCCCGCAGTTATTTTTAAAGTTGCTAATTCACCAAACAACAACAAGAAAAAAAAAAACAAGAATATTTCACTGATGACCTAAATATGCACAGATTTTGAAGCTTAAAACTAACACTCACATATGTATATAGCTTTTCTTATTTTTCTTAGATATGATGGTTAACACTTAATCAGACAAAAATTAAATTTACCGACGGTAAAAATTAACACTTTTCGCATCGAAATATTATTATTTCGAGACTATACCCTCCGATAAAAAAGAGCGAAGCGAAAAAATCACCCGTAGGCTATGTAAACGTTTCACTAGACGACTCTCACTGGGGGTTGTGGTTGGTGATGATGGTTATGCTTATGCTTATGATATTTCGTCGCAACAAGACACCACAACAACAACATCAAAAAACATTTTCAAAAAAAGTTACAAAGCGGTAAGCAAGCAGTAACAGCAGCAGGAGCAGTATAGTAGCAGCATCGGCGATATAACAGTATAAAAGAACACAAAACTTCAAAAGCAAGTAAAACTCCCAACGGAAATAAGGAATTAAAGTAATAAACTGTCCTTTTGCGGTTTGATATGAATATGAGTAAGTAATTGTAGCGCACTTTTCTTTGGTTCTCGTCCTGCTTCTGGTTCTGGTTCTGTATCAATTTCTGGTTCTGGTTCTGTTTCTGGTTCTTGTTGTTGGTAGTTGGTTGTTCCCAGATGAATATCCCTCAAACAAAAGGCCAATTGTATAGAATCTTTTTCTCTGTAGGTGCCTTTGCCTTATAACCTCTATAGATACCAATGTGTGGTAAAGTTAAGAATTTTTCACAAACTTACGCGTTAAGCGTTTCAATGCGACTGCAACGATTTTTCAGCCCTCGGCTATCCAATACCTGGGGGTGTATACTCCACATCACACATACATATATATATATATACAGAAGAAGAACTCCTGTTACTATCTTCATGCGTACATAATACGAAGAGCACGATGATGATGAGGATGAGGCCGAATACGAGGACGAGCGACGAACGAACGAACCATTTGGGAGATTTTCGTCAAGCAGTTTTCATCGTCGTCGTCATCGTCCTCCATCGTTCTCATCCTCGTCCTTAACGTCTGTTCTCTGTTTTGTGTAGATGTGGGATGTATACATTTGTAGGTAGGTACACATATTTCGGGCAAGAGATTTTCTCTGTTTTTCTCCCCGGCCGGCATCTGCTTCTGCAGCACCTCTGCTTCCAATTTACCCAAAATCATATTCTATACAACCATCATCACATTCCATTTGGCTGTTTTCGTGGGCTCTTCTACATCTTAGTAGAACAGCAACAGTAGCAGTGGCAGGAGTAGGAGTATAGGAGCATTGAGCATCGAGCAGGAGCAAGAACAGAAACAACATAAGTGCGGTATCTATAGTTACCTTCCTATAGGAGGATACCATCATCACCATGTGAACGAACAGAACTTTACGTGTTCCTAATTTCTGGAACTATACTATGGTAAAGACGAATTTCGTCTCTCTATATAGTATAACACTCATGCTATATTTCAGGGTGGGGGCTGGTTAGATGGGGGCATACAAAGAATGCAGGGTGCGGTATAGAAGCATCGCTCGCACAGAAGGTACATGGCTACGGGGCGAAATGAGACCCATATATGCTAGAAAGGAATTACATTAATAAAGCTCTGCCTGCTGGTGCGGGAGCTATGCACATAAGCACAAAGCACGAATACGATGCTCTCTGTCCCAGATCCATTTGCAAGACAGGGAGCACAAATGAAGGGACAGCATGTTGTTTTGCATCACCCTTGGTCTTCCGGTTCTTTCCTCTATATCCCTTATGCTTCATGGCAAACGAAAACAACTCACGACTCACCCTTTTGCATATACTTAACCTACCTATACCTATATATGTACGAAAAACCCCACCATTGCCCCATGGGGCTGTAACGAAGCACCCTCCTCGCGCTGATGTAAATCCGCAAACGCACAGATATTTCCATCATCAAGCCCCAGCCAGCCAAACCAGCCAGGCAGCTATTTCACCAATATCCCAGAATATCATCAGACTCTCAGACCAACTTGAGAGCAAGGAAATATACAAAATGCTAACGCACCGTTTATAGAATAACTGTAGATATACCTTCTATGAGTACGAGTATTGCTTTGGGGGTGGATATATACCCGCTGCCACTATCACCGCTAAGCCACCGACCATACAATATTTCGGGTCGGCACCATTTACGCAATACTCGTACACCAGAATCATCACCAGCATAAGCGCCATACTGTGTTCGTTATAGCGAGGAGATACCCCTAATGGGGCATTTGGAAAATCGCCGTCAACTCCATTTCGGCTGCGGCGGCGACGACTTCTGTATGACTATGACTATGACTATAATGATGATGACGACAACGAGTACGAAGACACGGTTGCGGCGTTGGCGATGGCGGTGGCTGTTGTATCCGCCCCAAGCAAGGACGAAATATAAACACAAGACATCGTATTGCTCCTTTTGGTGCACCACTCTCATCTCGAAATTCCTCGAAATGGAAGGAGGTTTCGGGTTTGGTTGGCTTTTCCTTTATTCCTACATGGCTTGTTTTTAACGCTCTCCTCTTTCATCATCCAGCTTTACGAACTCCAGATCGCTACTGAGGATGCGTGATGTGGGCCATTTGAATACTACCAACACATTCATATACAAACACCCTTAAAAATATACTCAATGAAACGAAACGAAAGGATACTTATTGAGAGAGTGTGTGTCAGTGGGGTGGTTTGGGGGGTTGGGGGAGAGAAGGAGGTGGATAATAATAATAATATGCTCACCACGAGGCATCTTCATTGCGCTTTTTTATCGCTTAGTTCTTATAACAATTAATATTTGTGTAAACGTGTTTCTTTTTCGACATAAAAAGCCATAATAATAAAACATTGAGTACCTACATCATCTATTTTATTTTAGACGAGCTACACAAAACAACACCCCCCTCCCCACCCCCTATTGACTCACTTCTACCACCCCCCTGAAAATATAGTATCTGTGTTACATGTTTTTCTTCAAAAAAAATACCACACACAGGAATGGATTGTGTTGGAGAAATGTGAAGTCAACAACAACAACAGAAAAGAAAATTTATAGAAACATAAAAAAGGATACGTGGAAGGACATATACGATGGCGATATGCCCGATATAGCAACGACGAGCGATGAGCGACGACGAGCGACGATGCGATGGTGACGAAGACAACTTCTTCAACAATCATTATTTCGGCAGCAAAATGTGGTAGTTTTGTGGCTCATGGCATAGGAATATCATCATATTTTGGATATAATAATAATCGTTTAGAAAACATCCATTCCCATATTTCGAAATACGAGGATACGAGATACGAGTTCGGAGTATACAGTGATAGAGAAGAGTGTTATTTCTAGTTCTATAGAACGAGTACAGTTGCGGTAACGGTAATAGAGAGATACAAACGACGACGACGATGATGTCGGCCATTATAAGGATATACACTAACTGTCATAGCTGGAGTATATAATCTGCTTTTACTCCCAGCAACCACAACAACAACAACAACAAAAGTATGGTGGCATAAAACTATACACAAAAATTCCATCATATTATACTTTCACGAGAGTTTTAAGGATATTTTTACGGAAATTTATGGTGATGATATTTTTGCTTGGTTCACAAAAATTTTGGTGTGTTCTTCATTACCATAAAAACTACCATCTGGGGAATCGTTAATCGGTTTTTTTGGTTGTTTGTTTATTTTTTTCTTAAAGTAATTTAGTAACGGTATAGGAATTTAATTTATTTAATTTTGTTAGAAAAGTGCGTAAAGAGGAAATTTTCGAAAAGTTAAAGTGATTTAATCTCTTTCACGGTGTGGATTAGAATAATAATCGTTTGCTTAATGTGCCCCGGAATAAAAAATTATATTTGAGAAAAATTTAAACTTTAAACGAATGAGTAATGAATTAATATTGAAGTGATTTTTATTTTTTTTCAAGAATATTTTGAAAGTAATTGCATTTTAACAACGTTCTATAAACATTTTTTTTTCCTTCGGTGAATTCTATAAACATCTCAAATTATGTTAAATATTGTTTTAATTAACTTTTAAATATTTAAAAAAAAAAATCGTTAATGGTACAAAGTAAACAACTTAATTTGAAAATGCTAAACAAAGCTTGTGCATTTTAGTTATAAATTTAAGATATTGTACTCGAAATGTTTAGAAAGCATAATTTTGTACTAAACGGGCTTTAAACTAATATTTCTCATATAATAATGTGCTTCAATTTGTGATTTACATAGTTTGAGTTATTTTTTGAGGACGGTTTTTGATTGAGTTTTATTAGTTTATATATAATTATAATTGATCCACCTATTTGTGCACTATAAATATTCCCAAATTAATTTTTTACTCAAAGCGGATTTGAATTTTTGCTTGGAATGTTTTTTTTGTATTTGACAAAGTTGAAGTGAAGAATTTGTACCCTTATTTTTAAATTTATAAAAGCGAATTTGAATTAAGTTAAATATTCTTAAAAACAATATTAATACTGAAATATAATAAATGCAATGTTTTTGATTTAACTTTGCGATGTTAAATATTTAAACGAATTCATATTTTTAACAATGAATACGAGTAGCTTGACAAAGTTCTAGTTTTTAAAATCGGTTTATTAAAAAATTCGAATTCAGTTAAGTTCTAACTCATTTCTAATTTCTTCATAAAGTTCTCGAGCGTTAAAACTCTAGTACAGATCTCAGTCTGAGACAAAACTCCAATTTATTAGACCCTCAAATTTAAGGGAAGAGTACGATAACTCAGGCGACAAGATATTATAACGGATTTTTTAAGAACAGTTAAAAACAAGAATTTTTTACTATGGCAGGGGGGGGGGTCTATCTCCCCCCGTTTAGGCAGTAGGGGCAATTTAAAAAAATATGTACGTTAAATGAAAAAAAAAAAGATTTAAAAATATTCGTAATACTTACAACTAGGTTTTATACATTTTTTTAAAGCCAACACTTTTATCTATTAGCTTGTTTTTTAAATCAAGTAAAAACTATGCGCTCTTTTTTAAAAAAAATTGTTAAACTTAAAATTTGTGCAAAAAAAAGTTAAAAAAAGGTTTAAAGTGTAAATTTTCAACACTTTCAGATTATCTACTATTTTTTTTAGAATTCATTGCTCTTATTAACTTCCCATAGGAAGTTATTGTAATGGGTCCGATTTGTCAAATTGAAAATTTTGACATTTTTCGACGTTTCAAGGTCCCTAGAGTCGAAATAAAAGATTTTTAGAAAGATGTCTGTGCGTGCGTGTGTACGTACGTTCGTACGTAAGTACGATCAGGACGTTTTTTTCGTCGTCCATAGCTTAAGAACCAGAAGAGATATCGACTTAAAATAAATGTTGTTATACAGATAATAAGGCAGAAAGATGCAGAAAGGGCTCTCAAGAAAATTGCGTGGGTGGTTTTTTTTACTAAGCAGTTTAAAAAAAAGGTGACAATTTTGGTCAACCCTAAATATCTCATGAACCAATGACGCTATAGACTTGAATTAAATTTTATATTATATATTGTAACGTGATACAAAAGAAGTATGTATATTTTTTTGAAAAAAAAATCCAATGAACGGTTTTTTTTATAAATCAAAAAAACTGAAAAAAAAATTTGTCACTCCGAAAATTTTACCACTAAAATATGATTTCAACTCCAAAACAATTTTGTACAACGAAGAATAATGCTTTTGACATCTGATAAAATTTTGAGAAAAATTTAATTGACAGTTTTTTTTATAAAAAATGAAAACCTAAAAAAAAACATTACTCAACGTTGGTAAAAATTGATTTTCGACTCAAATATCTTTTCAAAAACTTGAGATTAAGGCTTAAAACTTATTTTATCTTATAAAAAATATTGTTTTCAACATTCTGAAAAATTTTGAGAAAAATCGAGTTGACAGTTTTTTTTACAAAAAATAAAAACCAAAAAAAAATGCTTAAAAGTTGGTAAAAATTGATTTTTGACTCAAATATCTTTTCAAAACTTCGAGATATTGGCTTTAAACTACTTTAATCTTTCAAAAAATATTGTAGTCAAGATTCAGTAAAATTTTGAAAAAAATCGAATTGGCATTTTTTTACAAAAAATTGAAAACCGAAAAAAAAAATAACAAAAATTGTTAAAAATTGATGTTTGACTCAAATATCTTTTCAAAAATTTGAGATAATGGCTTCTTACTACTTTAAACGTATGAGAAATATTGTTTTCAACAATAGAAACAATTTTGAGAAAAATCGAATTGACAGTTTTTTTTACGAAAAATAAAAACCTAAACAAAATGTATAAAATTTGGTAAAAATTGTTTTTTGACGTAAATATCTTTTCAAAAATTTGAGACATTGGCATCAAACTAATTTTATCTTTTAAGAAATATTGTTTTCAACATTCTATTAAATTTTGAGAAAAATCGAATTGACAGTTTTTTTTACAAAAAATAAAAACAAAAAAAAACAATACTAAAACTTGTACAAATTTAGTTTTCGGTTCAAATAGCGTTTCAGAAATTACAAATATTGGCTTCAAACTTATTTTATTTCACAGAAAATATTGTTTTCGATATTCAGTAATTTTTTTATAAAAATCCAACAATCCGTTTCTTCATAAAAAATAAAATCTACAAAAAATAGTACGCAAATTTGGTTAAAATTGATACATATAGACAAACTTTTAAGCAAGACAAATCGACAGACGGGATGGGAAGTTATCAGTGTGGGTCGCATCCCAGCCTCTTTTTTGTTTTTGATTTTTGATTTTATGTCTTCTAGTTCTTGAGAAAATTTAAAATTACCCAAAAAAATATTTTAATTAAATTACTTTTTCCTTCCTTGAGTATTAACGTAGTCTTATTTTAATAGTAATAATCCAATATGGATTAAGATACACTTAGGGTAAATTAATTTTTCTTAAATCAAGCTTATTTAAATGCAAAAGAAATTTTGCATGCACCCCATCTTGCACCCACCGAACCTTGCCCCTCCTCACCTTGCACGCACTCCAACTTACACTCAACCCAAATCCTATAGTGAGTCCAAGCAGGGGGGTTGCAGGGGGCAGCATGCCCCCATACACTACACATCCCACTGATCAAAAACAAATAAGAGCAGTAAATTCTGAAATAAAAACAATGGTAGATAATCTTGAAGTATTGAAAAAATACACTTTAAACCTTTTTTTTAACTTTTTGACGTGACAACGTCTTAAATTAGGTTGCGGCTGGGAGTCACTTATGAAAAAGTGTAACGCCCGGTAACGTTACGATGAGTCACCGAACGAGAGAGAGGCCCGCCGAATGCCTTGCGTCTCTCTCCCACTCAACTATGATCGGTCTGCCGCGCGCGCAGCACTAGAGAATTAGGCGCATTGAATCGGCGCATGCTTGTGTCTCTGTCTTTGTCTTTGTCTTTCTCGAACGTTCTTGGCGTTCGTTGGAAAAACAAGAAAGCGTCATAATACAAGTTCACACGTGTGGTTAAAGTATCGTCAGCTGTGTCTGTAGTGAAAATGTGGAGTGCTTAGATTCGTCATTTACAACAACTACAACAATAAAGGTAAATAATTGTACACTGATATTTCATTATCGTAAACTATGATTGATTGATTAATTGTTAGATTGACACAAAAGTTGAGAAACTGAGTTTATAGGTTATGTCATACTATTGATAAATGTTGATAGTGTTAAGTAAATTATTAGTTTAAAAAATTTGTGCAATTCTTATTTTCATTCAATTCCTTGTTCCTATTGTGCAATTTAATTATATTCATATCAATAAATATTCTACCGAGAAAAAGACGTTGTCACGTAAAATCTTCGCCCGTAAAACCGACTTTACAGGCAACCATTTTTTTTTTCACTCAAATTTTGAGTTTAGAATTAATTTTTTCAAAAACGACGCATAGTTTTGACTTGATTTAAGAACTGACTAATAGAACAGAATGTTGGATTTAAAAAATGTATAAAACTTAATTGTAAGTATTACCGTTATTTTTAAATTATTTTTTTTCCATTTTAAATAATTTTTTTTTTTTTAAATTGCCCCTCAGTCTCCCTCCCGTAGTAAAAACTGCTTGTTTTTAACTGTTCTTAAAAATCCGGTATAATATCTTGTCGCCTGAGTTATCGTACTCTTGCCAAATTTAAGTGTTTAAGATATTAGAACTCAGTTTAGCAATGTTTTTAACTCTTTGAACGATTTAATGGTCTGTTTTATTAAGTTTAAATCGAATTTTAGATGTGCAATAATAATAAATTGTTAAAATATATAGTTATATATTATATATCGGGTGATTTTTTTGAGGTTAGGATTTTCATGCATTAGTATTTGACAGATCACGCGGGATTTCAGACATGGTGTCAAAGAGAAAGATGCTCAGTATGCTTTGACATTTCATCATGAATAGACTTACTAACGAGCAACGCTTGCAAATCATTAAATTTTATTACCAAAATCAGTGTTCGGTTCGAAATGTGTTTCGCGCTTTACGCAAATTTTATGCGTTTTTTTTTTTTTAAAAAAGTTCTCAAGCTCTTAAAAAATCACCCATTATGTATTTATTGTCCTCCATTGAAAAGAGGACATTGTTTAATATAATGGGTGATTTTTTAAGAGCTTGAGAACTTTTTTAAAAAAAAAAAAACGCATAAAATTTGCGTAAAGCGCGAAACACATTTCGAACCGAACACTGATTTTGGTAATAAAATTTAATGATTTGCAAGCGTTGCTCGTTAGTAAGTCTATTCATGATGAAATGTCAAAGCATACTGAGCATCTTTCTCTTTGACACCATGTCTGAAATCCCGCGTGATCTGTCAAATACTAATGCATGAAAATCCTAACCTCAAAAAAATCACCCGATATATAATATATAACTATATATTTTAACAATTTATTATTATTGCACATCTAAAATTCGATTTAAACTTAATAAAACAGACCATTAAATCGTTCAAAGAGTTAAAAACATTGCTAAACTGAGTTCTAATATCTTAAACACTTAAATTTGGCAAGAGTACGATAACTCAGGCGACAAGATATTATACCGGATTTTTAAGAACAGTTAAAAACAAGCAGTTTTTACTACGGGAGGGAGACTGAGGGGCAATTTAAAAAAAAAAAAATTATTTAAAATGGAAAAAAAATAATTTAAAAATAACGGTAATACTTACAATTAAGTTTTATACATTTTTTAAATCCAACATTCTGTTCTATTAGTCAGTTCTTAAATCAAGTCAAAACTATGCGTCGTTTTTGAAAAAATTAATTCTAAACTCAAAATTTGAGTGAAAAAAAAAATGGTTGCCTGTAAAGTCGGTTTTACGGGCGAAGATTTTACGTGACAACGTCTTTTTCTCGGTAGAATATTTATTGATATGAATATAATTAAATTGCACAATAGGAACAAGGAATTGAATGAAAATAAGAATTGCACAAATTTTTTAAACTAATAATTTACTTAACACTATCAACATTTATCAATAGTATGACATAACCTATAAACTCAGTTTCTCAACTTTTGTGTCAATCTAACAATTAATCAATCAATCATAGTTTACGATAATGAAATATCAGTGTACAATTATTTACCTTTATTGTTGTAGTTGTTGTAAATGACGAATCTAAGCACTCCACATTTTCACTACAGACACAGCTGACGATACTTTAACCACACGTGTGAACTTGTATTATGACGCTTTCTTGTTTTTCCAACGAACGCCAAGAACGTTCGAGAAAGACAAAGACAGAGACACAAGCATGCGCCGATTCAATGCGCCTAATTCTCTAGTGCTGCGCGCGCGGCAGACCGATCATAGTTGAGTGGGAGAGAGACGCAAGGCATTCGGCGGGCCTCTCTCTCGTTCCGGGCGTTACACTTTTTCATAAGTGACTCCCAGCCGCAACCTAATTTAAGACGTTGTCACGTCAAAATTAGTTTGAAACCATAATCTTTAAGTTTTGAAAAGATGTTTCAGTCAAAATCAATTTTTACGAACTTTAAGTAATCCTTTTTTGGGTTTTTATTTTTTGTTAAAAACTGTAAATTCGATGTTTCTCAAAATTTTACTGAATGTTGACAACAATATTTTTTAAAAGATAACAATATCTCAAATTTTTGAAAAGATATTGGAGTCGAAAATCAATATTTACCAACTTTTGTTAATTTTTTTTAGGTTTTAATTTTTTTGTAAAAAAAACTGTCGATTCGATTTTTCTCAAAACATAACTGAATGTTGAAAACAATATTTTTTAAAAGATACAATTAATTTAAAGCCAATATCTCAAAGTTTTGAAAAGATATTTGAGTCGAAAATCAATTTTTCCCTACTTTTTTTTAATTTTTTTTTTTGCTTTTATTTTTTGTAAGAAAAACTGTTACTTCGATTTTTCTCAAAATTTTACCAGATGTTAAAAACGTTTTTTTTTTCGTTTCCCAAAATTGTTTTGGATCTAAAATCATTTTTTATTCATAAAATTTTCGAAGTGACAAATGTTTTTTTTCAGTTTTTTTTGATTTATAAAAAAAAAAAGTTAATTCGAATTTTTTTCCAAAAATATATTTCTTTGGTATCACTTTACAATATATAATATAAAATTTAACAGACATCTCTCTAAAAATCTTTTATTTAGACTCTAGGAACCTTGAAACATCGAGAAATGTCAAAATTTTCAATTCGACAAATCGGACCGATTACAATATCTTCCTATGATAAGATAAAGCTTCAAAAATCGAATCAATTTTTAGACCTGATTTTTTTTTTTTGAAAAACACCAGGCACAGATTTTCATCAAATTATAAAAGAAGCTTAATTATTGGTTGGAAATTCTAAAAGACAAGAATGCAAAATAACCAGAAAGCAAAATGTAAAGTGAATCAGAACGTACGTTCGCGAAGTTTTTTTCGTCGTCCATAGCTCAAGAACCAGTGGAGATATTGACCTTAAATAAATTTTGTTATACAGATAATAATACAGAAAGATGCAGAAATTGAGTGGGTGGTTTTCTTACCATAGCACTATAAAAAAAAAGTTGAAAATGTTGGTTAACCCAAAATGTCTCACGAACCAATAACGCTAGCGACTTGAATTAAATTTTATATTATAAATATATTGTAATGTGATACCAAGCAAATATATTTTTGGAAAAAATTCCAATTAACGGTTTTTTTTACAAATCAAAAAAAAAATATTTGTCACCTCGAAAATTTTACAAACAAAGAATGATTTTATCTCCAAAATAATTTTGTGCAACGAAGAATAACGTTTTTAACATCTTGTAAAATTTTGAGAAAAATCGAATTGACAGTTTTTTAACAAAAAATAAAAACCTAAAAAAAGGCATTACTAAAATTTTTTAAAAAATTGATTTTCGACTCGAATATCTTTTCAAAAATTAGAGATTATGGCTCAACCTAATTTTGTCTTTTAAGAAATATTGTCTTCAACATTCGATGAAATTTTGACAAAAATTGAATTGACAATTTTCTTAAAAAAGAACCAAATAAAAAACAATACTAAAACTTGGTAAAAATTTACTTTTGACTCAAATATCTTTTTTAAAAAAATTGAAAATATTGGCTTCAAACTTATTTATCTCACAGAAAATATTGTTTTCGACATTTAGTAAATTTTTTATAAAAGTTCATAAAAAAAAAAGATATTCACTTCAAATTAATTTCATTCATCCAATTTGTATTTATTTATATAAGAAATAAAAACTTTTAAGAAATGCTACTAAAATTGGTAAGAATTGGTTTTCGACTAATAATCTCGTTAACAAAAATAAATTTTAAAATCAAATTATTTCATCACATGCCTAATATTGTTGGTAATTTTTAGAATAATTTAACTGACAGCTTTTTTAACAAAACACGAAAACCTACAAATCGACAGACGGGATGGGACGTTATCATTGTGGGTCACATCCCAGCCTCTGTTTTATTTTGAGATTGTGCAGGCATATTTAAACAAGGTCAAAACCTTACATTGAATATCTTAACTTGAATATTTACTATAAAGTTTAATGAACATTTTATTTTAGGAAAATTATTTGAAATCCTTAATTTTGAGAATACAAATTTCAGTAGACGTGATTTTCTAATTTAAAAAGTAAAAACATCTATCCAACATTTTCTATATTTCTGTAAAAATTCATATTTAATAATAAAAAAAAAATTAATATTCACTTAGCAGAACATAGTTTCGATCTACGGACCTCTGGGTTATGGGCCCAGCACGCTTCCACTGCGCCACTCTGCTGTTATAGTTTTGTAGAATCACGATGATTTAATTTTTGTTTCCTTTCACAGGATATCATCAGATGACCGAAAACACAGTTATGGTACATTAAATCATATTTTTTTACATATACAATAAATTATTCAATTACGAATTATAACTTTTTAAGCATACAAAAATCGAGTACGTAGTATTGTTTCTTTTTAGTTATATCCTTTAGTACCTAAATATCTTTTGGTTTTCGTGTTTTGTTAAAAATTTGAATTTTTCTTCAAAAGTAAATTAAAGCGGATAACAATATTTTGCATATGATGATGAGATTTTTAGTCGAAAACCAATTCTTACCAATTTTCGTAATATATCTTGAAACTTTGAATGTAATGGTATGTAAAAACTGACTGTCGAATTTTATAAACATTTTACTGAATGTAGAAATAATTTTTTTTATAAGATGAAATTGTTTTGTAAATTTTTGAAAAGATATTTGAGTCGAAAATCATTTTTTACCAACTTTAAGTGATGTTCGATATTTGTTTTTATTTTTTGGAAAAAAATCGGCAATTCGATCTTTCCCAAAATGTTACTGAATGTTGAAAACTATTTTTGTATAAGATGAATTTAATTTTAATGCAATATCCTTATATTTATATATTTAATTCGAAAATTAATTTTTACCAACTTTCAGTTAAGTTTCTTTTTTGTTTTTATTTTTAGTATTTTTTTTTTTTCAAATTTTTAACAGATTTCAAAAACATCATTCTTCGCTGCATTAAATTATTTTGGAGATAAAATCATATGTGGTTTGCAAAATATTCGAGGTGACAATTATTTTTTTTGTCAGTATTTTAATTTATAAAAAACAACGTTAGTTAAGTTTTTTAGTTTGTTATCACATCACAATATAATTGAAGCGGGCTTGTCCCACACAAAAATAGTCTAAAGGAGTTAAATCGCACGATCTAGGCGGCCAATTGATAGTTCCCGAACGTGAAATAAAATGTTCACCGAACTCGCCTCTCAATAAGTCCATTGTTGCGCGTGCTGTGTGGCATGTGGCACCGTCTTGTTGAAACCACATGTCATGCAAGTCAAGCTCTTGCATTTTGGGCAAACAAAAGTTGGATATCATCTCACGGTAGCGCTTACCATTGACAGTTAAGTTACGATTCGCATCATCTTTGAAAAAGTACGGTCCAATGATGCCACCAGCCCATAAACCGCACCAAACTGTGACTTTTTCTGTATGCATTATGCATTGGTAGCTCTTGTAATGCTTCTGGCTGATGTTCACTCCAAAATCGATAATTCTGCTTATTTAAGTACCCATTGAGCCAAAAATGAGCTTCGTCGCTCGCTGGAAGAAGCGCACGATGAACTTTCTTAACAGAGCACGCATTTTGGTAATAAAATTCAATAATTTACAAGCGTTGTTCGTTTGTAAGACGATTAATGGTTAAATTATCGACCAAACTGAAGATTTTTGATGGTGGAACGAAACACGAAACGTGAGTCAGCTGTTTAAACCAGTGTTGCCAAAAAAATAATAGCTAAAAAAACACCCTTTATAATATAAAATTTAATTCAAGTCAATTTAGCGTTATTGGTTATGAGATAGTTTGGGTTAAATGAATTGTCTTTTTTTTTAATTGTTATGGTAGAAAAACCACCCACTCAATTTTTTTTAAGAGTCCTTTTTGCATCTTTCATCATTATTATCTGCATAATAAAATTTATTTAAAGTCGTTATCTCTACTGGTTCTTGAGATATGGACGTCGAAAAAAGTTTCCTGAACGTACGGACATATACGAATGAAAGTACGTACACACGCACGCACAGACATATAGGGATCTTGAACTGTAGAAAAATGTCAACAATTTCAATTCGACAAATCGGACCGATTACAATACAATAACTTCCTATGGGAAGCTAATAAACATATCGTTTCGTTTATAGTTCAAAATGTGTGTGATTTTGTTAGAGATTTAAAAACCAAAACTTACTATTTTCAATATTTCTTTCCAAATCAAAATGATTAAGTATAAACATTCTTTTAATTAAATACACATTAAGTGACACATGGTATGTATTTATAAAGGGCTAAATATTCTCTTTCAAATTGTCAATTGTCTCCGACTTTTCAAGACAAGCGACTTCAAATAACACACACAAAATAGTCCAACGATGTGTTAAATCGCACGATCTTAGAACCCACGCCGCCGCCGCGCCGCCACAGGCTCACGAGACGTGAGATAAATGCGTGGATCACCGAAAATTTCCCTTTATATTTGATTGATTCGTTGCGTCACGCGAACTGAGTCATTACTTTTGTAAAAAATGTTGGCAATTTGCAAACGTTGTTCAAAAGAAAGTCATTCCATAGATCAAGTGACAGCTGTCAAAAAGACAAGCACCGATTGCCAGATTGAAAACCACACGTCTAAAAACACAACCATTATATTTTAAAAGTTGCTTGTAATAATTTTATGAATATCTAGGTATTGCAACAATATCTACATTTTAACTGCATATTATATTGTCTAATATTTAATGAAAAAGATATACATATCTCTGAAATTGAAGGAATAAGTAAACCAACACCATGCGCGTATTATAATACGTATCATTTAACATAATTTCCCCTAAAATACGATTAAGTAGGTAATGCGAACCTAATTGAGTAAATTTCAATCATTATAGCGGCACTATCTCGCTATATTCACAAAAGCCCAACAAACGCTCACTGGTCCACATAAACGGATTATCCTTGCGTTCATAATTTGCATACATCAATTTATATTTTGCGTTTGCGATAAAATCATACCAAAAACAAAAAGACCTCCGAGATACTCTCGGTTATATTCATATACGAGTATCTCTATCCTATACAGATACAAATGTACCTAAATACCGACAAAAATATATATTCATGACGAGGTCAAGTTTCCCATGATGGTGAAAAGGATAATTGGCTTACGCGATGTGGAAAGATAATCGTAATCGTGTACGTTTTTCCTTTTTTGTAGATATCCTATGATGTATGTACATGAGATGGCTGCCTGCCTCGGATTCGGCCTCGGCTTCGGCTTTGGTGGCTTGGCTTCACATTGCGTGATCCTGATTCCTGACTGCAAATCAGGAAACTTTTTATTGTTGGCGGTGAAAAAATTGTTAGTTTTTCTTTGAGTATCTTTTACGTTGTGGGAACGAAATTTGTAGGCATTTTCAATATTATTTGTGTGTGAATTTTGAGTTTGAATTAAGAAATTGTTAGTGATGAAACCATATTAACAAATTAGAAGTTTAAAAACAAAAAACAGACACCTTCGCAAAATAGTTATCGTGAGAAGGCAATACACCAAAACATATAAGCATGATATGTTTTAAACGATGCGAGACGGTTAAGTCTTGAGTGTTTACTTTTTTATACAATGCACATTTTTTGTTATGCGAGTTTTGAAAAATCATAAGTTTAAACAGATATTGCCTTTGGCATTTCGTTTATTTTTTAATAGAATGAGATAATTTGGCGTTGAAAAAAAAGTTCAAACAGTAGCTTAAGTCAATCATATATGTGCCGCAGTTAATTGTATGTCTTGGCAGCTAAGCAATAAATAGAGCCTTTAGCTAAATTGAAACATAATAATAATGTAGGTTAGTTTATATTTGCATGTGCGAAATGTGATATATGAAACTTTTTTTGAACAGAAACCCACATAGCAAGTGAAAATTTAATTTGTTTAAACAAATAATAATCAAGACTATACCATGCAATCGAATTAATTGCATGTTTAAGATTTTTAAGAAGCATTCCCTTGTATTTGTATGTCTTATATATTTTGATAATTGGAACATCAAAATCTCATATATATACACATATATATATTTCATCAAGGAGAGTACACAGCTCTTATAGACTACTTATTACAAAATTACAAATAATAATAATAATAAACTATAACAATAACAATTATTAAACTCCATAGCTCAAAAAAAATATTAAATGTGACTTAAAAATATCTCTACTAGAACATTGGAAAAAATCTACATTTTCATTTTTACATACTGAATTTGCCTGTCTTAAACAACGGGAAATTGGCTCATTTAAGCCATAATTTACTCTGTGTTGAGAAACAAGGAAGGGAAGGTATCAAACACTCTTAAAGTATACCCCTGACAATTAAAACAAACCTTACTTAGCAAAAATGGACAATAAATTTACGAAACTATTCCTTTAAAAAGATCACGTTTTGCTTCAAATGCACCACCATGGTTTGGTACGCGTATTAAAAACTTAAAAAATAAAAGGAACAAAGCTTGGGTAAAATATAACATAACTAGAACTGACGATGATTACAGAACTTTCTTAATTCTAAAACAACTCTTTTCTGATTATTCTAACATTCTATATGACGATTACATTTGTAAAATTGAACATGGTATTAAATCTAATCCAGATAGTTTCTGGAATTTCGTTAATAATAAAAGGAAAACGTGTGGCTATCCGAATTCGATGTCAAATAATTCGTCAACTAGTCATGACCCAAAGATTATTGCAAACATGTTTGCTAATCAATTCAAAGTAGCATTTGAAGAATCAGACTTTAATAATTCCTCTTCTTTTTCTTCTTCTTCTGACAGTTTTACTCATTTAAACGCAATTAATTTTGAAATAAGTGAAGACACAGTTGCTCAACATATATTAAAACTCGATGAGTGCTTTACTCCAGGCCCCGATGGTGTTCCATCTTATATATTAAAAAAATGTGCTTCTTATCTGTCATATCCGTTATGTGTTCTCTTCAATGCATCCTTAAAAAGTTCAATTTTTCCTGTTATCTGGAAAAGTTCATTTATTATTCCCATACATAAAAAAGGCCCAAAGAATGAAATAATGAACTATAGGCCCATTGCGAAACTATCTGTGATACCTAAACTGTTTGAGTCAATTGTGAGTAATTTTCTTTCTTTTCATTGTAGTTCTATTATTTGTGATAGCCAGCATGGCTTTGTCAAAAAGAGATCCACTGTAACTAATTTATTTAACTTTGTGTCCTTTTATCTAGATGTATTTGAAAAACGCGGGCAAGTTGATTGCGTATTTACTGACTTTAGTAAAGCCTTTGACAAGTTATGTCACAATACACTAATTCTAAAATTATACCATCTAGGATTTAACAAAAATTTTATAAATTGGATTTCTTCATACTTAAAAAATCGTCGTTATTCTGTCTTGTTTCGTAATGAAAGTTCAATTCAATTTGTTGTCAATTCTGGCGTCCCTCAGGGCAGCCACCTAGGTCCTATTTTATTTGTTTTATTTATTAACGACTTGGTTTCAAACTTTAAAAACTCGTCTGTCCTTGTTTATGCTGATGACATTAAGCTTTTCAAAAGTATAAAATCCTCCTCTGACTGTTTATTATTATAAGAAGACTTAACAATATTTAGGGAATGGTGCAATAAAAACCGACTTGTTTTAAATGTTGACAAATGTAAAACTATGAGTTTTACACGTAAAAAAATTCCGTTCTTGTACAACTATACGTTTTATTCTTGTCCGTTATGTAAAGTTTCTATGTTTTCTGACTTAGGTATTATTCTAGATCCCAAATTATCATTTAATGATCATTTAAGTTATATAATTAAAAAAGCCAATAGGGTTCTTGGATTCATTAAAAGATTCGGTCGTGATTTTCGGGATCCTTATGTTCTTAAACTTCTATTTATTTCGTTTGTTAGACCAATTTTAGAATACGGCTGTGTGGTATGGTCACCTTATTACTCAATACATGTTTCAAGAATTGAAGCGATCCAAAAAAAGGTTTCTGCGTTTCTGTCTTCGGTCTCTTCCATGGGCAAGGGAAAATCTATTTCCGCCTTATTCTCAAAGACTAGCTTTGATCAGCCTCCCTTCTTTGACTAACCACAGAAAGTATATACAATTTTGTTTTATTGTTGGGATTATTAATGGTTCGATATCATTACCATCAGTTCTAAGTAAATTAAATTTCAGTTTCAGTCGTGCAAGTTTAAGGCGACAGCAACCTATTATTCAAATATTTAGCAGATCAAACTATGGTGTATGTAGCCCTCTCAATCAGTTAATAACAATTTATAACGAATTTCATTTTTGTTTAGAATCTGTAAATGATAATATAAAATGTAAACAATTTAAACTTATGTTTTTCAACAATATTGAATAATAAATATAAATTATGATATTAGATATTATTAGATTATAAGAATTTTTTTTAAATATTGTTAACGTTAGATTTTAACGAATTAAATAAATAAATTTATTAAGTCTCTAATAAACATTGCATCAAAATATTTTCGTCGAATTTCAAGACTTTGTAGTCCAAAAAGCAAACATCGGGCATCATTATGAAGGTCGAGGAATATTCCAACGTAATAGATAAAACATGTATCTAGAAAGGCATTTTTGAATTGTTTCTAGTCTATTGGAGTGAATGGAATAAAAAGGATTCCATACTATACAACCATATTCCAAAATAGACCTCACGTATGAGAAATACAGGCTCTTAAGAGTGAAGGGATCCTTAAATTCCTTCGAATTTCTTCGAATAAATCCCACTTAGATACATTTAAAAGTAGCTTATTGTTTACACACCAATCATATAAATTGAATAAGTCTGTTTGCAACTTTAAACAATCTGATACATTTTTTACGATGCAGTACATTATCAAATCGTCAGCAAACATAAGACATTGTGAATGAACAAGAACATCTGGAATATCATTGACAAGTAGAAGAAACAACAAAGGGCCCAGATGACTTCCTTGGGGGACACCGGATGTAACCATAATAGCATCAGAAAGCCTATTGCCAATACGAACGAATTGCGTTCGATCACTCAGATACGACTCAAACCATCTCAATAGATTAGAGTGAAAACCATACCCCTGAAGCTTTCGAAGCAAGATATGATGATCAACTCTATCGAATGCTTTGGCAAAATCAGTATAGATCACATCGCCCTGAAAACCTTTCTCCATTGTTGTAAGCACAAAATTATAAAAATTATAAGATTTGTGTTAGTAGATCTAACACTTACAAAACCATGTTGCATTGGAGAGATCACTTCTTTTAATAAAAGTATAAGTTTCTTATAAATCAACTTTTCGAAAAGTTTTGGTATATCTGATATTTTACAAATTGGACGATAGTTTTGGACATCATTTTTTGAACCTGCTTTGTAAATAGGAAATATAAAAGAATTTATCCAACTTTTAAGAAATATCTCCAATATGAAGAAGAAATATATCCAATATGAAGGCAGACAAAGGAAACAAAATAGTGATAATGAACAAAAAAGATTATGATGAAAAAGTCAGAATCTCAATAGATTCCAATAATTTTAAAATTTTAAACAAGACACCACTACCTAAAATGATCCGAGAGTCAAAATCATTAATAAAAGACATAAGTTCAACCTTTGAAATTCCCAAGTGGAGACTGATGATATCCAATCCAGATGTACCAAAGCTTTATGCTTTACCAAAAGTCCATAAACCAGGAAACAAAGTGCGACACATCGTTTCAAATGTAACTTCACCATCGGTAAAAATATCAAAATGGTTGGTAAGTGATATGAAAAGATATCCAATTGAAAGCTATTCAGTTAAGAATACTTTTGATTTCGTGGAAAAAACCAAAAACATCTTTATAAAACAAGATGAAATCATGATTTCATTCGATGTCGAAGCCTTGTTTCCGAGTATTCCGATCCCCGAAGCCTTAACTGCTTTTCAAAAAACATCTGGATAAGTTTGAGATCGACGAAATAAAGAAAAATACATACTTAAAAACAGCTAAAGTATGTATGGCACAAAACTTTTTTCAGTTTAGAAATGTGTTCTACAAAATCGAAACTGGAACAAGTATGGGAAACCCTTTGTCCCCACTAATAGCAGAAGTGTTCATGTCTTCGTTCGAAACAAATTTAAGAGAAAGAGGATTACTCCCAAGAATTTGGTTTCGCTATGTATGTAGATGACGTCTTTGCTGTGATTGGAAAAAACGAAATAGATTCGGTTTTAAGAACACTGAATTCAGAGTTTGACACCATACATTTTACTTATGAAACAGAAGAGAATCAAAAGTTGAATTTTGTGGACCTAACACTTTCATGAAGGAAAAAAGGAAACATTGAATTTTCCATATATATATATAAAACCAAAAACAACCCACCGGTACATAACAAACGACTCATTCAGCCCAATTCAACACAAACTAGCCGCTTTTCACTCTATGGTTCATTGCCTGTGCAAGCTTCCACTTTCAATAGCTAACTATACTGCTGAGTATAATGTTTTAAAAGACATCGCTACCATTAACGGCTACAACCCAACTATAATAGATAAACTTATCCGAAAACACAACACAAAAATTAAAAAATCAGATTTAACAACTTTATACAGACAAAACAAACATCTTCATGACAACATAAACCCAGAAAGAGGTTCTATGAGAGGTTCACAAACAAAATGTACACACAATTAAAACAAAAAAATATAGAGTGCGTTTACTCAAACAACGGAAAACTAAAAAAATTCCTAAGTTCAACAAAAGACAAATCCATAATGACTAATAGGGGAGATACGCTATGAAACGGACGTTTTTCTTTGTAGTAATTTTACATACTGTAGTTAAAAACTTAGAAACTCATGAAGTGTCCTAATGATTTCGGATATAATATGGTACAATAATTCATACACCATATTTTATAAAATTAAATTTTTAATAAGAAATATTATTTTTTATTAGAACTTACTTACATATGTCCTTTTCATAACACAGGTAGCATTGAATAGGACAATGGGTGTCTTGAAACGGACTAGTAACCAATGGCTTACTTTAAGCGATATGATTATGCAATGTTTGCAATAACTTTTATTTAAGTAATTCAAATAGCACAGTACAACATAAACTGAAATAAAAAAAAATTATAATAATAATAACTATTATAATAAACAAAAACAACAACAACATAAAATATTTATTTATTATTATTTATTTCCATAACCGATGTATTAGTTGCAATTATTACAAAAATAATTTTTCATGCCCTTTAAGCCACATGTCTCGTGTGCCCATTTTTTACAAATAGCACACATTAGCCAGTCAACATTGCTGCATAAATAAGCCCCATTACAAACAATACAATAGTTCTCATCTTTATTGTTTTTTTTGCGGTATTTCGGGTCTTGCGTTCGCCCTTAGCATGAGATGCAGATGTAGATGGTAGATTATATGAAGACTCAGTAGAATCAACTGATTCTCGAAGTGAAAAATCTGCATCCGATGACTCAGAAGATGACTGTACGAGCTTTTTAATGTTTTTAGAAGTTTTCATCTTGATAATCTTTTTATTTACTTCCTTTTTAGCTGAATGTTTTTCCATTAATGCATCCTTCTCAGGCGTGTCAGTTATAATCGTGCTCTTCATCTTCCTGGATCGGTTCTGATTTTTTTTTCTAGGCAACGCCTTTGGATACGGTCGAATACATTCAGGAGATAAAACCATAGTTGATGGATTCGATTGTGAGCTTGTTATTTGTGGAACGGAGCAAGACGAGATGGCAGCAGAGGTTGTGGGGTCATCGCTGGTATACGGAAATTCAGCAATTATTCCAGGAGCATTATCAGTTGATACTTCGGCATTATGGAGCTCAGGTATAGGTCTGCCAGTGACAAAGGATGTTAAGAAATCATCTTCAGTGAACGTATTTCTATTAAATGGATGTACACCAGTTTTCTGAAAACCCGAAATATTGTTTTCCATGGAAAATGCAGCAATATACGCGGTGTTGGCAAATTGAGCTACCTCATAAATGAAAACTGTTTTTCCGGGATTAGATAACATCCAAGCATTCATGGCCTCTCTATATCGAGCTTTAAAAGGTCCATAAACAGAAACGTCCAGCGGCTGGAGGCGATGGCTGCAGTGAGGTGGAAACGTTAAAATTGTAATATTATTATCTCTAGCCAACGTGACGATGTTAATTGTAATGTGGCTAGAATGGTTGTCACATAGTATTAAACAAGGGTTTTCTTCAGAGGGCTTAACATATTTAATAAAGTGGATCATGGCCTTGTAGAAACTCTCTTCAGTTATCCAACCACTTGGGTTGGCTAGACCCAGTGAACCTTTTGGACCACCTTGTAACATAAATTCCTTGAAATGGACTCTAGGAAACACAAACACAGGAGGAACGGTGTCACCAGAAGCATTAATGAATCCAAGCATTGTGACTAACTGTCCTCTTTCTGCCGATGTCACCTGTCCAACTTGTTTGCATCCTCGGGTTGCAACCACTTTTGGCGGATTGGTCACTGTTGAACACCCAGTTTCGTCAAGGTTCCATATCATATGAGGTTCAATTTTCTTTTTATTTAATATGATTGCAAGATTTTCGTAAAACTTACTCACATTTTCTTGGTTAAAAGATGCAGCTCTGGACAGAGATGTATTTTCAGGTTTGCGTATTGATAATGAAGGATTTCTCTTCATAAAATCGCGAAACCAATCCTTTGTGGCCTTGTTTTTCTCAATCCATTTTTCTGGTGCTACATGATTTGCAGCTGAAAATTGGTAAGCTAATTCTTTTGCGCTAATTCTTTCGTTGTGAGTCCAAAGCACATCTTCGAAGATCTTTTTAAATAATCAGCAAGTTGTTGCTCTTGTTCACGACTAAAAATTCTTTTATTTCCAATATTTGGATCGTGAATATACGCAGTTGAAGACCCTTTAGCTTTCTTAACAAGGTCCGCCAAATAAGATTTCGATATTTTGTATGCTGCTGCAACTGAACGAATTGACTGTCCTTTTTTAAGCACTTCTTCCACAGCAGACTCTATAGCGGCTTTTTCTGGACGAATCCTCTTTTTTGGTGGCATCTAATGGTTAGGAATTAATAGTTAATAACAAACTCCATGCAGGAGTAATGAATCGGACAGCCACTGGCACATTGAATCGGACGTCCGTTTCACAGCGACGGCACCTGTCCGATTCATTGCAAATCTAACCTAAAAACAGTTCGACCAAAATCTAACTAATTAAGTTTTGATAGAACTATAACTCACCGCTCCTTATCTTTTTGACAATATATCACAACAGATAAAAACACCACAATTGTAGGTTGAGATGATATTGAATTTTTAATGGCTTTGCAAATATACGCTTTATTTTTACAAAAGTAATGAGCTTTAAACACGTGCGCAAAAGGAAACTAAATAATGGCTGCCGGAATCTGTCATTTTTGTGGGTTTATCTATAGTCATCAGTGGTGCCAACAACCAAAACAATATTTTTTTTCGTTCAGAAGCTTTTGAGATATCTATAGTGTCCGTTTCATAACCCGTCCGTTACATAGCGTATTCCCAATCTGGAGTATATGAGATTAAATGTGGAGACTGTAACGCTGTTTACATCGGCCAAACAAAGCGAAGCATAGGCGTCCGCTTTAACGAACACTCGAGCCACATCAAGTTCAACCGACCCGAAAAATCCTCCGTCGCTAAACACGTCCTCACCAACAAACACTTCAATGTAAGCTTAGAAGATGTTAAGCTTAAAAAATATGTAACAAACCATCGACGACCAGCGTTGCCGCCAAAAAAAAAAAATGTCGTGCCACATTTTTTGAAAAAACGTGCCATTTATGAAATTTTCGTGCCATATGAAAAAAAAATTCAAGTTGTTCTTAAAAAATAAATTTTAATTCAATACTTTTACTATTACAAAAAAAAATCGCTTCCTCTATTCGTGTAGGCATTGTCCAGAAACAGGAGTTTTTGGCAAGTTCATAACTACCTATTTCACATCACATTTTGAGTAGGTATTATTATTAAAAATATTATTAAGCCAAAACGTTTTTGAATCTTCAAGAAAAACGCTTTCCAATCTTAAAAATTTGTCTTATTTCACCAAAAAGAACATCTTTCCCGCACTCTAATAGATGAGAAAATTATTCTGATACCAAAATATTGAATTGAGACAAGATACTTTGTATGTTTGGATTATTTTTTAAAAAGGTTGGATCAATTATCTTAAACGCATTTTCCTTTAAATTAAGTTTTCTTTCAAATTATTGTAAAAGTTCTTTATAGAATATTTGACAATCTTTTAAAACATTCAATTTTTCGTTAGTCTCTAAATTTTGAAGTTCTTCTGTGCATTCAATTCCCAAAAAAAAATCATCTATTGGTTTACAGTTTTCGATTTCATAGCAAATATAATCTTTGTTTTTTAAAGAAATAACATAATGTTCTTTTAAAAAAATGTAAGGATAATTTTGTGAAAAGTAGATATGTATATCTGAAACTAATAAATTTATTTTTGCGGTAAAAAAAAACGTGCCATATTTAAACTTTTCGTGCCACCGTGCCACGAGAAAATTTCCGTGTCAAAATGGCACGATCGTGCCACATCGGCAACGCTGTCGACGACTTGATGCATATGAAAGCCTATATATCCACAGAAGCAACAACACTATGAACAATGACAATGGCAATATAACGTCACCTTTGTTTAACATAATTTAACGTCTCTTTTCACTCTAATTGTTATTGTTATAATCAAGATCTTTTTTCAATTTTCTTTTAAATGTTTTTATGTACTCTTTTCTTTCTCTTTTTCTGCCAAATCAGTGTATTGCTGAAGATGAACCACATTAGGTTCGAAATGCATTCAATTTTGACAAAATAAAATTAAAAGCTTACATCGGTTCTTGTTTCTTGTGTTTGGTTTTTTAATTTTGCTTAGTATTTGTTTGTGGTCAATAAGGTGTATGTTGTTTTGCTTTTTTAAAAGATTCAACACGACCACAAAGTATAAGTTCAAACCCCCTTTAAGATCGTTGTTGAATTTCCCCGTAATAATAATAACAATCGGTTTCTTCAAGGACTTTAATTAAAAAAAAAATTTAAGAAATATGCCTGACTCAATTGACCGGTTGAATATAATGCTTAGTGGCAAAGCAATTGCCTGTGCGGTATTTTTAAAAAGTATTGGTGGAAAACCATCAAATCCTGCTTTTTTATCTAAAAACAGAATGTTTAACTCTTCTATAACTTCGTTTACCGAGATATACAAATTTCCAAAATTTAATGAATTTATAGAAATATTATGAAAAGATGTTGTGTCTTTATTTGGAACCACATATACGGATTAAAAATATTTGGCAAACAAATTGCATACGGTTGAAAGATCAGATGATGTAACGTCTAAATACTGCATTGTATTAGGAATACCCGTAGACTTTTTCTTGTTGTTTATAAAACACCAAAAATATTTGGAATTGTTTTTAAGACTTGTTTCAACTTTAAAACTGTAATGCTTATACAGAAATTTACTGAGATAATCGAACTGTTTTTGAAGACAGCAATATTTGTGATACAATGTTTCATTATTTTTATTTATTTATTTCATCAATTGATCGAAGATCTTCTGATTACAAAACTACTACAAAATAATAAAGCTAATAATATATATACATATTTACAAGGAATTTTAGATTAAATTTAATTAAATAATTAATCAATTACATATTTCAAGAATTTTTTTCTTAAAACAATCTCTATTCATACAAAGGTCAATTTCATTATAAACCATATTAAATAGATACAGAGAACGCGTTATTGGTTCATTTAGACCATACTTAGTTCTATGAAGAGGAGGATTATAAAATTCATTTATGTTGCGAAAAACTCGTGATGGAACATGGAATGGATTTAATGAAAGCAAATCAATAGAAGTTATTCTGTTATCAATAATATCTTTAATGAACAAAACACTTTGGACTTGTCTCCGACATTTAAGCGTTTTTAAGGCAATAAGAGCGCACCTTGATTTATAATCTGGTAAAGACCCAACCCAGTTAAGTTTTCGAAGTGCATAAAGACAAAGAGTGAATCTTTTCTGAACTCTTTCGATTCTCAAAATATTATTTTCATAAAAAGGAGACCAGACGATACAACAATATTCTAAAACAGGTAGAACTATAGACATAAATAAGGTCTTCAAAGTATAGGCATCCTTAAAAAATCTTTGGAGTTCCGCTTCAAGAAACCTAAAAGTGAATTACCTTTTGGTACGATGTAATCAACATGAGATCTAAAGTCAATCTTTGAATCAAAAATCACCCCAAGATCATTTACTTCAATTACCCTCAGAAGACTTATATCATAAAATTTATATTCAAAATCAATAAAAGATGAAGATTTAGATACACTAAAAATCTTACACTTCGATTAATTCAGCTGAAGATGATTGTAGTCGCAACATAAGAAATCTTCAAGTGAAGATGTTGCTGTAAATATTTTCACATCATCAGCATACATCAGGAAGTTACAAAATTTACAAATGGAAGGTAAATCATTTATGAAGATTATAAAAAGAAGTGGACCTAAATGACTGCCTTGTGGAAGACCCGACACCACATCTATAAGATTTAAAACATATTCATCTATTTTAAAAGCTTTTTTTCTATCAGGCAGGTATGAATATAACCACTGTAAAAACTAAGCATTCAATCCTCCTAACATCTTAAGCTTTTATAGGAGAAGACCATGATGCACGCGTTCAAAGGCTTTAACAAAATCAGTATAAAGGTCATCAACTTGTCTACCCTTTTCAACATGATAATAACAATAATTTGCAAATAGTATTAAATTAGTACACGTTGAACTACCCTTTACAAAACCATGTTGTTTTTGAGACGAAACATTCTTGACAGCAAAATAAAGTCTTTGGGTGACCATTTTTTCAAAAAGTTTGGGAATAACTGAAAGTTTTGATATTGGTCTATAGTTCTTCACTAAGTGCTTAAGACCACTCTTATAAATGGGATCTATATAAGATACTTTCCATTCATTAAGAAAAACACCAGTTTTTAAAGATTTATTAAAAATAATTGTTAAAACACTACAAAGTGAATACGAACATTTTGACAAAAGAATAGGAGGAATCATATCAAAGCCAGGTTTTTTTGACACATCAATTTCTTTTAAGCTATCCAGAACATCCTGTTCTGAAAAACTCTGTAGTTTAAAATCAATCAAAGGAGTTACATATACCAGGATAAAAGCTCCTGATATTTGTTAAAATATCACAATTATAAGAAGTCTGAAAGAATCGAGCAAATAGGTCACATGAGGACTGAATATCATTGGATGTAAGTTCCTCGTTTTCCATACATTGAGGAAAAGGTGAACAATTTCTTTAAGAATTCAAAAATGTCCAAAAAGATTTCGAATTATGTTTTATATTTGATTCACTATTTATAATATAATGTCTATACAAAAATTTGTTGAGAAAATCAAATTCTTTTCTTAACTAAAAAAATACTGCACGATCTTCCGGAAAATTTGTAACTTTATAACGCTTAAATGCCTTATTTTTAGCATTCTCTAAATTTTGTATCCTTTTGTTAAACCATGGAAGCTTAAACGACTTTTTCTTAGTTAAGGTAGGAACAAATCGTTCAATGCCTTCATTAACAATACTTTTTAAACTTGTAAATATATCATCTAGAGAATTACGGAATAATTTAAATGCTTTATTTTTGCGGTTATTTAAATTAATCAATTCCTTATTAAACCGGCGGCGCTGCGGTTTATTTGGATTTTTTAAGCAAATTTTTGGAACATATAAATTATTATTGTGTTTATTATTTTAAAAATCAATAAATATTTTGTATTGATGTTTGAGGTATCTACATAAGTATTTACAAAAAGACGAGGATTTACAAAGTTGCAAATAAACTATTTAAATAAATATTTTTACAAAATGTCCGTGGAACTTACCTCCGTTTATATGTTTAAAAAGCAAAACTGAAATATTTGTAAAAGGTACTTATAATATTTAAATTCTATTTTATTCAAACTCTAGAATAGACTAAAGAGACTCCGAGGAAAATCTTTAATAAATGTGATCATTTTTGAAAAAGAACAAAAAATGGTGCAATACATTTTTTAGCTTTGAGTTCATCAAAAAAAGAAATTTTTAAATTTGATGTTTTGTTTTGATTTTGATTACACTGATCGTCGACAAGGTTTTGATGCTGGCAATAAAATTGAACTTTTCCAATGGCTTTTGATGGCCTTAATTCAAATCCAACTTCAAGATTACTGCATTACGTCAGGTTCTTGAGATTTTAGGTCTTAAGTAAAAACAGACACAATTGTACGGCTTCTTTTGAAGACTATCAAAATTCTAAAATCCTTTTTTTTGAAATATTTATGGTACTTTATAAAATTTGAAAGAAAGAAACGCGTAAACATTTGTGCTAAAACGGTTTTCAACCAAAAAGAAAACAAAACGGTTTGAAAGATAGATTTATTCTTGTAACGAACATATGAAAGTACTGTTGGAAATAGATATTTTTAAATTTTGAGAAGATAGTTAAAATTGAAGCAATCAGCACTAAAAACTAACTTCAAAACGTTTATTTTTCAAAACTATGACATGTTTGCTTAAAATTATACTAAGAGTCAACTATGAGAATTTCCAGCAACTAAGACAGATACTATAAAATGATTTAAACTGTATTTAGAGTATTTTTAATTTGCAAAATTCAACATACAAATTTTTGTAAAGTGACATGTTGTTCCGTTTTTGGTTGTTTCTAGCAGTTTTAAAATTGGATATTTTTAAAACCAGATGTGATACAGAAATTTTAAGGCAACATTCGAATTAAGACAACTTAATCCTTGTTTTGTTTATGTTATCGAAAAAACGTAGTTTTGTTAAATATTAGCTTATTTTCTATTTTATTTATTTATTTTTTTTTTTTCAAAGTTAAATAGAACATAAGCCTTGAATGAAATTAAAATATTTCCAAAGCTTAATGTATGTTGAGTATTGGAAAAAAAAATGATTTTGTTGTTCACCTATTGATATATTTTACATTCAGTTTTCTACAAATAATATTCTTATAATGTTGAAATTTGATTAAGAAACAATATTTTATTGTTTCTTAGTTCCAAAAATAATTTAGCTTAGTTTTGATTAAAAAAAAAACTCAATATAAAGATTTTAGATTCAAGTAAGGAATGCAAATTCAGTAACTTCCGATATTTTTCTGAAAATCAGTTTAATGGAAAAGTAATTTTTCCTATACCTACTAAGAAATTGCATTTGGCCCGTTTTTCAAAGTGAAAATGTAGATATTTCTTGATGAACGTTTTAAGGTTCTTACAATATAAATCCACCATTTCCTTGCGTACCTATGTATGTACGTTAGGGCGTCCCGTAAAATTTTTTTTTGGAGTAACTTAACGAAAGACCCCTCAAAAGTTGCGTATTGACGAGTATATTATGGAAAAAATAAGAAAAAAAAATCAGGTGTACTTTTGGGCCTCTACCGCCCCCTGAAATTTATTAAAATATGCAATTTTTCTTTCTATTTTTTGTATTTTCAATATTTTTTTTTAAAGTTAATCCATGTTGACAGATGTAAACTTTATTCATTTAGTTATTTAATAGTGTTCTTAGCACTTGGGGCTGATATTTTAAAAGTTTGTAGTAGCATTTTTTTGGTTTTTATTAGGAAAAGTGGTTAATTTGTCCTTACTAAGTACCTACCAATTATACTATTCGTTCGTCGCAAGATTCCTTGATATTAATTTAGTAGTTATAAATTCTTTTAATTCGTATTCCAAAAAAAATAAGTATAACGGATCTGTCTAGTTAACTGCGGTCGCAACATTTTTCAAATTAAAAAAAAATATCGATCCGGTAGCCACAAACATAATTTGTGTATGTATTTGTTTGATTCCCTTCATCGCTAGTAAAAAAAAGCCGCCTACTTGATTCTTTTTAAAAATTCAGTTTTCTGTGACGTTTTCTATAAAAAAAAAATGTAAGCTATAACAGCAAACTGCAAGACTTTATCAATCTTTCAAGTACAAAATTGTTTGACATTGTCATTTTTAATACACCAAAGAAGTGATAGAAAAATGGTGATCGGTGCTGTTGACAAAGTTGAAACTTAAAAAATTCAAAAGCGAAAAGAACGTTGTGCATTAAATCACCAAAGAGTTTCCTCTTCTGTCTTACCAAGTTTAGTAAATGTGGTCGATACAGCAGAGTCCGTTGAATCTATAGAAAGAAGAAACAATTCAGTGGAACCATCCGAGACAGTCTATATATCAGAGCCATCAACATCATCAGGTAAGCGCAATTTACTTGATCTACAATCTGTAGCAAGAGTTTGCGACAGATACGGCCTTTCTGTCCGATCTGCTGCAGCGGTGGCTTCAGAAGTTCTCCAGGACGTTGGAATTATAAAAGCCGATAATACCACTCTTGTTATTGATAAAAACAAAATACATCGAGCAGTGTTGAAAGAGACAGTTTATCAAACCAAAATAAAGACTCTTATTTCAGAGAAAAAAGATGGGCTTCATTATCAAAAACAAGTTCTAGAAGAGCATATTGCAATTCTTGCAGAACCATAATCAATATTCTTGGGTCACGTAACTCCGAAGCATGGAGTTACAGGAAAAGAAATATGCAATTCAATTTTATATTTTTTTAAAGATAAGGGATTTGATTTACAAACTATTCTCTGCATTGGATGTGATGGGACTGCCACCAATACGGGTTGGAAAGGAGGAGTAATTCGTAACATGGAAATGGAACTAGGTCGACCAATACAGTGGGCAATATGTTTACTTCATGCGAACGAATTGCCATCTAAGACATCTTTTCACCAACTTAGATGGATCTACTTCGGGACCTCGCGAGTACTCTGGCCAGATTGGTAAGGCACTAAATGATTGTGAAAACACCAAAGGTCTTCCGTTTTCACCTGTTGTCGGAAATGTACCTACCTGATGACATTGACCAAAAACTCGTAGATCATTTGAGTACAGAACAAAAAATCTCTTTGAAATGTGTGAAGCTATCAAATCGGGTTACTGCTCTCCCGGATTAGCAAATCGACAGCCTGGGAAAACGGCACATTCAAGGTGGGTCACAACGGCTAATAGAATACTAAGACTCTATGTGGGTTCCAGTACTCCATCTGAAAATCTAAAAGTGCTTGTGGAATACATAGTCAAAGTGTACGCACCAGTTTGGTTTTCTGTTAAAAACAAACCGTTATTGATAGATGGAGCCAATCACATATTTGATTTAATATTCTTCTCAAGATGGTTGCCGCAAAATTTGAAATTAATCATCGATGCTGTCATTAAAAGAAATGCTTTTTATGCGTACCCGAAAAAATTTTAGTGGCAATGCTCTTCGACAAAAGGATTTATGTCAGAGAACTTGCTCTAAAACGGATCTTTAAGGCCAGACAAAAGAATATATCGAACCGTATATTCGTATATTCAAACCACCAAAAATAAAATTTAACGCTACAGATTGCACCGATATAATTTTTTGGAATGAATGTGAAATAACTTCACTACCTGTTTTACAAGATTTGTCAGATGAAAAGCTTTCACTGTTAGTAAAACAAGAAGAACTCAAAATTCTGGATTTCCCACGTCATACACAAAGTGTTGAAAGATTCATTAAATCTGTGACTGAAGCAAGCCACTCCGTCATAGGAGCAAAATCAAGAGATGGACTCATAAGGAAAAAAATTGAATCCAGAATGAAAATGCCTTCTTTTAATTTCAAGGGCGAATTTAAAATGTGATGTTATACGTTTTTAAGCGTTTTCAAGCGTTTCCAATATTTCTATTATTTCTTTATATACATATATATTTTTTTAAGAAAATACTATCTAATTTTTAAAATCAACTTTAACTTTACTTTTATAAATAAAACAATGAAGTAAAATAATAAAAACAATATAGTGGTTTTTTTCTTTTTAAAAATTTTCAAACGTCGGTAGAGGCCCAAAAGTTATGTTCGATTCAAAAAGTAAGTACATAGTCAGAATCTACTCGTCAATACGCAACTTTTGATACCCCTTTTGATGAAAAATTCGAGATTTTTTTTCTCCATCCGTACGTTCGAAAATAACTTCAAAATGTACAAAAAAGGAATTTCAAACAAATTTGGTTGATCCCACATATCTCACGAACCGATAATGCTATCAAATTTAAAATAAGTTTCGATTTCAACGTCTCAAATATCGGCACAAAAAGCAGCTTAATATCTTTAAATGACAATTCGACTTAAAAGAAATTAAATTAAATTAGGTGGCGCAGCAGACCGTCGAGAACTAGGTATGACTTACTAGTGACTTACAACTCTCAACCATCCTGTGTGCGAGTACTGTTATCAGGGATGGAGGGGCCATACAGTTTTAAGCCGAATCCGAACGTCATGTTTGATTAAATCTCGAGTTCGAAATGTTTTACGAATGAAAAAAACTTGTCATATAGTTCATACATGTATGTCGCAATTAAAAAAGTGAACATTTTGGTCCCAAAAATAATATACTCGTAAACTATTGCTACCGACTTCAATTAAATAATATTTTCTGTGTTATTTTTTAAGTTTTTAGTTGAATTTTTCTAAAAGATAAACTAAAAATTACCAACAATATTTTGCATATGGTAAAATAATTTAATTTGAAAATCTATTTTTGTTAACGAGATATTTAGTCGAAAACCAATTTTGGTAGCATTTCTTGAAAGTTTTTTAATTCTTATATAAAAAATACAGATTGTTTTTTTTTCAAACAAAATTAAGCACAAAATGAAATCATTTTCTTTGATTTTTAAGTCGAAAATCAATTTTTACCAACTTTCAGTAGGTAAAGTTTTTTTAGGTTTTTATTTTTTTGTAAAAAACTTGTCACTTCGATTTTTCTAAAAATTTTACCAGATGTCAAAAACGTTATTCTCATTTGCATACAATTATTTTGTAGATAAAATCATTTCTTTTTCATTTGAGGTACCAATTATTTTTTTTCCTTCCCGAACTTACGAACGTACGTGAACACGCACACATCGACATCTCTCTAAAAATCTTTTATTAAAATTATAGGGACCTTGAAACGTCAAGAAATGTCAACATTTTTAACTTCCCATAGGTCCGATTTGTCAAATTGAAAATTTTGATATTTCTCGACGTTCCAAGGTCCCTAGAGTCGAAATAAAAAATTTTTAGAAAGATGTCTGTGCGTGCGTGTATAGTATACGTATGTATGTACGTTCGTAAGTCCGTATGTCCGTATGTCCGTATGTCCGTATGTCCGTATGTCCGTATGTCCGTACGTCCGTACGTCTGTACGTTCGCGACGTTTTTTTCGTCGTCCATAGCTCAAGAACCAGAAGAGATATCGACTTCAAATAAATTTTGTTATACAGATAATAAGGCAGAAAGATGCAGAAAGGGCTCTCAAGAAAATTGCGTGGGTGGTTTTTTTACCATAGCAGTTTAAAAAAAAGGTGAAAATTTTGGTTAAACCTAAATATCTCATGAACCAATGATGCTAGAGACTTGAATTAAATTTTATATTATATATGGTAACGTGATACAAAACAATTATATTTTTGGAAAAAAATCCAATTAACGGTTTTTTTTATAAATCAAAAAAATTGAAAAAAAAAATTTGTCACCTCGAAAATTTTGCGACTAAAATATGATTTCATCTCCAAAACAATTTTGTGCAATGAAGAATAATGTTTTTGACATCTGATAAAATTTTGAGAAAAATCGAATTGACAGTTTTTTTTACAAAAAATAAAAACTTAAAAAAAAATTAATAAAAGTTGGTTAAATATGATTTTCGACTAAAATATCTTTTCAAAACTTTGAGTTATTGGCTTTAAACTACTTTTATCTTTTAAAAATATTGTTGTCAACATTCAGTAAAATTTTGTAATAAATCGAATTGACAGGTTTTTTACAAAAAATAAAAACCGAAAAAAAAAATAAAAAAGTTGTTAAAAATTGATTTTCGACTCAAATATCTTTTCAAAAATTTGAGATAACGGCTTCTGACTAATTTTAACTTATAAAAAATATTTATTTCAACATTCGATAAAATTTTGAGAAAAATCGAAAAAAATAAAAACCTAAAAAAAAACAATACTAAAACTTGGTAAAAATTTACTTTCGACTCAAACAGCTTTTCAAAAATTACAAATATTGGCTTCAAACTTATTTTATTTCACAGAAAATATTGTTTCCGATATCCAGTAATTTTTTTTATAAAAATTCAACAGTTCGTTTTTTCATAAAAAAATAAAATCTACAAAAAATAGTACGCAAATTTGGTAAAAATTGATACATATAGACAAACTTTTAAGCAAGACAAATCGCAGACGGGATGGGAAGTTATCAGTGTGGGTCATCCCAGCCTCTTTTTTTCCTTAAAATTGCTAAAAACACAGTTTAAGAATCGGGAAAAATGGAAGGCAGCACGGCTAAAAAACGATTCTCTCTACTTTACAATTTTACCGAAGTGGGGCTCAAGGCTAAACTGATGAACATCATACGCTTCAGTTTATGGTACACTACATAATTTGTTTAGAAAATTTTAAAGATTAAAAAACGTTTATTTTTTCCTAATGAAACATTTTTTTTAAGAATGAAGAAATATTATTCTAAGATTGAAATACTTTTTCAAATTAATATGATTATTTTCTTTTTTTCATAACAGAAACTTTTTAACTACTCAAATTAATTAGGTACTTTACTTTTATGTGACATTTTATTTGTTGTTGGCACAAGTCGTGTGTCGTCCTTAGTTACGCATTTGGCATTTGAACAAATTTTAAAGGAAATGCAATATTCCTTCATGTTCTTAATGTTTACAATTCGGATAAGCTTATGTGTATATATGTATTAAAGAAAGTACATAATAATATTTTATCCATTTATTTTATACACTATACGCATTTTAAACATACGTCTATGGTATTATATGAACAACATACCTTACCTATATATTCATATGTCTATATCAAAATTCGCCTATTCGTATAAAATAGGGTAGAAAATCTTATGAAAGTAAATAGCCTGAAGGCGGGATCAATTTTGCCATAAGGGTGAATCCTGAATGTTTGAGGGAATGAAGTCACGAAATTTCCATCATTGCAATGGGTTTATGTTTTATTTTTATTTTTTTTTTGAAGAAGAAGAAGAATTTGTTAAATTTTATTTTTTGTCTTTCATTTATATATACCTATACATATATATATATGTATATATATGTATTACTTCTTTTTATACATACATATGTATGTAGTTTTATCGTCCTCTTGTTTTTATGAGATATAAGAAAGGAAGGATATAATCGAGTAAGAGTGATATGTGGAAACACAGAAAGGCAATCAGTTGTGGGTTGTTTTCATTTTTTTCGGGTGGGTAGCTAGTAAAAGACATTTTCAAAAACATGTCCTCTCGTAAACAGAAATGTAGAGGTATATAGAAAGTTGAGGCTTTGGTAACATGGGAACAGGGTGAATTAGTTTATTAGGTTTTTTTTTACAAGAGAGTTTCTACATTAAAATTTTAACTCAACAATACAAGAAAAAAAAAACTAAAACTAATTTGAATAATTAAGAGGGTATAGGGTTTAAAGAACTTCATAATAAGTCATTGACGAGGGTCATATGAGTTTATTCCTAAGGCTTTTAATATATGTAGGTACATCAACAAAATTAAAAATAGATGTTTTCAAGGATGGATGTTTCTAAAAATATTGATGACTTCCATATTTGATTTCATAGTTTTTAAAATATAACAGGGAAAGACTTTAAATTAAAATTGTTGACTAATGATATTTGTTTGTTTGTTTTGAAATAAATATAAAAATGAGACTAAAATTAATAATTTATCATTGGTGTCCTTTAAAATATTTATTTATTTGCCAAATCGTAATTCCAGGATCTGTGAAAAGTTTGCAAATGATAATTGAAGCTTAAACTGTTTTTTTTTGGAGATATTCATTAAGTAAAATCAATTTAGTGTTGAATTTTTGTTAATATTTAGTTTTATTTTTGTTAAAAATGTGTTGAATTTTTTTTTAAACGCCAGCCGCAGTTAAGAACAATATTTTGTATAATATAAGTTAGAAGTTAATGTCATAGTTCGTTTATTAATTTTAAATATATTATTTTTTTTTTGTTTTTATTTTTTTACTTACTCAAAGTTTCAAAAACCTTGTTCCTCGTCGCATTCAATTATTTTGGAGTTTGTATCATTTAATATTAAAAATTTAATTTTTATTTCATACCGATTTCTTAGGACGTCACGTCAATGTATAACAAAAAAGAGGCTGGGATGCGACCCATACTGATAACTTCCCATCCCGTCAGTCGCTTTGTCTTGCTTAAAAGTTTGTCTATATGTATCAATTCTTACCAAATTTGCGTACTATTTTTTGTAGATTTTATTTTATTGAATATCGAAACTAATATTTTCTGTGAACCTAATATTTTTCATTTTTGAAAAGCTATTTGAGTCGAAAGTAAATTTTTATTAAGTTTTAGTTTAGGTTTTTATTTTTTTGTAAAAAAACTGTCACTTCGATTTTGTTTTCAAAATATTACTGAATGTTGAAAACAATATTTTTTAAAAGATAAAAGTAGTTTAAAGCCAATATCTCAAAGTTTTGAAAAGATATTTGTGTCGAAAGTAAATTTTTACCAAGTTTTATTAATTTTTTTTTAGGTTTTTATTTTTTGTAAAAAACTGTCAATTGGATCTCAAAATTTTTCCTAATGTTGAAAATAATATTTCTTATAAAATAAAATAAGTTCCAAGCCATAATCTCAAGATTTTGAAAAGATATTTGAGTCGAAATTCAATTTTTACCAACTTTGAGTAATGTTTTTTTTAAGTTTTTTATTTTTTATAAAAAAAAAATGTCCATTAGATTTTTCTCAAAGCTTTATCGTATAATTATAGTAAGCTGATCGACATGTTCTAAATCAGGCGTAGAATCTACAATTACACCAAAATACTTAGCAGATTGCACTTCACTAGAAATTTGTTGTAGTACTTTATTTTGAATCAACAGTATAATTTCTTCATAGATTGTTTTAGATAAACACGATGTATTCCCACTACCAGGGTGTGCATAAAATTTTAAATGTTCAGATAAAAATGGAACAAATTCAGCAAGGAGTCATACTGTTCCTAAAAAATTCCCATTATGAGGATCTCCTATTCGTTCTGAATTTCCTCGAAATGGCAGGCCTCTTATTGCTAGTGCTTTAATAATTGCAATTGCTCGGTAAAAAATTTGTTTCCATTATATCTTCATCGAGTTGTTTTATTAGATTTTGATCAACACGCCCATGGACTACTGCTCAAGCTTTAAAATGACTAACTTTAGTTTTGTGAAAGTCAGAATTTTCATGTTTTTCGATGCATGCTTTTGATTTTTTCCAGTCACGGAATCCTTCGTCAGTAAAAACATGGAATACAAAATACAGAGCATTTAGTTTCTAAATAAATCTACCACTCACGGCGCTGAATCGCTCCATTTTTGCGTACATTGAAATAAAATTTTGAAACAATACCTTGTTTTATCACTATAAACATTTCTAGAATTTTTAAAGTCTCCATCATTAATATTACTGATCCCTGTAGATACAAAAACTAAGAGATGAGGTGAGATTTTTCTATCTTACAGTTCTGTTTTGTTTGTTATCGCAATTTCAAATTTAACGTAGATTTTCTAGATTGAATTTTTAAATTGGCAAACAGAAATTATGATTTTGGATGCGTTCCGAAACTTTAGATCGAAGAAATATTTGTGCCTTTCATTAAGGTATGTTTAAATGTAGAAACGCTTTCAAGTGTTAAGCATTTCATAAATTTTACCGCCCTTCAAATTATGCCACCCTAGGCCTGGGCCTCACGGGCCTAGGCGTAAATCCATCACTGAAAAAAAGGATAGCAATAGTTTGCTTAAGAAAAAAATACATGACAAAATTTGCCGTCTGGCGGGTATGACATTTATAAATGAAAAATATTTATAATAAATTAAAAAGGAGAAATAATTAAATTATTTACTTATTTACAATTTTGATGTTCTAAAACATATCTGCTAACTCAGGAGCTAGTAACCTTGGGATTTCTTGTAAAATAGGACAATCTGCCAAAAAAATAGAAGATATTTTCAGGTTCTCTTCTGTTTCATAGTATAGATTACAGTTTTGCTGAAGTTCTGCTCTGTGAAGTATAAAATTCAGAATTAATAACTCGACATATGCTCTAAAGATAGTGCGTATCACCTCAGATAAGTAGTTAATATTGAAATAACTTTGTGTAGTATGAATTTGTTAGTTGAGGCTTTTGTAGAACAGTCTAGAGGGTGTTGATGGTGCTCTAGTTAAGTTTTAATAAATATGATTTAAAATCACAAAAATAAATATAAACCAGCATAAGTGTTCATATATGCGTTACGCCCTGATGTAATGGTTGGGCTCATCAGAAGATGACCATTACATCTTGTCTTGACGCATATTTTCCCGAATAAATCGAGATTTCATATAATCCGAGCTACATAGAGCAACTGTCAAGGCAAGATGTAATGGGGCGAAAAGCATATATGAACACTTATGCTGGTTTATATTTATTTTTGTGATTTTAAATCATATTTATTAAAATAGTTAAGTGCTGGTTTGTCGTCCACTTTAGCTATGATCATTGAAAATATGTCATATCAACCAGATTCTACATGTATGGCATATGTAGGTTGGAGTAAAGTCCGGTCAACAGTTTCAAATATAGGCAAGACGGATTTCCGAAAAATTGCAACCACATCAAGTTGATTGAAAATGTAGCTTCAGTGATTTTTTCCTTTGCATGTTTGCCAAATTTAGGTTTGATGATAACAATACACCGAGGTGTTTGAATTCGGTCACCACATCTATGTGCTCATTATTGAGTTGCCAAGTTTCTTCACGTAGGTAGTCTTCCTCACTGTCGATTCTCGAAGATCATTACTTTTGTTTTGCAATATGTTGATAATCGATTTATTTGAATATGAAGCGAAAAGGGATTACATATCTGATATCGGCACCAATTCATCTGCATAAAGAAGAACCTTTATGAGATCACGTAAAGTTTACACCCCGCTGTAGAATATCAGCTACATCAATAATGTACAAGGCGAACAGAATAGGGCTCAAAATGCACCCCAGTGGTATACATGCAGACTATATCAAACCATTCCCGAAAACTTAGAACCATTCCTTACAGCTGCCCTTGATGACTCCATAAATTTCAAAACTTCGTTGAAACTCCGATCGATGCCTGCCTATTAACCATGCAGCCTTAAAGTCCACAAAACACACGTACAGCTTCTTATTCCTCTCGATATATTTTCTAGTAATACCTGTTATAGCAAAAATATGAACTATCCTTGAAAATCCAGGGCGGAAACTAGCTTCGAATTTGCTGAGCTTGTTCTTTGTTTTCAATCCAAGTTAAGAGTCTTCCATATAAAATTATGGAGAAAATCGTTCTCAGTGAATTGAGAATACAATTCAAACTGGCTTGAATCGCCTTTTTTAAATACAGCAAATTTAACATCTTTCGTAATACTGGCTTGCACACAAGTATTACTATAGATCAATTTGAAAAAATCCACAATGTATTGCTTAAGTTGTTCTGTTGCATTTGTATAGAATTCAGCTGGAATGCCATCACTCCCGGGGGGCTTTGTTCTTCTTCATAGCCCGAAAAGTGTTCTGAAGTTCTTCTAGTGAAATTTGACAGTCAAGTTCAAACACATGCATATTCTGTAAGGCATAGCTAAAAGTATGAAGGTTCTCCTTCGCTGTCAATACAGTTTTAAAATGCGTCGTCATTGTATCAGCTTCGAGAACATTCTTCATTCTATGGTAAGGCCCCCCCAATTCCCGTGCATAAGACTAAAATTCCTTAGAGTTTTTGGAATGCTTTAAGAGGCACAGTTGCTTAAACTCTTAATTAATTGTCACGCACGTAAATATTTTTGAAAGCAATGGCGTTTGTGAGTCTAAATAGTTTCAAGTATTTGAAATAAAGTTTTTTTAGGTTGCAACAATCCTTTACGAACCATTTGAATTAGGTTAGGTTAGGTTAGGTTAAAGTTGCTGTTGGTTGGGACGTCCAACACACTTAGACCAAAGTATGGTCCGTTGTGATACCACATGGATCAGTTAATCAGCTTAACTCGTTGAACCAATTGGAGCTTCGAATGAAGCGTAGGAGACAAGTAATGTCTGAATTTTTTAGATCGCTGGTATCGTTAAAGTAGTAGTCTCCAAGGTGGATTCTACGTTTTAGTGATAAGGCAGGGCATGCGCACAGAAGATGAGAGATTGTCTCCTCTTCTTCTTCGTCCATGCAACTCCTACAAAAATCATTTGTAGGGGCTCCAAGTCGAATAGCATGCCTTCCTATTAAGCAGTGCCCAGTCAGGACACCTATAACGTAGCTAATGTAGTTCCGCTTTTTGCAAGTTCTTCAGCTTTGCAATTTCCTGGAATGTGTCTATGGCCCGGCACCCAGAAAAGGTGAATGTTGAACTGTGTAGCCATCTCCGTAAGAGATGATCGACAATTTAGGGCTGTTAGTGAATTTGTGGAGACAGAGTCTAGGGACTTTAACGCTGCTTGACCATTTGAATTAAGGTGTAAGTGAATAGCATGTGGAGCTGAGGCAGAGTATTAAAACACAAAGTGTTTCGGTCATACACGGTTTTGGTATACGATATTCTAAATGTATAGTATTTTGAAATACAATTTAGAACATGCAGCATTTTGATGAAACATTATTTCAAAGAGTTTTGATCATACAGAGTTCAAAAAAACAATATTTCGCACCAATCTCAAGGTAGGAGATGAAATGCTTGAGTATTAAAATGAGGCAAAAAGTCATATTTTGGGTTTAAAATTATTGTCTATTTGAGTTATTATTGAGAATTTTATAACTTTTGCTCATGTTTCAATTTTGAAAAGTTCCTGTTATAAGGATATAGGGTAAATACATACTTAATATTCCAATATTCAATATTATGTACTTCCTTGTTATTTCAACTTAAAAAATAGAATATCAATGAGGTTTCTCAAAATGAAGATATCAAAGGCTCACGCCATCATCATAGCCAACCCTAATATTGTACCTTACCTATACATTTTATATCCTTTCTCCTTTTTCCAATGAATACAAAATGTTTCTGTGATTTGATGTATTTAAATTGTATTTGGTTTACATTATTTTTCCTTTTTTCATTTTGTTGCTATAGCTGAATTACTATTGTAACCTTTATACTCGTAAGATATCGTGGAAAACCCCAGCTGTCTGATACTTTAAACAACAACAAATCAAAAAGAGAAAAACCAGAAATAAAAAAACAACATTGCATAAAAATATACAAGAATTTTGATTTGTGAAAATGGGATTCACCAATTCTGATGATGGAAATGAAAATGGAAATGGAAACAACAAAATGGAAAAGGAAAAAAAGAAAAATGGAAGGAGGATTGTATAAATAATAATTGTAGGCATGGGTCTGATGGCGGGTGCCCTCTTCTGTATTACTACATAATATTTACTGTAGTGCGTATAAATTGTGTAGAGTATAGAAAATGTAGTACGCCATCCCTCGGGCATCATAGCAGATTTAATTCTATTTCGAAATTTTATACTTTTGATTCGTGAATGAAACGCAAAGGTTTGTTTTGATATTAACATTTATATTGTTTTGGTTTTATTTTTATTATTTTTTTGTTGTTGTAATAAAATGGTTTAGGTACAAAGGTAGAGGTTTAAAAATATCGTCCATTTGGATGATGATAATAACTTTATGATGATTGTGTGACATGATATTGTATTTTATTATAATTTTTACTTTTTTCTTGTCAAAGACCTATCATCATTTTGTTTTGCCTCAAGTTTGTTTTTAAATTGTTTTGTTTTCATACAATTTTCTATAAAATTAAAATTTGTTTGTTCGTTTTTCTTCTAATGGAGTAAGATGATAAGGTAGGTAAGGTATTTAAAAAATATATCGAAGATCTTAGATGATGAGCAGTTAATGAGCAGTTTTGAATACTGAAAGTGAATTTTTTGAAAAACTAGAGTTTTTAAAAAGCATTCTTGGAATCTATTAAATACATTTACCAAATTTGCTTCTTGATTGAAGTTTTTCAACTAATTGTAGTCTAATACCAGCTTCTTTTTTTATAATTAGCCCACAATCAAAGGGTTTTGAACACCTTAAGTATGCAAGAGACACAGAGTGAACAATAACATAAGGTTTTGAATTCTTGAACATAGCAAAGACAGATTGTGATAAGGTATCCCACATTCGTGTAGTACGGCTATAGAACGAGTATCTGTACTTCCAAGTGCGACCGAAGTTGGACTCAAGGGTAAACTGATGAGAATTTCTAGAAGCCTGAGTATTACAATTAAACTGTTTAAGAAGAGGAATAGAACTAGCTATTATACTAGAGCATAGATCGTTACAAGAGAGGTAAAAAGGGCGAGGCAAGAAACATTCCGATGATGTCCGAGCCCTTCGTAGATAACTGTTCAAAATGCTTAAGCTTTTTACTGCACCAGCACCAGCCCACTCAGGTTTTGGACATATATATGTTTTAAGGATAATAGTCAGATCAGAAGGGGAGACAATTTTCTTACATCCGTCTCAAAAAACCCAAAGAACTTGGTTGTATGTGATCGGTCTAAAGGAGGTGGTTGGTGATGCACATACCGAGAATATCAGTTCTGTTTCATTGACATAAGTTCCACCCATGGATAATGGTAAATAGAGTGTATCTCGCTTTAACGTTAAAGTCAACATTATGGGTTTTCAAAGCACTAAATTCTGCTTAATCGATAATACAAAGCTATGTAGGCCAAAATGTAATGAGCTTATTACTTATTACTATTATCAGCGAAACAAATAATTGGATTTAAACCTGCAGTCAGGAGATCATTATTAAAAATAAGAAAGAGTGTGGGAGAATAAACAAGGCCCTGGGGTACACAAGTCTACGTACAAATGTCTCCAAAAATCTCAATTTTATGACAGTATTCCTTTTTATAAAGGATTCTGTTAATAGAATGTAGAGAAAGGAATTTTATCTGTTAAACAAAAAAATGATATAATAAAAGATAAGCATTTAAATATTTCAAGTTGAAAGCAAAAGTGTTCCAGATCTTTTGACTTTGCTTAGGATTTTGATACATAACAAAAGTTTAAGCACAAAATATTATAAATTTAACACCAATTATTATAAACAAAGAAGTCCAATGGTGTAAAATCAGATGATTGATGATTGATGAGCGAATCCACTGAGGTTAAAATGTGCCTCACCCACTGTTGAGTGAGTCTAAAATTGAGAAATGTCAAATAAAATACAGAAAAAAACTACGACTGTCAAGTTAGCACTACATTTTTCGAAATTTAAAAAACTGAGTATGCAAGCATAAAACAAGGATATTCTAAAATGTAACGATGCAATTAATTGTAGCTTTTTTGTTTAAAATTAGTTGTGGAAAGAAAAAAATTGTTTTACTTTATTTTTTTTTTTAAAAAGGGGGTATGTAGTGCTAACTTGACACCGTGAGTCCAGGCATAAAACAAGGATATTCGAAAATGTAACGATGGAATTAATTGTAGCTTTTTTGTTTAAAATTATGTATTTAAAATTATAAATAATTATTGTTATTTATATAAAAATTATTTATTTTTATTTTATTTAAAATTTCCAAAATTGAAATTCTAAAACTTGTTTCCTATCCAAAATCACTCGAATCAAATTAGTCTAAGGATTCAATAAAAAATGAAGATTTTAAACCGTAAAAAATTTTAACAGAAAATCTTGTTACTAGCGTTGATATGTTATTGATTGGCTTATGGTTGATACTTGTCAAAATTAATCTCAATATTCAGAAGAGGAAAAATCGATTTTCGAAAAAAGGGGGGCTGGGTCAAAAACAGTTTTCGGGGTCTAACATACCTATTTTTGGGTTTCCAAAAAAACTTTGAAACAATGCGGAAGAAACCGGAACAACTTTCCAAAATAAGAAAATCGAAAAAAGGGGGGCTAACTTCACGCACTCACTACATACCCCCTTTTCTAAAAAAAAAATGTTTGGAATGTTTTTTTTTCAACAACTAATTTTAAACAAAAAAGCTACAATTAATTGCATTCGTTACATTTTAGATTTTAGAATATGCTTGTTTTATGCCTTTCAACATCGTCCTTTTAAATTCAACAACCCTTAACAAGAATGGTAAGTCACTAGGCCCTAGTTCTCAAAGAGTGTTGCGCCACATAATTTTATATCAATAGTTTGGCAAAAAATGTCAATTTACCGCTTGTGGATTCTTTGTTTTTTTGGATGGTTTATAACTTTAAAGAAATGGTGTTATTTTCTAAATCAATAAAAATTTTGTATGTGTTATGTACGCACAAATCAATTGAGTTTAAGTCAATTTGTAGTAAGTCGTTCATTTGGATATCCACAAACTATACATACAACATATATGTACTGTACATAGGTTATCAATTATAGCCAACAGCAGTTAAATAAAATCACGCCCCATTACCTGATCTCATCACAAAAATCAGCGATGAATAACGTTATCTACTAATTCATTTTTAATCATTTATCAGCATCACCAACCAAAAAAGTCTGACTATAGGTTACATCTGAAAACACTTGATCTTCGTTCTAAATCGAATATACCTAACTTCAAGACTTTTGGATTTGAATTTTGTCCATCTTCTCCGTATTCATATGCAACACTCTTTATATTGATTCGAGTCTCCCCTCAAGAAGACGCGTCTGTTTGGGAGGTTTAACTTAAGCTCATTAATTCATTCACTGACTGTTGCTTTTTTCGAATCTCTTTTGGGTCGAGTTAGGGCTCGAGCTCAGGTTTAGGTTCAGAGTCAATGCTGTTTAGTGCGAGTTGTTAATGGAACTCGGCATCACGTTAACATTTTCCTTAATTACTGTTTGCGTTAAGGAATATGTAATCAGGTGTATAATTAGGCATTCTGAAAACTTTTGTGTTTTTTAAAGACACAACCAAAAGGCGCAACTGTATCACCAACAAAAACAAAATTCTTCTACATCGATATATGGAGAAATGCACATCTTCTTGTTATTCTTCGTCAAGAGCGCGAGTTGTACAAAAAAGGAGTTCCAGAATCCAGAATCTCGGTTTGTCTGGTGAGGTTTAGTGTAGGTACTCTGTGTAAAGTCTGCAGTGTACTGATGATGATCGTCCTTAGAAGCTTCAGCTGCAGCATCATCCCAAGTATACATGTAGAATATATGTACATATATAGGTCTGTGGTGCTCGCAAAGAAATCCTTGGTACATTTATAATATTGTGGCATGTTAGGATTCAAAAGGGGCGGAGTAGAGCGCACAAACCAAGTAAAGATGAGTGTAAGGCTTCGCCCAACTTGGTTCAGAGTCCAAAAGTGGGAGTTGCTATAATTGTTTAATTATAGGCTTTTTATTTTGTTGTTTTTTGCTCTGCACGCTGTGCTGGGCCGGTTGCCTTCACTTGACGGTTTTTGTCGAAGAGCTCTCGCGTATGCCTTATTTCACCACGTATATAACATTAGTGAAATCCAAAGCCGAGACCCGGAGAGAGTCTACACATAGGTATGGACGCATGCTTAGAAACTGCCTTAAAGGTGATCGTACATATTTTGTTTCTTTTCTCATTTTTTAAGCAAGGTATGTGTCATAAAGACGAACGCCAGGACAGAAAAATTCAAAAAATGTTCCAAAGCAATTCCTTTTGTACCTAAAGCGCGCAAAAATCTCTATGCGCTCTGGCTGGATGGACAGGGACACACTCATCATAAGATAGGAATATCTCGGAGGTATGGCGATGGCGATGGTGAAGCGTGCACTGGCTGATGCCTCCTTCCTTATCTGCTCGAGGGCAATCATGTATGATCTTTTGATAGGTATTCCAGTAGACGATATACCTACTCAGATGAACACATCTCAAACAGAGGGCGCTCTCAGCTGTGCCAGTGCATCGTACAGCAGAATATATGTACAAATGTGGAAGGTGCGTTGAATGGAATGTCGCGTAGGTAGGTAAGGTAAGGTATAGCGGCAGAAAAAGAGCAGAGGTTTATTGTGTTTTTGATGTATGTTGTGAATATATTAATTTAGATGTGGTGATTTGGTTGATTAAAATATTTACAGTCGTAAGAAATTATAGGCATATGTTAATTAAATTAATAAGAAGGGTTTATATACTTATTTTTTAAATAATAAATGTTTGTTAGAAAGGTGAGATAACAAATCTTTTGTTTTTTTTTTTGGGGAATCTTAAAAACTTCAAGGGTAAGTAAATTGAAATATCAGCATCTAAAAGGTGTTAGAAAGAAGTTTTTAGAAAATGTGGTAACAACAATTAAGTCTTTGAATAATTAAACTAATAACCAAATTAAAAAAAAAACACAACCAATTCAATGAAGTGACCAAAATTTGGTTTCATTGGCTCACACAAAAATATTTAATATCTAATTACTGGCATTTGGACTCCGCTACTGCGCTCTTTGAATTTTATGCCGACGCTAAAATGTTGAGCTACTTTTCGAAGCATATACCAGGGTCTTCTGTCCTTTTCCTGTTTTTGATTCATCAGCATAGACCATTAATTATTTGACGTACCTCCATTAAAAGTATTCCAAAAGTGTCAAACCAGATGAACGAGGTAAGCCATTCAATCGCCTTGTTCGTCTGGTTCGATTTCTTGAAATTTTGGCTCATAAAAACAATGGTTATACAAAAATACACTAAAAACTTCATTGACTTCCTTTAAGAGTCTTTTCAATCATTACACTGGATAACATAGTTAATAGCCTTAATTTTAATTCGACTGCAAAATTACTCTATAACGTAAGGTTTCAAAGATATAACTTTTTAAAATTTGAACAAACACATATAGGGTTTTTAAATTGGAGCGGGTAGATTTTGGCGCCCCGTAGCGACCATTTTGTTTTGGTGACATTTGTCGAATCTTTTGTTTATTATTCAGTTGTTTATGCCAAATCATCATGACAGTCAACTCTTCAACATTTGGTGGCCAAATTTGAGACGACCGGTTCAGTAAACAATCAGCCAACACCCGTACGTTCAAGGAACGCAAGATCGGCCGGGAACATTGCCGCGGTCCGTGAAAGTGTTCAGTAGAACCCGAGGCAGTCTATTTCTCGCTGTGTACAAGAACTCGGCCTTTCGCAGACTTCAACTTGGCGAATTTTGAATCGGGACATGGGCCTACAATCGTACAAGATCCAACTGAACCAGAAGCTCAAAGTTCATGCCCATAGACAACGCCACGCCGCGCCGCCGCGCCGCCGCGCCGTTTGTTCGCTGACTGGGCTTCGAATCGTTTGAAAGAGGACAACAATTTTTGCCGAAAAATCATCTTTAGTGACGAGGCGCATTTTTGGATGAATGGCTGTGTTAACGACACCAAACCATGCGAGGTTCACCAGGTGATAATGCATCCTTAAAAAGGTAGGGTTTGGTGTGAATTTTTGTCCGGCGTTATAATTGGTCCGTACTTTTTTGAAAACGACGTTAGTGAGGCGGTCACCGTCAACAGCGAGCGCTGCATAACGATAATAACTAATTTCTTGGCCCAAATTGAACCATATGGACCTAGACGACTCAATTTCCGGGAGTCTATTATTACTATCATTTTCAGTCTGCTTACTCGTAGATTGGAGCTCATGCTAAAAGACAAATTCTAAAAAATTACTGTTTTGCGTCAAGTTTTTGAAAATATTTTGATCTTAAAGAACTCAACAAAACTTAAAAATAGCAGAGAGAAAAATTTTTGGTTCATGAATTTAAGGAAATAGGTAAAAATTTAATAAAAAATTTAATAAAACAAATCAAGGTATGGAAATAAGTTGGGAAGAAACTTTAGTGTAGCACACACAAATTACGCGTTGCATAATCTATTTTGACTTCAGTTCTCGAGCGATTCAAAGTTTTTATATTAACTTAATAGATATTTGATTTATCAATTCCTCGCAAGAGGCAGTACCAGTGCAAAAAAAAAACTTTAAATGGCGCAGGCAGGGTTTGAACCCAAGACTTCTGACAAGACAGGTCAACACACTTCTTTTTTTTTAATTCATTTTTATTCATTATTTCTTAAAACTATCTTAAAGCTAGACAACAATTCATAAAACTAGCCTAATTATCCATAACTTACAACTAACTTACTGGCCCATACGGACACTCTAAGTTAAACAATAAATACTTAATTCTAATGCCTTAAGATCTATTTAACTTCAATTCCATTTTATTTATTTTTGTATTTATTAGAAAATTTGAAAAAAAACTAATATCAATATCCTATTTTACTTATACTTAAAAACTACTTAAAATTAAGTCCTTAAATAAAACTTAAAACTAACTAAAACTACCCATTCTACCTATAAACTACTTAAAACTAGAACAACCACAGCAGCAAATCTTACTATCTAAAATTTTTTGTTTTTCATATTTTGTTTTTTTTTTTTATTCCTTGTTTTTTTTTTTTTAACTTCCCATAGGAAGTTATTGTAATGGGTCCGATTTGTCAAATTGAAAATTTTGACATTTCTCGACGTTTCAAGGTCCCTAGTCGTCCGTATGTCGGAACGTCCGTACGTTCGCGACGTTTTTTCGTCGTCCATAGCTCAAGAACCAGAAGAGATATCGGCTTTAAATAAACTTTGTTATACAGATAATAAGGCAGAAAGATGCAGAAAGGGCTCTCAAGAAAATTGCGTGGGTGGTTTTTTTACAATAGCAGTTTAAAAAAAAGGTGAAAATTTTGGTTAACCCTAAATATCTCATGAACCAATGACGCTAGAGACTTGAATTAAATTTTAATATTATATATTGTAACGTGATACAAAACAATTATATTTTTGGAAAAAAATCCAATTAACAGTTTTTTTTTATAAATCAAAAAATCTGAAAAAAAAATTTGTCACCTCGAAAATTTTACGACTTAAATATGATTTCATCTCCAAAACAATTTTGTGCAACGAAGAATAATATTTTTGTCATCTGATAAAATTTTGAGAAAAATCTAATAGACAGTTTTTTTATAAAAAATAAAAACTTAAAAAAAAACATTACTCAAAGTTGGTAAAAATTGAATTTCGACTCAATTATCTTTTCAAAAACTTGAGATAATGGCTTCAAACTTATTTTATCTTATAAAAAATATTATTTTCAACATTAGGACAAATTTTGAGAAAGATCAAATTGACAGTTTTTTTACAAAAAATAAAAACCTAAAAAAAAAGATAATAAAACTTGGTAAAAATTGACTTTCGACACAAATATCTTTTCAAAAATTTGAGATATTGGCTTTAAACTACTTTTATCTTTCAAAAAATATTGTTTTCAGCATTCAGTAACATTTTGAAAAAAATCGAATTGACAGTTTTTTTTACAAAAAATTAAAAACCGAAAAAAAATTTAACAAAAGTAGGTACAAATTGATTTTCGACTAAATTATCTTTTCAAAAATTTGAGATATGGCTTTTAATGCATTTTAACTAATAAGAACTATTGTTTTCAACATTAAGAATAATTTTGAGAAAAATCGAATTGACAGTTTTTTTACAAAAAATAAAAACCTAACAAAAAATTAATAAAACTTGGTAAAAATTGACTTTCGACACAAATATCTTTTCAAAACTTTGAGATATTGGCTTTAAACTACTTTTATATTTAAAAAAATATTGTTCTCAATATTCAGTAAAATTTTGAGAAATATCGAATTGACAGTTTTTTTACAAAAAATAAAAACCTAAAAAAAAAATTATAAAAGTTGGTAGTAACAATTTATTTTCTACTCAAATATCTTTTCAAAACTTTGAAATATTGGCTTTAAACTACTTTTATCTTTCAAAATATATTGTTTTCAACATTCAGTAAAATTTTGAAAAAAAAATCGAATTGACAGTTTTTTTATAAAAAATTAAAAACCTAAACAAAAACAATACTAAAACTTGGTAAAAATTTACTTTCGACTCAAATAGCTTTTCAAAAATAAAAAATATTAGCTTCAAACTTATTTTATTTCACAGAAAATATTATTTTCGATATTCAATAAAATAAAATCTACAAAAAATAGTACGCAAATTTGGTAAACATTGATACATATAGACAAACTTTTAAACAAGACAAATCGACAGACGGGATGGGAAGTTATCAGTGTGGGTCGCGTCCCAGCCTCTTTTTTTAATTATATTTTTAATTTTTGTAAAATATGTTTTTTATATTGTTTTGTTTTTATTTTTTGTTTGTGCCACCATGCATATTCTACTTAAAACTAAACCCTAAAACTATAAAACAAGTATGTAAGCCGGCCAAGGCTTAAAACCCCATCCCGACTACGCACTAAAGAGGAATGCCTCTGGTGGAATGAAGCCGCTCAAGCGTGCACTCTCAAAATATTCGTCGTTCGGATAGAACGCCCCAAAAATTAAATTTTTGGTCGAAGACATAGCTCTTGCAATGTGACTTCGAACAAGTTTTATCACGAAATTGTCAATTCTGTTGATTCGAACCCAGTTGAATAGGACCTCGTTGGAATAATAATTCACGTAAGAAGATTCGGCTGTTCGATATAAGCCGGTAGAGCGTCGTAAACACTGCCGCTCGAACACCCGAAACTTCTCCATCTGGGAAGGGGCAACGTTGAACCACACAGGACAACCATAAACGATCATCGTCCGTATAAGGGCCATGTAGCAAATTACCTTCACTCTGCGGTCAACCCGACTACTGTAAAACAGACTTTTCGTCAGAGCGAAGGCTTCTCTGGCCCTGGTCAGAACTGCTTACAAAATTAATGATCTTAGCTTTTATTTACCATTAACCAATAAAATTAGCTGAATAACGAAAACTTCTAAAATCAAAGCTAAATAAATACTGCAACAAAATTTAAAAGAATTCTAAAATATTTAAATCATTGAAATATTTTAAAATATTTTAATACTACTTCTACAAATTTAAACAGTTTAAAAAAAGAAACAAGAAGAAACCTTGATTTCCTTTATTTGTTGGATTAGTGTAGAATGGTTCCCAACAATACATCCTAAAACGTGACGGTAAGAATCTTTGCCTTGAACCCTAGACTCGCTTTGACGCTGCGCCGCGCCGCCGCCGCGCCGCCGGCCGCCGCGCCCGTCGGAATATCTTCTGCTAAGCTAATTTTTTTTGTATAGCTATAAGACAAATCTGAACAGAAATTAACTTTAAATGTGAAGAAATATATATGAGTAGTTTCAACATCAAATTCTAACGTGTATCCATATTTTAATTGAACAAAAGAAGATATCAATCCAGCTGATATTTCTTTCATTATTATAAGACCGACCATACACAAACATATAAATGATGTTTACACATCTGGATGAGCAGCAGAAGCCATAACTTCATCTCCATAGAGTCCATATATGAAGCTAATCGTTTACCTACAAAAAGGAATAAAATAATTCATCAAGGATTTATTGTTTTTTTTTTGTTTTCATCACCCTCTCGCCTCTTATACAAATCTTTGTTTACATATCAGCTTCCAAAATGAGAAGAGTAGCTCTTGTAAAAATTATAAGTGCAATGAGTTACAATTAGTTTGAAGCACCCTATATACATATATGTGTACTGTACACACACACCAAATACATAAGTATACATCACTTTTATTATCCTTTTTTTTCTATGTTTTTGATAACTCAACAGAACATCTATGTATATCCTTTTTTGTGGGTATAGCATTATAGCAACATCAGCGTTAGCCTTGTGTCACTTTTGAAACTCGTTGATTCTAACATCAGCGAGGAGAGCTAAAAGGATGTTTTCATTGCAACGTATTATCCGTGTGCAAAGTAAACATAAATTCTTGTTTATCATTGCACACAAAAAAGGAAGAAAAACTGCAGATTGTGTATCGTCCTTAACTCCTTTTAAGGACCCCGAAAAAATGTTACCACCCAGAGTATATGAAGTGATGTAGTGTAAGTATAAGATCGAAAGGGATATTATAGATGATTAGGGGTTGATTTAAATAAAACTGTGCAGCAGGACGATTTCATTAAATTTAATTTCCACTATTTACAATATTATAAAGGATATGTTTTAAAAATATACCTTATTGCAGCCAATAATTCCTCATCCGTAATCTTCTTAAAATGTTCTGCCGCTTAAGAGGTTTTTAATAAATAAGTTTTATCTATGTCAAGTTAGCTGTTTTCAACTTCCTGTTGTCATGTTTGTATCTTCTTTTTGGAACACAAGGACTAATTGAGTGGATTCTTATTATGGCTGAGAAAAACATGTAACATTTCTCACAATTATTGCACCATCCTTAAATACAATATAAATGAATGACAAATGAATTGAGCATCGAAAATAAATTATGAATGCACCCCTATAATCTTCATCAATAGCCCTTATGCATAATATTTCCATCCCACGAAAGACTCATATAATGATGGTAGAATTATGTCTTCAAATGAACATTCAAAAGAGCACTTGCTCAATAAATTTGTTAACCAGATTAGGACTTGGATTATAATCCTGTTTGCTTAAGCAATGAATGGTCGATTTTTGGCTTCCAATATTAGGTACTTCACATTTTGTGTTCCCATATCGAAAGGTCAATTGAGGCGTATGATCCTTTCGCACAATAAAATTGTACCTACTATATGCGCAATTGATAAGCTATAAGCTGGCCGCACTATACATACTGACAGGTCCTTTTTCGAATAAAAGAAGTCGTTTTATAGCTAGACCTATAGACCTGTCAATTTGATATGCCGACTTAATTTGTGTGTATATTTGGTATTATTTTATATTGATTCAACGTTAGGATCTAACATCTGTTGATTTTCTTATTTCGATATGTTATTTTAAGAGAGCAAAATATGGCAAATTCGTGGACAATATTTCGAATCATTTTGTACTGTTTTTTTGTGTTGTATTGTTCAGAACATTCGCTGTAGATTTTCCAGAAGTCCAGAAAAAATTATACAACATTTACCTAAATGTGAATTTAATATTTTCATTTATGTTATTAAATTTAAGTAACAATTTAACGAAAAGAAAATTTAAACAACCTTAACTGTTTTGGGACTTAACACACGAGTTTCAACTTAACGTAATAAAATTCAACCATCGAAAAGTTAATAGTTAGATGAGTTGCCTTACAAAGTCGTAAGTTAGTTGTGAACATCCTGATTTTGTAGTTTTTTTTTAAAGAGTGGTTTTATATGAATTTATGTACATAGCTAAGTTAGCAAATAAAAAACATAGAAAACAGGCTCTTATAAAAATAATTTTATAACAAAAAGTTAAAGGTCAATCAAAAGAAAAATACAAAGAACGACAAATCAAAATTTTTAATTTATGGCGTATGGTAAATTTGCAGGTTCGGTTTTCTGTTGTTTACTTTTTGGCAATACTGGTTTTGACAGCTTACGAATGTTTTTTCTTCTTCAATTTTATGGTCAGTTTACATAATTGACCTGCTGAGGCACTAATTTAGCATTGTTGGTCATTAAACGGTAATAGCATGCTTCAGGGCCGGATTTAGGGAAGGGAAACGGGGGCGGAAGACCGGGGCCTCCAAAAACGGGGGGCCCCACAATAGAGACTTCGGAAAATTTTTGTTCCAAATTCCAAATAGTAAACACCAGTAAACCACTTTTCCTGTGATATGTATTTTTTTTGCTCTTTTACCTTTACCTACAGCCTACAGTACTTTGTACATACCTGATTATTTAATTATATTAATCTTAAATGATCAATATTTGTTAACTCCAATCAGGCAATCAGTGAAATCAAATGGCCTGATAAGAAGCACTTCTAATTCACTACCCATCTTGAGGGAGTACCCCAATCGCTTAATGGCTGAGTGGGGTGGTACTTGCCTGCAACCTTGGAGGTTGGGTATTCGATTCCGTGTCTCGACAATTTTTTTTTCTTATATATGTACATATAAATTAATTGTTGTATATGAAGAATCAATTATTATTGACTAATTGGTAATTTGTTTCATATTTGTTTATGCAGTCAGGTATGCAGTTTGATAAGCAAATAATTATTAGAGCGCTCATTTTGAAAAATGAAAATTATAAAAAAATAGGCTTCGAACCACGATGGGACAAAACCATCTATCGAAGCTTTCTCTATTGAGCATTGAAAGCGATTTACTCCGAGAACTGGATTTCAACGAAATCACCAACGATTTTTCGGCGAAAAAAGCTTGAAAGGTTCCGTTCGTTAACCCTAAAATTTAATTTCAGATAATTCTTTTTTCCGTTTATATTTATATGTATGTGTTTGTTCAATACTAAAGGAATCTACTTGGTTTCACAATAAATTATTTATTGAAAAACTCGAGTGAAAAAAATGGTTTACTTTATTTTGAAAATAATTTGGGGTGAGGGGGCCTCCGATCCTCTATTGCCAGAGGCCTCTGGACCTCTAAATCCGGCCCTGACACTAATAGTAAGTAAGTAACTAACTTTTTTAAATTACTTTGCAACAATTTGAAACTATATTTTGAATTAAAACGCTATGGCTATGCCAGCAGCGTGGTTGACAAAAACAAATACACGTACTTATTTAGATTTATGGTTTTGAATAATAACAATCTATACTTGTAAATGTCTTTCAAAAGTGTATCAACTCCCTTGTAATCGGTACGATTTGTCGAATTGAAAATATTGCCATTTCTCGACGTTTCATGGTCCCTAGAGTCGAAATAAAAGATTTTTGGAGAGAGATGTTTTTGCGTGCTGTGTACGTATGTGCGTACATTGGGGAACCTTTTTTCGGCGTCCATATCTCGAGAACCAGTGGAGATATCGCCTTCAAATAAATGTTGTTATATAAATGTTGTTATATAATATGTTATATAATGCAGAAAGATGCAGAAAGGATTCTAAAAAAATTTGAAAATTTTGGTAAACCCAAAATTATCACGGACCACTAACGCTAGCGACTTAAATTTAATTTTATACCATATATTGTGACGTGATGCCAAACTAATAAAGTTTAAAAAAAAAACAACTAACGGTTTTTTTTATAAATCAAAAACTAAATTGTAAAAAATAATTATCACCTCAAATATTTTACGAATAAAAAACGACTTTATCTCAAAAATAACTCTATGCAACGAAGAATAACGTTTTTGGCAAAATTTTGAAAAAAAAATCGAATAGTCAGTTTTTTTTACAAAAAAATAAAAACCTGAACAAAATATTAATTAAGGTTCGTAAAAATTGATTTTCGACTTAAGTATCTTTTTCCAAATTAAAGATATTGGCTTCAAACTAATTTCATCTTATAAAAAATATTGTTTTCAACATTCAAAAAATGTTTGAGAAAAATCGAATTAACAACTTTTTACAAAAATTAAAAACATTACTAAAAGTTGGTAAACAATGATTTTAAAATCAAACGTCTTTTCAAAAATTAAAAATATAAATATTGCCTTCAATATAATTTCATCTTATAGAAAGTATTGTGTTTGACATTCAGTAAGATTTGTATAAAAATCCGACAGACAGTTTTTTCATAAAATAAGGTCTACAAAAAATAATACCAAAAATTAGTAAAAAAAAATGATGTTCGATTCTCGATATCTCGTGAATAAATGAAGGTATTGACTTCAAAATGATTTCATTTTGTGCTAAATTTAAAACACACAAATTCAATTAGTATTTATATTTACATAAGAAATAAAAACTTTTAAGAAATGCTACTAAAATTGGTAGAAATTGGTTTTCGACTAAAAATCTCGATAACAAAAATAGATTTTGAAATCAAACTATTTCATCATATGCAAAATATTGTTGGTAATTTTTAATTTATTTAATTAGAAAACCTTCGAAAACAACAAACAAATGATAAAGAATGGTTTTCGACTAAAGTATTAGGAGAACAAAGAAAGATTAACTTCAAATTATTTATCTCGCACAAAATATTGTTATTTAAATTTTGTTAAAGTTCTAAGCAAGACTAATCGACAGACGGGATGTGAAGTTATCAGTGTGTGTCGCATCCCAGCTTTCGCGTGTTTCCATGACTATTTTTTTAATTCTTTGCAGAAAAATAGCTGTCAAGAAATGGATGGATGAAATCAGTTTGAGTTTGACGATTTTTTGTTTCTTTTTATGCCAACTTCTTTTTAACTTCCCATAGGAAGTTATTAATTTTATTTTTGAAATCAGCCCAGACCTTGAACAATACACATATTTTTTGTCTTTACATTCACTTGTTTCATTTACAAACCTTTTTCCATGTACTACCGTCTTTGGATGGAGACCCATAGCTATTGAGCTCTACGGCAGCATCTCGCCAAAAGCTGTCAGCATATATTCGGTTTACAGAAAAAACCTTTAGCAATTTCCGGATTCTCCTCCATTAACTTTATGGGGACGTCTTTCTGTTCCCTATTTGTCCAATTGGAATGTGATTGTGCTCTTTATAAAATATGTACATAAATAAAAAACTCGTATAACTTACATATATTATTTTAATTATCATATACCAAATTTTAAACCTTATGTACATGTTTCTTTAACTTATTCACCAGGAAATATGTGATGGAAACAAAACTGTCATTGAATTCGAATTATTCGAAAGTCAAAAGTCTATAATAAGTTTTAAAAAATAAATGAACTTTCGATTGAATCGGCAAACTTTCAAAACGTTCGAATCTTAAAATAAAATATTCTTGAATTCGACAAACTTTTGATAGAAATAGAATCTCGAAATAAGCGTATACATACATCTTTTTTCTTCGATTAATGGTATCACTTTAGACAAAAGTTGTTTAAAAGCACGCTTCACCATGGTTATATAATTTTTAAAATCTTCTTTAAAAGTTATTTTTAATTCTCTTAACAATTTTGTTTGGTCAAGTATTTAGCTTTCTTAATACATGTTCCTTAAACACATATGTATTTTTTATTATTTTTATTATTTTCTGCACATTTGTTGTTTCTTATTTTTCAATGCAATAAAAAACACTATATTACAGAGAGCGATTTAATTTTTTTTTTGACATGTTCTCTGAAACAAAACTTTTTTAAAACTCAAACTGCGCCTCAAATTGTGCATCTGCGTATTACATAATCTTTCTAACATTTCGGCTGGTATCTCATGATCGAAGCGGGCATGAGAAATGAGCCTTAATAAAGCCCCACAAACAATAGGCGTAAAACACACGATCTAGGTGGTTTTTTTGAAATCACATGCTTTGCTAGTCAAGCACTTCCATTTTTCACTCTAAGTACAGTACTTTTCCTTGTTCACGAATACAATTAACTAGAAATGATCTTTGTCAATAAACTCAATTCGATAAAAAAGTGGATCTTCGAACAACTTTCCAATAGCCCTTTTTTGCACCAGTTGCATATTTCGAAATCATTTACACCTAAACCTTTCACAAAATGTTTCCCGTATTAGATTAACAGAGGACCAATTGCTGCGAAAGGCGCCGAATCGATAATAATTCACGGTCAGCACCAACACTGACCGATACAATATACAAACGCGATATTTTCTTCAGTTCAAAGGTAAGTTCTAGGTAAGCGTGCCAGGGCCTGATTTAGAGGTCCAGAGGCCTCGGGCAATAAAGGATCGGAGGCCCCCTCACCCCAAATTATTTTCAAAATAAAGTAAACCATTTTTTTCACTCGAGTTTTTCAATAAATAATTTATTGTGAAACCAAGTAGATTCCTTCAGTATTGAACAAACACATACATATAAATATAAACGGAAAAAAGAATTATCTGAAAGTAAATTTTAGGGTTAACGAACGGAACCTTTCAAGCTTTTTTCGCCGAAAAATCGTTGGTGGTTTCGTTGAAATCCAGTTCTCGAAGTAAATCGCTTATCGATAGATGGTTTTGTCCCATCGTGGTTCGAAGCCTATTTTTTATAATTTTCATTTTTGAAAAATGGTAGTACCCGTGGCATGATGGTTAGTGCGTTGGATTGTCATGCGAGAGGTCTTGGGTTCAATCCCTGTCTGTGCCACCTTAATTAAAAAAAAAAAAAAAAAAAAAAAAAAGAGTAATTCTTGTCATGAAAAAGTGCTTTCTCAAAATTAGCCGTTCGGATTCGGCATATAAATTGTAGGTCCCCTTCATCCCTGACAACATTACTCGCACACAGGAATGGTTGAGAGTTGTAAGTCACTAGGCCCTGGTTCTCTACGGACTGTTGCGCCACCTAATTTAAATTTATTTTATTTACATTTTTGAAAATGAGCGCTCTCTAGTGCAATTTGTTACCATCAAAACGAAATGCATTCTGAACGCAATTTCGAGGTTTGGGAATGTAGCTCTGAAATTTTGATTTTCGATCTTGTCACGATGAGGTGGATTTTGTATGACAATCGAAATCGATATTCTTCAATAATTATACAAATAAATTACTATTGACCGACTATGATTTTTTTCAATTTCTTGCATGCAGTAAAGTTCGTGAACTATTGATGGCATTTAATTGTGTCACAATAATAATTATTTGCTTATCAAACTGCATACCTGACTGCATAAACAAATAGGAAACAAATTACCAATTAGTCATTAATAATTGATTCTTCATATACAACAATTAATTTATATGTACATATATGTATAAGAAAAAAAAATTGTCGAGACACGGAATCGAATACCCAACCATCAAGGTTGCAGGCAAGTACCACCCCACTCAGACATTAAGCGATTGGGGTACTCCCTCAAGATGGGTAGTGAATTAGAAGTGCTTCTTATCAGGCCATTTGATTTCACTGATTGCCTGATTGGAGTTAACAAATATTGATCATTTAAGATTAATATAATTAAATAATCAGGTATGTACAAAGTACTGTAGGCTGTAGGTAAAGGTAAAAGAGCAAACAAAAATACATATCACAGGAAAAGTGGTTTACTAGTTGGAATTTGAAACAAAAATTTTCCGAAGTCTCTTTTGTGGGCCCCGTTTGTGGAGGCCCCGGGCTTCCGCCCCCGTTGCCTTCCCCTAAATCCGGCCCTGATTAGTGTCTTCAACCATTTTTATGAATGCTTCTTTTTAATTTTTGAATCATATACTACAATCTGTATTTTAAGCTTTATACTTTAGTTTTTTCCGTGTCTTTTGAGTTTGAACCCGTACCTACCCCATTTCTATGTATATTTTCCCACCTGTATAAATTATTTTAAGTATGTATAATCTAATTTGCTTATACAAAAACTTTAAAATTTCATGTGCCTAATCATTTGGTAAAAAAAAAAAAATGATATCAATTTTTTCAGCAAATTTTGTGATATTCTAAAGTAAATTATCTCAAAAACAAAGGACATATTCAATTTTCTATTAAAACTAATCCATAAATATGGAGTTATACAAATTTCTATCTATGTATATGTATATTAAAATACTCATATCTCAAAATCTCAGTCGTTTATCTTCCATTTTTGGATTATAGAAGCTTAATATCTGATTGCAAATCCCACAATAGGTTCTTCTGTGATATATTCCATGTAAATTAATTTATATCTATCAACATACATATGTATGTGTAATGTACAATGAGATGCATGATTATATAAAATGAATATCGGATATAAGTTTAAGTAATTTCATTAAAATTGAATGGTAGGTAGTTTACCGAACCGACATACATATATAGAGAAGCTAAAATATTGCAATCCATTTGCGTATCCTGCCAAACTCTACTCAAAACCAGAATCCATAACATAATAAATGGTATATGCGTTTGACTTACCACAATAAGATCTCTGCACTTTCGCCCAGGGCAGTAATATCTCGTTGATACAATCATACGCAGAGCACACGCAGGATGTATACGTACCTTTCTGTTCATTTCGGTACACGGATTAGGGATGGCCCGACCGGGGCGACCAGACCATGTGCTTGCTTCCAATCCCCGTTTGTAGTAATACCATCAGCTTTCAGCTTCAGCAGCGTTTGGTTTCTTGCATCGCATTATTAAAAAGGAAAACAAAAAATATTATAAAATGCTGCAAAACCGATTCAGGGAAATAAACTTATTTACAGATAACCTTTTGCCCGATTTTAGCATCCGGCAGTTGGAGCTTTAACGGTCTACCATCCGTCCATTCGTTCATTCGTCCATTTGTCCGTTCATCGGTTCGATTCTTCAACTGGTAAAATGCATTCGATTTATTACATCCCGTAAGGCTTCACAGAACTAATGTACCACCTGTCGAAAGAGAGTTCTTTTTCCATCAAAAAATTATACCAACTATAACGTGGTACAACTTCTTAGATTTTGCTCATGTTTCTTGTTTTAAAAATCGGTGCTACTGCCACTAAATAAATAACACAGGAAATGTTGCGGGTAACCAGAACTAAATTGGAAAATTACACGCCCGCTTGGGCACCCCTTATAGCATAAACTTATACTCGTACCTATGACTATATTTTTACCCAATTTGTTTTTTCCCTTTATCCATCCGTAATTAATTTTTTCGATTGTGTGGTAAGGGTGTTTGAAAAAAAACGGGCACGAACAGCTATTTAGACATCATTGACACTCGCTCAAAGAGCACGGCCGGCCGACCGGGGCGGCGCGGCGCGGCGAGGGGAAACAAACAAAAGTGAAGTGAAGTATAGTGTCATGCGTGACAATCTGACAATATTGAAATGAATGATGAATGTTTTAACGTTTTGTTGTTGTTTGTTTTTTTTTTTTTTAAGTCCTTGCACTGCGTGGCGCCACCCTCGTTGTCGTAGTCGTGCCCGATAGCCCTTAGCGGCCGTGAATATTATACCCGAGCATGTGGCAACAGCTCATTTTGATAAAAAAGGGATTTCCGATGGACTGCGATGGTTATGGGTATGGTTAAGGATATGGAAATGATGAATGCGGTTATAGTTAATTGCAACGTTTTTTTGTTTATGACATTGGTTTTCATTTTTGATGATAGTGTTTTTAGGTAGGTATGTATGTTACATGTGACGATATTGCCTCAAGGCTCTATGAAAAACCATAGAAAAAAAGGTGTTACAAAACAACTGTAATTGGGTGTTCAATGTATAATTTTATGGTGTATTTTTTAAGGACATTTTATAAGAGTACAAAGCGCACACATGGTAGTGTGAAATTTATAGTGTAATAATCCTATATCCTTTTATATGGAATAAGTCAACTTGCAGCCTTTGGAATTCTATTCATTTTTTTTCTCTAGATTAAAGATTGACATCGAGAAGTCCTTTTTGCATAAAATTAGTCAATAATTTAAGGACTTCAACTTTTCTTTGAAACATTTGACAAATTTGCGTTAAATTAATGCTTAACGATTATTCTAAGAGCTAAAGGCTAAGTAGTATTTGGGTTCTATTCCTGCCTATGCCATCTACAGTTTTTTTTTTTCATAGGTACTGCCTCTTGCGAGGAATTGACAAATTCTCTTCTGAAAAGTGCTTTCTCAATTGCGCCGTTCGGATTCGGCTTTAAACTGTAGGTCCCCACCATCACAGGAATGGTTGAGAGTTGTAAGTCACCCAATTTATTTTATTAAAGGCTAAGAAAAGAAACCAGTTGATATTAAAGTTGTAGGTACTCTAAGTAAGGTGATAACAGAAACATTTGTCTACCGGCACGTAGTTGGTGCGTTTCTGAGAAAAAGTGCATCAAGAGTACAGCTTATCCGAAAATTGAAATAAGAATTGAAACCACTTCAAATGCATTGCACCTATGACTCGCCGATCTCAAATATGATTTCGACAGATGTGTAAATCCTGCAGATTTCGACGAAAACGCGTTTTTTCGACGTTTTAAGACTTTTTGGAAACCACTTTAAATTGGTCTCATCGGGAAGTCCTCCACTCCCTGATTGCGAATATGTACATGACAGACGCCGCATTTTCGAAGCAGACTTCGCCGAAAATGCGTTTATTTGGGCATTTTTTGACTTTTGGGAAACCACTTGAGATTAGTTGTATTCGTAAGCTCTTGACTTCCTGAGTTCGAATATGTACATTACAGACGTGTAGGTGGCAGCCTAGCAGCATTCTCCAGATACACGCGATTAAAATCGCGGGATTTTAAGTAAATCTTATTTGGATAAAAGACGTAGCCCATTAAAATATATCGCAATCGAAAGCTCTTCGGTGCCAGAGTATAGTCATATTTACAAACACAAAGTTTGCAACTAATTGAACAGCTGGAAAGCGCAGTAAGAATCCCAATTTTTTTAATTTTAAGTGTAAGTGTGTAAGTAATGGGATTTTGAGGGATTTTAATTGACATTTAGAGGAAATGCCTTGAAATCTATATCAATATAAAAAGGGGTTTGGCATCCGAAAATTACATTGCAACTTTCAGGCGTCGCACAGTGGTTTAAATGCGGAAAAAAATCAAAGAAATGAAAGTGTTAGTATGAAGTTTTTTTTTTATTTTATTATAGTTATGTAGTTGGTCTATGATTTTTGAAAATTTGAGCAATTTTTGTTCATAAGTATTAAAGATACAGGGCTCCAAAGTTACCCTTTTTTTCAATTTTGAAATTCCTATATTTTCTTGCACTAACTTCTTGGCACGAAAAATAGCGTTTATAAAACCTTAAGCCAGAATTTTTATTTTTATTTCAAAAACATGTACTTTAAGCTTAAAAAAACATATGCATATATATATATATGTATATATGTATATTTTAGATAAGTCAGAGCAGAGAGCTCTAACATGAAATTTTTTATGTTTTTTCCTTAGAGCTACAATTTTAGCTACACTTGCCTACACGCTCTGACTACATTCACTTGAAAGCTACAATATTCACCTTACTAGTCCAAAAAGAATAAAATCCGTCTGGATCCAACCCTGTGACTTATGTTCAATTTTGTTCACCTGAATCAGGTCTTAAAAAACACGGTTTTGACGACGATAGATCCCGAAAAATTACAATTTCTTCGAAAATACTTGTCACAAATAACTAGATAAGAGCTTAATTTTTAGAAAATATATGTACCTTTCTTTAAAAAATAAAATAAAATTAATTCATTGACTAACCTGTGAGATATTCAATTTTTGGCGCAAAACTTTTTTTTGCCTGACTTATTTTCCAATTGTTTCCTAACTTTTATTTAAAAATTACAATAAAAATAAAAAAAATTATGATGTATTAAACTATATCGAAGTACCTTAATATAATATGAAAATAAATCAGGTATAATCTTAAATTTTTTTATGATTTTACGCAAAAAATAGGGACAGGTAAAATAAAAAAGGTGCTTTTTGTGGTTTTACCTGTATACGGGTTTTTCCTAATACTTGATGTTAAGTATATGAATTGGTACCTGTTATATGAATGACAAACAAACAATTTCTTTTTTACGATCTTTTTCCGGAAAACCCTTTCAGGATAGGTAAGACCTAATAAGAATAGTTTGGTTGTCACTAAAATATATAGATAACAAAAAATGGAATAATAAGTCATTATTAATCTATTGTTCATTGTGCAAGGTGTTAGGAATAAATAAAAAGAAATTAACATGTCACAGTTTGTTTTAAGTTACACTGTTTTGTGTGAAGTTATTTAAAAGTAATAATACTAATTCATGATTTTTTTGTACTTTTTTTCTCAGAATTTGACGCAGATACTGCCTTAGCTCTTATAACGCAAGCAAAACTATCGAAATACCAATACGAAATTTTAAGAAAAGCTACAAAAGAGATCGGTTATGATATTTTCCCAAAGTACCCCCATATTATTGAGGCAAAACAATCTTGCTACCCAGACAACATAGCAGTAACCGAAACATCTGCGATGATGAGGCTTCAGGATTTGCTAGATCACACTGCAAGAAGAATTTTAAAAACAATTCCAAGTGATGAGCTCGAACAACTTAACAACCAAACTTTAGAACTTCATACAAAGTGGGGCTGTGATGGCTCATCTGGACAGAGCGAATATATGCAAAAATTTTCCATCGGGAATCAGGAAGCTTCGGATGCACATCTTTTCATGACGTCGATTGTGCCCCTCAAAATGACCTTACCAACTGACGAAAACAATCCCACATGGATCAATTCCCGACCGTCTTCAACACGATATTGCAGAGCATTGAAATTTGAACACAAAAAGGAAACACTTGACCTCATACGCGAAGAGAAAAACCGTGTGGAAAATGAAATAGAGGGATTGGAGATGACCTCAATAAATATTGGCACACTTGCCATAAAAGTTAGACACCATCTTTATTTCACGATGATAGATGGAAAAGTTGCTCAAGCTGTCACAAATACTAGTTCTGCGAGCAACTGCACCATTTGTGGAGCTAAGCCTTCGGAGATGAATAATTTATCTAAGATCAGTACCAGAATGAAGATGCTCTTAAACTAGGAATATCATCACTTCATGCAAGGATTAAATTTATGGAATACGTTTTGCACCTCGGCTACAACTTAAGCTTTAAATCATGGAGAACATGTGAGGACACTCGTGCTATTAAGGAAGTGGAAAAAAATCGAATCCAAGCTGAATTCATCGAAAAGGTTGGTATCAAGGTTGACGTTGTAAAGCAAGGAACTGGAACAACAAATGACGGCAATACATCACGAAGATTTTTTGAAAATCCGCTTCTGACTGCAGAGATCACCAAAATAGATTCAAGGTTGATAACGAGACTTTCAGTCATATTGGAAGTAATTTACTGCAATTTTTCAATTGATACAGAAAAATTTAAGGTTTATTCTGAAGAGACAGCTAAATTGGCGATTTCGTTATACCCTTGGTATCACATGCCTGCAACAGTTCATAAAATCTTATTACACGGAGCAGAAGTAATACAAAGTGCATCTTTGCCAGTGAGTTTACTTTCAGAGGAGGCCCAGGAAAGCAGAAATAAGGACTACAAATATTACAGAACCCACCACTCGAGGAAATGTTCTCGGCTATCTACAAATGAGGATGTTTTCCACATGATCATGATATCATCTGATCCCATTATAACCAAATTGAGACCGGAACCAAAAAAAAAAAACCTTCCATTGAGTGAAGAAGCTCTTGAATTAATTAATTAATATTTTTTTATGACTATGTAATTTATTTTTATGTATTTATACATTTATTTATTTGTTAATTATTTATGTATGTAATTAGTAATATAAGTATTTTTGTAATGTTTACATATTAAAGCAAAAAGTGTTACAAAACATAAATTGTTATTTTTTTTATATGAACAATAAACCCCAAAATTTAGAAAAATCTCAATAACTCCTCTTCTAATTGTTATTTTTAATCCAAATTTTAAGGAAATGTGTGTTTCCCTAACCTAAACATGTGTACCAAATTTCATTTATTTTATTTATTTATTCAAAGAAAATAACATATAAAGTAAATTTATAAGTTATTTGTTAGAAAGACATCAGGGCAACGTGACCATAGATGTCGTTAAGATATAAACATTTTAGAGTTAAATTATTTGTATGTACATATAATATCGAAAAAGTAAAATTGAATTAGGAAGACGAGAAAGGAACAATTTCATATTGTAGATCACATTCATATTTCTTTGAATTTATTGTGTTGTAGTGTGGCTTCTTTGATGCGCTGGAAAGATAGGACGTCAGATGGATTAAGTACTTCAGCTATTTGGGTCTGCATATCTTGGATAGAGTCGGTGTTGGTGGTGAGTCTGGAAATCGGGCAAATGGCAAAAATGTGCCAAAGAGAGAGAGGCTCCTTACAATTGGTACATTCATCAGGCGGTTCGTGCGAGAAATAGTGCCGACTGGAGAAAAGTGTTTTTCCCACCCTTGTCCGAAATATGGTAATGCACTCTTCTCTGGAAAACTTTTTGTTATAAGGAATGCGGCGGTGTGATGGCTGGTGTTGTCGCAGAAAGTTATGTTGCCTTAACCATGTTTGTTTGAGTTCTTCATTTTCAATGGATATGAATATTTTTCGAAAGATTTGAGGGATGTTTGGGAGTTCTTTTACGTAAGGATAATGTATTGCATTTTTCGCTGCCATATCTGCAACCTCATTTCCTTTAATGCCTGCATGTCCTGGTATCCATGCTAGGGTTATGTTATTGCTATTATGAAGGATGCTCCGGATATTGTTTAGGGCAGGACAATTATTCGTTGCACTTTTTAGTCCGCTAAGTACGCTCAAGCTATCCGTAAGGATCAGTGTTTTGACTGCCCATGTTTGTGCGATTGAGAGAGCTTTGAGTATTGCGGTTACTTCTGCAATGTAACTACCGCCTGAGTCAGTTATGAAACCTTGGCAAGCGATGATTTCCTCATTGTCTGCGTTTATTTCGACGACTGCATAAGTTGAGTTGTTGTCCTTGGATGATCCGTCAGTGTAAAGCCTTCTTATAGGCTTGATAGTTTCCACTAGTTCTCTGTGAAGCATTTGGAACGACAGACTGGAAGTGTGTTCTTTTTTGTAGTTAGAGATGCTGGTATCGATGGGCAATAGGTGTCTTTTCCAAGGTGGAGGATAAAAGGTGTTTCGGTGTACTGGAGTATCTATGGGAATACATCCGTAAGCATTCATCATGCTTAGTATTTTGCTGAGAGATGATATAGAGTTTTTCTTGTTTTGTTTTTTCCTGGATAGAGCTTCTTGGGAAGGTTTGTGAAGAGGATGAAAACCGTCTGTAAGAGCCTTACTAATCATGTTGACTGCTCTTTTTTGTCCAAGTCGGTGTACTGAATTGAAGCCTGCTTCTATTCTAAGGGCTTCAATTGGTGTTGTCTTAAGTGCTCCTGTAGATGTCCGGTAGCATTCGTTAACGGCTATATCTAGGCTTTCTATATTTTTTTTGGAAGTCCACATGAAGAGTGTTATTCCATGCTGAAGGGAGCCTTCGACAAGCGCTTTTGTTATTTCGAGGGCCGTTTCAAAGTGGGGTCCTTTTCGACGAGAACATATCATTCTTAGAGCATTGTTCCGGCACCTTAATTGGTTTGTAGTGTTTTTGATGTGAATATCCCATTTTAGATTGCCACTGAATGATATACCGAGGACTCTAAGTTCTTTTTTCAAGTTGACGTTGTTGTTGCGAATTACGAGCGGGGATGTTGAACATTTCTTTTTTCTGCAGAGGTGGAGGGCTTCTATTTTGGAGGGAGGTACAATAGCACCCGTTTTTTGAGTCCAAGCGTATATTTCATCGTCTGCAGATGTAAGGATTGTGTTCACCTGCGATGGATCACCTGAAGCTACCATGAAAATATTATCAACATATACCCCGACGAAATCAAGGTTATGCTTTGGTTGTGTTAGTTCCGTTATAAGGACATCTATATATGCATTGTAAAGGTATACAGATAAAGGAGATCCTTGCGGTATACCGTTCTCAAGCTTCGATTTTTTTGATATGAAGCCGTTGATGTTAACAGAGAAGGTTCTTCCAGATAAAAATTTCATTTCGCTCCGATTTATAATACAGGTTTTATCGATTTATTTCCGCGCTCCCATACAAACCGAACCACTGTGCGTCGTAGCTTAGCCGAACTTTCCTTTCACGCCATTAGCTCTCGGTCTAGATAGAATCTGTTGCTTGAAAGTCGTTTTTAATTTTAAGAGATGGAGAATTTGAATTGACTGTCAACAGTTTATAATTATTTTAAGATTTTATACGTATGAAATTAAATTACTGTTCTTTGCCTAAAATTTGACCTCAAGTTAAGAACTTCCTATTTTACCAAATAACTTTTTCTAGAGAACATCCAAAGTACAATTTGGTTCAATTATTGTTTACTGAAGTTTTGGAAACTGCTGTGATTTCATATTACTTGCCCAAATTTCTTTTGAAAGAGGTCAGACGCTCTTTCTTTCACTAAACAATAGCTTTCTTATTGAAAAAAAGAGGCTGGGATGCGACCCACACTGATAACTTCCCATCCAGTCTGTCGATTTGTCTTGCTTAAAAGGTTTGTAGGTTTTCGTGTTTTGTTAAAGAAGTTGTCAGTTGAATTATTCTTTAATATTTCAAAATTACCAACAATATTTTCCATATATAATGAAATAGTTTTATTTCAAAATCTAGTTTTGTTAACGAGATTTTTAGTCGAAAACCATTTTTTACCAATTTTACTAGCATTTCTTAAAAGTTTTTATTTCTTATATAAACACAAATTGGATGAATGAAATTAATGTGATAGATATCGAGAACCGAAAATCAATTTTTACCAAATTTGCGTACTATTTTTTGTAGATTTTATTTTTTTATGAAAAAAACGGACTTTTGGATTCTTATAAAAAAATTACTGAATGTCGAAACAATATTTTCTGTGAAATAAAATAAGTTTGAAGCCAATATTTTTAATTTTGTAAAGATATTTAAGCTCAAAGTAAATTTTTCCCAAGTTTTATTAATTTTTTGTTAGGTTTTTATTTTTTGTAAGAAAAACTGTCAATTCGATATTTCTCAAAATTCTTTCGAATGTTAAAAACAATATTTCTTATAAGTTAAAATTAATTGGGATCCATAATCTCAATTTTTTTAAAAGATATTTGAGTCGAAAATCAATTTTTACCAACTTTTGCTGATTTGTTTTTAGGTTTTTAATTTTTTGTAAAAAAAAACTGTCAATTCGATTTTTCTGAAAATTTTACCAGATGTTAAAAACCATATTCTTCGTTGCACAAAATTATTTTTGAGATAAAATCATCTTTTGTTCGTAAAATTTTTGAGGTGACAAATATTTTTTTTCAGTTTTTTTTTTGATTTATAAAAAAAACCGTTAATTGGAATTTTTTTCCAAAAATATATTTGTTCGGTATCACGTTACAATACATAATATAAAATTTATCTCAAGTCTCTAGCCTTATTCTTGCGTGATTATAAAGTACGAACGTACGTACACTACACAACACACGCACGGAAAGACATCTCTCTAAAAATCTTTTATTTAGACTCTAGGGACCTTGAACCGTCGAGAAATGTCAAAATTTTCATTTCGACAAATCGGGCCGATTACAATAACTTCCTATGGGAAGTTAAAAAGCATAAGGCAGGGAAGATTTATGCGACTTATTTAATATCGTTCTGGAAAGAATTGTGCAAAACTCAATCATTAATACTAGAGGCACAATCTTCCAAAGGTTTTTCCAAATACTCGGATACACCGATAATGTTGACATATAATTATAAGTTCAAAGTGCGTTTTTGAGCATTGCGGTGGAAACATAGAAGATGTTAATAGTTGACAAGGCCAAGTATATGCTGTCATAAAGAAAGGACATTGAACGGCGACGACGTAGAAGGCATAATTGACTAGTAAAGTCCTCCCTCAAGCAAAGAGACACTCATCAGTTGTAGGGGTCATGACCCCCACCCTGGGAGATAATTTGTTTGTTTTTTTTTTCGAAGGAATTCCCTTTAATTCAAAACTAATCGTATTGCGTCAATGGACAAGACCCCCATTATATTTTGACTTATTAATTTTTCGTATATGAAAACAAAATTTGTATTTTACTTCCTTAAGCTTTGTTGCTAAAACTAGGTACTACTTTTAACTGAAGTCTGGACCAAGAACATATATATGAGTCGGATATTCAAAAAATACAGCACAAATTCATTAACGTTTGACCAATGGACGATCCAGGTTGGGTCATATGGCCATAAAGTTTATACAATAAAGTTGTATAAGTAAAGATTTCATTTAAAGATTTGTTAGTAATTTAACGACATTCACCAAAAAGTGGTTTGTTGTCAAAAACAGCTCAAATTTTTGTTTTCACTCAATTTAGAATTTGAAAAAACTTTAGTCATGCTTTAAATTATTTTCATAAAATTTGTTTCTAAGAAAATAAGCTAATATTCAGGTTCTCAAGAAGAAACCTTGAAGAAGAAATGGTCAATTTAAAAATATGTGATTTTTTTAAAACTTGCTCTAAATTTTGTATTCTTAATTTGGCTTCTTTCTGCAAGAAAAACATATTTTGGTATTGCTCCAGAAGGGAACCACTCATAAAACCTTCATTTTTTCTTAAGATTTCTCAAGAACTAATGGACCGATTTCAATAATCTTCTTTTTCTGTGCAAGCTCTTGTCGATGATCAAATGATCAATATGATTATAACTTTTGATGATCAAAAATGTCATATTTATTTTGATTTTTAAAAAAATATTAGTTTTGTTTACAAAACTCGATAACGAAATTTAAATGTAAAATGTATATCTATAAGCACTTTATTTAGTGTGTACCAAATATATTTTTAAGACAAAATTTTAAATTTTAAATGATCTTCGAAAAAAAAAATAAGTTACATTTTTAAATCTTAAAATATAGGAAATATTTTCAAACTGACTTTTTGGAAGACATTAGCAAGTTCTAGCGACCCAGTCGTACATTTTATTTCTTTCAAAATTGATTTTCTGTTGAATACAAAAGATATTAAAAAATTAAATAAATCTACTTTTGAAGTGCATTTCGATGCTCTAGAACTGAGATTTAAACACGAATTTCAATAATATAAATGTCCCAAAAACAGCAAAAGTGACACTTTTGTTAAATTAATGGCTAAATTCAAGAACCAAACATTTTTCTCTCTACTATTTTTAAGTTTTGTTGACTAAGAGCAAAATACGAGTAAGCAGACTGATAGCGAAAATTCTTAGTATCAGATCTTCTCTCATTTTCTGGATTTTTTAAGTTTTGTAGCTTTCTTCGCATTAATATAAATGGAAACAAAAAAAGTATATTTTATTTTTGGATAAAGGCTACTTTTCACAACAGTTTCTTACATTTCTGCGTGAAATGCACCAAAAACCCTCTTAACTATTGTGATTTAGCTCTTAAATATAGCATATTTAGAAAACTGTTGGAATATTGGAATGCTTCCATATGTAGGGAGTCATCCAATTTAACCTTCAAGCGGGCGCGCGTAGTACATTTTCGTTCATATTATTATTTTTACCTTACTTACTTACTTATCCGGGGCACAATCCATGAAGGGTCTCAGCCTGAGATACTGCAGTCTTCCATCGTGAACGATCCCTCGCATGCACTCTCCAGTCACCGAGACCAAGCGCTCTGGCATCCGCAGTCACTTGGTCCTTGTACCGTAGGTTCGGTCTTCATTGTCGTCTTGAACCTGGGGGCTGGGATGAGAAGACTTTCTTGGCTGGATCGTTGTCGTCCATTCACTCGATGTGGCCGAGCCAATGTAGTCGTCTTTTCTTGGCCTTCTGGACTACATCCACATCTTGGTACAGCTCATACAGTTCTCGGTTGTATCTTCTTCCCCATTCGCCATCGTCGCATACGGGACCAAAAATCCGTCGAAGAATTTTTCTTTCGAAAGTGCCCAGTATCAATTCCCCTTTTTTACTTATCGTCCAGCACTCGGCGCCCCGTAGAGTAGGACTGGTAAAATCAAAGTTTTGTATAGCAGACACTTTGTCTTTTGAGTGAGGAGTTTTGAACCCAGTTGTTTGGCCAAACCGAAGCAGCAGCGGTTCGCTAGGGTAATTCTTCTTCGGATCTCCACTAAGGTGTCGTTCGTGGGATTGATGTTTGTTCCAAGGTAGGTGAACTCCTTAACTACCTCGAAATAGCTGTGGACAGATGTTGCTTTGTTTGTTGATAACATGTACTTTGTTTTGTCCTCATTCTAGTTTCGCCTGTTCTTCAATCGCTGTGAAGGCCTCAAGCACAGCTCTCTTAGATCGACCGATTATGTCTATGTCGTCCGCATAGCCTAGGAGCTGGGTGGATTTGTTGAAGATAGTGCCCTCCGTGCTCACACCTGCCTTACGTACTATCTGCTCCAGGACTAGCAAGTTTGGAATAACTCGGATGAGCTGTTACCCATTTGCACACTGCACTGCGTATTGTATAGCGTCATGCGGCACAGCTGGATCAGTTTGTTCGGGATCCCGAATTCAGACATCGCCATCATAAGCTCTTGGCGGTGGATGCTATCACAAGCAGCTTTAAATTCGATGAAAAGATGGTGGGTTTCGACTTGAAATTCGTTGGTCTTTTCCAGGATCTGCCTCAGTGTGAATATTTGGTCTATCGTTGTTCTGCCTGGCCTAAAGCCACACTGGTACGTGCCGATTATTGTGTTGCAGAAAGGTTTAAGACGCTCACACAGTACGTTGGATAGGATTTTGTATGCAACATTAAGCAGGGATATGAAACGGAAGTTTTTGCATAACATCGGATCGCCTTTTTTGTAGATGGGTCATATGGAGCTTATCGACCAGTCAGTGGGCATGCATTCTTCCTCCCACACTTTGGTGATGACCTGGTGCATGCGGTTCATCAAAACACCTCCTCCATGTTTAAAGAGTTCCGCGGGTATGCCATCCGACCCGGCGGACTTGTTATTTTTTAGCTTTTGGATGGCTCTTTCTACCTCTTCTCTGCTGGGGGCTGGGACTGGGTCTTCATTGACTGGTCTTGCTTCTCTTTCGTCATTATCTTGCTCGACATTTTGCGCATTCCGCAGCTGTTGGAAGTGCTGCTTGAAAACATCTACAATTCCCTGTACTTCGGTGACTAGGTTTCCTTCACTGTTTCGAAGAGCTTGCGTCCCGGTTCTGAAACCAGAAGCTAATTGGTTCGACCTTTTAAAGAAACTTCGGGTGTTGTTCTTGGTCCGAGACTCCTCTAGATCTTTGAGCTGAGAAACTGCGGATGCTCTTTTCTTCCTTCGCAGGGTCTTTTTCTTATTTCTCCTTTTCGTGCGGTACTCTTCCTTTGCTGCTCTTGTTTTCCGTTGCAGCATCTGCACACGTGCATTTTCCGTCTCTGTTTTCAATATCACGCACTCATCATCATACCACGGGTTCTTTTTCGGGGGTGGCTGGTGGTAACCTATGGTGGTCTCGGCTATATTTTTTATTATTTTGCGATATTGGTTCCACAATGTGTTGACGTCTGTAGTATTTGGGAGGACGGCGGCGGCGGAGAGTCGCTCGCTCAGGCGCTCACTGTAGTCTCTGGCATTCTCCAATGTGCTAAGGCAACCGATGTTGAACTTCTTTCTTTGGGCCGCACGTGTTTTTTGTCGTTTATTATTTTTACCATCATATGTAATTCTCAGTTGTAGTAGCCTTTTTCATAGTTTTAAGTACTTTTTTGACAAATTAGACTTTAAAGACAATGATAATGTATCTGAGTATAAATCAATAAATAATTATGGAATAATTAGTGCTTTGTTTCTCTTATTCATCCTAAAGGTCTTTTCAGTTACGCGCGCCCGCTCCCATTACAAATGACCGCGCGACCGCTTGAGGGTTATATAGTTAGACCATACCTTGCTGAACAGTGTTCTAAAACAATTTGATAACTAAAATTGCCACTTTAGAAATTGAAATCTGTAAATGTAAGGTTAAGATACACATTATTTTATTTAAATTTTGTTAGCCTCCTTTACAAAACATTAAATAACATTTTTAAACGTTGAGTAAAAACTCATCTAAGTGATTAAAAGTTTGGATCCGCCCTTGGGTAGAAGTGTGACAAAACTTTTTTCGGCAATAAGACTGAACCGCTCTTTTTATTTGGAATGTCGTAAAACCCAAAAAAGTCTTAACGCGTAAAGGTTCGGTAATATTGTCCAAATCGTACAACAACAAAATGTTAAAAATGACATTTTTTATTTGGGCGAAAAGATCTAACGTCGCTCAGGAAACTTTTGTTGCAAAACTGCGAACTTTGACTGCAAAATGTTCCCTATTTTTTTAGTGAATTTTAAAAACGTTACACTATTTTTGAGGTGTGTGTTATTACATTTTTAGTAAAAACGTAGTTATTTCTTGGCAAATATTAATAGATGATGACTTCAGACGTTAACTAACAGCACCATAAGTTTATCGAAGTTTCTATTTGAAATAAAGTATAACGTTTTAGAAAAACAGTATTCAATTCAAAACCCAAAAATCTATACTTATAAGTATCAACGTACCTGCTCCCGGTTCATAGCCTAAAAGTTACTGGAAACTAATTTTTCTAACATTTATGCATCTGTTAAAACTCAAAAATCATTTTCTTATTCTTTTCATTTCAATTGCTGATTTGTATCTGGTTCATTCTCTCTCTAGAATATCCAAGATAAAGCATGCAACCATTTAAAAAACTCCCTTAGATCGTACTTTTATACTTATTCGAATATTTTAGGTAAATCGAAATGATTCATCTAATGTGTATGCAAATTAATTTATGTTAAATCGAAAACTCATCTTAAATTTTCCACTAAGAAATCACAAAAACGTGGGGAATCAAATATGAAGGAAGTAAATCAAGGGTTGTGCGTAAGAGGCTACAAGAGTAAATTTAAATAAAATTATTCGTATAAGTCAAGGACTTGAATAGGACATTTAACAGCTTTAAAATATATGAATAAGAAAACTTCAATAATTCATACTTATAAAAAGATATTTTTGAAGTAAGAGTTAGGTAAAAAAAAAATTAACTAAAGGACATCTTTTGTCAACATTAAGGCTTTAGTGTACTTTAAATTAATGAGTGACATTTTTCAAATTAATGACGTATGAGAGGATCTCAAGCCATCGAACTTTATGACAAGTAAAATGAGTCACAAGGCTTGAACTTCAAACCTTTTGTGTAATAGAAAAATGTCAGAAACCTAAAAAAATATTTAACAATAAATTAACTTTAAGTTTACAAGTGATACAGTTCGAAAGTTAGATAAGATATGTGAAGGTCTTTAATTCTTTTTTTACATAGGTTTGGGGACTCACTTCGTAGAATACGATCGCATTGTTCCGAAATAGAAACATCAACAAAGTAACATAAGTCTTTTATCCTCTAACCTTTCGATTAGCTTGTCAAAATATTGTGATAACCCCTTGATGATGGAAAAAGTAAAAAACAACTTAAAAAGAAATTTCTCCAGTAAAGCTCATTAAAGGCTTTAAATCCAACAACATAAAAATACTTACATCATAATAATTTCCAATTGAATTGAATATATTTATCAAAGATATGTTATTTACCTACTTAAGACTTTAGAAGATCAAAACATTGTTGATGTTTAAATTTTGAAATGTTGCCATCTGTCAAATTTTCCAATGCCGTCGAATTAAATATAGTATTTCAATTTTTCGTTTATTCTAAAATCTACAAAGGGGTTAAATTATAGGTTAGGTATTTCGATTCCTTTTTTTTTCGGTTTTATCTAAATAACAATCATATCCTTTATGTATCTAGATTGTTGCAGGTTTTTATTGCACCCTTTTTCTTGGGTGACGATAAGTCTTTCCCTGTTATCCATCATTTCAATCTATTTTCAACTAAACAATCCCTTTCTATTTTGTACACAACTACAGCAGTTATCAGTTAAACGGCACCAAAGGAATACTGCATCGAGAAGGGTGTTGAAAATTGACAGACTTTAAACCGGAACTTAACCGACCATTTAATAGAGCTATTACACCCCCAATTAGGAGTGAATTAGTTGAAGTATGTGTAGATATACATAGAGGTAAGGTTAGGTTTAAAGTTTATACCCTTTAAGTGAACGGACTAAAGTAAACATTTTCTTTCCAGTATTAATCGAAATTTTAAGCCACGCCAAATGACAGTCACAGACATATGACATTTTTTTGGAGGATTATTTAAATTATACTTCATACCGATATTGATGTTTTGAAGAGGGTGGTTTTGCGTCATTGTGGTATTGAAATTAGCTTTAAAATAAGGGCTCAGCAACAATCTGTTAATTTTGTTTTGAAAATCTTTGATCTTCCGGGAAATTAATTAACATAAAAGACTTTATCGTTTTTGTCTATAAAGTAAAAGTGGTCTTGCATTTAAGATCTAAGCCGAATTTTTTGAAATACAAAAAGAGTATTTTAAGATACCTGCCAAAAAAGTGACACCTTACATTTTTATAAAATGGTGTGTTTTTCTTCTAACGATAGTCAAGAATTTTTAATACCTAATCCTTAACTTTTGTCAAACTTAAAGAACAAGATTGGACGGGTTCAGACAACATAAGGGACTTCATTTGCAGTCAACTGCATTCTTTGAATTCTTTTAGGCAAGCTACAATTCCATCTCAACCCGTATTTTGTATTTAAGAAAAAAAAAACCTTTTAAATAAACCATCAAATAGAAATATGCAGAAAATAAATAAATCACAGAGTAATAAAGTTGAATTCAAAATTATTATTAGCTGTCATGTAGAAAAAAGCGGAATTGACTTGATAGTCAAGGGAGATTTTTCTCACTAACTTTCCAGTCAACTTTCCAGTATAGTTGCCTTAATTGGAAGGCAATTTTTTGACAGCTAGCTAATCACATGCTATAAACTTGCCTTACTTGCATGTCCCTTTTGTCGTCTTAACCTGTCCATTGAAGTGTAAAATATTTTCGATTTATTTAAATCCACAATTCAGATCAAAGAATAAATTGACAAAATTGAATTGAAGGTTGTGTTAACAAATAAGAAAAAAAAATCCTTTTTTGTGTGAATTGTAAATTTCAAAAATGAAAAAAGAGAATATTTATAAAAGCTGAAATTACCATTTTTTAAGTGAAAAATGAAAGTCAAAGTTTAGGGCTTAAATAACGTAAGTTTTACAACATCAACATCAATGGCGCCAAATTTTAAACAATTTAGTAAAATTTTAAAGCCGTTATTAGCAATTTACGTATCTTAAAAGGTTATTTAACCAATTTCAAATGATATTAACATCCACTACCTCTTAACAATCACGTAGTGGCTATTTCAACTTTTAGCAGTTTTCTAAATTCATATCATATTTGCATAATTAATCTTATACCTAAGAGCACTGGATGGAATGATCCAGTACACTCTTGGAAATTCCAATTAATAGGTCCGTTTAAGCGTTTTGGTTTGTTTATTTTCACGAACTGTCACATGTTCGGATGCCTGTTTTTAAATAAAAGATTAGAAACTAACCTATTACCAAAATAAAATGATTGAAATGTTGGAGTCGCTTGTATATTGGTAAATATTTAAAGAATTTTTAATTTGTAAATTTGCGTCAATATTATTAAATTTCTATATGAAGCTAAAAGTTGTGACCAATCTGCACGGTGAGCGCACGCGTGGGAGTGTAGTATAATTGTCTGTAGCAAAACAAATTTCTCATGCCAAAAAAACCCCAGTTAAAGAGAAAACCTACGAGAACCGTTTGGCAATATGAGAATGCCAACTGGGACGGTGTTAACAACTTCTTGAGGAATTTTAACTGGTCACTATGCTTACTGTATAGTGATTTGGATTCCAGCGCAGATATGACAACAAAGTTAATTGTTAATGGAATGAGACATTTCTTCCGAATAGTGTAAAATTTATCAAACCCATAAGTTCAATTCATGTAAAGAGGTTGCTAAGATCAAAGATGTAAGTTTCCATATTTACAAAGTCCATCCCACTAAGGAAAATTGGAATAAGATCAAACAAGCTAAAAAAAAGAGGCTGGGATACGACCCACACTGATAACTTCCCATCCCGTCTGTCGATTTGTCTTGCTTAAAAGTTTGTCTATATGTATCAATTTTTACCAAATTTGCGTTCTATTTTTTGTAGATTTTATTTTTTTATGAAAAAACGGACTGTTGAATTTTTATAAAAAAAATTACTGAATATCGGAAACAATATTTTCTGTGAAATAAAATAAGTTTGAAGCCAATATTTTTAATTTTTGAAAAGCTATTTGAGCCGAAAATCAATTTTTACCAACTTTTATTAATTTTTTTGTTTAGGTTTTTATTTTTTGTAAAAAAACTGTCAATTCGATTTTTCTCAAAATTTTTCCTAATGTTGAAAACAATATTTCTTATAAGTTAAAATTAGTTAGAAGCCATAATCTCAAATTTTTGAAAAGATATTTAAGTCGAAAATCAATTTTTACCAACTTTTGTTAAATTTTTTTTTCGGTTTTTAATTTTTTGTAAAAAAACTGTCAATTCCATTTTTTTCAAAATTTTACTGAATGTTGAAAACAATATTTTTTGAAAGATAAAAGTAGTTTAAAGCCAATATCTCAAAGTCTTGAAAAGATATTTGAGTCAAAACTCAATTTTTACCAACTTTTTTTTTAGGTTATTATTTTTTGTAAAAAAAACTGTCAATTCGATTTTTCTCAAAATTTTATCAGATGTCAAAAACATTATTCTTCGTTGCACAAAATTGTTTTGGAGATGAAATCATATTTTAGTCGTAAAATTTTCGAAGTGACAAATTTTTTTTTTCAGTTTTTTTGATTTATAAAAAAAACCGTTAATTGAATTTTTTTCCAAAAATATAATTGTTTTGTATCACATTACAATATATAACATAAAATTTAATTCAAGTCTCTAGCGTCATTGGTTCATGAGATAGTTAGGGTTAACCAAAATTTTCACCTTTTTTTTAAACTGCTATGGTAAAAAAACCACCCACGCAATTTTCTTGAGAGCCCTTTCTGCATCTTTCTGCCTTATTATCTGTATAACAAAATTTATTTGAAGTCGATATCTCTTCTGGTTCTTGAGCTATGGACGACGAAAAAAACGTCGCGAACGTACGGACGTACGGACGTACGTACACACGCACGCACAGACATCTTTCTAAAAATCTTTTATTTCGACTCTAGGGACCTTGAAACGTCGAGAAATGTCAAAATTTTCAATTTGTCAAATCGGACCCATTACAATAACTTCCTATGGGAAGTTAAAAATATTACAATGTCCCAAAGGTAGTACAAATTTCTACTGATTTGTGAGAAACGTACCAAAAACCACGTCATCATCGGTTCCAACACTCGTCCACAAAACCAATTTGCTTGAGGCACAGTTTGCTTTTAATTCAACGCTCAAAGAGAGTGTCGTGAGTCTTCCTATTCTTGAGAGCGTAAACGATTGTATGGTACGAATCTTCTTTCGCAATCGTGCGAAATCATCTAGCCTAGATAATATCCCCCTATTGTTCTGAAGAGGTGTTCTTTAACGCTGGCAAAACCACTGCGTAAGCTTTTCCATCTGTTCTATTATACAGGTCTCTTTCCGAGTGGATTTAAAACAGAATTTGTTCAGCTTGTCCCTAAAAAAGGCGAATCCTGCTCCCCCTCTAACTATCGTCCAATAGCACTCACGTCCCTTCTTTCCAAGGTCATGGAAACGCTGATAAATTTTTAGCTTAAGAAATATCTTGAAGAACTTAAGCTTCTTAATGACCGGCAATCTTGGCTTTCGTAGCAATAGGTCAACCGGTGATCTTATGGTTTACCTCACCGAACAATGGAACAAATCTGAAAATCGATTTGGAAACAGTAAGATTATTGCACTTGATATTTCAAAGGCATTTAATAGATTTTGGCAATTGTGTGCATTTGGTATTGTTGAATCTCTTCTTTGTTCGGTAAGAAATTACCTTTTAGAACATTCAATTCAAGTAGTATTAGAAGGTTTCAAATCTGATATCAACTAAATAAATGCTGGTGTGCCTCAGGGTTCCGTTTTGTCTCCGACACTCTTCCTTATTTTTATAAATGATATTTTGTGTGAGTCTTCTATCCCACTTAATTGTTTCGCTGATGATAGTTTCCTCAGCTTTTTATGTTCTTTTTTAGATGTTCATCCTCGTTTTTCGGATGTGGACTACCAACGGCAGCGTATGATAAGATCATTAAATTCTGATGTTGACAGCACTGTCCAATGGGGATTCAAAAACCGTGTGGAATTGAATGCTTCGAAAACTCAATCCTGTCTACTGTCACAATAGCGTAACCCTCCCCCAATGCCACTATCCACGGGTGGGACTTGCATTGAGGAAACTTTACGTACTTGAGTCTTCTGGATAGAATTGAAAAAAGAGCTATAAAAATGATAGGAGATCGTTCTCTCGCCTAGAAATTTGCTTTTCTTGAACACCGTCGCAAGGCCTCATGCCTGTCATTGTTTCATCGTTATTTTTATAAACATTCCTCTGGTGAAATATCCAGTTGCATTCCTCCCCTTAAACAATTCAACCGTAATACCCGTACTGCTAGGAGTGCCCATCAGTTTACTCTTGAGCCCAAATTCGTACGTACTGTTAAGTACACGGATTCTTTCTTTAGCCGCACTACACGAATGTAGAATGCTTTACCAAGCTCAACAATTCCCTTTTATTACAATATACAGACATTCAAAACCAATGTGCAACGGTTACTCATCTCTAATCCTATCCCCCTTTCCTAATTACTCGCACTGTGTTTAATCATTATAATAATGGTATTCATAACCCCTTAAGTTCGTGCACAATATAATAATAAAGTGACAGTTTTTGCTTTGTAGTTTATCGTGTCTAAATGAATATTATGACATAACAACAATAAAGAAAAATAGCTGCTCCTCACTTTTAAAACAATTATTTTGGATCGATATAAAATTATGCGACACTATTTTGAATATTTCGGTGTTTTAACGTGAGTCCAAAGCTGTCGTTTTTTGACAAGTAAGAATTTTGCAAATACTTAAAGTAGAACGACCGACACGCAGGCTGTTTAATTGTTAAAATTCGCTATAAAAATGGTAAATAAAGGGTGTCCCAAAATTAACGCAAGATTTGAATTAAATAGAAAACGCCGTTTTTAGTCTTTTGGTAGTTATATTTTTATTGACTCGTAAAGTACATAGGATAGGGTTATGTATGGAATAACACATCGGACAAATGGCCTCCACGGCTTTCCATGCACATGCGCACTCTTTTGTTGAAATTTTCCATGACCATTCTGCATAAATGTGGCTGAATTTCGTTGATGAAGCGTTGAATCTCCTCGTTTAATGCACGGGTGGTTGTGGGCTTGTTGACATAGACGTGTGATTTCAAATAACCCCATAAAAAGAAGTCTAATGGTGTTAAATCACACGATCTAGGAGGCCAATTTTGATCACCGAAACGAGAGAGTACACGACCTGGAAATGTCTCATGCAGTAATTGAATTGTTTCACGAGCTGTTTGACATGTGGCACCGTCTTGTTGAAACCACATATTGGACACATCAATATCATCCAATTTTGGCAGAAAGAACTGTGTAATCATGTCGCGATATCGAGCACCAGTAACAGTCACTGCTTGACCAGCATCATTTTCAAAAAAATATGGCCCAATTATGCCTCCAGCCCAAAATCCACACCATACAGTCACGCGTTGTGGATGCATTTGTTTTTCAACAATCACATGTGGGTTCTCCGAACCCCAAATGCGGCAATTTTGGCGATTGACAAAGCCATCAAGATGAAAATGTGCTTCATCGCTTAGGATGATTTTGCTCGAAAAATCAGGGTCCATTTGTTGATGTTCAATAATCCATTCAACGAACTCTCTTCTCTGTCCATGGTCATTAGGCTTCAATTGTTGTGTTAATTGAATTTTGTAAGCATGAAGACACAGATCTTTGGTGAGTCCACGACGTCGAATTGAGGTTCCTGGATTGTCAGCAACACTCTCACGCACTGCTTCGACATTCACATTTGAACGGCTTGTTTTTGGACGACCAGTGTGTTTGGCGTCTCCAACGGATCCAGTCTCCATGAATTTTTCAATTAATCTCTTCACAGTTGACGAAGTTAAAACACTATTCCGACCATACTTTGTATGAAATTTTCGAACTGCAGCCGCCAAACTTTCACTATTTTTGAAATATTCTTTAATAATGAAGACACGTTGTTCTCTCGTGTAACGCTCCATTTTTAATAACCCTATACTGTTAGCTGTCAAATTGCTTTTTTTCAGGGTTGCCAACACTTCACTGCACAAATGGCGGCAAATTCAAATCTTGCGTTAATTTTGGGACACCCTTTATTTTGCGGTCACAGTTCGATCACAATACTAAAGCACTTTTGAGTCAACGTTTTTCTGGAATGCATTCTTTCTGAAGTAATGAACAAGGAATTCACATTTTTTGACAGGTCGTAGAGAACATAATTCAGTGTACATATTTGTTAAGCTTCACCATTTTTACATTAAGGCTTTTTAGGGCTTATAACTGAAAAAGAAACACATCAAATTAAGATAACATTTTATAAGAGTTTATATTTATCAGAAACAAAATAAAAATAGAGATTTCAGTTTCTAGAAAAAAAAAACACAACAAAAATATCATTCATCTACTATTTAAAATATAAAAGTGAAATTCAAAGGCTTTTTTTAATGGATATTTCTCTTATGCATTTTCTAATGGTTTGCATTTAAATGGATATAAAAGGTTTTAATGTCAGATATTTAACCAATGCATTGCATATATATTTTTATTGCACTTCTTCTAGAATAACCAGCCAGACAGTCATTATTATTTCTTGCATAAATCATCAAAGATTTTTATATCTTTTTTCCTGAATTACATAAAAAGGAGATGGTGAATGAATGTATGAAGTTTTATTTTGCTTATATGTTTATTCTTTGGTTGCATATTTAAGTTGCAAACAATTTTGTCATATAAGAAAAATTATGAATTAATAATAAAAACAAAATATACAAAGTTGTATAGAAATAGGTAAGGTGTACCAGAATAGGCGAACCTAGTATCCAATATGATGATGGACATTCTTAAAAATAATAGCTCCTTTCCAAGGACTACTGTGAGAAATAAAAAGATGAAACTCAATGAACGCTGCGAATATCCTGGACAGGACAACTCTTAAACCTTATATAAGTAGTTGCCATACGTTCATAGATGCATATAGTGTGTAAATTTTAATTAAAATTCTCTTTTGGGTGGTACAAGAAAAATACAGAAATTTCGATTCAGAAACATAACTTTATATACTCACAAGGATTCAAAGAATGGCGATGGCATGACAGAGAGACAAAATAAACATATAAAATCAAGTGAATTTGGTATTCACAAAGAATAAGGACACCGAGAGACTCCATTATAAGGACGTTGATATTTTTTGTTTTTATTTTGCGTTTTCATTTTGTACTAAAGAATCGTAAGGACAACAATTTTTGTGTTGATTCTAAAGTTGGTTTATAGGTATAGTTTACGCTCATTCTAAAGTCTTAAAACGAACATCATACAAAAAAGGACATATCATCATCATATGATGAGTGAACTATTTTTTGATGATGATGATGAATAGATACATAGGTACATTGAGTAGAGTCCTTTATAGTTTATTGGCATTCATATATCTTTTTGGATTCAAATGTTTATTTTTAGTCTGCGTGTCCGCAGGATCTTCTTTGGCCTGGTTTTGAAAGAAAAAAAAATTCTAGAGAGATGGTAAAGAGCATCAGTATTTTGCTTATGTGAAAATATGTACGAGTACAATTTTTATTTCTTCAAAATGAGTCCTTAAGAATCGGAAGAAAGTCCTGAGTGCATGAAGGTGTTTTACCTATGCGTTAAAGTTATTAAAATTGAGTTGTATTTCAATGTTTCTTAGTTGTCAAAAGAAAAATAAGAAATGTGGTTTCTTAGGGGCGAATTATAGCTATCATTGAGACCAATCATTGGAATTTTTTTGACATATAATTAATGTTTGTCATTGAAAAAATATTACTGAGTGAAATCCACCGAAAAATGTTTACAGACTGTCACTTACAATCTGTCATTGGAATTTCGTTTTATTTTTGAACATAAAAGTATCAGCTATTAAGGAAAATGAATTTCCGTCCAGAAAACAGAAAAATACGTTTTTATCGGAAAATAAACTGTTTTTTCTAAAAAATGTGCACAGCATGAAGCTGTTGCGTACGCGGTGGCCTGCTGGTCCATTGTGATCCCCTGTAAAAGTAAAAGTAAGCATCGATGCTCCTCAATTTTGCCGATTAGCGTAGACTGGCTCGTTAACGAACCAGCCTGTGCTATCTATAAATTTCCTCATGTTTGCCATTGAGACCTGTGCTAGATCATCCAGTTCTCCAACAAACATGTTTCCGAAATGACGGAGTCGGCTGGTTTGGAGGTTCGGACAGTCACAGAGTAGGTGTTTAATGGTTTCTGTTTCCTCCTCATCCTGACAGCTCCTACAAAAATCGGGTGCAAATGCCCCTATCCTGTTAGCCATTGTGCCAATGGCGCAATGACCTGTTAGTACACCTATCAAGATTTTAATGTTCTTTTTACTCAGCGATAGAATGTACCGAGTTTCCTTTTCATTTATGTTAGGCCATAAACTTCTAGAGATTACGCAATCGTCCCTGGATTTCCAGGAGTTATTGATTTTCTCTTTTAGTTTAAGGTCTATCTTCGTCTTGAGTACCCCAATCGGGACGATTGGTCCCCTACCTGAATGGTCGCTACTACTTGTGTCTGCTTCTGACCCTTTCCTGGCTAGTTCATCTACTACATATATCATTCCCTTCTATATTTCTATGTCCAGGAACCCAGCAGAGCTTTACCTGGTTAGTGTGGCAGATTTTATTTAATTTCTTCTTACAGTTTAGAACTGCTTTTGATTCAATGATAGCTGGCCCCTTATTCTGTTTTGCGTAGTTTTAATTTTTTTAACCGAATTTGAAATATTTTATAATCTCACCTTTTTTTCTACTAGAAAGCCCCAAAAACTGAATCGTATTTTTGTCTTTTCTCTATTAGGGGTCACTTATGTATAGTTTTCATTGGTTTTCATACTCGAAACCAATCATTCAAATTCTTTTAACAGGTTGATTTGTATAGCTTTCATTGAAAATGTATGTCATTGGGTGCAAATTTCCTGGTTGAATCTAGCATTTCCTGATTGAAATCAAGGATTTAGATGTCAGTTATAGCTATCATGGAAATCAATCCCGAAAATGGACTGAATGGATATTTGACTGTGTTTTCTTTTGATTAATTACTTACTTACTTAAGGTGGAGCTACAGTCCGGGCGGACCTGGGCCTCAACCAACATGCGTCTCCAGCCAGCTCGGTCCCTAGCTACCTGTCTCCAGTTTCGCACGCCAAGTTGGTTGAGGTCCTCACCCACCTGAGTGCGCCACCTGAGTCGCGGTCTTCCTCTACTGCGCCGTCCCTCGGGATTGGATTCGAAGACCTTCCGGGCTGGAGCGTTGATGTCCATTCGCTCTACATGAACCAGCCATCTAAGCTGTTGGACTTTTATTCTGCTAACTAGGTCAGTGTCGCTGTACAGCCCGTACAGTTCGTCGTTATATCTTCTCCTCCATTCTCCATCTATACGTACGGAACCAAAAATCACCCGAAGATTTTTTCTCTCGAAGCATCCTAAGACGTTCTCATCTTTCTTTGACAGGGTCCAGGCCTCAGCGCCATAAATGAGAACCGGGATGATGAGTGTCTTATAGATGGTGATTTTAGATGCTCGAGAGAGGACTTTACTTCTCAATTGCCTTCTAAGTCCAAAGAAGCAGCGATTTGCAAGAGTTATTCTTCGTTTGATTTCAGCGCTGGTGTCGTTGTCTGTGTTTATAGCGGTGCCTAGGTAGACAAAGTCCTTAACTACCTCGAAGTTATAGCAGTCCATGGTGACGTTTTGTCCAAGACGTCGTTGTTCAATGTCCTTTTTTGATGACAGCATATACTTGGTCTTGCCCTCATTGACCACTAAACCCATCTTCTTCGCTTCCGTCGCAATGCTCAAAAACGCTCCACTGACATCACGCTTTGATCTTCCAATTATGTCAATATCATCTGCGTATCCGAGTAATTGGATGGACCTTTGGAAGATTGTGCCTCTAGTGTTGACGGTTGAGTTTTGCACAATTCTTTCCAGAACGATGTTGAAGAAGTCGCATGACAGTGCATCGCCTTGTCTAAAACCTTTTTTGACATCAAATGCATCGGTGAGATCTTTTCCGACCTTGATGGAGCAGCGTGCATTCTCCATCGTGATTCTGCACAAACGGATAAGTTTGACAGGGATGCCAAAACTAGACATTGCTCTGTAGAGCTCTTCCCTATGGATGCTGTCATACGCGGCTTTAAAATCGATAAAGAGATGGAGGGTATCGATTTGAAGCTCCTGGGTTTTTTCCATGATCTGCCGTTGTGTGAATATTTGGTCGATAGTGGACTTTCCTGGTCTGAAGCCACACTGATAAGGACCTATCAGGTTGTTGACGAACGGCTTCAGACGTTCACATAATACGGCAGAGAGGATCTTATATGCAATGTTAAGGAGACTGATGCCTCTGTAGTTGGCGCAATTTAAAGGGTCCCCTTTTTATGTATCGGGCAAACTATGCTGAGATTCCACTCATCGGGCATGCTCTCTTCCGACCATATTTTGCAGATGAGTTGGTGCATGCTCCTTACCAAGTCATCGCCTGCTGCTTTAAATAGTTCGGCAGCGATGCCGTCAGCTCCAGCAGCTTTGTTTGACTTCAGTTTAGTTATAGCTATCTTCACTTCGTCTAGGTCGGGTAGGCGGAATTGTTGATCTGCGTCGCCTAGGTTGAGTGGTTCTATCTCCCTTACAGCGGAATTCGGTTCGTCATCGCCGTTATATAATTTGGAGAAGTGGTCTTTCCATATTCTCAACATAGACTGCGGTTCTACTACGATGTTCCCCTGATCGTCTTTACAGGCTTCGGTTCGTGGGTGGTACCCTTGGGAGTTTTTTTTTTTTACCTTTTGGTAAAATTTACGAACCTCATTCCTGTTGTAACATCCCTCTATCTCCTCGATCGCGTGCTTCTCGTGCTCTCTTTTTTTCCATCTAAGAAGCCGGTGTTCCTCTCTCCTCCTCTGCTCGTAGAGCTCGCGAGCAGCTCTGGTCCTTCTGTGCAGCGCCGTTTTGTATGCCTCTTGCTTCGCTGCGTGCGCTTGCCGGCATTCGTCGTCAAACCAGGGGTTTCGCTGTTGTGGACGTGTGAAACCTAGCACTTCAGAGGCGGCATCTCTGATGGCTGCAAGGCAATGTTGCCACTGGTTTTCAATGCTTAATGCATGCAGCATAGGACTCCTTAAGAGGTTACTAGAGACTCGATCGGAAAAGGACATGGCAGTCTCTTGCGATTGTAGCCGTCTAACGTCGAAACTTCTCACAGTACTTCCTTGTTTTGGCTTGGACCGGGATATCCGTAGCCGTACCTTGGCTACAACGAGGTAGTGGTCCGAGTCAATGTTGGCCCCTCGGAATGTTCGGATATCCTGTATACTGGAGAAGTGTCGTGCGTCGATCGCAATGTGGTCAATCTGGTTGACGGTTGATTGATCAGGAGATTTCCATGTCCCCTTGTGGATATTGAGATGTGTGAACTGCGTACTAGCTACCAGAACGTCTCGCCCCGCAGCGAAATCGATCAGCCTGAATCCGTTGTCGGAGGTGGTGTCGTGCAGGCTGTATCTTCCGATTGTGCCACCAAAGATGTCTTCTCTTCCTAACTTGGCATTAAAATCTCCTAAGACAATTTTAATGTCATAGCCAGGGCACTGCTCATATGTCTTGTCCAAGAGCTCGAAGAATATGTCTTTGGTGTCTTCATCTTTCTCCTCGGTTGGGGCATGCGCGCATATTAGGCTTATGTTGGCGAATTTAGCCTTGATGCGGATTGTCGTGATGCGCTCGCTCACACTGTTGAAACTCAAGACTTTTTGCCTGAGTCTAGTTCCAACAACAAATCCACACCCAAATAGACGCTGCCTTTGTTCTCGGTAGCAGTCGCCGTAGTATATATCGCAGTCTTTTAGTTTGCGTTTGCCCGGTCCATCCCATCGCACTTCTTGGATGGCGGTAATATCTGCCTTGCAGCAGTTTAGGGCTTCCGCTAATTGTTCGGCTGCACGTGGTCTGTTAAGGGACCTAACATTCTACGTACAGATCCAAAGTTCGTTGTCCCTATTTCGTTTGCTTGGGTTGTCAACAGTGAATCCGTCCGTATCCGAGGCTTGTTGGTGCTTCGCAACTAGAAAATTTGTACGTGGTCATGAAGTCACCCTGACGGCACAACCCCCAACCTGGAGGGCCAGATCCTTAGTATAACTCCAAGGACGGGGAGCCGGATAAACCGCTCCTTATAGGCCGGGGCTCCGAATAAGTCGTTGAAGCCCTATAAGGTGTTCACTAAGTAGTTCAGCCTTACTGGAACTGTAGACGCCACCGTTGATTCCATCTCGAGAATTCGTCCGCTGCCGTCTGGATAAGGAGAGGTGCCTTAGTGGAAACACCTCTCCCCCCTCTCTCGTTTGCTGCCCCCAACAACTTTCCACTGGGGTTAGAACCCATAATCTCCAGTTGAGGTACTAGGCACCCGATGTTCACCACGGGGAGGTGAAAGTGGGAGTTGATAGACAGAGGTGGGTTTTGAGAAAAAACCTGTGGACGCTTGTGTCCTCTTGAATGCACATGTCTACCATTTGAACATCATCTTTCGATTAATAATGAAACTTATAAACAGATCGATCGGAAATAACACAAAGATTTTATTTTGAGAAGAAAAAGTTTCAATTGCGCATTTATTTTTCGTTAAAAATTAATTTTTCTATTTTCAGGACGGAAATTCGTTTTCTTGAACAGCTGATACTTTTTAATTCAAAAGTGAAACGAATCATTCCACTGATTTGTGTTTAAATTTTACACTCTTCCAATGACAGATTTCTGTCAGTAAACATTTGTCGGTGGATTTGAATCACGAAAATATATTCAATGAAAGAAATTTTTAATTATAGTTATAAATGACCTGCCAAAAAAATTCGAATGATGAAAACCAATGATAGCTATAACTGAGCCTTTAAGGTTAGATTTGATCATTTAAAGAAAAACCGACAGGTGGAAATGCAAAGAAAATGGAACGCTTTCAGTGGAACGATTATGTTCCGAACGTGAAATCCACGATCAGCTATTCATGGAATACGATTTCATCATTAAAAAACTAAAACTTCTATCTTTTAGTTAAGTTATGTTTTTTTTTAGTAGAAAAAGTCTACAACTTATCAATTTTATTTCGACACCAAACATAAAGAGCTTGACTCTCTCACCAGTTTTTAAATCTCAAAACAAAATTTTCAACAATTAAAACTAATGAAAGCTATATATAACTAGCTTCTTTACTATACTTTAAGAAGACGAATTGAGTGTTCCAGTTAAATATAAATAGACTAGCAAACCCGGCGAACTCCGTTTCGCCACCAGAGGCCTTCGTTTTTTGTAACATTTCGTTTGGGGATTAAAAGATGAAGAAAAATTATTTTTTTTTGTTTCATATTTGAAAAGGGAAAATTTTATTTCATTTCACAACAGTAATGAATTCATTTCGATTACAAAAATGAAGTGTAATTTAGTTGAACTTCTCTAAATAAAAAATGAAAGTGAATCCAAAGTAAATACTGAATCGAAGCGTTATATGTACTTGTCCGCAAATTATCCGTTTCATTGAAGTGCTCTTTGGTAAAACACATTTTTTGTTTTTTGGTCTGACGTTAACACAAACAAAGCGGATGGTTTCCAAACTCGTGAACATGCAACACATAGCTGCCAATGTGAAAAACAATGATTTTTTTAATTTATCCCGCAAACACTAAGCGATTGGCCTTGCGACTTGTTAATTGTCATTGCGAACGCAAGGCGAAACGGAAATTGCAACCGTTTGAAGTCAAACGGAAGATCAGTCGGAATCCTTGGTATTCGAGGAATACATACATTTTCACCTGCGTAGTTTCCGTTAATAATGGTTGCCTCAATCAAATTGGGCCAGTAGCGTAGCGTGAGGGGGGCAGGGGGGGGGGGGGGGCAAATGCCCCGGGCGGCACTTGTTTGAGGGGCGGCAAAAAATGGGCGGCGGCAAAAAAAAGGTTACCAAAACAAAAAACCCTGCACTTGTTTGAGGGGCGGCAAAAAAAAAAGGTAACCAAAAAAAAGAACCCTGAAATAATTTTCGGTAAACAGAATTTCGTATGGGTGGCATCCAATCGACCTGTACCTATACCACTACAAACTTCATTTAACCACAAATTTAACATAAGCATTAGACTGAAAATTTACGATGGTAAATCTTTTGCGAATTACGATCCACCCATCACACATTCACATAAACAACAAAATCTTAAATAACAATTGCTTCACGATTAGCGGTTGTTGCGACCGAACACATATCTTTTGGGACGGGTGGTGAGGTGTCGACTCGTCGCGGCGGAGCGGCGCGGCGCGTAAAGAAAAACATCGAAATCAACCCTTCACGATCACGAACATTCACGCACCAACCCAAACTGTTCTGGTATCTGGCACTTGAACACCTGCAAAATGCAAGTTATTTTCATTTGCTTTCGCATAGTGGCGGCCGATAAAAAGTAAACGCAACCGAAAATCAGCGACTGACACAACATGACAAGGGTGAAGATCTTATTTTAAAAGTCCGGTAATACATTGCAAAACAAAAACAAAAACATTGCTGCAAGTTTGTTTTTGTTCTTTTACTATCCTAGAAATAGAAGTTGAAGTTTATTCATTCTCAAACTCTTCTCTTTTGTGTCCGATGACTAACGAAGAAGGTTGTGAACTACGAATTTTAAATTTAAAGTGAAAAATTTATAATTTTCATAAAAACAATAAACATTAATGTGCGTTGTGAAATGTGATAGTTTTCTTAAGTTGTTGAGTTCAAATAAAAGATATTTCTTTTTGTAGATCTTAACAACTTAAGAAATGATTAACAAAAAAAGATGTATAAGTAACGTGTTTTGTGTTTTTGTTTTTGTTTAATTACGATTCCCAAACATAAACAAAATTTATTTCACTACCCCAGCTCTCAAGTACCACCCAAAATAGAAACAATTAACGATAAACAATTAATAATAAACAATAAACAATATTTAAAAAAAAAATGTTGCCAACCTAAAAGGAGTGAAGGAGTGAATCCCATATAAGTTCTGATTTTACATACCCTCATTGGTTTCATTTCAAGTAAGTTTATTTATCTTTTTTTCGTTCTTATCTTTTCATGATGCACATGATCCACAAATTTTCGTCATACACACATTATATAGTACTTAGCTACATTTGTATTATTAAAATTGATTGATAAGTAAGGGACCGATTATAGCTATCATTGAATCGTATCATAGAAAATGTTTAAATAGATTTTTAAGCACGTTATCCTTTGGCCAGGAACGTCAATGATGTACATATCTACCAATCGATTGGAAATAACTCAAAGAATTTTTTTGACAGATCATTAAAGATATCTAATGATTTCATTTGGAAGATAATATCTGTTATTTGAATAGATTTTTCAAACATTTTTAAAACATATTTTTACATTCATTTTAATTGCATTAAATTTTTTGTTGTAAATGATTGCTTGCTTTTTCTTACGACGGTTTAACTTGCACGTGCATGCAAATAATATTATCGTATGGCTATACACAACTGAAACAGAAATCATCGTCCTTAAAATCAAAAAAACCAATTGAAATTATTTCCTTCCAGTTTTTGGAAATGAAAAGAATCAGAGAAAGTGGAGCTTCTTACCGAAGTAAAAAAAAAGCCAGGGAAGAAAATTTACAAAAAAATCGGGGGGCCATCTTTAAATACATTCAGCATCCGATTTCCAAAACTGCAGCCTCTACGTCAGCTACTAATATTCATGCTGTTGCCGAACCAGAAACTCCAATAGCAGACCCAGAACTGAGCTCCAAAATCAATACCTTGTTACCCGCGATTAGTATTCCACAACCGTCCACTTCAAGCCCTTCTACTGAAGTTATAAATATTTCGTCTCCTGAACAAATAAATACATCTAATTCTGAACATATCCAGTCTCAAACCCCAAACATTTCTTCTTCTGCTAACCTGGAAACACCAAATCCTGATTCTCTAAAAATTACTCATCCTGAGCAATTTTCAGAAATCTGTTTTGGCACTAAACACGAATCTACCCTTGCAAACATCACTTTGTATAGCACAGAATCTAACTCCGAATCAGATCATAGCTATGCTTCTAAAGCATTGAAAGAGAATTTAAGCCACTACAAGGATTTAGATGACATTGGAAGATGGCCAGACCGTATTGCACCAAGAATTAGAACTCTTCTTGTTCAACGAGGACCAGAAGTTGTGCAGCATCTTCAAAGTATCTTTGCTGCTGTATCTACAGTTTCAGGTACATCTAGGCGGTTAACGAAAGATTAGTTTTACCGCACACTAACAAATGGCGAAAAAGTATTAAGGAGCTTGTTAGCTTATTCTCCTTCTAAAATGTCATTATTTTGTTATTGTTGCTGCTTATTTGAAGATAAGACCAGAGAGGGACAATCAATGCTCTGTTCAACCAATGGATTCAATAACTGGAAAAAACTTAATCCCAAAGTACAGAACCATGAGTCAGGTCCAAAACATAACATAAATGTTTGCAAATGGAAAGAATTGGAAGTAAGACTTCAGAAAGATCAAACCATTGATCAAACTGAGGAAAAACTCTTGGCTAATAAATCAAAAAAATGGCAAAAAATTCTTGTTAGAATGGTTGGCATCATTAAATTCCTAGCAAAACAAACTTTAGCTTTTCGTGGCCATAGAGAAGACCCTACAAGCTCTAACAGAGGCAACTTCTTAGAGCTAGTACATCTCATCTCAAAGTCTCGATATAATGGATTGCAGGGGTCAAGCTTACGATAATGCCGCTGTTATGGCCGGAAAAAACACAGGAGTCCAAAAAAGAATTCAAGACATAAACCCGAAAGCCCAGTTCGTTCCATGCTCAAATCACTCTTTAAATCTTGTTTGCCTACACGCTGCTGCAACTGAGTCCGACTCAGTTACTTTTTTCGGAACATTGGAAAGATGCTATATGTTTTTTGCAATGTCAACTCATCGTTGGGACGTCCTGATTGCGACTACAACTACTGGTAAATCGTTGAAAAGGATTCAAGAAACAAGATGGAGTGCAAGAGCGGATTCTGTGGAGACCACATACTCTTACTATGAGAACATTTTAAATTCTATAGAAAAGCTTACTGAGACAGGCGAAAGCTTAAATACGAGAACAGATGCAGGAACAGGAACTTTGCTTATAGCAATGCAATCCTTTTCTTTTCTCTGCTTTTTGGGCTTTTGGAAACCTGTTCTTCATGAAATAAATGATTGTCAAATTTACTTACAAACCGAAGGTCTTGACCTTTATCAGTGTGCAGCTAAAATCAGTGCTCTACTGACTTTTCTTGGAGACACAAGAGAAAAATTAGTCAATGATGCTCTTGTTTACGCAAGGAATTTGTGTAAGAGCTTGGGCATTTCCTTGGATCCTCCCAGAAGGAAAAAAAGGAAGTACATCTTTGGTGATGGAAGCACAGATGTTGGTCTGTCTCATGACGAAGAGTTGAGAAGAAAATTGTTTTCTTCCTTAGATAAAATCATCGTCGAAATCAAGGAGAGATTTAAACAATTGCAAAGTTTGGCCAAAAAATTCGACTTTCTTTCAGCTTCCAAGCTACTGGCTGAAAATTTTAATTACGATTCGGAACTTGCATTCAATGAGCATGATGTATCTCCCGATGATTTCAAAATAGAACGTGGTCGATTAAGAACCTTTGCATCTTCCTTGGAAAGACTTAACGATCTTGAAAGAACAAACCGGCTTGAAATATTAAATTTCATAGTACAGTCGAAGTTAGAAACAAGTTTGCCAAACATTACCATTATGCTGCGTATTTTTTTAACAATAGCAATAAGCAATGCCGGATGTGAGAGGAATTTTTCAAAACTAAAACTAATAAAAAACTATTTCAGGTCAACAATGAGTACTCTAAGGTTAAGTTACCTAGGAATTCTAGCCATAGAAATGCAAAAAACTGATGCGATTGACACCGAAAGAATAATAAAAGAATTTGTGTATAAAAAACAAAGAAGACAAATAATTTAAACATTTTCTACGTTTTATAAATTATTAAATATGGGTAACGTACAGAAGTCAATGTCAGTTGAGTTGCTTGCCACAATGTAATTAAAAAAATCAAATTTAATTTAAAAATCGAAACAAATGTTCATTAAAAATAAAAATATACGAAACTTTAATTATTAAAATGAATACAAAAATTAAATTTTTGCTTTATATATACTAGTAATAACCAAAATGAAGTGATTTAAAAAATTAAATTTAATTTCTTAATCTTAATTTATTTTTTGAGCTTTATTTTATAGTGAGTATGCAATTTAAAACATTAACCAAATTTGAATGTTAGGTTCCTTAAAATGTGGTTACTTTCAATATGGTTATAATCGATATACATCACCTACAAATAAATGGATAGTTCAAATACAAATAAATGGATAGTTCATTATGGAAGAAATGGTAGTGTTCACCAACTTTGACAAAAAAAATTTGGGGCGGCAAAATTTAATCTGCCCCGGGTGGCAAAAACCCACGCTACGCCACTGAATTAGGCATAAGTCTTTTCACCGCAAGTCGAGTACCGTTGGAAAGTCGCGGTGGATTCAAATTACGCAATATCATAATAACTGAACCAACTTTGAGTTATGTGGTGGAAATCCTGGTAACTCCAGAGAGTTCAAAAACTCCGTTGGTTAATTTACTACATCATCGGGATTTGTTATGGAATCAACGGATTTTTATGTCAGCAAATCGCCAGCGATTTTTGATTGAATGGTGAAATTCAGTGCGTGTACATCATTAGTCTTTGCGGCGAGAATTGCCCGTTGACTTAACCAAGCATAATTCTGATAATTCTCACTAGTTGTTGGGAAAACATTTTCATTAAGAGCTAATTGATAGTCTACAAATCGGCAAAAGTCGTTGTAAGAGCAATTATTCCAGTTGTCGCATCAACTTGCACTTTTCCATTTCCAACAGCTAACAATTGTTTGGAAAACTGTGCAGCACTTTGATCATTTTGAAGTTGAACTCTCATACTAGTGGTTAGGTGCCAGTTATAGCTATCATTGAAATCGATCCGGAAAATTTTTTGAATCGATATTTGACGGTGTTTCCCTTTGATTAGAAATGAAAATTATGTACCGATCGATCGGAAATCACACAAAGAATTTTTTTTTGAGAAAAAAAGTTTAGTTGCACATTTATTTTTCTCTAAAAATGTATTTTTCTATTTTCCGGACGGAAATTCATTTTCCTGAACAGCTGATACTTTTATGTTCAAAAGTGAAACGAACCGTTTCACTGATTTGTGTTCCAATTTCACATAATTCCAATGACAGATTTCTGTCAGTAAAATTTTTTCGGTGGCGAAATTTTTAATGATAGCTATAAACGACCTGTCAAAAAAATTCCAATGATTGTTTTCAATGATGAAAACCAATGATAGCTATAACTGGCGCCTCAGGGATAATGTTGTTACGTTAGTCCACAAAAGTGATGCCATCAGGCAAGCATTTAATTCATCTGCAGGCGTTCCACGGGGAATTACTGGCAACGTCTGCCTGAAATGGTTGGAATCGGGATCACTTCCATCGAACAATAGTTTCAGTGGCTATGGTGGCGTAAGTAATGAATCCAGTTTGACTTTTCCACTTGCGCAGCACAATCCAACCGTTTCTCTTTTGAACTTTAAGGGGCCGGTTAAAGCTATCAGTAAAATCCATCAGTAAAATTTTTGTTTTTAGTTTTTGAACATGTTACAGATTTATTTCTTGCAAAATATTGATGCAATAAAATGAAATTTCATTTTATTGAACAGCTGACTGCCAAAAGCAAAAAAAAACTTCTATTTCGTTTTACTGTTGGTGTTCCAATTTTGTACTGTTCCGATCACATCATTAAAAATTTTACTGATAAAAAAATAAAACAGTCAAAAAATTGTCTGAGGCGCGAAGCCTCAAAGTGACATTTAATTTAATGACGTAAATTTACTGATTGCTATAAACGCTCGTCAGTAAAACATTTCAGATTTCTCCTGTTTCAAATTTTACTGATGGATTTTACTGATAGCTATAACCGGCCCCTAACGCATTGCAATATCGGCATACAGTCATCATTGGTCCAATATCTAAATTGTCATCATCACTGTAGTTCGCAGTATGGGATCATATTGGAATGCCAAGCGATTGTATGATGCCAATGATCTTCGTGTGCTCACGCGTTGTCTCAATCGGGCATTTTCTCTTAATATATGCTGTCTTACTTCGCTTAAGTTCTGTAAATACACTTGTTGCTGGCTTGCATGTCTTGTGCGGCGGCCGATGTTCGCACCTCGTACTCTAGGCATTTTATATTATAGAATATTTTATTGTTCTCAAAATATTCTACGTGACAAATATTTTGTTTCAGTTTTTTGATATAAAAAAAAGAGAACTGATTTTTTCGAAATTATACCAAATTTGCGCAGAATGTGTCATACAGAATTTTATATAATTGGGTTTGGGGTTAACCAAATTGTTCACTTTTTTATTAAATTGCTCTATGATAATTTTGCAATGCATTTTTGTCTTATTATTTTTAAAACAAACGTTATTTGAAGTCGATATCTCTGACGTTTCTAGAGATATGGTTGATTAAAAAAGGTTCCCAAAAGTAAGATTTGGTTTAGAATATAGGGCCCTTGAAACGTCAAAAAATTTAAAAATTTTCAATTCCACAAATCGTAACTTTTACAATAGCTTTCTATGGGAGGCTAAGCGGAGTTCACCGCTTTTCTGCTGAAATTTTTCCTGAATTTTGTCTGCTATAAACCTCACGGAGCCCGAGACCTTTCCAACGAATGCACAACCGTGGAAATTGGTTCGTGCGTTCTGGAGTTATAGCGTCAGGAAGGAAAACCCGACTTATTTTTATATAGTAGATTTCCGAACCTGGTTTTATGTCATTGGAATTTAGACCTGGAATTAAAGTTAAGTTGAATTGACATTTATTTTTGACAGCTCATGTATATATTGTTTACTTGTACATATACATTCAAAAACACACTGCAAGTATGTATGTGGAGGTATCGGTCGAACCAAATATTCGGTTCAGATTTATGTAACAAAATTTAACTTGACTCCGGTGTCCGAGTACGATATTTCTACTAGACGCACAGGTTGAAAAATAGTCAAAGCTAGCTTTAAAACCACACGTAAACATAATAATATTACTACATTTAAATGTGGCGCTAAAGACTAAAATGTCATTTCAGTTCAACTCCTATTCAAGTTCCCGACTCTAAAGGGCACTACAGACAATCAGTTATTATTGCCAATCATAATGGACACCTTTTTCTTTCAATGTTTAACGTCTTACAAAATGAAAACATAGAGATTGAGGTAAGTATCGGTATACTCACCACAGTATCATTGTTCTGTCAAGTAAAATTGAAGAAACTAAAAATGTTTTTATTCCCATCAATATGTCAATTATAAATGTGGGTTAAATTGATGGCTATACCAACAATCAATTTTTCTTGAATCAAGAGTCGTACAAGTAAAATTGACAAGTACCATTGTAAATGTGGATGGCCCTTAATGATGAAAAGATCGATTCTCGATTATGCTTGTAAACATAGACTTTGATTAATGAAGACGCGTTCAGAAAATGATCTAAAGAAATTTGGATTGGTTTATGTTGTTGTAATACAACCCTATTGAAAAAAGAAACAAATCTTGATGCATTTTAAAACTGTGTTTTAATTTTCTGACCAAGAGGAAACTTGAACGTCAGTAACGGTTTTGTCGGTTTGTAATGTGGCTTTTGTCAAACTAACCCCCATTTAAATGAAGTGTTTTTGACCTTTCTTCAGTATGCAGAGATTTATGTATACCAGAACAACGTGTAAAAGTCGTAGACATTTATTTAAAAAATTCCCGCTTTCTTCGACAATTTGAAAATCATCTTCAGCGATAATGCTTATTTCTGACTAAATGGGTTACAACTATGTAAATAATTTGTAATTTGTCCTCATGTAATGGGTGGTTAAATTTTAAGGACCAATGTTGATTTTAAATAACTTTCACCACCCTGTTGAAACCACTTATCGTCAACGAAAGCGAAAATCATTTGCCTCATTTTGAAAAAAAGCCTGAATAACTTTGAGCCATTGCTCGTTGGTGTATCTTTCCATGGTTCAAAATGAATTAGTTTGAAATGCAGAAAAAACTTGAAGTTAAGATTTCGTTCACATTCAAATTCAAATTCGGCCCTTAAAATTTAAGCACCCTTTAGTTACAGAAGCCAGTAATTATTTTTAAACATTAAATTCCACAAAATTGAGACATAATGAGGACCTAAAAGTTCTAAAGCGACACAACTTTAATTTACTTAGGGGCCGTTCATAAAATACGTCACGCTAAAATCAGCTTTTTCTGACCACCTCCCCCCCTTCATTGTCACGCTGTGTCACGCTTTCTGTGACCCCCTCTAGATATATTTCGTCACAAAAACGAAGTCCCCCAACCTGAATATGATAAATTTCAAATGATACTACACAAATTTTGAGAATTTAAATAAAAATTAAAAAGAATTTGTTACTGAGTCGAGAGCGCAGGGTGCGAGGAAACGTGTTACTCTTTTAAGTATTGGAAAAACAAAGAAACCAATTGTGACGGATCGCAACGCCGCTTGAGCCAAGTCAAAAGACTAAACCCGCGCCACAGAGCCAGCGCTCATGCCGAAAAATAAACAAAAGTTAACATGTCAAGTTATTCATTGTAATAAAACTATATACGTTTGAAATTCTATATTTACTAAATACGAAATAAATGACTTTCTATCATGATGAAAATTTAAAAAGAAAAATAGTCAAAAGAAATACTAATTGAAAATGTTTTAATGAATGGCGAACGTCACGTTACCATAGACCCCCCACGTCCCCCCTTGTCACACCTTATCACACTCAGCAAGAGCCCTCCCCCCGCCTTGTGTGTGAACGTATTTTAAGAACGGCCCCTTATATATACATTTTAAGAGAAATTTCAAGTTTTAAAATTAAAAACAGTTCCACTATTTTTAGCTTAAAATTTAATTTTTTGGAAAAGTAAAAGGAAACGCATTTTATTGAAAAAGTATACAGAACATCATCCTTAATTTTGTATTCTTTTCTAAAATTTTCTTAGATCTTCTTCAGTTATCACTTTTCTTCAAATATTTTTGCCAGTTTATATTCCTGGATCTTGGAGAAATTATTTCTTTATTGTGCAAAAAGAATTTTTATACGATTTCTCAATTATTCTCTATCACATAATTCAAAAATGAAGAAAAGATCTGACCGAGAAAATTCTTAGAAGTCTTAGAAATATAAACTAGTCGATTTTTTAATTTTCGATTTAAATTCAAATAATGGCGTTTTATTTATTTAATTTGTATATTTTATTCAAAATTTATTTTCAAAATTCATTTAAAATAATGAAGACCTGATATTTTATGACAGCCATTTCAAGTACAGAATTTTTTTATGAGTGAGCTTCCAATTTCCTTATTTTTTCATTATAGCTATGTCAAAATAAAATATATTCTGTTATTCATATCAACAATAAAGTTGGTGCCGTTTTTAATAAATTCAAAACCCAATACAAACCATTAATTTTAATAAATATGATTTAAAATCACAAAATAATATAAACCAGCATGTGTTCATAATATGCGTTTCGCCCCGATGTAATGGTTGGGCTCATCAGAAGATGACCATTACACCTTGTCTTGACGCATATTTTCTCGAATAAATCGAGATTCCATATAATCCGAGCTGCATAGAGCAACTGCGAATTATATATTATGAGCCCAACCATTACATCAGGGCAAAACGCATATTATGAACACATGCTGGTTTATATTATTTTGTGGTTTTTAAATCATATTTATTAAAATATAAATAGTGTTCAGGAAAAACCAATTCGACTGGTAACAGTCGAATATTTCTTCTTTAAAAACCATTAATCCTTGGTTTCTCAATTGGATTTTTTGCATTTAATTTAAAACTACTAATAATTAGCAATTTAAATTCAAAGCTGATCTAAATATCCAACGATTGTAATTAAATTATTTTAAAATCATCAGAAATTAACGGTTTTGCCTAAAAAACAAACACCAATCTATGTATTTCCGTACAAAATAAATTCGTAAAGTGACTTACAGCGACATCGTTGATCTATTTAGTAGGAAAAATAAATATTTCATACATGAACCGTAGACAAAATAGTTCCAGTTTGAGATACCAATAAAATCATGGCGCTACTAAGAAATTTAAATCAATTCAGGCACTAATTTCCTACATTTGAGAAATAAAATATGTTTTACAATAGAAACAAGATATAACAAAACAATGCACAACACATATTTAAATAAAACTAATTATTCAAAATAAATTAAATTATGTATTATTTTTCAAAATAACTACCAATATTACATTTTCTACCTGAACGCACTGAAAATCGTTGAGCGGAACAAAAATTGCAAAACGTCAAAATTATCAACTATAACCAACTTCACTTTCATTCATCATTCAAAATCAAATTTACCATTTACCGAAAATTGCAAGCAATGTCGTTGTTTTTTGTTTGGTTTTTATTTTGCGAATAAAACAAACTATTAAGTTATTTAAAAAAGAACAGCAATTTGTATTCAAAAGATATAATATCAACAAATTAAAAACATCATAATGGAAGTTGATGAGGTTGATGATGGCGCTATAAATTTAGCTGGAAAAATTAAGTCCATTTGGGTTAAGAACTTTGTGTAATTAAAACAAATTCCTTAATATTTTATGTTATTTTTATTTAATTCGTAATCTTTTATGATTTCACAGGACTTATGATGAATGTATTATGCATCCCACGGAGTATCTTAACATAATAATCGGTCCAAATGGCACTGGAAAGTCAACACTTGTTGCTGCCATCGTTCTTGGGATGGGAGGAAGTGCGAAGCTTTTAGCTCGTTCTTCGGCCATCCAGGAGTACATCAAGAATGGCAAATCGGAAGCTGCGATTTGCATTAAGATCTATACAAATAATGAGCGGGAAACTAAAGATTTCGTGAGGGAATTCGATTCAGATGGGAAATCACAATTTAAGGTACACACTTTTTATAATTTGTTTTACTGACAAAGACAATGATCAAATTAATAATTTACTTCAATAGATAAACGATGTTACCGTCAACCATAAAGGATATATGCGAAGCATTGCAGAATATAATATACAAGTCGATAATTTGTGCCAGTTCCTGCCACAGGATCGTGTTCAGGTGAGAACTGCTTTGTTCTTAATGCTTTATGTTTATTGGTAAGCTGTAGGTTTGTTCTTATTCTCTAATAAGTGAATGGCTTTCTAAGTTATATGAACCGACAACTTGGCCTTATTCTCTCAATTGACCTAGATAACTCATTAGTAATACTCTGACCCAAAATTCTTAGAGGTATAGATAGTTTCTAACTCGATTGTTACTAATGTTCTACATCAACTCCTAATTTTTCAGTCCCTTACCTTGAGAATGGCAACTCAGCATATAATTTTTTAAAAAGGACCATATTAATTTTCTAACCCTTGGTGACTCGATTTGGTCTCTACAATAAGATGTGCAGTCTATATTATTTGAATAGCCTCACACTTACACTATTTTACTGCTAACTATTTGATACTTCTTTCAATTGTTTATGAGGAAATATATGTATATTTAAAGACAAAGTTAAAGAACGCTCACTGAGATTAAGAGAACTTTAAAGAATTTTTCAAAGCTAACGAACTTTGTAAAGCAACTTTCGTCTATCTTAGGTTAGGTTAGGCCAAAAGAAAAGCCCCATTGTGATACCACATGAATCTAGATACTTACTTCTTACTAGTCGAACCATTTTGAGCTTTTTAAAGCGAAGAAGATATTTGATATCCTTTTTAGCTAGTTCACTGGGATTATCAAAAGAGTATTCTCCCAGATGAAGTTTGCGTCTTAGTGAAACAGCAGGGCAAATGCAGAGAAGGTGAGAGATTGTTTCCTCTTCTTCCTCGTCCATACAGCTCCTGCAGAAGTCATTTGAGGCTACACCAAGTCGTATTGCGTGTCTGCCTATAAGACAGTGTCCCGTAAGGACACCTATTAGGGAGCTAATATGAAGTCTGCTTTGGGATAACAAGTCTTTAGAGCGCTTTAGATCCAATGAAGGCCATATTTGTTTTGTGGCTGCGCATGTTGGTAAATTGTGCCACCTAGAGTTTGCTATCTCGAAAGCTGTTTCTTTTAGCAGAAGTTTACATGTAGCTATCGGTATACCTATCTTCTCGCTTTCAGGTGAAATAGGTATGACGGTTCCATTTTTAGCTAGTGCATCGGCTCTACAATTTTCTGTGATGTCTCTGTAGCCCGGCACCCATAAGAGACGATCGACAATCGAGGGCCGTTTGAGATTTGGTTGGGACACCGTCAAGAGATTTGATAGCAGCCTGACTGTCAGAGAAGATGGGGATATCACGTTTTCTCTTAGCCAGGAGAGAACCTCTTTGATCGCTAAAATTTCCGCTTGGAAGACGCTACAATGATTAGGGAGGCGGAATGAGATGCTTAGATTAAGCTTTTCTGAGTACACACCACTACCAACTCCCTCATTTGTCTTCGATCCATCTGTATAAAAATGGATGCTTTTGTCATCCAGGAGTTTTTTATCTTCCCATTCATCTCTGGATGGAATGGATACCTGGAAGTTTTTTCCAAATTGGGGTTTTGGAATTGTGTAGTCTATGTACTTTGGTATAGAACCAAAGAGGTTCAAAATGATGGAGTGCCCCACATTGTTGTTGGTCCATTGAGATGAAGCGTTGAGTCTTATGGCTGTACTCGCTGCCACTTGTTTGCTGAAAATGTCGAGGGGTGTCAGATGGAGGAGAGTGTCTAACGCTGCTGAGGGTGTGGTTCTCAATGCCCCGATTATGCAGAGACATTCAGTGCGTTGGACTCTGCTGAGTTTGTCGTAGTATGTGACTTTCTCCAGTGCAGTCCACCATACTGCAACCCCGTACATAAGTATTGGTCGGATGACCGATATGTATAGCCAGTAGGTTATGCGAGGTTGAAAACCCCATTTGCTTCATATGGCTTTCTTGCAAAGGAAAAGAGCTACTGTAGCTTTTTTAACTCTTTCCTGAATATTAGATTTCCAACTTAATTTTTTGTCCAATATCAGACCAAGATATTTGGCCTCATTGGTGAAAATTAGTGGTACACTTTTTATTGAGGGAGGTACAATTTCTGGGATCTTGTATTTCCGCGTAAAAAGGACGAGGTCTGTTTTTTGAGGATTAATACTAAGTCCACAGTGATCTGCCCATCTAGTGAGCATATTGAGTGCGTTTTGGAGGAGGTCTCTCAGTGTATTTGGATGTTCTCCTATGACGGCGATAGCAACATCATCGGCATACGCAATCACTCTGTAGCCTTCTCTCTCAAGGGATATTAGTAGCTCGTTAACCACTATGTTCCACAGGAGAGGGGACAGAGTGAGTATTCGACGTTTAGGGTCGTCATAGCAGAAGTGATAGCGGATGTGTTGAAAGCGCCCTCAATATCCAGGAAGGCCACCTTTTGCTCTAGGGAGTATTCGATAGTACCTTACCAGAGTGTGCAAGGCTGTTTCTACCGATTTCCCTTTGCAGTAAGCATGCTGAGACATCGATAGTCTCTTATTAATGCTATTACGTACATGGATATCAATCAATCGTTCCAGAGTTTTGAGAATGAATGATGATAGGCTAATAGGTCTTAGATCTTTAGGGTTGACATGCGAGCATTTGCCCTTTGGGAATGAAAACTACCTTTACAATTACATCTCTCCATCGCTGAGGTATATAGACTAGATTCAGACAACTTTTGAAGATCATTTCAATGATGGGCAAAGTTATATCAATGGTAAGTTGTAGCTCAGCTGGTACGATTTGATCTGGACCTGGAGATTTATAAGGTTTGAAACTATTCAGAGCCCATGTCAATTTTTCTTTTATAACCAGACCCTGAGAAAAAGTTAAGTTAATACCCAACCCATGACGGTTTGTTGTATTAACGGATTTGGAGCTATCCGGGAAGTGGGTGTCTAGTAGCAGGTTTAGCGTTTCTTTGAAAGAGTTAGTCCATGTACCATCTGAGTTTTTAAGACAACTAGGCATGGTTGGATTTGTCGAGAGAATCTTCCTTATCCTTGATGCCTCCGAGGATTCTTCTATTGAGCTACAGAAGGATCTCTATGAGGATCTTTTGGCTATTCTCAATTCTTGTTTATACTTTTTGAGGGATACTTTATAGGAGTCCTAATCTTGGGGATGTCTAGTCTTTTTTGCTCTATCTTAACAAAAAAGAATATTTTTTCTTGTAACATAGGAATAGCTTCACTTCACTTTGCTAGGCCGCAAAAGCGAAACCTGTAAGTTTAAACATCGAAAAGGAACTGATTTAGTTTTATTTAAACGAAAGTAATAATAAGAAATTATAATTACTTTTTTTATCGTTTAAATTGGTTTATCATGACCAAGGACTTTCGAATAGCTTTTCAACTCGAAAAATCAATAGAAGTAGGTAATAACTTTTTTTAAAAAAAATTTATTATATGAACAAAATTACAAAGGGCGTACATTCACCATTCTTTCAATTAACGATAAAAGTAAAATCAATAGAAAAGCCTCCAATTTCACAAACTCTCGAAATAAATGAATGAAACTGAGTAAGAAGTGAGCCGAATAACTTCTAGTCGAGTCATCAAAAGCGCCTGAAGCTGCAAAAAAAAAAAAATAAACAATGCGCGTAAGCTATAACGGCTCAAATTTGAAAGGTACCACATGGCTTAGAACACAGATGATAGCATCTTATTAAACGATTGGAGAAAAGTTATCTTTTCAGGTAAAAAGTTCATCCCGGATTAACCGAATGGATTTTATCATTACTTTCATGATTTAAGAAAAGAAAAGTTGTTCTTAGTTCGCTATGATAGCCGCGAGGGAGCGAGTTATGGTATAGGGTGTCATATCATTTAATGGCACAATTCATTTAGTTTATGTAAACTGTAAAATGCCAGCAGCCTACTACAAAACTATTTTGGAGACAGTCAAACCTCAGTTTCAGGATATTTTTAGACCGCTCACGGTCATTTTTCAACATGCCAATGCACAGATTCATGCAGCTGGTATAATTTTAACGTGGCTGCAAAGCCAAAATATACACTACATATATTCTTCCGATTTGAGCACCATCAGAAGGTTGAAAGCAGTACAGTCGTAAAAAGAGGATCTAATTGATGGTATAAAACTTGTCAGCACTACTATTTCCTTAGATCTATTAACTTACTTACTTAAGGTGGCGCTACAGTCCTGTGTGAACTAGGGCCTCACCTCTCCAAGTTGGGTGAGGACACTTTCCACTTGTGCGCGCCACCTGATTTGCGGTCTTCCTCTACTGCGCTGTCCTGTGGGTGTGGATTCGAAGACTTTCCGGGCCGGAGTATTGGTTTCCATGCGCTCTACGTGACCCAGCCATCTTAGTCGTTGGACTTTTACCCTTCTGGCTAAGTCTACGTCGCTGTACAGCCCCTACAGCTCGTCGTTCCATTTTCTCATCCACTCCCCTTCGATGCATACGGGACCGTAGATCACACGAAGAATCTTTCTCTCGAAACGACCCAAGGTGCTTTCATCCGCTTTTGTCAAAGTCCATGCTTCTGCACCGTATAGCAGGACGGGGATGATAAGGGTCTTATATAGCGACACTGGTCCTTCGAGAGAGAATTTTTCCACTCAATTGCTTTCTTAAACCAAAGAAACAGCGGTTAGCAAGAATTATTCTTCGTTTGATCTCAGCGCTGGTGTTGTTTTCTGCGTTTACAGCGGAGCCTAGGTAGACGAAGTCCTTGACTACCTCAAAGTTACGTCTGTCGATGGTGACGTTTTGACCAAGACGTCGGTGTTGTAGGTCCTTTCTTGATGACAGCATGTACTTTGTTTTGCCCTCATTAACCGTTAAACCCATTTTTGCCGCCTCTGCCTCAGTACTCACAAAAGCCCCATTGGCATCACGCTGAGTTCTTCCGATTATGTCAATGTCATCAGCATATGCTAGTAATTGGACAGACTTTTGAAAGATAGTGCCTCTGGTGTTGACGTGTGAGCTTTGCACTATTCTTTCAAGTACGATGTTAAAAAAATCACATGACAGCCATTACCTTGTCTAAAACCTTTTTTGACATCGAAAGGTTCTGTTAAGTTGTTTCCAACCTTTATGGAGCAGCGTGAATTCTCCATGGTCATCCTGCACAAACGGACGAGTTTGGCTGGGTGCCAAAACTAGACATGGCTTTATACAGCTCGTCCCTGTAGATGCTCTCATATGCGGCCTTGAAATCGATGAAAAGATGGTGGGTGTCGATATGGTGTTCTTGGGTTTTTTCCAGGATCTGCCGTAATGTGAATATTTGATCGACTGTGGACTTTCCTGGTCTAAAACCACACTGATAAGGGCCTATCAGGTTGTTGACGATGGGCTGTAGACGTTCACATATTACAGCAGAGGAGATTTTGTAGGCGATGTTAAGTAGACCGATTCGTCTATAGTTGGTGTAGTTTAGAGGGTCTCCTTTTTTCAGGATCGGGCAAACAATACTGAGGTTCCATTCATCGGGCATGCTTTCTTCCGACCATATCTTACAGATAAGTTGGTGCACGTTCCTAACCAACTTATCTCCAGCTGCTTTAAAGAGCTCGGCATTCAAGCCATCCGCTCCAGCGGCTTTATTAGACTTCAGCTTAGATATGACAATATTTGCTTTGTCTAAGTCGGGAGGACGGGATTGTTGGCTTTCGTCGTCTATGTTGAATGGATCATCCTGCCTGACAGCGGAATTCGGTTCGTCGTCGCCGTTATACAGTCTGCAGAAGTGGTCCTTCCATATCCTCAGCATTGACTGCGGTTCCACTATGATGTTTCCACTTTCGTCTTTGCAGCCTTCGGTTCTAGGTTTATGTACTTGTGAATTTCGTTTCACCTGTTCATAAAACTTTCGAACTTCATTTCTGCTTTTAAACCTCTCAACATCTTCGACCGCACGCTTCTCATGCTCTCTCTTTTTCCTTCTGAGAAGTCGGTGTTCCTATCGCCTCTTCTGCTCATAGAGCTCATGAGCAGCTCTCGTCCTTTTATGCAGCGCCGCCTTGCGTGCCTGTTGTTTGGCTGCATTTGCCTGCCGACATTCCTCATCAGACCAGGGGTTCCTTGTTGGTGGTCGCTTGAAACCCAGCACGTCAGAGGCGGCTTCTCTGATTGCGTCTTGGCAATGTTGCCACTGGTTTTCTATACATTGTGTTGGCGGCACAGAACTTCGAGAGAGGTTACTTGTAACTCGGTCGGAGAAGGATTTGGCGATCTCTTGCGATTGTAGCCGTTCGACGTTGTATCTTCTCCCAACATCTCCCTGTTTTGCCTTGGGCCTGGAAACCCGAAGTGCTACCTTGGCTACAACAAGGTAGTGGTCCGAGTCGATGTTAGCTCCTCGGAAAGTTCGGACATCCATGATGCTGAAAGCGTGTCTGGCGTCGATCGCAATATGGTCAATCTGGTTGACGGTAGATTGATCTGGAGATCTCCAAGTTCCTTTGTGGATGTTGAGGTGTGGAAAACGCGTACTGGCTACCATGACGTTTCGCCCGCAGCAAAATCTATGAGCCTGAATCCGTTGTCGGAAGTGTTTTGGTGCAGGCTGTTTTTCCCGATTATTCCACCAAAGATGTCTTCCCTTCCTAGCTTGGCATTAAAATCGCCCAGGACAATTTTAATATCGTAGCTAGGACACTGCTCGTATGTTTTGTTTAAGAGCTCGAAGAACATATCTTTGATGTTGTCATCCTTCTCATCTGTGGGGGCGTGCGCGCATATCAGGCTAATGTTGCCGAATTTAGCCTTGATGCGGATTATCATGAGGCGCTCGTTGATGCAGCTATAGCTCAAGACTTTTTGCCTAAGTCTGGCTCCAATGACAAAGCAGCATCCAAATAAGCGCTGCTGGTTTCCTAGGTAGCAGTCACCATAGTAAATGTCGCAGTTTTTCATCCTCTTTTTGTCCGGCCCATCCCATCGTATTTCCTGGATGGCGGTGATGTCTGCTTTATAGAATTCTGGGGCCTCCGCTAATTCTATCTATTAACTGGTTGAACGATTACCTAAAGGGTCATATTTTTGAGGTAATAATAAAGGAGGCTGTAAAATATATTTAAATTTTTCCTTACAACATAAGCTCGAAAAATTCCGTTATCTATTATAATTTAGTTATAACTTCTCATAGTCTCAGAATTTGGATTCTAGATTACAACTCAGTACCCATTTGTATATGCTCACTCATTACAGGATTGTAGAGAACTTTCTGCCATAATTTGTTTATACATTAGATTGTCTCCGGTTTAGTTGAATGCGTCTCTGTTTTGTATAACTCAATTTTTTCAACATTAACACTCTTAACTAGAAAATTAAGGTTTATCTAGTAGACATTCAATCTGTCATAAAATGATCTATTATTGTCTCTATACATTCTCAAACAGACCACCTTTGTTGGATCACAGACCATAAAGACAATCCAGAAAGCTGTAAACTCACAAACTTGCAAAAAATTGAGCTACTACTAAACAAATCAAACATCGGTATACCCTTACCTACGTTTAAATTTATGTTAAAGCATGTGGCCAAAGAGAAAGCGGACCAAAGATAGACTAACATCATCACTTCTATTGCAACAAAACTAATTTTGCCAAAGCATGATTATTTTCCTTCGTAGATTACACAATGCTCATTAGCTGTGTTACATGTGCCCTAATTGACTTTTGAAGAAACTGCCACCTTCTTTATTCATGTTCTGCCATATCACAAGGACGAAGAACATTTAAGAGACTTCTTCTATATGATTACCCACCTAACCTGCGTAAGCTTCTTCATATATCCAATTCTTCTGGGCTCGTTCCGAGTAGTAGAAAACACCATTTGTTCAACCAATCCCCAAAAAGGGTGATTCTTCTCCCTGAAATTATTGACCAATATCACTAACGTTTCTTATCTCCAAGGTCATGCAAACACTTATCAATTATAAGCTTAAGAAATATCCTACAAAGCGAAAGGTTCATTACAGTGAGCTATTCCCCCTTGGCATTATCCATAAGTCGCACTACCATCCATGGAACTGAACATATCGATAGTCTCGGTAAATGCATCAGCAAGCACTTCTGGTGGAACGATCACATACGCGCTGTCGCCTAAAATTCTTTTGGTTTTCTAAGACGATGCAGCTAATTTTTCTCTTCTTCTGATCTGCCTAGAATTTACAAAACCTATAAATATCCAAAACTTGAATTTAATTCCCATCTCTATGCTTGTTTTTTTTATAATTAACGGGCACTCAAGGGGTTATTTATACCCTTAACATGTTTAAAGTTTTTACACAGTGCGAGCTTTAGGAAAATAAGGAAGGATTTAAGAGGAGATACCGATGCACATTCGTCTTAAAGTTTTAAATATCAAAATGATAGGGAAAACAGAGCTGGGTAAAGCATTCCACATTCTCGATGTGCGGTTAAAAAAAAAATCTCTGTACTTGACAGTACGTCCGAAATTGAGCTCAATATATAGTTAATTGTTTGAGGGGGGAATGCAACTGGCAAATTCGACCGAACACTGTTTATAAAAATATCGGTAGAACAACGAAAGGCATGAAACATTGCGGCGGTGTTCGAGTCACGTAATTGTTTCAGTTATAGTTCTATCGCTTATCATTTTCAAAGCTCTTTTTTGGAACCTGTCCAAAATACTTAAACTTGTTTTAGGGGCACCTGCCCAAATATGCGAGTTATATTCAAGTGCTCTAGAAATTTAAATCTAGCCAGTTGCATTCCTCCCTTTTAACAGTTCAACCAAAAAAACTCGCGCTTCTAGGAATGCTAATCATTTTACCCATGAGCCGAATTGTGAAGTAAAGAGATTCGTTCTTTAACCGTACTACACGAATTAGTAATGCCCTACCACACTCCATCTTTCCCTGTCTTTGCAATGTTCAAGAATTTCAATGAAACCAATGAACACCGACAACTCCTTTTGAAGCCCTCATTGTCTTTGGAATATTAAAGAAATTCAAAATCCTTTGAGGGTGAACTGAAACAAAAATTATGACTGCTGTGGGCCTCAACCAACAAGCGTCAGCTAAGTCCATAATTCCATATTACTTCTAGATCTAAAAATGTGTTTATATTTTTAAATTAATTCGTTTTCTTTTAGGATTTTGCTAAGATGAATGCCAAAGAGCTCTTAAATAACACAATAGCCTCTGTTTGTGAACAAAGTGTTATTGACCAATTCGATAAACTCAAAGATTTACAAAAAAAGAAACAAAATACCAAAAGTAGTTTAATTGATGATGTTAATCGATTAAATGATTTAAAACATCGTAATGAAGGGTAAGCTTATCTGAAACTGTTTCTTGTACTTGGTTTTCACTTTCTTTTTTTTTAAAAACAAGTTTAAAACAAATTATTGAAAGAATGGCAACAAGAAAGAAATTCGGAGAAACCATTAAAATTTGCAATGCAAAGAAATTATGGATTGAAGCCAAAGAATTAAAAGAGAAAGCTACTGAAATTCGTACACATTTAGAAGATGCTGAAAAAGTTGTCAGCGTAAAACAAGCAGCTTATGATAAACTAATGGAGGAACAAAGTAAAATAGTTAAGAAAACAGCTGATCTTGCAAATGAACAACAAAAATATGTAAGTTAAAAGTTAGATAATCGAATAATTGTTTATAAAAGAAGTATTTTTATAACGTTCTAATTTCTAAAGGGTGCCAAATGTGCAGAAGCAAACGTAAAAATTGATATTACCATCACAAACATTGATGATCTGTCATCTAAAATAAGAACAGCACAACATGAAATTGAGGTTTGTTCAAAATTGTTTTTCTTCTAAAATTGTATTTATTTATTTATTAAATTTTAAATTAAAGATTAAAAAAAAAGAAAAAATTGAACGTGATAAAGAAATCGATGTGGAGACGGAAAATGTAAAAAAGAATAAAGAAGAATTAGTGCAAGCAGCATCCGTTAGCGGATCTAATCAAGAACGTGCTGCTAAACAAGAAGCAATAGCGGAGTCTTTGAGTAGTCTAAAAGTCCAAATACAAGCTCAAATGGCAAAACGTTCTGAAATTAATAAAGTTATTGATGAAGAATATGTTGCTGAAGTGCACATGTTAAAACAACGTATTCAATCAATGGAGAGCTTTAAGGAACAACGTTTAAAGGTAACTTTGTTTCAAATTAAAAAAAAAGCAATCATTTTAGACCCCTAACGCAAACAAGAGGGCGTACTGTAATTAGACTCCTTCCTTTTAAAATTGACTTCCCCAGCAATCATCGTAACAGCCTTTATTTCCTTGTTTAGGTAAATCAATCTATGTATTTCCAGCCATATCTTAAGGGTTCATCAGGGCAACCAATTATGTCCTCTTTTGTTTAATTTACTCAATTCAATCTCAATTTTTTAGCTACATTTAGTGTTCCTGAAGGCAGCCATTAAAGTTCTTTCTTATTTAGTCTACTCAAGTCTACGATTTTGCAGTCAGTTTCAGATACCCTTGGCGTTCCGCAAGGCAGCCACTTAGGTCATCTCGTATTTAGTTTGCCAAAGTCAATTGATGATGATCGGGTTGGCCCCCGTGAAATAGCTATAACTCCAGCCAAACTTGGTGGTAGCACACACAAGTTGTTGTTGTTTCATTCTAAATTTTCAATTGTCAATTCAAAAAACTGTGATATATTAAAAAAAATATCAATGCTTCCTTGGATGCGTTTTTGTCTTTGGAGTCAGATTAAGGAATTAAGTCTTGAGCTATAGTTGAGTCAACGAGCGCCTCATTACCATTCGCATCAAGGTTAAATTCGACAACATAAGTCTAATATGCTTTCACGCGCCCAGAGAAGAGAGGGATCCCAACATCAAAGGTATGTATGTTCTACGAGCTCTTAAACAAAACATATGAGCAGTGTCCTAGCTACGATATTAAAATTGTCTTGGGAGATTTGAATGCCAATCTAGGAAGGGAATAATCGGGAAACACAGCCTGCACGACAACATTTTCGATAACGGATTTATGCTCATCGAGCGGTGCGAAACGTTATGGTAGCCAGTACGCGTTTTCCACACCTCAATATCCACAATGGAAGTTAGAGTTCTCTAGATCAATCTACAGTCAACCAGATTAACCATATTGCGATCGACGCTAGACACGCTTAAATCATCATGGTTGTCCGATCTTTCCGAGGGGCTAACATCGACTCGGACCACTACCTCGTTGTAGTCAAGGTAGCACTTCGGGTTTCCAGACCTAAGGCAAAACCGGGAGATGCTGCGAGAAGATACAACTAATCAAACGGCTACAATCGCAAGAAATCGCCAAATCCTTCTCCGACCGAGTCACAAGTAACATCTTTTAAAGTTCTCTGCCGCCAACACAATGTATCGAGAATCAGTGGCAACATTGCCAAGATACAATCAGAGAAGCCGCCTCTGAAGTGCTGGGTTTCAAGCAGCCACCAACAAGAAACCGCTGGTTTAATGAAGAATGTCAGCAAGCAAATGCAGCCAAACAACAGACATGCAAAGCGGCGCTGCTCACAACCTCTATGAGCAGAAAAGGAGAGGAGAACTCCGATTTCTCAGAAAAAAACAGCATGGAAGCGTGCGGTCAAAGATGTTGAGTGGTACAGAAGCAGAAATGAAGTTCGAAAGTTTTATGAGTAGGTGAAACGAACTTCACAGTTGCATAAGCCTCGAAGCGAAAGCTGCAAAGACGACAGTGGAAACATCATAGTACAAACACATTCAATGTTGGTGCTATGAAAGGATCACTTCTGCAGACTGTATAACGGCGATGATGAACCGAATTCCGATGTCAGTCAGGATAATACCAAATTTAGTTTTCTAGGCACCTTTAAGGTTACGAAAGGCAGCCATTTGGGTCCTCTATAGATAAGTTTATTAAAGTCAATTTTCTAGTTACATTTCGTATTCAAGGCAGCCCCTTAGACACTCTCTTATTATTTAACCAAAGTAGTAGTAGTACGTAAATAAGCACATCATTCACTATTGTTTCGTTTTAAAAAGCCTAAATCTAGACAATCTTGTTCAATCCAAAGAATTTTTTCTTCCTATTCTCGAAAAAAATCGTGAATTTCAATATAAACTATTCTTTATGGCTTCAACATTCAGGTCAGACAATACCAGAGTGAGTGTGTTCTAAGATTTTCGCTGAGTTCAACCACCTATGAAACTCAGCTGGTCACGAGCCCACTCGAATATCGGACGTTAAAGTTAAAGAAAGAAAGAGCTCCTAAGAGAACCGTTTAGAAATACAGTCGCAATAATTATTTCAGAATCTTTATCTGATCACTATGCTTCCTATATAGTGACCTTAATGCCAGCGATGATATTTTCACAAGTTTGATTCTCTGTCCCAAACAGGATTAAAAGCATCACATCTAAGGAAAAATCATGGCTTGATTCGAGAGGTAAAGAAGTAAGTTTCATTTGCTATAAGCAAGCCCTACTGAGGAAAGTCCAAAAAAGTTCAAGCAAGCCAGGAAGGCCTGCAAGACCCAAAAATTATGGCAAAAAATATTGCAATGACCCAAAGGCAGTACAAATTTTTGGTCATTCGTAAAAACATGAAGAATTCTCCCTCGGTTCCTACGTTCGTTGTCAAGTTTCTTAGAGAAAGTTAATCTCCTTGATAAGTAGTTTGCCGCCAATTCAACGCTGCCTGTTAGTGTTATAAATCCGCCTGTACTTGAGCGCGTCAGTGATTCTATGGGTTCAATCTTTTTTTCGTACTGTGGCGAGAGTCCTTAGAGATCTTAACACACATGAATCCGCTTATCCGGATGGTATGCCCGCTATTGTTCTGAGGAGGTGTTCTTCACCGCTGGCAACGCCACTGTGTAATTTGTTCGTCTTTCCTACTCCTCAGGTGGTTTGTCCAGCCCATCCCCAAAAAATCGACCAATTACTTTCACATAAGTCCATTCTTTCCAAAATCAAGTAGAAGCTGCTTTTTTTTTGTTAGGCATAACTTGGACAAACTATTTTTCTAACAGGATGGGAAATCAAAACAAACAAAAAATGATGGCTTTCTCAATTGGCCGAGGTATTGCAAGAAAATTGATTTATGCGAATAATACCCAAACTTTTGTTACATCAAAGAGCTATGGCTTAGATACCGTTCGAAGTTTTCGAAAAAATGGTTGAAAATCTTTCCAATTCAGACGTTTGAATGAACTGCAGGCTTACAATAAACTAACATTTTACTTTCAAAACTTACAAATAAATGACAGCAAATACTCCTATAGTTACATTTGCAGTTCCTCAAGGCAGTTACTTAGGTTTTCTCGTATTTAGTTTGCGCAAATCAATTTCTGGATACCTTAAGCGTTCAACAAGGAAGCAACTTTAGTACTCTTTTATTTAGTTTGTTCAATTTTTTTTTTTCAATTTCCTGACAATTTTCTAGCAGCTTTCGGCGTTCCCCAATATAGCCACTTCACATTTATGTCGTCCCATACTAAGTTCAATAAATTCTATATATCCAGCCATTTTTCTTTATAACTTTAGAGTTTGTAGATGCATCAACTTATATCCGCTCTTATTTAGTTTACTAAATTCAGTTTTCTATATACCCCAAGCGTTGCAAAAAGCAGCCATTGAAGTCCTCTCTTGTTAACTTGGTTAAAATCAGTTTTCTCGTTACATTTAGTGTTCCTAAAGGCAGCTACTTAAGTCCTCTTCTATTTAGTTGACTCAAGTTTTTCTATCTTCATCCAATTTTCATGTTTCATATGGCGTTCCTCAAGGCAGCCACTCTTTATCTCGTATTTAGTTTGCCCAATTCAACTTTCGAGGTGCCTTTGGCGTTCCACAAGGCAGCAACTTAAGTCCTCTTTTATTTAGTTTGTTAATTTTTTTTAATATCGTGAAAGTTTTCTATATACCTTTCGCGTTGCTCAAGGCGAAGTCTTAGATGTTCCCTTGTTTCGTTTACCTAAGCCTTTTTATCTCCTGATTGTTTTCCAGGAGCTTTCGGCGTTCCTTAATCTGCCCTAGCGGGGTTTGCGTCGGAACGGGCATTTTTTATAACGCATACTTCGTAGGAGGTTCAAATTACATTCGAGGTATCCTTTATCGGAAAATAATACTAAACAATACAACGACGCATTGATTTGATGTGCGTCAAATTAAAGATTCTCATAAAGATCGACAAAATATCGAAAAGTCGATATCGTTTCCGATATTTGTATTTATGAAAACCAAAAAAAAAAACAGGTTCCGGTGCTTATTAGGTGCTCGACAACTGCACTACGACCCATTAAAAGCCGCACAAATTGTTAATGTGTGCTGCTGCTTACACAACATATGTCTGTACTTCGATAGTGATTACGGTAACATAGAAAATGTGGATAGTATAGAAGCAGAAGGGGATCAGGAACCCGACCAAAGTCCACCAAGCTCCCTTCGCAACCAGGCAGCTGTAATGGGAAATGAAATTGCTACACAATTCTTTCAGTAAATTTATTACAAACATAAAAAACAAAACTTAATAATTCATGTACTCGTATAAACAAAATGACTATAGCCTCCTTGGCGTTTATGATTTTATGGATTGAGATCTGGACCACCCCATTTCTTAAGACTATATTTCACAAATAAAAAATAATTATTAGTCGTGTAAAGTTTTATGAAACAAGGCCTGCTTATATTACAAATGGAATCATTGCATCATTACATTAGTTTTTGAAATCTCAATTTCAAGAATTTTGGCCTTGATTTCAAGTTTGCTCATTGCAATTTTTCGCATCTCAGCGTTGTGAAATTGCATCTCTTTAAGCTTTTTTTTTTCTATTTCACACGTATATTCCACCGATCTATACACCCTTTTGAGATGTACTGCTGAGTATTGCAAGGTTTTAGCTGTGTCCCGCAAGATATTTGTGGTGTCATGCAATGCTTTTGTTGTGGCCTGAAGGGAAGTTTTCATATGGTCGTAATAAGACGACTGATTTTCGACCTGTTTCCTAAGAAGTTGAATAGACGACAGTCTTTTGTCGGCAGTTCGAGTTAGCGTTTCTATCACCTTCGATCTTCTCTGCATCTACTGCAGTTGTGTTTGGTGATGATGGTTCACTGGCTGAATCGTTGGTATGTATCAAGGCTATGACAGCATCCTCCAATGGTGTGAACGATTTCTGTTTATGGGGACCACCACCTGTGCCCGTGATCTCCTTTTTATTTGCCGCCAACTTTTTTTTTATGTACTTCTTATGGTAGCTCCAAACCTTTTAAAAAAACACAACGTACGTAAGTATGTACATCAGGCACGAAGCGTGACTTTTTTGGACGCGGAAGCACTTAACGTTGAATTTAAAATTAAAAGTCATTTATTCAAGATCATATTTTTTTTATTACAGAAAGAAAATTGTATAAAATTCATTTATTTAAATAAAATAACATATAAAATTTAGTAATATAAATAGTTTAAAAGGTTATTAATGTAAAATTAAATGTTAATTTCTTTTTTAAAGAAAATTATAATTGATCACAAAATATAACATGGAACACACAAGTGTTAAATGTACTTTTCTACCCCTTTGTCAATGAATAAGAAGAAGCAAATAACTCAAAACTCATATCTCTCCTTTCCTGCTCTACTTTTGTTTTCACAAATTTTCATAATGAGTTCACTCAATTCAATCTTCACTTCTTATGTGAACGCCAACAAATTAAAAAATTTGCTTTGATTGATTGAGTAAGAGTTGAGAGTAGGCGATATATCAGAATTCCTAGCTGGTATGCATTCCAAATATTTGTTTGCAAGCGCGAGTGTATAATGGAATGATATTGTGCATTCCCCGTGGACATTTGCTTTGAACGAAACTGAATGAGAGGTGAGAGTAGGCGATATATCAGAATGGGAATGCCTAGCTGGTATGCATTCCAAATCAGAGTTGCAAAAATTTCAATGTCAATTCAATGCATTACTCAAAATTTTTTTAATGGATATTGTTCTTGACTGACATAAAATATATAATGCTAATTGTACATCTATGAATTACCCATTAAAAATTTAATTTGTTGCCATCAATATTAAACTAAAAATTAAAAATTATTTTATTGCAAGTTTTATTGAATTAGTAAATAAATGTTATTTTATTGCAAGTTTAAAATTAAAAAATAACTTTTATTCAAAATGAGCTACAATTTTTCAATTCAATGCCTAGTGGGAATTTATTCAATTATTTCCATTTATTTCAGTTAATATTCGAAATCTTGACGTAAAAATGTCCCAGGTTGAAGATTGACTGATACTAAAAAATAAATTTTGAAAAAAAATCGTTTTTCGGTCGAACAATAATAATAATAAATTGTAATATTTGAATAATTGTTGTTTTTTGTGTTATAATTGCGTGATAACCGTAAGTCATAACATTAACCAGGTTAAACATTTTGGAAATAAAAACTTAAAGTATTTTAATTAATAATTGCGAAAGTCTGCCAAATAAAATAAAAATAAGTATTTTTATTTTAAAAGTTTTGCATTGGAAAATAATATTTTAATTTGATAGAACACAATTAAAAAATAACATTAAATAATTAATGCCATACGGTAACATTGAAAAATAAAATTTAATAAATAATTTAAAAAAAATGGTTGCCTGTAAAGTCGGTTTTACGGGCGAAGAATTTACGTGACAACGTCTTTTTCTCGGTAGAATATTTATTGATATGAATATAATTAAATTGCACAATAGGAACAAGGAATTGAATGAAAATAAGAATTGCACAAATTTTTTAAACTAATAATTTACTTAACACTATCAACATTTATCAATACTATGACATAACCTATAAACTCAGTTTCTCAACTTTTGTGTCAATCTAACAATTAATCAATCAATCATAGTTTACGATAATGAAATATCAGTGTACAATTATTTACCTTTATTGTTGTAGTTGTTGTAAATGACGAATCTAAGCACTCAACATTTTCACTACAGACACAGCTGACGATACTTTAACCACACGTGTGAACTTGTATTATGACGCTTTCTTGTTTTTCCAACGCCAAGAACGTTCGAGAAAGACAAAGACAGAGACACAAGCATGCGCCGATTCAATGCGCCTAATTCTCTAGTGCTGCGCGCGCGGCAGACCGATCATAGTTGAGTGGGAGAGAGACGCAAGGCATTCGGCGGGCCTCTCTCTCGTTCGGTGACTCATCGTAACGTTACCGGGCGTTACACTTTTTCATAAGTGACTCCCAGCCGCAACCTAATTTAAGACGTTGTCACGTCAAAAAATAGAATTAAAAATTGAAAAATATTTTAAATTTATTCAAAATGCATTATAAAATTCAATGCATTATTTGCAACTCTGTTCCAAATATTTGTTTGTAAGCGTGAGTGTATAATGGAGTGACATAGTGCATTCGCCGTGGAATTGAAGGGATATTATGAGTTTTTGTAGTTTTAGTTTTGCATTGTTTCGAATTTAAAATTCTTTTCTTAAATCGTATAATTTTTTGAATTGCTTATCGGAAGCACTTATTCCACTTAATATATGGACGCTTCGTCCTGAAGTACATATATAGTTTAATCATGCACACCGATAAAATCATGAACAAACCTTTTTCCAACCAGCTACATCTCGTTGACGTCCATCCAGTTGGTTGAGTTTGTCAGCAACCTCTTCTTAAAATACAGCAACATCTTCTGTGGACCTTTTCGTGTAATTTCTTGCTATATCGGGTTTTTCTTGCATTAAATTAACCAAATGCTCGATTTGTTTGGTTGTTGTTTTTTCGTTTCCTCGTGGCCTAAAAACAACAAATTTAAGCAATAATTAAAAAATTATTTTGTTAAAATATTTATTTTTTTAATTTCTTACATTTTTTTTATAAACAAACAATGTCTGGCGGAGGATATCGGAAAAATAAATTTAAGAGCTGTCAAAATGTCACTCAAAACAAGCACTGGATCGCACTGCAACGCACTCTAACGCAAAACGCCGGTCTGCGTTTCATTATGTCGGACAAATGTTCCGAACACCTGTCTGAAAGAATACCTCGAAGCAAAAATCCTACGATTCGTACAAAATCGGAGAACTTTCCGCTCCGACGCATACCTCGCTAGGGCAGAATATAACCACTTCACTTTATGTCGTCCCATATTAAAGTTAAATTCTAAGGCAGCTTTTTTTATAAGTTTCGCTTTTGTAAATGCATCCACTTAGATCCGCTCTTAATTTAATATTCCTTAAGGCATTTACCTAGGTCCTCTTTTATAAAGTTCACTCAAGTTCTTATATCTTCATACATTTTTCTAGCTACATGTGGGGTTCCTCAAGGCAGCCACGTAGGTCCTTTCATATTAATTTTACTAAGATAGTTTTCTTCAAGGTAGCCGCTTAGGTCCTCTCATATTTGTTTTACTAAGATAGTTTTCTAGCTATCTCTGGCGTTCCTAAAGGCATTCAGAGAGGTAGGTCCTCTATTGTTAGGTTTATTATAGTAAGTTTTCTACTCACATCTGATGTTCCTCATGGCAGCTACTCATGTCCTGTCTTATTTTGTTAAAGTGAAATAATTAAGAAACATTGTCTAAAACAATCTTCTATTTGCAGGTGTTGGAGACAAGATTTAAAGATCAATACAAAGCCGTCATGTGGCTTAGATCTAATCTAGACAAGTTTGAGGGTCGCGTATATGAACCAATGATATTAGAAGTAAGTTTTGTTTTTCTTCTTCAATCATCAACATTCTCTAAAAAATTAACATAAATTGATTTTATTTCGATTAAGTTAAACGTCCAAGATCCAAATAATGCGAAATATTTTGAAAATACAATTGCCTTACGAGATCTTCTAGCTTTTACTTGCGAGAGCAAAGCTGACATGTCCAAGTTAGTTGATATTCTAACAATTCAACAAAGTTTACCAATAAGTATTTTATATTCTCCGCCCGCCACACAATGTCAATATCGTCCAAATCAACCCATAAGTGCTTATAGGTAATTTACAAAAATAATTCCAAGTTAAGGAACTTTTTGTAATGCTTGCATTTTTATTGAATTTCCAGTGGTTATGGATTTTATGCATATCTAATTGATCTGCTCGAAGGACCGCCGGCAATTTTGAATTACCTCTGTAAGAATTATAATATCGAAAAGATTCTTGTTGGTACGGAAAAAGTTAATGATTCCGTTGAATCATTACCCACAAGCATTCGACATTTCTATGGAGGTAAGTTTAGGAAGTCTGAAATTCAACCGATTTAAAGAGACTGAGATGAGACGTATTGATTGAATCTTCTGTTACCTCTTTCAGGAGACGTACAATATCATGTTTCAATATCAAAGTATTCAGGCAACTCATTAAGATCACAAACAAGAATTCAGAGTCGTAACTTGTTATCTAGTGTTAATAAGACTGAATTAATTGCCCTAAAAAAGAGGTGACCACAGATACTTTGTTTTGTTTTCAAACACTAATCTCTCAAATCTAGATATCAGGAAAGAGTTCGAGCAACAGACGCTCTACGCAATGAACGTGCTCAAATTGAAGCCAAAACCGACGAATTGGAACATCGACGAGTGGAAGTTATGAAAGAACAAAGACAACTCGAAATGGTCAATAGCAGATTGAGAGACTTAAAAGAAAGACTCTCAAGAAATATAAGAAAGCTAAAAGCTCTCACAGACGCTGGTTTAGGTACGAAGAATTACAATAATTTAACATAATAAATAAAGAACCTAATAATATGGCTCTCTTGTTTTGTTTTAGACCTTCCTCGTTTTCTAGAAATTCAGAAAGAGAAAACAAAATTGTACGTTAAAGAAATCATTGAGTATCAGGAAAAGAAAGTAAAATGCTTGATGGAATATCAAAAAGCTTTGCAAGAAAAAGAATGTGCTGCAGCTCGTTCGAATATTTTTCGAATTGAAAATGAACAGCTTAATCGATTAATAACTGATTCTACAGAGCAATTAGTTAATGCAAAGGTAAAAGACTTACAGACATCGGTTTTATGTAAAAATAACCATTTTTGTTTGTTTTTAATTTGTTAGAAACTTGTTGAAACTATTAAATCTTCAATGGAAACAGCTGGTAAAAAGTATCGTTTAAGATTAGTCGAAGCTAAAAACCTAACGAACGGTCTAAAGCCTACAGATCCAAATTTTCCATACACAACGCAATTTTCAGAGCTTCCTGACGATTTGGAAAGTCTGAAAGATGTCATAAATGATACATCGGCACGTTTGGAATGTCTGGGTGAAAATGATAAAAATGTAAGAAACTTTCTTCTCCTTATTTTATTCTCATATATTTATTGATTTTATTTTTTAAAAAAAGGTAACTGAAGAATATGAACGTCGAATTGAACAAATCGAGGCTTTATCACTTGCCATTGAAGAGGCCAAAAATGGTGATGCAAATCTTCAGGAACAAATGGAAGCAATTTATAGTGAATGGATAACAGAAATCAATCGAATTGTTGAGGTTTTAAATAAGAATTTTAGTAATTTCATGAAAAATATGGATTATGTTGGGGAGGTGCTGTTAGCTATGAAAGATCAGGTTAGAAAAAGTCATACTGTTGTTTATTTTTAAATCCTTATTTACTTCTTTTGTTTTGTTGGACTTTTTAGTGGGATTTCGAATCGTATGGTATTCAGATATTGGTACAATATCGTAGTGGTGTTAAATTGCAGATACTTGATAGATACGTTCAATCGGGTGGAGAGAGAGCCGTGGCTATTGCTAATTATACTTTGTCACTTCAACAATTAACTCATGTTCCTTTTCGGTATGTTTTTCATTAATTTATAAAATAATACAGTTTTTTTCTTATAAGTTCTTTTTTTCTTGTTTTGTATTAAAGATGCGTTGATGAAATTAATCAAGGAATGGATCCTAGAAATGAGAGGAGGATATTTGATATGTTGGTAGATGAGACTACCAAAGAAGGAAGTTCACAGTATTTCTTTGTCACACCAAAGGTAAAAATATATTTAAAAATAAAAATAAAATTTGTAGGTGGTAGCAAAACAGATGAAATTAATGTTAAAAGAGAACAGATAAGCTCTACTTTCAACAAACAATGAGTTGTAAAAAGAAACCACTATACTGGTATGAATTTGAAAGCTAATTAGACAAATTTGAAAAAAGAAATAAGAATTTGGCTAGGCACTATTGAATCTTTTGAAATCGTATTGGATACTCATATGTACTCTCTAGAACATAAACAATGCCTTTTTACGATTCCAGGGTTCTCTAGTGGAATTAGGGAACCTTTATCTGTGTTGTATGTATGTAGACATGGACGAAACGTCATGAGCAATTGAACACTTTGTTTCATTTTTACGTAAAGCCCATTCACCAAAAAAATTCTTGGTTTCTAATAACCACGCTTATTCTGACATTTCAATGAATAGCCAATTCGTTAGATTAAATCTATTCATTAGAATGAATGAAATTTTATTGAGTCTTTTTGGTTTCGATTACAATAGTTTCATCTTATTCTAGCGATAACAAGAGTGAAAAAGCGGCTGTAACGTATGGCCTTCTTTGTCAGAATTTTTAATTTAAGATTTGAGCCTCGTGGCTGTGAGTTTAATACTGTTGGACTGCTTTTGCTCATAAGCATTGTAACATTAGCTTGAAACGAGTGTTTCACAAGTATTTTACATATATACACATATATACAATTTTAATACGCTAACTTACATACTAATGTACTACGAATACAAACGAGAATGTGCCAGCACATTTGAAATTGAGAAGTTAAGATAAATATTTAATTTTGCTTTGTATGAGAAGAGCGAGAGCGCTCTGTAAGTTAATGTTGAATGAGTGAGACTGTTATATATGGTAATTATAAAAGCGAGAGCTAAAATACACATTTGGAGATACAAGTAATATCTTATTGAAGATTGAATGAGAACAATCTATTTCAGTCTTTTATATTATAAAATTACAGATACGAGTACAAGATAAAGAAGTTTTAAATATCACATTCTGTTTCGTAACATTGGAATTGTTTTGATTTAATTGTATTTTCTTTATTTTTTTACTTGTTTTTAATTTTTTCCTTTTATTTTTCGTCTTAATAAAATATCACATAAATTTGTACTGGCTTGTGTTTTAAAAAGATAGTTATGAATAAGTCTTAAACTATGGAAGGAAGTACTGTACTCCAACTCCTGAAAAACGCACGTTTAGCTTTTGAGAAACGCATACATTTTTTTTTTTTTTTTTTTTTAATTTGTATTGTAGTCGTTTGTTTTCCTACAAGAATAAAAACATAAAGGTGGCAATTAAAGTAGTTGTGGTAAAAAAAAGAAAAATCTTTTGTTGTAATGATTGAACTAGCCACGATTTTGGTTCGGTGTGGAAGCGATATAAAACTGCGGTGGTATTATTTCGCTTTCGTCAAGAGCCAGTGAGGAAACACCGATAGGCGACAAATAGTTGACGTTGTCCCAAGAGGACCCATTCTGTGATTCGACGATTTGGTCGACCAGGTCGTTATCGACATAGTTTAAATTGGATATAGTTTTCTTCATAAGAAGAAGAACATATCTTAAAAACGGAATGGTGTTGGTTTCGTTATGTAGATAACTGTTGGAATATCTTTTGGTTTGATTTTGAAAATTAATGTGAGCACAATGTCTCAGAATTTTCCTCTCCAGTGATTTCAACTCCAAGGCTGCAGTGGGTGAGATAGAAAACCAGACAGGGAATGCGTAGGACATTATAGGTCTTATAAGTGTTTTATAGAAAAGAAGTTTTGTTTTCTTGTTTAGTGCTCTATGTTTAAAGTAGAACATGAGCATATTAGCAGTTTTTCTGGTTTTCTCTAGAGTGATTCTAGCGTGGTTATTGAATTTAAACAAACTGTTAAAGTTTACCCCCAGATACTTAAGCTTTTTCTTAGGTCTGATGATAGTGCTGTTAATGGTTATATTTATATTTTTGCTCTCTCTCACAACTCCTTCAGGACCTTTCCCACTCGCATTTCTGAAGCAGATCATTTCTGTTTTTGCAATGTTGATAGAGATGCCCCAGGTTTTGTAGTAATCACTTATGATTTCAATGTGTTTTCCGAGGTGTCTAGAGGCAACAATCGGAAACTCATGACTGGAATAGACGATAGTGTCATCCGCGTAAAGCAAACCAGTAGAGGAGAGATCGTTATCAGTATACTGATGAGGAAAATCAAATAAAAAGAGATTAAAAAGTTGAGGTCCCAAAATAGACCCTTTCATTAGAATGAAATTTCTGTATTTTGACATTCTAACGAATAATGTTCATTGTTGAATGAATGTATTAAATGAACCGGAATGAACTCGAATTCGAAGTCAGCTGTTTGAAGTTTCGATCTTATTTAGTGTAACCAAAGTAACAAAATTTAAAATTGTTCCACAAACTTTCAATTTCAACAAAAAATACCTTAACTTGGGAAAAATTAAATTAATAAAGTTTTAAGTGCTAGTGATGTTAATTATTTAAAAAACCATCAATGACACTTTGAATATGGGAACATAAATTTAAATTTATTGATATGGAAAGTAAAAAAAATACATTTCAAAATTTTGTACAGCTAGCTCAGCACTTTTAAATCTAATAAAATAATTAATGTGCTTATAATTCGATTTGCTTTCGTCCCACATGTATTACCACCAAAATGTAACTTTAAATCTCTTTATTTGAATCACACCTGGTCACACTTTACAATTGTCAACGAGAATCAAAAAGTAACAGTCGATAAAATCGTTTAAATTGTCTTTCAAAAATTCAAATTGTTTTATTTATGAAAAATCAAAACAGCATAAATAGAAGAAGAATTATGGATGAATCAAATCCATTGGAGATTTGATTTGTAAGAAAACCTCTCGCGATTTCATGGTTTTCTTCCATTAATTTTATAAGAACTTCCTTTTGTTCTCTAGTTGTCAAATTTGAGTGTGACTGTGACCTTTAATAAAAACATCAACAGATTTTCATTAAAATATATTCCATTTTCTTTATTTTTCGGAAAAAAAACAGAACTTACATATTTTTCTTTTAATTCTCTCATCAAGATGTGAACGCTTAATAAATGACGTTTGTTTCGAATGATTAGAAAGTCAAAGTTTACTTTAGTTTCGAATTAAAATGAACTTTCGAATGGTTAGAAAGTGAAAATACGTATCATACGAATTCGAATAACTTTCGAACGAAAGAGAATGTCAAAATAAGGGTGAATGCCTGCAATAGAAGAGACGCATAATTTTATGTCGAATCCAAAAATCATAACTTAATTTCTAATTGAACTAGAAAATTAATCTTGTTGCGTTGAAAAAAGAAGACAAGCACCATTTCTTTGTTTATTTATTTCTAAAGCTTTTGGGTTTTAAAAATAACATCATTCAGATGAAGACCCTGATTTTCTATATAGGTACATTGATGCAAACGTAACTTTCCTAAACATAACCATTGGAATTTTGCCAGAATGTTGTCGAATTTTAGCTCCCACGTTCGGTTTTGATGAATCTCTTCTTTGTTGGGTTAGTAATTACCTTTCAGTAAATATTGGACGGGTTCAAATCTGATATCCACTAATAAACGCTGTTCTGCCCCAAGCGTTTGGTCTCCCATACTCTTCCTTTTTTTTATAAATGATCTTTTGTCTGAAACTTCTAACGCACTAAATTATTTCGCTGATTATAGTGCTTTTAGCTATTCATATTCGTTTTTATATTCTCATTCTTGTTGGCTATCATCGGCAGCATTGTCCAATGGGGAATCAAAAACCGTGTAGAGTTGAATGCTTCGAAAACTCACAAAAGCGTTACCCTCCTCCAATGCCACTATCCTAAGTGCTTAGGCTTTTTCCGACTATGCGCAAGAAGTTTTTAACACCTTCTGATCTGGCTATAATTAAAAAAGCTTTTATTCGTCCAAAACTCGAGTATAATGCTCATATTTGGACTGGTGCTCCAATAACTTACTTGAGTCTTTTAGATAGAATTGAAAAAAACCTATGTTCAACGGTACCTCCGTTTTAATCCTATCCTCCTTTCCTAATTGTTCGCATTGTGTTTGTTATAAAATAAAGAAAAATCATATGTCTTTAGTGTATATCATCCAATTCAGGCCACAAGAAGTTGGTGACCCATGGCATTTTAAAGATGTACGGACCGATGACGCTTTCACCACAAAATTCTCAATACACACTAACTTTGATTGGATGCATTGGCACCTCGTGAGCCTTGCGTGGATTGGTGCCGTCCAAAATCCGGCAATTTTTCTTATTCACGTACCCATTCAGAGATCAACTTCCAACTGCTCTAAAATCCAATTAGCGGACACATGACGCTGCCTATGGTTGTTTTGTTTCAGCTCCTGGATCAGTTGAATGTTGTTTACGTGCAGGCTCAAGCCCCGACGCAAAATTGGCCATGTTGTAGTCTGCGACAGGCAAAGTTCTTGTGAGCGACGCGGAATTAACTGCCTCGGATTCTGCTTCACACTTTCACGAACAGCGGTGATGTTTTCTGTAGATCTTGTGTTTCTTTAATTTACGGGTGTTGGCTGATTGTTCATTAAACCGGTCGACTCGAATTTGGCCACCAAACGTTAAATAGTCGACTTGGAAGGACGACTATGTACCCCATAAAAATGACGCAATACTCGTACCGTTGCTAATAGAAAACTCCAAGTTTGATAGTAAAGTTTAACATCATTTTCACATGTAAACTTGCTATGATAATTTGTCTGTGACTGATTAAAAGAAGGTATTATGACAGAAAGTAAAAGAAACAATACACCCCCATGATATTCCAAAACTCAAACCGTCACTACTGGAAAACCCTGAAGAAAGGATTTTAAAAAAAGTATAACTCAGTTTCTGAGGTAGACAAACGATTAGAGAAAAGAAGTACAAACATTTTCTGATACAAACTTTTTTATTTTGAAAGTTGTGGGTTTTGAAAATAACGTTTCTATACATCGACATAACCGAAAAACAAAATTTTCGTAGACTTTCCTCAACATAACTAATGTTGACAAAATGTTGTCAAATTTAATCTTTCTTCTTTTTAAAGTCCCGCGGTTTAGTTTCGTACATTTTGGAATTCAAATAGCAATTCGCACATGGATAAATCAGGCGAGTGCGACAATAATACGATTTATAAGCGACGTCAAATTACTTGCCGTCTTGCTGGAACGAATTACGCCTTAGTTTCCCTCGGACCCAATTCCGGCCGCACAAACTCGTATATGCACTGCCTGTAGCGTTCGCCGTTAACCTTTCCGTCAAAAAATAAGGATTGACGACACCTTACGCCGCTATTTCAATCCAAACTCTCTACTTCGGCGAATGAAAAGGCTTGTCCTCGTTACAAAATAAGGAAGAAGAATTTGTTTACTCGTATTATCGTCGCCGATCAAGCAAAAATGAGCCTCAGCTGTAATCAATATCGATTCTAGTTGAATTTAACCGTGTAAGAATAACTATGGCGAAAAAAGCACTTGACTGCAAATGAGCGCTGTTTCGCACACCAGTCCTCCATTGTGGTTCCTTATAGTACTGAATTATGCAAGATTCGTGTCCCTAAATCATGTAGAGATGGCGTTATGATTTTTTTTTAATCCTTTTCATTTCTCTGACGCACCCTACAAGATCCGCTCTGAGGAGAGAATGGAATGTCCTTTTTGATATTTCTACTGTGTAAAGATGGGAAAGTTCAAACTACTCGTACATAAGAATAAATTCAACTGTTTTCTTTGAACGCAAATTTACAAGTGTCATTAATTACAAGTTTAGAACACCACTAATTTGTTTTTATTAATCTTCACCAAAACATTATTTTCTAAAAAAAATCCAACGAGCTTTAAACGTTTTAACTTTAAAATAGAGCACTGCACCCAAATTTTCATTTAAAGAATTGCAAAGACCACCCCGAAGAAAGTACTGCAAGCAAACCACACCTTTAAAAAAAACATCCGTTACAATGTGTAAAACTCCTCTTCCAAAAATAAGAGAAACTTTTAAATGTGTCCTAATTTTTTCGAATTAAGGTAATTGTTAACTTCCCATAGAAAATTAGTGTTTACCTAATCATCCTCTGCTATTGATTGTATTATAGGTTATTTTAAAAAACATTTGGTAGACTCTCAAAATAAGAAAAACTGAATAGCCTGCTATAATTTTATTTCCAAAAAAAAAGTTATTTTAAATCGAAAGTATTATTTATTTGACCTTGACAATTGTAAATCAATTTTAAGTAAACTGTTTTGTTAAACGTCATTAGTCCATATTTCATCATTCAGATATTAAATAGCCGATTAAGGTGTATGTATGTATTTGAGTTCTTTATCTTCTGTTGAATCGAAGATCAAAACATAAGTACCTATACATTTTGTTGATAAATTTCTTCTAAAACTTTAAGAATCGAAGAGATTTTTCTCTAAGTAGATCCTATTATTATTATTATTATTATTATTATATTTTATTAACTAGTAATTAAAACTACAAGGTAATATACTTAAAAAAAAGGAGAGAGCCTAGCTGCGAAGACTATTGGCTCTGCTTGTTATTAAATTTTTTATACATTTAATTTAAGGGTTGTAAGAAATTTATTTACATTTTCGATATTTGAGCTGGTGGGGTTTTTTAATACGTCATAGATCGATATATTTTTGAAGATTGATGAAAGAGCAGGTTTCGATGATTGACAGTTTTCGAGGAGGTGAGTTAAGCTCATGGTTGTATTGCAGGTGGAGCATATCGGTGGATTGTTTTTGTTTAGAAGGTGTTTGTGAGTTGCTGAGGTGTGACCAAGTCTTAAGCGGATGTAGTTAGAGATTTTTTGTTTTGATACGTTTGTAGGGTATTGAGGGTAGGTTTTATATTCGTTAACTTTTTTATAATGGTGGTGGTATAGGCTCCATTCGATTTCTTGTTTTCTTCTCAAGGTGTTCAGTATTTGGGTTTTCAGGTCTTTTTTGGTGTATATATTGAATTTATACACTGGTGATTTGTTGGTAGAAGTTGCTACTTTATCAGCTTCTTCGTTTCCACGTATATTAGAATGTCCTGGAGTCCACATCAGTTTTATTTTATTCGGCTTCATTATTATCTTGTTCCTTATCGCGGAAATAAGATCTGAATCGTTGTTTGGATTTTTAACTGCTTTCAGGACTGATATGCTATCAGAGCATATTACGAACTTGTCGTTGGAATTCCTTATTGATTTGGCTGCTTGCAGAATAGCAAAGGCTTCTGCGGTGAAAATAGAAGCATATTCCGGGAGGATGCCAAAATTGAGGATTTGACCATCTTCAAATGTGACTGCAAACGATGTATTATCTTTTGATTTGGATCCATCAGTGAATATAAATTTCCAGCCTTTAGTTTTAAGTTCTGATGAGATACTTGAGAACAGTGATTGGTATACTGCATTGCTTGTATTTGTTTTACTGTAGTGAGCAAGGCTCAATACAAATGAATCGGCTTTTATATTCCATGGAGGATATGATAAAGTTGAGTTTTTTGGAGTTTTTGTTGGTATATCCATTTCTCGAGCTTTGTCGAGGATTGTTTTTAAAGCAGATGGAATACGTTTCTTGCACTTAAGGTTCATGGCTTGATGAATGTCTTTATCGATAACTGAATTTGTGGAGAAGACCAATTTTACAACTAAGTTCGAGATGATTTGTTGGAAACGTTGCTCAACAAGGGAAGACCTGCTTCCGCAAGAATATTTTTGAGTGGTGTTGTAGGAAAGGCGTTGATGCTCCTTCTAACTGCTTGGTGGTAGCTTGGTTGTATTATTCTTAGAGATGTTTTTGGGGAACTGCCATAAATGTAAATTCCGTAATCGATTTTACTTAATATTAACATTTTAGTAATATATGAGACAGTGTTAATGTGTACATGGCTTTTATTACTAGATAAATAATTAATTATGTTGAGTCTCGCAACTAGGCTTTTTTTTTAAATTTAAACAATGTTCTTTCCATCTATATTTATTATTAAATACTAATCCTAGGATATTAAGACTATTTACATTTTCATTTTGTACATTATTTATACTTAAGTTAATTTTTTGACAATGGATTTTTTTACATATATGTAGCATTTTACATTTTTGTAATGAAAGTCTAGCTCCTGAAGCAAACGACCAATTAAGAATATCATTAACAACATTATCAAAAAGGTTTTTACCTACATTTTTCTAAATCGTGACTTTTACTTAAAATATAAATGTCATCTGCATAAATACAACTATCTAAAAGTTTATAATTATTTATTATAGTCGAAATATCGTCGAAAGCGATAATAAATAGAATTACCGATAAAGGGGATCCCTGGGGGATACCATTTTGTAGGGAGTGAGTAGATGAGTAAATATTATTAGCTCTGGTAAAGAATTTTCTATTAGTTAGAAAAGACTTCACGTAGCCAAACATCTTCTCGCCAACACCCCATATTTTTAATTTTTTTAGTACAACATGCAAACCGATTCTGTCGAAGGCTTTTTCGAAATCGAGCGAAAGCACGGAAACATGATTTTTTGCTGATAATGCTCGTGATATGTAGTAATCTAAGTGAAGATGTGCGTCGACACATCCCCGGTTAGTTTTAAAAGCTACTTGGTTGGTAGATAAAAGTTTTCTTGTTTCTGCGAACCACATCAGTCGTTTTGCTATGATTTTTTCCATAATTTTGGAAGAGCAAGAAATAAGGGATATGGGACGGTATCCATCAATTAATTTCCTATCTTTATTAGGTTTCGGTATGGGAAGAAGTGTTGCAGTTTTCCAAGCTTGGGGTATGATAGCGGTGTTAAGTATGTTATTGTATAGTTTAATAAGTCTCAATTTTACATCAAATGGTAAGTTTTTGAGCATAGGATAATTAATTTTATCTCTACCAGGAGTTTTGCCTTTAGTTTTGTTTAAGGAAGCTTCAAACTCAATTAGTGATATAGGTTCTTCAATACGTTGGCGTTGTGCAAAAATATTTTCGGTTGTTACATAAGGGGAAAGGTTGAGAGATTCATCTTTTTTTTGTTTTAAAAATAGTATGAAAATTGTTATCATTTGAATAATTGGACCAGGTTTGTGAAAAGAGGTCAGATATTTGTGTCGGGTCTGTGATAAGTGAATCAGCTGATTTTATACATGGTATCGTTAAGGGGTTGGGGTTACCAGTTAGACAGCGGATGTTTTGCCAAAGTTTGGTAATGGATGATCTGGGATTTATGCTAGATGTGAAGCTTGCAAAACTTTTTGTTTTGCTCGCTTTAAGTTCCCTTCTAAATTTAGCATTTGCTTTTTTATATGAAATTAGGTTTGCTTGAGATGGGGATTTTTGAAATTCATTCAGTGTTTTCATTTTTTCTTTACGCAGTGAAATTAGATTAGGGTTCCACCATGGAAGTTGTTTGGGGTATTGAGGCGTTAGCGGCAGTTCTGATTGCCTTTTGAATTAATGCAGCTTCTTTATTGGTGTTGGATGATGAGGGATTGTCTGATAAATATTCATCGATAATTTTTCTAAATGATTCCCAATTTGCAGAGTCTGTTTTGAATTTGGGGATTTGTGGAGGGATTGTTGATATAATGCCTACGTTTGTGGATGAGAGGATAGGGAAGTGGTCACTATTGTGAAGATCGTTTAAGGTTTTCCAGGAGGTTTTAGGAAACAGTTGAGGTGAACAACATGTTATGTCAACATGTGTTAATGTGTTGTGTGTAGATAGATGTGTTGGGGAACCATCGTTGAGAAGAGTGAGATTTTCATAAAGTAAAACATCTTCGAAAGTTTGTCCTCTATTGTTTGTTTGAGGTGATCCCCAAAGCGTATTCCACGCATTAATATCTCCTCCAAGGATAACGAGAGAATTGGTTTGTTTAATTATATTGTCAAGGTCGTTTTTAGTGAAAGTTTGGTGAGGGTGGATATATAACCCGATGTATGTTATTTTGGTTTGAAGCTCAATATCTACAGCAATAGTTAGTATATCAGAGTCTATCGGTCGGAATGTGTGTGCAATGTTTTTGTTTATCAAAAGACCTATGCCTTGTTTACATGTCGTATTATTTGGCAGGTTCTTGAAATAGCCAACATAGTTCTTAGGAATAATGGGATTAAAGTTAATTGGGCAGTGCGTTTCTTGTAACGTTATTATAACCGGTATATGGTCCTTTATTAGAATACTTAGTTCATCTAAGTTATTCAAAAAACCTTTTATATTCCATTGCAGAATATTTAAAACCTTGTAATTTTGGTTAACTTGAATACACGAACTTTTTCTTCTTGTAAAAGAAAGAGTGTGATTGGTTGTTGTTGAATTGTGATTTTTGTTCCATTGAATAGTTTTTGTTAGATTTTTATTTTTCTTTTTGTCGACTGTTGAGGTAAGTTGTGTCAAAATGGTAGTTGGCGGTTGTATGGTGATGTTGGCATTATGACCCCGCTGTCCGCTTGTCGAGGTGCTCGGACCATTACTTTGTTCCGAGCATCTCGACAAACGATCAGCGGGGTTTGTAATTTCGGGTGGTTGTTTATTACTTGGGTTCATATTCATGATTATTATTATTAGAAGTGTGTGGCAAAAAATATGTGTTTTGTTCTAAGAGAGTTTGGGTAAGGGTTGTAATGGGTGAATGGATAGTAACGTCGTCTGTTTCAGAATCAGAGACGTTCATTTCTTCAGGTTTGTTTATAGGTTTTGGTAGATTTTTTATTGAATTTGGGGTTATGTTTGCTTTGTTATGTTTATCTTGGGTAGTAGGTTCTGTGGATAAGGTTTGTTTTAGGTTATGAGAAATTTGTTTGTTAGCAGGGAGTTTAGTTTGAATATTTGCTGGTATAGATTTTGGATGGGAATCCAATATTTTAGCGAGGGAAGAAGAGGATGTTATGGTATTAGAAGCAGTGAATGTTTGTGGGATAGAGAGAGAGTTTGGAGCGGTTGTATGTTTAGGTTTTTCATATGAGATGGCATTATCTTTAGAAGTATTATTACCAGTTATTGCTTTTTCGTTGTAGGGGGTTTTATTCAGGTTTGTTTCAGTTGGATTATTGTGGTAGTATAGGCGTCTCGCTTCAGCCATGCTACACTTTTTTCTCGTTTTAATTGTTAGAATGTCTTTGTTTTTAATATATTTAGGGCATTTAGTAGAGGAAGATGGATGTGGTTCTGCATTTGGGGGACAGTTTGCACACATAACACGTGTGCAGCTTACAGGTGCATTTTCGTGAACTTGAAGATTGCAAGTAGCACACATTTCTTCTTTGGTACCCCTTTTGATGGTGTGTCCAAGAATTTGGTATTTGCGACACCGCATTGGATTGGGGATATATTCTTTCACCTTTTCTTTGTAAAATCCAATTTCGACCGAGGTCAGAGCTTGATATAAATCGAAAGTAAAAAGCATGAGGCCCATTGGGCGTTGCTTTCCTTCAATATTTTTCATAAACTTGAAGACCTCAATTACACCTTGCGTGGACATTTCAGAGACGATTTTACTTTCCGGAACGTTAATAAGGAAAGGCGCAAATACGATTCCTTTACTTGAGTTCAGACGGTCGTGATATTTCACGGAGATTGGGCATTGATTAGCTAAGTTATTTAGCATTAGGAATTTTTCTGCAACTTTTTTGTTTTTTGCAAGGATAAGTATATTCCCATCACGAAGTTGGGTAATACTTTCATATTCCTTGCTAATAGCATCTATGGCTTTCTTCAAAAAGAAAACACTAACATTTGATAGGGGTTTGTTTTCATCACTTGAAGAGATGACAATGAACTTGGGGTTTTTGAAATTGGTGGGGGCAGGAAGTTCGGGAAATTGTTCGAAATTGGTAAGATGTTTTGTTCGTTTGGTTGGCGGGGATTTGAGGGGCGGTGAATGAAGGGGTGTATCCGGGGATAACCCCTTAAATCGGTTCCCTATCATATTAGCCCGTCGGGATGGGCTTTGTGGGAAAGAACCAAACACTATTCACAAGAAAAGAAACACTGGGGGTGGGGTAAGAAGTTGAGGAGAAAAAACGAAAAGGAAAAAAAAATTAAGTTGAAAACAGCAAATTAACCGGTTTAAGAGAGGGAGATAAAGCACTAGAAAATGAAAAGCCGCAGACTAGAGGAACGATGTTATCGCAACGAATGCTAGACGGAGATTGAAGTAGATCCTATTAGGAATCTTCAAAGAACAAAATTTCGCTACATTGGAAACTGAATTCATCACTGAATTTCTTACTTCTAAGTTGAAAATTTATATTTGACTTGAAGATATTCATATACATACCAGTATTCCAAATATTTTATCTTAATTTTTATTTCTCGTTTTTTTTTTTATTTTTACTTTTAGCTCCTTCCAAATTTAAGCTGCAACGAACGAATGACTGTGCACGTAGTATTCAATGGAAAATTTGTAAAACCAAAAAATGCATTTGATTTCAATTGATCTTAGGTACTTTCATATGTACATACAAATTTTACTTAAGAGATTATGGAAATGTTATTAATTAATATTAACTTTATACTATTATAATAATTTTTGAAAAACTCAAACATTATCGTGGCGTTTCTTTTTTGAAAGTATTCTATATCAATTTACTTGTTGTTTGAAGTTAAATAAAATTTATTATTTATTTTGATTTGCCGAAAAAAAACATTTAATCAAGAAAATAACAAACAATAATTTCATTTCTAATTAGTTGAAGTAATAATCTTAAGTAATATGTTGAAAAATAAGTTATTTAAGTTTTCAGAGTGTATTTTAAAAACTATTGTATCTTATAAACTATTTCCTTTAAAATATTGATTAATTCACATGTGCTCAACTTTAAAATATATTTTTTGTAAAAAAACTTATTTAGAATGTTCTTCATTAAATGTTAACTCTTTACTAAATAACAGAAAGTGAAAATATAAAAACAATTTAGAAGATTGGAAACGTTAACTATTTCATCATTGTTCTGATTTTATTCTTATTGAAATGAGAGACTGCGAGTCAGCGACAAAAAAAAAGGCAAACAACTTTTTAGGTCTTATCAAAAGGTGCAGGACAAAAACCTTCCTACCTGATGGTGAAAATTCGACTTAAAGGTGTGAAGATATCGAACCTACTGAAGTCATTTTCAAACAGTTTATACTTTTGCACGTGTACACATCTTGGTCAACTTATAAACAAAGTCGAACGGACATACCATTTGGCCTGTACCACAGTGGCGACAGAAACGTATAAAATTCCAAAGTCAACTAAAAAAAAAATTAAGTCTCGTTTCAAGACTCCCCTGCATGTTAAATGCAAAACACAGAAGGATATTTCTTGATGAATGTCTTTACAAAAGCACTTACAAGTTTTAACCAAAATTGACACAACAAATCAATCTTCGTTTCTTTGTATTTAAAGGTTAAAGTTTATAGTTTATTCTATTAAACATAAATAAAGGTAGAAACTTAGTACATTAGAGACGGGTTTGGAACATAGGCCCGAAAACGCAATATGGCAGACTACGAAAACCCGAATTAAATTAAATAATTTTTTTAAGATTTTATCTAAATATTTAAACAACAAATACGAAGGAAACGTGCGACATTTATTCGAATTTCCAATTTTCAAAAAGAATATACATATTTCAAAATAATCCAAGCATTATATAAAAATTGCAAAGAGAACAGATTTGTATTATTATTATAAATAATATTCATATATTTTGTCAGATCAAAGAATTTTTAAAGTCTTAATATACAACGCCATTATGGAACAAATGTTAAATGTATAATATATTTAAAAACCATTTAAAAGCAACAGATATTTTAGTACTTTAATTTTAAGGAGCTTGTATTAATTGTTTATATTATTGTAAACAAAAAAAAACTAAGAACATTCGTTTAAATTTGCAATTTTTTAACTTGAGTTTGTAAACGAAAAAATAAAGTACCTACGTATTTTTAAAATAAAATAAATGAAAATATAATATTTAAGAGTTTTTATTCTTTTTCGAAGGAAAATCTGGAATTTTAAAATTTTGTATTGCAGTTGATTTTGAAACAAAGAATGACGTTTCACAATTTGGCATTATGAAATTTGTACCTATTTTTAAATGTTTCCTTTGCTTAAGGCTTCACATAGAGATCATTTAATTTCGATAAATATTTGGGTGTTTTAATAAACGTCGGAAATCTGCGTTATCACAGTCGTCTTTCAGCTTTGTTGCAATAATTAACATACCAATTTTGAAAAACATGTGCAAGCTTGCCTAAGTTCAATTTTAAATAGAGCAGGGGCCTGATTATGAGGTTCGCGGCGGATCGTTTTCAATTCGACCTTTCAAATTCGACTCGCTTCGTATTTCCTTATTAACGAACTCGCGGCGAAGCGAAAGTAGTTCTTCCTATATTCCAGTGATTTGACACTTTGGTTTGACTTTTTCTCTATATTCCAGTGATTTGACAGCTTTCCACAAATTTTGTTTTGTTTTGATTGAATTTGTGAAATTTGCGGTGATTTATTTAATAAACAATATTAAAATTAAAAAATGGAATCAATTATGGTGTATATTTATTCTGAAAGGGAGGAATCCCAGGAATCCCAGGAATCTTCAAGATTACGGGTGTCCAGGAGACTACTAAGAAGCAAATCTTCTCCTCTGGATCTCCCTTCAACTGAGTATAAGTATTGTTAACTTCCCATAGGAAGTTATTGTAATGGGTCCGATTTGACAAATTGAAAATTTTGACATTTCTCGACGTTTCAAGGTCCCTAGAGTCGAAATAAAAGATTTTTAGAAAGATGTCTGTGCGTGCGTGTGTACGTACGTCCGTACGTCCGTACGTCTGTACGTCCGTACGTCCGTACGTCCGTACGTCCGTACGTTCGCGACGTTTTTTTCGTCGTCCATAGCTCAAGAACCAGAAGAGATATCGACTTCAAATAAATTTTGTTATACAGATAATAAGGCAGAAAGATGCAGAAAGGGCTCTCAAGAAAATTGCGTGGGTGGTTTTTTTACCATAGCAGTTTAAAAAAAAGGTGAAAATTTTGGTTAACCCTAAATATCTCATGAACCAATGACGCTAGAGACTTGAATTAAATTTTATATTATATATTGTAACGTGATACAAAACAATTATATTTTTGGAAAAAAATTCAATTAACGGTTTTTTTATAAATCAAAAAAACTGAAAAAAAAAATTTGTCACTTCGAAAATTTTACGACTAAAATATGATTTCATTTCCAAAACAATTTTGTGCAATGAAGAATAATGTTTTTGACATCTGATAAAATTTTGAGAAAAATCGAATTGACAGTTTTTTTTACAAAAAATAATAACCTAAAAAAAATAAAAAAAAAGTTGGTAAAAATTGAGTTTTGACTCAAATATCTTTTCAAGACTTTGAGATATTGGCTTTAAACTACTTTTATCTTTCAAAAAATGTTGTTTTCAACATTCAGTAAAATTTTGAAAAAAATATAATTGACAGTTTTTTTACAAAAAATTAAAAACCGAAAAAAAAATTTAACAAAAGTTGGTAAAAATTGATTTTCGACTTAAATATCTTTTCAAAAATTTGAGATTATGGCTTCTAACTAATTTTTACTTATAAGAAATATTGTTTTCAACATTAGGAAAAAATTTGAGAAAAATGGAACTGACAGTTTTTTTTACAAAAAATAAAAACCTAAACAAAAAAATTAATAAAAGTGGGTAAAAATTGATTTTCGGCTCAAATAGCTTTTCAAAAATTAAAAATATTGGCTTCAAACTTATTTTATTTCACAGAAAATATTGTTTTTTATATTCAGTAATTTTTTTATAAAAATCCAACAGTCCGTTTTTTTCATAAAAAAAATAAAATCTACAAAAATAGAACGCAAATTTGGCAAGAATTGATACATTTAGACAAACTTGTAAGCAAGACAAATCGATAGACGGGATGGGAAGTTATCAGTGTGGGTCGCATCCCAGCCTCTTTTTTCCTTTTAGTTTTAATCAATTAATCTACACACTTTGTCTTAATAGATTTATAAAACTATTTCGACTTTCGAAAGAAGCTTTTGTCTTCATTTTGCAAGAGATCAGTGAGGAATTCAAGGATCAGAACAGCAACGGCATTCCTTCAATTTTAAAGCTTGCCGCTACTATGAGATTTCTTGCTGAGGGATCGTACCAAAAAGGAGTTGGACAAGACGTACTAATTGGAATGGTACAACCAACAGTCTCAAACGTTTTGTCTGAAACTCTTAAAATTCTTGAGAGATAGTTGTGCCCAAAAATGATAAATTTTAAAATAAATGAACAGGAACATCGTTCCTTGAATGAATTTTAAAATTTTATATTTTATTGTGGATAAATTATAAGAAAATTAAAATAAAGCTAACTCACATTTTTAAATTAAAATAAAGAAATAATCCACGAAATCGAACACTGAATAATAATAAACCCTCTTTCGCCTGTGAATCCGCCAAAAAAAGCTATCGGATTCAACTCGCCAACAAACATTATGACATTTCAAACTCGCCTTCGAATTCGTTAATTGGTCGAATTCAAAACGAAGAAGGCGAAAGCGAAAGCAATAATTGAAAAATGGCAAACTCGCTAGCAAAACGATTCGCCGCGAACCTCATAATCAGGCCCCTGGACACTTTTTTAAGCAAAACAAACAATTTGTTCGAAAAATAGAACGCAACTCGTCGCAAACAACCAAAATATAAAAAAAATAAATAAAAGAGTATAAGGCTTTGGAGGTAAAAGCTAATGATGCTGATTTTGAGAGTATTTTTAAAATTTAAATAGAACCATTTTTGGTTCAAAAAATTTTTAAGAAAAATATTGACTTTGCCGCACAGCAGTACATGTGCTGAGAGAATATTTTCCAAGCTTACACTTATGAAAAACAAGCTTATTAATAAATTAAAAATTGAAACGTGTCATTAAATCCTTTCAGCTTTAAATGTTTTAAGAGGCAATTATTTGAAGCTAAAGGTAGAAGAATGGGTTCCTAGTAATATTCTTATAAAAAAGTATAGAGAACAAATATCAAAGAAATAATGTGATATTAAATACTGACATTTTAAAACTATTTCCTGCACTGATTTTGAAAAAACTCAAGGTTTTCTGCAGGAAAAAAGTTCCAGTTTGGCTTTCAAAATGAACTCTCCACTATACATCTACTGCTAGGACTTTACAGTGACGTTACTCGAGGACTTAACAAAAAGGAAACGACCCTAGCGTGATTGATATACATTGAAAAAGCTTTTGACAGTGTTTGGATAAAAGCCAACGTTTCTGGGACAAAGACGAAGCAATATGAGAACGATTCCATTACATACGCCACATCACCCTCTCCGGAAATCGCTTCCAGAAGAATACAGGAGCACATAGAAAATCTATAGAAATTCTACCTTTAGTGGGAAATGGAAATAAATAGCAGCAAAGCAGAACTCATATGCTTCCGAACACCAGTCAGGGTCGTAAGGTGAAGACGCGCCTTTGCAATACACTGTGACGTATTAAAAGTGAAGTTTCCAGACAACACCACCGATGTAGCAGCCAAAAAAACAAAAAATTTTAAACCGCCAAAAAAACAAAAAAAATCGATAGACGGGATGGGAAGTTATCAGTGTGGGTCGCATCCCAGCCTCTTATTTGTTTGGGGATTGGATCAAGTTTAGTACAGCGTAACACGAAGCTCCGTTTTGAACAGTGCGTAGACATTTAGAAATTACAATATTTGTATGGTAATTCTTTTGAAGTTCAAATGGGATCCAAAATCTTTCAAAAGTCTAATTTCCGATATTTGTAATTGACAGAAAAGTGCCCAAAAACTGTTATATCGGGTGATTTTTTTGAGGTTAGGATTTTCATGCATTAGTATTTGACAGATCACGCGGGATTTCAGACATGGTGTCAAAGAGAAAGATGCTCAGTATGCTTTGACATTTCATCATGAATAGACTTACTAACGAGCAACGCTTGCAAATCATTGAATTTTATTACCAAAATCAGTGTTCGGTTCGAAATGTGTTTCGCGCTTTACGTCCGATTTATGGTCTACATAATCGACCAAGTGAGCAAACAATTAATGCGATTGTGACCAAGTTTCGCACTCAGTTTACTTTATTGGACATTAAACCAACCACACGAATGCGTACAGTGCGTACAGAAGAGAATATTGCGTCTGTTTCTGAGAGTGTTGCTGAAGACCGTGAAATGTCGATTCGTCGCCGTTCGCAGCAATTGGGTTTGTGTTATTCGACCACATGGAAGATTTTACGCAAAGATCTTGGTGTAAAACCGTATAAAATACAGCTCGTGCAAGAACTGAAGCCGAACGATCTGCCACAACGTCGAATTTTCAGTGAATGGGCCCTAGAAAAGTTGGCAGAAAATCCGCTTTTTTATCGACAAATTTTGTTCAGCGATGAGGCTCATTTCTGGTTGAATGGCTACGTAAATAAGCAAAATTGCCGCATTTGGAGTGAAGAGCAACCAGAAGCCGTTCAAGAACTGCCCATGCATCCCGAAAAATGCAATGTTTGGTGTGGTTTGTACGCTGGTGGAATCATTGGACCGTATTTTTTCAAAGATGCTGTTGGACGCAACGTTACGGTGAATGGCGATCGCTATCGTTCAATGCTAACAAACTTTTTGTTGCCAAAAATGGAAGAACTGAACTTGGTTGACATGTGGTTTCAACAAGATGGCGCTACATGCCACACAGCTCGCGATTCTATGGCCATTTTGAGGGAAAACTTCGGAGAACAATTCATCTCAAGGAATGGACCGGTAAGTTGGCCACCAAGATCATGCGATTTGACGCCTTTAGACTATTTTTTGTGGGGCTACGTCAAGTCTAAAGTCTACACAAATAAGCCAGCAACTATTCCAGCTTTGGAAGACAACATTTCCGAAGAAATTCGGGCTATTCCGGCCGAAATGCTCGAAAAAGTTACCCAAAATTGGACTTTCCGAATGGACCACCTAAGACGCAGCCGCGGTCAACATTTAAATGAAATTATCTTCAAAAAGTAAATGTCATAGACCAATCTAACGTTTCAAATAAAGAATCGATGAGATTTTGCAAATTTTATGCGTTTTTTTTTAAAAAAAAGTTCTCAAGCTCTTAAAAAATCACCCGATAATTTGAAGACACTTATTTTATGTAAATATTTTCAACATCTTCTGTGATCTTACCCAACACAGCTGGTACTTTAATCATAAGAACAACATCAACATTGACCCTTATTTTCCTGTGGAATGTTATCGCAAAGACCTTTTAGGCAAAAGCTATAATATCTATTAGAGGCAAAAAGAAGTTACAATTTATACCAAATTATGCTCTGCAACAAAATTCAAAACAACAACAACAAAATCGAAATGGGAGTAAAATTTTAAAATAACCAAGTTGATTCTTTAAAGATTCAAAATGCTGGAGAAGGGTGTGGAGGGGATGGGGAGAGGTTGATGTGGCTGTAGTAAGGAGATCATTGTAAAACAGAAACAATTACAACAAAGTTAAAAGTGAGGAGAAATGAGGCCGATGTAATGCAGCCGATTGAATGAATGAACCTCACGACTGGCCTTTTGTATGCAAACGGTCCTCGATTCGATGGCGATGACGATGACGATGACTATGACTATGACGATGGATGGAAATGGTTTAACTGAGCTGGCTGCACTCTAGGTTTGGGTTTGGGTCTTAAAGTCTGGTTCTGGCTGCTTCCACTTGTATATAGTTTAATATCAGTGAATTAATCGGCGCGTGCTTAAAATCGTGACTAGAGAGAATATTTATTTTTGTATATTGTAAAAACTGGGGGGTTCTTCATAATCGATCTTTGAATATAATGAGGAAGAATTTGTTAGCAACGAGAATAATTGCAGATAGGCAGAAGGCAAGGTTGGCAAAAGCTACCTATAAAAACCAAACCCAATAAAAGTATAAAACTGTCTTCTGTTGCAAATCGACGTTGAAGTCGTCGTCGCGTCCGTCGGTCTTCGATATTTGTATTCAATCGACAGTTTGGCTTGTTGTTAATTGGCTGATGTATAGATTTCAATGACCATTGAGGTCAGACATTGAATAATTGTTTGGAAGTTTTTTTACTTTTTTTAAAATTATTTTTTGATATTAATTAGAATTCATTTATGATAATCTGTGTATAGCTAGGTTAGGAACTTCTAATTGAAATTTGTTAAAGAAAAAGGATTGCGAAAAGCGATATACCAAGATTCTTGTTTGGGTTTTTGGAAAATTAGTTCGAGTGGAAACTTTATTGCAACTTTTGACCCCAATTAAAATGTGTGTATTGATTGGTTTAGAGCGTATTTATTTGAATTGACAGAAATGAAGGTAACTATAAAATTGATTATAATTATGACAAAATCAGCAACAACAACCTTTGACTTGATTGTAGACCTTGATTTTTATATAGATTCAGTTTGATGCACAAATCGAATTTGATTGCCTTTTAACTGAGTTCTTATTAAATATTCAAATATAGGGTATTTAATCAAGCGCTTAAATTTAAATAAAAGTATGTTTCCATGAATTTTGTTGGAAGTTCTATTTATTTTGCTTACTTCAAGCTTAAATTGATGTAAAAATCAAAGATTTATTGAACAGAATCGGCGAACGTAACATTCTAAAGATTGGATTGAAGTGTCCGTATTTGGTGCAAATTTATTAATTCTAAAAAAGCAGGAGCGTCTACGATACCAATGATAAGTTAGTGGACGAATACTATACACACGACGTTGAGAAAGCGTTTGCAGGCTTAACAGTTGTAAGCGGTCTTTATAAGGGCGTAGTATTAAGGGATCTGACCAAGGCAAATTACACAAGTCAAAATAAGGAAGAAATTTGCGTTGTACTGTTTAAATTATTTGTGAGTGAGTAATGTGGAAAGGTGACCAAATCTGGCTAAAATACTCAAGGACCTGACATAAGTACAGCCCCGTCGAGAGAGGGGGGGAGAGGAAACCCCCCGGGCCCGGAATTTTCTAGGGGCCCGTAAAATTGAAAGCAATGAGGAGATTGTTTTTTTTCAATATAGGTACTCTAAATTCATCATCAACATACCTATCCCCACTTATTTTTAGGAGCCCGAAAATTTAAAATCATTCATGCTTCCGCAATCGGGCCCCTGTTTGCATGTTATCTACCAATCTATCAGTCACAAGATTGCCGATCTGGGCCCCTGATTATTTTTGGCGTACATTTTTGTTAATATTTAATGAAAAATTGGGCAACTCTGAACTATTGAAAGAAAGTTATAATAAATTATTTCGCTTTTCTTATTTAATTTAACGTAAATTTAAAATTCATTTTATTTTGAAAATTTTTAAAGTCAAAATAAGGGGCCCGGCAACTTAAACCAAATACAAATATTTATTTCGGTTTCTGTTTTTATAAAGTTTCTTTTCTTCTATTTTTGTTTCTGCTGGGAACGAAATTTTTGATTCGGTTTCGGGGGACCGGAAAATCCCACGCAAACGTTTTTCAATTGTGGTTTTCATAATATTAATTAATTAATATTTTGAATAAGTTGTTTACTGAAGATTTGAAGGATGTCAAATCACTTCAAAGTGTGTATAAAATGAAATGTTGTACTGCCGCAATCACATTCTTTGGTGATGTTCAAAAGTGTTTCAACTTGTTTAGCAGGAATGCACAACGTTGGGAAAATCCTAAGAAAAATGTGGATCCCTTCACACGCTTTCCGATACAAGATGGTCAGCTAGAATTGAGGCAGTGAAACCATTTGCAAATCATCTAAAAAACGTTAGAACATCATTAGAAGCCTTAAGTGATATTAATTTAACTGCTGAAGCTCGAAGAGATGTAATTGCGTTTTAAAATATACATATGCACAAATTTGAATGCGTCCTGATGTCTTTGATTTGGTGCAATGTTCTTAGCGCTATAAATGAAAGAAGTTTCCTTCTTCGAGCCAGAAAAAGACGTTGAAATTCGAGATCTTGACAACTTGATCTTCGATTTGAACATTATTCAAAACGGATGAGATCAATTTGTATCTGAATGCAAAGCAGTTGCTAATGGATTGGGGGATGTTCCAGAATCGTTCCCATCGAACCCAAAAAGGCAATTAAAGAGACATTTTGAAGAAAACCGAGGGTCTGGAAAGCAAATTGAAACAGACGAAGAAATAAATTTCAAGAGAAACACCTTTTACGTCATAGTTGATTCAATTATATGTGGAATTTCTCGTCGGTTCGATACGATGAAAAATTTGAACGCTACATTTTCATTTGTACGACAGTTTTCAACAATGGACGAACGTGAGATTAAAAACTTCGCTACAAGGTTCATCCAAAAGTATAACTCGCATGTCTCCCAAGAGTTGAAAGAAGAAATAATTCATCTGAAACACATTTATGAAGCCAATTTTGAAGCAGAACTTCCGCCATTGAGTTTGCTCAATGCTTTTTATTCCCAGAACTTGGAGACGATTTTCCCCAACATTTATGTTGCTCTCCGTTTGTTTTCAACCATACCTGTTAACGTAGGTAGTGCCGAACGTTCATTTAGCGTCCTTGCCAGAACAAAGAATTTTCATCGTTCGTGCTCATCACAAGATCGTGTTTCCAGACTTGCTACACAATGCATCGAAGCACCTTTGGCAAGGGAATTGACGCAATTATAAGTTGTTTTGCTGCTCAGAAAGCTACGAAGGCTCGTTTGCCAAAATAAAATATTTCATTAAATGCAAACTAACTCTAATAAAACATTGTAATAATATTTTAATATAAAGAAAAACAATAAAGAGTATTTAATGTAAACCTTTAAAAAAACTATGTATTTTACGTAGTTGTTTTTAAAGACAAATTTCAAATACTTTTACTTCGCTCTATTTTATTTTCATAGTAGGAAATAGATCTTCATGTTAATTTTATTTTAAATAGTTAATCAACCAACCAACATGTCGTTGGCAATATCGAATTGATTGTATATGATTCTGTTCGGAATCTGATCTACTCGCATGTAGAATTGTTTTCTATCCATCCTCCATTTCAACTAAACTGAAAGATACTCGTTTGAGTGATTTGATGATTAACACTTTTTTTCGGTTCACTTTGCAAACAAAAAATTATTATTTCCGTTAATTCCAACCAATTTCATGCTGTTCGTAATTGAAATTAGAACGGCCCGAGATTTTTCCGTCCCGGGCCCGGAATTCCTCTCGACGACGGCCCGTAAGTATATAAGTATATGGATCGTTAAATTAATAATAGGGACGGGATAGGGACATTACGGAAATAAAGGTGAACGTTTACGGGAGAAGGTCATAGATTGGCATGTTTTTATATTAAGTTCCAGAAAGTTTTTATTGCACAAAGTAAATAAAGTGTTCAGGTCATATTGGAGAAGCGAAGAGTCGTTGGAAGAAGCGATCCTTTTGATTATTTTGATGTCGTCAGCATATATGGAAATATCAGAAGAGGAAATGACGCTACTTACATCATTGATGGCAAGTATAAATAGGATTGGGCCGAGATGGCTACCTTGAGGAACCTCTTAGGATGCGAAGATTAGATCAGAAGCTGCGTGACTAAAAACAACTCTATATGTACGATTTTGTAGGTAAGATTAAATCCACTCAATAAAAAATTTTGGAAAACCAAGAGCTTTCAGTTTTAACCCTTAAATGCATGATTTTCTATTTTCTAAAAAAAAAATTTTTGGATGGGAACATGTTTACGAATGATGAAAAAAAAAAATATTTTAAAATTCCTGTTGATGAAATAACGGTTTTTTTTTTAAAAAAAACTGTTTGTATCATTTTTGATATAAACATGCATTTAGAACTTTATTGCGTCCTGGAAATTGCTAGACAAAAAATAATGTAAACATTTTTGACTATTTCATTTATTAGAAAAAATTAAGAATGGAATTTATTGAAAAAATCAGCATTTTTTTTTTGAACATACGTAAACTTTACATTTTTCACACATAATGCTACTTAGAAGTTTACATCCTGGCATCATGCATCGCATACGGTTGCTCTGTCTTTTTTGTTTGTGATCGGTTTCATCATGTATGACATCACTGGATGGCACAACCTGCAACACATTCCTCCGATTTGGGGCTGGTTCCTCAGAAAAACTGGTACTGCTGCTGGGTCGACCTCTAGTTAGCTGAAGGTGGACTTTATACTTACAGAGCGTATCAGCAAGTTCGCTTCTGAAATCAACCAAATTCAGGATTTCTTTCGGTGGTTTTCCTTTTTTAGCCAAAACTTGCTTATATAAGACCCATGATTTTATCACCGTTAGATCCAGGAGATGATGGAAAAGCCTCATATACCATTTTCTGCTCTTCATGCGGATTCGGTATCGACCCATGTATGAATCCATCATATCCACTCCACCCATATGGGCGTTGTACTCTTTGACTAATTTTGGACATTTGTTGTTTTTCCTTCTTTTGTCATCCTTGTCGTATCATTCAATTGTAGTTACAGGTTCTGCTCCTACATAAGTTGACAAGAGAGTAACCTGTTTGTTGTCCTTCCAACTTACAGTAGTCATCTCAACACCGTCGTAAGTTGTGAGGTATTCGTCGTAGTATCCTCTTTCCACAGATTTTGCCATTACCTTTTGCTTCGTTGGAAGCTTACATTTTTTTCCGAGGCGGTTTCTTTGTACTGTCCCTGGGCAGAAAATTCCTTCCTTGGCCATATAGTACATTAGTGGCAAGGAGCTATAAAAATTGTCGAAGTACACGATATGGTTCACTCTCCGTTCAATTGCTCACAATGTTTCCAACCGCTCCAACGTCCATCTCATTTTCTAACATATCGGTTCGTTGTCCTTGCCCGAATATATGATACATTTGTACGCATACCCTGCCAGTGAGCAGAGTACGTAAAGTTTGAAACCCCACTTATGTGGTTTCAAGGGCAAATATTGTTTCATAAAGTGCCCAATTTTTGTTGCACACATTTGTTCGTCAATGGAAAGGCGTTGATCCATTGGTACGCTAGCATACCTTTAGTTGAGGTGGTCTATTATAGGGCGGAGTTTATGGAGCCTGTCATGGTTAGGGTCGTTTACCGGTCTGACTTTGTCGTTGTCGTTAAAATGGAGAATTCGCCTTATTTTTTTAAAGCGGTTTACGGTCATTGTATCTTTTATGCCCTGAAATCCATGTGCTTTATTCCAATAAGAACGAACGCTTGGGTAATGATAAACTGACTTCCGCAATTTACAGGCTGTGACATAGTCAGGGTGCTCAGGCTGCTTTTGCACAGAGAATCTGTTAGTTTCTGCAGCTATTTTGTCGATAAGATCCGGAGTATAAAAATAAGAAAAAAAATGGAAAGGATTCAAGATCCATCAAATTTGATGGAAAGGTGTCGCAACCTTGAAATTTGATCTTTTCCTCATCAAGGAGAAGAGATTTTTTTTTCCATCTAAGCCGTTGCATATCAAACGGCTTAGGAATAGATCCACGAGAAGTAGATGGGCCTGGATCATTGACTATTACCGGCTATGCGTCTTTATCTTCAACCAGCAGTGCATTCTGCTCATGGGTTTCAGTGAAAAGCTCCTCATTTACAATTTCATTTTCAATTTCAATTTCATTTTCTATTTCATCTTCAAGGAGCGCTTCCAACTGCGCGCGAGTCAACAACATTTACATACATAAACAAAATACTAACCTTTGTTGATTAATTTTTTTTTTTAATTTTAAGCACACAATTATTTATTAACAAAAAAAGAAAACTTTAGATTTCACTCTATTGTAAAATTGCCGCCTACGAGTCAACGATATCGTACAAATCACCAATAACAGATCGATCGTGATTTTTTTTTCTTAGTTTGGTTAAGAAATAGTTGTTCTCATTAAAAAAACAACCGTTAGTTACCAACCAAAAAAAAAACATTTTAAGAGCGAGTAAAAGTTGTTGTATCATTTTTGATACAAGATGCATTTAAGGGAAATTGATAAATTTGGTGCCTGATTTTGTCAAAGGCCTTACTAAAATCAGTGGTTATGACATCAATTTCGAGACTTTTTTCTAGATCAAGAAGTGTTTTGGAGACAAATTGGGTAAGATAAGTCGTGGTGGCCCTGCCTTTAAAGAAGCCGTGTTGAAAAGGGGAAACAAGAAACTTACAAATGAAAGTAAAGAGAGTCGTAAAAGATATTTTCAAAGAGCTTGGGTGGTGTAGAACTTTTACCAATCGGGAGGTAATTAGAAATATCATTCTTACAACACTTTTTGAAAATGGGGAATATGAAGGATTCTCTCCAAAGAGATGGGTACACAGCTTGCGAAAGTGAAAGATGGAAGAGTTTAGTAAGGGGCTCACAAAGCACAGTAGAGCATTTTTGCATTTTTTAAGGAAAATAGCACGGATTCCATCGGGACCACGAGTGAGTGAGTTCAGTGAGTTTAACTTGTCATAGACGGAGAAGGAAGTATGTAATAGAAAGTGCGACAAGAGACGCTTATGGGAAGTTGGATAGAGATGTGCCAAAATCTAGACCGGGTTTATCTGAACATTACTATAGGACTAGCTGAGAAAGGTGGCAAAAAGGTTAACTATATTATTCTCGGATCAGATGAAGTTGTGCCAAGGAAGTTAAAAGTGGAGGGAAGACCGTCTGATTTTCTTTTAACGTTAATGAATTTGTAAGAACGCTACGGAAAGAAGATGAGAGTTTTCAGACACGGAAGAACTAAATGGACCAGAGGGAAGAGGTCAAGTTGTCTACCTAACTTATTTAGGATGCCACTTATTAGGAATAAGCCAAATTTGAGTAATCTATCTATGAAAATTATTTCTTTTTCAGAAGATGAAACATGATTTATCCTCATCATCCTCATTATTTTTGTAAATGCCTTTCACACAAAAATGGCTGTCGTTCTTAAAGAAGTATGGACCGATGACAATACAATCTAAAAATTAACACCTAAATGTGACTTTTCGGAAAATTGGTACTGCCTCAAATTAGATGTTTTTTTTTTAAATAAAAAGTTGGTTCTATTTCATTTTGAATAGGTTTTAAATGGTTGCGTTACCGAATACCTTTTAGTTAGTGTTTACGGCTTCGAAACGTAAATGTTTGTCTGCTTTTTGTAAAGAGCTGAAAGTTGTTTTGAGTTTTTGTTAGCTATCTTAATTCATTCAATGAGATACCTAGAAACCGAAATATCCAGGATAGCTTATTCAATACGACAGTCGACACTTCAACGTTTGAACTCGGCCTTTCGCAGACTTCAACTTGGCGAATTTTGCATTGGGACTTGGGCCTACACCCGTACAAGATCCAACTGACCCAGGAGCTCCAAGTTCATGACCATAGGCAACGCCGAATCGTTTGGACCCCAATTTAGGCCAAAAAATAATCTTTAGTGACGAGGCGCATTTTTAGATGAATGGCTGTGTTAACAAGCAAGATTGCCATATACGGGACGACACCAACCCACGCGAGGTTCACCAGGTGATAATGCATCCCCAAAAAGTTACCGTTTGGTGTGGATTTTTGAAATCGACGTTAGTGAGGCGGTCACCGTCAACAGCGAGCGCTACATAACGATGATAACTAATTTCTTATCTTCATCATCTACCCGCTATTATTGAAAAACCCTATACCTAGTATCTGATTGGCCAGCTGCCAAAAAATTGCCTTCCAATTATGTAAGTCAACTTTATTGGAAAGTTAGTCAAGAAAAATCTCCCTAACCATCAAGTCAATTCCAATTATGTCAAAATGACAGCTAATCATAATTTTTCAAAGCTGCACTTTTTTACTTTTATTATTTATTTATTTTCTGCACAAATCTATTTGACGTTTTATGTAAAATGCTTCCTTGTTAAATTGGAAAAGGAATAATCAATATTTCTTTAAAATACAAAATAAAAATCGAGATGAACTTGTAGCTTGCCTAAAGAATGTTTTGTGGACAATAATGTCTTTGGTAGTTTTTGCATGATAAACTGAAGGTTGAGGTTAGTGAAGTAAAGTTCTGAGTTTGAAGTTTATGACACTTGAAAAACTAATTAGTTGCCTTGGTCAAAACTAACGTTCAAAAAACCCAGTTGACTTCAAAAGAAGTCCCTTATGTTGCCTGAATCCAATGAGAAGTATCCACTATTTGAAGTTGTCTTCTTTTTACATTTGAAAAGTAAAAACTACGTCATTACTAAAAATGGAACGACATTTACTTTAATAACACATTGAGTTTGTTTAAAGTCACTACAAAAAAACATAACTATTGTGAATTTAGAGTTCACAAAACTAAAGCACTTTTGGTTTTGGGTAGTCGTATAGGTCTTTCGACCTTCTTCGGAAAAACCGTAATAAAACTTGTATTTATCAACTTAAACCAAAAATTAGTTTTCCAACATAAACTTAATACATAACATAACATAATATGCCACATTTGGGTTTTTCGAAAAAAACCTAAGGGTTTGAAAAATATCGTCAAATAAAAAACAAAAAAAGCTTGTCCCTATTCATGTGACACGAAGTGTATATTCACCAATATGGCCGCTATTAACTGTCAAAATTTGGAAATCCCATATTTTAAGGCTTTTCACTAATAAAGTGGGAATATCTATCAGCCTTCGAAATAATCTTTGTTTGTTCTAATTGTTTTTTTTTTTTAAATAAGTCGTCGTTCTCAAAAATCTTTAACGATTACATTACTCCTTAAGTTTCTTTAAATTAATTTCTGTGTGAAATGTTAGTGTAAATTTGTATTGTCACTCTTCACAGATTGTCAAAAATGGTATAAAGTATTCAACATTTTTAATCAATGAATAGTCTGAATATGTTCGAACACCTGTTCCAAAATTGGCAATTGTGCCAATTGTATTTGTATTATTTATTGGCTCGTAGATTAAATCATTTATTAGCACCGCTAATTTGCATAAACTAACCTATAACTACGGTGACCATATTTTCCGAAACAAAATAATGAACAGTACCCAAAAAATGAAAAATGTTGACCAGTTTTCAAGATTTTTTTTGTATTTCATTGAGTAATAGTAAATAAATATAATATAATATAAATTAATTAATAAAAATATTATTATTAGGTATAAGTATTTATAAAATAAATAAAGAAGGAACTTTCATCGATAATAAACAAAACAAAAATAAAAATAACACAGGGGAGTCATTCCGTAATTTTCAAAACGATAATCGTCAAAACAATTATCATTAACGATTTTGTCAATAATTTGCTTCACGTAACCTTTTCGCTATCGTCTCGTCAATCGTTTTCAGTAGTAGATCCATCAGTATACTAACGATTATCGTTTACGGAATGACCCCCCAGATTTGTTCAGTCTCTAACTTATTTACAAAAAAAAAACAAAACAAAACAAAACCTTAAACTCTTTTATATTATATTGGCTAATAAAACAACTTTGACATTGAATTACAATATATTAATATTGTTAAAATAAGTACTTTTCGGAAGAATACTTTTTTTAAATTCTTGCTTTTCTTTTTAATAATTCTTAAATTCGATGCAATTTAATACATAATTGCATTTGCAAATTAAAATGGACCTGATTGTTTCAGTTTTCATATTGTTTTTTTTTCGTTTGCCCATACATTTTTAAGAATTGAGAAAACTCTCTCTATAGGGGCATTAGACCCAGGAACGCATAAACAAAACTCTACGATTTTTGAAATGTTTTCATACTGTATCGTTTTTTCATTGAAAAACTTGAAAATTTCTACCCACCTATCTCCAGCACTCATTTGGCTCTCCTTCCATTCAAATTTTTTTTTTTTCTGAAGAAACATAATTTTGTACACATGAAAACTCGTCGAAAACATCAGTGTCATTAATTGAAATATTGCTTCTCTTTTTCATAATATATATGTATGTACATTAAAATCAACTCCACTTTGTCCCAGGAAAGAGTTATTACTCTGCATTTATTTTTGGAGTGAAGGGTTTTTCAACAATGCAATAATTTCAACAGTCGGAGTGCACTCTCAAAACTACTTATGGAAAATGCCATTACTAGTCCAAATGGAAAAAAGATGAGTTTCATTCACATTCAGTGAAAGTTATTTTTACCATTGCCATGGTCAGTAAAACTCAATGGTAAAATTAATTTCGAGTGGTGAAAGTCATCCTGTGCGCAAGTGTAAGCGTATTAGTTTAACTTTCCTTGTATGTTAGGATGTATAATATGATCTGATTTTTGTAATTGTGAGATTAGGAAGTGTTCCGAAAAAGAAAGACAACGAATTATGATATAAGGGTACGTTTTCATTAAACATTTAATGGTTTTCATGCTTAGGCTTTCCTCAAAGAAAAAAATCATAAAATAATGAAAAAATAATAAGCAATTTCTAAAATAATGAACATTTTTATGTTTTCCGACACACAATAATGCATAATGAACATTTTCTTCAAATAATGAACTGTTCATTATAATAATGAACGGATGGTCACCGTACCTATAACGCATAGAGTGAACACCGGGCACCGAAGTGGTGCAGTTTTCCCTTAAGGCTTCTTGAACACTATACTTGCGGACCATATTCCAATATTACATACTTGAGTTCAGTTCATTTAATTTAGGGTCAAATTCCAACCGATTTGATTGTCCATTGTGAATGATTTTATTGTTTCCATAAGACAAATGTAACAAGCTACGTATAAGTCCACCAAATGTACGTCACCATAATTGTTTCGCTTTGCTTTGTTATAAACTATTTTGAACTTACTTCAGGCTTTTTGTTTGATCTTTGCCCAAATGTCCAATGTGTCCACATGGGTATATAAGACTATAAGTAGTTACAGAGGTCCACACCCACCACTCCTAAATATTTTTGTTGCACATACCTGTATTCGTATGTGATTATTTATTTCACAACAATGTTGAACGACCCAAGAAACACAAAAATCGATAAACAAATTTTATCAAGCGACACATTCATTTCAATTTCCATATTTTAAAATCACAATCTGGTGAACTGGACAAGTCGTATGGAAGGTATGTCCAAATCCCCCAGGTTTTGGTATAACAACATTGTTGCAATAACCAAGATATTGTAATTCCTTTGACGATGACCAACTGAGACGCTTGATTTTATAGTTCATTCTGATCTCAAGTAGGTTTCTAACCTTAATATATAGCTCTGCTTATGGATATAGCTTTTTAAACGTGTGAATTGGCACTATAAGTTTTAAGATGAAGAAAAAACCAGTAACTCAATAAAACAGTAGGCAGAGTGTTTCTCTTAGTACTCTTTGTACCCGTAGATACATACATTGAATGGAGCTGTCAAAAGATCAAGACTAGTAGTGGCAAAGTAAAGAAAGATTTCCACACCAGATAGAATTGTGTGGGATGTGATTATGGGTCCACGGGTGGTGCATGTCAAATGTCGCATGACTGCATATTGAGACTTATACTTCTTATTTTGCATGATTTTATGTCTTTTATTTAAAATAGTAAAAAAAAAAATCATAATGATTCAATCAATACGAATCATGAAAATGATTTATAATAAAATCTGGGTGTTTTTTTTAAAGAACTCGAATTCATTAAATTTATTTTGAACGCAGTGATTACTTTTTTGAAAAATATGGTTTTGACAAATTTCACACCTTAATTAAATTTAAGGAGAAGTGTCAAAAAGTGTTTTTTAAGAAACTGTTTAGACTTATTTAAAAAAAAGTGTTAATAAACGAAGATTATTAAAAAACACAGGTTGATAGGTATTTCCACTTACTAAATAAGGAATCCCAAACTTTGACAGTTAATTGTGGCCATATTATTGAATATACATCTGTAAAAATGGCTGTTGATAGCGGCAATATTCTTGGAGCTACATCTTTCAAATTGGCTGTCAGCTTCATAATCTGTTTTTCTCAATAGGTCACATATTTCATTAATAAATTAAAAACTTGTTTTAAATAATTCGCAGGATATTTAAGGTATCTCAAAAATGTTAATATTATAATTTAAAGTTAGTACAATCTGAATGTCTAGCGACACGATTTTAATCGATATAACCCAATTCGCTCACTTGACCATGCTTTTTGACGAAAATAGGCTCTCTCGTTCACTATTGGCTTTGAGCTCCTTTAATGATGGAATATATATATGTACATATGTATATCAAACGTACCACCAAGCTCCAAAAAAAAAAGTTTTACCATAAGAACTGACTGTAACGTGACGGTGTTTTCATCAACGACCGATAAACAATATTCTTTTCAATGACGAACATATACTTAGAAAATAGTTAAAGTTGGTCTACATCAGCTTCTATCACAAACTTGGAAACCCAGTGGGTTATGAATAGTCTTATAAGGAGAGTAGAAATGATTTGAAGTGTCAACCTGCTAACTGTGGTGGAGTGCCATAACCCCCGCGGCATTAACCCCCGCGGGGGTTAGTTCCCATTCAATTGGGAATTAACCCCCGCGGGGGTTAATTCCTTTTTTAAATGGCATTAATCCCCGCGGGGGTTAATTCCCTTTTTATGTGGGGGTTAATGCCCAATTATAACTGGAAATAAGCCCCACGTTAATAAAAAAACAACAAACATAAAGGAACAAAATTATTTCTTCATTTATTTTTCAAAATAAAATAAAAATTTAAAAAATAAAATAACAACTTCAACAATAAAAAAAATGTATCTTAATCATTTTGAATTGATAGCACGGCGGCGCGGCGTACTAACAGCTTGGTATGTAAGGGGGGCATGCTGCCCCCCTGCAATCCCCCTGCTTGGGATCACTATAGGATTTGGGGTGGGTGCGAGTTTGGGTATATGCAAAAAAACTCTTGCATTTGAGCACTAAAATCAAAGAAATTCCCAACAAAAAAAAAGCAAGCAAGCAAAGCTCACAGTTATGAAAGAATCACAACGCATTCGTGTTCTTTGCATATACCCAAACTCGCACTCACCCCAAATCCTATAGTGATCCCAAGCAGGGGGGTTGCAGGGGGGCAGCATGCCCCCCCTACATACCAAGCTGTTAGTACGCCGCCGCCGTGCTATCAATTCAAAAAAACTTTTTAGCAAAAGTAGCTATTCTAGACAATAAATCAACCATTTTTGCGTGTTTTGTATGTAAAAAAGTGAACTTTAAATTTTTTTTATTAAAGTTTACGAATTTTAAAATATTCGGCGTTGTTTCCTTTATTTTTTGGCCTTATTTCTTTTTATAAATCGAAATAAAGCCAAATTGGTTTTATTTCGTTTTGAACAACGAAATAAGGCCAAATTTGAAATTTGGTGTTATTTCATTTGGTACTATTTCACGTCACCCGTATTTTTTGTTTATTTGTTATAGGAAGGTATGTCATAGCTTTCTCAATTCCATTTTGAAAACTCACCATTTCTAAAAAGAATAGATGTGTACTTTATTTCTGTTTAAGTTAAAGATTTAAGTACATTTAAAAATGCGTAAAACAAAACAAGAATTATTTTCCAAAAATATTTAAATACATTATTTTAAACTTCAACTCAAGGAACAAGATCGCAACTTTGTTGTGCATTTTATACCTATATAATTATTTATTTTTCCGTTATTTGTTTACTATTGTACAGCAAAGCTTAAACAAAAGAAAAAATGGGGGTTAAAGCCATTTCTGAATGGGAATTAATACCCGCGGGGGTTATTTCCTTTTTCTTGTGGGGATTAATGCCACTTGAAAAAGGAATTAACCCCCGCGGGTGTTAATTCCCATTCATTTGGGAATTAACCCCCGCGGGGGTTAATGCCGCGGGGGTTATGGCACTCCACCGCTAACTGTATTGATTTTGAAACATTGATCCAGGTACAAAATTGCACATTCATGTAGTGCGGCTAAAAAAAGAATCTCTGGACTTGTCAATGCTGATAATCATTTGGGAAAGTATTACCGTTAAAATATTGGACGGAAAGAATGCAACTGGCTATTTCAGCAGTGAATAAGAAATTCACAAAATAGTGACATATACATGAAATAATGCGGAGATGCTGAAGAAATGCATAGATTTTAGTTTAGACAATGATCGCCTTCCTTTTTGAGACTCAATGGCTTATAGGGGCATGTGCCCAAATAGGAGAATAAAACGGCTAGTTTTCAACGAATTAAGGGTTACAAAAAACTTCTTGCACTGTCAGAGAAAAACCTAACAAATATCATTAGGAGAGGTTATCCTTTAATGACATTAGTCAGCACTTACCTACTAACGTAAGGTGGCGCTACAGTAATGTGTGAACTATGGCCTCAACAACAAACTTCTCCATCTAGCTCAGTCCTTAGCTAGATGTCTCCAGTTGCGCACTCCAAGTTGGGTTAGGTCACTTTCCACTTATGCACGCTACCTGATTCGCGGTCTCCCCTACTGCGCTATCGAGTGACTTTCCGAGACTTTCCGGGCCGGAACATTGGTTTCTATGTGCTCTACATGACCCAGCCATCTCAAGCGTTTGGCTTCTTTTTTTTGGCGTTTTGAACGAGACTTGTACTTTGTTTTGCCTCATTAACCGGTAAATCCATTTTTTCTGCCTCTACCTCAATACTCACAAAGGCGGTATTGATATCACGCTGAGTTCTTCCGATTATGTAATGTCATCAGCATATGGCAGGAATTGGTTAGGCTTTTGAAAGATATTGCCTCAAGTGTTGACGTGTTCATCACTTGGTCTAAAGCCTTTTTTGCCATCGAAAGGTTAAGTTAAGTTGTTTTCAAACTTTATGGAGCAGAGAAAGTTCTCCCATGGTCATCCTGCACACACGGCTCTATACAGTACGACCCTGTAGATGCTGTAATATGCGGCCTTGAAATCGATTAAGAGAGGGTGGGTGTCGTTTTGATGTTCTTGGGTTTTTTTCAGGATTTGCCGTAATGTGAATATTTGATCGACTGTGGACTTTCGTAGTCTAAAACCACACTGTTAAGGACTTATCAGGTTGTTGACATTGGGCTTTAGACGTTCACATATTAGAGGAGAGAAGATTTTGTGAGCGATGTTAAGTAGACTGATTCCTCTTTAGTCTACATTTTCATATTAAAAACCTCACGTCTAAAAAAAACACCCGTTAGTAAGTTAATAAATAATATTTTCGAATTTGAAACAATACTCATCCGGATTATAAAACACATTTTGTTAAATTTCAATTTAAGCATTTTTTTTTTAAAGTCTGAACTTATGAACAATATTATTCAAATCGCTACCTAGAGAATATTCGGATTGTGTGGATATAACTTGAGTAATACGTCTATTAAACAATTAATATCATCAAGTATTGCGCGAAAAGTAGATACATTTTTAGTGAGTTATAATAAATTTTAACGTGATGTTAAATTATTAAGCATTCCCAATTTTATAAACAACTTTTATACATTTAACAGGATTTTAAACTGTAAAATGGGATATTTTGGTGTCACCAAGATTTTAAAGTAAACAAGCTTTTAAACACCTTTTAAAACTAAATTCCCATTTTTGGCTCATTACATTTTAAAAGTGTCATTAAAAAATGAATATGACAGATTGATAGCTGATGTTTTGTTTTGTAAAAATTTTATTTATACCAAATTCAACATTGCATTACTATTTTTAATATCATTTTTATGATTTAAATTCTTAATTAGAATATTAGATTGGTCATCATCATGTGACGAAGAAGAACAACATATAGTTATGCGCCGTTCAAGAGTATTCCGCGTTCACAAGAATCAAATCTTAGACTATGTTGATATTGACTACAAAAAGGTTTCGACTTTCTAAAGCATCTGTGGATCAGTTGTTGAGTTTGTTTGGTAATCATTTGGAGCATAAAACTAACCGAAATAAACCCGTCAGTGCATTAAATCTAGTGCTTATTACTTTACGGATCTTGCGTCGAAGATATGTTTAGAAAAATTAACTGTTTTCCGCATAGTACGAAAAGTAACCCACCATCAAAAACACTCTATTACCAAGACCGGAATCTCAGACTGACATTTCGGTTTGCCTACAAGCTAAAAAGCACTAAATGTGAGAAAGTGTGCGTGAAATGATGCAAAAAACCAAACACATTCTCACAATTAGGGCTTTGGCCCATCAAAATGCTTCATTATAGTAATCAGCCCCATCTAAATGCTTCATTTTGAATGTTTCATGGCCTCGTTCAAAAACTAAACAATCCTAACCAACAGAATCTGAAGTGCTGACATGGTCTTAAATTGGAAGATTTGTATAGCTTTTTAATTTCAATCCAAATAAATGTTGTAAATGTATATTAAATAAAATAAAATTGACCAAATACATATTATTTAATGATTTATTAGTTTATTATTATTTATTTTGTTTACTTAAATTATTTAAATTATTTGCACCATGCGCTGCCACTGGTTAAGTATAATTATTGCAAATGGACAAAAGTGTAACTCAATACTTTGTAAAACAACAAAACAGACAATTTTTTCAGCTGTAGTTTGCTTAGAGCATTTTCTTGGCGACGTTAGAAGTTCAGGTGGAAACAATAGGTGGATGCCTCCGTATTTTTTTGTACAGACAATGCTACGAGAAGCATACTTGTGAAGTTCCATTGCCAACTTTAGCTAGTTCAGATTCCTCAAATAGATTAGTATTTTCATCATTTAAGCAGTTCGGTAGTTGCAAGACCAAATTTTAGTTTTGTTTGTTGCAGAAATATTCCTGAAAATTTCTTTTTAAGGGACTATGTTAGAGTTGGAATTTTGTTTGTAGTTAGATTTTGGAATAAAAATTTGAGGGAACCATGTTTTAAAAATAAGTTGCTTTGTGTAAAGCATCTTTAAGGAATAGAAAAAGGCAATATGTTTACACACAATACCAACTAAATGAGTGCAATAAATAGATTTAAGTAACTTTTTTTATTTCAGTATGGGGAAACCAAACACCCAATAGAAAAAAAAAAACGGTATACGCGCCAAAATCCATACTTCTTGACTAAATAATGTTATCTTCTATGTTTACGCATAAAATTAAGAATTTTGTAGCGTATGAAAATTTCTAGACATTTTACAATCTGAAAAATTAATTATGCTATGAAATAATTAGCTGCTATTAATGCTAATTTTTTTTCTAAAAAGTTGATGAAGGTCAGCCGAAGCGGAAATTTCTTTAATGAACATATTTAAAATATTATTGGCTTTCTCAAAAATATGTTTCTACGCTAACCTCTGCGTTATACCTGAAAACTATTGTTTATGTATATTTTCTTCTATGTTCTGCATTTATAAAATGTAATCTACGGTAGTATTTATTATATTACGAAAAACAAAAACATATACGTAAAACTCATTAATTTTTTTTATTATTAGCAGCATTTTTACTAAACATATTTTTCAAACAATAATAAGTAAACTTGAACTTTGGTAACTAAACATTTTTAAGAAATGAATGAAAATTATATTTTGCGTTAAACTGTGGAAATTCACTAAAAAAAAACTTCTGTACGTCAACAATAAACATTTATGACGATTACATGTTCTATTGAATTAGTTGTGCATGAATTCAGAACGATTTTAAGACGTTTTCATTTTGTGATATATGTCAAAATTTACATTTTATTTGCTCTTCATTTATTCAACAGGTTCGCTATAATCGTTCTGATTACTTTTTTAAAACATTTGTGTTCCTTTGATGCATAGTTTTTTTTTGATAGCAAATACATGTATGCTTCCATCAATCAAGAATGTTATGAATAAGATATTTTTCGATTATAACTCTTTTTTTTAAATATACAAACTATAAATATACTTGGATTAATTAAATTGATACAGATTTTAATTACTTGCAAACAAAATATTTGGGCCGTTCGTTAACGAAAATTTATTAGAATTCAATACAAAAATTGCACTCGCACCCTTAAATTGATGGTTCTTCGAACGCATCTTTGATACAAAAATCCTAGGTTTATTATGAAATTTAAAGAATTTCGTAGCGATTACTGTAAATTAGTGAATTAATTATAATAAACTGATGTTGAACATGCTTTTTTCAAGACAAAAAGGTACATTGGTTCACTATCCACAAAATGCCTGCAAAATTAAAGCTTAAAACTGACTTTTTCATCGAAAAAAGTAAAAAGAAAAACCTGAAAAAAACTTATTAACCCTCCATTTTGTTTTTGCTTTGCAAAGTGCCGCTAGCCAACGGCATCGTTTTTTTTTTGTTTGTGCTCACATCTATTCATGGACTAATTGTCAAAATTACAAATACAACAATGTAAACAAACGGGTTTTGGAGAGTGAAACGTACGAAAGATTCCGGTCTTGGTAATAGAGTGTTTTTGATATGAAGATAATAAATCCTTCGTACGTATCACCCTCCAAAACCCATTTTTTTACATTGTTGAGAAAAATTGACGTATTTTCACGCATTCATAGACTCAACTACTGAGTTTTTAGGGGAAATTTCATAAATAAGAGGAGAAATTACACGCACACTAAGAATAATTTTATGAGGCTGGTTTCCGGTTTAGCTTGTAGGCAAACCAAGATGTCTACCAAGGATTTATATCTTCATATAGAGTGTTTTTGGTTCAAAACAATTTCTACGGCTTGGCTACATGATACAACAACTAATAAAGATAGCGCATTGCGCATGTAAGGTTTTGGTTGTCAAACTATTGTGACGTCACGAACACTCAATCAAATAAAGAGAGCTAGTATATTTGGCGCAATTTCAATCTATTTTTTGTTGTGAATGTTAACGGAAATGAATTTTAAAAATTTTTAAATCATTAAAGTTATTTAAAATGGTATTGTTCATAATTTATACAAAAAAAAACATTTATTAATAAACATGGGTGTTTGTTCTGTTTTTGATTGCAACAACAACGAAAGAAATAAGATAACGAAAGATTCCAGCTTTTATAAATTTCCATAAGGAAATTTAAATCTCTGGAAGCAGTGGGTCTTGTTCAAAGTGTTGTCGCGAGCTGTTAGCCTTGGATACCTCGAAGACGAAAGTTGGGAAGAATGCTATCAACTGTTCAAATATGTAAGTCTCTAAACAGTAATGTATCGCACAGTATTTCAGTTTAATTTTTTTTGCAGACAAATGATTGGTTCGACGTCATGAATGTCAGGTCTCCGAACAGTGATTCACGTGAAAGGGTCCACGCATACGGACTACATTTGGAAACCCAATATGATATGATTTTAAATATGCGGGTAGTTGGCAAAAAATGTTAGCTACCATTTCAAAAAGGTAAACTACAAAACTATTTCAAATAAACACTATTTAATATATTATATTGAAGGTATCGTCCAATCTAATAACTATTAGAACGGCTATTCCAGGAAGTCCAATTTATAAATAAGAAGAAAATTTAATTCGCCAAAAATTAAATAAGATGTTTATTGTACAAGAAAATATGATCAAAAAAAATAAACTGAAAAATATCGAACTTCAATATTGTTCGATATTAAACCTATAAATATTAATATCACAAGTGTTTTTATAGTAAAGTATATATATACAAATAGTTCATTATATAATACTAACAATAACGCCCTGCAATTATTGCACAAGGATGTATTGGAACGTTTTGGCGTTAAGTTCATAATGACATACCGATTGAACCAAGACGTCCTTGAAAACTTCTTCGGTGTCATAAGAGCTAAAGGGGTTCTTCATGCTCAAACAGATGGCCAAGAGTTTAAGTACAGGATGAGGTCATACATCCTTGGGCACAATGAAGGTGCACTTTCTGACAACGGAAATGTTGGTGTGGATAATACACCAGACTTATGTTTGGACGAAATTTCTTTGACAGGTTTTATCTCACAATTTTATAATCGATTCATCTTAACAATATTCGCTTTTTCAGGAAGGATTTTTGTCGTTGTCAAAGTCGACAATAGCATGCCTATTGCTTCTGAGCCAGAAGAAAATCTCCCATTTCCTTACGATGGTTTGAAAAACTTGGCTGGCTACATTTGCCATCGTTTTCAAAAACACCATACCAAACCTGGAACAAATTGAACCAGACAAAAGCTCTTGGGTCAATCATTTGGACGAAGGAGGCTTGTCTAAAGCAAATCCCACAATGATGGCTCATTTCGCTGCATTAGAAAATGTTTTTAATGCAGTAAATGGAGAAGGTGAAGACATTTACATCTGTCCAAACTAGATTTTAGATTTTTTAGATTTAGATAGATTTTTATTTCTCGTCTTATATAATTTACATAGTTTACAAAAATCAAAAAAAGCATGGCATTCTGCCGTCTGCCTAGTTGACAAAACATAAATTGAAAACTAATTTTTTATGAAATATAATTTATAAATAAACAATTTAGGTACATGAATTAAAAAGTTTTTTTGAATAGTTAACTATTGAAATAAAATATTATCTTCAGAAACTCTCATTAACAATTCTCCTCCTATAATTAAAAGCCAGTTTACAGTACATATACAGTTTTTTAACGTCGACTTCGTTCAACAATGATACAATTTCATTTTCATTCAAAAATCCCGTTCCAAGAACATTTCTCCTGATGTCTTTAAGAATTGGACATTTACCCATGAAGTGAAATACATCTTCTCTCAATTGTAGATTACATAAGGAGCATAATATTGGTAAATCCTCCCTATGTGGAATGAAGTTAAGAGGTACAAGTTCACCACGTAGCTTAACCATCATCGAAATCTCCTCTACGCTGAATTCATCCCGAAAATAGTTCTTCGCCTCCAAATTGTGATTGAGTTGACTGTAAATTGCTCTGTGCAGAGACCCAGTTGCTTCGTTAAGGCATTTTCTCCATAACATATCATCCACTTTTGCAATTAGGTAATACAGTGATTCTTTCCATTGATTTAAATCAAAGTTATCAATGTTAAGGTCCATGTCACTCTCCCTAGCAAGTTTCATCCATTCTGCATACCATCCTGACCTCTCTCGAATAGTTTGAAGTGCCATTATCTTTGGTAGCCGGTAATTATCCATATTCATGATTTTGAGCACATAATCAATCTGCATTCTAAGTGTTCGTACAAAGAGTGGCTGCAGTCCCGTTTCCAACATAACTATATAGTTCGGCGTATTTGGTGGCAGCCGAAAGATCCTTTTAACGTAGAAGCGTAACAATTTTTCCACATCTTCATATTTCTTCGCTCCCCATACTTGAGCTGCATAGAACAAGATTGATTCTGCTACTGCCTTAAAAACAGTGTACTTACTGCTGTGTGCGATATTTTTGTTTGAGAAACACCTACTCCAAGATGCGCTGATGGCGGCTTTTGCACTTGTAAGCTTTTCTCTCAGATGCGTTTCCATATTTAAATTTTTTGTCAAAATCACTCCAAGGTATTTGAACTCTTTCACAATTTCTATATTTTCACCATTGTAATTCCATTTTTCATTAAGGCAGTTTCTACCTCCTCCGTTCTTGAAAATCATGATCTTGGACCTTTCCATGTTAACTATTAGGTTCCATATTTTACAGTACTCAAAAATCCGGTTTATCATAAGCTGTAGTGATTCTGGAGATGGCGCGAGAACCACAATATCATCCGCAAACAAGAGTGCTTTAATTAATTCTCCCGCGTGTTCGATACCAGCAGGTAAGAAATCGACTAAGTCTTCGATAAATAGAGCGAATAGGCTTGGACTCATCGTACAACCTTGTCTAACGCCTGATTCAGTTCTGAACCAATCCGACCTTTCTGTACCATTCCAAACTGCTGCATTTGTATCCATATACAGGCTTTGCAGGACTCTTCCAAATCTTAACGACATTCCCATACCAAAGAGCTTATAGAAAAGAGCTTGCCTATTCACCGTGTCAAATGCAGACTTAAAGTCCACGAAAAACGCGTATAACTTCTTTCTTCTTCTTATAAATGAATCCGCAATGCTTTTCAGAACAAAGATATGATCGATTGTTGAGTAACCGGATCTAAAGCCTGCCTGAAATTCTTTCAACAGCTTATTTTCTTCAATCCATCTATTGAGCCGTGTTTGCAGAACAGCTATAAATATTTTATAGGACGAATTTAAAAAAGATATTCCTCGATAGTTCGACATCTCAGACCAGCTTCCTTTTTTGTGGATCGGAAAAATGATTGATTCCCTAAATTCTTGAGGAATCATACCTGTTCCCAATACCTCGTTGTAAACTGAAGTAAGCTTGCTTATTAACTCAACGGTTCCATACTTAAAATATTCCGCTGGTATCCCATTGGAGCCTGCCGCTTTTCCATCCTTCATTTTGTTCATAGCCGCATCTACTTCTTCGTTGGTTATATCTGCGTCCAAAACTTCATTATAAATACCCGGATGTGCAAAATGAAAATTGTTTCCTTCATGAATTGGGTTTAGCAAATTTTTAAAATGGTCTGCCAAAAGCAAGGGGCTCAGCTTGGGATGGATTTTAAAGGTCTTACCATTCAAATTGTTCACCAATTTCCAAAAGTCCTTCGAGTTCATACAATTTGATAACCGTCTAGCTTCTGTCTCAAAGTATTTTGTTTTTTTTTGGAAACACAAGGTCTTGTAATAGGTGTTTGCTTGAAGATATTGTCTTTTAAAGTGATCATCACTTGATCGACGATAAGCTCTTAACCATCCAAATGATAATTTTCTGGCCTTTTTACACTCTAGATCAAACCAGGGCGCTATAAAGCTATCTTGTGCTTTCCTAATACTGCACAACGTTCTCGGATATGATGCTTTCATTACCTCTTCTAACTGACTCAGGTTATATGCTGATAACTTTGGAGAGAAGTGTTAAGATTTATTTTCTATTGAACTCTATTTTTTTGGTTCCACCTAAGTTTTGGTATGAGTCTCATAGGGTTTGAGTCCTCAGTTGCCATCGAAAGTCCACAAGTCATAACTAATGGAAAGTGATCCGAAAAGGGCACATTTTCAACTTTGAACTCAATTATTCGGTCGTTCCAGTTACCACTAATAAGGCTGTAATCAATTATCGAACTACCCTGATTGCCGACAAAAGTAAATTCGCCTTCCTTATCCGCCCAGCTGGTGCCATTCTGTCCAAACTACATCCACCATTTACTGCTGGAACACAATGCAAAAATCGGAGCCGCAGCCGGAGTCGGAATAGCTGTCGTACGTTAACAGAAAGTACGCACACAATGCGTCGTACGGCTTTTTGATGTTATTTGGTATATTTGCAGTTTACAACCACATCAAATTTCTCTCTTTGTTCACTTTTATTTCTTATTTTAAATATTTTTCCACTTTTTAATTGAAAAACTATTAAAAAAAAATATAATCACCAAGTTATTCATTTCAAAAATGGAAACATCACATGTGTCGTACGTCAAAGTTAAAAGTTGGTCAACTCTTCCGACTCCGGCTGCGGCTCCGATTCCAGTTGCGTCGCGTTGTGTTCGTACATTTGCATACTTTGGCAGCTATTCCAGTTACGACTCCGACTCCGGCTCCGACACCATTGTGTTCCAGCCAAAAACACTCTATTACCAAGACCGGAATCTCAGACTGACATTTCGGTTTGCCTACAAGCTAAAAAGCACTAAATGTGAGAAAGTGTGCGTGAAATGATGCAAAAAACCAAACACATTCTCACAATTAGTGCTTTGGCCCATCAAAATGCTTCATTATAGTAATCAGCCCCATCTAAATGCTTCATTTTGAATGTTTCATGGCCTCGTTCAAAAACTAAACAATCCTAACCAACAGAATCTGAAGTGCTGACATGGTCTTAAATTGGAAGATTTGTATAGCTTTTTAATTTCAATCCAAATAAATGTTGTAAATGTATGTTAAATAAAATAAAATTGACCAAATACATATTATTTAATGATTTATTAGTTTATTATTATTTATTTTGTTTACTTAAATTATTTAAATTATTTGCACCATGCGCTGCCACTGGTTAAGTATAATTATTGCAAATGGACAAAAGTGTAACTCAATACTTTGTAAAACAACAAAACAGACAATTTTTTCAGCTGTAGTTTGCTTAGAGCATTTTCTTGGCGACGTTAGAAGTTCAGGTGGAAACAATAGGTGGATGCCTCCGTATTTTTTTGTACAGACAATGCTACGAGAAGCATACTTGTGAAGTTCCATTGCCAACTTTAGCTAGTTCAGATTCCTCAATTAGATTAGTATTTTCATCATTTAAGCAGTTCGGTAGTTGCAAGACCAAATTTTAGTTTTGTTTGTTGCAGAAATATTCCTGAAAATTTCTTTTTAAGGGACTATGTTAGAGTTGGAATTTTGTTTGTAGTTAGATTTTGGAATAAAAATTTGAGGGAACCATGTTTTAAAAATAAGTTGCTTTGTGTAAAGCATCTTTAAGGAATAGAAAAAGGCAATATGTTTACACACAATACCAACTAAATGAGTGCAATAAATAGATTTAAGTAACTTTTTTTATTTCAGTATGGGGAAACCAAACACCCAATAGAAAAAAAAAACGGTATACGCGCCAAAATCCATACTTCTTGACTAAATAATGTTATCTTCTATGTTTACGCATAAAATTACGAATTTTGTAGCATATGAACATTTCTAGACATTTTACAATGTGAACAAATAAATATGCTATGAAATAATTGGCTGCTATTAATCCTAAATTTTTTTCTAAAAAGTTGATGAAGGTTAGCTGAAGCGGAAATTTCTTTAATGAACATACCTAAAATATTATTGCCTTTGTCAAAAATATTTTTCTACGCTAACCTCTGCTTTATATCTGAAAACTATTGTTTATGTATATTTTCTTCTATGTTCTGCATTTATAAAATGTAATCTACGGTAGTATTTATTATATTACGAAAAACAAAAATATGTACGTAAAACTCATTAATTTTTTTCATTATTAGCAGCACTTTTATTTAACATACCCTTCAAACAATAATAAGTAAACTTGAACTTTGGTAACTAAACATTTTTAAGAAATGAATGAAAATTATATTTTGCGTTAAACTGTGGAAACTCACTAAAAAAAACTTCTGTACGTCAACAATAAACATTCATGACGATTACATGTTCTATTGAATTAGTTGTGCATGAATTCAGAACGATTTTAAGACGTTTTCATTTTGTGATATATGTAAAAATTTGCATTTTATTTGCTCTGCATTTATTCAACAGATTTGCTATAATCGTTCTGATTACTTTTTTAAAACATTGGTGTTCCTTTGATGCATAGTTTTTTTTGATAGCAAATACATGTATGCTTCCAACAATCAAGAATGTCATGCGTAAGATATTTTTCGGTTATAACTATTTTTTTAAATATAATATTTATTAATCAAAATGGAATTCAAAAATAGTTGCAAGCTTAAATCATTAAAAACAAACTATAAATACATTTGGATTAATTAAATTGATACAGATTTTAATTACTTGCAAAAAAAATACTTGGGCCGTTCATTAACGAAAATTTATTAGAATTCAATACAAAAATTGCGCTCGCACCCTTAACTTGATGGTTCTTCGAACGCATCTTTGATACAAAAATCCGTGGTTAATTTTGAAATTTGAAGAATTTCGTAGTGATTTTTGTAAATTAGTGAATTAATTATAATAAACTGATGGTGAACATGCTTTTTTGAAGACAAAAATGTACATTGGTTCGCTATCAACAAAATGACTGCAAAATTAAAGCTTCAAACTGACTTCTTCATCGAAAAAAAGTAAAAAGAAAAACCTGAAAAAAACTTATTAACCCCTCCATTTTGTTTTTGGTGTGCAAAATGCCGCTAGCCCACGGCATCGTTTTTTTTTTGTTTGTGCTCACATATATTCATGGATTAATTGTCAAAATTACAAATACAACAATGTAAACAAACGGGTTTTGGAGAGTGAAACGTACGAAAGATTCCGGTCTTGGTAATGGAGTGTTTTTGGTTCCAGCAGTTACTTAAAGTTGCCGAGAAAGCAAAGATCAAATGTGATGAGAAGATTAAGAAGCTTTTCTTTCGTTGTCGTATCACGTATGCACTTCCGAATGCGGAAACTGAATAGACAAATCACTGAAAACAAACTGTCCACAAAAAGGAAATACAAACAAATTATTAATTAAATAAAAAGATGAAAAACCACCGATTCAAAGAGACCATCATATCTTTTATTTAACCATGTATTACTAATTAAACAATCTTCCAGGTAATTCTATGAAGAAAAATGCATCCGAATGAAAAAGAAAAAAAAATACCAAATTCTTCATTCACTTCGATTTTTTATTAATTTCTTTCACTCAAACACACAAATTTTCTTTAACATACGAAGAAACACAAATATTAACTATTTAAAACCATTTACCTAACTGAAAAATATTAGAAATATTAACATTTTATTATAATAACAAAATATCTTAACAAATTAGTGCCAATTGTTTTGTTTCGATTTCAAATACTGAATAATAAACGTCAAACTCGTTGAGTGTTCGTGACGTAGATGCGCAGAACGAAACAAAAATAGAAACGCGAATGCGCTATCTATTTTAGTTGTATCATGGCTTGGCTAGATTTCTAGATTGTTGTATTTTGCGATTCCTGTCATTTATTTCAAGATATAATGCTTTCTCATTTTTTCTCACACGATTCGCAGGGTGGTAAAGAGAACTCTATTTTAACAAAAATATCCCTGAAATTTCCCATTTTAAGCTTGGTGAAACTGAAAAAATTTAAAGGCCTGATAAAATTTAAAAAGCTTTTAGATAAAAGTGCTTAAGTGTTTGTTTATGAAATCGGACACCAGTGTCGTAAATGGTGAACATTTAACTAAGATTATGACACTTTAAAAGACAGCTGATATTGACAGGTGTCAAATGTCAGCGCTACCAACTTAGAATCACGAATACAATCGCATGAATACAATTTCTTACTTTCTAACGTGATTTCTTTACTTTAATAATTTCAATTTACTGCGTCTTTCACACTATGGGGAGTTGAGTTGTATGATGTGTGATTCTTTAAGCTGAATTATAACATAACCGAAGTCCGCTGATTTCAATTCAGTTAAAAAAGTTTTGGTTAGACAAACAAAAGATCTTAAAGTATCTCTTTCTGATTCTTAAATTCAAATTCACTATCATCTCGAAAATATTGTCTTTAAATTGAACCAATAAATGATAAAAATAGGAGCAATAATTACTACTTACATCATACCCAAAAAATACAGGAAGCTGCGGTGTTATAAAAACTAAACGCGCATACAAAATACTTCAATCTCAAAGTTTATATGACTTCTCATTAAAATAAAATGTAAATAATCTAATTAATTGATCCACTCTCAGTAAATAAGAGCTTATAACTAAAGCGGGATATAACCTGCACGCAATCTCGCTTAAAACTGTCATACAGCATAGCAATCGTACCATCACATCAATTTCAACTGCAAATTGTTAAATTTTAAAAGGTGCATCCATAGCTTGGCGGTGTGTCTTTTAATTCAGACATCCAATTGACCATCATTTCCCCTGTGATTAAGTAATTTTCTTCCGTTCATAGAAGAATATATTTGTACGACCGCTCATCATCATTCGGCGCATATCATCTGTGATGATGATGCACTTTTATTCTGCACCAGCCATCGCATCAGCAGCGTGGATATGACCACCATCGACTTTGAGTCCGAATCAAAAGGCTGGACTCCGCTCTGAGATGTGCACTTATAGTGAAATTCTCTTCATCAAGAAACCAGAGGTAAACAATTTAATTGACAGTTTCACCTGAGACCAAAGACAACCACGACGACTTCAACGACGACGACGGACGGAGCGATGACGGAGTCGCTATTTAGAAAAGTTTCCCGTTGACGATATTATATGCAGCAGTTAGATAGAAGCCTTCTATATTCGCTGATCAATGAGCCTAAGAGAGATCATCACACGACATGCATACGTAATGGAATTGACACGTTTAATCACGGAGTATCATCAATAATAAAATCAATACTTTGCGTGCATCTGCTGCACACTGCACCACTTAAGCCTCGAACTCAAGGTTGCTGTTGTGCGTATGGTGGCAGTTGAGTAAAGTGGAAGCGATCACCAATTATACTCCATTCGCTTAAAAACCCTGAGACACACCATTACTCTATCTCTCTACCACTCCCAGACCATAGCGACACGACTTCTTACTCCTTCGTCCATCAGGTCCCACTTAGACCAGGAAAGGAAAAAGTAGATTTTCGCAATGTCAAGTGATTTGCTGGTGCTGGGTTGATGGTTCATAAAAAGACTCCAAAGCGGAATTAGTTCTTAACGTCATTTCAATCATTTGCTTGGACATTAACACGTTTGGGTTATGATTTTCCGTCATTAGGGATCTTCCAGTGGGTTGGTGATGATGAAGATGATGTGGATGTCAGTTATCGCAGAAACCCAGGCTCAGAGAGTTAAAGAGTTTGCAAAGCAACTGCCATTTTAGACGTCCAACATGATAGACACATGATAGCTGATGGTGCTCAGCAGCGAACTGTCACAAGTGGTTCCACTTTTGCCATGTTGGGATGGCTAATTGTCAGACTTTGATTCCAATGAAGCTGTCCAAAGTTCTATATACTACTTCTGCTACTGTTGCTGGAAGTTGATTGTAGTTACGGCGGGTACTGCATATGTGCACGCATTATTTTCGATTCAACTGTCATCGTCGTCATCCTCATCATCGTCAGCAGCTTCGAGTTGAGCTGAGCTGAGCAGAACTGAGCAAAAGCTAAAGCACTCTTATGACGATCCAAGCTGAGATCTGACGTGTGTAATTAAAGTTGTACGTCAGGGCATCTGGTGCGTGTTGTCATTTATGTTTTCTTCATTTTTATAAATCGCAAAGACATTAGATCACTGTGAATTCCCCGACGGGCACCTAAAGCAGCACTGCCAATCTAATGAAGTTATTAAAGCATTGTTCTACTCCTCCTTGGCTACGGGGTATACCTACTGTGAAGTATATACAGTTCAATGGCGACATGGGTTTATAATTGCCTGCGGCAGGAGTGATTTATAGCGTTTTTTGTTAGAGTTTCGTCTGATGTCAAGAGAAGCGTGGTTCGAACAGGCCTTCCTTGGCTCGTCTTCTGATGATGATAATGATGGTGATCTGATGATGGGGTGTATGACAATCACCACTCTCGGAGTGAAGTGAAAAACTTTGAGTCGATGTCATCAAAGTCTCTATATGATGTTATTTCCAGGGGATTAACACCACAATTTGAGGAATGCAAGATAGTTTTGAGTTCTTACTCGTACGTTTATATAGATCTTTGATGATGAGTTGAAATGAAACATGCTCTTTTATTGTGTAGACAAGAGTAGTAATACGTCTTCTTTTCAAACCTTTTTTCTATAGTTATTATTCTTGTTTGAAAAATCGCCTGCTTGAAGTGGAAAAACTTTATAAAATACCAGATTTCATACACAACTTGTATGCGAATGTTTGCCATTTAATAAAAATAATAATCAAACATGTTTAACTTTTATGTAACTATGAAAAATAAGGACTTGGTTGATATCTGCGTTCTTTGAATTGTTTAGTAATAATTTTTTCATAAATGTATGGCATCAGGCAATTGACGGGAAAACGTCACATCGCATCGTCTAGAAATATATATAATGAGTGATGGTCTTTAAGACTATACAGAACTATAAAAACACTTGCTGGAAATTATGGAATCAAACAAAGAACTAGCAGCTTCATTATAATTAGTAATTAACTTCTGTTTTATTCTTGTTTAACCACGACTTTAAGTATGCACATATCGGTTATATACTGATTTTACAATCTTAAAGTCCAAACATCAACAACTATTAGCTACAGAAAAGGACATACAGGTGTTCAGCTTCAGCTACTTCAAATAAATGACAACTTTGAGGTTATTTTACATAATATCATATAACTTTTTAAGGGGTTTTCCAATTGAGACTTGACAACATTGAATTTTTATTGTGAACGCATCCTTAAACTTATGACCACGCTGTCAATGTTAAAACATTCAATAAAAACAATATTTTCTATGATGGTGAATTTCATTATCCAAAAATGTTTGTGGAGAGTTTTACTATAAGTGATTTAATTTTGAACAAATCCAGCTTTTTAGGAAGGTGTCATCTTTTGATATTTGACAATTAAAACCTTATTCATTACTAAAAACGGTAAGGGAACATTATTAATTACTAAAATTGTGACAATTCCGCAGTTACTGTTCGCAGAAGAAAAGAACTTTTGGATCGGCGGCGGCGGAGGCACTTTTTCGGCCTGAAATAGTGGAATGGAAATGAATGAAATGGAAACATTTTAGCAGTTGAGATTATAAATAAATAAATAAATTAGGTGGCGCAACAGTCCATGAAGAACCAGGGCCTAGTGACTTACAACTCTCAACCATTCCTGTGTGCGAGTAATGTTTTCAGGGATGGAGGGGACCTACAGTTTATATGACGAATCCGAACGGCTAATTTGAGAAAGCACTTTTCATGACAAGAATTACTCTTGGAAGATTTGTCATTTCCTCGCAAGAGGCAGTATCCGTGAAAAAAGTTAGGTGGCACAGGCAGGGATTGAACCCAAGACCCCTTGCATGACAGTCCAACGCACTAACCATCACGCTACGGCAGTTGAGATAAGTTATTGAAAAATAGTGTTGCACCATTTGTCGATTCCCCGTCGAGTTTTGGAATTAGACATTCCGCAAACGAATTTACACAATATTTTACATTAAGTCTTAAGGCTTTAAACATAACAACTCAAGCCAGACAATTACTAGAAACGTCATTTATGTATTTGCTGATTGGGTCCTTGAAACTTATAAAATGATATGGTTATGGGTTGCTTTGTTATTAAATAGAATGGGGCCAAAAAAGTTTTCTGATTTAACACTTTTAGCCGTTTTTTTTTCTTTGGAACCATATAAAAGATATGATCTATGTTATTTTTTCAAAATTTATTCAAGACCTTAATGATGAAATTCGTGAAGGTATCAAATGAATGCATCCGCAAATGTGCAAATTAAAAAATGAATTAGGTGAAGCAACAGCTGGTAGAAACCGGGGCTTAGTCAAATACAATTCTCAACCATTCCTGTGTGCGAGTAATGCAACGGATGGAGGGGACCTACAGTTTTTATGACGAATCCGAACGGATAATTTGAGAAAGCACTTTTTATAACAAGAATAACTATTGAAGGGTACTACTAAATTTGCGAATTTGTCACTGAAAATTTCAGAATAAGGATTTGGTGCTATTTATGCAATGTCTTTCTTTTTCATATCACAAACTGATTTCTATCAAAACAATACTCATTTTGTTAAATATCAAAATGAACATAACTAACATCTAGTGCTATGATCCTGACAAAAGGAGACCCTCTAAACTCCACCAACTAAAGTGGAATTAGTCTACTTTACATACAAAATCATCTGTACCGTAATATGTGAACGTTTAAAGCCCATCGTCAACAACCTGATAGGTCCTAATTAGTGTGGTTATAGACCAGGAAAGTCCACAGTCGATCAAATATTCACATTATGGCAGATCGTGGAAAAAAACCCAGCATCTACAGGGACGAACTGTATAGAACAATGTCTAGTTTTGGCATCCCTGCCAAACTCGTCCGTTTGAGCAAGATGACCATGTAGAATTCGCACTTCTCCATAAAGGTTTTAAACAACTTAACAGAATTTTTGGATGTCAAAAAGGGCTTTCGTCAAAATGATGCGCTGTCAGCGATCTCCCACGTCAACTCTAGATGAATTATCTATTAAAAGTCTGCTCACTTACTGGCATATGCTGATGACATTGACATAAACGGAAGAACTCAACGTGAGTCCAATGGGGCTTTTGTGAATATTGAGGCAGAGGCGGAAAAAATGGGCTTAGCGGTCACCATCGACAGAAGTAACTTTAAGGTGGTTAAAGATTTTGTCTACCTAGGCTCCACTAAGAACACAGAAAACAACACCAGCGATAAGATCAAACGAAGAATAACTCTTGCTTACCTCTGTTTTTTTGGGCTAAGAAAGCAATTTAGTAATAAAGCCCTCTGTTGAGCGACCAAAGTGTCCTACGACCCTCATCATCCTCGTCCTGCCTTACGGTGCATAATGATGGGCTATGACAAAAAGCGGTTGAAAGCACCTTGGGTCGCTTCGAGGATAAATAATAATAAAAATCCTATCTCAGTACTACTGAGATGGCTGGGTCACGTAGAGCACATGGAAACCAATGGTCCGGTCCAGACATTTTTCGAATCCACGCCCACAGGACAGTGCAAACCTTATCTATTCAGAAATGAGCCTCATCGCTGTAGATGATTTTTTCGATCAAGAGTTAGTTTCCAAATGCTCCTGAGTCAGTTGAACTGAATAGTAGGAAAGACAAAATTGACGATACCGTGAAATGAAGCCAAGTGAAAAATTTACTTATTGCACTAACGTATTGCTCTCTACAACTCTTGGTTGGAATTATTAACTTCCCATAGGAAGTAATTGTAATGGGTCCGATTTGTCAAATTGAAAATTTTGACATTTCTCGACGTTTCAAGATTTTTAGAAAGATGTCTGTGCGTGCGTGTGTACGTACGTTCGTACGTCTGTACGTCTGTACGTCTGTACGTCTGTACGTCTGTACGTCTGTACGTCTGTACGTCTGTACGTCTGTACGTCTGTACGTCTGTACGTCTGTACGTCTGTACGTCTGTACGTCCGTACGTCTCCGTACGTTCGTGACGTTTTTTCGTCGTCCATAGCTCAAGAACCAGAAATGATATCGACTTCAAGTATATTTTTGGAAAAAAATCCAATTTATGGTTTTTTTTTATAAATCAAAAAAACTGAAAAAAAAAATATTTGTCACCTCGAAAATGTTACTAATAAAAAATAATTTTATCTCCAAAACAATTTTGTGCAGTAATAAATAACGTTTTTGACATCTGGTAAAATTTTGAGAAAAATCGAATTGACAGTTTTTTTATAAAAAATAAAAACCTAAAAAAACATTGCTCAAAGTTGGTAAAAATTGAATTTCGACTCAAATATCTTTTCAAAAACTTGAGATTGTGGCTTCAAACTAATTTTATCTTATAAGAAATATTGTTTTCAACATTCGATAAAATTTTGAGAAAAATCGAATTGACAGTTTTTTTTACAAAAAATAAAAATCTAAAACAAAAATTAATAAAAGTTAGTAAAAATTGATTTTCGACTCAAATAACTTTTCAAAAATTTGAGACATTGGCCTTAAACTAATTTTATTTTTTAAAAAATATGGTTTTCAACATTTAGTGACATTCAAAAAAATTAAAAACCTAATAAAAATTAACAAAAGTTGGTAAAAATTTATTTTCGACTTAAAAATCTTTTTAAAACTGTGAGATATTTGAGAAAAATCAAACTGGCAGTTTCAAAAAAAAAAAAAAGAAAAAAGTAGTACCTTAAGAAAGCATTATTAAAAGATCGTAAAAATTGATTTTCGACTCAAATATCTCTTTTAAAATTAAAAATATTGGCTTCAAACTAATTTTACTCACAGAAAATATAATTTTCGACATTCAGTAAATTTTTTAATAAAATCCAACAGTCAATTTTTTCATAAAATAATTTAATCAACAAAAAATAGTACGCAAATTTTTTAAAAAATGATGTTCGGTTCTCGATATCTCGTAAACAAATTCATTTCATTCATCCAATTTGTATTTGTTTATATCGGGTGATTTTTTAAGAGCTTGAGAACGCATAAAATTTGCAAAATCTCATCGATTCTTTATTTGAAACGTTAGATTGGTCCATGACATTTACTTTTTGAAGATAATTTCATTTAAATGTTGACCGCGGCTGCGTCTTAGGTGGTCCATTCGGAAAGTCCAATTTTGGGTAACTTTTTCGAGCATTTCGGCCGGAATAGCCCGAATTTCTTCGGAAATGTTGTCTTTCAAAGCTGGAATAGTTGCTGGCTTATTTGTGTAGACTTTAGACTTAACGTAGCCCCACAAAAAATAGTCTAAAGGCGTCAAATCGCATGATCTTGGTGGCCAACTTACCGGTCCATTCCTAGAGATGAATTGTTCTCCGAAGTTTTCCCTCAAAAAGGCCATAGAATCGCGAGCTGTGTGGCATGTAGCGCCATCTTGTTGAAACCACATGTCAACCAAGTTCAGTTCTTCCATTTTTGGCAACAAAAAGTTTGTTAGCATTGAACGACAGCGATCGCCATTCACCGTAACGTTGCGTCCAACAGCATCTTTGAAAAAATACGGTCCAATGATTCCACCAGCGTACAAACCACACCAAACAGTGCATTTTTCGGGATGCATGGGCAGTTCTTGAACGGCTTCTGGTTGCTCTTCACTCCAAATGCGGCAATTTTGCTTATTTACGTAGCCATTCAACCAGAAATGAGCCTCATCGCTGAACAAAATTTGTCGATAAAAAAGCGCGAAACACATTTCGAACCGAACACTGATTTTGGTAATAAAATTCAATGATTTGCAAGCGTTGCTCGTTAGTAAGTCTATTCATGATGAAATGTCAAAGCATACTGAGCATCTTTCTCTTTGACACCATGTCTGAAATCCCGCGTGATCTGTCAAATACTAATGCATGAAAATCCTAACCTCAAAAAAATCACCCGATATAAGAAATAAAAACTTTGAAGGAATTCTACGAAAATTGGCAGAAATTGGGTTTCGACTAAAAATCTCGTTAACAAAAACATCCCAGCCTCTTTTTTCATTTGGCTTTATTTCACGGCACCATGACTGCCAAGAATTCTCCTTCATTAATCTCATGGAAATGTTTTTTTTTAAAGATTTTGCCAATCTGTGAAAATGTTTTGAAAAAAAAAATGTATCTTTGAATTGTTGCGAATCCCTATTAGAAGGGAACCGTGAAATAAGGTTTAGTGAACTACGAACAACTTTTGAAAAGTGGCCAATTTTGGTGCCATGAAATAAGGCCAACTTTTAAAAATTTGCCTTATTGCACTTAACTAAAGTAAATTAAGACCCTAGGAGAATTCTTCTATAACGATCTAAATGATTTCAATCATCTTAACATAATCAGCGTCTCACGTTTCATAAGGAACTTAAACTGGTTTCTTTGAGCTTAGAAAAAAGCCTCAAGATTCATGTGGTATCACAATGGACCATTAAACTGGCCTAAGTGTGTCCGTTTCCATCTTGGACATCCACTTTAACCTAACTTTACCTAACCTATGCCTCCTGCAACCCATCTTCTATAGGATTTGGGGTAGGTCCAAAACCAATTTGGCTTTATTTTCACACGGCCAACAGTTGGAAATTGGATTTAATACACTCTAAAGAAGTGTAACAAGGCCAATTCTTGAAATGTGGCCTTAATTCACTTGGCTTTTTTCACGGCATCATTGGAATACCTTTTAGATTGTAATAATTTTAACAAATTTTACTGTTCCTTTGTTTACAATTTTATTCTAAAGTCTATATGTGCTTCTTTATCCAGCTAAAGTTGTTATTGATGACGTAGGGCTAGGATTTCCATGCACTTAAAAACGCAAAATATGCGCTTAAAATATGCTCTTAAAAATGGGAAATATGCACTTAAAATATGCATTTAAAATCATATAATTGAACACAAAAAAAAGACTTAGTATACAGTTTTTATAAAAAAATCAGTCTTTTATTTTATCTTTTAAAGGAACTAAAAAACAAGTAGGTACACTCAAAAATTAAAAAATACACAAAACATAAACAATAAAACATTTTTCTTCAAAATAACACAGACAATAGAAAAATTGACATAAATGATGAAATTCTTCTTAAGGTTTTGAAAAATGAAGCTTTGGCGATTGAGCCTTTGAAACGTCTTATACATCGAAAAGGTACGTTCTACGTCAATTGACGTAAGTGGTGCATTCTTAGAGGAAGAAATTTCATCGGTTGTAAAGTTTCTCAAATAATTTTCATTACTGCAACTCAATGTAAATGCCTTAAATATATTTTTCATTGTTGAAAACCCTTCAATTTTTGCTAGAACATTCTCAAGCTTCTTTTGTATGGCTGGAGTAAGAGATCCGTAACAGCAGTTATTTTTACAACAGCATCTTCAACTAAATCAATTTGATTTTTTAATGAGTCCCTTCCCTCAAGCTTTGTTATGGTATCACAAGGAAAACTGTAGTTAGAGTTAATGAATATTATTTGGCTTTTAAGTAAAATCTGGTTCAATATCTCTTTTGCAATATTAATTGCAACAGCATCAGATCATCGAAATTATTAACCACTTCTTAAAACTCCTCATAGTGCTTTGCGTAATAGGCAACTGCTTGTAGCCAAGTTCCCCACCTGGTAACAATAGGCTGTGGTGGAAGAGGTGTTAAAGGGTACTTTTGTCTAAAAAGTTACACGCGAGATGGTGCCTTTAAAAATAATTGTTTTCGGTTTGCCACCAATAAATCAACATTTTTAAAATAACCTTGCATTTCCTCTGCAACTCGATGCAGTGCATGAGCTAAACACGTTACATGTATCAACTTCGGATAAAAGAGTTTTAACCCTCTAGTTGCTTTAAACATGTATGGCGCCGCATCGGTTAAAAAAAAAAGAAGAATTTGTTTGTATTTTCACTTTGCAAACTGATGTTTTTTTAATGTTATGTCCATTTTTTTTTAAATATAAAGGAACAATATGCATATATTATAAAAATATGCAAAAATATGCATTTATAGTCAAATATGCAAAAATATGCACTAACGATTGAATGCCATTTTAAAGGAAAATTAATGATTCTTAAAGATAATTTGTTCGCTTGCTTCTAAAGTTTGTCAAAGAAAATATGCATTTGCATGGAAATCCTAGCCCTATTGATGAGTAATGACCTTCAGCTCAATCAGAGTTGTCGCACATTTATATTTAAATGATGATATAACAAAACAGCATTCATTTGCAACTTTGTAAAAGCCCCTAACTATTTACACGACGTGTGTCCAGTCAATGTACCTTTATATTACCTTCAATACAATCACTCATAATAAAAATAACTTCTTCTTCTTCCTTTAAGTTGTACTATCTTTATGAACATACCAATTTCGAGAACAAGAAAAGTCATAAATAGAAATCGTTAGTGTGAACAAAGATATAAATCTGGGTATTAAACCTCATAAATTAATATTGTCACCTTGGGATGACAACGAACATAAGTTCTCGCATATAATTTAGTTAAAGTGCTACGCAACGCCATCAGTTTCATATACTATATTTTCGAGTAGTTGCATTGAAATTGGATATCTATAGGTTAGGTAGTGTACTCATACGTATGTGATTCCGTCGTCGTGCGTCGTCGTGTCGCTGCAAGCGTTTTTATCCCAAGTTCGAAGTCGGGTAGTGATGTCGTCCTATAGTAACTATAGGTTGGTATACAAATAAATCGACGACGACGAATGCGACGCGCCGCGGCCGTAAGAAAATACCTTAACTGAAGACTGAACTTAACTTAACACAGTAACTATATCTTTTTTTTCTGTTGGGTTGGCTTCTGATGGTGGCACCAGGTGAGTGCCAGCATTTTTTTTTCTTTGCTCGCCCCACAAGGATATAAGCGAGAGGAAAACCACCCATAATTATATTTCCAGAGCTTGATTGTATCTTCGAAAGACTTTTTGCGCAATAGGTACTTCTGTACAATGCCATACTCTTGCTATAAAACTAATGCAAAATTTACATAACTCAAATTCCGATTTGTATCTTCGTTATAATGTAATGCTCTATGGAGGTAATCTACTTTGACTCCTGGGTTTTAGAGCTGAGCTCAAGTTTAAATGCAAACACCATAGGGAGGTTCATTATGCTATACTATATAATAGAAGTTGGTAGGTAGTTAAGTAGTTATGTACGTACAAGTAGGTAGGTACTTTTAAGCAACAGTTTGTGTCCAGCACTTAATTTATTTACACTTACTGATTATCTGGTTTTACTTTGCTAATTGTTTTATATTTTGTGCCACGTGCAAATGTGGAACTCTCTTTACAGCTTAGGTGTAATTAGAAGGAGGAGGTGATTTTTTGTTTTTGAAAGAAAAATTTTGATTTTGAATTCGAGGAAAAAATGTAATGCATTGAGTTTTGAAGTTTTATTTTTATCAAATTAAGTTATCGTGAATTTTCATAAAAAATTTGAAATTCCACCCAAATATATGGCACAAAAGTTTCGAATAAAATTTTAAGGAATGCTTAGTAAGTAAGAGTTACGGAGAAAAGGAAAATCTACTCTCATCTGTTATTTGATAATGACCAATAAATTTATCAATGATAATAATTTTAATAACAATTTGAGCTTGGATTGCCTCAGGTGCTAAATATTGTAAAATAAAAGTGCAATTTTGACTTCAATTACCCTCATCTGTTATTAACTAAAGTCGGGTATATAATGTAAGACCCTGACATAAGGATAAAAACAAAATAGGGTTGCCTATTTATGTATGTACATACTTCCTGGCCCTATTGGAAAGTTGCCTGCCTTAAAGAGGTGGGCCTGAGGAGTAAATATACACGCATCTGTTATTCAATTGATTTTGGTGTCAAACAAAAGGTAAATTAATTCTTTTTAATATAGGGTTGCCTAACCAAAATTTAGCGTAAACCAGGAGAACCTGCATTTGAAGTGTTAAATCTTTGGTAAGTGCAGAAAATTGTTCCCATGTGTTATTAAGTTGTTTTTGGTTTAAATGAAAGTTTATTAAATTATCTGTCTAATATAGCATAGGGTTGCCTAACCAAAAGTTGGTCCACCCCAGGGTTGCCTGCATTTGAGATGTTAACTTCAATATTTAGTTGGTTTTGGTGTCAAATGGAATGGTATATAATTCTCTTTCCAACTGTATAGGGTTGCCAAGCTAAAAGTTAGCACAACCAAGGGTTGCCAAAACTTAAGATTTGAAGTTTTCCGTAAGTGTAAAAAACTCTCATTGTTAAATCACTACGCTGCTTTGATTCACAGGAATCTGTGTGAAACTTCGCCGTTGGGTCCAACTAAAGGGTGATTTTTTAGCTATTATCTTTTTGGAAACACTGATTTAAACAGCTGCCGCACGTTTCGTGTTTTGTTTCACTGTCAAACATCTTCAATTTGGCCTAAAATTTAACCATGAATCGTCTTACAAACGAACAACGCTTGCAAATTATTGAATTTTATTTATTTTCATCGTGCATTTCTTTCAGCGAGCGACGAAGCTCATTTTTGGCTCAATGGGTACGTAAATAAGCAGAATTGTCGATTTTGGAGTAAATATCAGGCAGAAGCATTGCAAGAGCTAACAATGCATCTAGAAAAAGTCACAGTTTGGTGCGGTTTATAGGCTGGTTGTATTATTGGAGCTTACTTCTTCAAAGGTGATGTGAATCGTAACGTAACTGTGAATAGTGAGCGCTACTGTGAGATGATATCCAACTTTTTTTTACCCAAAATGCAAGAGCTTGACTTGCATGACATGTGGTTTCAACAAGACGGTGCCACATGCCACACAGCACGCGCAACAAAGGACTTGTCGAGAGGCGAGTACGGTGAACATTTTATTTCACGTTCGGGACCGGTCAGTTGGCGGACAAGATCGTGCGATTTAACGCCTTTAGACTAATTTGTGTGGGGCTATGATAAAGCTCATGTCTACAAGTTCGCTTCAATTGACGCATTGGAAGACAAAATTGAAGCATTTATTCGTGGGATACCGGCCGAAATGTTGAAAAGAGTATGCCAAAATTGGACTAAGCGGATGGACCATTTGAGGCTCAGTCAAGGTCAACATTTGCATGAAATAATCTTCAAACATTAAATTATATGGACCGTACTATCGATTCAAATAAAGATTTTATAAATTTTTTCCGAATTGTATGTATTTTTTTTTTGAAAAACTTTCCTTTAGTTTAAAAGCTATAGGAAAGTTTTTCAAAAAAAAATAATCACCCTTTATAATATTATAATATTCGAAAAAGAGGCTTTTGATAAGTTCCTATTGGTACCCATTAAAAATTTTCAAATGGTATTTTCTGCAACATAAACATTTTTTAATTTAAGTTTTAGCTATATCTAATTAAGTTAATTCAAGTACTCGTAATAATACAAAAATTAATACAAAATTTAAAAAACAATATGGCAAAAATCTTCGTATCAAACCCCTTCGTGGGTGTCGGATGGTAATGATCACCAGAACTGTTTTGAGACTTTTTCAAGATGGGGATCAGCTTAGGTGAGAATGAACTGTTCGTGGGTTCCTTTACTCTTCAATAGTTCAACCTACAGCAAGGCCTTCTGGCCATAGATACCGGGTCTCTAATTCAGCTATGGTGTGCGGGTTCACATAATCCGTACCGAAGAATGAAAGGCTGCTAACCTTTCTCATTTGAACACTTCGGCATGGTCCGTCTTATTTTCTTGCCTTACTTTGGTAATCGGCTCTTATGGGCTGACCTTTTCCTTCCGACCTATCCGTGGGACCTTCATTTATGAGACTGTCGGAAAGATTCATGAGAAGGACGCTGAAGACAAAATAAAGTATCAGAAGGTTACTGACCGAGCACTATAACCTTTTGGCTACTCAAGAAAAGGCCGTTAAGCTTAACAGATCTCAGGAATCGACTCTTCCAGCTGAGAAAAAGAGAAAGCTTGACGTGTCGTACAAAACAAGGTATTGTGCCATCTGTCAGAGCAGACCAATCGCATACTTTAAATGAGATTGTCAGGGATGACCTCCAAAAATCGATTGTTGATGAGCACTCCACCAATAGCAAAGGTCTGCTAGCGGTGTGGACCGGCATCGAGGGCAAGCGCTCTGAAATGGTCCAAAAGTGAGGACCCCTACCCTAGTTTCGACTCTGGGGAAATGATCAGGGGATATAGGGTAATCAAGTGCGCAGACGTGTTTTCCAGGAAATTGGGAGCACTAAGCGCATCTTTAGACAGCCTTAGGTTCTGATTTGGTTGTCACTCATGGACATTAAGCCAAGCGGACAGGAGCTAATCTGGAGTCTTCAAATGTTAAATTCACTGGTTTCAATGCCTGATTTCAGGAATGTCAAGATAAAATCCCTTGAAGCGAAGCCAGGGACAATAGACCGACAAAGTCGATGACGAGGTTGTCGACGACACGTTGGTTCCTACAGTTGCGCAGGCTCCACTGGAAATTAAAGACGCTGTTAACGTCTTCCAGATTAATCTGAACCACTCTAAGTGTGCTTGCATTGCAGGTTAAAGCAAGGCAACCCAAGCGTAAATTGTTATTCCAATATAACATTGGTAAATTTTTAGTCATTATTAAATAACAGGCAAAGGTAGATATTCCTTCCACATACATTGAGAGATATACATATGTACATAAATTGTAGTTGACATCAACTTTTCCTGACATCAACTTTTTCTCATTAAAAAACATGAGGAAGGTTTCTTATAGAAGACGGAAATTCTTATTACGAACAAATTAATTTTATAATAAAATGTAATTTTTCAAAAGCCTGCCCTTCTGATTTTTCATATTCAATTCAACTAACTTTTCGAAACAACTTTAGAAACGAATATATTCAAGTATTGAGAGTCTACCTTTTAATGAAATTCATAAAATTGAGGTTGTATATTTTCGACAACTTCACAAATAGAGTGCTGTTCAAAATAAAATATGCTATTAGAAAAACCACTTTATTAAAATCTGTTTATTTCTGGAAAAAAAGTCTTTGTTAAATTTGGAAAACTTATTCCTATGAATCGTTTATATATGTATGTATATATATATAATAAGTTGATATAATTGAAGCTTAGATTATAGTCTAAGGCCTTTAAATTTATAGCAAATTTTGCACTTACGCCCATGTTTCGATTGTTCTGAACTGATAGTTGAAACATTTCAAAATTTTAACATGTATCCAGTCGATGGATCTTCCAGATTTGCATACCTTACAGATTTTTTCTGGGATGATATGGCATTCCTGGAAGACAATAATCAAAAGATCAAAAACAAATGAAGGTTTTGGTGAAGGTGTGTACTCTGAACGACTGAAATTAATTCTCTTACTTATTGTAGCGTGTTCCAGGTGGAACTTTTGGCGATAAAAGAAGTCTTGTCGTGGCATAATCACTATCAAATTACTGGTCTCTGTCTCTACAAACTCTATAACAGTCCATAAGTGTGGATCATCTTTAATGGAGATATCACAACAGTTTAATATTCACCTTTGCTGGGTGCCGGACCATAGAGACATTTCAGGAAATTGTAATTGTAATCTTTTCAGAAATGGTACAGTACAACCCATTCTAACAAGTTTGGCAAAATGCTGACATACCGATCGCTACATGTAAACTATTGTTAATGCAAGACGCTATAAAGACGGAAAACATCAAATGGAATAACATCACTACGTGTCAGGTCACGAAAAATGTTGAAAGCTCGATAATCCGTGTCTAATAGGAAAGCACGCCACGTGGCTAGGCGTATTCTCAAATGACTTTCGCAAAAGCTGTTTGGATGAGGAAGAGGAGGAAACAGTACTTAACTTCCTCTGTATATGTCCTACTCTATATTAAAAACACAAGAATTATCAATCAATCATATTAACATAATTAGTCTTTCATGTTTTGTAAGGACTCATTGAGCTTAGAAGAAAGCCTCAAGATTCATGTGGTATCACAATGTGTGTGTCCAACTCCATCACGGACAGACACTTTAACCTTACCTAACCTAACCAGTCGATTGATAAGAATTTTCAAAAGTTCTGAATGTTCCATATTGTTGTTAATAGCAAAAAGCTAAATTGACCAATTATTATTAATTTATATTTTACAATTGTAATATGTCACGATTAAAACTTCAAGTTATTTTGGTGTCAAAAGTCTTTTAAAAAAGTCCCTACTCATGAATTAACTGCAGTTACTAAATGACTTTAATTATATTAATACTTTAATAAGGGCACAGACCTGATATGAACCAAATGTGCCTTTAAGCTTTAAATTTGAATCTAAAACTAGGTGAATACTTACCCAGCTCATTAAAATCAATGGTGTAAATTTAGGTATACTAATTTATCATCAATTTCGAAATATTTCTTTAATACAAAACTTTTTATTTAAAATATAACATTTTAATCATTTTTCAGAAAATTTAATAACAATGAACATATATGTATATAGTCTTATAAATAAAGTTAAAAACTTAAATTTGTTAATGTAAAATTTTTAAACGTATTATCTTTTCTTTATTTCATATTTTTTGTGTTCTTTTAAGAGCTTTAAGCAAACATAATTATGAAATATTTTTGGTTTTATATTTTACCACAGATGTCTTGTTAACAGAAGCACTGATCACCAAAAGTCTTCTGCTCGTCCTCATCGTCGAATAATATCTAAATAAAGGAAAAAAACAGAAAGCAAAGTTATAAAAACTTCATTAAAATCATGGATCTAAATTACAGAATAATTTCTTATTGGACATAATATAAATTCACATACAAAATGTATGACATTAACTTAAAATTTAATCGGATTGCGATTAAGATCGTCATTAACATTTAACACATATGTATCATAAAATCAAATCACATTAATGCTAAAATTTTGATGGCTAAGATCTAGGTTTATAAGCTCTATTAAGCTATATTCACATGAATGTCTTCTATTCGTTTATAGCTACTGTTATTATCGATGTTGATTTTATTACAATTACATGCAAGACATCTTAATACGTACACATTAGAATAAGAATTAAATTGAAGCAAACTATTTTATAGTCACACTTTAAGTTATGTTTGGGTGGGCTGGAATAATGCAATGAAAAATGAATTATACCCGAGTTCAATAAAATGCTACAGATTTTATCGAGAAAAAAAGGATAATTTTGAAATGATATTTTAAAGCAATAATAAATGCATATGTATTAAGCTGATCATTTATTTTGTGATTTTGTGAATTTAATTAAAAATAATCTTGTATTATTATTTTTTCTCCAGAGTTATAAAATCTCCTAAAAAACGTTTTTATTGAACTCAAAAACAAATTTGTCTTTTTCGATAATACACTAAACTGAATGTTTTTCCACATGTTAAGCTGAATAACAATCCGAAGTCATGAATTTTAGCCGATGGCGCTCTTTTTGATTGACCATTATCTTTGAATGAATGAAGCATTGATTAAATTGGCATTAAGAAGTGATTAATTGTAAAGGATCCTTAAGCAAAAATAGAAAACAAAAATACAACTAGCAGTTAATTTCATAGAAATGTCAATATGCACCGATTACAAATGTCCATTTCTGTATGACTTTCCTAGGGCTATCTCTTAGCAATGGATTTTATTTTTATTCTTATATACATACGTATATGTACTATAGCACGTCACTTTTCTGGATCTTGATGTATTTATGTTGCTCATTTAATTATTTAATTAATCGTCAAAAATATGTCAAATTAATTCTCCGATTTGTCTGTCTGTTACGTGTCTTATATATCGCTTAGATTTTTTGATTTCTTCCTTTCAGTTTTTATTAAATCAAAGACATTTGTTGATATTTGCCGCATAGAGAATAGAGTAGAGTGTGTCTACTGATATTGGCAGGGACTATATAACTTTGCCACAGGCACTTGTGGTGCAGAGCACATAGTAGCAGAATTGAAAGAATCGAATGCTGTACTCTGACATGTAAGAAGATGAATTAATGATCTTGCCGGTTTTGTTTGATTTCTAGGTTTGGCCGTATGGTGGACAGCGTGTTCGACAGATATATGCCCGTTTGTGCTAGAGATAAAGGCGCCAGAAAACTTCTATATAAGTATACAAAAACATGATAGAAGTAGAAAAAGTAAAAACTTCTATGTGGATGGACATTTTCATAGTGACTGGTCATAAATTCTAATCAGTTTTGTAATATTGACAACTTAACAGATCATTCTTGTGTCATTACCCATGGTGAACAGTATCCTTACAAGTTGTCATACATATATTTTGAAACTTCAAAGAATAGTCTTATATTGTTTCAGTGTACATTTAGCAATGTGGCAATTTAATCATTGAAACTAAATCAAATTATCGAAAGAAAGTTCGCGTATCAGGTCTTTCGTTTAGTAATTAAGTTTAAATGATAAATCATGAAACTTTTAAAAGACAACAGTACTTTGATTAAAATTGGTATTATGTCCATGTATTTCTTTTTTTCCTGATCTCGAGAAGTAGAACAAGCTACGTTTTTACCGTTATAGCTCTATGCGAATTAAATGACCTCATAGCAATACCTAAAAAAAATGTGTTTCAAAAAATATCATAATTAGAATATCTGATAGAAATAAATACATAAATTTATACCCAATTGAGCTTGTACAAGACTCTGTGTATTGCCACACATATTCTACATATATACATAAACATAAATGTTATGGCATGAATCGGCAAACATCGCCAGTCATAATAGATACTTAACTTCTAACAAACGGCTTGCACAAGGAGTCGTTAAAGATATAGACAACAAAAAAATACGAAAAAATAATCAAAATTCATACTGATATAATATATACAAATGGTAACTGCTTGAAACGGACCTGAGGCCTCGCAGGCTTGAAGTCTCTGATACCTGAAACATGGGGGGGGGGGTTACCACAATAATATAGCTCGCGCGATGATTGAATGAATGAGCTCTTTTTGGAGAGCTGGCTGAACTGAGCTGTGGCATGCTGTTCTGGTAATGTGCTGATGCTGGATGCTGTGCTGATCATTTTACCACCAGCATCAGCACAAAAATATGCTTGAACCAAAAACAACAACCTACGAACCATACGTGCAAGTTTACACGTTACCTGTCATTATATTTGGCACTCTATAGAATGTATGTCCTATTTAGCATTACTTTATTGTTATAGCTATCTGTAGTCCATGTTCATACACAATCACGTTGCAATCCTTGCTGATGATGCAGCGCGAGCGATTGGAAATGGTATATATGTATATATATAACTTGAAACAAGGGCCACCACAAGAATGGCACACGGTGTGACGGCATAGAGCTAAGCGACCAACTAACCAAGCAACGACGAAGCAGATGACGGACGAACGGACAGACTCCAGCGACGCGACGGGACAATATTGCCGATTCTTTGGTGTCTCACTCGACAGTTATGCCATACTTAATATTAACGGGCTCTTTTCAGTTGTTTGAACAGTGGTGGTGTGGTGTTCGATGCACATTATATAAAGATCCCAAACGCCACGCTCGAGTATACCATCATCAGTATACAAGCCTCAAGCCTCCATCCTAACACTATAAGAAGAGGATTAAAGCGAGAACGCGAGCAGCGAGCATATGCCGATTAAGATTGAAAGTCATGACGCTGGGGATATGGCGACAATGTCATCATTGTACTATCTGGCGAACAATAGATAATTGAGGTGGAAATTTTTTGAAGAACAATGGGCGAACGGCATCCAATGTTATTTATTGCTTGTTTTCAAGAATGTTATTATGACGCTATTAATGGGGCGCACACAGGATGCTTGGCTGATGCATTCGAAAGGAGGCGCGCGCGCACCCGAATAATAATAATTGGCACATACAGCATATGGGTGAATGGTATAGTTTTTCAATTTTTGTTTTTTTTTCTGTCCATATACAAATTAAAGGGTGTTTTTTGCTGATTTTAATATGTGAACAAAAATGATGTGAAAGCTTTTTATGTTAGCTATGTTATGAATGAAAATTTAATTTGCATACAAAAGAAAGTTTCTGGTATTAACACAATAGACAAAACTGCATAACTCAATACAAAGTAGCATTTTTTTGAAGTTTTTAATAGCGTTTAAACAAAATTTAACATTCTACACATTTCTGGTAGTACCCGTAGCGTGATGGTTAGTGCGTTAAACTGTCATGCAAGGGATCTTGGGTTCAATCCCTGCCTGTGCCACCTAACTTTTTTCACGGGTACTGCCTCTTGCGAGGAATTGACAAATCCTCCAAGAGTAATTCTTGTCATGAAAAGTGCTTTCTCAAATTAGTCGTTCGGATTCGTCATATAAACTGTAGGTCCCTTCCATCTCTGACAACATTACTCGCACACAGGAATGGTTGAGAGTTGTAAGTCACTAGGCCCTGGTTCTTCATGGACTGTTGCGCCACCTCATTTATTTATTTCTACACATTTCTTAAGAAATCTTTAGATTTGAAATCGAAAAATCAATCTTCCTATTTTATAGGAAATTGAATGTACTATAAAAATTATCTTCATTATCATTTCTTACTAAGATCTTCTTTTACAAAATAATTTTAAATTAATTGCAGAAAAACAGGAATACACATTTAGATGAACACTTTTAAAGAAAAAGGATTCAACACATTTAGTCAACAAATGTTAAGCAATTAAAAATTTGGTTAGCATTTTTTGAGTTATGTTCGAACAAATGTTAACTTTACAAAAATAATCACAAGGAAAATGCCGCTTCCCAAACATTCTTTTTGTTTCTACCTTTTTCCTAAGAACTCCCGATTTCCTCCCATTAAATTTAGTTTTGCCAGAAGGTTATATCCAAGTTCCTTCACTTTTTGATTAAGAAACACCGTTAAAACACATAGTTATAGACATGGGCAAGAATGGTACACTTGTGCGTATACGCATTTTTTTCACTGCTTTGTTTAACAACATTTTCTTTGCCGACTAATTTCTCATAAGACATGTGAATTAAACTTAATTTAAGAATCAAGTTATCAGAGCCTCATTTATAAAGATTTTAATTCTGTTTCGCTTAAATGGTTTAAGATAATTTATAACTTTTTTGTAAAGTGTGAATTTTAGCTTGCTGCTTTTTTTCGGTCTAAAATCATCACGTACTCAATTATAAATTTATTTAAGCTTTAAAATATTACATACTAGCTTTTTACCCGCGGCTTCGCCCGCAGTGGAGAAATTAAATAAGTATGAGAGATAAAGGGTAATTGTATAATAATAGAAATGAGTCAATATAATAACTAAATTTTATTGCTTGGCTGAGATCAACAATTTTTAAAAATTACTACAGACAATGAAGTTTCAACACCTTAATATATGCTTATTGAAATGCAACAACAAATGTTAAAATATAATTCACCGTAACAAAAATAAATAATTCTGAATTCTAACAATTTAAAAAAATAAAATAGAAAGTATTAATTTAAAATATTTTTATAGATAATGTTATAAGTTTTCCCGTCGGGTGCAAATATGTGTAAATTCCGGGCATTAGATACACGTGAACAGGCTACATAAAGTTGACCATGAGAGAAGCATGGTTTTTCTAAATGCACTCCTGCTACCTGTAATGTTTGTCCTTGTGCCTTGTTTATAGTAACCGCAAAGCTAAGCTTGACAGGAAACTGAACCCTTTTAAATTGGAATGGAAGGCCAGTGGGAATAATTGGTATCCGAGGTATTATAACACTATTTCCCTTACCGGCACCTGTTAAAATAGTAGCACCAAGTATGTTCTGTCCCAATTTTGTTATCCGAAGCTTTGTTCCATTACATAGCCGAGGAGCATCTATATTTCGCATAAGCATTACTGGTACATTTAGTTTTAATTGAAGTTTATGTGACGGTACACCCGATAGTTCAATTGAATTTAAAAACTCCACAGGATATGAAGTACTTAGTTCCGTATCCATAATTGTATCCATTGACAAATATTCCTTCATTTCTCCTTGAACCTCGTTTAAAATGTAAGTGTTGATCCTATTTACAATTTCATTTCTTGGTGCTAATATTGCTCTTGCACACAACCACTGGATCACTACACAAATTTTGTTGCAATTCCGGAAAAACATTAGCAATGAGATCCACATCACTTTCTACTAAATTACAAAATTCTCTTGACAGTGATATGTAGCCTTCAGCGTCAACGTCTAAACAACCATCACCAATTTTCAACAACATTTCTGCGTAAAGTCCTGAATCCACGTCATTATGAAGATGCACTCTCATATTCGTTTTCAGGCGCAATTTTTCAACTGTCGGCCATAAGCTTGATGATTTAATGCACGCTTGAATTTCATCTGCTGGTGTCCCCCTTTGAATCACTGGGAGGGTTTGACGGAAATCACCAGCCAATAAAACTACCATGCCTCCCATTATATCTGTACTATCTCGCAAGTCCTGGAGGGTCCGGTTTAAAGCTTCTATAGCCTTCTTATGAGACATTGTACTTTCATCCCACACTAAAAGCTTGCATTGTCGCAGCATCCTACCTCGTGAACTATTTTTACTAAAATTACAGATGGGCGAATCTTCCTGTGCCAAATTCAATGGTAATTTTAAAACGGAATGTGCCGTACGACCGCCCTTTAATAGCGTCGCGGCAATACCTGACGAAGCTACAGCAACTGCTATTTTTTGGTCTTTTCTGACGGACATTAATAATAAGTTAAGCAAAAACGTTTTTCCAGTTCCTCCTGGTGTGTCGAGAAAGAAGATTCCACCACTGCCGGAGTCTATTTTACGTAAAACTTGATGGAAAACATGATTTTGCTCTGGAAGTAATTGAGGGACTAATTCTGCCACTTGATGTTGCAGTGCTATGAAATCATAATCTAGCTCTCGTGCAATTTCATTATCAAAATCATCCACATTGTCTCGTCGAGGGCTGGACATTCCAAAATCATCTAATTTTTTTCCAACCATCGTAAAAACCTTGTTTTCGATTATAATTAGCGTTTTATTGTAGACATGTTCATTGAAAGTAATGTCTGTGTGTACTTGCTGCAGTTGATGTAAAATATCTTCAGCCATGTATTCTTTGTACTTATTCCAAAGAGTTTGAGGGTTAGAAAGACCGCAAGAAGATAAAAGCGTAGCGTAAAGTTCCCTGATTTTATCTGGCGATCGGCATTGTACAGCTTCCTCCATAGTTTCATCCCAATGATTGTCATTTTCTAACAGTCGCCGAGCTTCACATGCTTCTTGGTAGGTTTGACATTCCTGACCATTGACAATTTTAAGTTCTGTAAAGCTAATTGGACCTCTAACATGATGCAACAACATGCGCAGACAAAAGCATTCAAAATTCGTAACATGTACGGTATAGACACGACCAAGAGCATCCGATGCTTTAACCCCAGGTTGGTTTCGAACAGGTGTACCATGAATACGACGATGCCATTTTTTTTTTGAACTGTTCCATGTATAATAACGGGGAACCTCAGAGTACAATAATGTCTTTGCAAAAGTATCATTCTGACAAAGGTGAAAAAAAGCAGTCAGCGTGGTCTTAGGAGGAGATAAAATCCTGTCTTGAAAGGTATTTTCATCAAAAAAGACACGCTGTCCGTTTTCTAAGTGTACTGCAAGATGTGTAACAGTGGGATATCTTTCATGTAATGGAAAGCCAAGAAGCCGCCATGCTGCTGCATTGCTACTGACATATCTTCCTGCTTGATAAGTTTGTATTTCATTGAGGGCCTGTACAGCACCTTCATTACGCAGATTGAAGATCGCCTGATCGCTTCCTTTATTGATATACTTGCAAATATATTTTATTGCACGCACAGAATTGCAAGCTTCAACATTAATGTGGGCGTTGAATAATTTACACAAAATCGGGGAATAGGGAACTATCCAGCTATTATCAAAGCTCTTTATTTCCCCACTGCGAGTACGAATGTTAACTTGTTTACCACCATCAGTAGGGGCCCTACGTCTGTATAACGGGTAACCCTTATCACTGTGAACTGTTTCTTTAATCATTTCTCGAGGATACTTTTTTGTGCACTTGCCATTTTGCATGCAAGGTGACGCTGGATTGCGAGCTCCACAGGGACCGTGTATCATATTTTTAATAACCGTGTCATACAGATTTTTATCTTCTTCTGGATCTGGAATTTCAGCGCAAATTATGCTGTCAATTTGATTAGGAAGTAGCTTCTGCTTTAGCCAAATTAATATGTGCACATGTGGTAGACCTCGTTTCTGCCATTCAATAGATTACATATGGCACTGGACGTCTCCAAATATTTTTCCTTTTGTTACAACGTTCATTAACTTTTGGACCTTTAATCGAAATACGCGGGCAACTATGTCATGTCGATCAGTGGCCTTTTGCCCAGACATAAGCTCTTGAGTTATATCCTGCCACGAAGTATTACAGGTAAAAGTTACGAAGAGATCAGGCCTTCCGTAAGTTCGTACATAAGAAAATGCGTCTTGCGTGTACTCATGGAGATAACGGGGGCTGTTCACAAAAGTGGACGGCAAAATAACCATTTTGCCAATGTCGTTAGGTCTGATACTATTGTCTGCGCTAATCGCATCTTGTAAATGTATGTAATTTTCAGTTCGTAATTTTTTCTGGTTTAGAGAAATGTAACGAAGACGTTCGCTCTCTACTTTAATATACATATCTACCAAGAATTGATGAAAATGTTGACTTGTTCGCAGAAGAAGGTTGAAGTCATGCTCTCGAAGCATCATGTAATACGCATAAAAGTCCATGCAGGAAACTTTTTTATTTGGAATTGGTTGTTCCGTTGTTGCATTAATGAGTGGAATATTAAAATGATATCCAGATTCTCCTTTACTGAAAATTAATGGGTACTGCAAAGCATCATAGAATCTATGAGTGTCAGCTACACGCTTTAGCGTATTATCATGTGCACGTAGTACTATGTCTCGTGGAGAGCTCGGGTCACCAGTAACCAAAATAGCAACTTCATTGACCATCGGCGCATTATAACGCCTTTCATGTTCGCCACGTGGAGTTCGATCAGCATGAATGATAACTTTGTAGTTGTCTGAAGGCCAGTTGTCTATCGCACTTTTAAAGATTTTTACCAAAACATTGTGACTGTGTAACATTTGTTGAATTTTCAATACCGTTTCTCTTTCTACTCCTTCAATATATTGGCAACGACGATTTACTTCATTTTGTTCATCACCTATAAAGTAGACATGCAGAAATTTATGCTGATCATCATCTTCTGGAAATAGTGATCTCACCTATAAAGTAGACCTGCAGAAATTTATGCTGATCATCATCTTCTGGAAATAGTGATCCAATTTGATGATATATCTGTCCTTGTACAGTAAAAGTTGGTGAAAACCCGGGCATTCTTATGACTTTATCAACTCCAAAGGATGTCATTTGAAAGCAAGAGTTATACTTTCTTATTTTGCTTAGAAATTGCTTTGACTCATTTGTAACATTTAATAATAAAATTTTCAAAGGCTCTTCTGGTTCACCAAGTAATGGAAGTGAAACTTTACCACCGGAACAGCAGTTTCATCTTTCCACTTAAAAGCATCGCAGTAATGACATTTTTTATTTATTGAGCCAATAACAATCAATGGATTATTATGATATTCAATTGAAGGATCATATTGAAACCCAGTACCATTAAACACAGCCCAATCATTACGCATGAAATTTCGGCGGCGCGTGGTCTGCATGTCTGCATTATGAATTCTTCTCGCCTGCGATTGTTCTGGTGTTTCTATCGCTCTTCTAGTTGTCTGCAGTGCAGCTTGTCTTTCTAAACGAACTCGTGCCGGAAGAGGCGTTTCAGCTGCTCTCGAAACTCTTTGTCGCTCAGCTTGTTCTTGTCTCCTCAGCTCTGCGTGAGCCGAAGTTTCTTGATTTCGTGCAACTTTTGCGGCACGGGCCCGCGATGAATTTTTGGATAGACCAGATTTCCGCTTCAAAGGCATTTTTTCAAATTCTAAAATAAAAAAGTAACAGCTAACCACAAAAATTAAGCGTAACAAACAAACTTACATTCGCATTTAGGGTTGACGATATTTTGACAAATAATTTTCTTATTTTTCGTAAATTTTTTTTATTTTTTTTTAATAAAAAGTATCCTATGTTACTTTAATATTATAAGTAAAGTAATAAGTAATAAGTATAAGTATAAGTATAAGTATAAGTATAAGTATAAGTATAAGTATAAGTATAAGTATAAGTATAAGTATAAGTATAAGTATAAGTATAAGTATAAGTATAAGTATAAGTATAAGTATAAGTATAAGTATAAGTATAAGTATAAGTATAAGTATAAGTATAAGTATAAGTATAAGTATAAGTATAAGTATAAGTATAAGTATAAGTATAAGTATAATTATAAGTATAAGTATAAGTATAAGTATAAGTATAAGTATAAGTATAAGTATAAGTATAAGTATAAGTATAAGTATAAGTATAAGTATAAGTATAAGTATAAGTATAAGTATAAGTATAAGTATAAGTATAAGTATAAGTATAAGTATAAGTATAAGTATAAGTATAAGTATAAGTATAAGTATAAGTATAAGTATAAGTATAAGTATAAGTATAAGTATAAGTATAAGTATAAGTATAAGTATAAGTATAAGTATAAGTATAAGTATAAGTATAAGTATAAGTATAAGTATAAGTATAAGTATAAGTATAAGTATAAGTATAAGTATAAGTATAAGTATAAGTATAAGTATAAGTATAAGTATAAGTATAAGTATAAGTATAAGTATAAGTATAAGTATAAGTATAAGTATAAGTATAAGTATAAGTATAAGTATAAGTATAAGTATAAGTATAAGTATAAGTATAAGTATAAGTATAAGTATAAGTATAAGTATAAGTATAAGTATAAGTATAAGTATAAGTATAAGTATAAGTATAAGTATAAGTATAAGTATAAGTATAAGTATAAGTATAAGTATAAGTATAAGTATAAGTATAAGTATAAGTATAAGTATAAGTATAAGTATAAGTATAAGTATAAGTATAAGTATAAGTATAAGTATAAGTATAAGTATAAGTATAAGTATAAGTATAAGTATAAGTATAAGTATAAGTATAAGTATAAGTATAAGTATAAGTATAAGTATAAGTATAAGTATAAGTATAAGTATAAGTATAAGTATAAGTATAAGTATAAGTATAAGTATAAGTATAAGTATAAGTATAAGTATAAGTATAAGTATAAGTATAAGTATAAGTATAAGTATAAGTATAAGTATAAGTATAAGTATAAGTATAAGTATAAGTATAAGTATAAGTATAAGTATAAGTATAAGTATAAGTATAAGTATAAGTATAAGTATAAGTATAAGTATAAGTATAAGTATAAGTATAAGTATAAGTATAAGTATAAGTATAAGTATAAGTATAAGTATAAGTATAAGTATAAGTATAAGTATAAGTATAAGTATAAGTATAAGTATAAGTATAAGTATAAGTATAAGTATAAGTATAAGTATAAGTATAAGTATAAGTATAAGTATAAGTATAAGTATAAGTATAAGTATAAGTATAAGTATAAGTATAAGTATAAGTATAAGTATAAGTATAAGTATAAGTATAAGTATAAGTATAAGTATAAGTATAAGTATAAGTATAAGTATAAGTATAAGTATAAGTATAAGTATAAGTATAAGTATAAGTATAAGTATAAGTATAAGTATAAGTATAAGTATAAGTATAAGTATAAGTATAAGTATAAGTATAAGTATAAGTATAAGTATAAGTATAAGTATAAGTATAAGTATAAGTATAAGTATAAGTATAAGTATAAGTATAAGTATAAGTATAAGTATAAGTATAAGTATAAGTATAAGTATAAGTATAAGTATAAGTATAAGTATAAGTATAAGTATAAGTATAAGTATAAGTATAAGTATATAAGTATAAGTAGGGATTTATTTTTTTTTAATAAAAAGTATCCTATGTTACTTCTAATACCTTCAAGGGTGTATGTGCAAAGTTTCATGATGATCGGTTAAGTAGTTTTTGCGTCAAAGCGTAACAAACAAACTTACATTCGCATTTATAATATTAGTATGATTAATTACAATTTTTTTTTATTATTTTCTTGCGTTATAATTTATACGAGTAGGTGTATTTATTTTGTTTTATTTATTTTGTTTTTTCTTAATTATTTTTTTTGTACAATAAAAAATTGTTCTATATACATATATACATAAATGCGATAAGTCAATGAACTTAAAAATAAAACTTTAATGAAAGTGAAAAAATCTATATATATAAAAATCAATGCCACTTTTCGTTGTTATGTTATAACTCAACAATGCCTTTACCGATTTGGCTAATTTTGGTCTTGAATTATTCGTGGAAGTCCAGAGAAGGTTTGTACGTAGAGAAAATTTAAAAAAAAATCTTGAAAAAGTGTAAAACCAACATCTTTCTATACTCCCATATACAAACAATTTGTACTAATACTTAAAAGCCAATTTGAACCTTTGGCAAACCAATGGAAGACAAAAAAAGTGACGTTAGTTCTGTCAAACAAATTTAATGCCATCATATGTCATTTCATTTTATCGCGATAATTGTTGCTTTGTTGTGTTTATATTTTCCAAAGTATTGTTGAGTTATTGCTTTGTGTTTATATTTTCCAAAATATTGTTGAGTTGTTGAGTGAAGGTAAAATGCCACGAGCAAGACGACCAAACATAGGCCGGCGAACCCGTACTGCAAATCAAGTGGCATTATTAAGACGATCTCATACTACAGATGAACGCGCACAAGCTAATATGCATCGCAGCGTGAACGTACTGCACAGAATAGATCTGTTGACCCTGTACTTGGTCTTGCACGGCGGCCGGCGGCGATCACGAACACATCGTGCTGTTTTGGATGAAATGCTGCGTGCTGCTTTTAACTACTATTGTCAGATTGATTATAGGACCTATGTACGGATACATTGGAATGATGGACGCAATATGTCCACAATGTGATGCGTCTAACTTTCAAGGTTAAAGCCCGGCATGTGTTGTGCTAATGTGCTAATGTGAGACTGCCAACATTAGAAACTCCGCCCGAACCATTGTATTCATTTATTTTTGGGACATCTCAAACGTCGAAGCAGTTTTTGAGTAATATTCAACAATACAATTCGGCTTTTCAAATGACTTCTTTTGGTGCTACTAAAATTATTAGAGATTACAAATTCAACAAAAACATGTATGTATATGACGGTGCAGGGAATTAACTTCACGGGAACTACCTTCACATGGGAACTAACTTCACCACTAGTGAGAATTAATTTAACCTTTTTTTGGTGAAGTTATTTCCCACTGAAGGTGGGAGATAATTTCACTTTTTTGTGGGAATGAATTTCACTTTCATGTGTAACTGTTTCCCACGGAAGGTGGGAACTAACTTCACTCTTCAGTACAGTTAAAGTAAATTAACATGTTATGTTATTTTTATTCTCGCATACGCTAATCTAAGAAAATCTTATAAGAATCACCAAATGACAAAACTTGGAGCACTTCAATACCACAAGACTTTGTTTTATGGAGTTTAAATCCTGAGATCCCGCGAAGCGGGCCACCCACAGGTGCTTTTATTCAAAAAAGCTGTTGATATTGGCGCCTGCCTGGCGACATTGCATACCCTAAGCGGAGCAACGGAGTTGCGTGAGCGGGTGTGACCCCGAAAAAGGGAGTTAAAATCCTGAGCACCCGCGAAGCGGGCCACCCACAGGTGCTTTTATTGAAAGAAGTTGTTGATATAGGCGCCTGCCTGGCGACTTTACACACCCTAAGCGGAGCAACGGAGTTGCGTGAGCGGGTGGACCCCGAAAAAGGGAGTTAAAATGCTGAGAACCCGCGAAGCGGTCCACTTGATATAGGCGCCTGCCTGGCGACTTTACATACCCTAAGCGGAGCAACGGAGTTGCGTGAGCGGGTGTGACCCCGAAAAAGGGAGTTAAAATCCTGAGAACCCGCGAAGCGGGCCACCCACAAGTGCTTTTATTGAAAGAAGTTGTTGATATAGGCGCCTGCCTGGCGACTTTACATACCCTAAGCGGAGCAACGGAGTTGCGTGAGCGGGTTTGACCCCGAAAAAGGGAGTTAAAATCCTGAGAACCCGCGAAGCGGGCCACCCACAGAAGCTTTTATTGCTTAAAACTTACATATTTTTGTTTTGATTTACAATTCAACGCTTGATATTTTTTCAGATATTTCAATCGTAGGTGGGAAGTTACTTCATATAATTTTCTGATGAAATTATCTCCCGCCTTCAGTGGGAGATAACTTCACAAAAAAAAAGTGAAATTAATTCCCACTAGTGGTGAAGTTAGTTCCCATGTGAAGGTAGTTCCCGTGAAGTTAATTCCCTGCACCGTATATGACACAATCTTGCAAGCCGTTTCCAATAACGCAGGTGGATTATATTTCTTGGGTGCACCTATTCGTACAGGCAAAACTTTCGTTGTACCATTGATTTTAGCGACTATTCGATCGGAACAGAAAATTGCATTGGCACTTGCATCTTCGGGAATTGCTGCTACATTATTAGAAGGTGGTCGGACCGCACACTCTGCATTAAAATTGTCATTCCATGTACAGGTGATTGAAACTCCAACTTGCAATATTTCGGGAAATTCTGATATAGCAAAAGTTCTGCGATTAACGTCAATTATTTTATGGGATGAGTGCACAATGGCGAATAAAAATCAATAGAATCATTTAATCGAACAATGCAAGATTTACGCGGTAATCAACAGCTTTTTGGTGGTGCTCTGATATTGCTGTCAGGGGACTTTCGTCAAACATTGCCTGTCATGTCTCGATCAACTCCTGCTGATGAAATAAACGCCTGTTTGAAGTCATCAATTTTTTGGAAATATGTACGAAAATTGACACTGAACATTAATATGCGTATTCACCTACATAATGATGCAACTGCCCATGAGTTTTCAAAACAATTGTTAGAAATTGGTGATGGAAAAATACCAATCGACAATTTTTGTACAATTGCGCAATCTATAGATGAGTTGATTGAATGTGTTTTTCCAAATATTCTTCAGAATTACAGAAATCATTATTGGTTGAGAGAACCGAAGAACATTCATATCAATGCCATTAATTTTCAAATTCAAGCGAAACTGCCAGGTGTATTCACGACATATAAATCAATTGACAGTGTTATGAATCAAGATGAGGCATTATCCAATTGAATTTTTAAAGTCATTGGAACCGGCTGGTATACCACTGCATTGCTTGAATCTGAAAATTGGTTCTTTGATTATATTATTGCGAAATATTAATCCACCAAAACTGTGTAATGGCACCAGATTGGCAGTCAAAAATGTATTGCCAAATTTGATTGAACTACAATATTAACTGGTAAATCAAAAGGAGAAGTGTGTTTGATACCGCGTATTCCTATGATTCCAACTGATATGCAATTTTAATTCAAAAGATTATAATATCCTGTGCGCTTATCATTTGCGATGTCCATAAATAAGGCCCAAGGGCAAACACTTCACGTTTGTGGTCTCAATTTGGAGGAATGATGTTTTTCACATGGCCAACTTTATGTTGCCTGTTCCAGAGTCGGTACCTCCAACTGTTTATTTATTCATGATCAAAGTGGAAAAACAAAAAATATTGTTTATCCAACTGTTTTAGACTAACCCATATAGACCCACCATAGTAAGAGTACCCAATTCTTTTTTATGTTTTAGTTTTTACTCTTTGCTGATAAATATAATATAAACAATATATCATTTGGGTCATTTGGACTTTTAAATAGCTAGCAATTTAAAATATTTTTTTGTTTGAATCAATGAACTTTATAATCATTTTTTTTTATTACTATGCCTTATACGTAGCGAAGCACGTACCGGGCCGCTAGTATTCACATAATTCTTATTTTTCGAAAGCATGTAAATGCATACAAATTAAATGTTTCCAACAAAATAAAAGATCAAAAATCACTAGTTTAGCAATAGTAAAACTAATACATGCAAATTTGTTTTATGTAGGTAGGTAGGTATACGAAAATAAAATACATCACAGATCATAATTTGGCAATAAGGTAAAACCAATAAGTTCATGCAATAGAATACAAATTTAATTTTTAATATATGGTTTCATGTTCTCAGGACAGCAAACTCCTTCATAAGGAACTCGGGATATTTGTAAATTTTCTAGGTCTTTAATTTTGTAACGATCATTGGGAAAAATCTTAATGATTTCAAATGGCAATTTGTACTTAGCCAGAAATTTATTCTTTAAACCTTGTGTATTTACTACATTTTTAATAAGAACAAAATCACCAATCTTGTATTGATGGGATTTTTTATGGTGTTTATCGAAATAAATTTTGTTTTGATTTTGACTTTCTACAGTTTTAACAATTGCTTCCTTTCTAATTTGCTCTAAGTCTCTAGGTACCTGTTCACTTATAATTTCATCTTAAAACTCCTTAACATTGTCACTAATAATACCTTTTTGAGCAACTCCAAAAAGCAACGTACTGGGACTCTTACCTATGCTTTTGTTTTCAGTGTTATTAAGTGCAAACTCAACTTTTTGCAAGGATTTGACCCAAATTCCTGAGTCAATTTCACACTCTTTTGACAGCATGGGACTAAGACACCTATTAATTCGTTCAATTTGCCCGTTGGACTGAGGTGAACTTGTTGTAATTTTGACATGCTTATTTTTCGCAAAAACTAGCAAAATCGTCCGAAGTGAAACAACTCCCCCTATCAGAAACTATCCGCGTTGGCTTACTGTACAAAGAGAAATAGGATTCTAGGCATTAGATCACTTCCTTGGTGGTCGTACTTTTAACGGCATACAGTTTTACATATTTCGAAAAGCCGTCAACTATTACAAATATGTCCTTTTTACTTTTATTAGAAGATGTTGGCAATGGTTCGGTCTATGTGCAGCGTTTCAAAAGGTTTGTCGCCCTTAGGGATGTTGTGCAGTTCAGCTTCCTTCTTGCCACTTGTAGGGGAAGAATAAAGACACTTTAAACAACAGCTAATAAACTTTTTAATTTTATCCTTCATACCTGGAAACCAGTATGTCTGTCTTAAGTAATTGAAACACTTTTCCACACCAAGATGGCATAAACCTTCATGATGCGTACGAATGACATCGCTTTCCATTGATGATGGAACGTAAAAAAAAGACTTTTTATTTATCTTACGATAAACTAACCCATTTATAAGCTCGTAACCGGAACTGTCACGTTTTTCTAACATCTAAACTAACCTCTTAATGATGGGATCGTTTTGCTGCGCTGCAGCAAGTGCGTGCTCGAACATGTCAGGTTCAACTATCAAAATATTTTGACACCTGCTAAGAGCGTCGACGTGGTTCATCCTTTTTTAGGATTCGTAGGAAGTGGGAAATCTGCTACAGCTTTTAAGCCAGCAACTTTAGGACCTATTCCATTTGCAGACACTTCGTATCCCAAATACTTAATGTGTTCATGCATGAAAACACACTTATCAAGGGGTAATTGTAGGCTATGCTCGGAAACAACGTCTAAAACTTCTTTCAAAACCGAAAAATGATCTTTTCTCGTTTCAGTTGCCACTAAATAGGTCATCTATGTAGATTAAAAGTTTTCCAGAATTAATAAGTTCTTTAAAAATGTTATTTATATAGCGTTGGAAAACTGACGGGGCGTTTTTCAGCCCAAATGGCATACGCAGATATTCAAACTGCCCAAGAGGCGTAACAAAAGAGGTGAATTTGACTGAGTTTTGATCCATTTTTACGTGGTGAAAAGGTCTAGAAGCGTAAAGTACCTCTTATTCCGAAGTCTATCGAGATGATCTTCTATCAAGGGCAACGGGAAATTATCCTTGACTGTTACCTTATTTAGCTGGCGATAATCTACACATAAACGCATTTCACCGACTGGGGTTGGAAATTAATAAATAAGATTTTGGAACCGATTCAAACTTTACTCCACCCTGCTCCAGAAAAACTTCTTAACACTATTTTTTGCAATTGCAAGAAATGTTGTAGTGCCAAATGCGGCTGTAGAAAAGTCGGGTTAGAGTGTTTTCCAGCGTGTACCAATTGCCAAGGTCAGTCTTGCTCCAATGTTCAATTGAATAGAACAGAGGGAGATTCATGTAATTTTGATGAAGAAACGACTGATTCATCTTCATTTGAACAATTTATGAACATCCAGCAAGAGGAAGAAGAAATTGGAGAAGACATGATAGTTGAATATGAGTATAAAGAGTATGAATTAGATTGAAATATTAGAAGAAACCAGAATGACAATTAAATTCAATAACCAAAATCAACATTAATAATCATCAATCATCATACAGTTAAATAAGTATTATCTCTCAAAATTACATCATAATGTTTTGTAAAATAGGCCTACCGGGGAAACCACGTTAAAAAAACGCACCGAGTACACTACCTCACAGGTGGTGTGGAAATGTGTGCATATTATGTTGAACATAACTCTTAAAATCGCGATATCTCAGGAACAGTGATACTTAGAAAAAAAAATCATAAGGACCATTTTTGTAGAGAATTTTGAGATTTACAAATTCGGTCTGAGGTATTTTTGTAATAAAACTTACCGTTTTTGAGAAAAATCCAAAAAACCTAAAATTGTGACCTTTGAACCGAATAACTTTCTTAGCTCGCATGGGATTGATGAGGACTTTTAAATTTTTATTTCTTAGGGTAAACTCAAGGTCTCCACCAAAATTTGTCTCTGTCGGAATTTTGTTATTTCAATTGTCTAAATTGACGGGACCATTAAAATAGTTGTGCGAACGAAACAGGTTTAGATATTTTAGGGCAAAAGTGTCTTCAATGAGAATATCAATATTGAAATCGCCTACAATCATTGAGTTCCGTTTAGAAATTTTTGAGATGTTTTCTTCGAGAAAGGAGAGAAATTTGTCTTTGTTTGATACTATCAGGTTTGGTTTTCTGTAAATACACATGATATCGAAATAACTTTTATTTACTTTGACATTTGCTGCACAAATACTATCCGCGTCATCACTATGTGAGAATAATTTCGTAAAAGAGTGTTTTTTTTTATACAAATATTACTACTCCTCCTCCCCACTTACTTGGTTTATTTGCAGTCAATTTGGAAAATTCCTTCAAATTGAAGTAAATTTCATCGTAATCTGACAACAAACTTTCTGTAACGCAAATATCAATCTGCGAATTAAAACCTTTGATTAAAACTTGAAAGTCATCAATTTTATTTTGTATGGGTCTTGCATTGATATATAAGATCTTGGCTGTGCTGTGTGTAGATAAATGAAAATTAGCAATGTTATCATGGAGAATATTACGTGGGGAGAAGGGAAATTGATGCATCTCACAATTCATTGAAGAAATTTGATACCAATGCCATTCCTGTACGATTTTGGCCAGAAACTCCATTTGAATTCCATTATGTGTCTTAGGCAAAAATAGAACACACATTGAACTTGAATAACAAGGTTTCAAAATATTAAGAAACCTATTGCAATTTAGAGTGCGTCTTCTACTCAATTGGAATAATAATTTGCAAATCATGTTTATTGTTTTAATACATTTAATAACTTAAACAATCATTCGTTTCATTTCAAAATATAGCTTCATATTTATGTGCATATGTCAACTTTATGGACTTTTGATACAGTTAGATCAGAATCAGACGTATGTATTTGACCAAATCAAACCAAACCCATATACAATTAACGCATAAATCATCATCAACACAAAACTTAATCATTTATAAATTTGCCGAAGAATGGTTAGAATGCAATTAAACGCACCCCAACATTCCATGTTAGTGTTCATAGCAAAATACCCATTTTATGCCAAAGAAACCGTCAGATGAATGCAGTCCTGCCTCAATAAATCTATTTATGGTAGTAATTAGCGATTTAAAGTTTGCTTTGATTGCAAGTGGTTAATTAATGTCCCAGTATCTATCTATCTACTGCTTAGTAACTACCTACACATGCATATACAATACATATGATGATAATGATGATGATGATAGTTGGTTTTGCGACTTGCAGCAATGCAATGTTTTGGATTCCGGTAAGTAGGTATTAATTGGGCCAATGATAAACCGTGTTTGGATCAGATGTAGCCAGCTATTGTTGCCACCAAAAAAGGCAGATAAACGTGACAATTGGTCTGGATGGTGGATGGCGATGACGATGGCGGGGCCGACGGTATAGTATACACTGTTGTACTCTTAAATAGGTGATTAGCGGTGAAAAGGGAGGGAGAACTCACTGGCCAGGCTATTTGCCGTCTTCCGTTCTGTTATAGTTAAAGGTACCCTAAGCGGACTGACGACTGTTGACGCGGCGGCGGCGGCGGGCGATCGGTGGTGTGTTGTTTCGCCTTTTTTCTTTTTTGTAAATGATTTTAGCACCATTATAATTCTTGGACGGTTTCAATATAAGAAGTTCGACAAAAAGGCTCCTATTGCTCGGTTGTCGAGGCTCATATAAGGCAGGCGTTGGGCTTATGTTTTCAGCTTTGGCTATTTAGTCGTGTGTTTTAATTGACAACATTTTTATTTCAATTGCAATGTTTTGCTAAATCATTGGTCATGATGAAAACCACTGTCGTGTTTTCAATTCCAATGTTATGTCGAATATAGAGACATAGTTTTTGTTAACAATTTGAGTTGTTAAGAAAAAATTAAAAAAAAAAAAGTTGCAACGAGAGATATTTGCACGAAGATTAGCACGTCAATTGAAGTAAAATTTTTTAATTGTTGTTCTTTTTTTTAACTGTTCTGTGATGTAGCTTTTTGTGCAATTAAAATTGAAAGACTAGTTTTGACTGCAGCGGGGAATTCATTCGTAATGTAACTAGCTTGAACTTTTTTGGTTTTAATCTTTTTTTTTAATGTAGGGTTAGGTACATTTGTTAGGTAGGTAAGTGGACATGTTAACAACAGAAATAGGTCCAAACATAGTTTGTGGAGTTTTTTTTTTATGTTTCCATGCACTTCCACGCCCAGCTGGTTCGACAGCCAGTTAATAAGACTGTTTTGAGTCCTTTGTTGATCTGGATTGTGTTAAGTTTTTTGTATGAGGAATTTCAGGAGAATAAGAACAAAAAATAAATAAACAAAATACTACATAAAATGTACCCAAATGTATCAAAACGTTGTTTGTCGAATTCAAAATACAATGAACGAATAAGTTCTTACAATGTTATTGAACAGAGTCTTCAACTCCCTTATAAAGCCGACTACGTCCTTTAAGTTTTCATTAAAAGATAGATAATCAAAATCACACAAATCTATAATCAAAATCAATGCATTACATATTTTGAAGTGAAGTGTTGCATTAGTAATAAGATAATCGAGGAGTTTAAGTGTTTGCTTTTTAATAGTGCGTTACTGAAAAATTGTGTTTTTTTTTAAAGTAAGTTTATACAGAATTTTTTAATATAAACCAGTGGATAAACATTGGGTTCCTAGTACCTCAACTGAAGATTAGGTTCCAACCCATGTGGAAAGTTGTTGGGGTAGCAAACGAGAGTGGGGGGAAGAGGTGTTTCAGTAAGACACCTCTCCTTTCATCTAGACGGCATCGCGGGAATCTCAAGATAGAATCAACGGTGGCGTCTACAGTTCCAGTTAGGTTGAACTACTAAGTGAACAACTTTTAGGGCTACTATGACTTATTCGGAACTCAAACCTGTAAGGAGCGGTTATGCCGGCTTACGCACTTGGAGTTTAAATCAAGGACTTGGTTCTTCAGATTGAAGGTCGTGCGTGAGAGTGACATCCTGACCAGGTAAAGAAAAACTAGTTGCGAAGCACCAACAAGCTTCGAATACGGACGGATTAACTATTTACAACCCACGCAAACGATTTAAGGACAACGAACTTCAGATATGCACGTGGAATGTTAGGTCCTTTAATAGACCACGCACGTGCAACCAAAGAATTAACAGAAGCTCTAGACTGCTTCAGAGCAGATATCACCGCCATCCAGAAAATTCGATGGGATTAGAAGAGGATGAAAAACTGCGATTGGAACCAGACTAATGCAACATTTCTTGAGCTATAGGTGCATTAACGTGCACCTCATAACTATCCACATCAAGGCTAAATCTGGCAACATTAGCCTAATATGCTCACACGCCCCCACAAAAGAGAGGGATTAAAACACTAAAGATACGTTTTTCGAGTTCTTGGACAAAGGTTATGAGCAGTTTCCTAGCTACGATATTAAAATTGTTCTGGGCGATTTTAATGCCAAGCTAGAAAGGGAAGACATTTTTGGTGAAATAATCAGGAAAAACCTGCACGACAACACTTCCTATAGCGGTACATCGATTTTGCAGTGTGGCGAAACGTCACACCTCAACATCCACAAAGAAACTTGGAGTTTTCCGATGCCCGATGAATGGCTATTGTTTGCCCGATACTGAAAAACGAGACTTTATAAATTGCACCAACTATGGAGGCTTACAAAATCTTCTCTACCGTAATATGTGAACGTCTAAAGCCCATCGTCAACAACCTGATAGGTCCTTATTAGTATTCACTTAACAGAACCTTTCGATGTCAAAAAAGGATAACGACATGCGCTGTCATGAGATTTCTTTAACATCGTCCTTGAAAGAATAGTGTAGAGCTCCCACGTCAAAACTAGAGACACTATCTTTCAAAAAGCTGTCTAATTGCTCGCATATGCTGATGACATTGACATTATTGGAAGAACTCAGCGTGATTTCGAGGGCGAAACAAAGTACATGCTGTCATCAAGAAAGGACCTACTTTGAGAAAGTTAATAAGAAGTTTGTCTATATAGGCTCCGCTATGAACACAGAAAACAACACCAACCAACGCTGTGGTCAACCAACCTCATTTTCGAATAATCAACGTACAAGACAGTGAAACTTTTAGGATGAAAAGGCTTTTAGACAATAACTATTGGATTTTCCGAGACCCAAATGAGACAATTCTGTTTATTAGTGTTGGTTCCGAGCTGAAAATGGGCCACATCAAGGAAGGTGATGACCGACGGACATGATAGTAAATTTTACCAATTCACTTATCGTCCCATTTTTAGTATAATAAAGTAGCTTTTACATGGCAAATGTTAAAAGATGACAGCTTCAAAAATAAACAAATTAGTAACAATTCTTTCAAAAGAAGGAAATCAGAAAACCGAAACCGATTTCTCGAATTTACGATTCCTAGAAACAAGGTTTTTTAAAAGTCTGCTTTAGTTTTATTTCTAAGTATATTTCTATCTAAAAATACAGCACTTTTTGGTGAGTTAACTCCCAAAGCTGACGATTTCTCACAAGTTTTGTCAAAATTATCTTATCAAGGGCAAGTGGCTCGGTTAAAAAAAAATTGAAGGAACTGAACTTTTATTCGATCTTAAAACTAATTGGTTTAACAATTTTTACAATTACTCAATAAAATAATCATGAAGTTGATGTATTATATTTTATGGAATTGATATTAACTTAAACTGATTAAAAAAATTACTGGTGCCATTGGAATATCAAAAAGAAGAAACTTCTGGAGACAATCTGTGAGCAAAATCATTAGCGGTAGCGCATCACATCGACGATCGACTTCTAGGGCTACATCAACTGCCAAGAAACAGCTCATACAGGATGTAGAGTTTGACGATGTTGATCGCATGGATTAGAATAGAGTATCACATACTAATACTCTATTTGGATTAATAAGGAAATCAATGCCAACTATTTAAGTTCTCCACTAACCAAGAAAAATTATTCTCCAAAAACACCAACACAAGCTAAGGCCTTGGCAGCTAAAAGAAATTAGAACATCAGCCTAGACAATTCTGCGGGTAATTCTGCCATAGGTTCGCATATAATGAATTACTCCATTATCAAAAGCACTCTGGAAAATACGCCACAACATTTGTAAATAAAACTTTGACTATCGGAAAGTGAAAAGGGCCTGATTTTTGTCACCCAATTGACGAGCAAATGGAAGACCTAATTCAATAAATTCAATGCAAAAAGATCTAAAGGAATCAGCTGCAAAAGATGTGTCCTATGTAGATATTTATCATATTTCTTCAAAAAAAAGACCCTGATGAACGGACGCTGTCCACCAGAGAAAAAGATTCTAAAATCATCTCTTCGGTCCCTATCGGAAACAGTCCTACTGAACCGAAGGCTCTCGGCTCCGTCCAGTGCGAGGACGTTTCAACTGTAAAGGAGTCGATTCCTATCTACAGTTTTACGGCTGACGTGCTAGTAGCGGAACCGCGTCCCTATCCTGTATAAGCCCTCGATTGTCTAAATAGAGGAAACTACTTTCGTAGTTCTCATTGTTGGGGTAGTAAGCCCCAAAAATTAAGCTTTAAGTCGACGACATCGCTCTCGCAATGTGACCCCTACCAAGTTTCAGCAAGAAATTATCTACTCTGTTTATGTTGGCTCTGTTGTATAGAACCTGGTTGGAATAGTAATGTTTGTACTCCGACTATGGTGTTCTGTGTAGTCCAAGGCATATTCGCAGACATTGTCTCTCAAACACCCGAATCTTTTCCATTTGAGATGGGTTAACGTTGAACCATACCGGGCACCCATAGGCAATCATCGGCCGGATAAGGGCCATGTAGCAAATCACCTTCACCCTGCTGTCAAGACGACTGCTAAAAAACAACCGTTTTGTCAGGGCAAAGGCTCCCTTAGCAGCCGTGTTGATGTTGAAAGTACTCACAAGCGAAACATTCAACACTCGAAATTAGTTAAGAGGATCATACATCATACATACATCACCTGAAGTCAGCCGAATGACGCCTTCACAAAAACTTAAACTAATGCGATCGGGCAGCTTAAAACCAAGTATCGACTGTCGTGAGGCGTCGAAAAGTGATCGACTCAAATCTGATTTGCAAGAAGCCCACAAACGATTGCACGTGTCAGTGGTACCCAAGAGCCTGCCAAGTCGTGAAAAAGGGTTCCTCAATACACAATTCTTGAGGGCGAAATTAAAGATCAACGTGGTCGTTGTATTTTTTTTTCTGGGGTTCCTGGCACTGATAACACTGCCACAGTTACATTGCCTGACTTTGAGTTCATAGAAATCAATGGTCTGAAAGACCATCGCTAGGCGTATGTGATCTATCGACAATTGAACGGAAAAACTGTCTCATGGGAACAAACTCATTTGATGCTGGAGAAGAGATTTACTACTCCAGGTCCTCGATTAATAACTACAGAGCTTTTGGTTGATGAATTTGATACATTATGTAATCGACGTCAATATGTCGTGTACAATTTATTGGATTGGTCAACAAAGTCAGCTGCTCGTTTGGTTGTTGTAACCATTGCCAATACTAGGATCTTCCTGAAAGGCTTTTTGGCCTCACCGGACTTACCTTCCAACCCTATACTCACAAACAGCTCCATGAAATTGTTATTGGAAGACTAAAAGGTTCAGAAGCATTCAAAGGTGATGCTGTTCAGCTGGTTGCATGAAAAGTCGTCGCAGTATCTGGTTACGCTCGCCGAGTTCTTGACATTTGTCGACGGGCAACTGAAATCGCAGTTATGCAACCAACAGAACCTTAAATTGTAAGTATGTTGCAAGTACAACAGGCCTTTAGTGATGTCTTATATTTAAATTAAAAAAAAAAATGTTATATTTATAATTTTTTAATATTTAAATAGTTTTATGTAACAAATTAAAGCCCAACATTTAAATAAAAGAGTAATATTATGTCAATTTTAGATCTTTTCTAGTAGTTGGAGAGGTTTGTTTAAAATATATGAAAATGTTCTTATAAAATACCAAACAGTTCTTTCAACGAATTTCCTTAAATACGAATTCTTTAAAACCTCAAAATTAGCTGGTATGTTTCTTTTTAATCTTAAACATTATCAGCTATTTCATAGGTCTTAAATCTAATTGGGTTCAATGTTCATCTTTAACTTTAATGACCGTCATTAAATACCGAACCAACATTAAAAGTTGGTTATTAACCTAACCATTTAAAACAACACATCCATTTTTGTGTGCTACTTCATTATTTGAATCTAAACAAAGAAGCTTGCCTTAAAGTAGAAGAAGCTCACTCCAAAAGTACCTTCCTCTATATATAGAACATTTTTATTTAGTATTTAATGTTTCCTGTAATCTGTTCATCAACATGATGTGAATGAAAATACTTTTCACTAAGACTGTTTTAGCAATTTAAAATAGCCTTTTTATTGCTTGTAATCTAAGTTAATTTAGATGAAATTTTGCTAAAACAACAAACAACAGCAAAAACGACGAACGGTAGCAATAAAACATCATATAGGAAACTTCTACAGCTAAACGTTTTAGCATACCTGTAAATCTACGAAGTTCTCTAATAAAGAAATTTAACAGATTACATTTTATTGACTTAAGGCAATAATTAATGGTTAACTTCAAACAGATACTTAAAATTGATTTATAGCTGGGTAATAACATGCAAAATGAAAAACACTGAATGAGTGATTTTTACTATTCGAGACGAGATCTTAACATGAACCCAAAACAAGAACCACACATGAGCATTTATTTATATACAAATATTGCAATTACCGCAAATGTTGCAAAAAAAAAACACTCTGGATCAGCTGATTGATACATTCAGTTTTTACTGACAAATATTTGTTAGGAAGTCTTCAACTATTTTTGGAAAAACAATTAAATAAATCCTTTTAGCTATTTTTGGCTTACTTCGTCTTACTTTTTTCCCGGTATCTCATGGTAAATGCTTTACTGTCCCAGCAGAATGGAGTCGCAGTAGCGGCCGCTTGTCGCGCTGTCAAAGTTGAAACATACGAAAATAGTACACAGCACCACAATGGGAAGCTGTTGCTGCAGCGATCGCTGTCGCCATTGTTCAATAATTTTCTACTTTCCGCTATTAGTCGCGCTACATTTTAAAGCTTTAAAAGCGCTACAGCGACTCCATTCTGCTGGGGCAGTAAAGCTTTAAAAGCTTCATTCCGCAGTAGCACATTTGCATTATCATTGCAATAAATTCAATTTCATCGCGTTGGTCCATTTTTTAATTTAAAAATTGAAAATTAAGTTGCCCAAAAATATGAATAGTCTTACAAAACTAAACAACAAATGTATAAATGTCAAAAAAAATGACAGCTGACGTTCTTCCTGCGCTACACCATTGTGGGCAACCTTTGCTACATAGTGAGCGATTTTAGTGACAGCTTGTGCTACAGCGATTTTTACCGCGACTAACGAATTCCCATTGTGTTCAAGGGGTTAATGTTGGCTTTGAGGGCGTCAATTGAAGTGGGCTTGTTGTTATAGACATGAGCCTTATCATAGTCCCACAAAAAAATAGTCTACAGGCGTTAAATCTCACAATCCAGGCGACCAAAATTGACCAATCCCTTAAGTGAAATGTCCACTGAGCTCGCCTATTAATTGTTGGTCCAGTTTAACGCGTGCTGTGTTGAAACCACATGTCAGGCAAGTCAAGAACTTCCATTTTGTGCAAAAACAGATTGTTATCATCGCACGGTAGCACTTACCATTCACAGTTATTTTGCGATTCGCATCATCTTTGAATAAATGCGGCCTAATTATTCGCACCAAACAGCGACTTCTTCTATATATGCATTGGTAGCTCTTACAATGCTTTCAGCTGGTCTTCACTCCAAATACGGCAGTTTTGATTGTTCACAGATCCATTCAACAAGAAATAAGCTTCGTCGCTAAACACAGTTTTTCGAGAAAAAAATGGATCTTCCGCCAAATTTTCAAGTGACTATTCATCAAAAATGTATTGGTATGTCGTTTGGCTTCGGTTCATGCACCGGATGTATTTTCAAAGGCTTCACGCAGTGAATTAACACAGGCACAAAATTTCTGCTTCGCTGATGTCAAACAAAGCCGCTGGAGCAGATGCCTTGAATGCCAAGCTCTTTAAAGTGGCTGTGCACCTCATAGATCATTATTAGTGTGGTTTTAGACCCGGAAAGTCCACAGTCGATTAAATATTCACATTACAGAATATCCTATGGAAAATACCCAAGAACATTAAATCGACACCCAGCATCTCTTCATCGATTTCAAGGCTGCATTGAACAGCATCTACAGGGACAAACTGTATTGAATCATGTCTAGTTTTGTCCGTTAGTGCAGGATCACGATGGCGAATTCGCGCTGCTCCATAAAGGTTAGAAACAATCTAACAGAATATTTCGAGATCAAAAAAGGCTTACACAAGGTGATGAGCTGTCATGCGAGGACAATGTTAAAGATCGTCCTTGAAAGAATAATGGAGAGATTCAACACTTCAGGCACTATCTTTGAAAAAACTGACATTGACATAATCGGAAGAACTCAGCGTGATGACCGGCCTTATTTTAGAAAAAATACGGTCCGATGATGCCACCAGCCCATAAATCGCACCAATCAGTCACTTTTTGTGGGTGCATTGGTTTTTCGACAATCACTCTTGGATTATCATTGGCGTAAATATGGCAATTCTGCTTATTGACGAATCCATTATGGTAAAAATGTGCCTCATCCATCATTTTGACTATTAACAACGACGCTTGAAATTGTCGAGAATCTTTAGTTCTTGAGTCAATTGCACCTTGTAAGCGTGTAAATGCAAGTGTTTATGCATTATGTTCATCAACGACAAGCTTGAGAAGTGCAATTGTTGGGCACGACGAACGAGTTGAGGTGGACGGCTCTTCAGCCACACTATCGCGAAGAGTATGCACTGGTGTTTTCAAATTTCGTACAGACCCGGTTTGTTCAAATTTTTGCACGACTTTCCCGATTGTACGTACATTTGGACAAAATTACGAAGTGAAAGTTATGCACTTTGATTTTAATGCCCATTTTCATAATAACCCTGAATAAATTTAACTCGTTGCTCTATTATGTATCTTTCCGTGGTTCAAATTGAGCAAGTCTGAAATTGAGAAATATTAAATGAAATGCAAAAAAAAAAACTTTACGTTTAGGTGTGGCTTACATTCAACATCGGCCCTTAAAATTTAACCACCCTTTACTTATCGTGGAAAAATATGTAAACAATCCTTTATCTTGTAAACGAAGATGTTCATTTTAAATGCGAAAAGTTAAAGTAGCCAATTTGGGTGCTCAAATTTTGTAAAATTATAACAGATATTAAGATTTTAAACACAATAAAAATGAACAAAAGCCTGTGTTTAGCTTAGTAACTTATTAAAAACATTTCTACTTAATTGTTTAAAATTGTACGACATTATTGGTGTTTTTAAATTTTATTTTAAACTGACACATTTTAAAGATTCAGATTAGCTTTACTCATTTGGGACTCATTTTTTTAACCGAAAATTCTTGTCGATCAAGCGGGAAAAGAGCTAAAATGATGAGTGTTAAAAATGAGTCGCCTGAAGTGAGGCTAATCCGAACACCACCGTCAATTATTAATGTGTCCTGAAACCGTTTAAGTGACAATCAATATCAACCGATAACTTGTTGGACCTGTAGGTATACAACAAACCATCGATATAAATGCCATATGGGTGCGACAACAATCTAAGTGCCTATAAGTATGATTTTTTGTCGATTTGATTGCCCAATGGTATCCTTTAAATTTACAATAAATTCAATTTTGATTTATTGAGAATACCAATCGAAGTAAAAAGTTGTTCATAAATTTCCTATCAAGCACCAACAAAAAAAAAAACTTTTATCTCAAGCCAGTGCTTGAGGCCCCAAATGTACCGCCCGAGTACCTAATGGCGGTAATTACAATTTTCATTTGTTTCATTTAAAAGTTATCTAGTTTGTGTGGTGCTATAAGCTGGTGGTGCTACCCACCCGACAAGTTGAGAAACTCTAAAGCCTCCAAGAAGTTGATCCGGTCGCTTTCCGCGTATAATATGTGTATGAGTTGATTTATTCAGTTTCTTCTTTTTTCTCCCGTAGCAGAACAGCACAAACGGCTATAGTATAAACCTACTCCTGATAATAATCAAGAAGTTGAAAGAACTGCACCCTGCGCAATCAAAATTTTCAAAATCTAAAAGACTAAAACCACCGCAGTTGGAATAGTGAACAAAATTATAGAAACTCGTTGCGCTGTTAATATTAATTCTAAGGATTGCATAAATTCCCAAGTGACAAGTGGTAACTAAAGTGCAGACATTTGGAGATAATTTTTATATTTTTAACGAACGAACGTGGGAAAAAATATTAGTTGATATTAACCGCGCACTAAGTATTCACCTTAGAAGCTTTATCTACATCTGTCATGGGCTGGATACACTCGACACACTTGGACAGATATGGCTTAGGGGCTTAAGTTCGCAGATTCAGAGCAAGTGGTGGCGAATTGGGTGAATTATAAATGAAGCCTAACAAAACAATATTTTTCTCAATTTCAATTTACTTCGTTTTAATGATTTGTCATATAAAATGAATGATTGCAATTAAAATTAGCGACCTCAGTGCGATTATAAAAGTTGATTGTATGTACATACATAGGTATGAATTCGGTGTTTGTATAAATTGTCATATTTTGTTCGATTCTTTTACTTTTTTTTTGTAAAACTGATTTCCAATTTTCAGATTAAGATCGAAAATCAATTGAACTAACCAACACGTCAAAATTAAATTGGGGAGGCTTGAAAATGTCGTGTTTGTGCTTGAGGCTAGGTTTAATTTTGAAGCCTTGTTAAGCAAGTGTGTTCGTTATTAAATGCAAATAAGAAGTGTTTTATTTTTCTGTTAGAATGGCATGTCACATTCAAATGAATTTAATCTTTTCTTTTTTTGAGGGGATAAAATAAGTCCACGTTTGAAAAAAGTTTATAAGTTGCAGCTTATTTATGAGAAAGCTGATGGAAAAATGTCTATGCTTTATATGTATAATAAATATATTAGACCTACAATAAATAGCCTTCTTTGAATGAATACTTCAGTCTTTTATCGAGCTTTCTTATAGAGACTTGTACATAACACTACGTCATCGTCGATTTTTACCCTCATTTTTACACTTCTTTTGTAAGCTCGATTGATAAAGCCAATTTGCTTTCAGCACAGATTGGTGTTAATATGAAGCTGCCAATGAGTGACATGGCTGCTACTGTACTTGAAAGCATAAACGATTCTTTAGGACGAATCTTCTTTCGCATTCGTTCAGTTGCTAGAGTACTTAAAGACTTCTACATTAACTTCTATTATAACTGCTATTGTTCTGAAGAGGTGTCAAAAACACTGCGTAAGCTTTTCCAGATTTCCTTTGCTACAGGTTTCTTCCTGAGTAGATGGAAAACAGCATTTGTCCTGTCTGTCCTTAAAAAAGGCGAATCCTCCTCATCCTCTTACTATCGTCCAAGTGCACTTACGTCCCTTCTTTCTAAGGTCATGGAAACGCTGATTAATTTTTAGCTTAAGAAATATCTTGAAGAACGAAAGCTTCTTAATTACCTACCGTCAATATAGCTTTCGTTGCAATAGATCCACTGGTGACCTCATGATTTATCTCACCGAACAGTGGAAAAAATCTTAATATCGTTTTGGAAATAGTAAGATTATTGCATTTGATACTTAAATGAGTTTGGCATCAAGCTCTCTTATCGAAAATGCGTCATTTAGTATTGATAAACCTCTTCTTCGTTCGGTTAGAAATTACATTTTGGATCTTTTAATTCAAATAGTATTGGACGGATTCAAATCTGATATCCACAAAATAAATGCTGTTGTGCACCAGGACTCCGTCTTGTCTCCAACACTATTCCTTGTTTTTGTCAATGATATTTTGCCTCAAACTTCTAACCCACTAAATAAATTCGCTGATAACAGTACCATCAGCTTTTCATACCCGTACAAGATGAAACTGACTCAAATAGGTATTGAAGCCGATGAACTGTTTTAAGTGAAGTTCGTTATATGATTGGATACGACGTTGTTAAGTCTTTATTAGAAAAATCTTTACATTTAAATATTTCAAATCAATGTTCCACTTACTGTACAAATAGAGAAGAAGAGAGAGAGTGAAGTGCAACACATATAGTTAATAAGTGCTCTAGTTTTTTCTCAATAAATATATATTAAATCGTATCTATAAAAGTCAAAATTACTTTGTTGTATTTATAAGCTTGTTGTGCATCCAAAAGTTAAAAAAAATATACAAGCAAACAAAGGTAGGATTAATTTAAGTCTTTTTAAATCCAACCCAGAAGACCGGCACTCGCTATATGCAACCAAAGAGAAAATCAACGGAAATATCTCCGATAAAAACACTTAATAGCAAGAAAACCGTAACCAACTTAAAGGTGATAAATGCTGAAGAACTAAAATTTATTGTGAACCAATGTTTGGCCGAACATCTTAAAAACATTGCGACGAAAGAAGACGTCTCAGCTGTCTCAAAAGACATACAGCTTCTTCGTGTACAAAACACTCTTTTAACTGAGCGGCTTTCTGCCCTTGAAAGCTATTGCGAGACCCTGGAGAGACAGCTCGAAATGGTGGCACAAGGAACAAATGAAAACACTGTTGTCATGCACTTTCCTTCAGACAAGACGACAAACAAACTTAATTATGCAACACAAACTTGTCTAGGCCTTCTTGGTCTCAACGAAAATACGGATTTGAATATACAAAATTCACAAGAATTCACTAACCGCGAAACAAAAAAAAACTACAATGGTTCTGAAGTTTGATAACACCGACACTGTCAACAAAATCATAGTTGCATCCCCCAAACTTAAAAACACCGGAATTTTTGTTCATCGAGAACAATCATTAATGTATCGCAACAAAAGAAGACATCTATATGACGTAAAAAGGAAGCTTAATGCGAAGAACGTGAACATCAAAATTTTTATAAAAGGAGCTAAAATGGAAATAGACAATTACACTTTTGCATACAATACTTTCCGCGGCTTAAAGATAAAAACAAATAGAGAACTCGAATATATTAGAACTAATTTTGGAGATGATGCAGTATGTTTCTTTGACATAAACGACATAAACAACGTAAACGTCAACTCGAGACAGCAATTAAGCAACTTTGCGACACATGGGACATCTGGATGTCAGAACGTTTATAATGAAGGAGGTGTTGGTACCAGCTATAGTTAGGATAGTGTTGCCGTCTGCCAAACTAATAGTTTTTTCTCTAATAATTTTAAATTCAAAATTTTTTGCTACAACATTACTGGTTTAAAAAACAAACTTATAATGCCTGAATTTTTTGAATTAATTAACAAATATGATATTTTTATTTTATTAGAAACTTTTATAGAAGAAGGAAAAGAACTGCAGTTTTTGAAGTATTTTAAAAATTATAATATAAAAAGTATACCAGCAATTAGAAACAATAGAGTTGGTAAAGCTAGTGGTGGTATAATGTGTGGCATAAAAAATACTGGCTTTGATAATATTATTAAATATAAAATCTGCGAGAATTATATAGTTATTGACATCACTTGTGATACAAAACATTTTCAAATTCTACCTATTTATTTAAATTATAATGAATGGAACATACACTATAACGCGCTTTATAACTTTTTAAATATCTACAATCATGAAAATATGATGATTATCGGAGACTTAAATGGTCGTATAAGTGACTGTCAGAATTCGGTCTTAAATAACTTCCACTTTCTAGCGAAAGAAAATCTTTTGACAATTGTCTAAATCAAAATGGGAAACTTTTATTAGAATTGATTGAAGACTTTGGTTTTTTTCGTTTTAAATGGAACATATCAAAATGACTCTAACGGAAACTTTACTTTCGTGTCTGCTCAGGGTTGCTCTGTAATAGACTACTGTCTTATTAAAGGTGAATGGCTAAGTATAATTGATGACTTTGAGACCTATCCAGCTAATTATTCGTCTCATCTCCCTATAATCGTCTTTTGCAAATTAGAAAATCTATTAGTAAATCTACAAACAACTGGCAATGATAAATTAAAATGAAATGAAAGACATGCAAATAGATAGATATAAAATTAAACTTAATCATCAGCTAGTTACGATGCCAAGTGTGACATCTGACTCTATAGATTCTATAACTAACATAGTTTCTTCAGTGATTAGATTAGACAGTCTGCAGAACTTTCTTCCCAACGTAGAAATACCTTTCAGTCTGTATGGTACGATGAAGAATGCAAAAAAAGTAGGAGAAAATCTTTTGCTTTCTTAAAATTGTATAGAAAAACAAATAACGCAGTTTTTAAATCACTGCATTTACAATCAAACCAAGAATACAAAAGGTTATGCAATCTCAAAAAAGAACTTTATTTAAAAAACACGGCTTCTAAGCTCGTTGAATGCAAGGACTCGAAATCTTTTTGGAAGACAGTACAAGTGTTGAGTGGGCGGAATAGGAGGGTATTGTTCACAATTGATGAAAATCTACTTGCAAATTATTTTGAAACTCTACTTCTGCCTGACCCTAATCTAAACACAATGAGCTTTGCATTCCCCAATGTCATTATTCCTGAACTGGATTCCAATCTCACAATGTTTGAACTAGTAGCTGTTTTAAAAAAAATGAAAAATAACAAAGCATCTGGATCTGATGGGATCCCAGTAGAGTTTTATAAACATGCTACTCCTGAGTTTTTGGAATATCTGTTAGAACTTTTAAATAGAATATTTATTGAAGAGATAATGCCTGAAAATTTTCGTCTGTCTCGAATTACAGCCATTTTTAAAAAAGGTAACCGTGATTTGCCAGAGAACTATAGAGGAATTGCTGTGCTTAACTCATTAAGAAAAGTGTTTACACAAATACTCTATACTAGACTTACGACCTGGGTAGAAGATAATAATATGATTAGTTGCTTTCAAGCTGGTTTTCGAGCCAATCTTTCAGCTATTGATCAAATTTTTGTACTCAGCACTTTCGTTGATTTAAAAGCGGCTTTGACACTATTAATAGGAGGTCCTTACTCTATAAGCTCTCAGCAATTGGCGTATCTACTAAATTTATCAGAGTCTACGAAAAACTTCTCAAAAACATGATGGCATCTGTTCAGAATGGTAGAAAAGTATCTAGAGAATTTAGTTGTGAAGCAGGTGTCCCTCAAGGATGTGTTCTAAGCCCTATCATGTTTGCACTTTATATAAACGATGTCGAAAACAGTATACATGGGGGAGTTCAGTTCGGGGATATTACTCTTAAGGTCTTGCTTTATGCTGACGATCTAGTGATTTTATCAGACAGTCCGCTTACTCTACAGCTCCAGATTAACAAGCTAAAACAGTTTTGTGATCTATGGGATCTTAGAATAAATACCACTAAATCCAAAATAATGGTTTTCAGATCTCGAAATAGATCAATTGGCTATGGGCGGAATTGGACTCTAGATGGTGAGATAATTGAGGTAGTAAATGAATTAAAGTATCTTGGGTATACAATGACATATAATTTTAACATTCAAACTTTTATAAAAGAAAAAAACAACCGCTGCAAAAATTGCAATAAATACAATGTGGTCCCAGTTCTTGGCAAATAAACTCGTATATCCAATTTCAAAATTCAAAGTTTCCAATGCCACCATGAATACTTGTTTTTGCTATGGTAATGAAGTATATGGTTTCGAACAGTTGGAGGAAATGGAAAATATACAGAGGAATTTTTCAAGCGAATTTTTAAGTTACCTATCAACTCTCCTAATTATGCTATTCACCTAGAGTCAGGCTTACCTCAAATTTTCTTGAAAAACTTAAAGGTTAACGCCGATTTTATAATCAAAGTTATGAAGCGGTCCCACCAAAACTTGCAAAAAAGACTCCTTAAAATTTGTTTTAGTTGTGGATATAGTCCTGTCAAAAACTGATCTTGCTGTAACACATAACCTTTCAATATCTTTGTCAGTGGACAATATGGAAGCTTTAAAAAATGCATTATATGAATGTAATCTCTGTTATAGATGACTCGATGTATAGGCTTTGTGTTGCGCGAGGGACTGCATCCACATCCAGGAATATATACAGACAACTTAATCTGAAACTTGGTGAAGTAAACTATTTTAGAGAAGAGTTTACAGTTTCGGAAATGAGCTTGATCTTCAAGATCAGAACGGAAATGCTCGATTTGAATTATAGACCACATAGAACAGACTTAAACCCTGTGTGTTCCCTTTGCAACCTTTGTCAAAACGAAGATGTTTTGCATTTTTTAGCACTTTGTCCAATATTAAAGGAGGTCCAATATTAATAGGAGGTCCTTACTCTATAAGCTCTCAGCAATTGGCGTATCTACTAAATTTATCAGAGTCTACGAAAAACTTCTCAAAAACATGATGGCATCTGTTCAGAATGGTAGAAAAGTATCTAGAGAATTTAGTTGTGAAGCAGGTGTCCCTCAAGGATGTGTTCTAAGCCCTATCATGTTTGCACTTTATATAAACGATGTCGAAAACAGTATACATGGGGGAGTTCAGTTCGGGGATATTACTCTTAAGGTCTTGCTTTATGCTGACGATCTAGTGATTTTATCAGACAGTCCGCTTACTCTACAGCTCCAGATTAACAAGCTAAAACAGTTTTGTGATCTATGGGATCTTAGAATAAATACCACTAAATCCAAAATAATGGTTTTCAGATCTCGAAATAGATCAATTGGCTATGGGCGGAATTGGACTCTAGATGGTGAGATAATTGAGGTAGTAAATGAATTAAAGTATCTTGGGTATACAATGACATATAATTTTAACATTCAAACTTTTATAAAAGAAAAAAACAACCGCTGCAAAAATTGCAATAAATACAATGTGGTCCCAGTTCTTGGCAAATAAACTCGTATATCCAATTTCAAAATTCAAAGTTTCCAATGCCACCATGAATACTTGTTTTTGCTATGGTAATGAAGTATATGGTTTCGAACAGTTGGAGGAAATGGAAAATATACAGAGGAATTTTTCAAGCGAATTTTTAAGTTACCTATCAACTCTCCTAATTATGCTATTCACCTAGAGTCAGGCTTACCTCAAATTTTCTTGAAAAACTTAAAGGTTAACGCCGATTTTATAATCAAAGTTATGAAGCGGTCCCACCAAAACTTGCAAAAAAGACTCCTTAAAATTTGTTTTAGTTGTGGATATAGTCCTGTCAAAAACTGATCTTGCTGTAACACATAACCTTTCAATATCTTTGTCAGTGGACAATATGGAAGCTTTAAAAAATGCATTATATGAATGTAATCTCTGTTATAGATGACTCGATGTATAGGCTTTGTGTTGCGCGAGGGACTGCATCCACATCCAGGAATATATACAGACAACTTAATCTGAAACTTGGTGAAGTAAACTATTTTAGAGAAGAGTTTACAGTTTCGGAAATGAGCTTGATCTTCAAGATCAGAACGGAAATGCTCGATTTGAATTATAGACCACATAGAACAGACTTAAACCCTGTGTGTTCCCTTTGCAACCTTTGTCAAAACGAAGATGTTTTGCATTTTTTAGCACTTTGTCCAATATTAAAGGGAAATCCGAAGGCTCTACTTTTATTCTAGTTTTCTTTCCCAAGAGGAATGTGTCGGTGTACTAAACGGAGATCGTGGGTGGAAGCCTCTTATACGCTATGTCTCACATGCAAGAAAATATCGAAACGAGTATTTGAATTTGTTTTGAGTTGTAACAAGATGTTAAAGTGATTGCATCTTCTCCTTTTTTATCGTTTTAACCAAACTAAAAGCCCTTAAAATTAAAAAAAAAAAAACTTGAGAAATATGCGGTTCTTTTTCCTATTTTTTTTTTTGCCTTTTTTTTCTCACTTACAAATTATTATCTGTTTTAGCTAAACTAAAAGCCCATTACCAATATTGTTCTATTTTCTTTAATTTTTTTGTTTTGACTAAACTAAAAGTCACACTTCTTATTGAACATATAACTACGTGTTATTGCTTTTTTTATACTATTAATGATAAACATGAACATTATTTCCATATGGTTCAATGATTCTTTTTTTTTTGTTAACTAAAAGTCACATTATGAAAATAATATTTAAAAAAAAAAAAATGTTCTTCTTTAATATTTATATTTACATATTTTTTTAACTATGAAACTTATTTTGTGAAATATTCTCTCTTTTTACTCAAATATTGTATTTTTTTTGTTTTTTTATTTAATTAGTTTTTTTTTCCGGCAGACGGCTTATAAAGCCATGCTTTGTATATCTTTTATTATGAAATGTTGTACTTATAAGAAAATTGGAAAAATAAAGAACTTATCTATCTATCTATCTATCTATCTATCTATCTAAATAGCCATAAAGAGTCTTTAAAAATAGAGATTCCCTTAATAGCCATAAGAAGTCTTAAAAAATAGAGATTTCCTAAGTTTTTGTTTTTATATATTTGTAATATTATGTGTCAATTTTTAACTTAATTACTTGCTTTATCCATTTTGCTGTCGATGGCGAAACGCAAGATCTGACGTAGACTTCATTGCTGTCCCTGAGAAAGAAGAATCCAAGGTAGTATCGAGTCGCCCACAAGATCTTGAGTTTCGCAGACTGCAAAGAACCAATGTTCAACTGACAAAGAAGTTGTAGTTAAATGACAATACAAACCGACGAGTGCTTTCTGAATTGGCTCTAAAGCCGTTTTGAAAACTGTGTATGTTATCTTTATCGAACAATTTTCTTCGTCAAAAACTTTTTTAATCAGAAATGGATGGGTGTTCTTAACAAAAGTGTCACGTAACTACATTTCACATTGAGAATACTGCAAGATCAATACGTAGGCATTTCACTTGGAGTTGATGCAATGTGGCCATGAATATCGTACGATCTTTTGGGATTTTCTTATTATTGTAAGATCTTCTAATTCTAAAGGCGCAGGTCTTTGCATATAAGCTACATTTCACATCAGCCCAAAATACCAACACAATCCATGATTTGCACGCCAAGGTCATGGACAATTGGCATTTCGAATGAAGGTACTTAAATATATCCGTTTTTTCGACACAAGCCTATCGGTATCGGTCCAATTTTGTAAAATTCTTGAGATTTTTTTACCAAACTTTTCTTTCATAAAGCTATATTAGCATTCGTTGTATGAAATATTTTGCCGTCTTGTTGGAACGATGATAATTTGCAATGACATGAGGAATACAAAATTGCGTCTCATTTGCTGTAGGGTTCACCACACGCAGTAAAGCTTATAGTGGTTTCGGATATTAAGTTATGTGAACTGCACCAAACTTTGATAACGAAAACGTGATATCAACATATGATATCCGTATTTTCTCAGACAATCAGGCAGCTACCAAATTCCTGGACTCTGTCTCTACAAACTCTATAGCAGTCCATAACTGTCGATCATCTCTAATGGAGATGGCAGAATAGTTTAATATTCACCTTTGCTGGGTTTCGGGCCATAGAGACATTCCAGGAAATTGTAAGTCAGATGAACGTGCTAGAAATGGTGCAGTACAACCCATTTTAGCATCAATCCCAACATGTAAACTATTGCTATTGCAAGAAGGCAAACATTAGGTGGAACAGCATCACCACGTGTCAAGTCACAAAACAACATCTGGCCTACACTAGATTTAAAACGATCAAGGCCCCTGCTATCTCTAAGCAACTGTCTAATAGGAAAGCACGACACGCGGCTAGGCGTATTCTCAAATGACTTTTGCAGAAGCTGGATGGACGAGGAAGAGGAGGAAACAGTTCTTCACCTACTCTGTACATGCCCTGCGCTAGCTCAAAAACGCAAGAATTAACGTTCTAAATAAAAATAAAAATAGAAGCATAATCAGCCTCTCACCTTTCGTAAGGGACTCAAACTGGTTTCATTGAGCTTAGGTGAAAGCCTCAAGTTTCATGTGGTATCACAATGGGCCATTAAACTGGCATAAGTGTGTCCTATTCCATCACGGACAGCCACTTTAACCTAACCTAACCTAACCTAATCTAATTATCAGAGAAAGAACAATTAATACAAAATGTATGTATTAAATTTTCAATAAGGTAGTTCAAAAGATTGACATTGGATTTTTCATGAAGCCTATAAGTTGAATAACATAGTGGTAAATCAAGCATCAGTTTTAGACCTTTTTTTTTTTGGCAGCTTAAGTTTGTGGGTTTTGGCACAATCGTTCAAAACATGGTTTACATTAATCTAAAACTACTAGAAAATTATGTAAAAATATCAGTGTCGTCAGCAAACATTCCAATTCCAATATCGTTTCCCAGATTGGGTAAATCGGAGACAAAGATATTGAAGAGAGTTTGACCCAGTACTGTACTTTGGGGAATTCCATATGAAATATTTTGCAAATAAGATTTAGTGTTTTGAACTTTTAGTCTTTTCAATATCTAAAAGTAGTAAGGCAGTCTACTCATTATTTTTCTTTTTTCTTTTACGTGAGTTTTTATTCCGAGAATTTGATGACTGTTGTGAAATAAGGGAATTAATCCAAATTGATATAGTCAGGCAGAATATTGCTTGCAGCTAAGTGGTTATCAATATTTTCTCAGTAAGCTTATTGGCCTTGCAATTGGTTAAACAATAGCCCATTTCCAGCAATCTGGAAAGTAGCTTAAATTAAGACAAACATTGAAAATTTAGGCAAGGCAAGCCTGATAAATGCACAGTTTTCAAAAGTTTATAACTTATAACGTCCATTCCAGGGCATTTTTTATTTTTTAAGCCTTGAGTCAAGTATATCTTACTTAACTATAGGGTTATTTAAATTTGAATTTATTAATTTGAAATTTTATTATTGCAATTTAAAAGTTATTGTATTAGCAACTTCAGTTGAAGTGTAATAATCACTATGCTGAGCTGTTGATTTTTTGAAAATTTTGAAGGTAACAAGTTTGACTTTTCTGTTATTAACATCGTCATCTGTTTTGAAAGATGGAATGCCAGAACCACGTTCTTTGATAATCTTTGTTACTTTCCAAACAGTTTTAATTACTTGATTTCTCAAAAAACGAAAGAATATTATTTTAACATGAGTTTTTGTATTTATCAATTTCTTTCGCTATTTCTATGTTTGTGCTTTTGGGGAAAAAGTCGTATAACAATAGCGGGGCCATTTCCTTCTCTCAGAGTTTTTTAGTCAATTATCTATAATAAAATATTACTAGGAAGTCCAACCGAATAACTATCCCTTACAGGACACTTAGGTATTGCAAAGTCAACAGCGCTATTAACCAATGAAACAAAATTACTACACATTGAATCAATTTGGATTGTGTTAATCGCAATGGCGGATCCAGGGGAGGGGTCGTAGGGGTCATGACCCCCCCCCAGGGAGATAATTTGTTTGCTTTTTCGTAGGAATTTCCTTCAATTCAAAACTAATTGTATTGCGTTAATGGATATGACCCCCTATTATATTTTGAATTATTTATTTTTTGTATATGAAAACAATATTTGTATTTTACTTCCTTAAACTTTTTTTAAACTGAGGACTGAACCAAGAACATAATATGAATCGGAATTCAGCATAATTCATCAACTTTTGACCAACTGACGATCCAGGGGGGGGGGGGTCAAATGAGCCATAAAGCTTATAGAGTTTAGTTGTATAAGTTAAGAGTTCCATCTATATGTAGATTTATTAGTAATTTAACGACATTCATCGAAAAGTGGTTTGCTGTCAAAAACAACTAAAATTTTTGTTTTCACTCAATTTAGAATTTGAAAAAACTTTAGTAATGCTATAATTTTCATAAAAATTGTTTTTAAGAAAAAGAGCAAATGTCCGTCTGTTTGTCTTTCCTGGCTCCTACAGTCCAAACAATTGTGTTGATTGAAATTAAGGTTTTCAGCCGATTAGCGTAGGGCGTTTTTTTCATTTTATTAATACGAAAAATAACAGCAGTCTCCATACAAATTTGTTAGTTAAAACATGTGATTTTTCTTAACCTTTTTCCAAATTTTGTGTTCTTAATTTGGCTTCTTTCTACAAGAAAAACATATTTTGGTGTTGCTCCAGAAGAGTACCCCTCAAAAACCTTTTTCTTTGGACCGATTTCAATAATCTTCTCTTTCTGTGCAAGCTCTTTTTGATAATCAAATGTTCAAATTGGTGATGATTTTTATGATCAAAAATGTATTTTTTTTTTTTGATTTTTAAAAAAAATATTAATTTGGTTTACGAAACTCGATATCTCAGAAAGAGGTCTACATTTGTTGACGAAATTTAAATGTAAAATGTACATAATCAGTCTTATTTAATAGAATTCGCTAAACAGATGAATAGTTATACAGTGAATAAGGATTTATGTAGGCTCTATGTAACGTTGCGAAAATTCCTATTTATAAAAAATTCTGCTATAAATTTTAGTTATACAATGCTTATATCAAAAAAAAGTACCAAAATGTCTATAAAATCAGCTTGTTGTCATAACAACTAAAATATAACAAAAAAATTCCAATTATTTTTATGATATTCTCTTTCAAAAATCTATACTTTTTTAAATTCTTCGTTTCTTCGGCTCACGAGCTAAACTGGAGAGGCATTATTGTTTTTATTTTAATTTCAAAAAGAGAGGAGAGAAATCAAAATGACATTTACGAAATAATAATAACAATAATTTCCTTATGTAGGCTCTATTCAACTTCAAAACGCGTTTAGCTTATTATGGGACTATGCAACCTTGTATAAGTTTTATAAATTGCGTTTAGTGCCCGTGGCATGATGGTTAGTGCGTTGGACTGTCATGCGAGAGGTCTTGGGTTCAATCCCTGCCTGTGCCACCTTAATTAAAAAAAAAGAGTTTTCACGGGTACTGCCTCTTGCGAGGAATTGACAAATTCTCCAAGAGTAATTCTTGTCATGAAAAAGTGCATTCTCAAATTAGCCGTTCGGATTCGGCATATAAATTGTAGGTCCCCTCCATCCCTGACAACATTACTCGCACACAGGAATGGTTGAGAATTGTAAGTCACTAGGCCCTGGTTCTCTACGGACTGTTGCGCCACCTAATTTATTTATTTTTTTGCGTTTAGAGGCATTATAGAGATTACATAACTTTATGTAGGCTCTATACAGCGTTTTTAAATAAGACTGAATATTTATAAGCTCTTTATTTAGTGCCTACCAAAAATATTGTTTAGACAAAATTTCAAATTTAAAATGATTTTCGAAAAAAATAAGTTAATCTAGATTTTTGACAAATAAAATGGCATTTAAATTTTTGAGAAAAACTTATGTTGCAGGTACATTTTTAAACCTTAAAATATAGGAAATATTTTTAAACAGACTTTTTGGAAGAAATTAGCAAGTTCTAGCGACCCAGTCGTGCATTTTATTTATTTCAAAATTGGTTTTCTGTTGAATACAAAAGATCTTAAAAAATTAAATGAATCTACTTTTAAAATCAATTTGCTTTGGATGCTCTAGAACTAATATTTAAACACGAATTTCAATAATATAAATGTCTCAAAACGAGCAAAAGTGACACTTTTGTTAAACTAATGGCTAATTAAAAAACATAATAAACGGGTCATATCTATTGATATACAAGCTTTGAATCTCTTGAGATTTGAAGTGAAAAGAGATTCTGAAACGTTGATTTGTCATTGCCACACAAACGTTTCTTCGCAACTTATTTGTTTTAATTTAATTTTTTAGAGAAATTATGTACTTATGTAAGTGCACCTATATCCTTAAATTCAAGAACCAAACATTTTTCTCTCTAAATTTTTTAAGTTTTGTTGACTCCTTTAAGTTCAAAATACGAGTAAGCAGACTGATAGTTATAGTAATAATAGAATCCCGAAAATTGAGTTCGAAAAAACTTCGTCAAAAAAAGCCCGACATTTCTTCATATTAGATCCTCTCTCATTTTCTGGATTTTTGATTTTTTAGCGTTCTTAACATAAATAGAAATGGATACAAGAAAAGTATATTTTATTTTTGGAAAAAAAGCTACGTTTCAAAACAATTTCTTACATTTCTGCCCTCTAACTAACCCTCTAAACTCTTGTGTTTTAGCTCTTAAATATGGCATATTTAGAAAACTTTTTGAATCTAGGAATGCTTTCATATGTAGGGAGTCATCCAAATTAAATAGTTAGACCATACTTTGCTGGACAACAGTGTTCTAAAATAATTTGATAACTAAAATTGTCATTTTAGCAATTGAAATGTGTAAAGGTTAGGTTAATATACTCGTACACATTATGTTATTTAAATTTTGTTAGCCTCCTTTACAAAACATTAAAGAACATTTGTAAGCGGTGAGTAAAAACGCATCTAAGTGTGTGACCCCCCCCTGATGAAAAGTCTGGATCCGCCCTTGGTTAATCGGGGTAGTAAAAATAGTATTTAAATTGCAGCTTCTGCTGAAAAAAACCTAATTGCTCAATAGTTTGGCGAACAAAGCTCGAATTTGAAACACACATTTCCGCGTAAAGGCTTGGAATGGTGATCTGCCAAAGTATACTGAAAAATAATAAAACACACTTTATTAGATTGACAACAAGTTTTAAGAAGTTCTATCTCTATAAAACCAAACACGTCTTACATTATTGCATTCCTTCAAATGAATAAAAACCGCCGATAAAAATATAGTAAGCACTTCATGGAGGACCCTGCAATAACTCATTTAGTAATAAAGGGTGTCCCAAAATTAACACAAGATTTGAATTAAATAGAAAACGCCGTTTTTAGTCTTTTGAGAGTTATATTTTTATTGACTCGTAAAGTACATAGGATAGGGTTATGTATGGAATAACACATCGGACAAATGGCCTCCACGGCTTTGCATGCACATGCGCACTCTTTTGTTGAAATTTTCCATGACCATTCTGCATAAATGTGGCGGAATTTCGTTGATGCAGCGTTGAATCTCCTCCTTTAATGCACGGGTGGTTGTGGGCTTGTTGACATAGACTTGTGAGTTCAAATAACCCCATAAAAAGAAGTCTAATGGTGTTAAATCACACGATCTAGGAAGCCAATTTTGATCACCGAAACGAGAGAGTACACGACCTGGAAATGTCTCATGCAGTAATTGAATTGTTTCACGGGCTGTATGACATGTGGCACCGTCTTGTTGAAACCACATATTGGACACATCAATATCATCCAATTTTGGCAGAAAGAACTGTGTAATCATGTCGCGATATCGAGCACCAGTAACAGTCACTGCTTGACCAGCATCATTTTCAAAAGTATACGCTGTAGAGAGGTTCTTGAAATTTGCAATTCTTGTCCACGACGTCGAATTGAGGTTCCTGGATTGTCAGCAACACTCTCACGCACTGCTTCGACATTCACATTTGAACGGCTTGTTTTTGGACGACCAGTGTGTTTGGCGTCTCCAACGGATCCAGTCTCCATGAATTTTTCAATTAATCTCTTCACAGTTGACGAAGTTAAAACACTATTCCGACCATATTTTGTATGAAATTTTCGAACTGCAGCCGCTAAGCTTTCACTATTTTTGAAATATTCTTTAATAATGAAGACACGTTGTTCTCTCGTGTAACGCTCCATTTTTAATAACCCTATACTGTTAGCTGTCAAATTGATTTTTTTTCAGGGTTGCCAACACTTCACTGCACAAATGGCGGCAAATTCAAATCTTGCGTTAATTTTGGGACACCCTTTATTTTCTTAGATGTCTATTTTTGATGGGCTAGAAATATTACATTTCAAATACACACCATATTCTCTCGTTTCTTTCTGAATTTGTATGGGGACCCCTAAGGATGTATTTTAGGTCCTGTTGTGTTTATCATTTTGATTGTACGTACTATGGTTTCGGTGATCTTTTTGTTATGCGAAAAATATGCCTTCTCTTATTTAATCATTTATCAAAAGTTGAAAGGCTGGCGCTTTGTTGAGTGACAACTTGTTCCAAGTAATACTAAAAATTCTATTATAGCCATACAAACTTGAAGTAAGTCTCTATAAATTTTTTTAAAGCAATACCATATCAATTGCTTCCCAGTCTTAATTTATTAATAACAAAAGACACTATAAAGATACATTTTGCGGTTATTCACTCCATATTATATGCAATCATAAATAAAAAGATAATAAACTCGATCTATATTTTGTTTTTCCAATTACATAATTCTATGAATACATAATGCGGGCATGAATATTTACACCATTCACCTCAAGTGCGACAATTTATCTGGGCGAGAAAAATGATATATTATTATAGGTTATATCGAACCTACATATTATACACTATATTCTGTTGAGATTGTCAAGCTTATTAATTCGATATACCCTCTTTGCGTGTGAACGCATAACTAGATCAATTTACCCTTTTTTATATGCATGATTCAAGGCATCATAAGGCGAGAGTTACAAGTAAAAACATATAGGTAGGTATATTATTTCACAATTACCTCACATGTTATAGATATTATTGAAAAATGTAAGTAAACATGATTTGAAGTTTGAGATAATGTCTATAAGAACCCAGGTATATCGTATGGTGTTATCGGGGTACAGTGGAAGTTTTTGGTATAAATTGAGAACAATTTAATCAAATGAAAAATGTTGTTGAAAAAGGTTAGGAAATTAAAGAAGTTAAAAAGAAAGCTTTTTATATGAAGCGCACAATACTCAATTTTTAAAAATTTAAATCTTTCCTGCACTTGGTTTGGGTGAGCTGGACAGTTATCCATGAAGAATAATGCCTTGCGATTTGATATTCCGAATTTAAATTCAAGTTTCATGAAAGGTATGGTGTCATCCAAGACCTATTGTTTGCTACATATAGTCCACTGGCAAAGTTTTAATTTTATATAAATAACAAGACATGTCACCCTTTCATTAGTGTGACATTTTAAAAACAAAACATTTTACCCCTTTAAAAGCCAAGGTACGTGTCGCAAACATTTGAAGAAAAAATCCCCTTTCATCGACATTAAATATGTTCCCGGATTAAATCCTCTGACCAACTCTGAGACTAGTTTTTTTATTCATTTAATTTTGTAGTATCAACAGAAGCGCTTTTACCAGATTCAAAACATTTCTTCGGCAAAAGAAAAAAGGTCCACTTAGAGAGAAAGAAAATTGGTCAATAATCAAGAAATGGTTTCCGAGTTCGAGGGTACTTCGACTTAGAGGATACTTTTTGTATGAAAAATTAAGGGGAATGCAAAAATACGGTTAAAAAGTTTGAATTAGAGGGAGTTTCAAAAGAGAGAGTCTTCTGTATTTTATAAATCAAAACCCAGCATTTAAATACAAAAAGCTTAAAATATTAAAAAAAAACTTTGAAACCCTAAGTGAGTTGAGTTGGTAGAATTCACTAGAAAATAATAATAATTATGACAGCTGTCAAATAAGGGACTTGTTTGAGGTTATTTACTTTAGCGTCACATAATTTCATTTGCTTCAACTTGATGTAAAAAAAGATAAAAGTAAGTGTACAACGGATTAAAATATTGAAATGTCAAAAAAGTACAATGTCAACAAACAACGTAATGAGAAATCGATAATTGCGTACATAGTGCTCCATTCCCGTCAAAGGTCGACCAAATTGACAACTTTCAAAATATTTTTTAGGACAGTCCAAACTTTAATATACAATTAGAGGGCAAGTTCTATACTTGAGTGTATTTTAAAAGACATATTTTACCACCTAGAGCAATAAAAGTATGAATTTTAAACTTTCATGCTTTTTTAACAACATTTGAAATGTCTTGCTTTCCAGATAATAATAGTGGATAATTTTTTTTAACGAAAGCTTTTAAAAACAACAAGCAAGAAATATCTCACAAACCAATAAAGCTATTGACTTCAATTAAATTGTATACAAATACTTTTGATGTCATACCAAATTTGTATGAACTTAAACAAAACTGTTTTTTATAAATCAAAAAACCTAAAAAATAAATTAACAAATGTTTGCACAAAAAATGTTTTTACTTCCAGAATATTTTTAAATATTTTGTTTTATTTTATTTTAACAAAAATAGCGTTTTTAAACAAAATTTAAAACCTACAAAAATACTACTCATTATTAGTTTTTTAGTATTTACTTTGTTTAAAACCTTCAAAAATTGCTTCCAAATATTTAAAAAAATCAAGTAACATTTTATTTTTAAATATAAAAAAACTTAAAAAAGTAATATGCGATTGGCCAAAACTGATAAGTTCTCATTCATATCCGTCTATCGAAATTTCAAAAAAAAAAAATTACAACATTAATAAGAACATTTTGTGTAAGATACAATATCTTTCTTATTTATCAAGACACTTTATTCGAAAACCACTTTCTATTAGGTATGTTGTTTTTGTTGTTTTCGTATTTTGTTAAAAATGTTTAATTGGATTTTTCAAAAAATCATAATATTAATTTTGATTTTTATATCTGTTTTCGTTCAGGAGATATTGAGTAGATAAGGGACGATGTTGATTTTGAATAAAATACAACTTATTTAGGAAATTATTATTGTCATTTTTTTTATAATGATAATATTGGTATGGTTCAATTATGCATGAAACAAATGTCGGTCAAAAGGCCGCCGCGACCTCGGCAAAACACCGCTATCCGATGGTCCAAATTTTCAATGACGCTGAAGCATAATTGAGGTTCTATGCCGTTAATTTGCCGAATTATCTTATCCTTTAGTCCTTAAATTGTTGATGGTTTATCGACGTAAACCTTTTCTTTCAAGTATGTCAAGTGTGTCAAGTCACATCAGCGGCCAATTGACACCGCCATCACGTTAGATAACAAAGCCATTGAATGTGTCGCGCAAAGGAGCTATTGTTACGTTAGCTGTGTGGCATGTGCCACAGTTCTGTTGAAACCACATATCGTCTACATCCATATCTTGGAATTGGCCATAAAAAGTTCGTTATACCTTTACGACAGCGAATACCATTCACAGTAACTGCCTGACCGGATTCATTTTGGACAAAAATACGGCCTGATGATGACGCCAGCTCATTAACCCCACCAAACAGTCACTCTTATTATCATTTACATAAATGTAGCAATTCTGCTTTTTTACGAATTCACTGAGGTGAAAGTTTGCCTCATCATCATCACTGAAAATGATTTTCTTCGAAAATTTATCATCTACTCTTGCTTCTTCTTACCACCATTGTGAGCATTGACGACGTGGACGCTAGAAATGTTCAAAACGATTTAGTTATTGAACCAATTGCACCTTGTAAGTGTGTAAATGCAAGTCTCTCTCTGCTCTCACGAGAGTGAGAGCTGCAATAGTTGGACACGACGACGAGTTGAGGTAAACGGCTCTTCAGCCACACTATCGCGAATAGCAGAAATATTTTTTGCAGTAAGAGTTGTACAAGCATGCAGTAGTGTTTTTACATCTCCTACAGACCCGATTGGACGGGAGGTCAAACTGACTTCCAATAGACATAGGGTAAGCCTGTTGAGTTTAACTATGATCTGGAATGAAGAAGCGCTTACTTGCACCTCCACGTGGTGGCCTCTGGACACAAGTTTAGACGACGGGTGTAGTTCGTTGAAGAATGATACTGTTTCAATTAATTATAAGAATTGACAAAGGCACTCTGAGAATTGCACTGCGAAGAGTCTTTACTTGTGAACGAACGCAAGAAGCTATAGTTATCTCTTTCTAAGATAAGGTCTGTGATTGTTGATAGCGTTGGATTGTCGTCCTGCCTTGGGCTGGAGGCTAGACTTACTGATAAAATTATAAAAAAGCAAACAAATCAGTAAATATACAAATCGACAATGACTGCGGTCGTCGGTATCTCATATTAGTTTAAAAATTTTTGAGGTGTCTCCAGTAAAAATCATTTTATATACCTAAATGATGTTCATGAAAAGATAAAGCTGGTGGATTGGGGTCCCAAGCATGAAACCGAGCGGCCACTTCTAGGGTTATCTTCCCTAGATCCTCTTCCTATCAAAGAACGTAAATTATAGCAGACCATTGCTTATAAATGGTGCCACGGGGTATGTAGCAGCCCGACGGTCTTTCCGTGTACATACATGGGACGGCCTCCTTGTGAGAGTTTCGTGGTGGTTGTGGTTTATCATATAATGCATAGGGTTTTGGTTTCTTCGAACCCTAGAAAAATCAAAATTTAGATAGAAAAAACAATGACCAAAGGTTAACAAATGGGTTGGCATTTGTTAGGTCTTGGAAGCTTAGAAAGAGGAACTCTCTCGGAGTAGATTTTGGCAAGAGAGAGGGTAACTCTTATGAAACTACTTTTAGCGAATTTCAAAAACTAAGCGACAAAGCAATGTCAAGGGACAGCAAGCTTAGAAAGCTTGCCAGCAAATAAGGGCTACACGCTAGGTGTTGCTCTTGCGGGCTGCCTATCTTAAGACTCGATTAATAAAAAAATACCTTTTGGGGTTTTCTTAAAAAATTATATTAATTTAACAACAATATATTTTGAAGAATGAAATAATTTTGAAGTCAATAAATTTATTTATTCTTGAAATATCCGAGCCGTATTTTTTCTTTGGTTTTTAACTTTTGAAAAACTGTCAAACACGTTATTGTTTGATGCACACATGAAGGACGTATTATTCATTCCTTCGTTTCATGGAAATCTTCTTTCTGTCACAAAAATGCTAAAGATGGGATTCAAACTACTATTCTCTGACGCAAGTTGCAGTATCCAGACATTGACCGGAAAAGAAATTGGGGTAGCTGATTCATCCAATGGGCTGTTCCGACTACGTCAACCTTTCAATGCAAAGGTCCTGTTTGTGGAATGTATGTCACAGAATTGTCAGCACTATTGGCACAAAATCTTTGGTCATCGGAATATTGATGCAGTGAAAATGATGCAACATGGAAAGACGGTAAGCGATTTTCATATTACTGATTGTGGTGTAGAAAAAATTGCGAGATTTGCATTTAATGTAAAATGAGTAGGAAGCCGTTTAACAAACAGTCTGAATCAAAATCCAAGCGTGTGTTAGATTTAGTTCACACGGACATTTGCGGTCCTATGCAAACGATGACACCAGGTAAAAAACGATATTTTCTTACTTCATAGACGATTATAGCCGCTTCACAGTAGTGTATCTACTTCACGATAAATCCGAAGTTTTCGACAAACTCAAAATTTATCTCGAGCTAGTCAAAAATAAGTTCTGTAGATATCCTTCTACTATTCGTTCTAATAATGGCGGGGAATACACCTCGACAAATCTCAAACCTTATCTTGAGAACAAAGGGATTCGTCATCAGTACACAGTACCCTATTCTCCACAACAAAACGGTGTCGCCGAGAGGAAAAATAGGTCGCTTGTGGAAATGGCTCGTTATTTGTTGGCTGAAGCAAAAATGACAAATGTGTTTTGGGGAGAAGCGCTTATGACAGCGAATTATTTACAAAATGTCTTGGTATCCAGTTCAATTCCCTCTACTCCATTCGAACTTTGGGAAGGTAGAAAACCAAACATAAGCCATCTACAAATATTTGGTTCAAAAGCTTACTGTTTGATTCCTAAAGAGACCCGTAGAAAGCTAGATTCAAAAGCCCAAGTCTTAACGTTTGTTGGGTATGATGAAAATTCGAAGGGATATTGTTTAGTGGACATACAAACAAAGAGAATAACAATAAGCAGAGACGTTAAATTTATAGAAGACACTGAAATGACTAACAAGATTGAGCCAGAGGTATATCACCATTCTGATATAGATTTTGAATTTCTTCGTCGCAAGAAATCTTCAAATGACCATGACGATAAGGGCAATAACACGCAAGAACAACAACTAGTTTTAGAAGACGATACTTCATTCCATAGTCTAGATTTAGATGCCAACATAGACTCTGACAGTTCCGGGAACACAAAAGAAATACCAAATCTAGAGGATGATTGCACCCCCCGATCGACTAGGATTTAAAGCTTCAACATCAGATTCATCCACAGTAGAACCTAAATCTTACAACGAAGCGATTGTATGCGACCAACGAAGTGAGTGGACAATTGCTATGAAAGAGGAAATAAGTGCTTTGAAGAAAAATGGCACTTGGGATTTGACTATTCCTCCAGAAGGTTTCAACATTGTTGGTTGTAAGTGGACTTACAAAATCAAGCGTAATGTTAAGGGTTTTGTCCAAAAATATAAAGCTCGTTTGGTCGCCCGTGGGTTTAGTCAGAAGTACGGATACGACTATGATGAGGTATTCGCTCCTGTTGTTCGACAAACTACTCTACGAACATTATTGTCCATAGCTGGTTTTAAGGGTATGAAAGTAAGCCATATGGATATGAAGTCAGCGTTCCTCAACTTAGATTTAATTGAAACCATTTATATGAAACAACCTCCTGGTTTTGAGGAAGGGAACACTAAGTACGTTTGCAAACTAAAAAAAAGCTTGTATGGATTGAAACAGGCAGCCCATGTTTGGAATAAAACACTACATAATGTCATCGTAAATGGGGGATTTATTCAAAGCAAAGAAGAACCATGCCTTTACGTAAAATGGTCGAACGAGGAAGGGCAGACATATGTATTAATTTACGTCGATGACATTTTAGTTGCAAGTTCTAATCAAACCAAAATTGATGAAGTTGAGAGTTTACTCAAAACAAAGTTCGAAGTAAGCAACCTTGGAGGAGTTCATTGTTATTTAGGCATGGAAGTCTTTCAAGACCAAAATTTAAATTTTAACATTCGGTAAAGTCAATACAATAAAAATTTATTACAAGATTTTGGATTGGATAATTCAAAGATATATAAATTCCCTCTCGACCCTGGATATGGGAAAACTCAATCAGAGAATCTTTTGAATAATACAAATTACCAAAAATTAATAGGTTCTCTCTTATAATTGAGTGTGAATTCAAGACCTGATATTGCAGCCTCTGTTTCCATTTTGGCAAGAAAAGTAAGATGCCCTAACGTGTCTTAAAATACTTAAAAGGCACAATAGATTTTTCTTTAAAATTAAGTAATATATCAGCAAAAGACAAAAACTTGATAGGTTACGCCGATGCGAATTGGGCAGAAGATAGGCAAGATAGAAAATCTAATTCTGGTTATATCTTTCAGATCAATGGTGGAACCATAAGTTGGAGTTGCAAAAAGCAAACATGTGTGTCACTTTCCTCCACAGAAGCCGAGTTTATTGCATTATCCGATGCATGCAAGGAAGCTGTCTAGATTCGTGAGCTACTCGATGATATGAAATTTCGACAAACTTCACCAACCGTCATATTTGAAGATAACCAGAGTTGTCTACGTTTAATAAAAGAGCAGAAACTAAGCAACAGGACCAAGTATATCGACACTAAAATTCATTTCGTCAAGGACCACGTTGATAAAAATCATATTATATGCACTTACTGTCCCAGTGAAGAAATGATAGCCGATATGTTTACCAAGCCACTGTCTTCTTCAAAAATCGAGAAATTCAGAACAAAAGCTGGGTTACAATGCGTTTGAGGAAGGGTGTTAAAGATAACATCAAACTACTTGTTTATAAAACACTTTGTTCAATTGTTTATATTTTAAGTTTTTTCTAAATTACATATATTCATTCAATAAATTTCATTCAATAAGTTCGGAGCTATATATATCATTTTTGTTCGCAAAATGGTGACAATTTTGTTTGCAGCTTTTTTGATTTATAAACAAGCTGTTTGCCGATTTTTTATAATTGACATCAATTTGATATGCTAAACATAACACAAAATTTAATTGAAGTCGATAGCGTTATTGGTTCGAGATGTATATTGGGTATTTTGCTAACTTTATATAAAGTTAACATGAACCTTTTTTTTCCAGCCAAAAACAAATTTTTATATTGCAAACAATTGACACTTTTTATCCGTAAAAAACAGAAATTTTACCGCATGTACTTTGCTTTGTCTTCATTAGCCGTAAAACCTATTTTTGCAGTCTCTGCATCAATACTCACAAAAACCCCATTGACATTACGCTGAGTTCTTCCGATTATGTCAATGTCATCTGCATATGCCAGTAATTGGACTGACTTTTGAAAGACAGTGCCTATAGTATTGACGCCTGAGCTCTGCACTATTCTTTCGAGGACGATGTTAAAGGTCGCATGACAGCGCATCACCTTGTCTAAAACCTTTTTTGACATCGAAAGTTTATGTTAAGTTGTTTCCAACCTTTATGGAGCAGCGTGAATTCTCCATGGTCATCCAGCACAAACGGACGAGTCTGGCAGGGATGCCAAAACTAGACGTGGCGCTATACAGTTTGTCCCTGTAGATGCTGTCATATGTGGCCTTGAAATTGATGAAGAGATGATTTTCACGGTTACTGCATCTTGCGAGGAATGGCAAACCCTCAAAGAGTTATTCTTGTCATAAAAAGTGCTTTTTCAAATTATCCGTTCGGATTCGGCATACCAACCTCTCCACCCCTGATATGACTCGAACACAGAAATGGTTGAGATTTGTAAGTCACTATGCCCTGCTTCTTTACAGGCTGTTGTGCCACCTTATTTTATTTATTTATTTATCTCTACTATTTCTTGAGATATGGACGACGAAAGGAAAAGCTTCTAAAACGTACAAACATGCGTATAGGTACTTGCACACGCACATTTCGATTTAGATTTAAGAGACTTTGAAACGTCAAAAAAGTCAAAATTTTAAATACGAAAATTACCGATCGATTATTATAATTACTTCCTATAAATTGGTACAAATCGATTTTTGATATTTAAAATTTGGAAACAAATAAGTTTATTAACCTTAAAACTTACAAACTTTACTAACAAAAAATAAAATCCAAGCAAAAATGACACTCAAAACTTCAAAATGTTTAACTGTATATTTTCCAAAGTTTCCAAAATGACAGTTTAGCTTAGGTACTGCATACAAAAATAATTGTTTAAAAAGGTATCAATGGGAAATTTTGAAGTCGGTCGAATCCCAGCTTATGCTTGATCTTAGTTCCAGTTTTAATGTTACTTTGTCCTACTGTGCGTAGGCTTAGGCTACCAACTTTTTTCACTTACTTTGATTTTGTTTTAAAAATAAATAAATAAATGTTTTATTAAACTTATTACAACCATAGATTGAAATCGAATAATTTATATAAATACGAGTAAAATCACTGTACCTACCTGAAAAGGTGTACGTTTTATTAATATTAATAATTTATTTTATCATAACTAATGTTACAACTTGCTAATGATAATATACGATTGAAACAGTTCGGAACTGTCTCATTAATCTGAGTGAAATCAAATAAATCATAAATTTAAGAAGCACGAACGCAGAGATGAACGATACGATATATGAAGACGACGACGACTACGACGATGACTTCGACGATGATGATGCTGAAGATGAACTTGTGGACTGAATGAAAATTCCTTTATGGGTTCTAGAAAGAGTCTGAAGGCTTTACAGTCTTCGTTCATTATGAACTGGACATGACTGCAATATCCACTGACCACTATCCAGATTATCAATCGGTCGGATGGATGGCGCGGCGGCAGCGGAGGAAAGGAGGGAGTTTTGCTTTTATTTATTTGTTTTTTATTGTCAATAACTTGTGATCTCATATACAGGTCCCCATATCATATCTATAGACCTATCGCTATAATCAACATAACCACAAAGAGAAGAACGACGACAATCTTGAATGTTAGATCTGGTCTGGAATGATCGGTCTGCCCAGTTGTCACTAAATATTTTCATATATAAATCTAAAGTACTTATGGCGGCGGCGGCGGCTAAGACAGCGGCGGCGACGGCGTTAGCGTTAGCTTGTCCAATGTCCAAGCTATAAGGCAGTAATATTTCAAACAGGCCATAACTAAAGATCCAATTAAAAATGGTTGAATCGTGCGGTTCCTGATGTGATGGCATGGCCTAGTCTATAGGCTAAATGGCAAGTTGAATATTGGTCAAGTGAATAAAATAGTTTTGAAGGTTGGGTGGCACAAGTGCAGCAGAGCTCGACTCCATACATATATACGTTATGTTCATTGAAATGTTTAAAAAGATGACAGATATATTATTATTATTATACCAACTCTTAGACACCGATTTATTGGTTTAAGTGCCACTTTGAATTTTAAGGAAATGAATGAACTTCAGGTTTAGTATGGAAAGGATAGAGATAAATAATTGGGGTTTTTATTATTTATAACAATTAATCATTAAATACTTTGTAGGAGTTGAAAGGAAGTTGTTCTGAGTCCGTTATGTGACATGAATTCAAGAGACCAAAGCAGTTAAGTACCGAAATACTTAAGACCCCCATTTTTAATGTTTGGACAGCATCGTGATTTCAGAACCGATTTCTCTACTCTGTGTGGGTCAATTGGTTTTGTTATGTCTTTGATAAAATAAGTTGTCAATACTTGATGTTTTATTATAAATGTTGAATTCCGTTCCGGTTGCATTTAGTCAAAACCAATTTTATTAGGAGAATTGAATCGGAACTAGTTATGAATTATAATCAAATTACTTGACGATTTAGATTGAGTCAGGTGCATTAATTACACCAGTGTAAATTTGATAAATAAATACCTAGAATTATTAACCTTCCTTTGAGATATAGTACCCTGTCACCCTGTTGGACTGTCATGCCAGAAGTCTTGGGTTCGATCTCTGCCTATGTCATCTGAAGTTTTTTTCACGGGTACTGCCTCTTGCGAGGAATTGACAAATTCTCCAAGAGTAATTCTTGCCATGGAAAAGTGCTTTCTCAAATTAGCCGTTCGGATTCGGCTTAAAACTGTAGGTCCCCTCCATCCCTGACAACATTACTCGCACACAGGTATGGTTGAGAGTTGTAAGTCACTATAGGCCCTTGTTCTCAACGGATTGTTGCGCCACCTAATTTATTTTATTTATTTGCGATAGAGACTTTGAAGAAGCTTTATTCGATGTTCATTAGTTGTAAAGAGCGAGAGTAACATAGGGACCCGTGAAATCGAGGTTAGAATTTAAAAGAACTCCCAGATCTTTAAAACTATGAACGCAATGTATAGAGTGCTGTGATATTTTATATTCAATCAAGCTAAAAGTACGTTCTTTTGAGAAAGTCATTGCCTGACATTTAAAAGGGCTAAGGTTTAGCGCATTTTGTTTGCACTAAATAACAAAACTGTTAATATCCTCTTGGAGTTGTAATCGATCGTTTATAGATTGTACATATGCTTTTGAAGATTTTCATATCATCCGCATAGATTAAAATGTTAATGTGTCGTACACAAAGGGGTACATCATTGATAGCTACGATTAAGAGTAGAGGTCCTAATTGACTACCCTGGGGAACTCCAGATTTGGCAATGAAAGAATTAGAGAAAGAACTTCTGAATTTTTTTTTTTGATATGATATATTTTGAAACCTCATTGCCTTAAGCTCAAATATTGAGTTCTTGACCGAGTTTTAGGGTATTCGAGCAATTATGCAAAAATGCAAGTAGATTAGTAATTGTCGAACGTTTTTGCATAAAACCATGTTGTTAATTAGATATAATATTCTTGTAGTAACAATTTAAACTATCACAAACAACTTGTTCAAAAAGATTGTGAATACAGGACAGTTTAGTCTGTAATTGCTAATGTCAGACTTGTTACCCTTTTTTAAGACTCGTGTAATAAATGTCTTCTTCCGTATGGTTGGGGAGATGGGGGAAATGTCACCACGGACTTACATTTTTTTGAGATCTTCTATATCTTTTAAATAACAACCATGTCAGCTGAAGATCATAAAGTATAAAGTCACCTTATTTGAAGAGTTAAAATCTCTTTCCAATAAGCTTGACCCCAAAAGCTTTTGAACATTTTTCAATATAAAACGAAAATCTGATAGCTACCCAATAAATTTTACTTACAACATAGTTTTTACTACAGAAATTTGTAACGCGTTTGCTAGCAGCCTTCAGCAATCTTTCATTGATACTCCTGTAAAAATACGTACGAGACTTTCTTTAATAATGTTCAAACATGCAAGGTCAAAATGCAATTCATCCAATCTCAATTGCCTTCAGCATTTTGACCTTGCATGTTTGAACATTATTAAAGAAAGTCTCGTACGTATTTTTACAGGAGTATCAATGAAAGATTGCTGAAGGCTGCTAGCAAACGCGTTACAAATTTCTGTAGTAAAAACTATGTTGTAAGTAAAATTTATTGGGTAGCTATCAGATTTTCGTTTTATATTGAAAAATGTTCAAAAGCTTTTGGGGTCAAGCTTATTGGAAAGAGATTTTAACTCTTCAAATAAGGTGACTTTATACTTTATGATCTTCAGCTGACATGGTTGTTATTTAAAAGATATAGAAGATCTCAAAAAACAAAAAATTGGTAGACTCATTGGAAGACAATTTGTTTGTTTCTAAAAACAGCATCGGGTTAAAGAATTTTTAAGTGACATTGTTGCTTGTCCCCTGGTCGAATATCTTTTATCGCACTTTGTCAAGGTTAAAACTGAAGGTTGTGTGGAGGTTTCACCTTTCGGTCTTACATTCGTTGACGTCTTGCTAAATTGCGTTCTTAGGTAGTTTTACTACGCACCACCCGCCCTCCAAAAACAAAAACTCCTGGATATGGAGTGTAAGGTTTGTTCATGCGGTCCGATCCTTTTCAACTTTTTGTTTGTGTGACTTCTTCTTTGTTATTTTGCCAGACGTTGACTTCTCATTTCTTTCCATTTTCGTAGTTTTTAAATGCTTTCAAAATCTAGCAATTATTTGTAAATATAAAAGTTTAGAGTTTAGACGAGTTTAAACGATTGCAAGAAGTCTAACAACTTTTTGACTATCATTTGTGGCAGATGGTATATATCTTCCAATATTTTAAGATCTTCCCAATGTTTAAACTAAGCCTTAGTAGAAGTCTATTAGTTGCTGACGCGGAGAGTGTCATTGTTTTTGGCGGAAAGCTTTCCAAGCGATCTTCGAAATGATGTGAAAGTGCGAATGTGGCACAGAAATAACAGTGAAACTTATTCTGGTTTTTATCATAGTTTTCAGTCAAAATTTATTTATGTTAAAGCTATTGAAAGCTTTTTTTCGATGCTTGAATTTTTTTTTCGTAAAACAATTTTTGGTAGAAATATCAATTTTGTTAGTTTTTTTTATAATTTAATCTAGTATCACAGTGTTAGTTGCCATACTCCTCCGAAACGGATTAACCAATTTCAATGAAATTTTGCATATATGTACATTCGGTAGATCCGAGAATAGGTTTTTATCTATTTTTTATATTCCTAAGTTCTATGGTTTAATTGCATCAACACCGTACACGGTGCAACGATCTTACGATAGTATTCAGTGACGCTATGTACATTGTACAATGAAGCATTGATTGCTATTGAAGATCTTTGCATTATGATTGCCAACTTACCACTCAGTCATTTCGGTATGAATTCACCAAATCGAAATGCATCTGATTTAATAGACACTGAATTGAATCGTGAACTACAATACAATACTGTAGAAATGGCAGCGATTGTCGCTCGCAATGTCCCACTAATTAATGAAGAACAAAGAACCATTTATGACCACGTCATGCTCGCAGTTTCGGCAGGACAAGGTAAATGCTTTTTTTTTGATGCACCAGGTGGAACTGGCAAAACATTCCTTATTTCGCTAATTCTTGCTAAAATACGATCAAATAATGGTATTGTATTGACTGTTGCATCTTCTGGCATTACGGCAACTTTATTGGATGGAGGAAGAACAGCTCATTTAGTATTTAAACTGCCACTAAATATTCAAAATAACCCAGACGCGGTGTGCAATACAAAAAAACTATCATCCATGGCCACAGTGCTGAAACAGTGTAAAATTATCATCTGGGATGAATGCACTATGGAACACAAACATTCGCTTGAAGCGTTAAACAGTACATTGAAAGATATAAAAAACAACGACAGACTCTTTGGCGGCACTCTGTTACTCCTTTCAGGTGATTTCAGACAAACACTTCCCGTTATTCCGCGTTCCACTTACGCTGATGAAATCAACGCGTGCTTAAAATCATCGCCACTGTGGCGTAATGTTAAAAATGTATACAACTGAAAGTAAATATGCGTGTTCAAATGCTTCAAGATCCATCCGCTGAAACATTCTCAAAACAACTGTTAGGTATAAGCGACTCAAAAGTTACTACGCATGAAACTGGATGCATACAATTAGCGGTCGATTTCTGCACGATTATTGATTCACAAGGTGCTCTCTTTGACCAGATATTTACCGATGTAAAAAGACAATGTACAAATCATGAGTGGCCGGCAGAAAGAGCAATTTTAGCAGCAAAAAATGTGGATGTCAACGAATTAAATCTCAAGATACAACATTTGTTACCCGCTGTAAATTATCCAACTGAGTTTTTGAACTCATTGGATTTAGCAGGCATGCCACCTCATAATTTACAACTGAAGGTTGGATCTCCGGTAATTTTGTTTCGTAATTTTAATCCACCACGGTTGTGCAACGGCACGCTATTAGTTATTAAAAAACTAATGAAAAATGTTTTCGAAGCCATAATTCTAAATTCCATAATTCTAAAAGGTGAAAATGTTTTATTACCGCGAATCCCTATTATACCCACAGATGTGCCAATTCAATTCAAACGCCTTCAATTTCCAATTAAATTGGCATTTGCAATGGCTATCAATAAGTCTCAAGGCCAAACGATGCATGTCTGTGGCTTAGATTTGAGCACTTCATGTTTTCCACACGGACAATTATACGTGGCCTGCCCTCGAATGGGCAAACCATCCAGTTTGTTTGCATTAAGGGATTGATATTGTTTTTTGTAGTATTGTCATAAATAGCGATATGTTTTTTATTATTATTATTATAAGCTTTTATTTGCCATTTTTGATTTTTTGTACAATATTTATTTACATTTTTGTTTACATTTTCTGTTTCTTTTGAATTAATTACTACATATATAAAATTGACATAATTTTTTTTTTTTTTTTTTTTTTTTTTTAATCAACTTGAATATGTAAGCAAAGTTTGAATAAATAAATGGATGCGTGTCACAATTCTATGATCTGGCATAAGCCTCCCCCAATGTTGCCCAGAGATCTCTATCTTTTGCGTCATTGTACCAACTTTGTCTTTCTTTAAGCAAATCGTCTGCCCATCTTTTCTTCGGTCGTCCAATTGGTCTTCTGCTTTCTGGTGGTGTCCATTTTGTAATGATTTTTGTCCATCTTTGGTCCTGTATTCTAGATATATGTCCTGCCCAATTCCATTTAAGGAGCTTTGCTCGTTCAACCACGTCCGTTAAACCAGTTCTTCGTCTTATTTCTCTATTTCTCACTCTCTGGCTTATTCGTAGGTTAAGTAGTTTTCTTTCCATCTTGGTTTGGCATATTCTTATTTTGTCAAGTAAACTTGAAGGATATAGTCTGTAACCCATACGTCATAACAGGAAGAATAGCAGAGTCTAGTATATATTTTCGTGTTTCGTCCCTTAGATTTGATTGTAATATTTGTTTTAGACTCCAAAATTGTTTCCAACTATTGGTAATGCGTCTAGAAACTTCTTTTTTCTCTTGGTTAATGAATGACTTAGTCTGTCCTAGATAAGTATAGTCTTCTACATATTCTATGTGTTCGTTATCCAGCATTATGTCATCTTTAATATGGTTAGTCATTATCTTAGTTTTTGACTTATTGATATGAAGTCCAACTTTCTTGCATTCATTTGTCAATTCTATGAGCATATTTTGTATTTGTCCGGAAGTTGATGAGATGAGAACTATGTCATCAGCGAATTTAAGGTTGCTCAAATATTGTCCCCAAATATTTATTCCATATCTATTGTCCCAGTTTAGTTTCTTGAATATTTCTTCCAGTACCGCAGAGAATAATGGTGGTGACATTGGATCCCCCTGTCTTACGCCTCTCTTTATTTTTATTTCTCTTCCTATTCTTTCGGTTTTTTTTCAATGTCCTTATAAAGATATGATGAATGTCTTGGTTTATCAGCGCTGTCCATATTTCGTCATGTTCTACTGTGTCAAATGCTTTACTGAAGTCAATATATAAAAGATACAAAGGTTTTTCAAATTCGTTAGTTTTTTCAATGAGTTGGTTCATTGTTTGTAGATGGTCTGCTGTTGAAAAACCTTCTCGGAACCCTGCTTGTTCTCTTGGCTGATTTCTGTTTAATGTGTCCTTAATTTTTGTATACATTACTTTGGAGAACAGTTTATATATCATAGAAATGTTGCTTATTGGTCTGTAGTTATTTATGTCATCTTTATTTCCTTTTTTGTGGATAAGCGTAATTGTAGCTTGTTTCCATTGTCTTGGAATCTGCTGTGTTATAAGTACGTCATTAAAAATCGTGGTCAAGACTGTAGAAATTGGTTGTTTTCCATATTTGAGCATTTCTGTTACAATACCGTCATTTCCTGTACACTTATCTGTCTTTAAATCGTCAATTGCTTGTTCAATATCTGTTTTTGTAAAAAGTGTAATAGTATTTAAGTTGGAGTAACTGTCCGCCATCGATATATTATTATCTTTTATTTCTTTTGACGATTTGAAGAGTTCTTCGAAAAACTTGGTAGCAGACTCATTTATATCTCTCCTATTAATAGCGTTGTTATTTTTGTTCTTAATTGATGTTATCCACTCTTTTCCGTCGTCAAGAAATGATTTTGTCTTTTTAATAGATTTTGTGTTGCTTAATATATCTTTTATCATTGTTTCGTTATATGTTTGGATATCATTTTTCGCATCTTCTTTTATGGTTTTCCGAAGGTATCTTAGTTCATTTTTTTCATGGTCTGATAAGTTGTCCTTGTTTCGTAGATTATCTCTTCTGGTTATCAGCGCTTTAGTGTCATCGGTTAATTTATCAGGTTTTGGAGTAACAGCAGTCATGATTGAAACTTTCGCCGAGTTCTTTATTATCTGTTCTAATGACTCATATGTATTTTGAAAGTTTTCGTTTATTCTATTTGTAGTTATATTAAGTCATATTTCTTTCTTGAGTATGTCATTATATTTTTCAATATTTTTGGTTGGTATTATTCTAGGAATACTGAGTGTTTGTTTGTTTCTTTTCAACGTATTATGGTCCACTTTTATTTTTGCTCTTACTAGCCTATGGTCACTATCAAATTTAAAATTATTCAATACGGAGATGTCATTTATAGTTTTCAGTTTATTTGTTAGAACTAAGTCAATTTCGTTCTTTGTTATCCCATTCGGGTGAATCCAGGTCCATTTTCGTGTTTCTCTCTTTTTGAAGAAAGAATTTGCAAATCTGAGATTCGTCTCTTCCAGCCACTTTATAAGTAGGTCTCCTCTTTTGTTTCTTCGTCCGTATCCAAATGGTCCCATTACTTCTTCATCATTGTCAATCTGTTTCCCTAACTTGGCGTTGAAATCTCCTATAACATACATTATCTCCGTTTTTGTTTCATTATATACTTTGTCCAATAGATTGTAGAAATTCGAAATTTCTTCGTCAGTTGCTGTTTTGGTCGGGGCATAAACCTGAATTATCGTCATTTTTGTGTTTTGTATTTTTAAACATAGGCTACAAATCCTTTCACTAAAAAATCGTACATTTATTATTCTGTCCTTTAAACTCTTTTTGATGAGAAATCCAACTCCATGCAAGCCTTTGGTCTCACCAATGTAACAGAATATATCATTCTGGTTTTCAATTATGTTTTGTCCAAAAATTCTTAGCTCGGATAGTCCCAGTATATCCCAGTTGATAGTTGATAATGCTAGTCTTAGTTCTGATTGTTTTGCTTCTGTAGCTAATGTTCTTACATTGTATGTACAAATGTCTAGAGTGTTTTTGGATTGGTCTTGGTTTGATGGGTAGTTTGGAGGGAATTGGCCGTCATTCCCCACGATGGCTAATCGGCTTGGGGTAGAGTCTTTATTATTCAAAATTTGCTTCTTTTGTTGCTAGTTGTTGTGTTGGTCACTGTTCATATTATTAATTTCTTTTTGGTTTGATTGTAGAAATCTATGAATGCTGTTGTTTCTTATTTTGTTATGTTTGTCATTTTGGACTTTTTCATTTGTTTTCGGTCTTTTCAATTTGGTCGAACATGTTGGTTCATTTTCATTTGCATTTGGATCGTTGTCATATTGTCGATTTCTTTTATTCATTCGTTGTTTTTTCTTCTCAATGTCGTTTCCTGATGTCATTTTTTGATTATTTAGATTTTTGGAAAATGGTTTATTTTCTTGGACTGTCTTATTAAAATCTTCTTTTATGTAGTCTTCTTTTATGTATATGATGTCCTCTTTATAATGTCTCAGTTTAGTTTTGTTTTTCATTATAGTATCTTTTTTTATTTGTGTTGTCAATCCAAGTAAAATAGGTCTTATTTTGTCTCCTTTATTTCCTAGACGTCTTGCAAAATCGATTTCAAAATATTCAGTTTTTATTTCGAGAATAGTGTTTAAAAGGTGTAAAATGGTGTCTACTAATTCTTCGTTGCTTTTTTCAGTTTCTTTTATATTGTAAATAACAAGATTTTTTCTCTTTATACATCTCTCTAAATATTTTATTTTCTTTTCTAGGTGTTCCTGTTTCTCTTCAATTGTGTTGTTTCTGTCTATTATTGAGTTTAATTTTTGTTCTAAGGTTTCAGTTTGTTCTTTAATTTCCTTCCTTAAGTTTGTCCCAAGGTTTTCAATAGCAGTCAAAAGTTTGTCCAATTTATTGTCGACTTGACTGTCCTCCATACTGGTCATTTTAATTAAGGACGCTACTGTTATTTCAGCTGTCAGTGTGGTGTCAGAAGTTTATGTCAAAGTGAATGAAGTGTGTTTTGATATTTGTGTTGTTTATATATTTTGTATTTTTGTGTGCTAATTTCTAATATTATAATTAATAGTAGTATAGCAGTTTTTATTGTAATTAATTACTATATAATAATAAAGTGCAATTGTTTGCAGTTTTATATAAAATCAAGTTTATTTTTTTCTTTTTTCTTTTTTGTTTTGTTTTTTACTCACCTCGGCTGTGCTTTCAAAGACAGGAGGGAATATTTTTTGTTATCTTAAGAGAAGATAAAAACTCTCTTAAATAGCACTTTCAACGGTTTGTAAACAAAACGGATATGTTTTTGTTTAAACTTTTTTTTTTTTATTTATTGGGTTGAATTTTTCACTTTCTTTATTTTTTCTTTGGTGTAATGTTGTTTTTTGTTTTTCGTTTTTCGTATGTAATGCCCAACTTTCCGAACCTTGAACAAAAATATTTTCACTCAGTGATTAAATTTCAGTTTTGTTTCCTTATATTTCCTTCTTATTTTGTTGTTTTCTTTAAGAGCACTTTATAGACACGTCTTTCACAATGACAACTCAAACATAGATGCGATATGTATATAATTTTAATAAATTACATTTGTTTGGTGATTTGTTATTTCAATATTTTGTCACCGTTTGCAGTGCTCTATACCTCTCCCACTTTTATACCACATCCTTAAACACTTACAATGAGTTATTTATTTATAGCAAAATATTTTCTAGAAATTATTTATATATATACGATTGTCGGATCAGCTAGTAAATTTAATAAATGATTCGCTCAACTAAATTTAAAAAGAAAACACTAAGACAACATTTTAAACAACACATTTTTTAAGTATACTTAGCATTTTACCAGTCAACAATTTTTTAAATATTTCAAAATGTTAACCCTTTGCTAATACTACGTTTCCACCGGGCACTAAATCGAGATTTAGCTAGATTTGTCACAAATCTCCTTGAAATCTCGAAGATTTACCATACAAATTTTAATCTTCTCAAATGAAGATTTCAAATAAAACTCATTGAAATCTACTTGGAAACATTAGTTTGTCAAATCAAAGAAACTTTTTTTTCGGAGAATAATTGTTGAACCGACCCAATTTCGTTTATTGACAGATGGAAATGGCAACAAAAACTATCTGTCTCACTTCCATATGATTCAAATTAAAAACAATAAACAACTTTAAGAAATCACAGACGAAATAAGAAGTAAGTACATATACAAAAATAATAAATATGTACAAGAATATAATAAAACTAATTACTTGCAGATGATGAGTGAACAAATACAAAAAAAAAACAACGAAAACCACTGAGTTATGAGAAAAGAAACGCAATATTGGAAAGAATTGCAAAAGCTTGCGAATCTCTTCAACAAGATGTTGCACTTTTAAGCCAGAGGAGTTTCTTGGGATCAATTTAATACTTATTTGTGATGTTTTAATATTAAATAATATTTAATATTAAATTATCAATCAATAAAATCAATACAAATTTTATATTTTTTTCTTTTCGAAAGGAGAATAATTTGACGTTTGGTACGTACTATAACAAGTAAAATACTGATTCGATTTAAATTGTCTCATCTAAACACGTTTAAACAATGACAGTTCGTGTAAAAAAAAACACATGCATATCAAACAAACCTAAATTTGAGAAACGGACCTTTTACTTTGAAATTTCAAAAACTCAGAAATCATTTAGCAAATTACTAAAACTTAAAGTAGCAATTTTGCAACTACATATATTAACTTAAGTAAAATCTGTAGAGAAAGTAATACCAATGTTTTCCCAGAAAATTCCTAAAATAATTTACTAAATCATTTAAAATTTTACGACACTGGCTGACTACTGTCAGCTGTACATGTGCTAATTTTTTTTTACAAAAATTACCTAAAGCACTATGAATTGATTTTAATTCTCAAAAAAGAGGATAGGATGCGACCCACTCTGATAACTTCCCATCCTGTCTGTCAATTTTTCTTGCTTAAGAGCATTGTAGGTTATCGAGTTTTGTTAAAAAAGTTGTCAGTTGAACTATTCTAAAAAAATTAAAAATTACCAACAATATTTTGCATATGATGAAATAGTTTGATTTCAAAATCTATTATTGTTAACGAGATTTTTATTCGAAAACCAATTTTTACCAATTTTAGTAGCATTTTTTAAACATTTTTATTTCTTATATAAACAAATACAAATTGGATGAATGAAATTAATTTGAAGTCGATATCTTTTATTACTTACGAGATATCGAGAACCGAATATCATTTTTTACCAATGTTTTTTTGTAAATTTTGATTTTTTATAAAATACCTGACTGTTTGATTCTTATAAAAAAATTACTGAATGTTGAAAACAATTTTTTCTGTGAGATAAAATTAGTTTGTAGCTAATATTTTTAATTTTTGTAAAGATATTTGAGTCGAAAGTAAATTTTTACCAACTCATTGTAATGTTTTGTTTAGGTTTTTATTTTTTTGTAAAAAAACTGTCAATTTGATTGTTCTCAAAATTTTACCAGATGTCAAAAACGTTATTCTTCGTTGCACAAAATTATTTTGGAGATAAAATCTTGTTGGATTTAATTTGCAAAAAAGAGGCTGGGATGCGACCCACACTGATAACTTCCCATCCCGTCTGTCGATTTGTCTTGCTTAAAAGTTTGTCTTTATGTATTAATTTTTACCAAATTTGCGTACTATTTTGTGTAGATTTTATTTTTTTATGAAAATAAAAAAAAATTACTGAATATCAGAAACAATATTTTCTGTGAAATAAAATAAGTTTGAAGCCAATATTTGTAATTTTTGAAAAGCTGTTTGAGTCGAAAGTAAATTTTTACCAAGTTTTAGTATTGTTTTTTTGTTAGGTTTTTATTTTTTGTAAAAAACCTGTCAATTAGATTTTTCTCAAAATTTTACTGAATGTTGACAACAATATCTCAAAGTTTTAAAAAGATATTTGAGTCGAAAAACAATTTTACCAACTTTTATTAATTTTTTTGTTTATGTTTTTATTTTTTGTAAAAAAAACTGTCAATTCGATTTTTCTCAAAATTTTATCGAATGTTGAAATAAATATTTCTTATAAGTTAGAATAAGTCAGAAGCCGTTATCTCAAATTTTTGAAAAGATATTTGAGTCGAAAATCAATTTTTACCAACTTTTTTAAATTTTTTTTTTCGGTTTTTAATTTTTTGTAAAAAACCTGTCAATTCGATTTATTTCAAAATTTTACTGAATGTTGACAACAATATTTTTGAAAGATAAAAGTAGTTTAAAGCCAATAACTCAAAGTTTTGAAAAGATATTTGAGTCGAAAATCAATTTTTACCAACTTTTATTAATTTTTTTTTAGGTTTTTATTTTTTGTAAAAAAAACTGTCAATTCGATTTTTCTCAAAATTTTATTACATGTCAAAAACATTATTCTTCATTGCACAAAATTGTTTTGGATATGAAATCGTATTTTAGTCGTAAAATTTTCGAGGTGACAAATTTTTTTTTTCAGTTTTTTTGATTTATAAAAAAACCGTTAATTGGATTTAATTCAAGTCTTTAGCGTCATTGGTTCATGAGATATTTAGGTTTAACCAAAATTTTCACCTTTTTTTTAAACTGCTATGGTAAAAAAACCACCCACGCAATTTTCTTGAGAGCCCTTTCTGCATCTTTCTGCCTTATTATCTGTATAACAAAATTTATTTGAAGTCGATACCTCTTCTGGTTCTTGAGCTATGGACGACGAAAAAAACGTCGCGAACGTACGGACGTACGCACGTACGGACGTACGGACGTACGTACACACGCACGCACAGACATCTTTCTAAAAATCTTTTATTTCGACTCTAGGGACCTTGAAACGTCGAGAAATGTCAAAATTTTCAATTTGTCAAATCGGACCCATTACAATAACTTCCTATGGGAAGTTAAAAATATATTTTTAAAAAGAAAAGACAGGGATATGTGTCATAAACTGTGTTGCCACTTGCCAATAGGTATTTTATGAATACTAACGACACCCCCTCTCAACACAGGTTACTCTTCTTCTTGGATACCAAAACCTTGGATGCATTTGCGATGTGATGGTCCAAATAAGCTCTTGGTAAGGACGTCAGCGATCATTTCAGTAGTTGGTATATATTCGACTTCTATTTCACCTCGCTGGAAAACTTCTCTGATGAAATGGTGTCGAATGTCTATGTGTTTTGTTCTAGAATGGAATATCGGATTTTTCGCCAGCTTTTGAGCACCCTGGCTGGCGCAAAAGATGGTTGTAGGTTTGGAATCTTCACGCAGAAAACCAAGATCAGTTAGGAGGCCTCGAAGATAAACGGCTTCCTTTGCTGAATCAGTAAGCGCCATATATTCTGCCTCAGTACTTGATAAGGCGACAGATTTTTGTTTTCTGGACTCCCAGGTTACATCCGCATTGGCCAGCTTGAAAACGTATCCGGTGTATGACTTGCGGTCGTCGATGTAACCACCCCAATCGGAATCTACGTATTCGATTAATTGTGATAGTCCATTGGATTTTCGATATATCGGGTGATTTTTTAAGACCTTGAGAACTTTTTTTTAAAAAAAAACGCATACAATTTGCAAAATCTCATCGATTCTTTATTTGAAACGTTAGATTGGTCCATGACATTTACTTTTTGAAGATAATTTCATTTAAATGTTGACCGCGGCTGCGTCTTAGGTGGTCCATTCGGAAAGTCCAATTTTGGGTAACTTTTTCGAGCATTTCGGCCGGAATAGCCCGAATTTCTTCGGAAATGTTGTCTTCCAAAGCTGGAATAGTTGCTGGCTTATTTGTGTAGACTTTAGACTTGACGTAGCCCCACAAAAAAAAGACTAAAGGCGTCAAATCGCATGATCTTGGTGGCCAACTTACCGGTCCATTCCTTGAGATGAATTGTTCTCCGAAGTTTTCCCTCAAAATGGCCATAGAATCGCGAGCTGTGTGGCATGTAGCGCCATCTTGTTGAAACCACATGTCAACCAAGTTCAGTTCTTCCATTTTTGGCAACAAAAAGTTTGTTAGCATTGAACGATAGCGATCGCCATTCACCGTAACGTTGCGTCCAACAGCATCTTTGAAAAAATACGGTCCAATGATTCCACCAGCGTACAAACCACACCAAACAGTGCATTTTTCGGGATGCATGGGCAGTTCTTGAACGGCTTCTGGTTGCTCTTCACTCCAAATGCGGCAATTTTGCTTATTTACGTTTGCTCACTTGGTCGATTATGTAGACCATAAATCGGACGTAAAGCGCGAAACACATTTCGAACCGAACACTGATTTTGGTAATAAAATTCAATGATTTGCAAGCGTTGCTCGTTAGTAAGTCTATTCATGATGAAATGTCAAAGCATACTGAGCATCTTACTCTTTGACACCATGTCTGAAATCCCGCGTGATCTGTCAAATACTAGTGCATGAAAATCCTAACCTCAAAAAAATCACCCATTACAAGAGTATAATTTTGGGTTCCTTTAAGGTATCTAAGCACGCGCTTAGCAGCTTTCCAGTGCTCTTGACCCGGATTGGAATTGTATTGGCTGAGTACACTGACAGTATGTGCGATATCTGGGCGTGTGGAGTAGGTACATGAGTGAGCCAATTAATGAGGAATATGGTTTATTTTCCATTTCAGACTTTTCTTGGTCACTCTTTGGTCCCATCTCTTTACTAAGCTTCACGTTTCCATCCAGTGGAGTTGTCATAGCTTTCGATTCGCTCATGCCAAAATTGATTAATACATTTTGAATGTATTTTGATTGGTTCATAGTCACAGTATTTTTTGCTAAATCTTGATTAAATTCAATGCCAAGACAATAATGCAACTTACCAAGATCCTTTATCTTGAAATCAGACGACATATGATTTTTAAGTTCTTCACAGGCCGTTAAGTTGTTTGTTGCAATGATGAGGTCGTCCACATAGATAACCACGACCATATAAGTTTCTTCAGTCTCAAGTAGGAATATACATTTTTCGGTGTTCATCGGTTTCAGCCCAAGATCTAGAAGTTTTTGCTCGAGCTTGATATACCACCTTCTGCCAGATTGCTTTAACCCATACAAAGCTTTCTTTAGGGAGCAAACAAGATGTTCTTCGCCTGGCTTCACAAATCCCTCAGCTTGTTCCATGAATATTTCTTCTTAGATGTCACCGTTGATGTAGGCCATCTCAACATCTAGTTGAAAAAGTTGAAGATCGAACTCAGCTGCGAGTGCCATTACGATACGAATTGAGCTTTGTCTAGCTACCGGTGCGAAAGTTTCTTGGAAGTCAACCCCAGGCTGTTGGGAACAACTTCTCAAAATTTTACCAGATGTCAAAAACGTTATTCTTCGTTGCACAAAATTATTTTGGAGATAAAATCTTCTTTATTTTTCGTAAAATATTCGAGGTGACAATTATATTTTTTTAAGTTTTTTTTGTTTTATTGAAAAAACCGTTAATTGAATTTTTTTTCCAAAAACACACTTATTTTGTATCATGTCACAATTTATAATATTTATTTATTCGTGAGGTATTTTGGGTTAACCAAAATTTCCATCTTTTTTTTAAATTGCTATGGTAAAAAAACCAAAAACCTCTTTTCTGCATCTTTCTGCATTATTATCTATATAACAAACTTTATTTGAAGTCCATATCTCTACTGGTTCTTGAGCTAACGACGACAAAAAAAGCCTCTCAAACGTACGCAAGTACGTACACACGCACACACAAACATCTCTCTTAAAATCTTTTATTTCGACTCTAGGGACCTTGAAACGCCGAGAAATGTCAAAATTTTCAATTCGACAAATCGGACCGATTGCAATAACTTCCTATGCGAAGTTAAAAACGATAAGACCCATATAATAATAATAGGAAGTTGTTGTAATCGGTCCAATTTGGCGAATTGAAAAATTTGACATTGCTCAACGTCTCAAGGTCTCTAGAATCTAAATAAAATATTTTTAGAGGGATGTCTGTGTCTTTTTTGGGAAGCTGTTTTCGTCGTCCATATCTCAAGAACCGGTAGAGATATCGACTTTGAATAAATGTTGTTATACAGATAACAATATAAAAAGATGCAGATGAGGCTCTCAACAAAATTGAGAGATTTTTTTTTTACCATAGCAATTTAAGAAAAAAAGTGAAAATTTTGGTTAACCCAAAATATCTCACGAACCATAACGCTAGCGCCTCGAATTAAATTTTATATTGTACCTATATTGTGACGTGGTAAGAAACTAATACAATTTTGAAAAAAATCAATTTACCTACGGTTTTTTATACACCAAAAACAAACTGAAAAAAAAAATATTTGTCACCTCGAATATTTTACAATTTTATTGCAGTCTCAACAGTTCAATAAAATCCTCAATTTATTTTTGGAGTTATTTATATTGAGCTTTATTTCATGTGTATACATTTTGAAAAACCGTAAATCACTATATTTGTTTTTCAGAATAGATGAGAATAGATGGGAGTTGGTAATTTCTTTTAACGTTCTGCTTCGAGAAGTCAAGCAATCAAATTTTATTTTATTTGTTTTCCGAATGTGTAATTTTTTTATTATACATTTTATGCGTATCACCCTGTTAATTTTGTTGCATAGCTTTACCTACATATAAACATATTGCATGTGAAATTCTCATAAAGCCTTGAACTAGATTAAAGCATCGTTTCAAAAGCAGATGATTCCCTTGTTTTTGCTTGTTTTTACATCTTTTGATTTAAGATCTTAGTTAGGGTATAGCTATAGACGTATGTCTTATCGATTGTAAAATATTCTGGTTAGCTCTCATATTTCCCAACTCCATAGGATATAGGCTCATTTCAGAATGACCGCCAAGCCAAGTTCTCTATTTTGGCACGCGTAAATTGTAAAGCGTCGTTTTGCTTTTATTTTCTGTCTCAATTTTGTATGCCAACAAACATAATTGTGGATCGCTAACAACCGCCGGCTACATCCGCCGTCGCCCGCTACCACCATCGAGCTTGACGTTAAGCTCTAATGTCTCACGCTCGCACACGCTATGTTATGTTGTCAATATGTACATTGTAGAGCATTTTGTGTGCATTTATAATGTGTAGCCAAGCTGAAGGCACAAGTTGCTGAAAGAATGAAAAACAACAACAAAAAATATGCTAATCCTCATGTTATGGTACATTGTGGGGATAAACATAGCTTCATAGCGCAGCAGCAGGTTAATTAACAATTATCGCAGATTGGGGCACGTTTGAGCAATTACGAATTAACAACACCGCGTTGCTGCCGCACAGCCACAATATATGAATATATGCTTCAAGTCTCAAGTACCCATAGCTACATCAGAATTTGAACATAAGTACGCCATACAAGTTGCAAGGGTCTATTTAAAATTTAAATTGCAATCAGAGCAACACATAAATACAAATTAACAAAATTGGTTAAAACATCGGAATTTGGTATCTTCCGCATGCTCCAAACTCCATAAGAGGCTCCAAGTGACTCTGACTCTGATATCTGATTCTCGGGACTGATGTCCATCGTCTTCCTTTTCTTCTTCTTTGTCGTCGCAACGGTGCAGTGCGTCGTCGTGTTTAGGCTGTTGTCATTGCCGCCGCTGTGCCGGAGCGCGATGCGCTGGTGCCGCATCGTGTCGTGTTGCCAAATGTTTTCTTGTGTGAAACCGTTAAAATGTCAATCCATTAGCGGCTTACTTAATACATGAATCAAAGGAATTTTGTTTTGTTTTTGTCTTTCTTTTTACCTTTTTTGAATATTCTCACAGGGTGTCTCATTTTTTTTTTGCTGAACGCTTTTTAAGTGTGACATATTGACTGTGTTCAATTAAGTGTTGGATAGGCTGTCTTGGATAAACTGAGATAGCTGTCAAAAAATAGAAAGAACTCCTAGCTGTTTAAAAAAAGAAGGCAAACACTTTTATCTTTGGGTCGAAATCCATGTTAAATTACATTTTTACAAAAAGTATACAAATTTTGACAAACAATTATCATAAAGGTTTCCAGATACCCTATTGTCATTTAGGAAAGTAAGAAAAGCCTTAAAATAAATAAAACTTAAAAATAAATATTAAGCAAATAAATCGTAGAAAACAGCAGATAGTAAGTAAGAGTACGACTTTCAACAGTCTCTCAAAATTTGGGTAACGTTCTTACGCTGTACGATGACGTTTTCTTCTTTTAGGGTCCACGGACCGACTAACAACACCCGTAATTTTTTAGTCAGAATGACCAAATTAGCTTTTGTCGATTATGATTAATGATTGCTATAGAAATGCGTAGGATTTTAATTATAGAATATACAAAAAATTATGAATATTTCAAAAGAGAATAATTTTTTCAACATACATATATCCAAAATTTCAAGTCAATCGGTTAAAAAGTGTCTGAGTTATGAGGTCGGTCTACCAAAAATATGAAGTATTGAGATAAAGGCATTTGAAAGTTAAGAAATTATGAATGAATAAATAAAGAATAAACCAAGACTCAAGTTTATCAAACTGAAATATGAATTTTGATTCAACCTTATTCCACTTCTACTACAAGTATTTTTGTAGGTATGTATGATTTTTAAAGTTGAAAAAAGAGGCTGGGATGCGACCCACACTGATAACTTCCCATCCCGTCTGTCGATTTGTCTTACTTAAAAGTTTGTCTATATGTATCAATTTCCACCAAATTTGTGTACTATTTTTTGTAGATTTTATTTTTTTATCAAAAAAACGGAATGTTGGATTTTTATAAAAAAATTACTGAATTTCGAAAACAATATTTTCTGTGAAATAAAATAAGTTTGAAGCCAATAGTTTTAATTTTTGAAAAGCTATTTGAGTCGAAAGTAAATTTCTACCAAGTCTTAGTATTGTTTTTTTTTAGGGTTTTTATTTTTTGTAAAAAAAACTGTCAATTCGATTTTTCTTAAAATTTTATCGAATGTTGAAAACAATATTTCTTATAAGTTAAAATTAGTTTGAAGCCATTATCTCAAATTTTTGAAAAAATATTTCACTCGAAAATCAATTTTTACCAACTTTTGTTAACTTTTTTTTAGGTTTTTAATTTTTTGTCAATTCGATTTTTTTCAAAATTTGACTGAATCTTGACAACAATATTTTTTGAAAGATTAAAGTAGTTTAAAGCCAATATCTCCAAGTTTTGAAAAGATATTTGAGTCGAAAATCAATTTTTACCAACATTTATTATTTTTTTTAAGGTTTTTATTTTTTTTTTAAACTGTCGATTTTGCTCAACATTTTTCAGAATGTTGAAAACAATATTTCTTATAAGATAAAAAAAGTTTGAAGCCTTAATCTCAATTTTTTGAAAAGATATTTGAGTCGAAAATCAATTTTTACCAACTATGAGTAATGTTTTTTTTAGGATTTTATTTTTTATAAAAAACTGTCAATATGTCAATATCAAATGTCAAAAACATTATTCTTCGTTGCACAAAATTGTTTTGGAGATGAAATCATATTTTGGTCGTAAAACTTTCGAGGTGACAAATTTTTTTGATTTATAAAAAAACTGTTAATTGGATTTTTTTCCCAAAAATATAATTGTTTTGTATCACGTTACAATATATCGGGTGATTTTTTTGAGGTTAGGATTTTCATGCATTAGTATTTGACAGATCACGCGGGATTTCAGACATGGTGTCAAAGAGAAAGATGCTCAGTATGCTTTGACATTTCATCATGATTAGACTTACTAACGAGCAACGCTTGCAAATCATTGAATTTTATTACCAAAATCAGTGTTCGGTTCGAAATGTGTTTCGCGCTTTACGCAAATTTTATGCGTTTTTTTTTTTAAAAAAGTTCTCAAGCTCTTAAAAAATCAACCATTGTCCTCCATTGAAAAGAGGACATTGTTTAATATAATGGGTGATTTTTTAAGAGCATACTGAGCATCTTTCTCTTTGACACCATGTCTGAAATCCCGCGTGATCTGTCAAATACTAATGCATGAAAATCCTAACCTCAAAAAAATCACCTGATATATTATAAAATTTAATTCAAGTCTCTAGCGTAATTAGTTCATGAGATATTTAGGTTTAACCAAAATGTTTACCTTTTTTTAAACTGGTATGGTAAAAAACCACCCCGCAATTTTCTTGAGATCTGTATAACAAAATTAATTTGAAGTCGATATCTCTTCTGGTTCTTGAGCTATGGAGGACGAAAAAAACGTCGCGAACGTACAGACGTACGGACGTACGAACGTACGGACGTACGAATGTACACATGCAACCACATACATTTTTCTAAAAATCTTTTATTTCGACTCTAGGGACCTTGAAACGTCGAGAAATGTCAACATTTTCAATTTGACAAATCGGACCCATTACAATAACTTCCTATGGGAAGTTAAAAAGAAAAAACAACTGAAAATTGTTAACACCCTGTGGATGAATTGTTTTGCATATTACTCAAAATAATTTATTTTGACAGAAATGTCATTTTTTACAATTAAAACAAAATTTTATTAAGTTCAATTTAAAATGTGCAAATGATTTAAGTTATTTTACGTCTTAACTTGAAATGTTTTTAGATGTTTAATTTTATGTGAAATTTTTGAAATAATCAAACCCGTATGATTTAATATTTATGGTGATGAGTGAGTGTGATGCAATTGAGTTCGTTAAGATGATAAATAATGATAAAAAGAAGTCACAGACCTTATTAAAAAAACGTGTCAATCAATGGTCACATGAAATGAAAAAGGTAATTAATAGAATCATCTAAGGTTTGAACTCAGGATTTACAAGCAAATCTAAAAATATGTATTTTTACTTACAATCTACTAAAAGTCATAGGGTTCTTTTCAAGCCTTCTATACTTAATGTAGTCATTACCTGAGATTACTTTTGTTGTGCTCGTATTAAATCCATTATTCAATATAAAACATGAGAGTTTAGGGTTGTGCCATTTTTTGGAATTTCCAAGGGCATTACGAGTAAAATTAAATACGCAATGGCCACAGAGAAATCCCAAGTCAGCGCAAACGATGAATTCAAGTTTTACATTTTTTGCTGTTAAAAATAATAATAAATATTATTTTTTAGTTTATGATGAAATTAAGTCGGTTATGCAGCCGTTATGTTGGGACTTAGTAGGCCAGTAGATATATAAAAATATCGAAAGATAATATAATAATTGTTTCTCGAACTGCTGGTCCAAAAAATCCCAACCATAACGTCAACAAAATCTGCTTTAATAATTCTTTATCACACTTTGTCACTTTTAAATTATTCGTTTTAAAAAAGGTCTTAATTAAATTAAAATTGAAAATACCACCAAGTTATTGTCTAAACAATTTAGAAATAGAAAATCAGTTACAAACTTAAAGATTGAGTAATCTTTTCCGCGCGAATCAAAATACATCCTTTCAAAATTGTACCTATCAACATTACAATGTTTACTTTTATAGATTCTGTGTTTTTTCTTTTTTCATTGTTTTCTGTAAAAATTCCCTTTTTATTTTATGGCAAATATTGTTAACTAAATATTTATTAGAAACAATATCATTTATCAATACAAAAATATATACAATTTTTAAAAGCTAAAAACTAAAATAAATTAATTAAATTAATTGCCCGAAATATTAAATTTTGTCATAAATTTAATAATTAATATAGATTATTTAATATAATTGTCAAAAGCCTTTTATAATTGATAATAGATAAAATTGTATTTTTGGACGGAAGAAGTATTTCAAACAGACAATGTTTTGAAAAATGTATTTCCTCTATCCAAATACCAAGTTCTACTAAAAATATCTCACAATGCTCCCATCTCAAATAAAATGATTTCGTTAAACATCAGCTTTTACAAAAAAAAAACAGCAATATTCGAGTAATTTTCACTTTACATCCCCTCTCACCCTCCCTTAAATGTTTGATCCCTTCCAGATTAAGCAGAACTTGTAGTGAGTATTGAGAACGTTTAGATGAAGTTATTTATCAAAGTTCATAAAGTAAGTAAATTTTATTTTTTTTTTTGAAAACGAATTTACCAGAGATTTTAGGCTAAATTTTTATTTGATATAAAATAATATTTAAAACAAAATATTTTTAGAATTCAAATTTTTTGTTTCAATTCATTTTTATAATTTATACCTTGAAAGATGTTATCAAAAAAATTAGTTTAATTTTGTATTGAATAATGTTCATTGAAATTAAATTTAAAGTTTTATATTCACCCCTATTACAGAACAGCTATAGTGGGGTTTTAAATTATTAAGATTAACAATAAATTTAAATCTATTACTAAACAACATTTAAGAGCAGAGCACTAGCATGAAAAATTTTCAGCTCTTACACAAAGGATACAGTTTGAGAAGATTGAAAAATATAATACATACATTTGTTTTTGAAATAAGAATTGTTAATTGTTAATTGTTCGTGATTTTTTAATTTTGTATTTTTAAAGTAGTTCAATAATGTTGTTAATTCAATATTGTTTTTGTTGGGGTTTTTAAGGAGGCGCTTTTATGTAGGCGCTTTTTATGTAGGCGCTGGCGCTGCTGGTTGAAATCTTGAAGAAGATTTTGAGAAAGGTTGCATGGGCCTAATAGATGAGATATGTTGATAACACTGTTCAATTTTTGACATATAGGAGGCGCTTCGTTTTTTTAAAATATGTTGATGTGTTGTGTAGATTTAGTGTGTCCAATCCACAGACGAATAAAGTTGACAGTCTTAAACTTTTTAATATTGTTGGGGTGTAAATAGTTGGACCACTCAAGTTGTCGATAGTGATTGAGTTTATTAACTATTAATCCCTTAAGATCAGAAAGTTTCTTGAACATAGTTTTATAGATGTCTTTGAGATATTAATTTAGATGTAATACGATAGAAAATTTCTCCATATGAGAAGGTGGTGAAGATGGCGTTTATTTTGTGAAACGCTTTAAGGCTATTTAAAAACTTTTAGCTGTATACATGATAATGTGTATAGCTGAAGATATTCTTTTTACTTGCGACATATAGGAACTATATGGCAAGTTTTGCATTCGTGCAAAATTTCGAACTCGAGATTTTAATCAAACATGATATTACGATGGTAGAGAAGTCGAAAAAAGTGGGTCCCGTGATTCCGTCCGGTCTGTTTTGTCTGTCTGTTCACGCTCCTACAGCCTAAACCATTGGGTCGATTGAGTTCAAACTTGGAAGTTAAGGTTTTCAGCAGATTCGCATTAGGCGTTTTTTCATTTTTTTTTTAAGACCAAAACTAACAGTGGCCCCCATACAATTTTTTTGGTCAAAAAACGAAAATTCGAATTTTCTCAAAAACAAACCGATAGATTTTTTTTAAATTTTCTCTAAAATTTTATTTTTAAACTTGGCTTCTTTTCATAAGAAAATCATATTTTTGTATTGCTCAGGAAAGGTACCGCTCATAGAACCGTTATTTTGTTTCTTAATTTTCTCAGCAACTTATCAACCGATTTCAATAATTTTTTTTCTGAATAAGCGCTTATATTGCCTAAACAATATTTGATTATCAAAAGTGAAATTTTTTATTGTTTGGATTTTTAAAAAAATATTGAATTTTTTTTTTTTCAAAATTCTATATCTCAAAAATGGGTCAACATTTTTTTACGAAATTCAAATGTAGAGCGTATATTTACAATCACTAAACAACTGCATACCAAAAATATTTTTAGAACAAAATTTAAAAATTTTATATATAAAAAATTAATTTAAAAAAAACCGCTCTAACGATTTTCAAAAAATTTTTTTGAAAAATCAAGGGTTTTTTGATTTATAAAATGGCATCTAAATTTTTGAAGACAAACTTACTTTTCAGGTAAAATTTTGAATCTTAAAATATTTTTTTTTTAATTATTTTAACTGTATTAAATGTAACCCCCTCCCATCTCACCAGATCAAATCCTGTGCGTGAGCCCGAAAGAGCGCATTACATTAACAAAACTTTTATTATATTCAGCCCTATCATGAATTCCATCGTAATCGGAAATTTTTACGAATCCCGAAAAACTGTATCATGAAATCCGTTCGTAGTGGAAAATCTCATACAATTTTGCATTACGAACGGATTTCATGATACAGTTTTTCGGGATTCGTAAAAATTCCGACTACGATGGAATTCATGATAGGGCTGATTACTATCTTTTATCCAAATTAGATAATGCATTTGGTACATATGTATGTATTGTTTATAACTATAACTATTGTAAATACCAATTCATTTCCGGGATGAGTTGTGTCTTGGGATGAATCGCGCGGTTTTTTTGACAAATCGAATAGCATTTAAATCTTTGAAGACAAACTTGTTTTAAAGGTATAATTTTAAATCTTGTATAGGTGCTTTTTTAAACAGACTCTTTGCATACAGGAGCAAGTTCGTGCGACCCAGTCGTGCATTTTATTTTCGTTTGTTTTCATCGCTAAGGTAACATCTTTGTCGATTATCGAGCCAGTTTGAAACATTTATTTAATTCAAAGTTTTGGTGTAACTTCGAAAAATCTTTGCTCAATTATAGGTAGGCCCGCTTCGGCCAGGATATTCTTAATTGAACTAATGGTAAAGGCTCCTATGCCTCTCCTTGCGACTTGATGGTATGTGGGTCTTATAATAACAAATGTGTGTTTACATGTACCATACTTTTTTTGGAAGACAAATACTTAACAATATTAAGCCTTGATGCTAGTGATTTCTTAAAAAAAATACAGTGAGAATTTCATTTATATTTACAATTTATTAAGATTAAGACACACAATTTTTAAAGTAACAACATTTTCAATAACAATTTTATCAAGGGACAGATTTTTGGCATTTTGTACCAATAAATACCAAACACATGATTTACTTTACAACATATAATTTTATTTCTTAAAATTCTAATACAACAAAATTAGTGTTGTACGAGGCAGTCTAGACGAGATCAAAAACAAGAGTAAAAAAGAGGCTGGGATGCGACCCACACTGATAACTTCCCATCATGTCTGTCGATTTGTCTTGCTTAAAAGTTTGTAGGTTTTATTGTTTTGTTAAAAAAGTTCTCAGTGAATTATTCTTAAACATTTTAAAACTACCAATAATATTTTGCATATAATGAAATAGTTTGATTTCAAAATCTATTTTTGTTAACGAGATTTTTAGTCGAAAACCAATTTTTACCAATTTTAGTAGCATTTCTTAAAAAAAAATATTTCTTATATAAACAAATACAAATTGGATGAATGAAATTAATTTGAAGTCGATATCTTCTATTGTTCACGAGATATCGAAAACCGAACATCAATTTTTACCAAATTTGCGTACTATTTTTTGTAGATTTTAATTTTTTTTGAAAAAACTGACTGTTGGATTTTTATAAAAAATCTACTGAACGTCGAGAACAATATTTTCTGTGAGAAAAAATAATATTGAAGCCAATATTTTTAATTTTTGAAAAGATATTTGAGTCGAAAGTAAATTTTTACTAAGTTTTAGTCTTGTTTTTTTTAGATTTTTATATTTTGTAAAAAAACTGTAAATTCGACTTTTCTCAAAATTTTACCAAATATTGAAAACAATATTGCTTATAACAAAAAATTATTTTAAAGCCAATGTCTTAAAGTCTTGAAAAGATATTTGAGTCGAAAATCATTTTTTACCAACTTTTATTAATTTTTGTTTAGTTTTTATTTTTTTTTTGTAAACAAATTGTTAATTTGATTTTTTTCAAAATTTTACTGAATGTTGACAACAATGTTTTTTAAAAGATAAAATTAGTTTTAAGCATATATCTTAAAGTCTTGAAAATATATTTGAGTTGAAAATCAATTTTTACCAACTTTTAGTAATGTTTTTTTTTAGTTTTTATTTTTTGGGTAAAAAACTGTCAATTCGATTTTTCTCAAAACTTTACTGAACAACAATATTTTTTAAAATATAAAATAAGTTTAAGGTCAATATGTCAAAGTTTTGAAAAGATATTTGAGTCGAAAATAAATGTTTACCAGTTTTTATTAATATTTTTTTAAGGTTTTTATTTTCAGTAAACATACTGTCAATCGGATTTTTCTCAAAATTTTACCGAATGTTGAAAATAATATTTCTTATAAGATAAAATTAATTGGAAGGCCTAATCTCAAATTTTCGAAAAAATATATAAGTCGAAATACCAACTTTGAGTAATGTTTTTTTAGGTTTTTATTTTTTATAAAAAACTATTAATTCGATTTAATTCAAAATTTGGCCAGATGTTAAAAACGTTGTACAAAATTGTTTTGGAGATAAAATCATTTTTTATTAGTAAATTTTTCGAGGTAAATAATATTTTTTTTTTTTCAGTTTTTTTGATTTATAAAAAAAACGTTAATTGGAATTCTTTCCAAAAATATATTTGTTTGGTAAAATTTTCACTTTTTTTTTAAACTGCTATGGTAAAAAAAAACACCCACGTAATTTTCTTGAGAGCCCTTTCTGCATCTTTCTGCCTTATTATCTGTATAACAAAATTTATTTGAAGTCGATATCTCTTCTGGTTTTTGAGGTATGGACGACGAAAAAAACGTCGCGAACGTACGGACATACGGACGTATGGTGGTAAGAAACGATTTAATATAATTGAACATTTTTTGACCAAGTTACCACTTATTTATCATCTTTAAGACCAATGCTCAAGCTCAAGAGCTAATATAGAAACATGGTTTCGTGCAGATAAAGCTTTTGATATGAAAAAGTCTATATAATTTCTCTTTCGATACGTTTAGTTGATGTGTTTGCTGGAGGTCCTGATGATAAAACTATTGACTCTTTTTTTCTTCGAAGCTGTGTGAAAAATAAGTGTCTTTTGAGTTTTCTGACCAAGTGCTTGCAAATGTCTTACTTATATTATCTTTAGAGTAGACAGGGTATTATAATGAATGTTTGAGTTCTTTTCATCATGATGGAAAAAATCAAGAAAATCGAAAAAGGATTGAAGTGTATCCGGATACCGGTTAAACGGTCTTAGAATGTACATGTTGGTTCCAAAATGCAAATTTAAACATTTTTCTATTAGTGGTTCAAATTTTGTACTTGTTTTTAATGCATCATTGATAATGATTTATACCTACATATATAAAATTTTGATACGTTTTACCATTGGTACTTTTTCATGAATGTCATAATTCAAACAGAAAGTAAATTGGAACAAATTTTCGCTGTATCCAATGCTTTCTGCATTATTATCTGTATAACAACATTTATTTGATTTTGATATCTCTACTGATTTTTGAGCTATGGACGACGAAAAAACTTCACGAATGTACGGACGTACGGACGTACGAACGTACGTACACACGCACTCACATACATCTCTCTAAAAATCTTTTAATTCGACTCTAGGGACCTTGAAACGTAAAAATTTTCAATTCGACAAATCGAACCGATTACAATAACTACATATGGGGAGTTAATAAAATATCAAAGCAAGTAACAAGATTTTTCTGTTAGCATTTTTTCAGCTTAAAATCTTCATTTTTGAATGAACCTTTGGACCAATTTGATTTGAATGATCTCGGATGGAGAAAAAGTTTAAGATTTTCGATTTTGGAAAAGGGGGAGGGAGAGCTTTTTTTGTAAATTTGTCAAATTATTTTATATAAAAGTATTCTTTATTTCGGTTCCTTGAAAATTATCTTAATGACTATAATAGAGGCAAAGTTGGAGCCCCTAGAAAACAACAGAAACAGAAATGCGGCATCTAGAATACCCTAGATCATCAGTCAGCAACAGGCGGACCGCGGTCCGCGAAAGGTCAAACGCTAGACTGCGGAACCACGAAAGGTCAAACTTAACCATACTATCGATTCAATTTAATAAAGTATCTATGTAAATTTAAACAAAATTAAAAATGCTTCACTAACACACAAGCAAATGCGTTTGCAACTCCTTTACGCAATTTTAAATATGGCGGCTAAGAACGCATTCACAGACAAATAAATCAAATTGACATAAAAAATGTAAACAATTGTTTTCTTGTAAGTAAAATTCTCTCTGCAGTCCAATCGGTTGTCAGTCTTATTGTGAGATCTAATTACGGAGCTTTCGTTCGATATTGATTGTTTTATAATTTTTCGTGTTTAAAAACGTTTCGTACCATTATAATGGATCCTAAAAATCAAAAAGTAAAAATACAAAGTTCCTGACCGAGTAGACTGAACAATATTGATTTACGCTACCTGATAAGCCTCGAGCTGTTCCAGTATGCCTCGTATGCAATAAAACTGTTGCAATTGTTAAAAGTGCCAAATCAAAGCGACATTACGAAACAACTCATCAGCAATTCCACACAAATTTTCCTCTTGGCAGTGAAGCTCGTAAAGAAAAACTGAAGTCACATTTAACTTCTTACAAGAAAAGCACGAACTTTTTAGTTCGTTGCAAGAGCGAGAAGAAAAAATGCGTTGAACCTGCGTTACGGGTGTTGTGGACGCTAAATAAATACCAGAAACCATTTTCAGATTCTAAGATGGTAAAAGAATGTATGTTGGAAGTGGCCCCGGCACAAAAAGGATGTTGTCGCTGCATTTCGTGGTATCCCATTATCGGCAAGAAGTAATACAAGAAGAACCGAAATTTTGGCTGCTGACATCAAAATCACTTTCCTTAAACTTCTGCTAAAGGCACCTTATGAAGTCGATGCAGTAGCAGAATGGACTAAAGTGGCTGTGAAGTTATTCGATCTTTCAAAAGCTTCATTACATTTGGAATTATTTCCAGATTTCCCTGCAAATGTTTAAAACTGCACCCACTAAAGAATTTTGGGGTAAGCATGTTTCATAAAAATTTCATAAAAAAAATTGCAAAAAACTAGCTATCATTTTCGCTACTATGTTTGGCTCGACAAATATCGTTCGAGATTATCAGACACCCACCTTTATGACACTCTTCGCATTTGCTGCTCCCCGCGTGAACTAAACTGTAAAAAACTAGCTCAAGACCATCGTTGTAATTTTCCTCGTTAAATTCATTAATATTACAGTTACTTTAAGCAAAAAAAAAAACTACAAACATTTTTCAGTGTTTTTTTTTTTGGACCTCTATTAAAATGTTTTCAACCATATCTGGACCCCACTTAAAACTACTTGCCGACCCCTGCCCTAGATACTTTGGACATGTCAGAAACTTACAGCTTCTATGGGCAAGTTCAGAAATGATAAGGTAGTCTTAGGAATCGAAAATGTAGTTCATACAGCGAATTTCATAATAAAGTCTTACAAGCAATGCGAAAGGTCAGTGTCAGTAGAGTTTGTTAACACCGTGAGTAAAATTTCGAGAATTCTGTAATCGTCATGAATATATTAAATTTTAGAAATCTCAAGTCAACTTGAACTACAATTTAATTCTATGGTCAAACACTTCATTTCTGATTTCAATCAAAGTTATTTTTTCTTTGGGTTATGAATAAACTTTTGGGTTTTAAATAACCTTGCAATAGTTAAGCACAATAAAAGAATTTAGGAAAGTGTTTTAAAAATTAAGTATAGAAACCGATGCACAATTGATTTTAATTAAATTAAGCATAGCAGTAGTTCAGAAATATTGAGTCACGTAAAGTTTTCCACATTCGTGAAGTTCGGCTAAAAAAGAATGTATGTAGTTTCTATAGTGTTTCTGAAATTTTACGTTAAGATATATTGATATACATTTATAGAGCAACGAGTAGTATGGATGAATACAAGAAAACGTAATATTGGGTGATTTTTTTGAGGTTAGGATTTTCATGCATTAGTATTTGACAGATCACGCGGGATTTCAGACATGGTGTCAAAGAGAAAGATGCTCAGTATGCTTTGACATTTCATCATCAATAGACTTACTAACGAGCAACGCTTGCAAATCATTGAATTTTATTACCAAAATCAGTGTTCGGTTCGAAATGTGTTTCGCGCTTTACGTCCGATTTATGGTCTACATAATCGACCAAGTGAGCAAACAATTAATGCGATTGTGACCAAGTTTCGCACTCAGTTTACTTTATTGGACATTAAACCAACCACACGAATGCGTACAGTGCGTACAGAAGAGAATATTGCGTCTGTTTCTGAGAGTGTTGCTGAAGACCGTGAAATGTCGATTCGTCGCCGTTCGCAGCAATTGGGTTTGTGTTATTCGACCACATGGCAGATTTTACGCAAAGATCTTGGTGTAAAACCGTATAAAATACAGCTCGTGCAAGAACTGAAGCCGAACGATCTGCCACAACGTCGAATTTTCAGTGAATGGGCCCTAGAAAAGTTGGCAGAAAATCCGCTTTTTTATCGACAAAATTTTGTTCAGCGATGAGGCTCATTTCTGGTTGAATGGCTACGTAAATAAGCAAAATTGCCGCATTTGGAGTGAAGAGCAACCAGAAGCCGTTCAAGAACTGCCCATGCATCCCGAAAAATGCACTGTTTGGTGTGGTTTGTACGCTGGTGGAATCATTGGACCGTATTTTTTCAAAGATGCTGTTGGACGCAACGTTACGGTGAATGGCGATCGCTATCGTTCAATGCTAACAAACTTTTTGTTGCCAAAAATGGAAGAACTGAACTTGGTTGACATGTGGTTTCAACAAGATGGCGCTACATGCCACACAGCTCGCGATTCTATGGCCATTTTGAGGGAAAACTTCGGAGAACAATTCATCTCAAGGAATGGACCGGTAAGTTGGCCACCAAGATCATGCGATTTGACGCCTTTAGACTTTTTTTTGTGGGGCTACGTCAAGTCTAAAGTCTACACAAATAAGCCAGCAACTATTCCAGCTTTGGAAGACAACATTTCCGAAGAAATTCGGGCTATTCCGGCCGAAATGCTCGAAAAAGTTACCCAAAATTGGACTTTCCGAATGGACCACCTAAGACGCAGCCGCGGTCAACATTTAAATGAAATTATCTTCAAAAAGTAAATGTCATATACCAATCTAACGTTTCAAATATAGAATCGATGAGATTTTGCAAATTTTATGCGTTTTTTTTAAAAAAAAGTTCTCAAGCTCTTAAAAAATCACACTTTATAAACTGATGAACCAATTTGTATCAAAGTAAATTCATTTTTGACTTAGTGAAAACAAAAAAGGCAAATTTTCACAATCCCAAAAGGAAATTCAAATATTAAATAATTAATATGCCCATTAAATTTAAACAAGAAAAACTTGTGAATCTTTGTGTTTTTTACTTAAATTAAAATTCAATTCCAATAATTAAACTCATAAGTTAAAACTCATTAGCACCAGGTGTGCTATGTACCTACTTAAAGACTTTACCACAATTTTCTTCTTTTTCTGTACAAAATAAAAACAAAAACCAACCAGAAGCGTTAAAGAGTTAAAATTTTTCCGCATGCATCTGAATCTGATCACGATTTGGTGCTAATTGTGATACAGTGGAGCACCCGCCAATACATCCTCTCGTTCGGTCGGCGCGTTCGTCGCTTCACCAGCCGCTGCGCTGACTGCCACAAGGTACTCGTATATACAAAACTAAAAGATACAACTGTGGCGCTCCGCATGTGCTCATTTCAAAGGATGCATCGTATTCACGAGAATTTATGTAAACATGAGCTATGAATTTAAACGTTTGTTGGTTAGATACTATGTCGTTGGTTAGGTTAAGTTAGTTGGTGGAGTGCGTGACCAAGTTTCTGTGTCATTAAAAATTGTGTGGTTTAAATGACCTGCATTAACATTATTTGGTGATATTCTTGAAAGTCCTTATCTCCTCAGGTATACATTTATACTCGATTTAATTACAGTTGTTTGTCTATGACTTCTATACAATTTACCTACATAAATATATTAAATATGCAGCAACATCCGCAACAAGGTTTTTAAGTAGCATTTGAATTTTTTGAGGACTTTTAATAGCATATTCACCAATATGGATGCCTCTTGTGGGAACTTGCGGAATTCCGATAAAGAGTGAAACTCAGGGTTTATCATGGGCTAGGAAAAAAAAGATTTAAGTTCCAAATAATTAATTCATAAAATGTTTGGATCGAAATTGATGATTAATGATGTTTCTTTGAGTACAGCAAGAAAAATATTATTGACAAATATTTAATATGATGCTATTTTTATAAAATTAATCAAGCAATATAAAAGAACCAAAAGAGTCTATAAAAATATATGAAGTGAAAGGCTATTTTTAAGAGCGGTATATAAAAAGGTATAGTGCGTTGAACTGTCATGCAAGGGTCTTGGGTTCAATCCCTGCCTGTGCCACCTAACTTTTTTTCACGGGTACTGCCTCTTCGAGGAATTGAAAAATCCTCCAAGAGTAAATCTTGTCATGAAAAGTGCTTTCTCAAATTAGCCGTTCGGATTCGGTATATAAACTGTAGGTCCCTTTCATCTCTGACAACATTACTGGCACTTCGCACACAGGAATGTTTGAGAGTTGTAAGTCACTAGGCCCTGGTTCTTCATGGACTGTTGCGCCACCTAATTTATTTCATTTTATTTATATAAAAAGGTTAAACTTTTTGCAGAAACCCTCTTCCAAAATGTGTATGCATTTGAAAGTTGATTCAAATTTTTAATCATTAATTATAATTAAAAGTATTATCCATGGAGTGATGGTTAGTGCGTAGGACTATTATGCCAGAAATCTTGGGTTAAATCCCTGCCTTTGCCATCTAATTTTACTTCACAGGTGCTGCTTGTCATGAAAAGTGTTTTCTTAGATTAGACGCTGTGATTCGGCTTAAAAGTGTAGGACCATCCTTGACACCATTACTCGCACATAGGAATGGTTGAGAGTTGTAAGTCAATAGGCTCTAATTCTCAACGGCCTTTGCGACCAAATTTATTTATTTTATTGTAATTAAGAATTAAAAGCATTAATTTTGTTATTGAAGGTCAAAAGGTTATGTTAAGGAAATTTGATTTACAATGTTTTTGCTACCGCTAAAAGGACGATATCTATTCTAAAAGTAATTTTAATAAATTAATTTTATTGGATTATATTTTTCGCAAATTTAATATGAAAGGGTACAAACTGCAGGCCTTAGCTCAAAAGTAAAAAAAATCAATATGCGCCTACTAACGAAAATACGCAAATCAAATGTATTTTGCTTTTGAATCATGAATAATTAAAATGTATAACCAATTTTCAACAATATGCCATTTATGTAGGGGTTTTTTTTAAAGCAGTTTTACAGATCAGACCGCTAAAAAAACACCCTTACACATCAGATATTTGTATAGACTTTTTGAATTCTTATCTTATACAATAAAACTTACTTGCAAAAATCTTATCTGTTTTATACTCAAAAAAAAAAAAAAAAAAAAAAAAAACGTTAGTGACTTACAATACATTCAATCATTCCTGTGTGCGAGGAATGGAAGGGACCTACAATTTTATGTGAGGCATCCGAACGGCTAGGATAAGAAAGCACTTTTCATGACAATTAACTCTTGGAGGTTTACTCACACCAAAGGTATCTAAGAATTTTTTTGGGGGACCTTAGACACACTTCTCGCTTTTTTAATTTTTGTATAATTTACAGGCACTCAAAGGGTTATTGGTACCCTTTATATATTTATATTTAAACACAGTGCGAGCGGTAGGAAAATAAGGAAGGATTTAAGAGGAAATACCGGTGCATATTTGTCTTAAAGTTCTGAATATTAAAAATGGGAGGAAAAAACAGAGTCGGCTAAAGCATTCCACATTCTCAATGTGCGGTTAAAAAAAAATCTCTATACTTGAGAGTACGCCCAAAATTGAGCTCAAGGTTAAACTGATGGCATTCCTGAAAGTGCGATTATTACAACTGGGGAGAATGAAACTGGCTAATTCGACAGAATAATGTTTGTAAAAATACCGATAAAACAACGAAAGGCATGAAACATTGCGGCGGTGTTCGATGTAAATGTTTCAGTAATAGTTCTATCACCTATCATTTTTCCATCCCTTTTTTTAAATCAATGCAAGAGATTTAAACTTGTATTTGAGGAAACTGCCCAGATATGCGAATTATATTCAAGTTTTGGACGAATGAAGGCTCTGTGATAGGCATACCGTGTACTGAAAATACATTAGTTTCCTGAATGCAAGTGCCACTCATGGATAGTGACATCTGGAGTGGGTTAAGCTTTAACGACAGAAGACAGAATTGAGAAGAACTGTGGAGACCGGAATTCAATATGATTACCAAACTCTGCAGTTGAAGTTCTACATCCGAAGGACAAGGATGTGAATCTAGAAACGAAAACGTAAAGCTGAGGGAACTGTCGTTAGCGAAACAGTTTAATGTATTAGAAGTGTCAGACAAGAGATTGTTTATGAATTTAAGGAAGAGAGTTTATTTTATGAGTTTTAGATTTGAAACCATTCAATACAATTTGTATTGAATTGTTAGAAAGTTACTTTCTAATCCAACGAAGAAGAGATTCATCAATACCAAAAGCACGCATTTTTGACAAGAGAGAGAGCTAGGTGCCAAACTATCAAATGCTTTTCAAATATCAGGTGCAATAATCTTACGTTCTCCAAAACGTGTAGAGATTTGTTCACTGTTCGGTGAGATAAACCATGAGATCACTAAACTTGGGGACCTATTGCTACGAAATCCATACTGCTGGTCATGCAGAAGCTTTCGTTCTTCGAGATATTTCTTAAACTGATAATTAATCAGCGTTTTCAAGACCTTGAAAAGAGGGGATGTGAGTGCTATTGGGAGATAGTTGGAAGGGGAGGAGGATTCACCTGTTTTAGGAACAGGCTGGACAAATGCTGTTTTCCATCCGTTCGGAAAGAGACCACGATAGTAGGAAAGTTGAAAAAGCTTACGCAGTGGTTTAACAAGCGTTGAAAAACAACTCTTCAGAACAATAGGGTGAATACTATCCGGGCAAACATTGAAGCAAACAATTTCTACAAGAAAATCTGCAAAAAAAAAAATAAGGTATGCTGCAGAGACGCAAAAGAATTTTGGAAGGAGATAAAAAAAATTAACGGTAAAAGTCTCCAAATCAGCAATAATCTTGCGATACCCTTACTGCGAGAACACTTCCAGAAGCTTTTAAATCCAGTTTTGGTTGCTTCAGCCTTTTTATATGCAAAACCGTCTACATCTGACGCTATTCTGGATGCGCCTTTTACGGATGAAGAGGCATGTCGGACAATGAACAAACTCAAAGATAGAAAAGCACCCGGATCTAATAGAATCACGGTAGAGTTTTTGAAATTTGGAACAGTAGGCCTTGGAAAAAAACTTACAGAGGCCTTCAATGAAATTTTAGAAACCGGAATTATACCACAGCAGTTTAAGGAGTCAATTTTGTTCCCTATTCACAAAAAAGGAGACATGTCAGATCCAAAAAAATTACCGCGGAATATCCTTTCTCAATTCCGCATACAAAATATTTGTGTCAGTTTTGAATAATCGACTATGTGATTGGATGAATCTTAACTCTAAACTTAAGGAATTCCAGGCAGGTTTTCGAAGTGGTTATTCCACGAGTGATAACATCTTTATCTTAAGAAGCATTGCAGGAACCTTTCTAGAACAAAAAAAGAAGTTATACGTATTTTTCGTTGACTTTAAGGCAGCCTTCGACACAATTGATAGAAGAGCATTGTTTTACAAACTACATAAATAATGCCGGAATGACTTCAAAGTTTGGCAGAGTCTTGGAAAACCTTTATGATGGAAATCATGCCACAGTATGGAACGGTGATGAAATGTCGGAATGGTTCGAAACCTCAATGGGAGTAAAGCAAGGATGCCCCTTAAGCCCAAATCTTTTTGCTTTGTTTATCGACGATCTTATTGACAGTTTACCTGGTGGGATAGAGTTTGCGGGAATGGCGATTAAAGCGCTCTTATTTGCTGATGATGTTGTGCTTTTTGCATATTCACCTGCAACACTGCAATTAATGATCAATCGGCTTAGTGAATACTCCAGGTTGTGGAATTTGATGGTCAATTTAAGCAAATCCAAAGTGATGGTCTTTAAAAGGGGGTCTGGCAGAATGTCCAGGAATGAGCAGTGGTACTTAAACAGTGAACCGATCGAAGTTGTGAGAGCCTACAAATATCTTGGTGTTATTATAACCAACAATCTAAACATGGAAAATCATTTAAAAGGTACACTTATAAAAGCTAAAAGTGCTATTAGCGCGACTTGGAAGAAATGCTTCGGAAACAACTTAATTTCACACAGTGTTAAATACAAGGTTTTTATCGCAGTTGTGGAATCGGTAATGATGTATGCAGAGCAAACTTGGGGTTTTGAAAAATATGAAACGGTTGAGAAGTTGTTGAGATTTTATTTAAAAATCTGTTTCCAGCTACCGATCAACACACCGAACTACATGATAAACATTGAAACTGGATTGTCACCCCTGTTTATCAAAACACTTAGGTTACATGTTGACTATATATTGAAAGTGCTTAATATGCCAAGTGGAAGATTGCCTAAAGTAATAGCATTGTATACGATCCAGAAGAAGGGACTTTGGTATGAGAAACTAATGGAGCTTGCAGACTATTGTGAATTTAACCTGAATTTAAGCCATCAGATAAATGACAAAAAAGTAGTGAAAGATGCCCTCTATGACTTAGTATCTAAAGTTGATGAAAAATATAGGGTTGACTGTATCAACATGGCGAAGTCTTCAGTTCATAGATCAATCTACAGCATACTGAACCATAAACTGTGTGAAAAAAATTATTTTCGGGCTGAGAACAGACAAAAACTTATATCAGCAATATTCAAAATGAGAGGAGAATTGGTAAGACTTAACTTCATACCACATCGCGAAGACTTGCCAGTTTTTTGCACTATGTGTAACCTGGCAGTAAGAGAAGATATCATTCATTTCATTGGAATATGTCCTATCCTGAAAGAGGTACGAAGAAATTTTCTTGGCAGCGACATGAAAACAGAAACGGAGGTGCTAGCGATGCTGAACTGCGAAGAAGAGGTCACCCGCCTCTATAGGTATTACATAAAGGCAATCTCTTATAGAAAACAAATTTTGGACGAGGAGTTTTAAGAAACAAAAATCATAAACACAAAGATATATATATATATGTATTTATAATGTTTAAAAAAAAATATATTTTCACTTTTGAATTCTTTTTTATTAACTATTTCCATTTTAATATGTAAATTAATGAATGTCAATCGGGCAGACGGCAAAGCCATGCTTTAACGATGTTTGTAATATATATAAGTAAATTGTACTCTATGTAAATTGTGCACTTGGAAAAAGATAATAAAATCAAATCTATCTATCTACTATTAGGGCCAGTCGATTCTAATCAACTCATTTCATGAATTAATTATTTCCACTTTGAAGTTTTATTTTAGGTATTATTCAAGAATAACATACACATACATACATAATAGTTTGAAACATTTAGGAACCAATTACATTCCCGAAATGCAAAACCGCAACTAAAAAACTGTTTAGACGCCAACATTTATAGTTCTTTGATAACTTAATAAGTTTTAACTTTTAGCAAGAACAAAAAGACGCTTGAAAAACTATTCTTAGGTCAAAAGCCTGCAACTTTGTGCGACCAATACCTGCACTTTATTCAAATTGTTTAATTTTCAAAATTGAAATCAAATTTTTATTATTAATAAGTTCTTGGTTTTTCTTTTTTCATTCTCTGACTTTTAATAACCGTGAGATTACAGATACCCGCATAAGATATCAGTGTGGCGTTTTTCTATTTTAATTGCTTCTTCTCACCTCGTTATTCCAATGGCAGTTCAGGCCATAAGAGCACCTTGCGTCCTTCCCAAGCACGCAGTTTATTTGCAAAATAATTGCAGATATAAACTGCGTGGCGAACAAATTGCTGCAACGGCTACGACAACGACGACAACAACCACGACGACCACGACGACGATCACGGAGACTTCTACTCCGATGATGACGATTTAAGCCAAATGAAATTGTCAAGTCCAAGTCGAATGTCTATGATACGAGAGCGTTAAGACCAAGTACACACACTGCAAGCTGTGCATTTTACACTGCAAACTCCATCACATAATTATTTAGCTAGCAATCTGCAAAAAAAAAAAATAAAATCAGGTAAGAAAGAAACAGGTATTATGATGGTGGTTAATTAATTTGATGAGTTATGTGCTTAAATATGTTAAATCTCATCAATATACTAACTATCCGCTCGTTGCTTCTACCACTGCTGCTTCTTCCACTTGCTGGTTGATGATACTCTGTGATCTTATGAGAAATTATGTGAGTTTAAAAATTAATCATGGGAAAATACCTGAGCGGGACAAAATTAATTTTCCAGCTTTTGTAAATGAGTTTGTAATTTATTTGACATTGTGTTAAATTTTCCGAAATTTTCTTTAAGTATTTAAAACAAACAAAAACAAAATTAATAACATTTATTTTTATCGAATAAAACTTGTTTCAGCGAAGATAAGCTTAAATTATGACGATCAAATAATATAATTGGACCAGTTTTACAAGAGCTTGACACTCTTATAGCCCACAACGCACTTCCTTCGTCTCTTATTTGTGTACATAATATTAAATTTCTATATGGAAATTCAACTTCAAAAAGTAGAAGATAAATGCGAGAGTAATAAAATATTGAAAAATATGTAGGTACATAAGTGCACGCATTCCGCTTTGGAAGATCAGGTGCGCATGGAGTTATAGAGATATGGAGAAGTTGCGTGGATAATAAGCTTAATGATAATTTATTGGAAAATTAATGACAATAATTTTAAATTGTATTGACAAGAAATATCATTTTTATTTAAATATTTTATGCGATTTAGTCTTTGAAGCTAACAAAGTTGCAGGCGAAATTTGTTCGACTTAAAAGAAATGTTTGAGATGATCAGAAGAGTAAATTATAGAATAAATGGAACAACTCGAAGTACTATATCCTAGAGAGGGAGTTTTCCCCTTTAAATTGTTGGACATTGTAGTTTTAATAGCACAATGGCCTTCATAATGATGGACTTATTAAGCGTAGAGGGTTCGGAAGTAAAATAGCTGACTAGCAGAATAATTAACATAAAACTGGACAACTTCCCTGGGCACCACAAGGTGGTGTTCTATCCCCTATCCTCTGGAACCTGGTGGTTAATGAAATCCTAACTGGTCTGAGTGCTGAGGATTTCAGATTGATTGCATATGCGGATGACATTGCAATAGCGGTTTCAGGAAAGCATCTTAAAACCCTTAAAAAAATAACTCTTACAAAACGCCTTAGACAAACTAATACTTTTTGCTGACCCGTGTGGACTGGATGCCAACCCATATAAAACTGATTTACTCCTATTTTTGAAGAATTACAAACTTCCATATGTTTAACTCTCCCTATATATAAAAGGTATTCAATTAAAGTTCTCAGACGGGGCTAGATATTTGGGATTTATTAAAGACAAAAAACTTAATTGGAAAAGTAAAGACACCACCTGCGGCTCTCGATACTATAATCTACCTAACACTTTTTGATATACTTAGCAAACAAATAGCTGCAAACTTTGATATTCGCCTCAAAGCTTCATCGCAGAGGGTTGAGAACAACATTGGCCACTACGTAATTCTTAAGTTTTTAGAATCAATTCCAAAAGCATACAGACTGCAATTCGACATTAACTTCTAGTTTTCTATACCTTCCAAATCTTTCTGGGAGGATAGGGCATTCCTGGAAGACGAGTCCACTTTTACACAGATGAATCAAACATAAATGAAGGGATTGATGGAAGTCCCAATCATTGTAGCGTGTTCCAGGCGGAACTTTCGGCGATAAAAGGAGTCTTGTTCTGGCTTAAAGAAAACGTGATTTCAACATCTCATATCCGTATTTTTTCAGATAGTCAGGCCGCTGTCAAATCTCTGGATTCTGTCTATGCAAACTCTATAACAGTCCATAACTGTCGATTGTCACTAATGGTGAATGCACAACAGTTTAATATTCACCTTTAATCGGTTGCGGGCCATAGAGTCATTCCAGGAAATTGTGAGGCAGATGAACTCTCCAGAAATGGTACAGTACAATCCATTCTACCACGTTTGGCTAATACTGTCATACCAATTGCTAAATGTAAACTTATGCTCATGCAAGACGCTATTAAGAAGGTAAACATCAGGAAAAACAACTGGCCTACACTAGATTGAAAGAGCTCAAGACGCTTGCTATCTCTAAGTAGATTGCATACAAGCTCAATAATCGTTGTCATAACCGTGTATTGTCCAAAAGGGAGAGCACGCCACGCGGATAGGCGTATTCTCAAATGACCTTCGCAGAAGCTGTGTATATAAGAAAAAGGAGGAAACAGTTCTTCACCTCCTTTGTACATGCCCTGCCCAGGCTCAAAAACGAAAGAATTACCTAGGAGAATTTCTCTATAACGATCTACACGATTTCAATCATATTAACATAATCATAATGTTGTTGCTTGTTGTTAAGCCTGATATTAAATTAATGTTTTGTTCTACTTCAAGTTCAGCATCAAGTGTTTTCTCAAGATTTGTATTTTCGGACAAAATTCTGTCTTTAGTAACCAAGGCCTAGTGACTTACAACTCTCAACCATTCCTGTGTGCGAGTACTGTTGTCAGGGTTAGAGGGGACCTACTGTTTAAGCCGAATTCATACGGCTAATTTGAGAAAGCACTTTTCATGACAAGGACTACTCTTGAAGGATTTGTCAATTACTCGCAGGAGGCAGTACCCGTGAAAAAAATAACTTTAGATGGCTGGGATTGAACCCAAGACCTCTGGCATGACAGTCCAACGCACTTTTTTTTTTCCAAATTCATTTTTATTAATTCATTCTTAAGACTATCTTAAAGCTAGACAAAAATTTATAAAACTAGCCTAATTATCCATAACTTACAAATAACTTACTGGTCCCACAGTCCAACGCACTAACCATCATGCCACGGGTACTATACTAATTCTGTCTTACAAAAATTAAAAACGATTGATTTTTTTGAAGAGCTATCGGAAATCAAAAATTCAGAAAAATCCATGAAATCTATTATTGAATCGATAGTACGGTCGATATTGTTAACGATTGAAGATTATTTAATGCGAATGTGGGCCGAGGCTGCGCCTCAAATGTTCCAGCCGCTTGGTTCAATTTTAGCTTATTCTGTCTAACTTTAAGTCCGATGTCTTATAAATAAATGTTTTAATGTTGACTGCAAGGGAGTCAATTGAAGTGGTCTTGTTGTTATAGAAATGAGCCTTAACATAGTCCTACAAAAAATAGTTTACTAGCATTACATATCACTATCGAGGCAGCAAATTGAGCGGCCCCATACGTGAAATTAACTGTTCACCGAACTCGACCCTCAGTTCGTTACATTGTTACGCGTGCTGTCTGACACGTGAAGCCATTCTCCAAAAATTTTACGTTGTAGCTGGTATATCATTCGATTTAAATTCTTCTACCACCTGTATTTTGAAGGGTTTTATATCTCAATTGTTTCCCCAAAATTTTCCAATTAGCGGGGTGACAGAGACCTAATTTCTGCGAGCGGGTCCGAATCGATAATTCACGGTCACAACTAACACTGTTCCATGCAGCTGTGATATTTTCCTCTACATAAGCGTGTTGGTAATTTAATGTCCAACAATGTAAATTTGAAAAATCACTCAATATAAATGCAATGGCACCGCTTATTGATCAAATCTAAATATGCTGCATTTTCAATATTTTGTAAGACTTTGTATCTCGGGATATGTATCATAAGTAAGACATTGTTGTTTAAGTAAAATTTTTAGAAAAATTCTGCTAACCGTTAGTGGAAAAATTGCATGGAAGTGTACTGTTGTAACAAAATATTCACTTTGTGTCGTAAAAATACGTACCGTAGCAAACATCACATTACCTACATACATATGTGTGTATGTATATTGTACATGTACATATTATGTCACTTTGGTGAACATTCCGAGCGAAAAATCTTAGCTGTGTTAATACTTGAAAACTCGCACATGTTGGCAAACATCTCATTAAAAAAGGTTAATAATAAAGTTGATAATGGCAACGGCCTAGTTACTGATAAAGCTTCGGTTCCCATCGATCACGGAAACCAAGCATCAGTGAGCGTGGTTAGTAGACAGATGGGGGACCGTCTCGAAACCTACCGCGTGCTGTTGTCATGTGTTCTTTCTGTCTGTTGTTCTTTCTCCTCTGTTCTTCTGTCTTGTATTAATGTCTTGTGTTGTTATCACCTTACATAGTCTAGTCGCTCAAGGTGCTGTGTTCTCTATTCTGTACATTTTTGTGCTGAGTAGTGTGTAATGTAATGTAATGTAATAAAGTTGATACCTTTCATAAAAATCGTCGCCATCTAGTTCAAAGGGGTTGCTTCGTGTAATATTCCAACATCCAGCAAATTAAAATCTTGATAAATGCTTAAGTCTATTGACATTTCAATTTTTGTTTTTATATTTTCAAATAAAATGTCTCGCAAGTCGCAATATATGTACAATGTACATAATTTTCTCAATTAATTTTTTTGACGTTTTATAGAGTTAAAAATAGCTTAAATATAGGTTCCGTCGTGTTTGTTTTTAGACTCCAGGCTATTGTTTAAAAATGGGTTTGAATTGTCTATGAATAACGTACACCGGTGTTTAGTTTAGCAAAGATAAAATAAGAACTTATCAAAGAACTATGAATATGGCCCATTGACTTTAAACTTTATTATCTTACAAAAAAGGTTATAAATACATGTATTTTGTAAAACGTTAAGAAACATTTAATTGACAGACATGCACGAATGGGAAGCCATATAAGCAGGTGACATCCCAACCTATGTTTTATGTACTTTAAATAATTATGAACATACTTAAAAGGAATTTAAAAGTACAAGTTCAAGTTTTTGTACTGTGTTCATAAAAATAGCAGCGCTCTCCAAATAAAACAAAAAGGCTTTCAATATCAACGTTATAATATAAATACTTGACTTCTAATAACAAACTTAAATATTTTGTTCATATGAAACAGAAAATAAGTATTATCGATTTTTTACCGTTAGCTGTCACAGTAAAAACCTTTTTTTAAATATATGGCAGTGCATGGCAAAGTACTAGATCTATGTATAACGTAAGAAGTAAGAAAAACTGTAATAAGTTATATGAAAGTATATAAATAATGTTACCTTCCAATTAGTACTTTGTTGCATAATCATTGTTTTTTATGACTGCTTCGCATCTACGTGGCATCGAGTCCATTAAAACCTGACACCTCTCGACTGGTATTGCGTTCCACGAATCACGCACTGCTTCCCACAATTCTTTCAAATTCTTGGGTTTTACTTTATGAACTGCGTTCTTAACATCCCCTCACAAATTTTCGATGGGGTTAAGGTCGGGGGATTGAGCGGGCAGCTCCATAACGGATAGCTTTTTCTGCACAAACCATGATTTTGGCTTTTTTGACGTATGCATTGAGTCATTGTCTTGTTGGTATACCTAAACCAACGGCATTTCCTCTTCAGCATAGGGTAACATGACCTTCTAGAGAATTTTCACATACTCGGTTGCATGCATTATACCCCCGATGGGATAAATAGGTCCGACCCCGTAATATAAAAAGCAAGACCATATCATAATTTTCCCTCCATCATGCTTCACGGTTTTTATAGTTTGCTGCATTTTGGGGTCTTTTCGCACATATTCTCGACGACCCTTGGATCCAAAAAGGACGACTTTGCTTTCATCACAGAACATTCCTCTATTTCTCTTCTACCCTATGCGCTTTGGCAAACTCCATTCTCTTTTCCACATGCCTTTTCGTCAATAATGGTACCTTGCGTGGACTTCGGGCTGGTGACTTCGCTTCTAAAAGACGTCTTCGAATTATGACAGCGCTAACAGACATTCGAAGACCATTTCTTATTTCCCTAGAGCTTATGGAAGGGTTCTGTTTTGCTAATTGAACAATTTTTCTGTCAGTTCTTTCAGTAGTCATCCTTTTTGGGCCTCGCTTTTCGGGTTTATTTTGTCATTTTAAGGCGTTACTGACCATTTTTGCTGAACAGCCTAGGATGTCTTGAATATTTTGGTAGGTTTCTCCCTCCAAACGCAGTTTTCTAATAAGTTTTCGAATTTCTTCGGTGCAGTGTTTTGACCGTCCAATTGTTTATTTTTGAGCTAATATTTATTATTTTTTTATATCCTAGTATGTTACAAATACTTAAAACTTTAAATAGTAAAAATAAAAAAAAAATAATTTTCAACACTTTCTAATTATAAAATCAAAGGCACTGCTATTTTTATGAACACTCTATATTCAGAGAGTTTGAAAAGTAGAGTATAACTTCAAGCTAAAAGTCTATAATATGAAAATGAAAGAAAGTTAGATGTAAGTAACATGTTAATTTTTTTGTAAGAATTTCCGTTATTTAAATAATTGACAATCTAATAAAGTGTGACAAATATACCACTGTAGCTAGGCTGGAAACAACCAAAGGAAGTTTCTGGCTAGTGTCTTCGTATCTTGGCCATGACCACCTTGGCCCTCTTCCTGGAAAAACCCTGGAGAAAATCGTCGCTGAAGCGAAAAGGCAAAGGATCCGCCTAACTATTGGGAGCGATGTTAACGCTAATCATACGGTATGGGGTAGTACCAATATCAACGACAGAAGTAAGTCTCTTTTTGATTATATTCTTGGTACTAACCTCTTAGTAAGTAATGTTGGAAATGAACCAACCTTCATAACTAAAACTCGACAAGAAGTCTTAGACATAACTCTTGTCTCAGATACTATACACCATATGATCTTGGACTGGAAAGTATCCAAAGAACACTCGTTCTCTGATCATAGATATATCCAGTTCAATATCAATGTGGATAATAACCCGAGTCCATTGACTTTTCGAAATTATCGGAAAACTGATTGGGCTTCATACAGGAACTCATTACAGAGTTTACTAAAACCTGGACTATCTAGTCCTTCCTCTAACGCTAATGAACTTGACAACAAAGTCAATGACCTCACCTCAGCTATACAGATCGCTAAAAATTGATTGTCCACTTATACACATAAGAGGAAAGAGGAAACCACAATGGTGGGCCTCAGAGCTTGACTCGCTCATTAAAGAATGCAGGAAACTTTTCAACCGAGCCAAAGCCGCAAGACTAGCCTCTCACTGGGATTCTTACAAAAAATCCCTACGAATTTACAAGAAGGCACTAAGGAAATCTAAACGATCTTCTTGGCGATCCTTCTGTGGCACGATAGAAGAAACTTCTGAAGCCTCTAGGTTACGGAAAATTCTTTCAACTAATCCAGCGATGCCAAGCTGCTTGAAAAATGCAGACGGCTCCTGGAAAAATTCAAGTAATGAATCGCTGAACTTACTACTGGATACTCATTTTCCGGGAAGTTCTCTTACCGAGACTTGCAACGGTTATATACGTTCAAATCCCAATACAACATATCCACAAGGTCTGATCACAAGGGACAAGCTACAATGGGCTCTCAACAGCTTCAAACCATTTAAATCTGCAGGACCAGATGGAATAATACCAGCCGAGCTACAAAAGACTTCTGACATAATTGCACCAATCCTTGAGGCAATTTTTACCAGCTGTCTTTACCTGGTCCATGTTCCCTCGGCATGGCGAGAAGTTAAAGTTGTTTTTATACCCAGGTAAATGCTCGCAAGTCAATCCTAAAGATCTACGACCTATAAGTCTATCATCATTCCTTCTTAAGACCTTGGAAAGATTGATTGATATCCATTTAAGGGAAAGTATTGAAACAAGACTTCTGTCTTCGTCTCAACATGCCTACTGTAAAGGTTAATCGGTGGAAACAGCGTTATACACCTTAGTACGCACCGTCGAATATTCCCTCTATCATAAAGAGTTCACTATGGCTGCTTTCCTTGACATCGAAGGTGCCTTTAACAACGTGGACACATCTGCAATCACATCTGCACTAACATCTCTAAATGTAAAGAGTTCGATTCGAAAGTTAATTCATTTAATGCTTACTAGCAGAATAATTAACTCAAAACTGGGCAACTCTTCTGGCAGACGATTCGTTAGTAGAGGGACACCGCAAGGTGGTGTTCTATCCCCTCTCCTCTGGAACCTAGTGGTGAATGAAATCCTAACTAGTCTGGATGCGGAGGGCTTCAGAGTGATAGCCTTTGCGGACGACGTTGCTATAGCAGTTTCAGGAAAGCATCCTAACACGTTAAAAGAACTCTTACAAAATGCCTTAGACAGACTAATACTTTGGGCTGATCGGTTTGGGCTGGGCGTTAACCCACACAAAACCGATTCAGTCCTATTTTCAAGGAGATACAAAATTCCATTTGTCAACCCTCCCCATATTAAAGGAATCCAATTAAAATTCTCAGACGAGGCTAAATACCTGGGTCTTGTCTTAGCTAAAAACTAAATTGGAAACGCAACGTAGAGGAAAGAGTCAAAAAAGCTACTGTAGCTCTCTTTTCTTGCAAAAAAGCCATCGGTAATAAATGGGGCTTACAAACCAGAATCACGCATTGGCTATACACATCGGTAATCAGACCGATTTTAATGTACGGTGTGGCAGTATGGTGGACTGCTTTAGAAAAAGGTATAAACCGAGATAAATTAAATAAAGTCCAACGTTCAGCATGCCTATGTATAAGCGGATCGCTTCGCACGACCCCATTTGCGGCACTGGACACCTTACTCTACTTAACACCTCTTGACATTTTTAGCAAACAAATAGCAAGCTCCGCTATTCGCCTCAAAGCTTCGTCGCAGTGGACTAACAACAACATTGGCCACTCCGTAATTCTTAATTATTTAGAATCAATTCCAAAGCAAACATACTACATTATCCCCCAACTGCAATTCGACAGAAATTTCCAGATTTTTATACCTCCCAGATCTTTTTGGGAGGATAGGACATTCCTGGAAGATGAGTCAATCCATTTCTATACAGATGGGTCAAAAACAAAAGAAGGGGTTGGTGGAGGTGTGTACTCTGAACGACTGAAATCAAGTCTCTTATTCCGCCTTCCAAATTATTGTAGCGTGTTCCATGCGAAACTTTTGGCGATGAAAGAAGTCTTGTCCTGGCTTAAAGAAAACGTGATATCAACATCTGATATCCGTATCTTCTCAGATAGTCAGGCCGCTATCAAATCTCTGGATTCTGTCTCTACAAACTCTATAACAGTCCATAACGGTCGATCATCTGTAATGGAGATGGCACAACAGTTTAATATTCACCTTTGCTAGGTGCCGGGCCATAGAGACATTCCAGGTAACTGTAAGGCAGATGAACTCGCCAGGAACGGTACAGTACAGCCCATCCTACCACGTTTGGCACGTACTGGTATACCAATCGCTACTTGTAAACTGTTGATATTGCAAGACGCTGTGAGGAGGGCAGGCACCAGGTGGAACAACATCACCACGTGTCAAGTCACAAAAAACATCTTACCAACACTGGATTTAAAACGTTCAAGGTGATTGCTCTCTCTAAGCAGATCGCATATAAGCTCGATAATAGGTGTCATTACCGGACACTGTGTAATAGGAAAGCATGCCACGAGATTAGGCGTATTCTCAAATGACTTTTTCAGAAGTTGTATGGACGAGGAAGAGGAAGAAACAGTTCTTCATCTTCTCTGCACATGCCCTGCTCTGGCTCAAAAACGCAAGAATTACCTAGAGAATTCTTCTTTAACGATCTAAATCATATTAGCATAATCAGCCTCTCACGTTTCGCAAGGGACTCAAATTGGTTTCATTGAGCTTAGGAGGAAGCCTCAAGATTCATGTGGTATCACAATAAGCCATTAAACTGGCCTAAGTGTGTCCGTTTCCATCTTGGACAGCCACTATAACCTAACCTAACCTAACCTAATAAAGTGTGACCAGCACTGCTCTTTTTATGGACACAACTATATTGATGAATTGATAGCAATGATACTGACAATTTTAACAACAATTTAATTTTACTTGAGTATACGAATTATTAAATAACTTTACAAATTCTACACGAATGGCTTCGAATTCAAATCTTGTGTCAATTCAATTTTTAGAAACCCTTAAGAGAAACCTACTGTTTTTCTAAGCTTTGTCAATATTTGAGCTGAGCTAAAATAGCTCACTACTAAAAATTGATATAATATTCTTCAAGTAATTTTTCATCTCAAATGCTTTACAACTTCTTTCTCGCTAAACTGAATCAAATAAAATTTCTATTGAAAACTATATCCTTGTTGACTTCCACGTTAAACGGTTAGTAGTCACATGTCAAAAGAATAAACTTTAAGGTTGTAAAAGCTAACAAACAAAATAAACGAAACTACTTCTAGTTTCCTGAATTTTTGCGAACACTCTCTGATGTTCAACTCTCAAGTCACAGTCATACATAATATGGACAAGACAAACCTAACCTAGAAGCAAAAGCAAGCAAACCATGTTTTCATTTGGACATCACAAAAACTTGTATTGTAGAATATACTCTGGACTCATGTTGTATACGCCTTGGGCTGGGGGTAAACGAAATTAATGTTCCGCAAATTCAATAATTTTTGACCACAGAGCTACACATTTTATGTACAATTTTCAACTTCAGGTCTTCGTACGAAAAAAAAGAGTCAGAATTCATGTAGGATTCAATAAATTTATCTCTACCGGTGTTTGTTGCCCACACAGCAAGACCAAGCGACTTAAGGTCACATCATACACTTTAAGCATTATATTACCTAAGTTATTTATTTTGTCACTCTAGAGAGAGAGAAAGAGCAAGAGCTTAGGCTATAAATATAATACTCGCTGCTGCAACAACTGTCACATAAGAGTATCAAAGGTGAATTGTTGGCTTGACAATTTGACAGCTGCTGTTGCTGCTATGCGTGATTTGTGTGGAACATCGAACTGGGCCATCTTATATGCAAATAAATATGGTTGCTTCCGGTGTCATAGCATTATTATGAGTATTAAAAAAGGTGTTCCTAAACTAACTCGGAATTTAAATTTGTATTTGTGACAAAAGATGTCTCCCAAATTTAATTAAAAAAAAAAGAGGCTGGGATGCGACCCACACTGAAAACTTCCCATCCCGTCTGTCAATTTGTCTTGCTTCAAAGTTTGTAGGTTTTCGTGTTGGGTTAAAAAAGTTGTCAGTTGAATTATTCTTAAATATTTTAAAATTACCAACAATATTTTTCATATAAAGAAATAGTTTAGTTTGAAAATCTAGTTTTGTTAAATAGATTTTTAGTAAAAAACAAATTTTTACCAATTTTAGTAGCATTTCTTAAATTTTTACTAATTAGATGAATTAAATTAATTTGAGAGATATCAAGAACCGAACATCAATTTTTACCAAATTTGCGTACTATTTCTTGTAGATTTTATTTTTTTATGAAAAAAATGGACTGTTGGATTTTTATAAAAAACCACTGAATATCGAAAACAATATTTTCTGTGAAATAAAAAAAGTTTGAAGACAATATTTTTAATTTTTGAAAAGCTATTTGAGTCGAAAGTAAATTTTTACCAAGTTTTAGTATTGTTTTTTTGTTAGGGTTTTATTTTTTGTAAAAAAACTGTCAATTAGATTTTTATCCAAATTTTACTGAATGTTAAAAACAATTTTTTTTAAAAGATAAAAGCCAATATCTCAAAGTTTTGAAAAGATATTTGCGTCGAAAATCAATTTTTACCAACTTTTGTTAAATGTTAAATTTTCTTTTAAGTTTTTATTTTTTGTAAAACAAACTGTCAATTCGATTTTTCTCAAAATTTTACTGCATGTTGACAACATTATTTTTCAAAAGATAAAAGTAGTTAAAGCCCAATATCTCAAATTTTTAAAAAGATATTTGAATCGAAAATCAATTTTTACCGACTTTTATTAATTTTTTTGTTTAGGTTTTTATTTTTTGTAAAAAAACTGTCAATTCGATTTTTCTCAAAATTTTTCCGAATGTTGAAAACAATAATTCTTATAAGTTAAAATTCGTTGGAAGCCATAATCTCAAAAGTTTTGAAAAGATATTTGAGTCGAAAATCAATTTTTACCAACTTTTGTTAAATTTTCTTTTAAGATTTTATTTTTTGTAAGAAAACTATCAATTCGATTTTTTTCAAAATTTTACTGAATGTTGACAACAATATTTTTTGAAAGATAAAAGTAGTTTTAAGCCAATATCTCAAAATTTTGAAAAGATATTTGAGTCGAAATTCAATTTTTACCAACTTTGAGTAATGTTTTTTTTAGGTTTTTATTTTTTATAAAAAAACTATCATACCTCAATATAAAACTAAATTTTCCACCCTCAATAAAAAAACTATCAATTCGATTTTTCTCAAAATTTTACCAGATGTCAAAAACATTATTTTTCGTTGCACAAAATTGTTTTGGAGATAAAATCATTTTGTATTCGTAAAATTTTCGAGATGACAAATTTTTTTTTTCAGTTTTTTTGATTTATAAAAAAAACTGTTTTTTTGTTTTTTTTTTTTTAAATATACTTGTTTGGTATCACGTTACAATATATTATATATATATATTATATATATATAGCATTTTTGGTTCGTAAGATATTAAGGGTTAACCAAAATTTGCACCTTTTTTTTAAACTGCTATGGTAAAAAAACCACCCACGCAATTTTCTTGAGAGCCCTTTCTGCATCTTTCTGCCTTATTATCTGTATAACAAAATTTATTTGAAGTCGATACCTCTTCTGGTTCTTGAGCTATGGACGACGAAAAAAACGTCGCGAACGTACGGACGTACGGACGTTTGAACGTACGTACACACGCACGCACAGACATCTTTCTAAAAATCTTTTATTTCGACTCTAGGGACCTTGAAACGTCGAGAAATGTCAAAATTTTCAATTTGACAAATCGGACCCATTACAATAACTTCCTATGGGAAGTTAAAAAACTCAATTTGACAGCTTACAGATAAAGGCTAGTGAAAACTTGTCTTTACTTTTCGTTTGTCTGAACTGACAGGTGATATGCTAAAGGGTTAGTAAACATTGTTTTGTCCACTTGTCATTTCGCTAAAAGTTTTCGGTAAAATAAACGTACCATTTAGACTTGCCATAGTCGAATGTAGTTAAATTTTGACAGATTTAAAATACGAATTTGACAGCTGACAGTTAAATGGATTGCCTAAAAGTAAGAATTTTAATTTAAAAAACTTTTAACCAATAAGATCACGAATGGTAAAACTTTGTTTAAGATAATTATTACGTTTTAAAAGTCACTTGCTCATATTCGTTATTTTGTTTACAATTTATTTGTATATTTTTCATCAAGCTATTACAATTTTTCGAAAACAAACTATTAATACTTAAGAATGCTCATAACCACACCTCTACGGCTTATGTGAATGGTCATAAAATGTTGACTTTTATAGCTTTATGGTATAACTAGGTTTATGAGGCTCTTAAATTTAATTTTGCACGATAATTACTGGCTTTACTGTTTTTTTTTTCTAAAAAAATGTTGGTATTTCAGTTAAATGTAAATAAACCTGCTATTAACTGAATTCCCTGAAGACCTGTCATTCAAGAAACTAAAAGAAACAAAACAACACATAAACTTGATCATACAGAAACTGGTGTAAGTAACACAATTCTTCTAATGTGTGGATGTAGGATATAGCTACTGAGCTAGACCACACGCAAGTCATCTCCCGACAGTCATCTTTAAGACGTATTCTTGACACATGACTGCTTAGAAAACAAAACTGTTACAATAGCAGCAACAAAAAAAAAATAAACCAATGCATAATTGAAACGAATGAAGTTGAATTTTGAATAGTTTTGTGCGCTTTTTACTGCCTCAGCGGTGCGGCGGCGGAGTGCAACTCCACTTTGTTAGCCTCATGAAAGACCGACAACCATCAGCCGACAACGACAACGGACCGATCGACGCGACGAAAAGGCACGCGATTTAAATTATAACAAACTCTTGTTTTCACTTGTTGCAGTGCTGCACATCGTTGTCGACAAGACGACGCGATGATGTTGCCGCAGTCAAAGTCAGATTCAGATTCAGAGTCGGAGATCACCCCAGTTAGCTCTACCTATATATAAGTTCAGAAGGAGGCTTTAAGCAACCGAATGCAGAGCACATCATCTATGAACTGCGATGGAACATAATTACAATGCTACTCCTCCATTACACTTTTGCACAAGTGCAGAACGTTTTTGATTGGACCCGAAGCGAATCACGACGACGGTAATATGCCTCCGGGCCGCGCATGTAAGTGGGAGGCGGTACCCCAAGTAGTGGGTTTCATATAATATGATTTATGTTAATTACTAACCAGTTGAGTTACCGTGATAGACGGTCATGACAGCAGCCAGTAGCTAAAGAGATCACGATGGATTACATCTGATAGCATAAACACTTTTCCAAGAGGCACTTCTTGATGTCGGTCGGTCGCAGTCGAGTCGGTCCGTTGTTGGTCATGCCATCTTTGATTGTCTTTTTTTTGTTTTTCATTTCTTTTGCGGAAATCAGAGCTTAAATGGTGTGACGACGGACGGCCGAAGAACACCACCATCAGTGATGTGATGATGGTGCGGTGTGATGTTATGGTAGCTTCATGCGTTGTGTTAAGTGTAAGTGGTAATTTAACTCTTGAGATTCTTCCAACCGAAAAATTGACGTTTTACAATAAAATCTACTTTGCCAACAACCATCTAGCTGAATTCCAGCAGAAAGCAGCAGCAAATAGCAGCATCAGGCGCAGCAGCAATTAATTCAAGGTTTGTCTTGTTTTATGGAATTAGATTTTTAATTTGATGATGGCGTAAGTGTATTCCATTCCATAGAGTAGTCTGTATATGTATATATGTACATATATAAGAAGCTGCTCAAAAGTGCGCTAATGCATTTGATTGGGGTGTAAATCGGGCGTGTTGCACAAGCCACTAATTGCCATTTGCTTAAATTTATAGCTACAATCACTTTGCAGTGAAGGAATTACAACTATTGGACTATGGATAACCAGGACATTATGTAGTTCGCGAACCTGCCGCCGAAAGGCTTAATATTTTTGTAACCTGTCACCTACTGTGGTGTTTTATGTCAATGCCTTGAATTGAGTAAGAATGATAGTTTCGGTAGCAATTGTAAAAGTGCTATTAAGTTCTTTAAGACATTTATTTTAAGCTATGGATGTTACAAGTGTGACATGTTTATAATATATCGGGTGATTTTTTAAGAGCTTGAGAACTTTTTTTAAAAAAAAACGCATAAAATTTGCAAAATCTCATCGATTCTTTATTTGAAACGTTAGATTGGTCCATGACATTTACTTTTTGAAGATAATTTCATTTAAATGTTGACCGCGGCTGCGTCTTAGGTGGTCCATTCGGAAAGTCCAATTTTGGGTAACTTTTTCGAGCATTTCGGCCGGAATAGCCCGAATTTCTTCGGAAATGTTGTCTTCCAAAGCTGGAATAGTTGCTGGCTTATTTGTGTAGACTTTAGACTTGACGTAGCCCCACAAAAAATAGTCTAAAGGCGTCAAATCGCATGATCTTGGTGGCCAACTTACCGGTCGATTCCTTGAGATGAATTGTTCTCCGAAGTTTTCCCTCAAAATGGCCATAGAATCGCGAGCTGTGTGGCATGTAGCGCCATCTTGTTGAAACCACATGTCAACCAAGTTCAGTTCTTCCATTTTTGGAAAATACGGTCCAATGATTCCACAGCGTACAAACCACACCAAACAGTGCATTTTTCGGGACGCATGGGCAGTTCTTGAACGGCTTCTGGTTGCTCTTCACTCCAAATGCGGCAATTTTGCTTATTTACGTAGCCATTCAACCAGAAATGAGCCTTATCGCTGAACAAAATTTGTCGATAAAAAAGCGCGAAACACATTTCGAACCGAACACTGATTTTGGTAATAAAATTCAATGATTTGCAAGCGTTGCTCGTTAGTAAGTCTATTCATGATGAAATGTCAAAGCATACTGAGCATCTTTCTCTTTGACACCATGTCTGAAATCCCGCGTGATCTGTCAAATACTAATGCATGAAAATCTTAACCTCAAAAAAATCACCCATTACAAAGACGTTTTCGTATTTTGATTGCTATTTGTTTTTCGATGAAATTTTTGTATTAAGACCATTTTGTTGAAAGATTGCCTTTGTCGTTTTATATAAGCACAAACATTCCTCCAAATGGCTGACATAGAAGATGGTGGCCACACAAATCTCTGTTTTTGACATTTCTTGATTTTTTGCCATTAGTCTTAAAACGTGAACGAGTTTAAGACAATTATTGAAATTAATGTTAACCTGGCATGACTAAAAGAGAAGGTTAGGTTAGATTAAAGTGGCTTACACTTAGGATAATTTAATTTCCCATTGTGATACCACATGAATCTTGAGGCTTTTTTCTTGGCTCATTGAAACCAGTTTGAGTCCCTTATGAAACGTGAACGACTTATTCACTGGTCTACAGTGAAAAAGTATTCGGAATAATTTTAACTAATTTTGACTTGTCTTCCAATGCTAAATACAAGTTTATGAGTAAAAGTCATTTTATAGATTAAGTTTTTGCGATACTTGCATTTTTCGGATTTAGTGATTTTTGCAGCTCGCATTATATTTACTTGGGTTATTTTCTTGCCAAACACTCAAAACAACACCCTATAATATTGATTTTTTTTTCTAGCCACAATTTCTTATCAGTGTTCTGGTAATTATAATCAGCTGCTCGGCTATTACCAAAACGTCGGAGGAATGCGCACACAAATTCAACAAATGTTCTTGTCTCTGTCATCTATTCAGTATGATTTCGTTGCACTCACCGAAACTTGGATATCCATTGACCATCTTAATGCTGAAATCTGCAACAACAATCACTATGCTCTTTTTCGTAAAGATCGTTGTTCTCAGACTACTGGTTTGGAAAGAGTTGGAGGTGTGCTACTTGCTGTCTGCTCTACATACGTATGCATTGAAATGAGTTTGCCTTCTTCTGCTTCTTCTTGTCCGTACGACATTGACCAAATTATAGTCAAAATCATATTTGAAAATAAATACGTATTATTTATTGTTGTAAGTTATATTCCACCCAGAAGCTCATTAGATTTGTATAAAATTCATGTAAATAATTGTAATTTCTATTTATCTAAACTAAAAAATAATGAACATATAATTATTGTTGGAGATTTTAATCTTACTAATATTGAATGGGTTTTTGATCCCGAAGAACAACAACTGTTATCATTTAATGTTAACACAGATTTTGAATGTGAAGTAATTGATTCTTTTGCAAGTTATGACTTGATTCAATTAAATTGTTGTAAGAATAATTTAAATCGTGTTCTTGATCTTGTTTTTTTCGATAGAGAATTAAACATATCAGTTGATAAATCACTTCATCCTTATTTTTCCTAACTCTGTTCACCATTTAGCTCTTATTGTTAATTTTTCATCTACAATTATTTCAAAAGCACAAATTGTAATAAATTTAAATTTAAATACGCAAAAACTAACTACACAGACATTGCGAGTTATTTGTCGCTTAAATTATAACTGAATTTGTTTGATTTTTATAATTTCTTCATTGATAATTTGAAAGCGGCAATTGATATGCATGTCCCAAAAGTAAAAATTAATAAAAACTCGAAGCCTCCTTGGTTTAACAAGAGACTTTGTAACTTAAGTAATAAAAAAAATAAGGCTTACAAAAGGATACGCACTTGTGAAAATAATATCGAATTACAAAATAATTACATTCGGCTAGCGCGAGAATTCGATGTTCTTAACAAATTTCTATATAAAAATTACATTTTATCGATTGAATCAAACATAAAAACTAATGGAAAATGTTTTTGGTCATTTATTAATAGTAAAAAAATGTCAAATGGTATTCCTAGCAGTATGAACTACCTTGGTTCTACATTTTCGGATCTTTCAAATATTTGTAATTCGTTTTTTTTGTACTTCGAATCTAATTATTCGAAATCTAGTTCCGATCCATTAAGAATAGCCGAATTATCTAATCATAGTTATAAGGTTGACATAGGACAATTAGAAATTAATATTTCGGAAATCGAAGAAGGTCTTTTGAATTTAAATAACGATTGCAAGCAAGACCCTGATGAAATTCCACCAATTATTTTGAAGAAATGTGCACTTGCTATATCTGAGCCCTTTATTTCATCTTCAATGCCTCTCTTGGGAAAGGTGAATTTCTTTCAGTGTGGAAAAAATCATTTCTTTCTCCAATTCATAAAAATGGTCCTAAGCAGGAAGCAAATAACTACCGGCCTATTTGTAAATTATCAAGTATACCGAAACTCTTGGAGAAAATTTTATGTGAAAAGTTGACATTTCTCCTTAAGGAGCATATTTCACCTTTTCAACATGGCTTTATTGCAGGAAGATCCACTACCACTAATCTTTCTATCTTTTCCAATTTCGTTTTAAATGAACTCGAAGAAGGTTACCAAATTGATGTTATCTACACTGATTTTGAGAAGGCTTTTGATAGAGTTAGTCATACTATTTTGATTGAAAAACTGAAACAATTTGGTTTTCACTCAAATATGTTGAAATATGGTTGGAGTCCTATCTAAGGGATCGTGTACAATTTGTTTGTATTGATCAAGTGCTCTCTAGTCCAATTATTGTTACCTCGTGTGTCCCGCAAGGAAGCCATCTTGGTCCCCTTCTTTTTTTAATATTTATCAACGACCTGGCTAATATCTTCCTTAATTCTAGTACACTTTTATTTGCAGATGATTTAAAGTTTTTCAGATGCATACATTCTTTAAATGATTGTATTCTTTTGCAAAATGATCTCCAAAAGTTAACAGAATGGTGTACAACTAACCAATTATTCTTGAACGTTAATAAATGTCAAATTTTTTCCTTTTGTCGCAATTTTTCAAAAATTTCTTTTGATTACAAAGTTAATAACTTTGTTCTTCAAAGAGTTTTGGAGAAAAAGGACCTTGGTGTATTGTTTGATTCAAAACTAAACTTTAGCAAGCATATAGAATATATTGTAGCTAAATCCAATTCAAGGGTAGGTTTTATTAAACGTAATTCAAAAGACTTCAAGGACCCTTTTGTTCTTAAATCTCTATTTAACTCCTTTGTTAGATCAAACTTAGAATACTGTTGTGTGATTTGGAATCCTTACTACAATATTTATTCAAATAGAATTGAAATGATTCAAAAAAAATTTACAAGGTTTATAATTCTGAAATTAGGTTGGAACATCGAAATCCCGTTGTACTTGACTCGATGTAAACTTCTTGGAACTCAGTCACTTGAAAATAGAAGGAAAATGTTTTCAGTAATGTTTATAAGTGACATTTTGTCGCATCATATTAAATGCCCTTTCCTTTTATCGTTGATAGATTTGTATGCTCCCTCGCGTCAAATAAGAGAACGTTGCTTATTCCGAGAAAAGGAACATAGGGTAAACTATGCTCGTAATGAACCTTTAACTCGCTGTGTTAAAGAAACTAATCTCATTTCAAATCATATTGATTTTAATTTTCATATAAACAGATACACTTTGAAAAATAATATACTTTTGTTCTATTCGAATTAATTAATCAAATCATGTTTATACGATTGTTATTTTATTTATTTATTGTTTATATATTATTACGCCTATTTTTTTTTATATATATAAAGGATTATTTATTTCTCGACCTTTTGTAATCTAATTGTAGATGTTAAGATCTCTAATTGATATGAATAAATAAATAAATAAATAAAATAAATAAATAAATTTACAATTGTGTTTAAATAATAAAGATTATAAAATTTAAATTTCAATAAAATTGAATTTTATCGTCCCCAATTTGTTTTGGAACTACTGCCAACCACTAGTATAAGGCCACAAATTTTTCAATCGACTTTCGGTTTTTATACCTGTTGAAAGTTTATACCCGGACAAGTTTACGATCTTTGAAAGGGCACATATTTCCCTATTACAATAAAAATATAGGGTTAATTGGAAACGAGCGTTGGAATTCCCTAAGATCTATCAATGAACTACTAAAAGCCCGTATAAAATGGTGCTTCACTTAGATGAGTCATTGCGAATATTTCCGTGCCAGAGTTTACATGTGCCATCTTTTAAAAACTTGTGTATTTTGATTTATTCCGTTCTTTGCATTTTCTTAGAAAAAAATATTTATCTAAAAAGCTAGCAGTGATTCTATCATCATTTCACTAGTTAATATTGATATATACTAAGGTAGCTGGCATCTAATGGTAAATATATTGGGCTTCAGTGTTCTATTCTGTGTTTTTAAGTATTAAAATTGAAAAAAAGTATTTTATTGAAAAATGTCACGAAAATGTGTAAGTAATACCGACAACTTTTATTACATTTGCGGTGAAGTGGTATTTTGTAAGCAAAGGTGTTCCATATCGCCGACAATAAAAGAAGCTTATTCCTACTATTTTAAACAAAGTATAAAACATCAAGATAAAAGCTGGGTTTCGCATTTCTGTTGCAATCCTTGCGCGACAGGTTTCAGAAATTGGATGAGTGGACGAAAAAAATCATTTCTGTTCGCAGTACCAGAGTGGCGAGAATCAACTCGTCATGCAATGAATTGTTATTTCTGCCTCACCATTCATGTGTTTATAAAAGTCAAGGGATTTTCTAAAAAAAAAGAAGAATACTATTGTGTATGCAAATGTACCATCGGCTTCTCGTCCTCTGCCACACAGCGATCTTCACCCGATTCCAAAAAGCCCTCACATTGACAAATAACACCTACATCTGCTTCACCAACAATTTCTTCAATGTCAGAATACGAAGTACCTAGCATATCATCACGGCCACACCGGATAACATAAGCTGAATTGAATGATCTTGTAAGGGACTTAGAATTGCCCAAGAACAAAGCAGAACTTCTAGGTTCGAGGTTGCAACAATGGAATCTTTTAGGAACGGGTGTGGTTATAACATCTTTCCGTACTCGACAAAAGGAGTTCAAGCGATATTTTGAAATTTATGAAAGTTTAGTTTTTTGCAATGATGTCAGTGGTTTGATGGTAGCCCTTAACATAACGTATAAACGGAGTGAATGGAGACTTTTCATAGATAGCTCTAAGTTAAGCTTAAAAGCTGTGCTGTATGAAGGAGTCTTATGAAAATATAAAAAGTGTTCTGCTGCGGATTAAATACAAGGAACACTAATGGCAAATCTGCGGGGATTTGAAAGTCGTAGCTCTGCTGCTTGGACTGCAATTAGGCTACACCAAATTTTGTTGCTTCATCTGTGTATGGGACAGTCGTGATAGAAAACAGCATTATATTAAAAAGTTGTGGTCGCTTCAACCTGGGCAGAAAAATGTCCAAAAAAGGTGTTACTTCCGCCCTTGCATATAAAGCTGGGACTCAAGAAAAACTTCGTAAAGGCAATGGACAGAGATGGAGCTGCTTTTCAATACCTTCGCCAAAAATTCCCAAGAATAAGTGAGGCTAAGGTCAAAGAATATTTGTCGGTCCGCAGATAAGAGATTTATTTAAAGATGTCAACTTTGACTTGGTTCTAGACGGTAAGGAAAAAAAGCCTGGGATGATTTTCGCCTTGAAGCACAAAATTTTCTGGGAAATAAGAGGATTGACAACTATGTTGAACATGTCGAAAATATGCTTTCGTCATACCAACAATTGGGTTGTAATATGTCTTTAAAAATTTATTTCTTACATTCCCCCTTGGTGTTCTTTCCGGATAATTGCGGAACTTTTAGCGATGAGCACGGTGGGTGCTTTCATCAGGACATCGCCAATATGGAAAAGCGGTATCAAGACCATTGAAACGCTTCAATGTTAGCGGACTTTTGTTGGACTATTTATAGAGATATTAAGGACGCAAAATACAAGAGGGCCGCGAAAAAACCACGTCGCAGTTCTGTAGGGGTTTGAAAAAACATAGAAAATCCTCTACATTTTACAAAAACTTGTTTTTTTCGTTTTTTTTTTATAGTCAATCTATTTTAAATTAATAGTAATTGTTTTTGTGTTAAGTACATATAAATACATAAAAAAATCTACTTTACATAAGGAATACTTTTATAAAGTCAAAATTTATAGACCAGATGATTGAGATCGTTTATATCGTTATCCTAGGAAAGTCTTGAGTTTTTGAGGTAGAGTAGGGCATGTACAGAGTATGTGAAGAACTGTTTCCTCCTCTTCCTTATCCATACAGCTTCTGCAAAATTCATTTGGGAATACGCCAAACCACGTAGCATGCTTTCCTATTAGACAGTGCCCGGTTATGATACCGATTATCGAACTTATATGCGATCTGCTTAGATATAGCAAACCCTTTGAGCGCTTTAAATCTAGTGTAGGCTATATGGTATTTTGACCTGACACGTGGTGATGTTATTCCATCCGTTGTTTGCCTTCTTCATAGCGTCTTGCATAAGCAATAGTTTATATGTAGCGATTAGAAGCATTAGTCAAATAGAATGGGTTGTACTGTAACATTTCTGGAGAGTTCATCTGCAGTACAGCTTTCTTTAATGTCTCTATGGCCCTACTAGCAGTAAAGGTGAATAATAAACTGTTAGGCTATCTCCATTACAGATGATCAACAGTTATGGACTGTTATATAGTTTGTAGAGACAGAGTCCAGAGATTTGATAGCGGCTTGACTATCTGAAAATTCGGATATTCAATGTTGATGTCACGTTTTCTTTAAGCCAGGACAAGACTTCTTTTATCACAAAAAGTTCCGCCTGGAACACGCTACAGTAATTGGGAAGGCGGAATGAGAGACTTAATTTCAGTCGTTCAGTGTATACACCTTCACCAACTTCTTCATTTATTTTTGATCGAACTGTATAAATGTGGATTGACTCATCTTCAAGGAATGCCTTTTCCTCCTAGAAAGATTGGGAACTAATAGAAATCTGGAAGCAGAGCGTGCAGCTTTTTGCTTGCTAAGTATATCAAGAGGGCTTAAGTGGGGTATCTAGTGGCTTGGATGGGGTGAGCGATAGCTTTTTTCTAAAGCAATCCACTATACTGCTGCGCCGTACAATAAAATCGGTCTGAATAACTCTGACTGAAGAAGAATCAGACAAAAGAATTTACCGTTGTATACTTCTTTTATATGAAAAGTTATTGATCATTATAATAGTTTCCCATAAGTAAATCATTTAGCTTGAAACACAAACTTTAATAAAATAAATAATAAATAAAAAAGATGGCGGGAGAACTACCAAAAATGCTTCTACTTCTTATTGAAATAAATACAATTTTTGACATATGTTATAAAATAAATAAATGTTAATTAATTTAAATCATAAATTTGTATTTTATTTTTAAAATATGCGTTTTACTTCATCATATTCAATAAATTTCAAGTTTGAACCTCAACTCTTTTGTTTTAAAACTCAAAAACTGTCATGTTAAAAAAATAGCTGTGCCGCTGCTCGTCCTCAATTACATGCAATAAAACTGTTGTTTGGATTTATCATAAAAACCTCTTAAAGCTTAAAAGAAGCAAAATGGGATGAAAGTGAGTTTCAATGCGAAAAAAGTCACCATGGAATTTTTGGCTTTTTTCTCCTTGACGCTATCGTCTCAATTCCATTCAGTTATTGTATAGTTGTAACTAACGAATCACAACTTAGTTTTATTTGGTGATATCGATATAATATTAAATAGCCTAAATTAAGGCTATTTACATGAACGTTATTTTGAGCTAACACGCTTATGAATAATTTAATCCAATGTACACATTCAGAGAGTAAAATATGCATCTATACTAAATTTTAAGATGCTTGATAATTTTGATTTTATCTACGTTAATTTTATTACCTTTGGATCAACGTTTTCTTCGTTATTATTACTGGCCAATTCATATTTTTAACCAATATTAATTATATAGCCCCTATTTAAAATATACCTACTGGTTATTATAAGTATATCAAAACGGCCTTCTGAAAATATGTAATTTGTGCAAAGCTACATGAAACTCCTTTCGGAGTTTTTGTCACGCGATTTTAATGACTCTACTCATCACCGATCGTGGAGCCAAGAGTCGACCATCTGCACGTACATGCATACATATAACTTCCTGCTTTATATAGTTGCTCCGATCCACAAAACCAATGACGTCCTCAAGCAGAGTATTTTTTGTCGCCAGTTAAGCTAGAGCCATCATGGTCTAACTTCTAATTTAATAAATTTTAAACGGCATCCATATTATGTATAAGCGATGTTTTATGCAAATCTTAGCAGCTGTTCCAGATCCATTTGATCGAAGTCTTCCTGGGCCTTATACTATCTACTATATCTGTGTTCATGTACATATATATACATATGTATATATTTTGTTTAAAACATCACAGACTACCTATCTTATTGAGATTAGAGTTAAACATAATAATTATAACAAGAAACGGTTGGTTTTTTGATGTCCCAGCGCTGAGGCTGGTCGATGTCCCGTCCCGGGTGCAACAACGCCGACACTACAGAAAACTCATGTTAACATCGAATATGTTGTACCAACAAATTCCAAAGCTCTTCATGAAGTTGAGTATGTGGATTTATACAACATTCCAAGACAGATCGCGTATAGCAGCTTGTGTACAAACAAACAAAAAAGTCTTAACGTGCCAAACACTCTTCTAACAAAATACCCCGACGCGACGCGACCGACGCTTACCATGCACAATTTGCCAACCTCATGTCATATCAATTTGTCACGCAAACTTAAAGTTTGTAACTCACGCCGCGCTGCGCTGCTCCGCCGCGTCGGCTGCCACTAATACCACCACCACCACCACCGCGACCGCCATCTATACCTCACCACTGTTGCTGCCGACTCATATCAACAATAATTATTGTGCTTCTACATAATCGTAATTAATCCGAGAACAGATACATTCGCCCAGCTTCGGCTTTGGCTTCAGTATCAGACGACCAAAACGTACGTATGAAGCCGGGGTTATTGTCGTGTTGTTTTAACTTGTCAGTAGGTCGCGCAGTCGCGCTGAAGTTAAATTGGTTTTGCAAGCTGAAATCTTTTCTTCCATTTGCTGCAGCCGCTGCCGCTGCCACTGCGCCGCTCCGGATTATCTTGTCTACAGAGCGCTCTGAGAGAGAATAGAGGTGGTTTATCTATCTGCGCAGCCTCCACATCGAATTGGCCATTATATTCGTCAAGCTGCACAAACAGAAATACAACAAACAAACAAACAAACGAAAAAAAAACATCAAAATAAATTCAATTGTGGCGGCAAATTAAACGACATGACACCGTGCCGCTTTGATTTATGAACTTAGATCGCAAAGTGACAGGAAACACGTTCGGACCGTAAGCGTTTTTCAAACCAAACACGTTATATATCGGAGCAGAGGATACCTTCGAGACGATGACTATGCCGCTACAGCCGCCGACGAACGACGAACAACAACGCGACGGGCGGACATAACCCAGATGGTGAGGCTACGCGGATACACAAGGTCTATGCTCCTGGGGGCTCTGGTCGCGTGGACTAAAGACTAAACTGATGAGGTGAGGAAGTTTCCTCTATTGGGGGTGTCATGTCGGCCTTTCAAGTCCGTTGTTCAACTGTCGGCTCAGCTTCAAGCAAAAGGTATATTATATATTATGTATGCACGGTGGATATACCTTTGGATCAACATCAACTGCAACAACAAAAAACACCTAAACATTGTTTCCTTTAGATTGTAATCAGATTTTCACGGAACATTTATTTTCACTCCACATGGATTGATCTTCGTAGGGTTTTTAGGGTAAAGAGGGATCAGAGCTGTCATTTAAGAGAAAACGGGAAATAAACGTGTTTATAAGGAATTTGGAAAGTGATAATTGTTTTCTAAATGAATCACTTTCATAAAAAGAACACATGCGCCTAAAAGAAAATACAAATCTTAAACTAATTTTTTTTTTTTTTTTTTAGGTGGCGCAACAGTCCGTAGAGAACCAGGGCCTAGTGACTTACAACTCTCAACCATTCCTGTGTGCGAGTAATGTTATCAGGGATGGAGGGGACCTACAATTTATATGCCGAATCCGAGCGTCTAATTTGAGAAAGCACTTTTTCATGACAAGAATTACTCTTGGAGAATTTGTCAATTCCTCGCAAGAGGCAGTACCCGTGAAAACTCTTTTTTTTTTGATTAAGGTGGCACAGGCAGGGATTGAACCCAAGACCTCTGGCATAACAGTCCAACGCACTAACTATCATGCCACGGGTACTACAAATCTTGAACTAATAATTTTCGTTAAGTTTAAGGCGCCAGTTATGGCTATCATTGAAATCGATTCGGAACAAATTTTGAATCGATATTTGACGGTGTTTTCCTTTGATTAGAAATAAAAATTATGTACTGATCGATCGGAAATCACACAAAGAATTTTTGTTGAAAAAAAAAAGTGTAATTGCGCATTTATTTTTCTCTAAAAATGTAATTTTCTATTTTCCAAACTGAAATTCATTTTCCTGAACAGCTGATACTTTTATGTTCAAAAGTGAAACGAATCGTTTCACTGATTTGTGTTCTAATTTCACACAATTCCAATGACAGATTTCTGTAAAGTAAACATTTTTCGGTGGTTTTCAAGCAGGAAACTATTTTCAATGACAGAAATTTTTAATGATAGCTATAAACGATATGCCAAAAAAATTCCAATGTTTATTTTCAATGATGAAAACCAATGAAAGCTATCAAAATATAGATGTTCATTGTGTAGAAGACTCAAACTTTATTTCATTTATTTAAATAATAGTTTTTGAGTGGTTTATGAACTTGACAGATGTTTAACAAATTCTTATTTTTCTGCAGTTTATTGTTGATTGCAAAAATTACAAAACTTAATTCAACAAATTATTCTTATATTTACTTGCTTTAAGGCCTGCCTAGTACCAGTGGCATGATGGTTAGTATGTTGGGCTGTCATGCCAGAGGTCTTGGATTCAATCCCTGCAGCTTGTGCCATCTAAAGTTTTTTTTTCACGGGTACTGCCTCTTTCGAGGAATTGACAAAACCTCCAAGAGTAATTCTTGTCGTGAAAATTGCTTTCTCAAATTAGCCGTTCAGATTCGGCTTAAAACAGTAGGTCCCATCCATCCCTGGTCACAGTACTCACACGCAGGAATGGTTGAGAGTTGTAAGTTACTAGGTCCTAGTTCTCAACGGACTGTTGCGCAACCTAGTTTATTTATTATTTCCAGCCTGCCTTGCGTTTGTTGATATCGTTGCATTGTAACTCTAAAAAATTAATTATTAAATTTTAAAATGTTAATTAAGTGACAATGGATATGGATAATTATTCTGTGTTTCAATTCATTGAATTTTATTCTCAATTCTATCTGCATTGGTTTTAGAAATTTTTTTATTTTGCAATGACTGGACAATTCAGAGTAGATTATTGTAATATTCACGGGCTAAGGGCGAATTGTTTATTGGCATACCGCCATACTGTTTCATACAGGCCAGCTGTTTTGGCACTAAGTGAAACCCAAGTAGGTGAGGATTCCGATCCTGCTGCATTTTTTATTCATGGGTATAGCTTGGTGCCTTTATTCTTTTCCCACCATGGCCTCGCCATATACATTAGGAATGATGTTGCTTATCAGCTCTTACCACAATATGATCTTTGCACCAATTCCTTTTTTAATTATATGTGGTTTAAATTCTCCGTAAATAAGCAAATCATTCACTATACTGCTTCCTTTATCGAATCCCTAATCACTTCTCGTGAATTTGATGCTTTGTCTGATTCCATCCAAATAATTGTTTCGTCCTATCCTCGCACTGAAATCTTTGTTACTGGCGATTTCAATGTACACAATTCTTCATGGCTTCAACATTCGAGTCCAACAACACCCGATGGAGTATGTGCTGAGATTTTCGCTGAGTTGAACCACCTAACTCAGCTGCTCAACGAGCCCACCCGAATATTGGACGTGGAAGGTCGAGCAGAAAACACTCTTGACTTGTTTCTTACCTCTGACCCTGATAAGTACACTGTTAGTGTTCTATTTCCTCTAGGCACATCTAGGCACATTGTGTTATAACAGCAAATTTCTCGTGTCAAAACTGCCCAGTTAAAGAAAGAGCTCCTATGAGAACCGTTTGGCAATACGAGAAAGCCAACGGGGACGGTCTCAATAATTACTTCAGGATCTTTAACTGGTCACTATATGCTTCCTCGATAGTGACATTGACGCCAGCGCTGATATGATCACAAGTTTTATTCTCCTGGGAATGAGAACTTTTATCCCGAAGACTTATACTCTACAAGACTTATATACGTCCAAAGCTTGAGTATAACTTCCATCTCTGGGCTGGTGCTCCTGCAACTTACTTAAGCCTCTTGGATATTATTGAACGTAGAGCATTTAAATTGATAGGTGTAATATCATCATAAGTTCATTTACTTCGCTTGAACATCGTCGTAAGGTTTCTTGTCGCACCCTTTTTTACCGTTATTTTAACGATTTATGCTCTAGTGAAATAACTAGCTGCATTCCTCCCCTTAAACAGTTCAACCGTAATACTCGCGCTTCTAGGAATGCTCATCAGTACACCCTCGAGTCCAACATCGGCCGTACTGTCAAATACAGAGATTCGTTCTTTAGCCGTACTACGCGAATGTGGAATGCGAGACTTCACGAAAATATGTTAATTTGACGGTACTTAAGGTGTTGTGGAATAAAGTAAATATGATTTGTTGTCTAAGTGTGGCACAGCTAGTAAGCTATTTAAGTCTTCAAGTCGACACAAACAGAGTTCATTTCGAATTTTATTACAAACCCCACATTTTAAAACTTCTAAATAATCGATTTTTCAAAAAAAATTCCAAAATTACACTACTTAAGTACTAGTTTCGACAGCTCTGTAAGGGATATCCTACAAAGTCCTACAAAAAAGACTTAGATACAATTTATAAAACTTTTGAAGGTATACACTTATAGAAGCGATACAATATAAAGCAATAAGAGTCTTGATGTATTCCGCATAATGAAACATTCTCGCTAACACCGATCCTTCCAGATAAAACACTTTTATTATGGCTTCTTTTGTAATCCATGTTAATGGTGTTAAACTATTTTTCGCAAGCCACCTCTAGCCTTTGAAGATCTCCAATATGCCTCTATATACGAGTACCTCACCTTTATCTCCCCAGGCCAGTCGCAAACTCATACAAACTATCGTATCCTCTATCCAACTCGAGGAACGGAACTTGAACTGTATACGTATATTATGTAGTACGATTATATCCTCCAAAAGTAAATTGTAGGGTTTTCAACGATGATTAATGCTTACAAGTGTTCCACATTCCAGTTGGTTTGTTCTGTTATATTCTGTTTAGCTTATAGCGGACGGTAAGTTGTTGGTGGTTGAGCGATTTGAATTGCAATTTAACGAAAAACGATCTGTGGTGTGTTTTTTTTTCGGAAAGCGCTGAGAACTTCCTATTTCGGTCAGGCACTCTAATTGAAAATGTCCGTAGGAACAACGCAAATAGCAATACATCCAAAAAGGACACATGGAGAAAGTTGTGATGGTGAGTGCGGTGACTTTTTGTCGCCACCATCATCATGCTTCTTGGTCGCTGGTCATGGTCAGTTCTTCCAACGACGCGACGAGTGGTGTTTGGTTGTGTCTCCACTCTGAAGAATTAGTAGATGCAGAACTGGCAACATAACACAGAAATTGGATAAAGTACCTTACAACCAAAAGGAGAAATAACATCCATTGGTCGCAAAGGTTAATTACAGTTCTAGGCATGTTTTGTTGCACTCCCGTGTTCGTTGTACGAGTACTTAAATTTATTGCAATCGTAGAGACGCAGACGTAAACTTCAGTCGCCATAACACCTACATACGAGTCCGTGGTACGTATACAGACATATCGGCCCTGGCCCGCTTGAAGATGATGATGATGGTATTTCAAATCGATTCGGGAAGCGAGGGATCGCGCAATCGGGAATGGGATCAGAATCGGGACAGGGAGGAAGCATGCAAGAGCCCATCAACAGATCTTAAACCACTTAATCGGTAGGTAATATTGTATAGGAATTCTATATATGAAAAGCAGCCAAAAAGGTGCACAGTACATCTCCGATAGAGTGCAACAACTCGAAAATTGAGATGAGGCAAGAAGTCCCAACCTTATACCAACCTATTCCAAGTCATAGGAACCTATATTTTTGTTGCATATTACAGCATCATCGCATTACATCGGTGCGGTAGAAGGAATCTTTGAATTCCGTGCATCGGAGATATTATTATTATTTAATAGTAGCATGAGTATAAATCATCGAATAATGCCACATGGAAACGCTTGGATTCGGATCGTGTAATCTAGATTCGAGTTCTGTTGTGCGGTAGTTGGTGGTCATTTGAGCAATCTGATCCCGAAGAATTGAAAACTATATACCCCAAAGTTGCTGCTGCTTCCATACTGGTGCTGGGCTATTGCTATTACTATTGCTCTTGTTACTTGTTACTACTACTGCTGCTGCTGCTGATGGTTGATGCCACATCCATAGTCATGCCTCCCTCTCTCTACGTCTACATAGCGGCAGGCACTCGTCGCTTCGACGTGGAAACTTGTCTCAGCGCGGAATATCAGTTGCGCATGCGCGCCGACTGCTTCGTCCCGTCGTCATCGTCGTCCAGTTGCCGCTTGCTGCTCTTGCTATTGCCGCTTATCTTATGAATGGTTGTTGAATCAATGGTTGGAATTCGTAATAAAATGGAAGTGGGATGGAAATACAGTGAGCGACTGAAAATTTGTAAGATCACCGTCATGTCAATCTGATTTGAAAAGAATGCTGGTAATGGAGTAATGGAAACTTTAGACACGCTATATTTCTTTATGGTAGATGATAAAATGCAAGTCTATGTATCATATGTATAGATAAATTGGAAATACAGGGTGTTTTTTTTCTGTTGTTTGTTATAGGTTATAGGTAATTGAATTATATAGAAGAAAAAATTATAATCTAAAACATCGATCATTGGTCGTAAATTTGCTGCTATGCACAGCAGCAGTTTTTAGTAAGACATTAAAATGGATTAAACTAAAAGAGCGAATAAGTTATTTTGGAAATCCTTATTATTTATTTGAAAATATTGTGTTAACTTAGCCAAAATTATTTGTACCACATTCAGAAAATGCTACGATATTATTAATAAAGAAATAAATGCTTATCTGACTGCCTACTCAATGATTATAGGTGTACTATAAAATCATCTGCTTGTCATTAGAAATATATTTGTGTTAAAGTGCCTTTTAATGCAATCAATTTATGTAGAAAGCTGGTGTACCTTGAGGTTCCAATCTAGGGCCCATTTTATTTTCGTCAATGTTAATCAACCTTATTTGTCCTCTTGGCGTAGCGTAATTAAGGATGGAGCTTTTTGTGTCAATTAAGGACTGTAGAGAGTAATAAATTGGTCTTAGTGAAATTGCCAGTATTAATACAAGACTTCTGGCTATAACTCAACATGCCTGTTGTAAAGGCAGATCGGTGGAAAGGGCCTTACACACCTAAGTACGCAACATCGAATACTTCCTCTATCATAGAGAGCTCACTGTGGTTGCTTTTTTTTACATCGAAGGTGCTTTTACCAACGTGGACACATCCGAACGTAGAGGGTTCGCTTGGGGAGTTTATTCATTTAATGCTGACCAGCAGAATAATTAACTTAAAACTGTACAACTCTTCTGCTAGAAGATTCGTTAAGAGAGGGATACCACAAGGTTGTGTAGCTTGCCTATGTATAAGCTGATCGCTTCGCACGGCTAATCTGTGGCACTGAATACTGTAACTTAACACCTTTTGATATACTTAACAAACAAATAGCTGAAAGCTCAGATGTTCGCCTCTAATAACAATAAACTAACTAATAACAACATTGGCCACTCCGTAATTCTTAAGTATTTAGAATCAATTCCAAAGCACACAGACTACACCATTCTTCTAACTGCAATTCGACAGAAACAACTAGATTTATTTACTTTCCAGATCTTTCTGAGAGGATATTACATTCCTGGAAGACGAATCAATCCACTTTTACACAGATGTATCAAGCACAACTAAACTGGTTGGTGTGCTATAACCGACTAAAATTAAGTCTCATTCCGATTTCGCAAAACATTTAAGCGTGTTACAGGCAGAATTTTTGTCGATAAAAGAAGTCTTGTCCTGGCTTAAAGAAAACGTGATATCAACATCGGATATCCGTATTTTCTTAGATAATCAGGTCGCTATCAAATCTTTGGACTCTTCTACAAACTCTGCAACAGTCCATAACTGTCGATCATCTCTAATGAAGATGGCACAACAGTTTAATTTTCACCGTTGCTGCGGGCCGGGCCATAGATACCTTCCAGGAAATTGTAAGGCACATGAACTCTCCAGAAATGGTATAGTACAACCCATTCTACCACGGCATTCCAATCGCTACATGTAAACTATTGCTAATGCAAGGTGCTATGATGAAGAAACATCAGGGGGAATAACATCACCACGTTTCAGGTCAGGAAAACATCAGGCATACATTAGATTTAAGGCGCTCAAGGTGCTTGCTACTCGTATCATTAAGCAGATCGCATATAAGCTCGATAATCAGTGCCATAACCGGGTACTGTTTAAAAGGAAAGTACGTCACGTGGCTAGGCGTATTCTCAAATGACTTTTGCACAAGGTGTATGAATGAGGAAGGGGAGTAAACAGTTCTTTACCTCCTCTGTACATTCAATGCTCCAGCTTATAAACTCAAGACTTTCCTAGGAGAATTCTTCTATACAATCTAAACGATCTCAATCATATCAACATAATCAATCTTTCACGTATGAGACTCTTAGCGGACTAAAACCACCGTTTAATCAAGACCAATCTATGAAAGATGGGTAAATGATTTTAAATTTACTTTAGGGGATATAAATAATTATAATACTTTCCCAAAGCTCGTGGGCCGTCCGCTCATAAGCTTTGTTTCTTTTCTTAATCTCCATATTGTCCCGTACATTTATAACGGTCTCCATTTCGGCATTAGAGTTACAGTCGCTTGTTGTGTGATACAGCATTTTTATTTGAAGGTCTCGATGTAAATCTTTTATACCAAGGGGCATTAATTATTCCAAGAAGAACTTTGTTTCAGAATTTTTGGATGTTTGATTTTTTTGTACATCATCATAGTTGGATGCCATGTGTCCAAAGGGGTTTAAGTACAATAATTTGTTCTGAATAGACAGGTCTTAGTAACCAGATTATTCTTCTGTACTTCAAATAAAGATATGTTCTTAACTTTTTATCCAAAGTCATTCTTAGGTGTTTGGCAATATTAGACTAAGGTACTTTATGTACTTTATGTTTTTGTGTACTTTATGTTTTTGTGTTTTTAAGTTTAGATTCGTTAATTTTAATTTGTTAAGTTTGAAACCATTTTTGTCCAATCCCTTATTTAATCGACTGAATTTTGCAGTTTTGGTGTATCTTTCACCATTATTTCAGTATCCTCAGAAAAAGTTGTCATGATAGCGTCGATAACCACGAAAATATCACTTTTATATAACAGTTACAAAGCTGGCTTTACGACACTTCCTTGTGGAACATCAGCTTCAATATTTTTTACGTAATTTTGTTCACAAATGGTAACGCTTATTAAAGACTTCAGCTACATTTAAAAATATAGCGGAAAGCGAAGCATACAAATTTTGTAAGTAAATTTTCCACCACACCCGATACAATGTATGAATATTTCAGTCCCAAAATATGTCTCAATGTTATTGTGGAGGAGGTACTGATTACCTGGCCTCATTCACCCCACAGCATTAGTCTGTTGTCTGTCCCTAACACGTAAAATCCGGCTCGAAGGACCAAAAATGTTTAAATCAAAATGAAACGCAGTCTTTTATAGTTGAATTATAATACTGTCTTTTATTTTGTAAAGCAGTACCCGTGGCATGATGGTTAGTGCGTTGGACTGTCCTGCCAGAGGTTCTGGATTCGATGCCTGCATATGCCATCTAAAGTTTTTTTTTCACGGGTACTGCCTCTTGCGAGGAATTGACAAATTCTCAAAGAGTAATTCTTGTCAAGAAAAAAGCTTTCTCAAATAAGCCGTTCGGATTCGGCTTGAAACTGTAGGCCCCTTCCATCCCTGACAACATTATACTCGCACACAGGAATGGTTGAGAATTGTAAGTCACTAGGCCCTTGTTCTCAACGGACTGTTGCGCCACCTAATTATCCATTTAACCTTCTTATTTTTTAAAAACTTGCATAAATGATTTCCGATTTACTTCAAATACTTGACGAAGACGCGTTCCTCATCGATTGTGGGTGGCATCTACCAACACGATGTACGTCGTCCATCTTGATATTTTTCTTTTTTTTTTCTATGATTTAGTTCAGTCTTTTCAATAGCAGTTTTTCGAGACTTTTGCCATGATATTGGTATGAGCGGTAATTGTCTATTAGTGGCTTAAATTGTTTAGTTGTAACAAAGACTCCTGTAATTTGTTGATGATGTCGTTCATATTTCAGTTTGTTTAAGCTGATGGCATTCACCTTTAGGTAGCACTCTTAAACTTAAATGTATACAAAGTCCTAATGCTTCTAAAATGTTAAGAGAGCTTCTCTCATTTGTCAACTAGTTGTTAGACTTATTTTTGGTTAGTGACTTAGACGACGTAGCCTTGTATGATCAGCTTTCCGCACTTGCTTTCTCAAAGCATGATTTAATTTTTTTGACGATAAAATTTAGCTTTGATTATTCTGTCAAAAAAAATCACTTTTCGTGATTTTAACAACGTAAATGGTCAGCTTTTAGAAGAGCACACTAGGGCCGTTAGTTGGGATCGTATTTTTTATATGCCATCTTCAAATGAACAGATGGAGTTCTTAACTCAAAATATTCAACTACTGTATAACACTCACGTACCATTAAAAACTAAAATTTTAAAACCAAATAATAAGCCATGGTTTACGAGTAACATACGAGTCTTAATGCAACAACGGGATGATGCGTACAACAATTGGAAGCGTTATCGGTTAATTGAGTTGCGACGTACGTATTGTTTGCTTCGTAACAAAGTTGTTGCTGAAATACGATTAGTCAAATCACAAACTTTCTCTCATCAGCTTAGTACTTCATTGAACGGGCGACAATTGTGGAAGAACTTACGCAATATTGGTATTGGAAAGTCAAGAAACGTGGCAGCTGAGGTTGTAGATGTTAATACACTCAACCAAACCTTTGCCTCTTTGCCATTGATACTGGTGTCTTCGTTGAGTACATCAGAAATTTTACCATTTACGGATCAGACAGATAATCTTGGTTTTGGTTTTTGCTCTGTAGATACTGCTGATGTTGTTGAAGGTCTGCTGTCTGTTAAGTCAAACGCTGTTGGACTGGATTCTATTCACTCTACATTTTTGTATATGATTTTGCCTATCGTGTTGCCATATCTTACGTTCGCTTTCAATACGATTTTAATGTCGGGAGTGTATCCTGACCTGTAGAAGGTAGCCAAAATCATACCACTCCCAAAAAACGCAAAAGGCGTTGAATTCAGGCCTATCTCAGTCCTTTCCTACTTGTCGAAAGTCTTTGAGAAAATTTTGCAGAAACAAATCAATAATTATCTTACGGCGAGTTCTATGCTTACACCTAAACAGTCTTACTTACTTACTTACTTACTTACTTAAGGTGGCGCTACAGTCCTGTGTGAACTAGGGCCTCACCCAACAAACTTCTCCATCTAGCTCGGTCCCTAGCTAGATGTCTCCAGTTTCGCGCTCCGAGTTGGGTGAGGTCACCTTCCACTTGTGCGCGCCACCTGATTCGCGGTCTTCCTCTACTGCACTGTCCTGTGGGTGTGGATTCGAAGACTTTCCGGGCCGGAGCATTGGTTTCCATGCGCTCTACGTGACCTAGCCATCTTAGTCGTTGGACTTTTACCCTTCTTGCTAAGTCTACGTCGCTGTACAGCCCGTACAGCTCGTCGTTCCATCTTCTCCTCCACTCCCCTTCGATGCATACGGGACCGTAGATCACACGAAGAATCTTTCTCTCGAAACGACCCAAGGTGCTTTCATCCGCTTTTGTCAAAGTCCATGCTTCTGCACCGTATAGCAGGACGGGGATGATAAGGGTCTTATATAGCGACACTTAATAGAGACGTGTGATAGCTTCGATATATGCTTACTCAATGGAAGAACATCAGGCGACCATGAAGGTGAATTTACGTTCGTAAGGGGGAATGGATGTTCCACAATAGACTATGGTCTGATAAATGGAAACTGGCATAACATAGTTCAAAACATGCAGATAGAAAATCAGACATTTTCGGATCACATGCCTCTAACTGTTGACTGTGCTGTGATTGGAAAAATACCGGTAACTAAAGAACTTTCGCTTCTTCCAAAACTCATTTGGAAAGAAAGACAAGCAAGTGAATACTGCAGACAACTGAATGAGTGCGTTAGTATGCTGTCACCAGAGTGGAACCATGCCCTTATATACCCCAGTTTTCTCACAGCAATCATACAATTTGTAGCTGCACCAAAAGCATTAAGAAACAATGTAATTAAAAAACAACCGTGGTTTGCCGAGAATTGTTCCAAGGCTAGGAAAAAATCTTTGGGAAATCTGAATTTATTTAGGGAATTTAATTCAGAAACCACTAGGAAAATGTACGTCGAAGCCAATAACCAATACAAAGAGATCTGTGAACGTACAAAAACACAATATTTCAATGATATGGCCAAATAAATCTCGGGAATCGGAAATAGTAAAGAGTTCTGGTCTATGGCGAAAAAATTAAATGGAACCGCATATAAAGTTGGAGCCTTGGTTGGCGTAAACGAGCTCAAAACTCACTTTCAATCATTACTAAATCCACAAGGACCACAAATTGTTTTTCACTATGCTATGCCTCAAGTGTATGAGGAAAATCTGGACTCATGTTTTGAACTAGAAGAGCTGTATGAGGCTTTAAGAAAAGCGAAACTGAACAAAGCCCCAGGGGAAGATAGGATTCCCTATGAATTTTTCCAAAACGCGCCGATCAACTTTCTGGAAAACCTCTTGAACGCTTTCAACTACATTTACAGCCAAACAAAGGTACCGGCAGAATTTCAAAAGTCGATAATTTTTCCCATTTTTAAAAAAGGTGATCCGAATAATGCGGAAAATTATAGAGGCATATCCTTCATGAATACAATTACAAACATTTTCACCGGGATGATGAATGCAAGACTAACTAAGTGGGTAAAAGAAAACAAGAAGCTGAGTCAGTTCCAAGCTGGATTCAGAGAAGGATATTCCACATTGGATCAAATTTTCAACCTCACAAGCATTGCTGAAATCTACCTTAATCAAGGGAAAAAACTTTACGCGTTCTTTATTGACTTTAGAGCTGCATTCGACAAAATAAATAGAAACTGCCTCTTCTACAAACTATCGCAAATAGGAGTATCCACAAAGTTTTTAAGGACCCTTCAAAGTCTCTACGAAAAAAATGAATCGATGGTTTGGACGGGAAATGAGCTTTCAGAATCGTTCGAGATTACAATTGATGTAAGACAGGGATGTTTACTCAGCCCGTTAATATTTTCATTATTTTTGGATGATATCTCAGAGTTTCTACCCGCGGGAATTGTAGTTGATGGCATCAATATAAAAACTTTGCTCTATGCAGATGACATTGTTATCCTAGCAGAATCGCCGAACTCATTACAGTTAATGATTAACAAGCTAGAGAGCTATTGTCGCCTTAATAGTTTGCAAATAAACACAGACAAATCTAAAGTATTAATTTTCAGGAAAGGAACAGGCCGCTTCGCAAGGGACGAAAAATGGAAGTACGATGGAGAGGATTTAGAAGTTGTTAAATCGTATAAATATCTTGGAATAACGTTAAACCATGACCTCTCCATGAGAAAACACTTTTCTATAAAGCTTGCCGAAACAAAAAAAGCCTTAAATTGCACGTGGAAAAATCTCATGATGAATTCGAAGGTTGAAATATCAGCGAAAATTAAGGTGTTCGAAGCTGTTATGCGGTCAATTATGTGCTACGGAGCTCAAGTTTGGGGTGGAAAATATTACGATGAAGTCGAGAAACTGTTGCGTTTCTTCCTAAAGAAACTATTCCAGCTACCATCAAATACACCAAACTATGTGCTACAAATCGAGAGCGGAATATCACCACTTTTTATTTTCACCCTCAAACTTTGCATGAACTTCACTATAAAAGTATTAAATGTAGAAGACGATACGCGACTGACTAAAGTCCTTGCAAAAAGAGCAATACGGACAAAAACACTTTTCTTGAAGGACTGGGAAAATATAGCCAATAGATACAACATAAGGATGGAGTTAGATGAGACTAATATTCCTAACTGGCAAAGGCTCTCACAATCATTTATATTAGATGTTGAACGCGCAATACGACTAGAAAGTATCAACCAAGCTGAGAGCTCAAGTTCACGCTCCTTGTATAGCCACCTAAATCACAGCGAAGTTGACTTCGTACATTCTAACCTGAGTATTGCACAAATACCAGTCTTGATACGAGCCCGGGCAGAACTATTCAGACTAAATTGCATGCCACATCGCGAGGATCTCGCAACCCGTTGCAGCTTGTGCAATACAGGAAATGATGAAAATATGGTTCATTTTCTTGGATCATGTCCCATCCTACGAGAAATCAGGAGAAATCACTTTGGTGTTAACATACTGGTATTCGAAGAATTAAAAAATTTATTAAACGATAGTCAAAATTGGAGTACCCTTGCGTCATACTGCCACACCGCACTTAAATATAGAAATAGAATTATAAATGAAAATTTTTAATATATAAACCAGCTCAATTTTTCTCTTTTTTGACATGTATAAAAATAATTGTTTAAATTTGTTGTCAATTCTCGGCAGACGGCTTTGCCATGCTTAAATGTACTAGTTCTATAAATAATCGTGTATATATTTAAATTGTTCAATAAAGTACGATTAACTAACTAACTAACCAACTATAGCGACACTTTGGTCCTTCGAGAGAGAATTTTTCCACTCAATTGCTTTCTTAACCCAAAGAAACAGCGGTTAGCAAGAGTTATTCTTCGTTTGATCTCAGCGCTGGTGTTGTTTTCTGCGTTTACAGCGGAGCCTAGGTAGACGAAGTCCTTGACTACCTCAAAGTTACGTCTGTCGATGGTGACGTTTTGACCAAGACGTCGGTGTTGTAGGTCCTTTCTTGATGACAGCATGTACTTTGTTTTGCCCTCATTAACCGTTAAACCCATTTTTGCCGCCTCTGCCTCAATACTCACAAAAGCCCCATTGACATCACGCTGAGTTCTTCCGATTATGTCAATGTCATCAGCATATGCTAGTAATTGGACAGACTTTTGAAAGATAGTGCCTCTGGTGTTGACGTGTGAGCTTTGCACTATTCTTTCAAGTACGATGTTAAAACAGTCTGGTTTTCGTAAAAAGCACAGCTGCATCACAGCACTTTTGAACGTCACTGAAGACATAAGGCAAGCGTTGGATAAGGATGAGGTAACATTTTTGGTTCTGCTTGATTTCTCAAAGGCTTTCGACACAGTTAACCATCTCAATTTATGTAAAAAGCTTATCCAGAAGTTTGATTGTTCACCATGTGCTACGAAGCTTATTTATTCTTATTTGACTAATAGAACACAAGCAGTTCAAGTTGGTGACACCCTGTCTAATTTTTTGCCGCTTGCTTCTGGTGTTCCTCAGCGGTCCATATTGGGTCCTCTATTGTTCTCTATTTACGTCAATGAACTTCCAACCTTGGTTGATAATTGTTCTTTTCAAATGTACGCTGATGACGTTCAGCTGTACCTAAGCTGCCCACTTGGACTCATTGAGCATGGAGCTTTCTGTGTCAATGAAGACCTTGAAAAAATTTTAATTTGGTCCCAATTAAATGGTCTTATTTTGAACGCAAACAAATCAAAATGTGTAGTTATATCTAGAAAGAGTCTAGATCTTGATTATTTTCCGCCGATTATGTTGAGCAATGCTCCAATCGAATATGTTGAAACTGCCAAAAATCTCGGAGTGACTTTTAACCGCTTTTTGACTTGGGACAATCATATAAATGGACTTGTCGGCAAAGTATATGGTGTTCTACGTGCATTATGGGTTACCCAGTCTTTTACGCCGGTAAAAACACGTTTACTTCTTGCCAAAACTTTAATATTACCGATTTTGACATATGGCTGCGAAATATACTGCAACTGCAATTACGTAAGCAAACGTAAACTCAATGTTGCCTTTAATAGTACTGTTCGTTACGTCTTTGGCCTACGAAGATACGATAGAATATCTGATTTTGCTACGCTGCTGCTGGATATGCCGTTTGAAAATTATCTTGAACTTCGCAGTTTGATCTTGCTCTCTGACATACTGCTTACACGCCAACCACAATACTGTTTTTCAATTTAAAACACAACAAGAATTAAAAAGGTTTTAAAAAGTCATTTTTCAGTAAATACTTAAATGAAATTTAAAAATTGTATTATACATAAATATATATTCTTTTCTCTCTCTCATTATCGTTTAATTATATTTGATTCAATTTTAATATTAATTTAACTAATTGCTTGCTCAACTCTGTAAAATTAGCTTATAACTATCTTATAAGATATTGTATCTTACAGTTATTTAGCAATCACGAAATAAAATAAATAAAAAATAAAAAAAGTTGTTTTTTTTAAACCTTAAGCTTTTAATAAAGCACTCTCTCATTAAAACTTGTTAATCTACTCAAATTGTAGGTTAGTGAGGATCTCTATTTTTTCTCAAATAGAATATCTAATTTTCCTGCATTAATTTAAATAAGAAATGCCTTTAAACCGTTCTAACCATATTTTCAAAATAATTGACTCCGTCAAATTGACATAAACCAGATTTTGATTTCTTATTGCATCACGTTACGTCTCAGTGTGACAGTTTATGGAGTGTATTGCACTTTCTCTGTATTAAAATTCGTATTTGACAAGCTTCTCAATTCGATGCATATCATCCTGGCTAATGGTTTCGTGGTGGTCTTTCCTCCGGTCTTCAAAGCATATTTAAATAGATTTTATAAATGTTGAGTAGTCTGAATATATTGTCCACATATTTATAACTACGTTCCATTCCAACCCAGCCGTGCCCCTCGATCCAATACTTGAAAGGTGATGCTGTCAGTTTTTACTCTCTGGTGTAAAATCATTGCACCCAATCTCTCCGCCGCCCTCTCTGCCCCCCCATATTGTTGAATAATATAATATGCATACAAAAATGCTGATCTCAAATTTTTCGCTTCAATTGGTGATGTGTGTCCTGCTTTGTGTGTTCCTGTCCTGCCTTATCCTGGACCATATGGACATTGAACATGAACATAACACTTGCAAACAGCTGGAATGTTTTTCAATTGAAAATTCAAATGTAATGTGGGACCACCATTCGTTGTCAACGTTTTTCCAACCGCCCGCCACAACCACACCGGTTTCCCAATCGCAACCAAAGACGACACCCGCCTACATCAGATATCCGTGCCGCCGCCGCCACCACTGCTGCAGCATGCCACTGGCAGACAGCTCTGTCTTCCGAGTTATAAATAAATGTTTATAGATATTTACCTTATTTTTTTGCGAGAGTGCGCCCAGAAAAGTGGACAAGCGAGGAGACACAGAAACCCATCAAAGCCAAAGCGAATTCCTGGGGCATCGGGTGGACCATGTTAAAAGTCTCATTCGCAACGTCCGACCAACCGACGACGACTCCACCAACTCCCAGTTGAGAAATTTCCAAAGTGCCCATACCGAGGCGCTTCGCTTACGGTATCTGCCCTCTGCGGCAATACCAGTAGCCGTTGACGTAGGGGACGACAACGCGGATACCGCCACCGCCAATGCCACATCTCGGGCGGAACAGCTTCTTATAGCCCCGATTATAATATATTCGCTATATAAACGGTAGGAGAATTGTGGCTATCAGCCGGCATTCACTTGGCATCTCCTTTGGCTGGCTGGCTGGCTGCGAAATGTGGAGGAAGATGAATTAAGTGCATTTTCTTTCGCATATAAACTCGTCGTTGTAGTCGTCGTATGTTCCTATAAGAAAGCGAGTGGTACGCGGTGGCGGTGAAATACTTTTGCGCTTGGAACTTGGAACCAAAGTCAAAAAGTGAGCCTCAGGCTTCAGCAACAGAAAACAAAAAAAAACATAACAGAAACTGAATGAATTTCTCGAAACGACAACGACGACTCGACGCAGGCCACGAAAATGAAAACTACGACGACGACGACGCGACGACAACGACAGACGCAAACCACAAATAATGTCAAAGCAAGGGTCTTCGTGTTCCTTTCATGTTTAATGGACCAAAGGCCCAAGTGCAGAAGTTATTGGGTGTAACTATGGGCACCTCCTTAGCGCACCTCTCCCCATTCGCTTTCCACTCAGAAACAGAGTTCAGTTCAATTCGGTTCGGTTCTGTGTGGTGCGGTAAGCGGTGTGTAGTGTCCTCAGGCTGTTTGTTGCGACTTGCGATTGCATATTGTGTGATGGAGAGAAAACGCTGGCGCTGATGCCTGTGCGCTATGCACACACAGTGTACTCCAATATTCCGGCACGATTCAAATTGGCCAAGCTCGGAGCTAGAGCTACAGCGCGCGCGGGGCTCCTCGTCACTATACATATATCCTATAAGAATGTAGTATACTCCATATTATAGTCCGCAATACAAGACAATAAACAGGAACAATGAAAACGCTATACGGATTCTGTTGCAATGCAAAATACCAAATTCAAAATGCAGAATGCACTCCTTAATTGCTGTCGGTATGATGGGTGGTGGTGTGTAGGTGCAGTTGTGGACGCATTGACATTTTGAAACTAACAAAATCGTTTCAGGGCATTACATTAGGTTTATACTCTCGAACCTATATAATACGGTCAAAAGTGTCCGTAGGGATGTTTCCTTGTTGTCAAAATTGCGTACCTACATACATATATGTTAAACGCATATATGAGTGTACATGGGATACGTGCGTCGGTCGGGCGGTACTGTTGTCGACAAGCATGATGAAGGCTGCAAAATTTACATAATCCACGTCGTCGCCATGATCATATAGGAACAATTTTGCCTTCGGCTGATGGCTTGCTGGATGATGATGGTGTGTTCCTTGTTCATGCTTTAACACTGGCTTATGTTAACAAGTGTTCAAAATAACGTTTGAGGATCTTAAAACTGTTTTTCTTTTATTGGGTCATATTTCACAAAATTATTATTAACTTCCCATAGGAAGTTATTGTAGTGGGTCCGATTTGTCAAATTGAAAATTTTGACATTTCTCGACGTTTCAAGAGTCGAAATAAAAAATTTTAAGAAAGATGTCTGTGTGTGTGCATGTATGAACGTTCGCGACGTTTTTTTCGTCGTCCATAGCTCAAGAACCAGAAGAGATATCGACTTCAAATAAATTTTGTTATACAGATAATAATGCAGAAAGATGCAGAAAGGGCTCTCAAGAAAATTGCGTGCGTTGTTTTTTTACCATAGCAGTTTAAAAAAAAGGTGAAAATTTTGGTTAACCCTAAATATCTCATGGACCAATAACGCTAGAGACTTGAATTAAATTTTATATTATATATTGTAACGTTATACAAAACAAATATATTTTTGGAAAAAAAAAACAATTAACGTTTTTTTATAAATCAAAAAAACTGAAAATACAAATTTGTCACCCCGAAAATTTTACGACTAAAATATAATTTCATCTCCAAAATAATTTTGTGTAATGAAGAATAATGTTTTTGACATCTGATACAATTTTGAGAAAAATCGAATTGACACTTTTTTTTACAAAAAATAAAAACCTAACAAAAAATTAATAAAAGTTGTTAAAAATTGATTTTCGACTCAAATATCTTTTCAAAAATTTGAGACATTAGCTTCAAACTAATTTTATCTTATAAGAAATATTTATTTCAACATTCGATAAAATTTTGAGAAAAATCGAATTGACAGTTTTTTTACAAAAAATAAAAACCTAAAAAAAACAATACTAAAACTTGGTAAAAATTTACTTTCAACTCAAACAGCTTTTCAAAAATTACAAATATTGGCTTCAAACTTATTTTATTTCACAGAAAATATTGTTTCCGATATTCAGTAATTTTTTTTATAAGAATTCAACAGTCCGTTTTTTCATAAAAAAATAAAATCTACAAGAAATAGTACGCAAATTTGGTAAAAATTGATACATATAGACAAACTTTTAAGCAAGACAAATCGACAGACGGGATGGGAAGTTATCAGTGTGGGTGATATATTTATTTTTATAAATAAGAAAATATTGAACTATGTTTTAGTATCAGAGTTTTTTTTTAATTATTATGATTTTAGAACTTGAAGAACCAAAGACTCAGTGATGTGAGCATTAGGAGAGGAGAGAGGGTTTGAAATGTAGTTTTGAATTCATGAATATTTCAATGAAAGTGTAAATTACTCTATATTCGCGTAGTACTGCAAAAGTGGTACCGATGAACATTCCTGAAGGTGCTAGCATTATATGGTTAAATTGCTTAAGTGGAAGAATAAACTGGATGTGTTACTAGACTCCTTCAAATTTACTGTAAAAAAGTCTGAAATAAGAGACATTGTACGACGGTTTTCAAGCGATGTGAATGAATCAACGATGTTATTATCACCATTATCATTTTAAACTCTCTTTTTTTAACATTGTCTAAGAGTAGAGAAAAGTTACTGGAGCACCAGAGAAGAGAAGAAAGTTATGCTCAATATAAGTTATATAAGTTTAAAGATAATACCCAGTTTAAAAGAGGAGACAAATTTCTTGTATCGTCTCAGGAAATTCAATCGTCTAGGGACTTTTTGACGACTTGGCGAAAGTGATCTTTTCATAACACATGGTTGCTGATATAAACATACCGAGAATTTTGAACATTTTAGTTCCCTTGATGCAAGTACTACTCATGAATAGGATTTAGGATTGCTATCGGGGTCAGAATCAAATGAGCTTATTTGACATTACTGTTAAAGTACCACATCCGATTTGCGTGACACGTTTTAGTTGCTATACCTATCCTTAATAAGAACCTAAGAAAAATGTTAAATATCAGAAACACAAATTATGTATCTTAATTTTATTGGTCACGAACATGTAAGGACGGTCAGGGTAACATCGTAGAAGAAGTCTATGTTGAGAATATGGAAAGACCACTTCTTCAAATTATATAACGGCGATGACGAATCGAATTCCGCTGTAAGGGATATAGAACCACTCAACCTAGGCAACGCAGAACAACAATTCCACTTACCCGACCTCAACGAAGTGAAGATAGCTATATCTTAACTGAAGTCCAACAAATCTACTGGAGCTGACAGCATCGCTGCGGAATTATTCAAAGCAGCAGGCGATGACTTGGTAGGAAGCATGCACCAGCTCATCTGCAAAATATGGTTGGAAGAAAGCATGTCCGATAAGTGAAATCTCAGCATAGTTTGCCCAATACACAAGAAAGGAGGCCCTCTAAATTGCGCCAACTATAGAGGCATCAGTCTCCTGAATATTGCATATAAGTTTCATTCTGCTGTATTATGTGAATGTCTGCAGCCGTTCGTCATAAACCTGATAGGTCCTTATCAGTGTGGAAAGTCTACCATTGAACAAATATTCACATAACGGCAGCTCTAGGAAAAAACCGAGGAACTTGAAACCGATACCAACAATCTTTTCAAGGTCGGGAAAGATCTCACCGATGCATTTGATGTCAAAAAGGTTTTAGACAAGGCGATGCACTGTCATGCGGCTTCTTCGACATCGTTCTAGAAAGAATTGTGCAAAACTCAACTTTCAGCACTAGAGGCACAATCTTTCAAAGATATATCTAATTACTCGGATACGCCAATGATATTGACATCATTTTAAGATCAAAGCGTAATTGCATTAGAGCGTTTTTGAGCATTACGACGGAACAGGAGAAAATGGGTTTAGTGGTCAATGAGGGCAAGACCAAGTATATGCTGTCATCAAAAAAGGACATTGAACGACGACGTGACGTCTTGGATAAAACAACACCATTGACAGCTAAAACCTTGAGGTAGTTAAGGACTTTGTCTACCTAGGCGCCGCTATAAATTCAGACAACGTCACCAGGGCTGATCGTTGGACTTAGGAGGCACCATCTATAAGACGCCCACCATCCTGGTTCTCAATTGTGTCGCTGAGTCTTGGGCCCTGTCAAAGAACGATGAGGGTGTCTGAGGATGCTTCAAGAGAAAAATTCTTAGGTTGATTTTTGTTCCCGTCTGCATAAATGGAGAGTGGAGGAGAAGATACAAGGACGAACTGTACGAGCAGTACGGCGACACTGACTTGGTTAAAAGAATAAAAGTCCAACGACTTAGATGGCTGGGTCATGCAGAGCAAATGGACATCAAAGATCCAGCCCGGAAGGTCTTCAAATCCAATCTCGATGGACGCGGGCGGCGCAGTAGAGAAAGACCGTGACTTAGTTAGCGCTCGAAGGTGGGACAGGATCTCAACCAACTTGGTGTGCTAAACTTGAGACAGCTAGCTAGGGACCAGCAGCCTGAAGACGCATGTTGGTTGAGGCCCAAGTCCTCCCGGGACTGTAACACCACCTTAAGTAAGTAAGTAAATAACCATTCAAAGTGTCCATTCAAATCCACTAATAATGTCCTTAATAAGTTGATACATATTACTTATCACCATTTAATGTTCTTAATGTCGGGTCATTTGCCCTATTAATACCAGATAGAAACTTTAAGGCTCCGTTTTTCGAAAGTGTTTCCCCTTTTAATTATAGAAGATAGCATTGATAAACTAAATATTATGTTCCACTTCAGAAGAAAACTTGCTAACATAGACTTTTGTAGAATGCCTAATGTTGGGGTTATCCATAAATATAACATTTTATATTAGCTGGATCTCTTTAATTGTTGTTTTTAGTTTAGTTTTAGTCATTAAGTTATATTTGTCATAAAAGAGCATAAAAAGCATTGTTCGTCCTGAGCAAGCAACCATATCTTTAAGATGACAAACAAATTGAAAGATTGTTAATGAAATTGTATTGAGTTTATTTGTCGCAATAAAGTTAACTTGAACTTGAATTTAAATATTATAAGAAATATCGACAAACGGGCACAAGTGGGAAGTTAACAGTATGTAAGTCACATCCCAGTCCCTTTGTTTATTATAATTTCCATGTAAGGCAGAGTCTTACTACAATCTTTACTTTTGATCTTAAAAGTCTTACAACTGAATAAATTCACTTACAAACTAAATTAAAGAGTAAGAAAGTTACAGAAGAAACTTGTTGGTGATTTTATAGACAATTCACCATCATATAAACACTAAGCTCTTTGCTGTACAGACCCTAAAATTTCTTCGACCAGCACTACGTTTTCATCTTCCATAGCCCATATTTACTCAAATAAACAAATTTCGGTTTGTATGAAAAAGCTATGCAGCTGTATTTCTAATTCTACACCTGATTCCTTTTAATGTGGAAACCAGGGGCGATTCCTCATAGTTAGCTGGTTTAGCGGCGCTAAACCAAGAATTTTAGAATAAATCTAATTTTGTAATATGTATATTATTATTATTGGTAATTGGTAACCAACTCAACAGTTGACCATTATGTTAAAAAATTCAGTTGTACTATGCAATCAAAGTGAATTTTCTACAAATAATTTTCATTTCATGCAATACAACTCTCATACAATACCTAGTCTATCTTGAAACATTGGGCTTTGGGCATCGCAAAAGTTTGTGCTATCAAATTTCATACATTCTACACAAACAGATAAATACACACATTCAAATAAAAGCCTGCAAAAATAAGTAGAAGGGTAAGCGCAAAAAAAAAGCGATAACCAGGCGAATTTTACAGGTACACATTAAAGACACACAACAGAGAGGAAGACCAGGCGCGACCAAGAGTTTGATATCTCCTCTCTTTGAACTTTGTATGGACTTTTTGAGGAAGAACAAGACCGATGATTCGAACATGATCGTCGAACACAGCAACTATTCATTTCATACCATATTTGTTTTTAAAAGCAGAAAATTGTGCGAGGTTATTTATTTGTGTGAAATTTAGGTTTGGTAGCGAAATTGACCCAGCACGACAAGAATCTAGCGAACAAGAGCATGTTCGTCAGTGAGCGCTGATTTTAGCTAAAATAATGTCCTTTGGACTCCATATGCAAGTAAAAGGAAAATGGCACACAGATTTTGGAGCATAGGTGGATTTTTCAATTTTTTAATAGGAAGTAGCTTTTGTTTGGAATTGTCTTTTAGACTGGAAGGAAAATTACTTCAGAAAGTGCTTTTCACTAGTTAAGAATTTGATGTGTTATGATTGTGTTTTATGTTCATATTTTATATTGTAGTTATTATTAATATAAGTCCATACCAATTCATACATGCAAGAGACTAGGAAATTGTTTTACCAGATTTGTTGAGAACACTCATTTTAAAACAAACATTTTACTTTTAATACAAAAGTAATATTTACTACTACGAATTATACATTTTTTAAAGCCAATGGGTTCTTCAATCAAGCAGTTTTTAAGTGATATTAATTCATAATTATCAAAAAAAAAACTATTAAGTCAGTATTTGGAAAAAAAGTATAAAAATCAGTTTGAATGGTGATTTTTCAAAATTTTAATAAAGTAAATATATTTTTTCATTCAGAATTCGTTGCTCTTATTAATTCTTTGAAAAAACTGAATACTATATGACTTTAAATTGAAAATTACCAGAACGAAAAACAAAACAAAATATGTAAAATAACATAACGACTTATGCACCTTTTCAAATAAAAAGTATAATACAAACTATGTATGTATGAAGTTTAATTCGCAAATAGTATTTAATAAAAAATTTAATTTGACTTTAAAACCATAGAATTGCAATTCTATGAACAGGTAAATTAATTGTATGTAAAAAAAAAAAACGAAACAATTTCGGTACTTTGCTATACCATTATTATTTTAAATGTTTTTCATATCTTATTTAAAATATTATGTATCCGGTTTTAGGCTATGAGATGCGACGTTGTAACCAGATTCTTCTTTGTTTGTTTAAAAATAGATACTTTATTTTCATGATATTGGAATGTTCATGATCTCGGAACTGAAATGAAATCCAAGCAAAGACCATAATCGAAGAATTATTAGAAAAAACATTTAAAAGTTAATAATGGGCTTCCATGTCGAAAGCTAACAGATTTAAAATCAACACACAAGTATAGAAACAGAGAGAATATAATCGAACCTTTATCGAAAATCAATATTCCCTTTGAAAATGGCTAGCCGGTTGCGAGAATCAAAAGAAATTGTTTTGCTAGCCTTTTTTCCCTGTATCACGCATACTTTCTTGCAAACCCGAAGTTGTCCTTTAGAGGCCACAATGAACCAAGTTCAAGGCAACTATATCAAACTACTAAATTTACTGAAACAATATGATCCAATTTTAGCGCAACACCTTGAAACAGCAACAGTTCTTACAGGACTTCAATGCTTATCCACAGTGATTTACAAAAGCTGTTGCTGGTCTTTTACGCAATAAAATTTCCAATAGAATCAGACAGTCAGAATTTGGCGCAATTATGCTGGACGAGACTTGAGACATTCAATTAAAGTCCACATTATACATTGTTTTCCAATATATCTTTAATACAAAAATTGATGAAAAATGTTCTGCATTTATCGATGATGTAATCCCAGGGCGGAAGATTTGAATAAATCAAATTATTATTCTTGAAAACTTATCTTGAATCTCTAGAAAAAAGCAGCTTACCTTAACGCTATGACCAGGAATCGCCACTGGTGGAAACCTCTTTATAGCGTTAACAACAGGCGCCTAAATTTTGCAACAGTACTAAAAGTGTCAATTTTTTTGTTATTTTAATTATTTATCAAAAAACCAACAAGTTGTGTTACAGCATTTTAACTGATTTTTATCCAGTAATCATTATTAATTCAAGGAGTACCAAAAACATCCCCCTAAGGCCCCCCAAAACCCATGTTTCTAAAATGTTATACAACTTCAAACTTTAAATTAATTACAAATAAATATAGTATCGAATCGATGTAATTCGAATCAATTTTTTTTTTGCCATGTGGCATTTCAATTTCATTAGGAATAGCGCAACTGCTTGTTGCCCGAAACCATATTAATCAACTAGGTATCGTAAGATATTTGCCCCCGATCCTTATCGTACAACAATCTGATAAATAGAAAAGTGTACACACCTTTTTTATTGCAATTTTTGTATATGTTACACTTTAATTGAACCGAGAGAGCTTCACAACAAGACTGCAGCATAACTTGTCCGGAGGGTTAGCCAAATACTATGTAATATTTGAAGCATCCGCAATCTCGTCGTACCCTTTAAAGATGTGGGCGTTGATGCCCCATAATTGAAGGCTTAAAAATGTCTTACAAGTGACTTGGAGAGGAAAACCAACTTCAAAAAACAAACTTAACGTAAAGTTCAGATTTGGATGGAGCCATGTAGCTCTCGCCTCCCTTTCTCCTGCTCCTGCTTCTGTCCCTTCCCCTGGTTCAGTATTAAGTCCATCAGTGTCCAGTCCATGCCCATTCCCATTCCCATTCCACTGCTGCTGCTGCTGCTGCTATACATAGCTGATGCGTGAAATAATGTACCAATAAATTACAGGTGATGCCAAACAGTTCCCATTCGCATAAATCTTTGTTTATATGTGGCGGAGGCAAGTTGTCTGTCGTGCGACGGGCGGCGATCGTGGATGTTGAACGTTGAGTCCGTTCCGTTTGTTGGTTGTTCATTCATTTCTTTGCCTTGCTTAGCACTACCAGTGTACCTCGCTTTGCTTTGCAATGGGTTTTCCCGCAAGGTGCATTTGATATCTGGCGATAAATTACTTGAATTGTCAAAACCGTAAGTAAAATATCACTATGGTGCTGTTCCCCTGTCTCGCAGCGGTAAGGCGATTCCATTGCTGATCTATTACTCAAAAATTAACTATTGGACATTTTTCAGTTTGCTGTAGAAAAACTAAATAAAAACCGGTACTTGCCCAAAAAAGGCAAGCCAAATATTGTAAGTGCCTACCTACATGTGTTAGAAAATTATTTTTCAACTTTTTTTTATAACTCGCACGTTGCGGCAGCAAAGCGTTTAATAGGCGACTTTGGTGGCGGCTCGACTGGGTGCGTTTCGTCTACATCGCACGCAGTATGATAACTTAAGAAATAATTTGGGTGTTCAAATAATATGTAATATGCCACAGTTTGAATCAATCAATTTATAATTCAAAAGGGAAATTTGAATAAATAGAAAAGTGGTTTTAAATTGGTTGTTTTTATTTAAAAACAGTTAAACACTGTTTGTTTTTGATTAAAGACGTTTTTGTTAAAATAAAAATGAATATTATTTTGGAATGATTGCTGGGATAGTGTTGGTAGTTTTGGCAACTTTTCATTTCGCAATCACCGTTTAAGAAATTTTAGTTTTTGTTTCGAAAGTTTTCAATTCGTAATTTTATGATATTTTATTGAAATCATACATAATTTTATATTTTTGAATTATTATTGTTTCACATTATTTAATTTCAATTACCAACTTCCATTTGGCATTTCTTTATTTTGCGAAATTAAGTCTTGCAGAAGATCATCACCAGAAATTGCGAAACGATATTACTGCGCAAAATCTTCATTTTTAATAATGAAATGGCAAATTTCATTTCTCAAATTATTAATTAATTAATTATTCATAGTCGGAATTTGAAATTGTTTTCCAGCACATCTATGCTTATGTCAGCGATAGCAGCACGAATATTATTTTTAAGATGACGAAGGGTCTTTAGACGATCAGTGTTTACCAACGATTTAAGGTAGCCCCACAGGAAAAAATCACATGGGGCTAAATCTGGCGATCGTACTGGCCACTGAAGATCGCCTCTAAGAGAGATGAGCCGTTCGGGGAAGTGTTCACCCAAAATATTCATTGACCTTCTTGCTGTGTGAGCTGTGGCGCCATCCTGTTGAAACCACACTTCCCCTACATTTATTTCTTCAAGCTTGGGCAGAAAAAAATCCACAATCATACTTACATAACGTTTAGAATTGACCGTAAAGCGGCCCATAGACACACTAGTGGGCACACCGGTGCATTGGAAAATGGTGTGGCATTCCGCCACACACTACATACGAAAGCATACACACACTAGTTGTGAAATTTCAAAGAGGAAAGATCAGAATGAGTGACGTTGAAGCTTGCGCGCTAATTGTAATCGCTTCTTGTTTAAATGAAAATAAGAAGAAAAAAAGGAAAAAAAGAATTTTTCTTTTAACCACATCTATTGTTGCCTGGCTTTCAAAGTCTTTATATTTTTTTAGCAAAATTTCCCTTGTTTTTTTTTTATCGCGATTTTTATATTCGCTGGATTTTATTTGCCAGATTTCTGGAAGTTCTCTATACAAATCTATAAAAGATCGCCAGAATTCACAATCCCGAATTGCAATTTTATTAAAACAACTTGCGACGCAACACACTCAACAACGATTCACATGCAACTGAATAGGAAATGTGTGCGTGCATCCCCATACACATCCTACCGATTGAGACAGCGACACAAAAAAAATCAAAATCGTTTGATTTTACTCGCTCCGTGTCTCACACCACAAATCGGTGTCGACACCAGCCCACACACATCACACATTTCCGCACAACGACACAAGTGTGCGCACAAGTGTGGTGTCTATGGGCCGCTTAACTGCTCTTTCGTTCTCTTCAAAGAACCATGGGCCAATAATGCCGATTCTGGATATTGCACACCAAACAATCACACGTTATGTGTGAGAGGCTACTCATGGAGTTCTCTCAGGTTAGTGGGGCTCCAATATCGCATGTTTTGTTTGTTCACACATCCTGAAATATGGAAATGTGCCTCGGCACTAAAGAAAACAAGGGCGTCCTGGAGGCATGTTTTCGAGGAAGGCTTCACATGCATTTTTTCGCGCAACATAATCGCGTGGATTAATTGTTGCAGCACTGCCAATTTGTATGAGTGAGAATTAAGTTCCTCATGAAGAATTCGTCTCACTGTGCGACTAAATCCCTAAAGCAGCCGAATGTTTACGTGCAGATCGCCTAGGGGATTTTAAAATCGCCGCTCTTACCCTTTCGATGTTTTCTAGCGTCCTGACGATTCTGGAAAGTCCATTATGTTCCTTCTGCACACTACCGACCGGTATCCCTGAACGTGTCCACCCACAAACAAATCGATTTCGGCTGAAAGAAAAACAGGCCTCCACGGCGAACGCGCGCTCTTGCTCTGTCCACTACATTGTTGACACTGAACTAGTCATAACGAAAACCTTAGATAACGTGCTTTCGAACCATAAACGTTTTACTATTAATAGCCGGACTTTTTGGACTTTTGTGCCTTAAAAATTTAGTTCCATAAACTATGTTAATAATAAGTTGCAGAGTTTCTTGGGAATAAGAAAACACAAAAATATCATCCGCAAACTATTAAGCTTTGATACATACTCCTAAGAAATCAACGTCACCATGAAATTAATCAATGAGGACATTGATGAAAAGCGAAAACAAGGTCGAGTCCAATGTACAACCCTGCCTTAGTAGTACCGACTAAGTTCATTTATACATTTCTTCGAGCACACGACCGAATTTGAGTGATATTCCTTAACCATACAGCTTATAAAATAAAGCTAACCGATTAATTGTGTCGAAAGCTACTTTTAAGTCGACGAAAAAAACCAAAAAGTTTTTCTCCGCTAAACTTCTAAGAAAGAAAATATGATCAATGGTGGAATTACCTAATCTAAGGCCATCTTGGAATTCTTTAAAACTCTCCATGTTTCTTTTCAGGTTATGAGGCGCTTATGATGCATGTAAAAATTTTATACGTTGCGTTAAGAAAAGAATATCCACGGTAGTTCGAAGCTTCAATCATTGATAATTTTTTGTGAATTGGGAATATAATTTTATCCTGAAATTCATTAACTACTATATCTTCTTCCATAACTTTATTAAAAAGTGTAACAGGGCGTTCTTTAAGTGTAACAATTCCATATTTATACAGCTCAACTGGAATACCATTCGTGCCTGCAGTTTTTCCATCTTTTAGACACCTCAACGTAAGTGAATTTTAAGTCTAAAACTGGAAATTCGAGGTGACGTATAATTCAAAATTGTTTTTTCTAGAAAACTATTTAATATCAAAGAAGTCTTTCAATTTAGAAGAAACAAAAACTGTCAGGTTATTTAAATTTACATACGTCGATCTACGAAGAGAAATATGAGAAAGTGTAAAAGTCCGAAATTTGATGGAATAGTCTTTGAGAAGATAAATATCTCCTCAACTATAATAAAAGTAAAAATTCCAGCTTTACATAAACCTCTTATTACTCTCATTTCCTCCTTATTCACATTTCTTGTAACGACTTTTCGATGATTAAGGTTGTAAAGACTGCAATCAAATGAATCATTATGAATGTTATTCCTTTCCAATCAAACCTGCATATACATCATTCCAAGCTTATTACACAAAATAATCGGTGTAAATCCTTGCAGAATTATACATAATAACGTTTATAGACGCTTGTCAACATCAATTTATATTTCTTTTGTTAATTGACAAACAGCTATCTCTCTCTCTCTTCTTGCAGAGGAGGCATTCAAATTGTCATACAATTATGGAAAAGCTTCAAAAAATAAAAATACAAAACTTACATAAACTCTTTTGCAGCATGCGCCAACACCCCCGCCGCCGTTTCTACAAAACTCCAACCTTGGTTCTTCATATCATCTGTGGGACTGAGCCTAAGACCGAAACTAAGACTGAGACTATAGAGGAAGGAACACATTCCTTCCGTGACGAAATAATATGAAAATACTCCATCCGCATCCATCGAATGCAACGATGACTTACACTTAATTAATGGACAAAATCCTTTAATAGTATCACAGTATCATGTCTTCATAATCACATCCAACAAATCACAAGCAAATGACACGAAACCGACTCGCAAGTCGCAAAATAACTCCTGTGAGCTCATTAGGGTTAGGCAAAAAGCCGTCAACACGATTCAATTCCAATTTCCAGCCAAAACGTAAATCTGCATAAACTCTCATCACACCAATAGCACTCGCTGCTATAGCTTTTAACAGCAGCAGCAGCCTCTCGCAAGCGTCATTGACACCCTCTACAGAGTTTATAAGCCTCAGGAAAAGGAGTCTACCTCTACATAGAGATACAGTATAAATGTGACTAAACTTTCTGATAGAAACCTAGGAACAGGAGCAGCAGAAGCCAATGCAGAAGCGGACCGCGTACACGAGCGACGACGTTCGTCATCTATTTCTCTGTTTCGGGTGCGCACTGATGCCAAGGAACAGGCACACCATTGCAAGCAGCATCATGGTCTATGGTCTTGGTCGCATGGCATCAGGCATGGCATGTCGTCTATGACTCCTGCGCACTACGTCGCGTCGTCGCTCGTCGTCGTCGTTTTCGTCGTCATCATCCTCATTGTCGTCGTTGTTGTCGATTGTCGGTCGTCCCCGAAGCCGGATCTTCTGCTGCGCGGCTAATTTCAGCGACTGACAAAAACTAATTTTGTTTCTTTTGACGGTGAAGTTCGCTGCTGTTGCTTCTGGATCGATCATTAGTCAGCAGCTGAATGCGGTCATCGATTATGTTCGTCTCTGACATGGTAGATTTAGTCTTTTGACCGAGCGCAGAGCCTCCATCCAACTCCAAACGATCCTCTTTCGTTCCTTATTTCTGCTGCTTCAGTTAGCTGCTGCATAAGTGCTGCCTTCTGGATCACAAGATCCATGAGTGTGGTGTTGAAGAGTAATGATTATCTGTGTTGTGTGGAGCGACTATTGCAATTACTCCATATTAAAGATTTTGTTGTTTATTTTTCCACAAGTAGGCACTTCTCTTCTTTAGCTGCCCGCGTTACATCAAGGTATTAGGTTTCACTTGAGGACACGCCATCAATTTATCAAGAGAGGTGAATGTACATACATATAGTTTATATGTAGTAGAGTATAGGTATAGCGAGAGAGAGGAACAATTTCAAAGTACGTTAACCGATTAAAATAATTCGACTTCCTGATTAATTGAAATCATAGGGTAACTTTAATTTGTTCTATATGAATAAGAAAACACAAAGAAGGTGTTCTTCTTGTAGATATTATGAAACCATTTGTATTGGCTGATTAGTTTTTATATTTAGTACGAACAAAAATATGCTAGGCATGTAAAAATAATTAAGAAATTATATTGAAAATTCTAAATTAGGTTCATCCTTTCACATAACTTATGTTGGAGATTAATCTATGTAAGTGAATGAGCAAAGATTGTGTTTAATAGCAGCACACCGAGAGTTAAACGATTTCTACCTTGTTCATTGACAGCTATTTGACAATTTCGTTGACAGTTCATAAGTGTTACTTAGTGACAAATGAAGATTTTTTCTTGTTTTTTTTTCAAGCACACAAAATAATGTCAAACGAAAAAGACAATAACATTCCTAATTTATGTTTCCATCTTATTGTCAGATTAGATTATATGACAGTTCATTTTTAAGATCATATTGCACATAAATATTGTTCAACTAGGTATGCACTATGCCGTCACTTTATTCGATCTGTGGAACCATATAAATGAGCTGTGTTATATTCAGATTATTATCATTAAATAAACATATACGTAATGCAAGTGATTGAAGGAGCCTACCCACCTACATACATATGTTTGCATAATGAAGGTGTGTGGATTGCAGAAATGGGATTGTCAAGATCAATAATTTTTCTGAAAATTGGATTTGTTATTCCATATTTATGTGTCATTAAAATCAGATATTATAGACTCAGATTCCGAAAGAGCTTATAAACTTTACGTTTAGTGTTTGGTTGGTTCTTCGAAATACATACATGTAGATGGGTAAATAAAGGCACTTGGGCATTGGTCATCCGTTTATAATCCACTTGCTTCTTACTTAAAAAAGGGAGAAAAAGGTTACTTTATTAACTTCCCAGAAAAAAGTTATTGTAATCGGTCCGATTTGTCGAATTGAAAATTTTGACATTTCTCGACGTTTCAAGCACCCTAGAGTCGAAATAAAAGATTTTTAGAGAGATGTCTGTGCTTGTGTGTATAACGTACGTCCGTACGTTCGCGACGTTTTTTCGTCGTCCATAGCTCAAGAACCAGTAGAGATATCGACTTCAAATACTTTTTGTTATACAGAAAATAATGCAGAAAGATGCAGAAAGGGCTCTCAAGAAAATTGCGTGGGTGGCTTTTTACCATAGCAGTTTAAAAAAAAGGTGAACATTTTAGTTAACCCTTTAATTGAATTAAATTTTATCTACACTAATATTATAAAAAAGAATGATTTGTATTTTTGTATGTAACGAATAAACTCAAAAAGTACTCGACCGATTTTAATAATTTTTTTTTCATTAGAAAGCTACATTATCACTGAGTAACATAGGCTATATTTAGTACTACATTACTATAGAAATCTTTAGAAATTCCTATTAAAACCAACCGAAAGTGTAAAAAAATTAGTCATAAAATGTCTTTCATCGCATACGCGAGTTTGGTAGTAACGAAATGCAGTGTGGTTGCTACGAACTGTCGAACTCTATTCGCGTTCCACACACCATCCACACTGCAACGAATAAATTGTTCGCGCTCAACTTAACCTCAAAATTATACCACTCTTGTTTTGTTTGTTGAAAAGGGTAATTATAAATTGACAATTCGTCGCTGTCTGCGAATAGAAATAAAGCTCATGTGAAAGAAAAGTCAAAATATGCGAACATCCACAGTTCGCAGTTCGTAGCTCATGTGCAAGATGCTTTAATTAGCATGCTTATAACGAAAATATCTGTACCTATTTATGTCTACCCGTGCGAAGCCGGGACGGGCCGCTAGTATTATATATTGTAACGTGATACAAACCAAGTATATTTTTTGAAAAAATCCAATTGACGGTTTTTTTTATAAATTTAAAAAATTGAAAAAAAAAATTTGTCACCTCGAAAATCTTACGAACAAAAAATGATTTTATCTACTAAGATTTTGAGAAAAATCGAAAGGACAGTTTTTTTTATAAAAAATAAAAACCTAAAAAAAAAATTACTCAAAGTTGGTAAAAATTGATTTTTTATTGACAAATAACCCAATCACAAGTATAGTATCCAGAATCATAGATCGTTGTAATGAAAACAAAGCACCAGTCAAAGACCGGATACCACAAGTTAACAAGAACTTTCAACTGGATATACGAATGTGGTGAGGTCACAAAAGGCTTCAGGAAAAACATCATATTTCCTATACTGAAGAAATTAAATCCAACGGACCCAAATAACTATAAAGGTACATCTTTTCTTATTGGAAAGACTCACTAATTGGGTAGATGAAAATTATCTACTCAGTAATTCCGTAAGTGCTTCCTTCTCCACAGTAGAGAATATCTCCATGCAGAAAAGAGGCTGGGATGCGACCCACACTGATAACTTCCCATCCCATGTCTTGCTTATAAGTTTGTTAACAAATTTGCGTACTATTTTTTGTAGATTTTATATTTTTATGAAAAAACGGACTGTTGGATTTTTATAAAAAAAATTACTGAATATCGAAAACAATATTTTCTGTGAAATACAATAAGTTTGAAGCCAATATTTTTAATTTTTGAAAAGCTATTTAAATCGAAAGTACATTTTTTTAGTTTTAGTATTGTTTTTTTTTAGGTTTTTATTTTTTGTAAAAAAACTGTCAATTCGTTTTTTCTCAAAATTTTATAGAATTTTGAAAATAATATTTCTTATAAGATAAAATTAGTTTGAAGCAAATGTCTCAAATGTTTGAAAAGATTTCTACGTCGAAAAACAATTTTTACCAACTTTTATAAATATTTTTTTTTAGGTTTTTATTTTTTGTAAAAAAACTTTAAATTCGATTTTTCTCAAAATTTTTCTTAATGTTGAAAACGATATTTCTTATAAGTTAAAATTAGTTGGAAGCCATTATCTCAAATTTTTGAACAGATATTTGACTCGAAAATCAATTTTTAACAACTTTTGTTAAATTTTTTCTTCGGGTTTTAATTTTTTCTAAAAAAAAATGTCAATTCGATTTTTTTCAAAAATTTTCCTGAATGTTGAAAAAAATATTTTTTGAAAAATAAAAGTAGTTTAAAGCCAATATCTTAAAGTTTTGAAAAGATATTTGAGTGGAAAATCAATTTTTACTAACTTTTATTAATTTTTTGGTTGGGTTTTTATTTTTTGTTAAAAAAAACTGTCAATTCGATTTTTCTCAAAATTTTATCAGATGTCAAAAACATTATTCTTCATTGCACAAAATTGTTTTGGAGATGAAATCATATTTTAGTCGTAAAATTTTCGAGGTGACAAATTTTTGTTTCAGTTTTTTTGATTTATACAAAAACCGTTAATTGGATTTTTTTCCAAAAATAAAATTCTTTTGTATCACGTTACAATATACAATATAAAATGTAGTTCAAGTCTCTAGCGTTATTGGTTTATGAGATATTTAGGTTTAACCAAAATGTTCACCTTTTTTTAAACTGCTATGGTAAAAAAACCACCCACGCAATTTTCTTGAGAGCCCTTTCTGCCTTATTATCTGTATAACAAAATTTATTTGAAGTCGATATCTCTTCTGGTTCTTAAGTTATGGACGACGAAAAAAACGTCGCGAGCGTACGGACGTACGGACGTACAGACGTACAAACGTACGTACACACGCACGCACAGACATCTTTCTAAAAATCTTTTATTTCGACTCCAGGGGCCTTGAAACGTCGAGAAATGTCAAAATTTTCAGTTTGACAAATCGGACCCATTACAATAACTTCCTATGGGAAGTTGACAAGTATTGCCCGATCCCACCTAGAAAACGGGAAAAAACTGTATGCCTTCTTTGTAGACTTCAAAACAGCTTTCGACACCACTGGCAGAAAATGCTCAAAATACTTGAACAGCTGTATCACGAAAATCGCTCAGCTGTATGGGATGGTAATATATTATCAGAATGGTTTCAAACAGAAACAGGAGTAAAATAAGGCTGCTTCGTCACTCCACTCCTTGTTAACTCCTTTCTTTCTAAAACTACAGTTTCCTCTACCAGACACAAGAGAACAATTTATGCTTCTTATCGGAACTGGATTATCACCACTGTACCACACACCATTAGAGCTTCATTTTAAGATTGCAGTCACAGATATAAGGTCCCAAACTTCATGTTTTGAAGACTTGACAAATAGGCAGATTTAGCTCGGTACAAATGTCTTGTAACTATTAGGGCAAGAAGAGAATTGTTATCATTGAACTTTATACCCCAACGAAATGACCTAGCACTGAATTGATCCTTGTGCAATACCAACAAAAGGGAAAATGTAGTTCGTTCCAATGCCAGATGTCCGTCCAATTTTTAAATGAAAATATTTAGCAAAGCTTTCAACTTTAAAGATTTAAGTCAATTAGTATAAATGTAATGTTGAAAAGGACCTATATCAGTGCAGTTTCACATGACCAATTGTAAGAGTGCAGGTGGTCAGAAACTTTTAAGTGTGAAATTAAAATACTCAAAACTAGAAAACGTCAAGAAAAGATTTAATTGTAATATTTCAATTTAATTGCATATTGGTGCAACATTGTTGCACCCAATTTAAATTGCATTTGGCTTCATTTTTATACATCGTGCAAACCGAATCAAGTTTAATTTATTTTTGTTTTATTAAAATCCATATTTTAAAGCAACAAGTTAGCAACACCCATAACGCATATAAATATCTACAAGTATAGAGGAGTGTGTTTCAACAAGCTTATGACTTTTGCGTCAACACCGATTCCTCGGTTAGTGTCTATAGCTTACCAATAAATTAAATGAATAAAAATCAACTTTTTTATTGATTGATAAAAACAAAAATTGTTATAAATTTCATTAAGTTAAGTTTCTCAGTTACACACCGCATCGAGCAGTTCATAATTTTAATTTTAACTGACACTTTACAGAAAAAAGTATGCACTATTTGATGTCATGTCGTCGTCGTCGCATTATTCGTCCTGAATCTAAAACATCTAAAACAACAACAACAACAACAACTGACATCATCAAACATCGATTACATTTGTTAGTTGGTCTTGTAACATGGCATTTCAATCATAAATATACTTTTGCTACCCTTTATGGTCATGTAAGGCATTTAGGTTTTATGAGTGAATTACTCATTGATATTGATTTTTAGGCCGATCTCGATCTCGATCGCTGCCCGCTGGCTGCTGTCGCTATTGCTGTTGCTGTTGCTGCCGTTGTCCAACCCCACTTGCGTTTACTAGATGTGTCTATACGATCGTTGCAACTCCACAAAGTGTCCCCCTGCTTCTGCTGCTGCTTCGCAATTCATTACGCGCCAATTGTCCATTAATCAAATTACCACAACTGCTTACCCTGGGCATCTTATATTATGTATTGCATCAAATTGACATCAACTCAAAGTGAAACAGGCGCAATCGATCGTTGAATGTGGATCGATGGCTTTTGCTTCCAATCAGCGTTGTCGATGACGACGACGGACGATGATGACGAGGACGACGACGACTACAACGCAAACGCAGACGCCTAATATTGCCTAGGCGCGTATATAACTATAGGTATACATATGTTCGATTTAGTTTTAGTGATTGAGCGACACTGTCATTGCGTAGACGGCAAGCAATTAACCATGGGCCATGTTCGTTTTTATGACAACGACACACAAGAGGCGCTCAAAAGCAACTGTAACGAGGTCCATTTATGGCCATTATTAGGTATAGGGTCCTTAAAATTGTTCAATTCGAATCGAAAAAAAAAAATAAAATATGAACAAAAATTAAACTTATTTAGGTACCTACTTGGGATTATAATGTACATATGTATATTAACCGATTCTTGTACTTAGGAATGCTTTAAGAAAGAGAAAGATTTAAAATTAAGGACCATTAGATATATTTTTGAATAAAAGGTGTTTTTTAGACGAGTAGTTTTCAAAAAGAAATAAAACACATAGAATTTACTTTCATGGCCCAATTTTCGAATACTTTTTGCAGCAATAGGGGGCGTATGTCAGCAATAACGCATCAAATATTCTTTTTTTTTGAATAAAAGGTGTTTTTTAGACGAGTAGTTTCCAAAAAGAAATAAAACGCATAGAATTTACTTTCATGGCCCAATTTTCGAACACTTTTTGCAGCAATAGGGGGCGTATGTCAGCAATAACGCATCAAATATTCTTTTCCAAGATGTTTGTTTTCGTCCAGCAAACTGAATAATTGTTTTGGTAGAACCATTAATTTGCAGGGTTTGCAAACGTTGTTAACCCTAGAAAGATAACCTTACAAAAAACTACGTTGAAGATAACCATACGTCGATTCGACGTGTATGTGTTTGAAAGCGAGATTATATTATATAACTATATAATATATTTGTGCAAATAGTCAGATATCACCATAAATATCATTATTTAATGGATAAATAAAAATACATACGTTTATTTGAACATTTTATTTGACAAAAACATAAGAAAAACCAAAAATAAATATTTATTTCATTAAAAAACTTAACAATATTGAGATCACTTCTTCAGACTCATAAATTATTTTTTCAAACTTTTAAAAAATAACTTTGTATAGATATTATTAATTATAAAGGGTGTCCCAAAATTAACGCAAGATTTGAATTAAATAGAAAACGCCGTTTTTAGTCTTTTAATAGTTATATTTTTATTGACTCGTAAAGTACATAGGATAGGGTTATGTATGGAATAACACATCGGACAAATGGCCTCCACGGCTTTGCATACACATGCGCACTCTTTTGTTGAAATTTTCCATGACCATTCTGCATAAATGTGGCTGAATTTCGTTGATGCAGCGTTGAATCTCCTCCTTTAATGCACGGGTGGTTGTGGGCTTGTTGACATAGACTTGTGATTTCAAATAACCCCATACAAAGAAGTCTAATGGTGTTAAATCACACGATCTAGGAGGCCAATTTTGATCACCGAAACGAGAGAGTACACGACCTGGAAATGTCTCATGCAGTAATTGAATTGTTTCACGGGCTGTATGACATGTGGCACCGTCTTGTTGAAACCACATATTGGACACATCAATATCATCCAATTTTGGCAGAAAGAACTGTGTAATCATGTCGCGATACCGAGCACCAGTAACAGTCACTGCTTGACCAGCATCATTTTCAAAAAAATATGGCCCAATTATGCCTCCATCCCAAAATCCACACCATACAGTCACGCGTTGTGGATGCATTTGTTTTTCGACAATCACATGTGCCCCAAATGCGGCAATTTTGGCGATTGACAAAGCCATCAAGATGAAAATGTGCTTCATCGCTTAGGATGATTTTGCTCGAAAAATCAGGGTCCATTTGTTGATGTTCAATAATCCATTCAACGAACTCTCTTCTCTGTCCATGGTCATTAGGCTTCAATTGTTGTGTTAATTGAATTTTGTAAGCATGAAGACACAGATCTTTGGTGAGTATACGCTGTAGAGAGGTTCTTGAAATTTGCAATTCTTGTCCACGACGTCGAATTGAGGTTCCTGGATTGTCAGCAACACTCTCACGCACTGCTTCGACATTTACATTTGAACGGCTTGTTTTTGGACGACCAGTGTGTTTGGCGTCTCCAACGGATCCAGTCTCCATGAATTTTTCAATTAATCTCTTCACAGTTGACGAAGTTAAAACACTATTCCGACCATATTTTGTATGAAATTTTCGAACTGCAGCCGCCAAGCTTTCACTATTTTTGAAATATTCTTTAATAATGAAGACACGTTGTTCTCTCGTGTAACGCTCCATTTTTAATAACCCTATACTGTTAGCTGTCAAATTGCTTTTTTTTCAGGGTTGCCAACACTTCACTGCACAAATGGCGGCAAATTCAAATCTTGCGTTAATTTTGGGACACCCTTTATAAGGAACTTTTATAAAAAAAATTATTCAACTGCTTCTTCTAGGCAGTTAGGGCAAGCCAACGTCTTGTGTTCTCCACAGATAGGTTTTCTGCATTTGTCGCACATTGACTTTGTCATTCTTTTAATTTTTGTCGGGCAAAAGGCGCAATATTTTCTTTTTTTTGGTTCAGGTACACTTTCATCTTGTGTAGGAACAGAAGGGAGTCCTTTTGGTAAAATTTCAGAAATTTTATTTTTTATATTTGATGGCAAAGTAGGCAGTTCTTGCCTTTTCAAAGCCCACGGCGTTATCAAGCTATTGCTAAGTGTTTTCATAAAATCACGACGACTAAGCCGCTTTTCTTGTTTAGATAAGACGTTGTTCAAATAGATAACATACCCGTTTATGAACGCCATATTCAATTTGCCATAAAACATTGCCATGGGCCATCGGTTTGTTTTACGGCTGCATGACATCGAGGAACACATTTGATCGAACGTATCCACTCCACCTTTGGTTTCATTGTAAAAGTGGATCATATTTGGTTTTGATGTGACAGGATCAACAGTACCATTTTCGTTGCACGATGACAGGAGAAAGACCATTTTGCTTGGTTTGGGCTTGTAGGACACTAATGTCAAGGGACCGTCATAGCAAAACATGGATGTTCCGATAGGCCTGAAGCGCGTATTTTTTAGATCTGTGGGTATTTCTCTCTTGTTTGATATTATTGTATTTTAATTTAATTTTAATTTGTTTATTTATTTGGCTCAAGAGCCATTAATTTACAAAATACATAAGTTAACATTTAAAAAAAAAAAAAAATATAAACATTTTAGGTTTGCTCTAGGAATTTTAACAATTAGCTAGTATAAGATTTTGCATATAACATCATTTGATTTTTAAATTGATTGAGTTCATTTATGTTTCTGATGTGTTGTGGTAGGTTGTTGAAAGAGTTTAATCCCATGTAAAGTATGCTAGCCTGCGCTCTAGATGTTCTGGTTCGGATGATATTGAACTCTTCAATATTTCTCAGGTTGTATTGTACCACTCTTCTTTCAGGTATACTTGTTTGTAGATATTCAGGGCACATGTTTTGTTTTATTTTGAAGACAAACACCATAGCCATCATAAAAAGTCTTTGATTAATATTAAGCCAGTTTAAGGATTGAAGCATTCTTGAAATTGATGTATAACGGTCACATTTTAAAATTGTTCGCATGGCTTTGTTTTGAAGTTCTTGAAGTCTTGATTTTTGTGAGTTGTTACAGACATATAGGAGACTTGCACAAAATGGGGCTTAACAGTCACATTAAACACTTTTATTGCACTATTTTTTGAAATATTATTACGTGTTCTGCTAAGAACTCCAAGTTTTTTAGACACTTTTTTACATATATTGTCAACGTGATCATTAAGGGACAACTTGTTATCAAGCACTATACCAAGGTATTTAATAGATGTAACTTCTTCTAAGTGGATATTGTTTATACTGATATTTATTTGTTGATGAGTGTATGGTTTATTAATTATCATAAATTTTGTTTTATTAGCATTTAGTATAAGTTTGTTCATATTTAACCAAGAATAAATCGCACTTAGGTCATTTTCAATGTTGTTTTTTAGGGAATTGACATCTTTACCCGCTATATAAACTAAGGCGTCATCTGCAAACAACACAAGTTTAGAGTACTTTATTACTTTTTCAATATCGTTTATATATATCAAAAACAGAAGCACTCCCAATATTGTTCCTTGAGGAACTCCTGTATTAATTGAAGACGAGGAAGATGTTTTGTTGTTAACCGAAGTTCTTTGGGTTCTGTCACTTATAAAAGTTTTAAACCATTTAAGTTCAGAATTTTTTACACCATATTTTTCAAGTTTTTGTATTAGGATTTTATGATTAACAGTCTCAAAAGCTCGTTTTAGGTCTAAGAAAACAGCTATGACACAATTTTTGTTGTCAATTTCCTTCTTCCAATCACTAAACACAAAATTTACACAAGTTTCACACGAATGATTTGAACGAAAGCCTGATTGGTGTTTACTCAAGATGTTATTGTTATTTAGATGTGCTTGTAGTTGTTTTGATGCAATTTTTTCGATGATTTTTTCATAAAGAGGGAGCATGTTGATGGGTACCAACTAATGTCAAATTATATGGCCGCTGTAACAAGTTTTTTGCTAAAGGAACTGACGTAAACGTAAACCATTTATCACAGGTAATATTTCTATTACTTCCATGAATAGATTTTGTGAGTTCCTTAACATAAAACTCTCCGAGAGGCAATCCTTGGGTTTGACTACATTTTCCCAGATAAGGAATTGCATTAATCATGTATCGTGTAGAACTGTCGCATGGCATTACTATTTTAATCCCGTATCTATTGGGTTTGTTGGGAATGTACATGCGAAAAGGACATCGGCCTCGGAATCCTAAAAGCTGCTCATCTATTGTCACATAGGCTCCCGGAATGTAGTTAGATCGACAGTGATTTATGAAGATCTCCCATATTTTTCTGATTGGAACAAAAGTATTAGTAGCTCTTAGTTCTGATCGCAAAGTTTTGTCATCCATACGTAAGCATCTTATCAAAAAATCAAATCTATCTCTACTCATCGCAGCAACATACCTGTTTCCTGAATAAGAGCAATCAAACAATTCAACCGTTCGTCGTCAAGTGATTGTCTTTCAAAGCAGCTGCCAGGGTCAAAATGTAGATTTGAATGTTGCTTTTACATTTGGCTGTTGAATCTTTTGCTGTATTTCCGTGTTGGTCCATTTTGTTATTTTCTCCACGATTTCGTTTGTAATAAACATATTAAAACACTCTAAAGGGTCATAAATTTGTTTATTCATGCGAGTTGGACCTCTTCTGGTTCGTATGATGTTAGAAGCTGATGTCCTGCTACTTGTTTTATCTTTTATAGACGTCCAACGATGTCTGTTTTTTACTCTAAGAGTTGTTTGTTTCGGAAAAACAATAGGATTTCGAATACTTGACGAGGCACTTTGAGACACATTTTCAGTGCTCAAGGTATTTTCTTCTAGTGATGAAGCTACCTCGTCATCTTCGAAATCACTTTGAGCGTCATCTTGCAGTAAATTGTCTTCTTTTTCACTGTCCGACCCCTCTATCTCTTCATCACTTCCGAGTATGTTGTCCAAAAATCTCTCAAATTATGCATGTGCACCTCAAGGACTGCCCTGTGACGTCATTTTATGTTTGTAATATAGCCTACATAAAATAAAAATTACCTTTGTTTATAGAATACAAACATATCTTTACACAAAAGTTCATAAAATAAATATTTTTTTGTTACAAAAAGTGCGACCTGAAAGATAACCTACGTCGTTTCGACGTGTATGGTATTTTCCAGGAAATTTATGTGTGTGCTGTCATGAACTTACCGCGCCAGCACGTGGGTCTCCACCAAGCTCTATTGTTCGACTGAGTTGGCAAAAATTAAGAGCTTGGTGGTACCATTTAAAAAAGAATGGCAGTTATTTTTTTAAAATAAAGCACGTCGAATCGACGTAGGTTATCTTTCTGGGGGGAGTAAGACTATTAATTTTGAAATGGAAAAATAAAAAAAAAACTGTCAAAAAGACTAACTCCGAAAAAAAACTATTGCCAAATTGAAAACCACACGTCTTTAAAAAATACGTTTCATTTAGTAAAGTTTCAAACCCATTTTAGTAAGCTGCCAAGTTTAAAAGACTAATTGTAAGTATATTAAGATCTCCCAAAGTTTTACTAATACATCATGATTGTCAATCTAGCGAAAAGACATTCATTTTGACAATTTTGATTTTGTCATTCTATGTTTTTAGTTACTAATTTAAAGGATCTGTCTTGAATATTGTACTGGCTCATAATTATAATTGTCCGTTATCAGGTGTGAATAAGTTTTGACTTTTTGAATTCAGTTTCTATTTTATTTTCGTTCACTAAACTCATATAAGCCTACTAAAGCATTCTCTCAAAAACATCTACAAACTAATTGTGTTGAATCATTTATTTCTTATTATTTGTTTCTTAATCAAGTGTTAATTTGTTGTGACAAAGTACAATTTTATTGCAGCTTTGAGAGAGCGCTTTGGTAGGCTTATGAGTTAAGTGAACGAAAAAAATCGAAAATTAATTAAAATTGTCAAAAGTTGTTTTAATTAAAAACTCACTCATCCTTGAAACATAGAAAACATTGTCAAAAAAAAAAAACATGAAATTGCAGCAACTAATTAAGAGGAAATTATTCAACTTTATGTTGATATAATAAGTTGGCCCTTATGTTAAAATTGCAAATTTTTTACTTTTACCTTTAGTAATCAATCCATACGATTTCTGAACTTTCCTTAGTTAAAAAACTGTCAGTTTAAGATGTGTTCAAATGCATCGTTTCTAATAAAAAGGGAATACATAAGTATTTTACCAGAAATCACAGTTTTAGAATAGCTAGAGAAAAGTGAAGCTGTAACAAATCGGCTATTTATTTTTCTCCAGTGGCTTAAAAAAAAAGGTTAACAATGCCTTAATACCCGCAGAGAGTTAATAAATGGGGTAAATTTATTACCTCCAGAAAAAAACTTACCTGAATTATAGGGTTGTGTTTCTAGTTTTTATTTAAGGTTAAATAGGATAACTATCAAATTAGATTTAGATTAGTTTGGCATTTTTGTAAGTTTACTTTGGAAAATAACCATATGCAAGCTCTTACACCAAAACAACTTTTAAATATTATGGACATTTATTCCCATTTCGTCCACATTTTTATTATCAAATCATATTCAACCTTGAGGTACAACAAATAGATTTGTAAAATAACAGAATTTGAGACTCCATAACCGTTTTCACGGTTTGCATGCCAAATTCGTCATTCGATTTGAAACATTTGAACTACTTTTAATGTGGTACATAATGTGGAAACCAGCATTGGACTCGCTATAGTTGAAATAAGACCAAATAAGCTCGAAAAAGTAGTACCCGTTATAGGGTGACTGTCATGCAAGAGGTCTAAGGTTCAATCCCTGACTGTACCACCTAAAAGTATTTACACGGGTATTATCTCTTACGAGGAATTGAAAAGTCCTCTAAGGCATCTTGCCATGAAAAGTGCTTTCCCAAATTAGCCGTTCGGATTCCGCATTTAAAACTGCAGGTCCTCTTCATTTCTAGCATGACTCGCACAGAGTTGTAAGTAAGCAATGATTTTCTACGGGCTGTTGCGCCACTTAATTTATTTAATTAAGCTCGAAAAAGTAGTGCACAATTGGGCCAACAGGATTTATTACATAAAGTGCAGACTGATGGTAGATTAGCACGATGAGGGATAAAGGTAAGGTTCAAAACTTTTACTCGTGCTCTTTAGATAAGGCTTATAGCTTCGTCGACAATTCATTATTGAAATAGTTTGCTTCTGATAAAATCTGGTGATTGAGGTACCTAATAGGTATTCCTAGATGTTGTTAATGTTGCTCTGGAAAGATGCTGATTGAAATCTATTTTGTCAATTTTAGCGGTGACATTGGAAAACATAAGATGCCGTTCATCTACATTAGACTTCATTAAGTTTAGGTTAGTATCATGGGAGATAGCTAGCTGATTCCATTCCTTAAAAGGCGAGGAATTAGGTTAATGTAGCCTTACCATGAACGATTTGTGAAGACTTTTTTCTTCTCTTTTCATCACTCTTCTTAACTTCCCATAGGAAGTTATTGTAATAGGTCCGATTTGTCAAATTAAAAATTTTGAAATTTCTCGAAGATGCAGAAAGGACTCTCAAGAAAATTGCGTGGGTGGTTTTTTTACCATAGCAGTTTAAAAAAAAGGTGAACATTTTGGTTAACCCTAAATATCTCACGAACCAATGACGCTAGAGACTTAAATTAAATTTTATATTATATATTATGACGCGATACTAAACAAGTATATTCCAATTAACGTTTTTTTTTTATAAATCAAAAAAACTGAAAAAAAATATTTGTCACTTCGAAAATTTTACGAACAAAAAATGATTTTATCTTCAAAACAATTTTGTGCAATGAAGAATAACGTTTTCGACATCTGGTAAAGTTTTGAGAAAAATCGAATTCACAGTTTTTTTTTATAGAAAATAAAAACCTAAAAAAAATACAATTCTCAAAGTTGGTGCAAATTGAATTTCGACTCAAATATCTTTTCAAAAAATTGATATTATGGCTTCTAACTTATTTTATCTTACAATAAATATTGTTTTCAACATTCAGTAAAATTTTGAGAAAAATCGAATTGGCAGTTTTATTACAAAAAATTAAAATCTTAAAATAAATTAATAAAAGTTGGTAAAAATTGATTTTCGACTCAAATAACTTTTCAATACCTTGAGACATTGGCTTTAAACTAATTTTATTTTTTAAAAAGTATTGTTGTCAATATTCAGTAATATTTTGAGAAAAAATGAATTGGAAGTTTTTTTACAAACAATTAAAAACCTAAAAAAGAATTAACAAACGTTGTTAAATCTTTTCAAAACTTTGAGATATTGGCTTTCAACTAATTTTATCTTATAAGAAATATTGCTTTTAACATTCAGTAAAATTTTGAGAAAAATCGAATTGACAGTTTTTTACAAAAAATTAAAATCTTAAAATAAATGAATAAAAGTTGGTAAAAATTGATTTTCGACTTAAATATCTTTTCAAAAATTTAAGATATAAGCTTCGAATTAATTTTATTTTATAAAAAATATTGTTTTCAACATTCAGTAGTTTGCTGATAAAAATCTGACCGTCCGTTTGTTTATAAAAAATTAAAATCTACAAAAAGTAGTACGGAAAATTGGTAAAAATTGATGTTCGATCTCGATATCTCGTGAATAACAGAAGACATTGATTTTAAATTTATTTCATTCATCCAATTTGTATGTGTTTATATTAGAAATAAAAACTTTTATTAAATGCTGCTAAAATTGGTAAAAATTGGTTAACGACTAAAAATCTCGTTAACAAAAATAGATTTTGAAATCAAACTATTTCATCATAAGCAAAATATTGTTGGTTATTTTGAAATTTTTTAGAATAATTTAACTGATTACTTTTTTGACAAAACACGAAAACCTACAAACCTTTTAAGCAAGACAATTCGACAGACGGACGCACACAGTGGGGCAAGAATGGTGATTTTGTGCGATTAATTATTTTGAAAAGTCTAAAGTGACTTTTTCTGTTTTAAAGCCTTGTATAAGAGTAGGAATAGGTTCAAACTTAAATTTTATTAAGAAATAAGATTAAACTTACGTGTTTACACCGAAAAAAAAAAATAGTTTTTTCATTTTTGTGTTTATTTTCAAGAATAATGTATTTTTTTCAAAGAAAAAATGTATTGTTAAGAATGAATACACAATGAATTGAATAAAAATGAAAATTATAAGCAAAATTTTTAATTAGCATATATTAACAACAATGTTTTTTTGTAATATTGTAATGAATTTCATAATTTTGATTTAATAATATAATTAATACATAATACAATTTTGTTCATTCATTTTCAGTAGAAATATTATCCACATCAAACATATCGATAGCATCTGAATGAAAATCTTTTTTATTGACAAATAGATTATGACTTCTGAGACTTGATAACAGAGAATCTGACGAAATCATCATTCTATTAAAAATATCTGTCAAATTGTCTTTTCTGGATGTTTTTCGGCTGAATTGCTCTCGGAAAATTTTAAAATCTTTGTGTCTTGATTCTAAAACTTCTTCACTTAACTGACCAATCGGTAAGAGGCAAGAAGAAGCAATTAAATGGCCATGAATTAATATTTTGTGCACTGTTGTACTCATATAGTACCAGGGATACAGTGTAACAAAATATCGGGCGGTATCTTCACGATAGCTTTTGAACTTTTCGTAGTTTAGCTTGAAACCACTTGAAAGGCATTGCAAAATTATGTAAAATTTTTGAATTAAAAGTTCATCAATTCCAGTGATGGTGGCGGATAAATTACTTTTTTTGAAAAAATGTGGAAGATTTAGTATCGAATAAACTGTTGCAAAGCTTTCCATCAATCATTGAAAGTATCGTTTCATGTTTCACAACAAACTTTTTATTATCGATGGTTATATTTGACCCATGAAGATTTTGGATTTGTGTATCTGTGATATCCTTTTCGATCCTCACAAGCTCGTCACTCTCTTTTTGAAAGTCAATTCTTAATGGACGGCAATAGCGTGGAGATGAAGAACAGGGGTTTTTCCATAAAACTTTTTGGTTAAATGAAAGTTGTAGTGGGACCAGACACTTTATAAAAATAAACTTATCATCGCTCTCATGGCTTTCCAAATATTTCTGATGATATTGGCTATGACCCGAACTGCCATCAAAACCCCACTTCGAAACTAACTTTAATTCGTTTTCTGTATCTGATTGAAAAAATTCCAGAACGTTTATTTGATTGATCAGTATTTTTTCGGTAGTGTGATCAAGTAGATTTTGCATGGGTACCTCAGCACAAGTTTCTGTTATTTTAATTTCAGGAGGGTAACAAGTTTTCTTTTCTTTTTGCACCTCTTTATAAGAAGGGAGCACATTTTTGGCATAGGTTCTTATAATGTTGTACTGGTGCCTTGACAATTTTGCTTCAATCATCATAGACAAAGCTTCTAATGATGACACCTATCGTGGTTCTTCAAAACTTTTTTGCCTTTGTAAGAAACTTTGAGACGTTGTTGCCTCTTTAACCAAATCTGCTGCTTGCTTTTGACCCGAAGCCCTTAAACTCATTTGAGCAGCATAGACTAGCTCATTTGTAGGAACGGTATTTCTCAATTCCGCAGTTCGTTTGCGTTTCGATGATTCACTGCATGTTTAAAAAAAAAAGAAGCGATATGGACGTCCAGCAGGTGAAGAAAATTTTTTAAAAGCAATGGATCCGTTGAGCCATTTTATCTCTGAGGCAAGGAAAAGTTTTTTTGTTCGATTTGATCGTTCCCATTTAATTTTTAATTGGTGTTTGAAATTTTTCAAGTCTTGCCGAAGTTCGAAAAATTTGGCATCAAAAGTCTGCTTTTCACTGGCGAAAAATACTTCAACCAATTGTTTTTTCAAGCACTCATAATTTTGTACACCAGAACCTTAAAAAATCTTAAGTTAAACTACTAATAAAGATGAAATTAATTCCCACAAAATAAAAAAAAAATATATTTATAAAACTATCATAAACATTATTTTAAATGAGTAAGGTACAAGTATGTTTACCCTTTACTCTGTTTTGTTTGCTTTGCTTTGCTGTCTCAATTCCATTTTCTTATAATTCTGTAATGCTTTTAATATCATTAAATTACTTTACAGAAAAAAAAAACAACAAGAATATTAGAAAAATAACAACAATTTATCAATGCTGTTTATCAAAATTATATCAACAAAAGCCGTTTTTAAGACACCCGCCAGCGCACGGAGTTGAAAGAAATTATGTTGTGAAATAAGCTGCATAACTTTACCTTTCTATAATGAATTCAAATTAAAAAAAAAATCGAACAGTTATTGCTCTAAAACTAATACAACAAAAAACAACAACAATCGGCTCTCTTGAAAAATCGATAACACTATATTTCAAAAATTAAACAAAAATATTTCCGGCAAAAGTTTAGCACTTCTGCTTTCACTTTTATATAAAGGAAATATATCTTAATTATGGACAGTTATTAGATGTGCTAAACTTTTTCCGGAACAGAAGATATTATGCAAAAACTAAAACAAAGTCTAAAAAAATTTAATTTTATATTAATTTATTATAACATTTTTTTTTTCATTTTTTAAATAAAGAAACAAAATTTACACATCTTTGCCTTCACCAGACATATTTTATATTTTTAATCGCACAACAAATAAAAAAGATATTAAAAAAAGACTAGGTACTATATTTTTTTAAATTTTTCCCAAATGCAAATTTAACAACGAACTTGTCAACTTTGATCGCTTGACTAACTTAGTGCAAAACATAAAAACAAAACAAAAATGCATTTTACTTTGTGAAAAGTAACAGTTTTTTCTTGTTTGCCCAATATTTAAAAGTGACCTTTTGCGCACTGATCTCTATGGAGCTGCCCCAGTGTGAGACGGTTATCAGTGCGGGTCGCATCCCAGCCTCTTTATTATGTATTTGTAGTTACATTTGAGGTTATGAGTATATATTGGCGTTATGAAAGACTCCACGTTTGGAAAAATGCACACGAATTTTTTGGCAGTCGCTTGAAACACGCAGTATTTGGACAGTAGATCAATTTTTGGATTTCCAAAAAACATTAACCACATTAAACTTAAAGCTAATTTAGCTTTAAAGTGCTTAGAAAAGTTTTAATTATGCTTAACAAAATTCCGAGATATTTAAACGACCAATTTTGTTCGGGAAGTCTTATTTTAGTTTGTATTTATGTAGATGCAAGCCCCATCTCTCTGATATGCGGTTGCAAAGTGTTGTCAGCTAGTAAAACTAAATTGTCCGCGTAGAGCAAACCTTTTCTGGAAGTACATCACAGATTTTTTTAATAAGCAAAGCAAAACATTATTTGGCTTAAAATGCAGCCCTGGGGAACATCAGCTGTCTTTTCCAACCAGTCAGAAAACTCTGATCCATCCCACACCAAGGCATTAAATGACTCCAGAAATTTGCAATACATTAATAACAATTTCCGGGAGATTCCAAGGGAATCAAAAGCTGGGCCCTATTTCATAAACATTGACAGGTGACAATTCTACATTTCAAGTTTTCATTGCATAACGTATTGACAGGTGACATATTTGTCAGTTAAATACAACGACAATTTTGTCGTGACAATTTTGTCATTGTCAAAGTATGACAATTTTGTCGTGAGCATTATCATCATCCATCATTTGAATGTTCACTTTCCAAACAATTTTTCAAGTTATGCAGTCCCTACTGTACAAGTCAAACTAACCTTGCATGTAGTTGCTGGTGACAATCTCAAATAGTTAAGGCAAGGAAATTTTTCCTTCAGAATGCCCAATGCATTTTCTACAAGCCTCCTCGTTTGCTTATGAGCCCTCAAAAATCTTAAGCTTCAGATTGTTCAACTTGGGGTGGAATAACTGGTGTTATCAGCCAACTTTTTCGCCCATAACCACTGCCTCCTAAAATTATAGCATTTGGAAATGGCCTCCATCTATTTTCCCAGCGTTCGTGCTAATGAGCTATTTCTTAAAACCCTAGCATCGTGAACGGATCCAGGCCAGCCGCATATAAACATGGCATTAATTGAGTGGTCGCCATTTCTATCAACAAATGCTGACTCATTATCAGCTGGTGCATCAATTCTTATTAATGACCCATCAACAATGCCACCAACACAAGAAAAATTAGCAAAATGTCTAAAACGTGTAGGTATAGATAAAATATTTTCCGAAGACCAGCGGATTTCTTCCCCCATTAGTTTATCTACCGTCAGATTGCAAAATATTTCGAAGCAGCGCTGAATGGAACTTTTAGAAACACTCTGTCCATCAGCAACTAAATGGTACTGAGCTCCACTTCCAAGCCAGTGAAAAGCACATAAAATTTGGGTCTTAGCATCAAGAGCATGGTTTCTTTTTGTGGGATGCTGGAGGTGCAGACCGGTTTTTAACAAAATATATTCTGCTGTTGTTTTGCAGACGTGAAATTTTTCCTTAAATTGATAATCACTTAATGAAGCGAAATTATTGTTTATCCTTTGTCTAAAAACTCGAGGGTGGCGTACCTCGCTTTCGTCGTCACTTTCACTTGAAAACATTATATCAAAATAAAATTGTCACCTTACGACCGAAACTCAATTGCCTGGCACAATTGTCAACTATATACTGACAAAATTGTAATTTGCACTATTTTTTCTGTTTCATAAAAAAATTGTCACTACAAATTTGTCGGGGAATTAGTGACAATTTTCAAAAAAATCCCAGACAATTCATTGTCATGACAATTTTTTTATGATCCGAAAACTTGACAACTTTGTAAAATTGTCAGGGAATTTTACAAAGTTGTCAATTTTTTTATGGGACCGAATTTATACAATTGTCAGGTTTGTCATTTACAAATTGTCACCTGTCGCACCTGTCAATATTTATGAAATAGGGCCCTGCTTTGAAGTCTACAAAACAAGCGTATACTTTCTTCTTTTTCTCAATAGACTTCCTAGCAATATTAGCCAGTGCAAAAATATAATCCATAGTTGAGAATTCCGACAAAAATCCTGCTTGAAACTTGCCAGGAAGATACTTGTTTGGTAAACACCAGATTTGTAGTAAGATAATATGTCAAATCAAAGCATTTGTAACTTATGAAATTCAAAAACTTAGTGGCTTATTTTAATCATTTCCGTACAGACGGCAATACCTCCATCGAAATTCAAAATTATAATGACGCAAGAATTAAGGAATCTGCTTTAATTAAGTGTTCTTAACGCAACTGAGGGCAAAAATCTATCCCTCTTCAATCTTGTGGCTTATCCTGCTTGAAATCAAAATAGAGTTTCAGACTCTGCCGAACTTTTGGAGTGTTATAAAAATCGTTAAATCAAGTACTCAATTATTATTAAATAAAAATCTTCATAAAGTACACCTTTCAAACAAGACGTTCGTTCTTTCTTCCTTCTGATGTCTCATATACGTATACATTTATACAAGTCCTCAATGGCAACAAAAAAGTACTTATAGAAACAGCTTCTATTATAAAACTTACATACAAAGAAAATAAACATACACAAAAAGACCATACACTTATTTTACAGTCACAACAGGGAATCAGGAGGCTTCGCTTTTGCAATTGGATCAAATTGTCTCGTTAGGCATTTGGCATGTCTAATGCCTTACCATATTAGTCAACAAAATTTATTGCCTACACGTTTAAAGAAACAGACAGACGATAGACGGCAATTGACCACGCACCACGAAACAGTCAAACAGTCAAACCAGCAACAGAAACACTGGAAGACTCTTCTCGACTGATGTTGGAAGCGCGCGGAGCTTGTTTCCATGCTAAGCAGAGTCAATTTGAAAATTGCATTTCTTCTTCTATATCCAATACTGTGCTGTCGAGTATATTGTACTTTACCTACTTTATTCTTTTATTTTGTATTTTATAAACTTTGTAATGTAATGTTTGTTTTTGTAAATCCTGCATTTGGTTTCCTTATAAAACATTCAACCGCGATGGGTTGACAATCTTCTTGTGTGGCTGTTGTGGCACGAGAACAAGACCCACCAAACAGCAAACATAGAAACATAGCAAACAGCTGAACACGAATTGAAGAAAAGACTGAAGCGCTGAAGACTGGAACGCTCTATATGTCTAAACTCTAAAGTCTAAACGAAATCAATGCACCAATTGCATGCGCCAATTGAGAGCATTTCTAGTGTAATTTATGGTCATGGTTAACAGTGGGAATTCTGAATTAGAAAATCAATGGATAAGGGGGCATAGTAATGTACGTAACGTACCTACATCAGTACAAGTACACAATATACTTAACCTATCTTTTATAGAGCACGTATGAACTGATATTGATACGAGCACAATTCATGATTCAACTTCAACTTCAACTTCAACCGGAAGAAGCATTTTTACAAGGCGCAGTTAATAAGAGAAGCAATTTTTTAGTCCTATATACTGTACAAGTCGCTCGTACCTTACCATCAAGTATTCTATTTTATTTTCTATAAAAAGATACGACGAGGAGACGTACGAGTACGAAAAGGTACTAAGGCAATAAATTATTTATGATATTGTTTTTCATAGCAAATATGAAAGCAGCAAGATTGGAATGTCATTATTGTTTAGAATCTATTTTATAAGAGCTCACGAATTTAGAAAAATACAAAAAAAAAAAAAACTATTTCCGAAGATTAAGAAGCTTGAGGGGGAAGAAATATTAATTTTGAAGAAATTTATATAGATTTAAAGGAATATCAAGAGGCGAAGAAGAGAGGTACACCGCATGTTATCAACTATAACTGCTAACTATAGGGATTTTTAATAAGGTCAGAGGTTTGTAGATGTTAAAATAAATTTGAACAATCTTTTTATTAGATATAAAATAAATTCGTATGTACATTGTACATATGTATAGCTTTCCAAATTCATGTCATGTATGCCATTAATGTACATTTAAAATATGAAATTATTCAAATCGTGTCAATATAAATTGAGTTCAGAAAAAATTGTTTAATTTTCAACGAAAGATAAACCTACAACAACAAAACCAGATGTTGTTCCTCATTTTACATTGTCGACACTCAACTCGCAACTTTTAAGAAAACAAATCTTGATCCCATCAATGTTAGGCAACTGTTTAATAAACTGTACAATAACCTATCTAAACTTCAATGTACATAAATTCATTTATACCGATGCGAAGGCTCAGTAAATAATAACAAAATTGCCTATACGCTGGTTGATTCAAACTTCAAAACTCTACATACAAGCAGCCTTCATGAATACCGCAACATCCTTACTGCCGAATCAGCAGCTATCAAAGGTGCTATAGAACACGTGGAAAAAAGGAAATGCAAATTCGCAATACGCAATACTCAATATCAACTGTAACATCATTGCAATCGTCAGATTACGTAACAAACTTTGCCAAATTAGTTCTTAAATCAAACTAGCTTGGATCCCTGGGCATGTTAACATCAAAGCTAACGAAGCCGTAGATTTAAAAAATATTAATAATTACTATACGAATTTTTTTTAATCTGTTTCGTATTCCAGTTCAATTAAAAGCATCTTTTACTCGGCTTTTTAAGTTTATTTATGTTACGGAATCACAAGAATTTGTTACACACCTTAAAATTGCTCGTCTCCAAGCTGATGTTGTTGCAGTTTTTAACCTTCTTCATGTTTTTTTCGTACGAATCCTTATTTTATAGTTTTGTATACCTATATAAAAAGAAAAGACATTAAGACTTTAGTAAATTTTATCAGCTATTGGAAGTCTTAGGTTAGGAGTTACTCTCTGATCGAATCAATTTTAAAATTTTATACACTGCTAAGTTTATGTGTGTCCATATTGAGATCTAGGTACTATTTTTCTTAAAATTTAAGATCAAGAAAATACTAACGACGCAATTTCTTGAGAAAGTTCTAAAATAAGTTAAAAACTAGATCTAGTAATTCTCGGTTTACATATCTTTGGAACTTCATTTTAAAAATATTTTGATTTCGAACATTTCTCCGCATCTAATTTAATAATACATACATATATGTATATAGAAGTTCTGTTAATTTTAGATCTCAGTTGAATGGAACTGAATTCTAACGTGCTTTTTGTTGTTAGCAAAAATTAAAGACATCTATCAATTTTCGTTGAATTAGACAATTTATTTTAGGATTAAGTTTTGATATTGTCACTTTAAAAAAAAAATGGTATTTTCGTGTTTAAATGGTTTTCGTTTAAGATTTGTGTTTTTTGAATTTTTCTTTTTTTGGTAAATGTACAAATAAGGTAATTTATTTACAAACTAAAAACATTGCATTGGTTTTAATATCCTAGACCCCCAAATTTAAGGGGCTATTAAATCTCAGACTGATATTTAAATCAGTGTTCTAACTCTTCAAAACATGATGAAGAAAAGTGTTAGAGCTCAATCGAGTTCTAGTTTATCAATAAACCGAGTTTTAGAGACTAGAATTTTGTAAAAAAAATTTACCGTAAAATTATTAATTTAAACGCTCATAAACATCGAAGAACATTCAATTAAATCAAACACTTTGCAAATGAGCAAAAAAAAAAACTCGCGATTTTATATTGAATACTATCTTCAAAAATTTGGCTGCGTATTCAATTAACAAGAAGTCGAACATTGTATCAGCTTTTTTCTATTATTAAAACATTTTTTTTTTCAACTTACATACGAGGTGTGTTCAAAAAGTACCCGGAATTTTTAAATTCCGCGGGTATGGAAAGTGCGAAGGTCAAAATTTTTTTTTTATTGTCTTGGTATATAAGTGCCCCTAAAGTATGATGCAATTTTGAGCTATATTCACTGTTTACTTTGTCTATGGTAGTTGCTAAAGTTGCTCGGAGATTTTTGCTGAAACTGCTGAATTTTGACCAAAATAAAATGCACGACTGGGTCGCACGAACTTGCTCCTTTATGCAAAGAGTCTGTTTAAAAAAGCACCTATATAAAAAGGACAACTCATCCCGGAAATGAATTGGTATTTACAATAGTTATAGTTATAAACAATACATACATATATACCAAATGCATTATCTAATTTGGATAAAAGATGGAATCAGCCCTATCATGAATTTCATCGTAGTCGGAATTTTTACGAATCCCGAAAAACTGTATCATGAAATCCGTTCGTAATGCAAAATTGTATGAGATTTTCCACTACGAACGGATTTCATGATACAGTTTTTCGGGATTCGTAAAAATTTCCGATTACGATGGAATTCATGATAGGGCTGAATATAATAAAAGTTTTGTCAATGTAATGCGCTCTTTCGGGCTCACGCACAGGATTTGATCTGGTGAGATGGGAGGGGGTTACATTTAATACAGTTAAAATAATTAAAAAAAAAAATATTTTAAGATTCAAAATTTTACCTGAAAAGTAAGTTTGTCTTCAAAAATTTAGATGCCATTTTATAAATCAAAAAACCCTTGATTTTTAAAATTTTTTTTTTGAAAATCGTTAGAGCGGTTTTTTTTAAATTAATTTTTTATATATAAAATTTTTAAATTTTGTTCTAAAAATATTTTTGGTATGCAGTTGTTTAGTGATTGTAAATATACGCTCTACATTTGAATTTCGTAAAAAAATGTTGACCCGTTTTTGAGATATAGAATTTTGAAAAAAAAAATTTAATATTTTTTTAAAAATCCAAACAATACAAAATTTCACTTTTGATAATCAAATATTGTTAAGGCAATATAAGAGCTTATTCAGAAAAAAAATTATTGAAATCGGTTGATAAGTTGCTGAGAAAATTAAGAAACAAAATAACGGTTCTATGAGCGGTACCTTTCCTGAGCAATACAAAAATATGTTTTTCTTATGAAAAGAAGCCAAGTTTAAAAATAAAATTTTAGAGAAAATTTAAAAAAAATCTATCGGTTTGTTTTTGAGAAAATTTGAATTTTCGTTTTTTGGCCAAAAAAATTGTATGGGGGCCACTGTTAGTTTTGGTCTTAAAAAAAAATGAAAAAAACGCCTAACGCGAATCTGCTGAAAACCTTAACTTCCAAGTTTGAACTCAATCGACCCAATGGTTTAGGCTGTAGGAGCGTGGACAGACAGACAAAACAGACCGGACGGAATCGCGGGACCCACTTTTTTCGACTTCTCTACCATCGTAATATCATGTTTGATTAAAATCTCGAGTTCGAAATTTTGCACGAATGCAAAACTTGCCATATAGTTCCTATATGTCGCAAGTAAAAACAGTCGCATGAACATCGCTTAAGAGCTGTTAAATGACGTCAACGACGATCCAAGTTTGCTTGAAAGGGTCATAACTGGTTATGAAACATGGGTGTACGGTTATGATGTCGAAACCAAAGCACAATCGTCCACTTGGAAGCATCCAACGTCAAGAGCGAAAAAAGCACGTCAAGTTCGATCGAATGTGAAGGTTTTGCTTACTGTTTTCTTCGATTATAATGGCATAGTGGATCAAGAGTTCTTACCACAAGGTCGTACGGTTAATAAGGAATATTACCTTGAAGTTATGCGACGTTTGTGTGAAAATCCGAAAAAAAAGCTCAGATTTATGTAAAAACAATTCATGGCTTTTGCACCACGATAACGCACCAGCTGTTCACTCGTCGTTGCTTGTTCATAATTTTTTAGTCAAAAACAATACCGTAGTCATGCCCCAACCTCCATATTCACCAGATATGGCTCCGTGTGACTTTTTCCTGTTTCCAAAGTTGAAGAGACCCATGAAAGGACTGCGTTTTTCCTCTATTGAAGAAATAAAGACCGAATCGCTGAGAATGATCAAGGACACATCAAAAAGTGAATATCAAGAGTCCTTCCAAGATTGGAAAAAACGCTGGCATAAGTGTAGTATATTTCGGGGGGGGGGGGGGAGTTGGGCTACTTTAAAGGGGACCACATTGATGTAAACGAAGAAATAAATATTTTTTTGAAAAAACGAAAATTCCGGGTACTTTTTGAACACACCTCGTATATTTTGAACACACCTCATATATACATACGTAGACCAATTTGAATTGGAACATTTTATCACCCTGAATTTTGAAATACAGAATTTTGACAAATAGTATTTTGTGCTTACAGAATTCTTTAAATGCAGTATTTTAACATATAGTATTATGACCGATACAGTATTTCAATAAACTTGTTAAAAATAAGTGGGATGAAATTGAAAATTATTTTTGATAGAGTACAAATTTTTCGATCTTTCGGATTTTCCTTAAATAAAATGAGAACGTATTTGCAAGTTAGGTTTTTAAGTAGGCAAAAATTAATGGCATGAAAATAGAATGCCTTATTTGAAGATACCAAGATGATGTTAAAACATAATTTACAAAAAAATAAATGCAACAAAGAAATCCAATCGTTTTTTAGTCTTACGTACGAATAAAAAAGAATTCTGATTTAAAAAAGCGTGAAATTAAAAAGAATTTTAGATATTTGAAATTATTGATTTATTCAAAAATTCAAAATTTTTTGTTCTTATATTTAATTTATTTTTTTAATTGAAAAGCTTTTTTGAGTTAAACAACATTTTTTTTTAAACTCGACTAGAAGATATTTAAAATAAGATTTATTTTATTTAGATATAACGAAATCAAGGTCCGACTTAACAAAAACAATTTCATTGATTTGACTCAAGCGTCTAAAAGTCAGAGAAGCTCTATTTCATTCATTCAACGCAGATAGGCTTTGAAAGTGTAGATTGATTTATTTTTATACTTTTTCTGGCCTAGACAGAGGGAACGCTCTTCATCTTACGTATGTTTTAACAATTCCAACAAACGCCTGGTATCCCTTGAGGTGAAATAAAATTGATGTTGTCCCCAAGTTCTGCATGCATTTTGACGTTTTGGTGATTCTATATTATTTTTGATGCAACTTTGTGGAATAATTTTCCCATTTCAGGAAATCGTTCGTTTGATAGATGGACGCTATACTCGCTTCATGCGAATAACGAAAACCTTTTATTTATTTTTTGTTTTTGTTTAAACTTTGAATGCAAAATGGTAGAATTATTGTGGTCATGCTTCATGGCGACACCTTAATATCACAGAATTTAAATTCATTTATGCTGCATTTTGTTGCGCGCTTGATCGTGGTCCTGGTCGTCACACCAGTTCCACCTGACATATCCAACAAACCATCCGCTCCGCATAAGATCCAAGATCCAAACCAAGAAGAGGCAAAGAGTGAGCTATTGCGCGCGCATTCCAAAAGATTCTTGTGTCGAATTGGTCACTGAGAATTGAGAATGGGAATTGTGGCAAAAGCACCAGAACTCTATACGGGACAGATGATGATCGAGTATGTATCTTTATGTAGTGAACGGAGGACGGACGGATAGACTGAAGACTGCCAGTGATCTGCCGTGATGTGAGAGATGTGACCAGACCATTGGTCGTAGATGTATGTATGTGCGAGGTGTCGGAGCGGCGGCGTTTTTCTTTCAAATTTTCTCGCGGTCGCGTCGCTTCGCACCGTTTCACTTAACTGTCGCAGAGCATCCCATATAAACATTATTCTTCTTTTTATTGCATCGAAGACGACAACAAGAACGACATCGACGCTACGCGACGCGAAGATCACTGGAACTTCAGATCGTGCGAGAAAATCTATGTTTCCTAAGATGTCAATCGCTTGGTGATGGCGATCGCGACGGCAATGGTGTTGGGGATCGAGGAGGTAGTGATGGTGATGGTGGTTGTTCAACTGCCTTACAATGCTCATCGCTGGTAACACTCAAAGCGAACGCAATGTGGTGGCGGATGCGTTGCCACACCACACAACGATAGACCGCCATTGGCAACTGCCATGCCAATGCCCGCCAAACGCCATTCCAACCACTTCGCGGTCTGATGTCAATATTTCATCACTTTGGTTGTTAATTGTCAATCATAAATCAAATCGACGGCTTCTTTCTTTGGTGACTAAATCGAGCCGCTGCGCTGCTCGCTGATGCGATTTTCTCTCACATTCACAATCACAATTGGTTTGCCGCGATATTGACGATTGGTAGGCATCAGAGGTACCTCGATCCGGTGCGGCAAGGTTTCGATTGGAATATAGTTGGCGTTTCGCTTTAGCAGCCCAGTCGCAGTTGCAGTCGAAGCCGAAACCCCTGATGATGCTGATGCGCGGTGTGGCAGTGGAAGTGGCAGCTTATTGCATTATGGGCAAGGCGAGTTTAATTGGTCAATGGAATCATAGTTATCTGACATGATGATTCTTTTAGTGCGCGGCGGACGGTGGTGCGGCTGCACGGCGGCGGCGGCGCGGCGCGGCGTGCGGTTGTAAGCAAAGCACAAAGCAAACCAAAGATGATTTTGTATTTTATTTTATATAAAATTTTTATTTTTCTTGTGTTTGGTCATTATTGCTCTATAATAATAATTGGTCTCGTTGGGCTTGCTTGGTGATTCAAGTATTTTTACTGCCGATTAAGATATGTATACCTTTGCTGATTTGGAATTGGTAAGATCTTGCAATTGCAATATAAAGTATTAAGTTGTAGGTAATTTGCTTGGATTTTTCCTCTTTTTCATTTTTTATTTTTTCAAATACCACGCCTATAAGGGAATAAAAATATTCCAATCTTGGGAAGAAAATATTATATTTTCTTCGATTGGTATTTTCTACATATAGCATAAAGCTGGTTGCGTCCCGTCCAAGCACCCGTTCGTCCGTCGTCGTCGGTAGGTTGTATAAAGGATGGCTTGGTTATTGAGACTTTGTTATAATAGTGATTACATGCTGTGAGATGCCATAGGATGTGTCTTTTAGATGCGCTATTTGTCAAAAGTAATCATCATAATATAAAATTTTACAACTGGATCTAGAAAATGGGTATCATATGAGTTTATATATTGCCAATAAAAATTAAGTAGAGCCATTTTGATATAATAGATATAACTTTTTTATGAATTTCATAACGTTTGGTAGTAGGTATTCAACTTAAATGGAAGTTGAAGGTATAACAAATGTTACGTTTTTATATCTGAACAAATGTGTTTTTCAAAATGGTATCAAAAGTAATTTTGCTTTGACTAACATCAATTTGTATCATCGAAGAAATCAGTATTAGTTGGTATTAAGCTATTTTCCCTATTTTGAGCTTGAACAAAGAACCCAAAATAACACTAAATTGTTGTTTTCCGAAAATTATCAAATTTTTGATTTCTTGACGTAATATTTACTGCTACGGTTAGGCACATTAAAACTAAAAAAAAGAGGCTGGGATGCGACCCACACCGATAACTTCCCATCCCGTCTGTCGATTTGTCTTGCTTAAAAGTTTGTGTAGGTATATGTATCAATTTTCGTCGAGTCGAAAGTAAATTTTTACCAAGTTTTAGTATTGTTTTTTTTAGGTTTTTAATTTTTTGTAAAAAAAACTGTCAATTCGATTTTTTTCAAAATTTTACTGAATGTTGAAAACAATATATTTTGAAAGATAAAAGTAGTTTAAAGCCAATATCTCAAAGTTTTGAAAAGATATTTGAGTCGAAAATCAATTGTTACCAACTTTTATTCCTTTTTTTTAGGTTTTATTTTTTGTAAAAAAAACTGTAAATTTGATTTTTCTCAAAATTTGTCCTAGTGTTGAAAACAATATTTCTTATTAGTTAAAATTAGTTGGAAGCCATAATCTCAAATTTTTAAAAAGATATTTGAGTCGAAAATCAATTTTTACCAACTTTTTTAAAATTTTGTTTAGGTTTTTAATTTTTTGTAAAAAAACTGTCAATTCGATTTTTCTTAAAATTTTACTGAATGTTGACAACAATATTTTTTGAAAGATAAAAGTAGTTTAAAGCCAATATCGCAAAGTTTTGAAAAGATATTTGTGTCGAAAGTCAATTTTTACCAAGTTTTATTAATTTTTTGTTTAGGTTTTAATTTTTTTGTAAAAAAACTGTCAATTCGATTTTTCTCAAAATTTTTCCAAATGTTGAAAATAATATTTTTTATAAGATAAAATAAGTTTGAAGCCATAATCTCAAGTTTTTAAAAAGATATTTGAGTCGAAATTCAATTTTAATAATGTTTTTGTTAGGTTTTTATTTTTTATAAAAAACTGTCAATTAGATTTTTCTCAAAATTTTATCAGATGACAAAAACATTATTTGCACAAAATTATTTTGAAGATAAAAAATCATATTTTAGTCGTAAGATTTTTGAGGTGACAAATTTTTTTTCAGTTTTTTTGATTTATAAAAAAAAACCGTTAGTTGGATTTTTTTCCAAAAACATATTTGTTTTGTATCACGTTACAATATATAATATAAAATTTAATTCAAGTCTCTAGCATCATTGGTTCATGAGATATTTAGGTTTAACCAACATTTTACCTTTTTTTAAACTAAAAACCACCCACGCAATTTTATTGAGAGCCATTTCTGCATCTTTCTGCCTAATTGCCTGTATAACAAAATTTATTTGAAGTCGATATCTATTCTGGTTCTTGAGCTATGGACGACGAAAAAAACGTCGCGAACGTACGGACGTACGGGCGTACAGACGTACGGACGTACGGACGTACGTAGGTACACATGCACGCACAGACATCTTTCTAAAAATCTTTTATTTCGACTCTAGGGACCTTGAAACGTCGAGAAATTTCAAAATTTTCAATTTGACAAATCGGACCCATTACAATAACTTCCTATGGGAAGTTAAAAATTGTATTTGAAATTAACGAAACATGAAAAATGCGATGTTAAGTTCATATAAACATTAGAATAACAGATGTAGAAGGTTGAAAAAAAAAGATATTTTACGTAATCGGTTCATGAGATATTTTGGGTTAACCAAAATGTCCCCTTTTTTAAATTGCTAAAAAAAAAACAAAAAAATTAATATTTTTCAAAGTCCATCTTTCTGTGTTATCATCTGTAGTATATCAAAATTTGTTTGTGGGAATTGTTCGAACTTCTTTTAATTGAAACGTAAGTAATGTATTTTATTTTGTTTAAAACAAATCTTTTGTAAAAAAATCATATTTAATGATTATTAGCATTTTTTTTTGGAACAGAATGGGTCGTGGAATGGATATCACCCCAAGAAAAAAAACGGAAATAAAAACTTTATTAGTTTATACGAGTCATTCCCAAAGACAAATAGCTGCTATTACGGGTGTTTCAAAATCTGTTGTTAATAGATAAACATTAAATTTGGACGAAAATATTCCTATTACTCCCAAAAAAAACGGCAAATCTGGAAGAAAACGAGTAACAACACCCCGCACGGACAGGAAAATCCCAGACATCTGTCTTCAGAATCGCAAGAAAAGTGCATCAGTTGGCTTCCAAAAGAACTGTGCAGCGACGTTTGGCAGAGGAAGGACTTTCGGGTCGTCGTCCAGCTAAGAAACCACGTCTCACAGAGGCAATGATACAAAAACGTTTGTCTTGGGCTCGGGAGCATCGTCACATGACTGTTGATGACTTGAGTAGGGTAGGTTACCAATGCAATTATCTAAAGAAGTTATTGAAAATGTGATTAGTTTTATTCTTAATGTTGTTTCCTTTTATTACAGGTGTGCTTCTCCGATGAGTCATCATTTGAAATTTTGGCTGATAAGAGCAGTTTCGTCCGGCGACGTCCCAATGAGAAGTACCATCCCGAATGCATCGTAGAAAGGGTAAAACATCCTGTTAAAGTAATGGTATGGTCAGTTATCAGCACAAGGGGAGTTGGACGTCTCCAAATTGTGCAGGGGACCATGAGACAGGACCAATATAAGGACATTCTGCAAACTCGACTCATACCACAGCTAAGAGAATGGTTCCCAAACAACGAAACATATCTTTTCATGCATGACTCAGCCCCGTGCCATAAAGCTAAGAGTGTGACAAAATATTTGAATGACGAAAACATACCAGTTTTATCATGTCCAGGCAATTCCCCTGACATGAACTCCATAGAAAACCTATGGGAGATCACTAAAAGAGAAATTGCCAAAGAAGTTATTACAACAAAAGTAAAACTTATTGAAAAACTGATACAGGTCTGGCTAATGTGCTTATTATTTATTTAAGTTATTTTGATGCAATATTAACCAACCTTAATAAAAAGTAACTATTTATCAATATACACTTAAGATTTTCATTAATTTTGTTACTTAAACATACAATTTTCTTCAAATCAATGACTGTCCCTATTAATTTGGCAACCCACTGTAGCTTCTAGAATTAAGTTATGTACATATATGTATGTTTTTAATAAATTTGACAAATATTAATGTGTCTCAAAGTTAAGATAAATGCTCTGCAAATTTAAACAAAATTAATTATATTTAAACCGCATAACTTTAAAAAGTTAAGCATACTTCCAAAAACAGCTAGCAAAGAAACTTTTCAATTCGCCCGTATTTTCTTATTCGAAACACTCAAAACTATCTTTTGTAAATTTATCTTTTCCAATTTAAATATTACCCACAAATTAATTTATATTTATTTTATAAGGAAATATGTTTCTAAACTTTTTTCGAATACCACATTTGATACTATTAGCTACTGTTCATTTTTGTTAATATTGAGCTGCACCTTCAAACAAATCAGCTCAATCCATCATTCTGTTACTAGGATTGGGGTTTGTCTTTCTACATTTATATATCTATCAATAAATCTTTGTAATCAACAAGCATTGGTATATTTCTAACCCGTCTCAATTTGTATATTTCAAAGCTTACTCTAAGCATAAATTTCCTTCAATGAATTTCCAGGTGTCCAAGTGTCTATTTTACTAACGCATATCTACATTCTCTGGAACTATAGGCGTATAAAATTCAAAAAATCGCAAAAATAAAACAACTTCCATCCTCTTCCAATTTATTTTCTTCAGAAATAAGTAAAATGCAATATTGATAGGCATGCACGGCACTTTATATCTTAAAATCATAAATCAATTGAGGTATATCTTATCCACCCACGATCTGACAACAAGTAAAGGTTGAGAGGTATCTTTTTATACCTTTGGCAACACGCGCCAAAACCAACCATAATATATGTACATACATACCTCATTCTCTATACGAGAACCATCTATACGTATATAATATTTGCATTATATATAGTTACCTACTTTAGGAAAAGTTGGTTCTTTAGGACATTCGATGCATGTCTCATACTTTATGAGAGATGCCTAGAAAATTGAAAACCTCAGAGGTACGAGTAGGTATATGCAGATGAACCACGCGTCTTTAATCAGATCAACATAAATAAATTGTGATATCAAGATTCATGATTCTTTTGCATACATTTTTAAATAAAAGACCTGATTACAATCAGAACAAATAGGTCTCAATCAATTTGCGTCAAAAGAGGTAAAAAAGAATCAGAACTTCTCTAATAAATTTCTATAACCTCTAAAAGCCATACCTAGATAGAGAGAGCCTCTGGTGAGATAATTTAGTTAAATCACATTCATATAGTCACGCGGTAGAAATGGCATATTGTAGCCAATATGATCCTTAATCAAAGGCTTTATGAAAGGCTACTCCCCCGAAAGCAAAGCAATTCGTTAGGTAAGTGGGCAATAAATAAACATCGAAAAACTATTCATATTGTTAAACACTTTAAGGCATTTTTATTTGAGCCTTTATTAGATTTAAATCAAAGCAAACCAATAGTACTGGATTTCCGCAAAAGACTGTGGATGGTGGAGAACCACAGAAACCAACTTGATCAGCAAGTCCAGAATCCAACTGACTTGAATTCTGGATGGTAAGGTATTTGATGAAAAATTCAACCCATGCGGTTTCCAGAAAGAAAAGAAATCAAATATCTACTTTTACAAATAAATCTTCTTAGGCGGCATAAAAGCCACACAGCCTTCTTGCGCAGCCTTGTGTGCCTGATTTCCCACTCTGCACCACGAGCGACGACGACCGACCGACGTAGTCCACACAAAACCACCAGATACCAGAGGTTGGAATACCGATTGCGATACCAAGAACGAGACGCCAAGAACGGGAACAGGAACGGGCGTTCCGGTCCCCATCGCATCATTATCATCATCATCGTCATCATTCCATAGGGGAATCAGCATAATCCATGCAGATGTTTTATTAATGTCAAGCTTCATTAATAAAACATACACCAGAAAATAGAGTCAACTATGATGTGTTGTTGTTGTTGTTTTTGGTATTGTGGGGTTTTGTTGCGCAAAAATGCTTCAAAATCGGAAGGATTGTAAACCTTCTCTCCACGATCAAGTTCCAGTTCCAGCTGTCATCATCATCAGCAGAAGCAACAGCAACAGAATCGGCCGTGGTCGTTTGTTGCGCCCCGGTGGGAATTCAGGTGTCTGTGCCTGTTAAATCCTTTTCCAATCGTCTGCGTCCGAGACCGTCTTCGATTTGTTCGTTATTCCAATATCAAATGTGAAGAGATTCATTGCGATTGCGTAGTGTACTCGAATTCGTACTCTCTTGACGTCTCGTATAGATTTTCAGCTTTAACATGCAACCGCACAAAACATCAATTGTACATTAATAAACTGGATACGCACTTTAGTAAGGTTTATATAAATACATATATGTTTGTATGTGATATAAGGCTTGCTGAATCAGTCTTCAGTTTTCAGGCCGCAGCAGTCTTCATTGCTTAGGTATATACAACTTTTTATGAATCACTCGACGCATCTGGTATGCTTTATGCATTTTCACATTGCAATGTTGCAAACGCATTCAACGCATAATCAAAGAAATTCCTCAAGCAGTCTCACACGATTAAATATGTGTTTCATTAGAAGAAATGCTGGGTCTGCTGCTGCTAGGTCTGGATCTGGAACTGCGGCTAACTGCTTTCAAAATAGCGATGGGAAATCCAAAATTAGGATGTTTTATGAAGATAGGTTGAGAAATTAAGTTGCAATTTTGGTAACAACTTTATCGCTGTAATTGAAGAAAACAAATTTTTCAAAAAATGTGTTAAAATATATTTAACAGGGCGTTTCAGTATTTAATTTAAATACGCAACAATAACTTTAACAATTTTTAAAGTGTCTGTGAAGGCCTGTTTTGCATAGGTATTTAACATGGGGAGCTGTTAAAAACTGCAAAACTTTTCAGTCAATCGTTCGAAGTTTACAGAAATGATCGTCATGTTGGTAATGCAAGGGATTTAGGTTTTTCTTCTTCTGTATTTTTTCCATTTCAACTATCAATTGATTTGGTCTGATTTGAAAAGATAATGGTATAGACTAAGGCTATTTTCATTCTAAGCTTTTACATTCCTCCAAAAAGTTTAGAGCGAACTCTCCCTGGAATTAGACTTTATTTTTAATTTGTCCTGCTCTGACACCAATATTTTTCTTTTAGGTGATTTTAATTTACCACACATTCAGATTCCATCTAAGAACGAATCCTGTCTTGTAGCCTCTCTCTCTTCTTCGCAAAATTTTAGCTTTCTTTTCTTGATAAAATCTTTCTTACTGGCTTACAGCAAATTCTCGATTTAGTATTTTCTTCTGGAGCTATTAGTACCATTGTTCTAGAATTTCGATCAGGAATTACTAATATTGATAAATATCACCCCCCTTTGGAAATTTTTTTTGACTTAAGGAATCACCTTACTGACCACAGTTATTCCTTTGATTGCTTATATAATTTTAATTTAAGAAGAGTTTATTTCCAGTTGTTGTCTGATAACTTAACCATTGCTGATACATTAGCATTTTTAAGTATTGATGAAGCAGTTTAAAGTTTTTATCAGATCCTTAACAATTGTTTGGAAAAAATCTACCTTTAAGGAAATCATGAAATACAAGCCACCACAAATATGCCGAAATTAGTACACTGCGTAACAAAAGTAATAGGGCATGGAAAACTTACCTCAACACTCTGTCTCCAATCAACTTCTGTTTTTATTTTGAACTCTTTGATGCATTTAAGTCACTTTATAATTTTGTATATTCTAGTTATTTTACTGACATGGACACCTCTTTTAAGGAGAATCCCAAAAAATATTGAAAGCTTGTCAACTTAAAGAAAAAATCAGATGGGTTTCCAGTTAACTTCGTTTATAAGAACTTTTTATTTGATAAAACTGTTGATATCTAACGTAACGTTTTCACAAACAATTTCCGTGAGTCATTTGTTATATCTTCAAAGTAGTTGATAAAGTATACTTTCATAATCTTCACTCCTTTTCGCAAACTAGCTAGAAGTCATATTTCTTGATCTTCTATCCATGTTGAATGATGACTGCTCCGCTGGTCCCGATGGTATTCCCTCGATAGTACTAAAAAAGTTTAGAAATGCTTTAGTTGAACTCTTTACGTTAATATTCAAACTTTCCCTAAAAACAGCCAAATTTCCAAGTAAAAGGTGATTTTTTAGCTATTATCTTTTCGGCAAGACTGGTTTGACAGCTGACGCACGTTTCGTGTTTCGTTTCATTGTCAAACATCTTTAATTTGGTCTATAATTTAACCATGAATAATCTTAAAAACGAATAACGCTTGCAAATTACTGAATTTTATTATCAATATGCGTGCTCTGTTAAGAAAGTTTATCGCGCGCTTCTTCCATTTTATGGTCAGTTTAATCGACCCACTGAAGCAGCTATTCGGGCTATTGTGACTAAATTTCGCACCAAATCTACATTGGTGGACATTAAAATACCAACACGTTTACGTAGAGTGCGAACTGAAGAAAATATCGCAGCTGTATCGGCCAGTGTTAATAATGACCATCAATTATCGATTCGTCGCCGTTCGCAGCAATTGGGCCTCTGTTACTCAACAACGTGGAAAATTTTGCTGAACGATTTAGGTGTGATGCCTTTCAAAATACAGCTGGTGCAAGAATTAAAGCCGAACGACCTACTGCAACATACAATTTTTGGTTTTTGGGCTCTTGGAAAGTTGGCCGAAGATCCACTTTTTTACCGAAAAATTGTGTTCAGCGACGAAGCTCATTTTTGTATCAATGGGTACGTAAATAAGCAGAATTGTCAATTTTGGAGTGAATATCAGCCAGAAGCATTGCAAGAGCTACCAATTCATCCAGAAAAAGTCACAGTTTGGTGCGGTGGCATTTTTGGACTGTACTTCTTCAAAGATGATGCGAATCGTAAAGTAACCGTGAATGGTGAGCGCTACCGTGAGATGATATCCAACTTTTTTTTGCCCAAAATGCAAGACCTTGACTTGCATGACATGTGGTTCAACAAGACGGTGCCAAATGCCACACAGCACACGCAACACTGGACTTATTGAGAGGCGAGTTCGGTGAACATTTTATTTCACGTTCGGGATCGGTCAATTGGGCGCGTAGATCGTGCGATTTAACGCTTTTAGACTATTTTTGTGGGGCTATGTTAAAGCTCATATCTATACAGACAAGCCCGCTTCAATTGACGCATTGGAAGACAACATTGAAGCATTTATTCGTGAGATACCGGCCGAAATTTTGGAAAGAGTATGCCAAAATTGGACTAAGCGGATGGACCATTTGAAATGCAGTAAAGGTCAACATTTGCATGAAATAATCTTCAAAGATTAAATTATATGGACCGTACTATCGATTCAAATAAACATTTCATGCATTTTTCTGAATGGTATGTATTTTTTTTTTTGAAAAACTTTCCTATAGCTTTTAAAAAATCACCCTTTATATGAAAGAAGTCATTTCCTACACCAATTTTCAAGAAAGGTAACAAGGCGGATTTAACAAACTACAATCCCATTGCAAAACTTTCTTGCATTCCTAAACTTTTTAAACAAGTCGTTTTTGAGATTTTTAGTAAAAATCGTATTTGCGAACAGCAACATGGTTGTGATAAAAAAAAGATCAACCGTTACAAATCTCGTTACATTCTTAAACATATGGAACGCCACGGAATTATTTTAAAAGCTCTTGGTTTTACAGCATTTTTCTTAGCTTGAATCAAATCTGGGGTAAAATTTAGAAATTGCCATTCGAAACTTTTTGTTACCCAATCTGGTGTTCCCCAGGGAATCAAACTTGGCCCTTTTCTGTTCATTCTGCCTATTAACGACATTACGTCATGTTTGCACTCAAATTCAGTTCTCATTTTTGCTGATGACATGAAAATTTTTAAAATAATAAAGTCCTCCCATGATCGTATTCTTTTACAAGCTGACATTGATAGTTTTACATTTGGTGTGGAAAAATAGCCTTGCCCCCAACCCATTAGAATGCCAGACGATAACTTTTACTAAAAGTAAAAAGAAGCAAAAACTCTGTCGCGTCTTAACTTTTAAAGATTTAGGTGTTCATTTCTGTTCCTACTTAGAATTTACATATCACAATAATTTTATTGTTAATAAAGCAAGTTCTATGCTTGGTTTTATGAAACGCTGGGCAAAGGAGTTCAATGATCTCTATGTAACTCTTTCTATGTACAATTGCCATGTTCGTCCTCATCTTAAATATGCTTCGCAAGTATGGACTCCTTATTACGAAATTCATAGAAAACGTATATTGAATCAATTGAACATAATTTCATTCGCTTTGTCCTAAAGTGTTTTCCTTGGGATGATCCTTTTGATCTGCCTCCCTATGAACATCGTATTCTGCTTCTTCAAATGCAATCTCTCCATTAAAGGCGTGTTAATATTGGCTCAGTATTTTTTTTGTATTGTATTGTATTGTATTGTATTTTTATTCATTCATTTAAACTTAAAACTAGCTATATAACAATTAATTTATAAGAAAGGTGAATAATAGTGTTCATTCTTTAACTAGAAGTTAGTGGTGAATGACACATCCATTGAAAATTCATTTGTATCTGATGTGGGGTGACAATCAGTGTAAGTTAAAATACAAGAAAAACGAAAAAATGAAATATAAGAAAATGAAAAAGCTTGCATAGCAACTGTATAGAAAAAATATTAGAAGATACTTAACAATTCATTAATAATATACATCTTATAGATATTTTATTTTACATTCATTTTATTGTAGCTTATAAAAAAAAAATACTAAATAAGTGATTCAATACAATTAAAATTTAAAGTGAATAACCAGTCTTTAACCTTTTTACTAAAACATGAAAAACGAAATGTTTCTCTTATGGATAGGGGCAATTTATTGAAAATATTTGGAGCTGTATATGTATAAAAATGAGAAAAATGTGTTCTATATGCAAAAGGTACATTAACTAAGCTCATATTGTTCACACGAAGGTTGTACATTTGATAATTCCTACTAGGAATATTTCCGCTTTGTTTGAAAAACTCTCTCAAAACTTTAAAAACATATAAATGTCTCATTGGTAGAATAAGCAACTCATTAAATAAAGGCCAACTTTCAGCCAACCGATTTTTATTTAAAATAATTCGTATTAAATGCTTCTGTGCAATCAATAGAGGTCGAAAAGTATTAACATAGGAACCACCCCAGCTTGTTATGCCGTATTGCAGCTTTGAGTTTGCAAGCCCATAATATATAATTTTTAAAACTTTTTGGGAGCAAAAAGGCTTAATTAAATACATTTTTCGTGTGACCAATAACATGTATATTTTGATCATATGAATATGATTCTTCCAATTTAGATTGCTATCAATTACTACTCCTAGATACTTAAATTGTTGAACTGTTTCAATTTTAAAGCAATTATCTGTGCAATGTAAGTTGGTTATAAAATTACTTTTACCACACTTATGAAGAGGTAAAGGAAATTTTTTACAATCGTGGGCGTGAAACCGTAAATTAAAATCAGTGAGACTATTTCCAGTTACATTAAAATACATCAATTTAGTTTTTTCGCTGATAATCAATTTATGATAAGTAAACCACAACCTTAATACTTCCAGATCTTCTTCAATGTTCACAATACTTTCAAAGCTAGTCCTAGATGAATATGTAAAAACAATGTCGTCAGCGAAAGCAGTTGAAGTACCATTTAATTTCAATTTGAAAATGGAATTAATATAAATCAAGAAAAACAAAGGGCCAAGAACAGATCCTTGTGGAACACCGTTCTTTAACAGCCTTGATTCACTTAAGATTCCGTTATTATTAACTTTTTGTTTTCTATTTTTTAAATAAGAATTCAGCAGATTGAAAAAACTACCGCGAAAGCCTGCATTATAAAGTTTAGTTAGCAAAAGATCGTGGTTCACCAGATCGAAAGCTTTAGTCATATCAATAAACAGACCCATTGTTGATTTATTGCTATTTAAACTTCCATAAAGCTGACTACATACCCTTAAGATAGCATCTTCTGTTGACAAACCTGCTCTAAAACCAAACTGATTATTACAAAAGAAATTAAACTTTTCCAAGAAGGAAACAATTCGAACCTTAAGTAACTTCTCAAAAATTTTTGAAAAGGTTGAAAGGAGCGAAATAGGCCTATAATTCGAAATAATTTTCCTATTTCCTTTTTTGAAAAGTGGTATGACTTCTGCACATTTAAGATGGTCAGGGAAACAACCAATTTCAACACATTTGTTAAAAACGAAGGTTAGAATGTCAACAACATACCAAGCAACATTTTTCAACAAAATACTTGATACACCATCACTAGTGCACGAATTTTTATTTTTTAGAGACATAATAACTTTGAAAACTTCTCTTGATGTTATTCTATCAAAAACAAAACTATTTGGTTGTGTATTATCCGAAAACAAATTTGAAGAAATGGAACAATCGCAATTTATACAAGGTTCAATAGCAGGTTTTAATGTTTCTGAAATTTCAGTAAAATACTCATTAAATTTATTAGAAATGATCAACACATCGGACTCTGTAGCTCCCTCAATTTCAATAGAGTCAACTTCAACCGAATGTCTATTTTTACCTAGAATACTATCAACCACTCTCCACTCTTCACGAATATTACCTTCAGCTCTAGAAAACCTCTCACAATAGTAGTTATTACGAGTATCATCAATTTCTTCATTTACCGTTTTGCTCAAAGTTTCATAGTATTTTTTAAGTTTGCTATTGTTTGGATGTTTTTTACATTTTAAACTCAATTTTTTCTTTTTCCTGATCTTATTTAGAAGATAGTTATTCATCCAACGTTTAAGGTGTTTCTTTTTACCCGAAAGCTTTTTTTGGAAAGTACTTGAGTCAATATGTTTTTTTAAAGTTTCCACAAATAGATCAAATGCAACAGAGGGATTATTTTCGGCATAAACTTGGTCCCAACATTCAAATGTTAATAATTCTTTTAACACCGTAAAGTTTACACAATATTTAACTGGATCTGAAGCGGCTTTAATGTTTTGAGAATGGTTGACAGATAAGTAATTTAATGCAATCATGCTATGATCGGAAAGTTTTAAATCATACACTTTACCAATGAAATTATTTGTATTGTTTTTATGACATCTTACAAAAATATGGTCAATACAGCTCTTAGAAGAATCTGTCAAGCGGGTAGGTTCATTAATGAAACTCTTAAGACCATTTGAAGCCATAGTAAACAAGTAACTTTCAGAATCTATATCAATTTCATTTAGAATATCAATATTGATATCTCCCAAGACAATTAAGTTTTTGGCTGAAGTTGCACTAAGAATGTTGCTTAATTCATCAATGAAAACACTTTTAGCAAAACCATGAAGTCGATAAATGCACAACAGAGTATAATCAATGTTCTCAAAGACGAATATTTCCTCATCAATTCATTAATGGTGAAACTGATGCACCTTATTTACTATCTTGTATATACGTTTGAATTACCAAGGCGAAGATCTTCACCTGCGTACATTTGATTTTATACATATTATACATATTGACTTCCATATAACTAACTATGGGAAGAATAAAGCTTTAACTAACTACTTTTTGCAAGTTCTGAAGTATAAAGCGACCCATAAAAACCACACTTGTGTGCACACCGGTGGTGTTCCGACACCCAGTGTTACGTTGTGTTGCACGAACTGAACCATTATTTTTGTAATATGAGTAAGTCTATTTGTTATGAAATGACAAACAAAACAAAAAGTATAACACCTGTTTTAATCTTATTGGGTCCATTTCTTATATTATTTCCCATTAGTTAAAGCTCAAATAATTTCAACGTTACCTCCTTAACTATAATTTTTTCTTAAATGTTTTCAGTTGAAATAACTTTCATATTTTTCATTGTTCAAATTATTACTTGAGCATAGCAACGCTTTTGAAATTCATTAATATCTAGATTAATAAAGAATGTTTTAATGAAATTTCGACATCATCAATATCAGAAAATGGTCTGAGAATTATGTTTGATATTTAATTATTGGATTCTTCTATGATCAGATTAAATCAAAATATTACTGTTCATAACATAATTATGTGTGAACTGTTCCAATATTTTCACTTCATGAAGCACTTAACAAGTACTGGCTATAGGTTTTCTAAGGAAATATTTTTTAATAAAGTCTATTTTTTAATCAAATGCGTCAATCCCGCACAACATGAACCTTTTTAAGCTTCAATCACAACTTCTTTATGTCAGTGATGCCTATAGCTTCTATTGACAACTGCCTACTCTGAGTCTGAGGTATATCTCATCTATTCCCTTGTGACAGCACAAAGGAGAGAATATCCCAACTCTATAACATCATTTTGAGTCAAAATAATTCCTCTTATACCATAGAGCTCACCGCCACCGCTGGATCTGGTGCTGGTGCTGATGCTGATGCTGGTAGCTGGTAGCTATGGTATCCAGATTTCTTCAATTTAGTTGCACCTCCAGGCAATTCAATTTGATATTGTGAATTATTCTTCCTCGCAGCAGCACGCACTTTATAGATAGACTATATAGGATTTGGTTGTAGACGCCATGCCACTGCAATGCATCAGTACACCCTGCCACACGGTGAAACGTTGCGCTGCATGTTTTAAATTCGTTAGATCATATCAATATGGTAAGTCGTCATCGTCATTGCAATGACGACCATATCGTCGATTCAAGTGGATGCAATGCAGATATACCTGCCTACTTCATGGCTTTAAGCATAAAGACAGCGATCAACTTTTAAGTTGAACTTGTTTTCGAAAAAATTGAATTACGCTTGAGGTGCTACCATATTTGATAGATAGATAGAAGAGGTAGCTATAGAGATATTTACGGTTGTCGGTGGCTTAGAGATCGTAAATTGAAAATTTTGTCACTGCTCTCTTATTAAAAACTCAATTTGTAATATTGAATTGATTGACAAGACGTGCTGTCATGAAATATATGTCAATTAAGGTAACATTTTAGTGCTCAAATTACGAAGCTAAAGATTTTAAATTACATTGTAAGTACATTTTTAATAAACTGGTATAATATCTACCATGTTCTTAAGAACACATATCGCCTTGCTTTAAGAAATATAGAGAAACCTTCTAAATAGAAATAATCAATCTCATGAATATTCAGTTTAAAGCCAACAATTTAAAATTGGGCCAAGGCATGACGTGATCCTTAAACTTAGGACTTTTAAAGAATTTTATCACAATTTTGATAAAAGTTTTAGTTGATTTCTGATAAAAAGTTCTTTAATCATTCTTTTGAAAAGTAGCACATAAAGTATTTAAAAATAATGAAATAATTTTCCAAAATTATAAAGACAACTCCTAAGAAAATAGAAATACCTAATTTGAAACTGCAATTTGTAAAATTAAGCTATCAATCATATCTGATGAACTAAATTTTTGAATAACTAAAATGAATGCACAGATTTTAGGTGGAGTGCCTCTTAACGTTTAGTAACTTTTCAATAAAAGTTATCGTTATCAGTTCGGTTTGTCCATATGATAATTTTGAAATTGAAGAATATAATTATATAAAAGTCTAAATAAAATTGGCAAACCAATGGTTTTAAATCAAAACAGAATCCAAAATTTTTGAGCTCCAAATATGTTTAACCCAAATATGATGTTTCCTTCAGTAACACCTACAATGTCTGTTGTTGAATTTGGATTGACTAAGAAGAAATAAAGATTGTCATATCTAAGCTGAAGTCTAACAAAGCCGTTGGAGTAGATGGTTTGAATTTGGAACTTTTTAAACCAGTTGGAGATAATTAGGTTAACATATGGTCGGAAGAAAGCATGCCCGATGAATGGAACCTCATGATTGTTTGCCCGATCCTGAAAAAAGAGACCTTCTAAACTGCACCAACTCTTTAACATCGCTTAAAAACTCATATCTAAGGCCCATTGTTAACAACCTGATGAGTCCTTAAGAGTGTGATTTTAGACCAGTCTTGAGTCGATCAAATATTCATATACGTCAGATCCTGGAAAAAACCCAAGAACATCAAATCGACGCCCACCATCTCTTTATCGATTTCAGGTTCATCATATGACAGCATCTATATTTTACAGAGGTAAACTGTATAGAGCAATATCTAGTTTTGTTATCTTTGCCAAACTCGTCCTTTTGTGCAGGATTACCATGGAGAATCCGAGCTGCTCCATAAAGGTTGGAAACAATTTAACCGAACCTTTCGATGTGAAAAAGGCTTTAAACAAGGTGCTGTAAACATCGTCTTTGGAAGAATAGTGCTGAGCTCTAACGTCAACACTGACGGAAGAACTCAGCGTGATGTCAATGGGGCTTTTGTGAGTATTTAGGCAAAGGCGGTTAATGAAGGCAAAACAAAGTACATGCTGTCATCAAGAAAGAACCTACAACACCGACACGTGTTGGTTAAAATGTCACCACACGGAAAGAAGTGTATAGCATTTATGGCAATGCTAGTATGGCCTGGAGACCCATACTAAAAAAGTATCGGTGATATTCCTACATTGTCTTGCAACAACTCCTAAAAGTATGGGATTATGTACTATACTGTATGGTACCACAATCTTTGCTTGTAACACAAGGGCGCATAGTACGTTTGACGAGACAGCATTGCCTTCAGCCCCATACTGTACCGGAGATGTCGCAATGCTACTAGTTTTTCCCGCGATAATTTATGGCGTGATAATCGATACCCTTATTGGATTACTGTCAATAGTTATTACTCCAATGTAAGTATAAGGGACATAATAATGTATAGAGTTTTCTGCTAGGAGCGTTGTACATGCCGCCAGTCAGTATAGGCCTGACTCCCATACTGGCATTGGCGTATCGGCTATAACTATTATCGACGTTACTATTCTCAGTGTGGCCAAATTAACTATGCTTACAACTTTTTATCCAGTGGAAATCTTCTAAGCCATACAGTATTGCGTTCACACCCATACTGACGTTGTAATATTCGCAATGTATTTCTTTCCGTGCATCAACAGACGTAACTTTGAAGTAGTTAAGGACTTTGTCTACTTAACCTAGGCTCCGCTATGAACACATAAAAGAACGCCAGCGCTGAGATCAAACGAAGAGTTACTCTTGCTAACCGCTGATTCTTAGAGCTAAGAAAGCAATTGATTAGTAAACTCCTTCCTCGAGCAACAAAAGTGTCGCTGTATAAGACCCTTATCATCCCCGTCCTGCTATACAATTCAGACGCATGCACTAAGAAAAAAGCAGATGAAAGAGCACCTTGGGTCGTTTCGAGAGATAAGTTCTACACGTGATCTATTGTCCCGTATGTATAGAAGGTGATCGGGGGAGAAGATGGAACGACGAGCTGTAGACATAGCCAGAAGGATTAAAGTCCAACGACTGAGATGGGTGGGTTACGTAGAGCTCATGGAAACCAATGCTCCGGCCCGGAAATTCTTCGAATCCACGCCTAGCGCAGTAGAGAAAGACCGCTGATCAGGTAGCGGAGGCGCACATAAGTGGAAAGTGACCCTACCCAACTAGAAGTACGGAACTGGAAAAATCTAGCTTAGGACCGAGCTAGATCAAGAATTTTGTTGGGTCTTATTTCGCACATGACTAAAGCTCTACCTTATCTTTAATTATGGATTGATAAAGTTGAAAATGTCAAGCTGTGTTGACATTTCTGTCAGCAAGGTTTATACCAAGACCATGAACCGTTTCACGTCAGAAATGTGGAAATTTACTTTGAAAATATAAATCTGCTCGCAAAGTTCATGAAATACTTCGTCCGAAGTATGGTTATTGTTTTTTTTTTTTCAAAAAAGCTGTGATGCAACAGTCACTGATTACTTCCCATTGCAACCCTATATAATATAATAATTATTTTATTGTAATGAGCCAAATTGTCATTTAAAAGTATGCAATCAATAACTGAAGGGGTTCTTGGTAAGATTTCATTTGTTTTAAAAGAAGTGTAAATTGAGACTTTTTTTAACTTTTAAAGAAGTTAACAATAATATTTCCTGTTGGATTAAATTATTATAAAATTTTATTTAATTAACTAATCACCCTTATCAAAGACTCCCTCGTAGCGAGTCCCCGAAAATTTTGTTATGCTACGAATACGAATACATCTACATCATAAGCCCCGAACTAAATCAGTAAAGTTCTATTTGTTTTTGTCTTTATGACATCTTCTTCGAGGCTGCTAAAATAATGCATTCTATTTCCTCCGCCACCTGTAGCTGTGCATTCTTTTTTGTTCTCAACTATTTTTCTCTTGATGTATGCCTTTTAATCTTACCACACCTAAGAATTGAATTAAATTCTAAAAAAGTTTTGACTAATCTATTCAATTTACTTTTCTCCAGCTAGAGGTGTCCTTAGATGGTAGGCCTAGGCTATTAAACTCTATTTTTACTGCTTCCCAAAAGGAATTCACTTCCTCCTTAGGGATTTTCGAAAATCATTGGACAATTTCAGGTTTTTCTTGAAGTTTATTTGTGATAACTTTATTTGCCCTTCAAAAACAAAAAATAAAAAATATAGGTAAACACTTTCACATTAAAACAATAGTAAAACTTACATGAATCTTTTCATATTATTTTATATTTATTAACTTCCCATAGGAAGTTATATAGTTATAATGGGTCCCATTTGTCAAATTGAAAATTTTGACATTTCTCGACGTTTCAAGGTCCATAGTTTTTTTACAAAAAATTAAAAACTTAAAAAAAATGTATAAAAGGTGGTAAAAATTGATTTTCTACTCAAATATCTTTTCAAAACTTTGAGATATTGGCTTTAAACTTCTTTAATCTTTCAAAAATATTGTTGTCAACATTTAATAAAATTTAAAAAAAATCGAACCAAAAAAAATTAACAAAAATTGTTAAAAATTGATTTTTGACTCAAATATCATTTAAAAAATTTGAGATAATGGCTTCTTACTAATTTTAACTTATAAGAAATATTGTTTTCAACAATAGGAAAAATTTTGAGAAAAATCGAATTGACACTTTTTTATACAAAATAAAAACCTAAAAAAAATTTATAAAAGTTGGTAAAAATTGTTTTTCAACGTAAATATCTTTTCAAAAATTTGAGGCATTGGCTTCAAACTAATTTTATCTTTTAAGAAATATTGTTTTCAAAATTCTATAAAATTTTGAGAAAAATCGAATTGATAGTTTTTTTACAAAAAATAAAAACCTAAAAAAAAACAATACTAAAACTTGTAAAAATTTACTTTTGACTCAAATAGCTTTTCAAAAATTAAAAATATAGGCTTCAAACTTATTTTATTTCACATAAAATATTGTTTTCGATATTCAATAATTTTTTTATAAAAATCCAACAGTCCGTTTTTTCATAAAAAAATAAAATCTACCAAAAATAGTACGCAAATTTGGTAAAAATTGATACAATATAGACAGACTTTTAAGCAAGACAAATCGACAGAAGGGATGGGAAGTTATCAGTGTGGGTCGCATCCCAGCCTCTTTTTTAATTTATCTTCGCACGCTAAATGTTTTGTTTTCGTTTAAAATTGAACTCCAATCAAAAAAACTGTTCGTGGAAAAAACTGTCAAACTTCCTATTCATTCGGGGCTAGTGATACCACTTTTCACGAACTCCGAATTTCGTAGCAATTTTTTTTTTTGTACGACGGGAGTAATGATAGTTTTCTTCGGGGTTCGTACTACGAATCTATTACGACGGGGCCTGTGATAAGGCCCCGTCCGGTCAATCCAATTATTCTTGTTTTTTCTTTTCAATTGCTACATAAAGAAAAAACAATTTACACACATTTTTTGAAAACAATTTCTGCATATATTATAAAAAAATGATTTGATATTATGTATATTTCTTCGGGTTCTTGAAATCAGGCTTGCTAAAAAAGATAACCCGAACGGACAGACCAAGAGCAAGTTGATGTAAGAAATTGAAATGTGGCACTTCCAATACTAGAAGAAAAAGAAAACTTCAGCTCAATTAACTTCCAGAAAATTATATCATTAGCATGAGTAGCCTCCTAATCCGAACATCAAGTAACTTGATTATATGTATGTACGTACCTACTAGACTTGACCAATAAAACAAAATATACAAAATTCTTTATGTTTTTCTTCATCACAGTCCTGCCTTTATTTACCTACTCCAATAAAAATAATTATGTCAACATCCAGTAGATAGGTACCTATAATAATTTTATCTATACTTCTTATAGTCCATCGAACCCTGATTCACAATATAACAGTTTATGTGATTCTGAATCTTAATGGACTTGCCAAACTCAATGCCTGCATAACTATAATCCCCATCATCGAAACGATATCTTATCTTCAATAAATGCAAGAACTCAATTTGTAGATCTTGAGCTTGAACACAAAACAAGCAGTCAACCCTGTGTCCCTGACGTACAATGCCCTAGACTTCGTCGTATAGCCTTCGTCGTGGTTGAAGTCGTAGTCGACGTTGTCATGGACGTCCTCATCTGCATCGCCGGCCGTGTCGTAGCTATCAGGAATAAAAAAAAAACCGACATAACAGCAGAAGCAGGTACAATTTACATAATAAGATGATAATTACTTAATGATATCTTCAAATCTCAGCAAATTATATTCCTTATTTCTGTGCTTTAGTTGTTTTTTTCTTTTCTTCCTTTTTTTACTCCTATTTCTCTGTGCTGTGTGCCACTTTGCCATTTAAATGCCAACTATAGCGCCATTAAAGCGTGTGTAGCTGTAAGCACCTCCTGCTCTAATTTATCCATCGTGAAGTAGGATTCTTGTATGCCTCTAGTTGGTATGTCTACCTAACCTAACCTAACCTACCTAGTTTAAAAAATTGCGCATGAAAAAGAAGAAATATTGATTAAGATGCAAGGGCTTGAATGTTGGCTCTGCGCAAATCAACAGGTTCTCATTTTTCTTCTTTTTCATATAAAATATAAGAGAGGTTATTGACGGAGGAAATCGTACCGGTTGAGGTTGGAACTTTTAACATTGAAAAAAAAAGTTTAAAAAATAAAATGAAAACTAAAACAGATGGCTTTGACTATGAGATCAGACTATTATAAGAGAGGTGTGTGATATAACTATTTACATATTAATACTTTTTGAGTCAGATCAGAGCATCGCTGTCTTGGGTTCCGTTGAAAACCTGCTACCTATTATAAATAGTTGGTAAGTTTTTGCAAGGTCTATATACCTACTCTAGATTTTATAGATTTTACGGTGAGTGTACTTTTTCACTGGAATTAATGAATGGATATTTTTGTTTTGGTTACATTTCTTATCCATTTTATGATGAATTCTATAGGAAATACAAGTTTTGTTTATTTTAATTAAAAGTCTTTCAATTTGTTAGTCTAAGAAGGTTTAAAATATTATTAAGAAAAATGACGTGTATACTCGTAGAAAGTAATGAAGTCATCTGGAGAACTTTAAAGCTGCAGAACTAGTTTGAACTTAGTTAATCCCTTTAAAATTCGAAATAAAACTGAGTTTGTAAAGTAGGTATTTCATAAGTAAAGAAGTTTAGTTTTTAGTCAACTGAATAGGTACAACGACAATTTAATCGTTGTTTATGAGCGTTTTAAAGTACTGGATAGTTTAAATCAACAATTTTAGTGTTTTAAGTGAAATTCAATTTTTGATCTTAAATTTTAAGACCAATGAGTAAATCTAAATGCCTTAACAGTGTTTCAAAACCTAAATTCGATTTGATTAGATACCAAGACCTAACCGGACGTGCAGCAGCTGATAAAATTTTCTGAAATCTTAATGGCTTTAATTCTTACTTCAAAAATAAAGATTCGTACAGATAAGCTAAAATTTTAAAGTGTTCATCTGATTCTTGTGATTGTGGGGCAAAAATAAAACAACAAATAAGCGTAAACGCGTCACTTAATATTTTTAAGAGCTATTAAAAAGTAATTAAACATAAAACAAAACCGCTACTTGACGAAAAACGGAAAGTTATGCGATTAGAGTTTTTCAAAACTCTAATAATCTGGAAAAATAATGGTATCACGTGGTCTTTTAGATAACAAGAATTTGATATGGCCCTGATGGATCTACCTTTTATTTTCACGATTTGAGAAAATGAGAAGGTGTTGAAAGCTTCATCACAACTGTGAAAGAGGTGTTGTTATATTAAAATCTGCCAGTCATTCTGAAACAGTTGAGGCTGAGGTCATTACATCAAATATTACTGCAGCTACTGCGTATAAGAGAATCTTGGAAAGAAATTTTCCTAAGTAATCTAACTTTTTTCACCCATAAACTTGGCCTAATACCAAATGATAACGCGCCTATTCACTCAGTGCGCATAATAAAAGCTTGCACAGAGAATCACAATTTTGCACTTCAATAACTGCCGTACTCATCTGGTCTAAATATTATTAAATATACTTGGTAATGGTTAGTACCCACAGTTAATAAGGGTGATTGTCGGTTGGAAGACCAAGAATCCTTATTTTCTGCAATAAAGTTAGCGAGGAGCAAAATTTCGTTGAACTACATATATCAAAGGCAGGATTCATACCGGAACTAATTTACGAAATGATGCAAAAGTAAAGGCTCAATTATCCACTACCAAACTTAACAGAAACTGGTGATAGAGCAATCCGATAATAATAATTTTGACTCAGTTGACTAAAAAAATACTCAATTTTTCCTAGAAGAAAGCTTTGGAAATTGGCGAAAGAAAAATTGGTGGTGGTTCCTGGATAATTATTTTAAATTATGTTCAGTTGAAGGGTATTGTATATGAATTAAAATTTGGGACTAAATTTCATAAAAATTATTTTAATTTTTATACGATTTTGTAACGAAAGACAAATAAGACTTATAGTTAAACAAATTTGCGAAAAAGTTTAAAAACCGTAAGTGTCCGTCCCATATTTTCAACTGATGAGCAATATTGTACTAAGCTAAGAATCTACTTTTGAAGTGAAATAGTAGAGGTTATACATAGTTCAAAATGTTAGGAAGCCCAACTTAATAATGGATTATTTCGAAAGGAATAGTAAAATTTACGTTGTATATTTACTCCCAAAAACAAAATGCCCAAATCCTAAAATGTCATAAAGCCCGACATTGGTCACAAAGCCCAAACAGTGAAAAAAAAATCGACATAAACCCAAGCGAATGTCGTAACGTCCGAATTGTGTAATCTCAAGAAGTTTATGGCCTAACACAAATGAAAAGGAAACTCGGTATATTCTATCGCTGAGTAAAAAGAACATTAAAATCTTGATAGGTGTACTAACAGGTCATTGCGCCATTGGCACAATGGCTAAAAGAATAGGGGCATTTGCACCTGATTTTTGTAGGAGCTGTCAGGATGAGGAGGAAATTTAAACCATTAAACACCTGCTCTGCGACTGTTCGAACCTCCAAACTAGCCGACTCCGTCATTTCGGAAACAGGTTTGTTGGAGAACTGGATGATCTAGCACAGGTCTCAATGGCAAGCATGAAGAAATTTATTGATAGCACAGGCTCGTTCGTTAACGAGCCAGTCTACGCTAATCGACAGAATTGAGGAACATCGATGCTAAATTTTTACTTTTACAGGGGATCACAATGGACCAGTAGTCCCCCGTGTACGCAACAGCTTCATGCTGTGCACACCCCTTACAACCTAACCTAACCTAACCTAACGTCCGAATAAATTTTAAATTAAAAGAACGACCAAATTATTAGTTATCATTTTGTCCAAAGAATTTTGAATTTTTTAATTTGGGTTTTTATGACAAAACTGTTGGTTTTTGTGATATTTATTTTGAGCATTACGACGTTTATGATTTCTATCGTTTTTAATGTTTTATTACCCAACGACATATGTAGCCAAATTATAAAATGATAAGACCCAAAAAGAGAAATGTCATAAAAAATATCTCTAAGAAAACGTCAGAGAGACCAAATTAAATGTCATATCACCCAAGCCAACTTTTAATGTCGCCCAAATTTAGAGAAGTCATAACCAGTGTTCCCATAACGGCATTATTAATGCTAGATCTAGCAAAATAGAGAAGAGAAAAGCATTATGAAATTTTAAAATAATGCTAAATGCTTTTCTGGCATTATTGTTTTTAAGTTTTGCATTCTTGAATGCCAAAATTGATTTCAAAAGATTGATTTGATTATATCATATTTGGAAACAAATAAGAATGTGATAAGTCTGAATGATTTAAAATTAAATAATTAACTATAAAACATGTTCCTATACTTAAAAACATTGTGCTGTTAATACCTATTTACATATAAAGCTTTAAGTTTTGTTATTTTTGAATTAATTTTGTTTTGTTTTTGTTTTTTTTTTTTTGTTATATAGGTACCTATGTTTGTTAGGTATTTGTATGTGAAAATAAATATTATTTTGCATTTTTTAAGATGTTTGTTTTTTAATCATCGATATGGTCGTTTTATATGGATTTTAAAATCTAGCATTTTGTTTTTTGAGCTCCCATACGATCTAGCATTATAAAATTTGAAATCTAGCATTATGAAATTTGAGATTATGGCAACACTGGTCATAACACTCAAAATGTTTTATTAAGGAAACACTTTGGGTGGTTGGGCTTTGAGACTTTTATAAACAGTAGGTGTGTATGGAGGTTGCACATACATATATCACTATTTATACGCACTGTGAGCAAACACTTTCACTTTGAAAAAATATATGTTACGATATCTTGACGATCCAAGATTTTAGGCAACCTGACATTTTTTTTTGTTTAATGTTTGCGTTTGGGCGATAAAATTTAAAACTCAAAGTGTCGTAGTATGCAAAATAAAAAAAAAAAAGTTGTTCGAATGTCCAAATTTTTGAACACATGATATTTTTTGGGCGATACGTCAATTATAGTACTTTGGGTGTTATTGAAATTGATTTGGGTAATATGACATTTATTTTGAGTTTTGTGGCATTTAATTCTGAAAAAGTTTTTGGGCCACAGAGCCATCTTTGGACGATACGATATATAAGCGTTATTTTTTGGATAATAAGACCGAGCGCTTCTTTTTATTTGGTATGTCAAAAAACCCACACAAGTTTTAACGCCCAAAGGTTTGGTAATATTGTCCAAATCGCACAACAACAAAATAATAACGAAATGTTTAATTTGGGCGATATGGTTTTGGGCTTGATGACCTAACGTAAATAAAATTTAGTAATAACATTCGCTCAAAAAAATCCACCACGTTCGTACCCTTTTGAATTGAAAAAAAATTAATTTTCTCGGTTGTAGCTGATATATGACAATTGTTCTCATGTGTTTTCTAAATTTATTTTTTTCAATTCGAAAAAATTTCGCTGAGACCTTTATCACATGAGTATATATTGTTAATACAAAAATATTGAATTCACGATTGAAACGAAAAGTGAAAATTCAGTTTTTAATTCTAATTTAAAAAAATATATACAAAACAAAATTTTTTTCAAAAATTAAAAAAAAAAAATTGGGACAACCTAATGACCTAAAGTGTTAAATTTACTCTATTACATATTTTCACACCTACAAAATACACATTCAAGTTTTTAAGAAAATCCGTTGAGCAGTTTCGGAGAGGTACGATTACAACCACCTTTCCTCGAGATTTTTATAGATATGTTTTTGTGAATATTATTTTTTTTAAACCTATTGAAGAATTTCTTACTATTAAAAAAAAAATGCTGTGGAGTTTTAAAAATATATTAACTTTTTGAAAATTGTTTCAAAACAAAAGCTAATATTAAAAAAAGGCAGAAATTCTTCTTTTCAAAACATTTATGGCCAATTTCTTGACAAAGTTCTAGTCTCTCAAACTAGGTTTAGTGATAAATTAGAACTCGATTAAGTTATAACTTATTTTTTCATCAAGTTCTCAAGCGTTTAAGCTCTTATTTAGAATATTTAGATAGAACTTCGATCTATTAGACTCTCTAATTTAGGGATGTTGGTTGTTAGAAAAAAGATAAGCAATGTTTTTACTTTTTCCAAAGGCCTAGTTTTTAGATTCATTCCGGTTATGGAATAAATTTCAGACCACAAGGATTTTTAAATTTTGGACCACAAGGATTTGTATGTGATAAAACATTTTTCGAAAATATGTATATAAACATGGGCGGCTTGCCAAAAAGTGGACGCTGCAAGTTTCATAAAGTGTAAAATTTAACTTCGTGCGCCTTATTTTAGTTTAACATATTTTTAACACCATATACATATTAGCGATCATAATGACCACAGCTTTTGAATCTGCACAAATAGACATACGAGCTATTTATTTTTTTTTTTTAAATATAACCAATCTAAAATAATCAACATTCCCATGCACATCACGACCCGCTTTGACATTATTTGCATTCGATGCACAACACGACCCAGTTTGACACTATGTAGGTATGTGCATTTTAAAATATTAAACTTTTATCAATATTGTTGCATTTTTCATTTTGACAATAATTTTTCTTGAAAATTTTCAATATAATACTTTCTATCGTCAACAGGAATGATTTTAATGGATATCGAGAAAGCTTTTGATTCCGTCTGGCATAATGGATTAGTACATAAATTAATACAATTTAACTTCCCTCTTTATTTGTGTAAAATAGTTCAAAGTTTCTTGTCTGGTAGAAGTTTCCAAGTTCATGTTAATTGTGGTATTTCCAACTTATTATGTTTTGATTTTGGTGTCCCCCAAGGTTCTGTTTTAGGTCCATCGTTGTACAATGTATATACGTCTGATTTACCAACACTTCCATATTGTGAATCAGCTATTTTTGCTGATGACACGGCAATTTTTTCATCGCATGAGTTTGCTCTCAATATTGAGAATAATCTTAAAAATGCAATTGAAATATTGGAAAAGTATTATCACAAATGGAAAATTAAGTTGAATACCGGAAAGTTGCAAGCCATTTTTTTCTCTCGAAAAAGAAAAGCTTGCTATCTTCCCAGTAGTCAGCTTCAAATAAATGGAAATGCAATAGCATGGGAGCAGTCTGTTAAGTATCTAGGAGTTCATCTCGACACGAAGCTAACCTTTAGCCAACATATTAGTTGTACTCTAAAGAAAATCAGTATTGCAATTAAAATGCTTTATCCGTTTATAAACAGAAGATCTTCACTAACAAATGACAATAAGATAATATTACATAAAGTGATTTTTCAAGCAATCTTATTATATGGGTGTCCAGTGTGGGGTAGTGCTGCGAAAACCCATATTAAAAAATTACAAATTTCACAAAATAAAATTTTAAAGATGATGCTGAATCTTCCTTGGCATCATTCCACTTCTGATCTGCACAAAAGAGCGGATGTCGAATTGATTTCGGAAAGGATTCAGAAACTCTCGACGAATTTTAATAATGCCTGTGATATAGCTGAGAATCCCCTCGTAAATCAACTTTATAATCTGCGTTAATTTTATATAAACTCTCTAACATATTTCGTCTGCTTCTTATTAATTTATTACCATTTTTGTTACTTATATGTTTATTTCTTTTGTTCTATGTTAGTTTATTTATTAAATTTATTAAATACAATTATTATATATCATCAATTTGGTTGTATTTACTTATTTTCATATTTACTTATTTATTTATTTTTTTTTGTTGTTTGTTTATTTATTAATTAAATTATTTATTTATTTATTTATTTATTCATTTATTTATTAATTTATTTATTTACTTATCTAGTCATGCATTTATTTATTTATTTATTTACTTATTTGTTTATTACAAACACATGTACTCGTCCATTAACACTTATTAATTTTTTAATGTTATTTATTTATTTATTGCTTATTGCTTATTTATAATTTATTTATTTGTTTGTTTATTTATTTATTTATTTACCTATTTATTTATTTATTATTTAATATATAATTTACTTATTTTTCTCTTAATTTGATAATTTAAATTCTTAGTTACATTTATATCTTGTTCAAAAGCATTCCATGTTTGTTCTATTAATTTGTAAATTATGTAGGTAACCAAACCTATTACGATACTCAAATTGTTATATTCACAATTATTTTCTTTTATTTTTTTATCTTAATCTTTTTTTTTTTTTTTTCATTCAAATAAAGGTTTTTTTCGTATTTTCCTTTAAACCATTTTTACACTTGTAAATCACTTTTAAAAATATAAAATACTATCTCAGAAGTAAGATAATAAAATTGTCAAATCTCTGAATTGTAAAACGTGCGGTCATAGGCTTTGTATAGAAAATTATCACGAAATAAATATATCTATCTATCTATACTTTCTATCATTTGAATTGCATGCATAATATCATATTTTAGATATTGCAGGACTCGAAAACGAATTTTTTGAAATTTTGTTCGTAAAATGTCAGAATTTTGATCAGTTCCGCACAACCGTGATTTAAAATTCCTAAAGCCTAGTACGCTGCTGATGCGAAACGAAATTTCCCATACAAAAATGACATGACGAAATCATAAACGAAAAATTTCGCTGTGCTTTTCGTTTTTCAGTACGCTGCTGAACGTAGAAATGTGTCATTTTAGTGGATAGCTGTACTAGATTTCGTAGTACAATTCTCCACTCTTTTCGTTCTTAATTTAATTGCCCGGTATATTAATTGCTTGCGAAATTTTGACGTTTAATTTATTTATTGAAAAATTTTTCGAATATTTTCGTTTATGATTTCGTCATGTCATTTTAGTATGGGAATTTTCGTTTCGCATCAGCAGCGTACTAGGCTTAAAATTGAACTTCAACTTCCAGACAGAACTCTCCACAAATATTTTTCCGCTGTGGTTTTCGTTTTAATTTCGCTCTGCACTTGGAGACCGCCGAAAAATTTCGTTTCGCATCAGCTGCGTACTAGGCTTAAAACTAAAAACTGATTAAAAACTGAGTTCTACAGGCATGATTACCTAGATGTGAAGAAATGCTCGAGTTGTAAATATTTTTAATTTATTTGTATTTTATTTTTGTTAAGAACTTTGTCAAGAAAGTGGTCGTTAGAAATACTTTTTTAGAATTAGCAAGACCATACAAATTTAAAAATTATTGAAAGTAGGACAAAAATGTAACAATATATTGAGATATTCGAAGTCTACAAAAGTTTTCAAGTACCATAATATGAAGAACAAAATTTAAATGTTGCTTAGTGTGATATATAATCTAACAGGCCCCAAAGTACGAAATTTTTGATAAATGTTAAAATACTAATAAATTAACAAAAACATTACATCAAATCAGTAGCATTTTGTGTAGTTTTTTGAAAACTGTCAATCGAATTTCTCTACAATTTTTACTTTAGTTGTCATTCAGAAAGTAATATCATTTAATTAACCATTTTTTAAGTGTATATGTACATATATATATACATGATATATATTCAAAAGTAACCGAAATTTTGGAAGTTTGTTGGGCACATTTCAAACTAAATTTGATAAAGTCGATTTTTCTGCTCGTTCTTGGGAAATACTAAAGCCCAGCGACCTTGAAACGTTGAGAAATGTCAACATTTTCGTTCCGTCAAATCTTCTTCGATTCTAGTACAAAATTAGCAAGACGATTTTTTCAGATAAATTTCGACTTCAAGCCTAGTACGCTGCTGATGCGAAACGAAATTTTTCGGCGGTCTCCAAGTGCAGAGCGAAATTAAAACGAAAACCACAGCGGAAAAATATTTGTGGAGAGTTCTGTTTGGAAGTTGAATTTCACTGCTTGTCTTCATCACTTCTTGCACATCACCAATAACATCCTGAGTTTCCGATTCAGAAATGCAATGTTGGAACACATTAGACAAATCCATTTTATTTTAAATTTTAAATCAAATATAAATCAAAGTCAAAATATCGAAAGTCACGAGTAAACAATTTTTTTTTATCAATAAAAAAATTAAACGTCAAAATTTCGCAAGCAATTTATGTGCTGGGCAATTAAATTGAGAACGAAAAGAGTGGAGAATTGTACTAAGAAATCTAGTACAGCTATCCACTAAAATGTCACATTTCGTCGTTCAGCAGCGTACTGAAAAACGAAAAGCACAGCAAAATTTTTCGTTTATGATTTCGTCATGTCATTTTTGTAAGGGAATTTTCGTTTCGCATCAGCAGCGTACTAGGCTTCAGACTTAAATATCTGTTGCTAAAGAAAAACAAAACGATGATAGTATTTGAGTAAAAAATTAAATTTTCAATAAGACCATTATTCACTCTATGATGAGGTTCATTTTTCAAAGCAAGCAATTACTTTGAAAGTGCAGTAGATAAACAACTTTTAAAATAAACTTAACCATTTTTCCCTTTTAAGATCTCTTAAGTCCCTGTTAACACTAGACCTCAGAGCTTCAATGATAGTTATTCAAAAACTAACTTCATTACCTATATGTATTAACAGCTTTCTAGAAGTGCTGTATTCAATTTTATGGTTTTACATCATAAAGCAGGTACAATGCAATTTTATATTTTTCTTTTGGTCATTTAATTTTGATAACTATGCTAATTGAGTACAGTTAACCTAAAATAAATACTAGTTTCAATCAAAATAGTTGTCATATTTAACTGACAGGTTAATCGAAAAATTCATATATGTATTTTGGCAGTTGTAACTATGTTTGTTTTTTGAATGTATGTAGCTCATATATATGTAGTTTATATAAAACACCTTTTTTGTAAGTATGATGGATTGGGGCATTTACCTATATAGTAACAAGTTCTTTTAATTAATTTTGACTTGAATGAAATCAATTATCTTACAAAATTGTATAGGCTTAGCTAAGTTATTACGTATAAACATAGATATATAGATGTACATTTTACACAGCCACTAAAGAAGTTGATATACAGGTTGATCTTAAATTAAACGCCTTCGTTGAATTTTACAATGTTTGAGGTAGGTAGTTTGTGTAACATGAGTATTTTGCTTTAATACTTTGTAAACTGAAGCTTTTACTAAGAATCTAACTACATATTTCCTGAGGGTTAAATATTTAAAAACAAAAACTAGACTTCTTCAATAGATTGGATTTTGTATGAAATTACCTTAATTTGTATTTGTCCGTCACATCAATTCCTTAAAATCACACCCTCATTTGTGTTTATTTTTATAGACTTTTTGGTAATTATTATTCTAATAGTAGATAAAACGCTTTCATTAATTTTAATAAGGGTAGGAAACCTATCATATAATTAAAAAAAAAATGCTTTTTCTAAGTCAGAGAACTCACACTCAACTTTGGCTAGTCTTTTATCACAGATAAGATAGTTTCTTATCTGTGCTTTTATGATAGAAGAAACAATTCAATTTTATAAGGCACAAGTAAAGTGAGTTATAAAACTGATGTTTTGAAAAGTCATGTATTTCTATATTCACTATTTTGGCAAACCAGTACAAAAGAGTTTTGGCTATTAGATTGTTTGGCAATAAATGCTATTTTATATTTATATTCCTTCAAAAAGGAACTTTAAACACACTTTCGAAAAAAAAAGTTGACTGTCCTAAAACCAAAGAAAATTTTATTAAGTGGTCCAAAATTAATATAATCACTTTGAAACAGTTTGAACTTCTTCTGTCATAAACCGTTTATGTGAAGAATACCAACTAATGAGGATTTTTCGAAAATATTAATAAAGGGTGTCCCAAAATTAACGCAAGATTTGAATTTGCCGCCATTTGTGCAGTGAAGTGTTGGCAACCCTAAAAAAAAAGCAAATGGAGCGTTACACGAGAAAACAACGTGTCTTCATTATTAAAGAATATTTCAAAAATAGTGAAAGCTTGGCGGCTGCAGTTCGAAAATTTCATACAAAATATGGTCGGAATAGTGTTTTAACTTCGTCAACTGTGAAGAGATTAATTGAAAAATTCATGGAGACTGGATCCGTTGGAGACGCCAAACACACTGGTCGTCCAAAAACAAGCCGTTCAAATGTGAATGTCGAAGCAGTGCGTGAGATTGTTGCTGACAATCCAGGAACCTCAATTCGACGTCGTCGTGGACAAGAATTGCAAATTTCAAGAACCTCTCTACAGCGTATAATCACTAAAGATCTGTGTCTTCATGCTTACAAAATTCAATTAACACAACAATTGAAGCCTAATGACCATGGACAGAGAAAAGAGTTCGTTGAATGGATTATTGAACATCAACAAATGGACCTAGTTTTTTCGAGCAAAATCATCCTAAGCGATGAAGCACATTTTCATCTTGATGGCTTTGTCAATCGCCAAAATTGCCGCATTTGCGGTTCGGAGAACCCACATGTGATTGTCGAAAAACAAATGCATCCACAACGCGTGACTGTATGGTGTGGATTTTGGGCTGGAGGCATAATTGGGCCATATGTTTTTGAAAATGATGCTGGTCAAGCAGTGACTGTTACTGGTGCTCGATATCGCGACATGATTACACAGTTCTTTCTGCCAAAATTGGATGATATTGATGTGTCCAATATGTGGTTTCAACAAGACGGTGCCACATGTCATACAGCCCGTGAAACAATTCAATTACTGCATGAGACATTTCCAGGTCGTGTACTCTCTCGTTTCGGTGATCAAAATTGGCCTCCTAGATCGTGTGATTTAACACCATTAGACTTCTTTTTATGGGGTTATTTGAAATCACAAGTCTATGTCAACAAGCCCACAACCACCCGTGCATTAAAGGAGGAGATTCAACGCTGCATCAACGAAATTCAGCCACATTTATGCAGAATGGTCATGGAAAATTTCAACAAAAGAGTGCGCATGTGCATGCAAAGCCGTGGAGGCCATTTGTCCGATGTGTTATTCCATACATAACCCTATCCTATTTACTTTACGAGTCAATAAAAATATAACTATCAAAAGACTTAAAACGGCGTTTTCTATTTAATTCAAATCTTGCGTTAATTTTGGGACACCCTTTAGTATAAAATACTACAAAGAAATAAGGAATATTTTTGCTTTCCCATAGTAAGTTATTGTAATCGGTCCGATTTTTCATGTTGAAAATGTTGACAGTTTTTTCAGTGTCCCTATAATCTAAATAAAAGATTTTCAGAAAGATGGCTGTTTGTGCGTGTGTATGAATGTTCGTACGTTCCTAGTCCATATCTTAAGAACCGGTGGAAGTATCGACTTCAAATAAATTTTGTTATACAGATAATAATGCAAAAAGATGCGAAAAGATGTAAAAATGTTTGTTAACCCAAAATATCTTACGAATCAATATCGTTAGTGACTTGAATTAAATTGTATAAAAAAAGTAATTGTCACCTCGAATACTTTACGAACAAAAATGGTTTTATCTTCAAGATCATTTTATGCAACGAATATATACGTTTTTAACATCTGTTAAAATTTTGAGAAAAATCGAATTGACAGTTTTTTTACAAACAAATTAAAACACATATAAAACATTACTTAAACATGGTAAAAAGTGGATTTAACATTGGCTTCAAACTAATTTCATCTAATAGAAAATATTGTTTTCGACATTTAGTAAAATTTTAATAAAAATTCCACAGTCAGTTTTTTTTTCATAAAAATTAAAATCTACAAAAAATGCTTCGAGAAATTGGTAAAAATTGATGTTCGCTTCTTGATATCTCGTCAATAAATTAAGGTATCAACTTCAAAATGATTTCATTGTGAGCTAATTTTTTTTTTAGAAAAATCCAATCTGTATTAGTTTATGAATGAAACTAGCTGACCCTGCCACGCGTTGCTGTTGCTAACGTTTTTTGTCATATTGAATTGTTGTAAGCTATTTAAGGGGAACGGTAGGAGAACATCAGACGTGGGCAGGGCACTACCATGGTTTTTCCACACGTGAACATGTATAACATGTAGCAGCCCATGAGAAAACCATGGATTTTCCAAATCTAAACCAACAATAGGTTTGGCCTTGAAACTTATTCATAGACATGGCATAGACATAACATAGCTGAACTGTAACCTTCTGAAGGGTATAGTTCGTTCTGATGATATTATATTATATTAAAATACGTGGCAACTGGACCACTTTTCTTTTTAACTTTCCATTTAAATTGTTGCTACAAAATTACCGTTGCAGAATTGAGGTGGATTCAAATTCAAAAACGTTTGGAAGTCATCTATTAAATATTTACTCAGTCCAGTCAACAGATGTCACCATCTATTAGAATCGAAAAAATAGATAATTTTGACTGTCAAATAATTTGTAATAAAATAAAAGGTATTGCGATCTACAATTCAGATCAAGTTTGATCAAACGGCACACAGTGTACAAATTTTATTAAATTCAATTAAGCAGCTTAGGAGTCCATCGCAGACAAACAATGTGACATGTAATTTATATATATTTTATATAATTAAGAAGATATTAAAATGATAAAAACTGCCAAGAAATGCTACTAAAATTGGTAAAAATTGGTTTTCGACTAAAAATCTCGTTAACAAAAATAAATTTTGAAATCAAAATATTTTATCAAATGCAAAATTGAAATAGTTTTTCTGGGAATATTCCTAACGATACATTTTTTTAATTTTTATTTAAAAACGATAATTTCTTACATTCACTTGCTTTCAAACTTAGAATGGGCTTAAGAAATTTGGTCATCTTTCATTAGTGGCTCCAAATTTTAAATTTTTGTTTTATTCTATTTGAAAAAAACTTGCAAATTTGTTTCTATACAGATGTTGTTGTACTTCTATTCAATGTCAAATTCATTTTTTCGCATTTTCAAAGTATTATATCTTCAGGCGTTATCAAGTTTTTTACGATTGTACAATTTCTTGAATAGAAACTCAGTAAAATAAATAGGACCAAATTTTAGCTATGGAAACTAAACACTGATCAGATTTTAAAATGATTTTTCAAAAAATGGCTCGGAAAAAAAATCGTATATATTTTATACATAACTGTAATTTCTCTAAACATAAAATTTGTAGCCTTAATGCAACGATTAAAGAAAAATAAAATTTCTTTTATTTTTTAAAATTCTGTATTTCATTTGTAATGTCTAACAAAATAAAAATCTAAGCTTTGTAGTTCTATAACTTAAATAATTTGATTTTTTGTACATACATACATATATGCTTAGCCTTAGCTATATTTTAAAATTGAGTCTAAAAAGTCTTTTCAAATAATCGCATATACCAAAATTTAAAAATCTTTGGTTTGCAAATACTCGTAATTTTAATGAATTTATGAAGCAATTTAATAAATAATCAAAACCTAATTTATAAGAATAGAATAGATTCCAAGGTTTTCATATAAACAAGATACCATAGGTATGTATAAGATAGACGTCAAAATCCATTACTTTACCTCAAAGATCTTACAAAATAAAAATGATAGTGCTTTAAAAATAATTTTATGAACCGAAGAATAACGTTTTTGACATCATGTGCATTGTTTTTGGTAATTAAAAGACGGTTTGTTTTTACAAAAAAATTAAAACCTTAAAATTGAAAACATTGACTTCTGACTTCAATATCTTCAACACATGTTTATAAAGACACTAGCGGCCCGTCCCGGCTTCGCACGGGTAGACATAAATAGGTAAAGATAATGTAGCTTTCTAATGAAAAAAGAAATATTAAATTCGATCAAGTACTTTTTGAGTTTATTTGTTACATATAAAAATACAAATCTTTCCTCTTTATAATATTAGGGTAGATTGACTTTAAACCTTTTTAAGTTTGCAGAAAATATTGTTATTACATTTCGGTGCAATTCGAAAAGAACTTCATTTTTTTTTCAGAAAAGTTAAATCCTACCAAGAATGCCACACCTAATTATTTTAGTGTTCTGAACATCTCAAACAAAAAACTGCCTAAACCACAATTAATAACTACACACTTTCCGATGTTACCTAAATTATAGTTCAGCATATTCCACAATAATAATTATTTAAAAAAAAAAAACACTTATAAGAAATTTATCAGTGAAGGTCATATTCAGCCTCCTTTTTTCTAGTCATGAAAATGTGGATATCAAATTCTCCATTCCATAATCGATGCTTTAACATACAGAAGAAATGTTGAGAGTTAGCTGCAAGGTCTATATGAACGGTTATGTCACTGAATGAGATCAATTCGTATTGTGAAAACAAAAAATCTGGAAACCTATTATACAGAAATTAATATTGAAAAAAGGTCTTGAATGAAAATTATCACTGAATTTAATAATAATATTAACTGGGTGACGTTAGTACTCTAGCAAAGTAAAGAAGTATTGTTTTACAATTTTATGTCCTCGAGTTATTCCAAAGTTTGTACCTATATCAAGGTAAACTATTCCTGGATGCAAAAAAGAATATTTTATTCATCCGAAAAAAAAAATGTGGATGTCTTCAAATTTTCACTTCAAAACTTGTAATAAGTTTAAGTATCAGAAAGAGCTAAAATAAATCTCATGTTACTAAAATACTATAAAGTTGCCATATTTGACCCTTGCTTTGAAACTGTCTTAAATCAATTGTTTATTATACCTACAATCAATACCTTAGGATCGATAATACTTTTAAAACAACAATACAAAAAATGAAAAAAAAAACATAATTTTGTAAATTTTTTTTCATGTAAAAATAATGCAAGAAACACAAATTTACAACTTACCTTTTATTATGAAATCCTTTCGCAACTCCTTTAATCTACTTGTTCTCTAATTAATGAGAATTCAGCTATTAAAATGAAAATAAACACAAAATACTATTTCAATTCAAAAAGCACAAAGTAAAACACACTCTTGCTGCATCTTTGCATCCTTGAAACACTCAATATCTTCACACATTTTTATCTTGCACTTCACTTAAATAAAAATACCAATTATCCGAAATTATGTTCGAGTACTCGTATAATTTATATTCTTAGTATTTTTTTTTAAATCCTTTAAACAAATTGATCCTGTTTAGTAAATGAGCCAAGAAAATAAAAGTATTATATATAAATAGCTAATTTAAAGCTAAGACTCATTAGATACAAATAAAATTGCGAGTTAAATAATTCCCGATCTTTACCCATCAAACGTTAGAGGCCCACTAAAGACAGCATCGTGCTATGTATCATTAAACTCGATCGGATCGGCTTATTGCAATGACTCTAGACTCTATAGAGCTAGGAGTACACTGAGGCTGGCTTCCACCAGTACCACCAATAATAGTGGTGGCACCCGACAACTATACTATAGGTACCTCGTATAAGTTGGAGACGGCAGCAGCAGCCGCAACATTGGAAGCAGCAACACCACCACCAACAATAACAACAACGAGAAGAATCGCCCAAATAGTGTGCATGTGTATTAAAAGTAGTCTAGGCTAGAAAAAATATCTTATAATCTGGAGTAAGTATCCACAAGACGAGCGAGCGAGCGACTTGCATGTGCTCAGGCTCACGCTGGCTGTAAGCACCTATACCTTTTTTAGGACGTACGGATGGATGGACGCTCGAAATGACTTGGATGGACTCAGCCGGGTGGGGTCGGAGCAGAAACTCTATGCAATATACAAAAACAGGGATGAATGGCTCAATGGTCACCTGGGTTGGTCTTGATTGTGGCCTTTCTTCTTGCCACAAAGTTAGTTGTGTGGCTCTAGCTCTGACTCTGAAAACATATGCTGCTTCGGGCGTATAGTTGTTATACTTTGGCTCACTCTGGACTGGACCAAACGAAGAAGAGTAATGGTCCATTGCGCACGAATGATTGCTCGCTTGTGGCTTAAACTGGCAATTGAAGTTCGCACTGCTGCGCTCTGGGATCTTATCGGTTGACGGCATGCGGCAAGCTCTAAACTCCACCACAATCAACTTTTGATTTTCTCTTAAAAATAATAGAAATCCGCTCTTTCTTTAAAAATAGATAAGAAGCAAAGAGATTTGGGCTAAAAAGTTAAACTGAGCTACAAGAATCTAAGAGAAGTTGATAACTTTGCATGCTGCATAATGCAGATGCATCAGGGAACCACTCTGCATCTCGTCCAGAGATCCAGAGTCCAAAGCAAACAGGAACAAACAAAATTAACATGGAATTTGTGTCGAAGATTAAATTGGAAGAAGGAATAGAATTTGTAAATTGTAAGTATCGGTATGTGGCTACAACTCCTCATTGTCAATCGGAAGAGGTGCTGCGCTGGGTTGTAGCTGCCGATACTACTGCTGCTGCTGCTGCTGCTGTTGGTGAATTTGAATTTATTGTGGGATGCAGTCAATATGTTTGGTTTGGATTTGGATTTCGATTTGGAGTTGGATTTGGGTGCTCCGCGCAATTTAGACATCGCCATCGATTCGATCGTTTTGGTTAGTTGTTACTTTTTATTTGTTGTCTGTTTTCTAGTTTTATTTGTTATGTTTTTGTTTCTGTTCCTAAAGCAAAAGCATTTCGATTTCGTGTTTTTAATTTTGTAATTTGCTGCAATTAGAGTGGTAACGTTCATGTTTTCAAGGTGTAAGGGTATAGTGACAAGTTCGATTGTCAGCACTTAGATTTATCTAACATAATTTGATAGTGTATATTTTCTCCAACATATTTTATACAATTTTTACAAGTTAACTGTTAATGTAATGAAAAAATTACTAGATACATAAAAATATGCTTTTGACATTTTGACCTGATCATTGTTTTATTTTTGTAACAGGCTAAAGTTAAATTTAAGCAAACAAAATTAGACAATTTAATTTTAAAATACGGATAATTGTAACATGATCTTATTGTTTCAATAAAACGAAAACAAACATTTGTGAACAAGAATTCCTTTTAACTTTTGACTTGAAAGCGAAAGTTTTGTTTTCCGACAAAAGTGAAGATCAGTTGAATTTTCAAATTAAAGTTATTTTCCTGTCGATCTCACAATCATTGTATTTTGAATTTTTACTAGCTCAAAACCTGAAAAATGTTACCTTGGATACTTCTATCCCTGAGATTAAAAAACGATAAGTACTGAAAGGTTCGTAGCCCGAAAGGAAATCTTCATAAAGGAAAATTGGACAAAAAAATTAAAGTTAAGAAATTAAAAACTAATGTTAAATATTTTTTGTACGTATATAAGTCTTGTAGATAACAGCCACAACAGAAGGGTTGAAGGGTTTCTTGCCTAAGCCCGAGGAAATCCAAACACTTTGAGAAAATTTTGGTGACATCACGTATGTAATCTTTCGGCCAGAGATGTATGGTGACAAACATACCAAAAATATCGAAATGTTCAGTCTCATTGATGCAAGTGCCATCCATGGATAATGGCAACGGATATATATCTCATTTTAACGATACAAGACATGGGTTTTCGAAGCATTAAATTTTTATTCCCCATTAAAGAATGGTGTTAAGGCTTATCATATTTTGTCGTTGCAGTTCCAGATCCGAAGAAGCGGGATGTGAGTCAGAAAACGAATATGAAAAGCCAAGAGTATCGTCAGCGAAACAATGTATTCGATTAGAAGTTGCAGAGAGGCGATCATTAATGAAAATGAGAAAGAGTGTTGGAGATAGAACAGAGCCCTGAGGCACACCAGCATTTATTTTGTGGTTTTCAGACTTGAACCCATTCAATACTACTTATATTGAACGATTTGAAAGGAAACTACTTATCCAATGATGAAGGGATTCATGAAAACCGAAAGCACGCATTTGCGATAAGAGAGCCTGATGCTAAACCCAATCAATTACTCTTACTCTCTCCAAAACGATGTAAAGATTTGCTCCACTGTTCGATGAGATGTACCATGAGATCACCAGTGGAGTATTGCTGTGAAAGCCGTACTGACGGCCATTAAGAAGCTTTCGGTCTTCAAGATATTTCTTGAACTGATAATTAATCAGTATTTCCATGATGTAAGTGGAATGGGTCGATAAATTAGAGGGGAAGGAGAATTCGCTTTTTTTTGGATGGGCTGATCATATGATGTTTCTCATCTATACTCGGAATGAGACCTGAGGAGTAGGACAGATGAAAATGCTTACGTAGAGGTTTTGCCAGCGTTAAAGAACACCTCTTCAGAACAAAAAGGGGAACACTTAGGACTTTTGATAAAGTACGAGTACGAACAAATAATTGGTCCCATAGAATCACTAAGGCGCTCAAGTAACACTCACTGGTAGCGTTGAATTGGCGACGAATTGCCTGGCAAAGAGATTAGGTTTCTCTTTAAAGATAGCTAACAGATGGAGTGTCATTAACAAAGAGCAGAAACCGAGGAAGAGGAAGAATTCCTTATTTTTTTCAAACATTTTTGCTGTCTTTGGGACATTGTAGTATTTTTTAACGTTATTGTTGGCCATGTATAAATTTGGTCCGTCGAATATAGGCGTTGCAGGCCTTCATGGCTTGCTTGGACTCTTTCCGGCTTTGTAGGGTTGGCTTTTAAGCAACAGAAACTTACTTCTTTGGCACTAATATCCTCTTTACAGCTCGTAACGAACCATGTGTTTTCTTACAAAAATCATTGTTGTACTTTTGTGTTTTTTTTTTTGATATTTAAAGAAATTATACTTCCGAATTGCCACATTTTCTTATTAAAATTAATTGTTATGAATTATTTCTTTTTTTTTTTGATTGTTCAAAATAATAGGGGCTGTTAAAACAAAAGTTTAATTCTTTGATGTTAAGTTTTAAGTCAGAAACTCATTTAATTTAAGACCTTAATACCCGTGTTTTGTTGGCAAATCTATCCATAGTATAGTAGGATTTTACACGAATAACAATATCCATAGTATGAATAACACCGATAAAAGTTAGAGTAGAATGTCACTATGGATGGATAGTTTTTTGACATTTATACGAGCCTCGAATGGATCTTATGTGATTTTGTTCTCAAATGTTGGTACGATTGATATTGCATTTGTATCTCGATGGCTGTGTTCGTTGAGTAGTAGAATCATGTGTGTTTTCCATTGGGGAAAAAAATCAATCTATTACTGTTGATATTATTTAGTTTTGTTAGTGAAAATGGACTAACTGGGTCTTATTTTGCAAGAGAAAACAATAGAAAAGATATTTATGTTTTACTATGTTTCCACCAAAGGTTTATCTCAGTTTAGATTAAACAAATCTTTTTTTGTGTTTCCACCGCACAAGAAGATTTAAAAATGATTAAGTTTGACAGCACTTTCTAAAATGCAAATGGTGTTTCGATGTTTTTTATGAAGTGCAAGTGAGATAGTTTGATTCGAGTTAAACAATGAAAAACTGAATAGTTTAGCACCATGAGGAATATGCTACCTACTCCATGTGCAATTTTTTTTTTTAATTTGATTAAAACAAAACTATATTTTTTGTACACAAACATGCAAATAAACAGACCATAATGCATTATCTGTAAAACCAACTCCTCCACACAGGGTTTTCTTCACAAATTTCCGATCCCCGACCGGAATCGAGGCCAAGTTAAGAACTCGCCAATTTTAAAGAGTACTGAGGATCGTTATCTTGCTGAAAATGCTATCTAAGTAACATATTGTCCTCAGCATGGTTTCTGAGTCATGACTATCATGACTTTGGAAGATAGGCCCAACAGTAGACCAAGAAAAGCAACCCCACCCACACCATGATGCTTCTGCCTTTTTGTTATACATTTTATTTTTTATAACTGAAGTGAAACTCCTAAAATGTTCGACTTCAGTTGTTATACCTTTCTCTTGTTTTTGGCAAATATAATATTTTAAGCCATTTTGTTGTGATTTGTATTGGACGGAGAGTTTGAACTTTTGATCTTTTTATGAAGGCAGGATACTGATTAATCACTCAGCAAAGCAAAGTAAATAACCTTTGACAAACGAAACTTGAGCTTAAGTATGATCAAAGCTTAAATTTAACTAAGATCACCTAAAATTTCCTATAAAATATTTTTGTTTGGTTTGATTGTTTTTTTTTTTTTGGAATTCAAAATAAGCTGGTTCTTAGATATTTTTTAAAAGCTGGGAGTTTCTCTAAAAATTAATACGCCCAAAAACATGCTTCTTCACAGGAAAAATAAATTTGTTCAAAATTTGTTCAAAATTTTAATAGATAAAACAAAATTAACCAATCTAACAATTTACTAAGTTAAAAGGGATTTTGCTTATTTGAAACAATCTTTGTATCTCTAACCTCTAAACATTTTATTAAAATTAAAATTACAAAATGTAGTTATTAGTTAAATTCGTGACTGCTGTTTAGTTTAGTAAATTTTATAGATACGAGTAATGATGCACTTTTTAACTTCCCATAGAAAGTTATTGTAATGGGTCCGATTTGTCAAATTGAAAATTTTGACATTTCTCGACGTTTCAAGGTCCCTAGAGTCGAAATAAAAGATTTTTAGAAAGATGTCTGTGCGTGCGTGTGTACGTATGTACGTCCGTATGTCCGTACGTCCGTACGTCCGTACGTCCGTACGTCCGTACGTCCGTACGTTCGCGACGTTTTTTTCGTTGTCCATAGCTCAAGAACCAGAAGAGATATCGACTTCAAATAAATTTTGTTATACAGATAATAAGGCAGAAAGATGCAGAAAGGGCTCTCAAGAAAATTGCGTGGGTGGTTTTTTTACCATAGCAGTTTAAAAAAAAGGTGAAAATGTTGGTTAACCCTAAATATCTCATGAACCAATGACGCTAGAGACTTGAATTAAATTTTATGTTATATATTGTAACGTGATACAAAACAATTATATTTTTGAAAAAAATTCAATTAAAGGTTTTTTTATAAATCAAAAAAACTGAAAAAAAAAATTTGTCACTTCGAAAATTTTACGACTAAAATATGATTTCATCTCCAAAACAATTTTGTGCAATGAAGAATAATGTTTTTGACATCTGATAAAATTTTGAGAAAAATCGAATTGACAGATTTTTTACAAAAAATAATAACCTAAAAAAATAAAAAAAAAGTTGGTAAAAATTGAGTTTTGACTCAAATATCTTTTCAAGACTTTGAGATATTGGCTTTAAACTACTTTTATCTTTCAAAAAATATTGTTTTCAACATTCAGTAAAATTTTGAAAAAAATAGAATTGACAGTTTTTTTACAAAAAATTAAAAACCGAAAAAAAAATTTAACAAAAGTTGGTAAAAATTGATTTTCGACTTAAATATCTTTTCAAAAATTTGAGATTATGGCTTTTAACTAATTTTAACTTATAAGAAATATTGTTTTCAACATGAGGAAAAATTTTGAGAAAAATCGAATTGACAGTTTTTTTTACAAAAAATAAAAACCTAAACAAAAAAATTAATAAAAGTTGGTAAAAATTGATTTTCGGCTCAAATAGCTTTTCAAAAATTAAAAATATTGGCTTCAAACTTATTTTATTTCACAGAAAATATTGTTTTTTATATTCAATCATTTTTTTATAGAAATCCAACAGTCCGTTTTTTCATAAAAAAATCATTTTCATAATAAAATCTACAAAAAATAGAACGCAAATTGGGTAAGAATTGATACATTTAGACAAACTTTTAAGCAAGACAAATCGATAGACGGGATGGGAAGTTATCAGTGTGGGTCGCATCCCAGCCTCTTTTTTTGTAATAAAATTATATCAGTGTTTTACTTTTGTTACTACAGAATAATAATTTTGGAATAGCAAATATTATAAAAGAGATGTCCTTGTAGGTAGACTCTATACAAATACAGATTTGTGCCAAAACTGTCAAAAGTATAGGGTTACCAAATCGAAAATGTTAAAAAAATATTATGAGACATAATTTGGAAAAATTTTGCTTATAATACCTCAAAAAAGCGATTTTTCATCTAAACCTGGCACAGGATATCACCACTTTATCTTCTTGAATTTTAAAAACAAAGGGTAATAGAGACCTAGGAGGACATTCAGCATATTGTTATGAAAAAGTGGAGATTGTTTCCCCAGATAAAGAAAAATGCCTGTTGCTGTTTGTTAATAACATTACGATACCACTTTTACGAGATCGTGTATTCTCCTACAATATGCAAAATTTATCAGAGAAATTGACATGGTTTTCTTTAATGTAGCTACGTTTATGTTGGTTTTCTTGATTCTTTTGATAAAATGTGGAAGGGAATAGACTTTCAAACCTTAACATTTTAACGGTTTTCAAAATTCATAAATAGCTCATTCTCATAAATATTTTTTTTTTGAATAAAGTCGACACTTTTCGTACATACCTATGTCCTTCATACCTTCACCATTATTATACAGATGTCTTCTTATATTTAAAACAAAATTGAATTCAATTCGATCACTATAAATTGGTATCAAAGACTTCGTTTCCATGGCAGGCGAGTCTCTATTGAATCAACACGATAGACATGACAATAAACCTAAATGAATAAAGGAGAGTAACAGAAGTCTTACATCTATAAACGTGCAAAAGGAACTTCTCTATAACTGTTACTAAACTGAATCAGCAATGCAGATGAAAAAGACCTTCATAAACCACCAAAGACAATAACATACACGACAATATACCAAAGTTTAACCGAGCCTCAATTGCCTTGACCAAAAGGCTCACATAAAGCCCGTTGATGGAACCACACTTCATGCACCTAGCGCTCATTCTCATATATCACATCCCGATCCCTCATTCACATTTTTATTTTATTTTTTTTTATAAGAAAAGACAAAACAAAATCATATAAATTAAATCACACATAGAGCACAAAAATACAATTCTCTGTCCGATGATAGATTACTTCAACTGCAACAGCAAAATTTTACATTACTCCTGGCTGCCTAAGCAGCCAGCGCTGTAGCAGCAACCAGCAGCAGCAGAAACTGCAACACAATATATTTGTGTATATATTTATTTACCTTAAACCGCCTCCTCGATTGAAGTTGCAAACATTTTAACTGAGCTGTGTTGTGTATGTCGTTGGGGCTTTTGGCTTGTGCAACCGCGCCTGCAATGTTTTTCTTGAATAAATCTGATGTTACCAAATGTTGAAAGACGTTGAGATGCTAAGATGGCCTAAATAAAGAATCCAAGCGTTCGTTGGATAGTCCGTGTCTGGTTTAAAGGCCGAAGCTGAAGCTAAATCTAAAGCCGGAGCCTATGCCTGTTGCCTATATTTCCAGTTGCCTGATGATGATGATGATGCAGACTTCTGGACCATCATACAAATTACATCAAATAGGTACATAGAACATTGAAACATTACAGCAAAATGTTTGTTAAATGCAACCGGAGCGGAGGATCGTGTCTTCGATGACGCGAAGAGCGACGACCAACGACCAACGCGACCAACGACCGATGGCGATGGACGTCCTAAAACAACGTTCCATTTGTTTCGGAGGCCCCTTTGACTAGAATTTGTATATAGGTAAATAAGTCTATGCAGCAGTTACTCGAAAGTCTTACAACAGTTTAGCTGAATTGCGTGCAACCATAATATATCAGATTAGTGAAACTCCCATATTAATTAATCGCTTTTCAGCAGATCGAAGGAATTCACTGTAATTCCGTAGCAGCTATCAGCTGTAGCTGTATTCACAAACAGGTGTTTCGTTTTGACAGAATGGAATTTAGATATTTTGAACTAATTTTTTCAAAATATATAAGTTGTATTTGATTTTAAGATAAATTGTTGTTGTTTTATTTTTAGTTGGATATCAGTTTTCCAAATTGAGTAGCTCTTGCTATGTTACTTTTTTAATTTATTAACCTAACTATTTAGTAGACGATGTCAGTGTTTGAATAATTCTTGTCGGTTGGACTTAACTGATTTTGAATATTCAACTATAAATATTGAAATATCAGTTTGGAATGTTCGAACGCATATACGAGTACAACAACTCCCAGGAGATCCGAAATGGGTGATACACTCATAGATCATGTTAACAACCTGGAAGGAAAATGTATACATAAATACTTTAGACTTTTGTAACGGTGGCGGTATCCAAAATTAAGCATCTGACAAACCTGACATACCAATTAAAAGACGTAAGACTAGGAAACAGCTTTTACAGGGTGGTTTAAATTATTATTTATTTATTACGCCTAATGCACGTTTCTAGCGTCATAGCGTCATATAGGGAGTATATCTGGTACATCGCAGAAAAACTAATTGCTATTATGAAAGCAACATACGATGGATCCAAGTGTCAAGTTCTCGGCGATAGTAGGTTGTCAGATGATTTTGAAATCTGTAGCGGAGTCATTCAGGGCTGTTTTCTGTCGCCAATATTGTGTTTGCTGGTGATAAGCGATGTACTGCGCGCAGATTTGTCAGGTAGCGGATAGATCCAATGGACGTTGACATCCTATTTAAGGCACTTGGATTATGCGGACGATGTTTGCTTACTCTATCATAGGATCATGGATCTCCATCAAATGACAAACAAAATGTGGAGAGAGAAGCAAAAATCATAAGCCTGAAAATTAATTCCGGCAAAACAAAAATGGTCAGCTGCTTCGGAACCCGACCATCCTCTCAAATAAATATTTCCTTACAACCGATGGAGAAAGTGGAGTGCTTTAAATACCTTGGAAGTATCGCCTCCATTAAAGGCGGAACCGAAAAAGACTTTATCTGCCGCATCGGCAAAGCAAAAGCGGCGTTCGGTATGTTGCCGAAAATTTGGAGGAATAACTGTATCAGCTTAAGAGCAAAGCTACGACTGTTTCGAATCAGTGAGAATATTAGCGACTTCCCAGCGTTTTTGGAGGGTTTGCAGATTAATAAGTTTAAACCGATCTTCATAAAGTGGTAAGAATAGATTGTCACCTCAAGGAAGACCGCGGAGCGCAAATCGAAGAAATCTGCGTTGAAAGAGAAATCTGAGGCTGGGATGCGACCCACACTGATAATTTCCCATCCCTTCTGTCGATTTGTCTTGCTTAAAAGTTTGTCTATATGTATCAATTTTTACCAAATTTGCGTACTATTTTTTGTAGATTTTATTTTTTAATGAAAAAACGGACTGTTGGATTTTTATAAAAAAATTACTGAGTATCAAAAACAATATTTTCTGTGAAAAAAAATAAGTTTGAAGCCAATATTTGTAATTTTTGAAAAGCTATTTGAGTCGAAAGTAAATTTTTACCTAGTTTTAGTATTGTTTTTTTTTAGGTTTTTAATTTTTGTTAAAAAAACAGTCAATTCGATTTTTCTCAAAATTGTTCCTAATGTTGAAAACAATATTTTTTATAAGTTAAAATTAGTTAAAAGCCATTATCTCAAATTTTTGAAAAAATATTTGAGTCGAAAATTAATTTTTACCAACTTTTGTTAAATTTTTTTTAGGTTTTTAATTTTTTGTACAAAAGCTGTCAATTCGATTTTTTTTCAAAATTTTATCAGATGTCAAAAACATTATTTTTCGTTGCCAAAAATTGTTTTGGAGATGAAATCATATTTTAGTCGTACAATTTTCAAGGTGACAAATTTTTGTTTCAGTTTTTTTGATTTATAAAAAAACCGTTAATTGGATTTTTTCCAAAACTAGCTATACTTGTTTTGTATCACTTCACAATATATAATATAAAATTTAATTCAAGCCTCTGGTTCATGAGATATTTAGGGTTAACCAAAATTGTCACCTTTTTTTAAACTGCTAAGGTAAATAAACCACCCAGCCCATACGCACGCACAGGCATCTTTCTAAAAATCTTTTATTTCGACTCTAGGGACCTTGAAACGTCGAGAAATGGCAAAATTTTCAATTCGACAAATCTGACCCATTACAATAACTTCCTATGGGAAGTTAAAAATTGGCTCGAAAATTTAACTGAGTATCGCAAATAACACCTAGGTCGCGAATAGAACAGCCAGAATGAATGGTGACATGCAGAATGTTAAATCGGTAGGGAAGATGTTATCGCTTTTGGGTGAATGTTATGATTAATGAATATGAATATTTGTTATTTTCATGTCGTCAGCGGAAAAAGAGACAGTTGAATGACAGTTTCAATGACATTAATAACGTCGTTGACAGTTAACACAAATAATAAAGGACCCACGTGGCTCCCTTGAGGGACTCCTGCGTTTGCATAAACGGGATCGGATATTGAGAACCGGAAATCAAAGGCTTTAAGTTTAAGATAAATGACTGATTTTATTAAAGGCTTTACTTAAGTCTGTAATTATAACGTCCATTTTGTTCCCTTTCTCTAATTCGTTTAAGTTTTGAACACAAATTCGGTAAGATTGTTCGTAGTTGTGAAGAAAAAAATAGGTCTTCAATGAAAAAAAAAGGGTCGTAGACAATGCTTTCGAAAAGCTTTCGAATTGAATAAAAGCTTGACTTTGGGCCTGTAGTTGATAACATATTTGCTCCTTTTTTATGAACAGGAAAAATAAAGGAATCTTTCCAAAGCTTTGTAAAGATAGCTTGAGGAATGGAAAGACGAAACAGTCCTGAAAGAAATTTACATTGGGCGAGGCAGCACACTTTTTTAATAAAATTACAGGTAAACCATCTAGACCATGAATTAAATCATCTTTAAGTGGACTTTATTTGTTGTCAACAATATCATCACTTATTTCGGTTTGGGTAAGGGAGGTGCATGAGGTACCTTTTAAGTAATCAAAAAAACTATAGTCAGGTTCTTCAAGACGATTACTGTATACGATTGGCCGAAGAATGAGGCAAAGAGGTTTGTAATAAAGGGTGTCCCAAAATTAACGCAAGATTTGAATTTGCCGCCATTTGTGCAGTGAAGTGTTGGCAACCCTGAAAAAAAAAGGAATTTAACAGCTAACAGTATAGGGTTATTAAAAATGGAGCGTTACACGACAGAACAACGTGTCTTCATTATTAAAGAATATTTCAAAAATAGTGAAAGCTTGGCTGCAGTTCGAAAATTGCATACAAAATATGGTCGGCATAGTGTTTTAACTTCGTCAACTGTGAAGAGATTAATTGAAAAATTCATGGAGACTGGATCCGTTGGAGACGCCAAACACACTGGTCGTCCAAAAACAAGCCGTTCAAATGTGAATGTCGAAGCAGTGCGTGAGAGTGTTGCTGACAATCCAGGAACCTCAATTCGACGTCGTGGACAAGAATTGCAAATTTCAAGAACCTCTCTACAGCGTATACTCACCAAAGATCTGTGTGACTGTTACTGGTGCTCGATATCGCGACATGATTACACAGTTCTTTCTGCCAAAATTGGATGATATTGATGTGTCCAATATGTGGTTTCAACAAGACGGTGCCACATGTCATACAGCCCGTGAAACAATTCAATTACTGCATGAGACATTTCCAGGTCGTGTACTCTCTCGTTTCGGTGATCAAAATTGGCCTCCTAGATCGTGTGATTTAACACCATTAGACTTCTTTTTATGGGGTTATTTGAAATCACAAGTCTATGTCAACAAGCCCACAACTACCCGTGCATTAAAGGAGGAGATCCAACGCTGCATCAACGAAATTCAGCCACATTTATGCAGAATGGTCATGGAAAATTTCAACAAAAGAGTGCGCATGTGCATGCAAAGCCGTGGAGGCCATTTGTCCGATGTGTTATTCCATACCTTTCCTATGTACTTTACGAGTCAATAAAAATATAACAATCAAAAGACTAAAAACGGCGTTTTCTATTTAATTCAAATCTTGCGTTAATTTTGGGACACCCTTTAGTTGTAGGGTAGGTAAATGTTATATCGTGAAATTTTAATGTTGAAGAGAAGGCATCAGATTTACGTCTAATGTAAGCAAATTAGCAGAAAATTCTGGGATCCGTAATCAGGCCGTAAACATGATTTAATATCAAATTATTTATCTCATCAATATATCATAGTTTTTTATATGCTCTAATAATAAGTCAGATAAGTAAGACATAGCCTTATACGTTATGTACTTAAAAACAAAAGTTGACAAAAAATGGGGTTTAAACTCTAAACTCTTTTGTTGAAAATATTTGTTAGAACACTAATCCTCCATCTGCGAAATTAGAACGATAAAAGGTTCAATATTGCTATGAAAAAATGTTCTATTTATGATGAAACATCTCGAAAATCCGTTCACTTTTGAGACAATTCTTAAGATTTCGGTTTTAGATTGTTGTCGTTAAAAATTTCGACATTCAACATAAGTCTAAAAAAGTGATGTCTTTTTGGATTTTGGCTTTATCACTACTATTTTAAGTTCTTAATTATTTGTTTGATTTTTATTATTTATTTAATTGAAATCTTACTAAATAGAAAGTATTTAACGAGCTGTTAATTCGTAAAAATGTTACTTCTTCTTAGAACTCCGTGGTGGATGTAGGCAAGGTCTCCTAGATTTTTAAAGAGATATATAATCGATGATGGTGATAATAATTGGCCAACTGTTTTTGGACATTTGGTCAAAATAGTTACGGGTATTCTGTAAAAATGGTTTTGGACAATTTAATTTTTGTTTTCAAATATATTTTTTCCCACAAAAATCATTTCTTTCACAATGTTTTTGGCAATACGTCATATAGTTTTCTAATATATAAAATTCGTTTATATTTGTTTTTATTTTGTATTTTCTTTCTTTTAGTGTAAAAATTTCTTTTAAGAACTAAAATAATATTATAAAGAGATTCTTGAACTCAATTATCAAAATATTTTATATCACTCTTTTTATTAAAGAAAAACACTGTTTTTTTGGCGACTGCACGTATCCTAAGCGGAGCGCCGAATTTGCTTAATCAGTTAGGTCCTCGGAAAAAGTGAATTAAAATCCCTGAGACCCACGGCATTTCTCATTAAAAGAAGAATTATTTACAGTGGAGCTTTTATATATTTGAAACATCGAACATGCCTTTTCAAAATAAATTAATATCTCTCTATACATTTTTTAGCGTTCTGAAAAGGAAAAGAAATTTTGCATACAACCAACCTTCCATCTACTGAAAATGATATATTTTACTCTGCTTTCTGTTTCTGATGATCACAAAAAGTGCTTCGATTTTGTTGGAAGCCAGTAATCTATAACCTACCTAACCACAACTACATAACCCAATACAACCGTCAAAGTACCAAATAAAAAAGAGGCTGGGATGCGACCCACACTGATAACTTCCCATCCCGTCTGTCGATTTGTCTTGCTTAAAAGTTTGTCTATATTGTATCAATTTTTACCAAATTTGCGTACTATTTTTGGTAGATTTTATTTTTTTATGAAAAAACGGACTTTTGGATTTTTATAAAAAAATTATTGAATATCGAAAACAATATTTTCTGTGAAATAAAATAAGTTTGAAGCCTATATTTTTAAATTTTGAAAAGCTATTTGAGTCGAGGTTTTTTTTCTCAAAATTTTATAGAATGTTGAAAACAATATTTCTTAAAAGATAAAATTAGTTTGAAGTCTTAATCTCAAGTTTTTAAAAAGATATTTGAGTCGAATCTCAATTTTTTACCAACTTAGAGTAATGTTTTTTTTAGGTTTTTATTTTTTATAAAAAAAACTGTCAATTAGATTTTTCCCAAAATTTTATCAGATGTCAAAAACATTATTCTTCGTTGCACAAAATTGTTTTGGAGATAAAATCATATTTAAGTCGTAAAATTTTCGAGGTGACAAATTTTTTTTTCAGTTTTTTTGATTTATAAAAAAACCGTTAAATAGACTTTTTTTCAAAAATATAATTGTTTTGTATCACGTTACAATCTATGATATAAAATTTAATTCAAGTCTCTAGCGTCATTGCTTCATGAGATATTTTGGTTTAACCAACATTTTCACCTTTTTTTTAAACTGCTATGGTAAGAAAACCACCCACGCAATTTTCTTGAGAGCCCTTTCTGCCTTATTATCTGTATAACAAAATTTATTTGAAGTCGATATCTCTTCTGGTTCTTGAACTATGGACGACGAAAAAAACGTCACGAACGTACGGACATACGGACGTACGGACGTACGGACATACGGACGTACGGACATACGGACGTACGGACATACGTACACACGCACGCACAGACATCTTTCTAAAAATCTTTTGTTTCGACTGTATGGACCTTGAAACGTCGAAAAATGCCAAAATTTTCAATTTGACAAATCGGACCCATTACAATAACTTCCTATGGGAAGTTAATAAAAAGTCTATTCATGAAGCATTACATCAGGCTAGTTCTAGCCTTGAAAGAACTGGCTGATTTTTGCAATAAACATTTTTGTTAATACTTTTATTTTGAACGGTGAATTTGCATTCAGCATTTAGCCGATCAGAACTCGATAAAAATTGAAAAAACCAGAGCGGTTTTCTTCATATTGAATATCCAAATTATTTAGTAGAAAACTTCGTTCTTCTTGATTCTCATTAATTGGTGCCACCATTACTATGGAAAATAAAATCCGTACATTGCTTTTGATTTAGTATTAAAACGTCGGGTTTTTGTGATTTGGGACTTTGTGATGCGGGTTTTGTAACCCATCGATTTATATTGAGAAAGGATATGGGATACAATTTGATACGGATTTTGCCTAAATCGAAGACAAAAATGTTCCAAAACTTTAAAATTTATAATTAAAACAAGCACTAATTTTCTTACTTGTAAGTATTTTTATACAAAACAGTATTATTGGATTGAAATAAATACTAGTTAGGTTTTGAAAAAGTCATATTTTGTCATCTTTTCATGCTCCGATATAATTGAAGCCTAACTTACTCAATTGGTTTTAACATTTAACTATATCGATTGAAATTTTATCCAAATGACTTTTAAAACTATAAGGCTGAAAATTAATTACCTCTCAAAATAAAAAAAAAATCAATATACAAAAAAACGTAGACAAAAATTTGTTTCCTTATTAAGAAAATTAAATAATAAATTTACTTTTTTGTTTAAATTATATAGTTCAAAAATGAATTGATCTTTCTGAAATTTAATTCAAATATATAATTATTCATATTTCATTTATCTTAATCTACAAAATTGAAATACTTTTCTTGCAGACATTTACAAACAATCCGGAAGGAATGGTTCCCCATTTCTACGGAGACCGTTTTATTCCAAGAAGATATGCCCTCAAACACAAAGACACCAATGAAATATTTCTCTTTATGGGCGAAAAGGAGGATTTTTTAAACTCAGTAAGTAAGAAGATTGTTTCCTTTTTGATTTATTAAATAATTCCAATCAGCTGATAAAATTCAAGAAACTCTTTTCAATATTAAGAGACACAGAAATAGAAATTAACATTTTTCGAAAAATTAATAAGACCATTAAGCAATCATTTAACTTATTTTACTTTCAAATAAAAAGTTTGTTGTATAATATCATAAACCTATTTATAACAATTTTCGACTCCAAATAATATTTAAGCATAGACTTATTAATAAAATGTGTTTTACATTTATTTTGCAAATCATCCTGTGAACCATAAATACATATTTATTTTATTATTTTCAGAAACTTTCTTCGAATTACTTGCGATACAAAGGACTCAAAGTGGCCATCAATAGTTCTTTCGGAGTTAAACAAAGACGAATGCTTGAATTTGCTGATTTATCGGCAAAAATTTCCTTTCTTTCAGATCACAATGTCCATCCATCAGTGCCAAATTATGAATTCATTTATGGCAATTTGAATGGATTCGATTGGCCATGTGCACCACGAAAAAAGTTCTTAGCTTGTGCAGACACAACTCATGATTTACCTAATTTTGATATGTTTACTGGTAAGTTCTTTGTGGAAGAAGTTATGCTCTATTTCCAAATCCACCAGATCTTTACTCAAAAACGTCCTTCCAAAAGATCCTTTTAAATATATACCAATTCATAAATGTAGGAGTTTCACCATCAGATACAAATCTTATTGACTGGTCTGTGGATGGTCAAATTGCTGCTTCATTCGGAGAGGAGCTGGTTCTCTGGTCTCCATCTTTAGACCTAACACTAATTTATAAAATGTCAGATTCGAGTTCAATAGCTTATTGCCCAAGGGGTAAATATTTGGCTATCGCTAGTAAGAAATTCGAATATCCAGGTAAAATCAAACATACATAAAACAATAATTTATATTTAATTAATGACTAATCATTTGCTATTCTTTCAGTAATTGAACTCTGGGATGTAAAAAACAAAACAGAATTGGTAATTTCCAATGGATATTACTTTTGTAAGCGTCAAAATTGTATGGCTGTGTGCATAGAATGGGCTCAAAATGGTAAAGTTGTTGTGTGTGGAACAAATTTAGGCTGGGTTTATGTCTTCAATGTTCCGGACTTGGATGCCATCAGGGTTTTCAAGAACCATCAGCAATCGGTGTATATGATTAAGTTTTCTCCTAATATGCGCTATATAGCCACTTCGGATATTGAAGGAAACACTTATATTTATAATTGGCCATCTTGTGAAATACACGTCGTGCTAAGGTCGAAACGGAAGCTGAGAGTTGTGATAGATTGGCATCCGTGGAATGGAACAGATTTAGCGATTTGTAAGTTACCTTATAGCAAAAATAAAATCAACTCAATATTTGATTGTACACCTTAATAAACAATTTGACAGCTGACAGTTAGGGTTACCATGTGTTCTCAAACTTTAATGCTCTGTAAAATGTTGATTGAACATGTAACATGTATTGTCCTCTTGTATCAAATGTCAAAATTTGTCAGCTCTTAATTTTCAGTTGTGAATTTGTTTAATTTATAGGGTTGTCAAACCTGTATTTTACTTTTTTAATTTGGGGCAACTATTTAACTTAAAAATTACGTTTACTTATGACATTTTTATTTTAGCTGAAGATTCTCCTGCTTCAATTGTGATACTGCATGTGCCTTCGAGGGAAATAGTGGCGTATTACCAACGCAAGGATAGAACGGTTGAAATTGATTTCATCACTTTTAATAAACTGACAGCTGAGCTACTTGTCAGTTTTTCAAAAAAAGGTATGGTTGACAATCTTAAACGTTTTCCAATTCAAAAATGTGTTCAAGTTAAGTCCGGATTAGATGAACTCTCGAAAAGGATTCATCCGGAATTTGACGTTTATAAAATTATTTAATCTATCAATTTTATTTCTTTTTAAATTTCAGATGATGATGGCTGCGTTACTTCTGAAATTCTAGTTATGTCTTCGTTAGATCGTGTTGTTGATGTTTTACGTGTTACAGATAGTTCTGTTCGTTTTATGATGTGGAGTCCAACTGGAATGCAACTCGCAACAGCTGGAAATGATGAGACTTTAACAATATGGAATTTTTTACCAAATCGTAATGAAAATAGTTTAGGTCGACCAGTTGTTGAAAAAATGCGCAAAATACTTCCTGCAGTAAGAAAGTCTAAATGTGCTTTTGATTTAAGTTATGGAAGTGAATTTAAGAAGTGGACTCAAATGAAATGAATGTTAAAATGTGTGTATAAGTTGTTAATGTTATGTATAATTTATTTTTGTATTTAATTTATTTGTTGTTATTATTTTTATCTGTGACCAATAAAGTTTTTAAATAAATAAAATAAATTTAAATAAATAAACCTGAACTTTAACTGTTAACGTACCCTTAAAAATAAAAAGAAAAGAAAACATTTACATTATACTTACAATCTAAAATAGCGTTTGAAAATATTTTATTATGAAAATTTGAAGCCTAATGATGGCAACTCAAGAAAAAATTTAAAGTTAACAGCTTTGCCTTAGTCAGCAAAAAGGCACGGATCTTGTATGTGAAGAAATAAAATTTGGGGATTTCTTTTGCAGTGAAATAATACAATCAAAGAACCCTGACAATGTCACATCATAAAATTCAGTTTCTCAGCATTCAGAGATAAGTTATAAGGGTCATTCTAGCCGGAGTCCCACAAGGAGGAGCGCCGTCTTCACTATGGTTTTGATTAGAGGGACCAGACTTAAGAGGCTTATTTTAGAGAAGAGTTTTCACGAAAGTTTTATAAAGGGACTTGTTGGAAGCGTAATTTTCCTAATAACATTGTTGAAGTATCAGCTTACTTACTTACTTTCTTAAGGTGGCGCTACACAGCCTCAACCAACATGCGCCTCTATAGCCAGATTGGTCTCTAGCTAGTTTTTTCCAGTTTTGCACGCCAAGTTGTTTGAGGTTGAGGAATCAGCTTATCATCGTTAATAATCAGAATAAGAGTAAGGGACCCAAGTGGCTTCCCTGGGGTATTCCAGGTAAAGCAAAAGTATGTTTGGAATTAGTCGCTCTAAGAAGTTATCGTTACTGACGGTCAGGTAGATATGAGAGGAATGATATCAACAAGTCGGCAGAAGTTCAAAGACGCATCACTAGATGAGTATAGTTGTTGATTATGTCAATACGGTTTTGGTGAACCAGTGAACCAATAGGTGTGGAAATATGTATCAGTTTTTTGCTTCTATTAACTTTAACACATTTTAAAAACTTTCATCAACGGACACTAAGAACTAAGGTATAGACTTTTCGAATTACTCGCATAATTCTTTGAGGTCTGTTAAAATTTTTTGAAAAAGTCGTCAGTACTTAAAACACGAGATTATGGGTCCTTATTTTAATTATCTTATTTCTGTTTAAAAGACAAATCAACTTCCGATATTTTGGGGCTTCTTCTCTAAGGCTGACTTTTTTATTTATGTGTTTAACAAGAGTTGGATGATTTAAGAATTAATGAAGGAAGTCCCAGTATTAACTTTTTAAACTTGATGAGTTAACATAGTTTTTATTATATTTTATCTCAATATCCATGAACTAATTTTTAATGGAAGTTCTTAACATTTGAAGTCAATACAGGTTCCCTTTACAAACAAGTACCTGCATAACTTGTAAGATTTTATTTTTGTATTTTCATTAAAATTTGTATCTATTTTATCCACGCGGGCGTGACGATATGATAATTTTGCGTATCTCTTGCAAACCCTGAGCCTACGCTCTAAAAAGGCCTTACCGACATAGCAGCACAGGCATAAAGTCATCCGGTCCATCGCGTTTTCACGTTATTCCCGTCCCATCGTCCTCTCGCTAATCCTCCATAAGATTATTTGAACTTAATACTTGTGAACAGTTTTATGGATGCGCATCTTTCTATAAGCATAGATTGTTGTCTGATGCAGGGTTAATTTCTACTATTTATTCAATTCGCCTCATTTCATACATATCTTGCCTTATAAACTTATAAAGCTTATCGGGGTATTTTTGAATTTATGCTTAGCTCGGTTTATGCAAATATAGGTGATATGATAACGGCAGATAGTACCAGCTGACTTCCCCTTCCTTAGCGACAACGAACGAAAAAACGGGCCCGGCACGCCAATGTCTTACTATGATGCTATTAAGGTTTAAATAGTACGTGCTTAAGGATGATGATAAAACTAAAAAACAAAATAATATAAGTTAAAATCGATCTTGAATATGGGATGGGTGCAGCGGCAGCCACCGTAGTGCAGCAGTGCAGTGCTGATGCTGATATTGCTGCCGCTGTGTAGTTAGTTGTGGAACAATTGCTGCACATATGTGAACATGGCTTACTGATGGCGGTTGAGCTGGCTTCTGCTGCCGCCGCTGCGCTGCCTCTATTGCTACTGCTGTTTAGGAAGGATAAATTTAATGCATTTTAATATGCACGCTCTGATTTTATGCGCCCCCATTTAGCTCTTTGTGCATCAAGGCCTTCAGATCCTCCCCACGGAGACCTACCGAGACCGAAGCGACGACGGCGACGGACGGACGGCCAGCCATTTGGCCACCGTTTATCGACGATATCTTAATTTTTATTATATTCAAATTAGTTTCAGTGTATGCAGATAAATTCGCCCGTATGACTTTTATAATCCGCTTAAAGCTGATTTTTGTTTTTTCAATTCTGTACCACGGAGATTCTCTTCGAGATCGTTGTTGCTGTTGTTATGTTTGTATCTTTTAGTGCATCCAAACTCAAGCTCTTATGGAGGACAAGTCTTAGTTAATAACACTGCTCGATGTCTATAGGGAGAAGTTCGAATGAGGTCGTGTTGGCATTTTTTCTTTTCGATCAGATAACCAGGAATATTTTCCGGAATCAAAGTTGAACGCGCCATCCGCGTCTATGTCCGCGGCCTCCAAAGCCATACCAATATTTAGCTGGAGCCGTAGATCGCCATCGCAGCATGTGGTGATAGATCAACCACTGGACAATATTTTCAACGGAATTCGTCATCTTTTGTGGATAGCTGGAATCTTGGAATAAAATAGACAAATCACTTTATTACCATCTGTATTGTATATGAGGGAACAAAACACTCCTTTGGTGCAGATAGGTTTTGGTATATACGAGTCTAACAAAAGGAGTGGCCCTGATCTGGCCTGGCTATGTCTTGTTTTAAGTTAAAGTTTAGTAAAGACAAGCTGTATCTTTGGCAACTTTATATTCGCTGACTTGTATGTTATAATAGAACTGCTTCAAATGCAACAAATTGAATGGAATGCAATTCACTGCGTCAAACACTTAACACCCTACTGATGCCTGATGGGTGGTGTTTGTCTCTTGTCTCTTGTTGTTTGTCTTTTGTTTTTTATTTAGCTTCCATAGCTATAAGTACACGTTTCGTTCAAGCCTTGAAGCTATCTGTGTATATCGAAAGCAGTTTGTTAACAATATCTCGAGTCCCGCGTAAAACTTCACAAGTAACGTGCATAGTGAGTGTATCGCTATGTCGAGTCATTTGGAACGCAGCACGCCACACAAAAGACACACACCATTCGCGTCACTGTCACCTAAGCTGTTGGAGATTGTGTCGAATGTCATTTTGACATCGATATTCAAATTGCACAAGATAGCTATCATTTGTCCAGTCAGCATCGGTTTGGTTCGGTATCAAATCGAATCGACTACGACTTTGGTTTTCGGATTCAGTTCACTACCGTACATATAGAATGTCATATGGGGATGTTTGAAGTCGTTGTTGTTGTTGTTGTTGTTTTTTTGGTATTATATACCTAACTTATAGTTGATCGAAGAGAATTGATATTCAAACCGATAACTAGCGAGGTGTTTGGCATTATATATCGAGGAAATATTTGTCCTATAGATTCAGATTCGTTGAAAAGTGGAACGCACAAAGTATAGGTATAAGTTCGATATAAGGTGATTTATCATTGCAACGCTGCTGCTGCTACACACAGCACATTTTTAAGACAAAGTTATAGTAATTTGGAGCGATATTGTATCTTTCTATCTAACTATGGTTTGTCTCTATATTATGCCTATTTACATATTATATTGAAATGAACAACTGGAATAGTAGGTGGTTAAATTGATATACCTGTTGTAAGATTTGATATGTTGCACCTGATGACATAGTAAAATAAGGCAAAACTCCAGCTGCAGCAGCAAACAGTTCAAACTGATCTAGATAGAGATATTAATTTTTGGTTGATAAGTTTTGTCACATAAAATGTGTTTGAAATAAGTTTTAAGGTATATCTGATTACAGATAAAATCAAGAAGGTAATATGACAATATTTCATTGCTAATTTTAACCTGATAGTTATCGAACAAAAGATTGTTAAGCATGATACATTTTTGGTGGTTGCTTTGTTGAATGGATTTAGTGAAACGAAGTAAAGGTACTACACGATGATAGGAATCACAAGATCCATACGATTTAATTGGTGGTTTACATATGCACAAATGCGGTCTCCTGCGCTGTTCTGTGGTCGTGGATTAGAAGACTTTCCTGGCTGGAGCATTGGTTTCCATGCGCTCTACGGGACCCAGCCTCTCAGTCGTTTGACAACTATTCTTGTGGATAAGTTTACGTCACTGTACAGCCCAGCTCGTTGTTCCATTTTCTCCTCCACTCACCTTCTATGTATACGGGACCGTAGATCACGCAAAACTTTTCTATCGAAACGAGCCAGGGTGCTTTCATCCGCCTTAGTCATAGTCTATGCTTCAGCACCGTATAACAGGACGGGGATGATAAGAGAGAGGGCTTTGTTACTTAATGTTTAGCCCAGATAAACAACGGTTAGCAAGAGCAATTCTTCGTTTGATCTCAGAGCTGGTATGTTGCTTTCTCCCAAGCAACAATTTGAACCGCCGCGCCGGGTATAACTTTACTGTGGGTCAAAAATAAACCTTCAAAATCTCTGGTTGTTATATGGTGTTAATTAAGTTATTTCAACACTCTAAGTTTACTTATGGTCTAAAATAAAGCTTAATTATAATTCTAGTTTCACCTGGGAAAAGTTATTACATCATTCTAACTTTGAAGTTTACCTGGGGTAACATTTTCACCCTATCAGAACTTAAATTAAATTTCCGTTAGTGAATTTGCATTTTATAACTTTAAGGTTAAATTATAGAATTTTTTTTACTATTTCCTAACTGTTCCCTTTTTTTTTTGGTTTAAGGCCAACCAATTATAAATCTACATTTAATAAGAGTGATTTTTCCTCTCATTTCAACCACAATTTGAAATTAGTTTTAGAATACCACTTTTTTAACACTGATTGTTATTTATTAGTTTTAAATAAACCAGATATAACACCAAGCGTAAGAATAAATTTCAAAATAGCTATCTTTTATTATTGTTGCCTTTATTAGTTATAAATCGACCAAATTCAGACACAGTTTTTAAACAGGTCACTAAATAACTCTTCAAAAGAAAAACAAAATCTTCATCAAAGCGTTATTTATAGGCTTAAAATCAACCAACTTTTGTAAGCATTGTTTTTTTTCAAACAGAATTTAATTTTTGATTTAAAATTCACTGAATTCAGGCAATAGTTTCAACTAAGTCCTTTGTTTACTCTATTTTTAAACCAGAATATTGTTTTTTCGACCTTTTTTTGTCAAACAAAATTGTTCAATTGGGGAGAGTACAATAACTGGGACTCTGAAATTTGATAATGGTTTTTGGTAGAGGGGTCAAAAACAAGCTTTTTTTACAATGGGAGGGGGGTCTATCTTGCCCCGTTTGGGCGGGAGGAGCGTTTTAATGAAAATTGTATAAAATTGGAAAAAAATGATTAAAAAATAACGGTAGAACCTGCAATCAAGTTTGATACTTTTTTTTAAAGCCAATACTTTGTTCTATTAGCCACTTTTTAAATCAAAAGTAATTTATGTATAGTTTTCGAAAAAACACGTTTTTAACTCAAAATTAACGAAAAAAAACCATTAAAAAAAAGTTTAAATTATAATTTTTCGAAACAATAACATTTTAAATATTTTTTTTTATGAAATTAGTTGCTTTTATTGATTCCTAATCAAAAACTGAAAACCGGATGGTTCTATGTCTTATAGTTTTTGAGAAAATTGAAAATTACTTTTCTATGAGAAATTTATTTTTTTGGTATTTATGTAGGGTAGTACCCAGCATAATGGCGTAAAAATAGTCGAAATATGTATTGAGGTATGCTGTAATGTGAATTTCTTGTAATGAATTACATTTTAATTTCTTAAAATTTTAAATATGTATCTTCAGGCCACGTAAATGTACATATATTTAAAAAACATTGGATGTCGTAGCATAAATTTCAAGCAACTGTACTTGAAAAATAAATTTCTCATAGAAAAGTAATTTTCAATTTTCTCAAAAACTATAAGACATAGAACCATCCGGTTTTCAGTTTTTGATTAGGAATCAATAAAAGCAATTAATTTCATAAAAAAAATATTTAAAATGTTATTGTTTCGAAAAATTATACTTTAAAATTTTTTTTAATGGTTTTTTTTTTCGTTAATTTTGAGTTAAAAACGTGTTTTTTGCATCATTTTCTTTTCTAGCTAAAAGAAAACATACTAAAAAAAACGATTCAAACATTTCCAATTATGCTTTTCAATGATACCTATAACTGGCCCCTAAATTACGGAGTTTTCAATCCAGAATAGCTATATATTTATTATTTTTGTTTTAAATATAATCTGAATCTAAAACTATTGGTATTTTTTGTTTTTTTCTTTCTTAACGGTAAGTATTAGTTTCTGGTTGAAAATCAACCCAAATCAGACAAAAAAGTTTGTAATAAGTACTTCAATTACGTTTTTTTAACCCAGAATATTAGTTTTTGGTTGAAATTCAACTAAATCCAAACACAAGTGTGGAATAAGTTTTTAAATTACGATGTTTTAACCCAGACTGGACTGGTTACTTTTTGGTTGACAACTAACCACATAGGAACCTTAGTTTTACAATATCGATAATTTTACCAGTCCACAACTGAAGACATTATTTTAACTGCGATTGAACTAAACTCAAACCCCAGACGCACACGCACACTCTCATATTGGCTGTAAACTCTCTCTCTCTCTCTCGTTCACATATCGGATTTCTCAAATATTTCTGTTCATCAGTCCAGTGCCAGTCTTCTTTTATCTTTGGTGGACCGGAGTTGTTGGTGACGCGCGCGCGCTTTAAATTTTATTTTTAAAAATCTATAATTTAAGTAAGTTCGGTGCAAAAATTAAGTGTTTTAAACTTTAAGTTCATAAGGGTAAGTCATTTTACTACATTTACATTAAGTAGCTAGTTTTTAAGTTATTTAAAGTCCCAAAACCATTAGTCGCGTCGCGTTGGGCGCGGCGTTGTTGTTGTTTATATGTTTACTCATATGTATAGGCAAAAACACTCTATATGAAGATATAAATCCTTCGTACGTATCACCCTTCAAAACCCATTTGTTTACATTGTTGTATTTTACATTTAATTTACCAGGAAATCAATCTTTCCACCCCTCCGATGACACCCTAGAAGCCGATGTTTCATGCACACCCTCTCCCTCGTGTCAAATCGAGGATCGTCCTCAAATTTTGAGTGTAATTGAAGGTAACAAAAATAATCTGTTAATTATTAAATATTCCTTATTTATAGTTTATTTTCATCTTTTTTCAGTTCCTGCACCTCCTGTTTTTGCTCCAGGGGCATCTGAACAAACACAGGTCCAGCTTTTAAGTGAAGTTAGAAAACTGGCAGGTGAGGTGGAAGCCATAAAGTTACTGCTGCAGTAGTTTATGGCAAAAACTGAAGTCTCCCTCACCTGTATAGTGGAGAAAATTTGCCAAAATGTCGGCCGAGAAATTGTGGCGGATCACCTCCTGGAGGAATTGTCGCCTCTCGCAACACCACAGAAGCTGGATGAGATGGAGCAAAGGCTAAGGCAGGACATTCAATTTAAAAGAAATTTGGTAAGATAAACTGTTTTATTTAATGCATTTATCATAATGAACAATGTACTTTTAAATCCTTTTTTCAAAAAGATTTGCTTTCCAGTTTTTAAACTCAATTTTCTTTCTTTTTCGTTTTTTTTTAGATTCTTAAGTTGTCTACATTCGGGGGGGGGGGGGGGGTGAATGCTGTCAAAACACTTAAAACAATAGCAAAGTTATTGTTTAAGGATGAGCTGCTATCACTGTTCACGTGGAATGGAACATAGAATAAAAAATGTTTCCACCACAACCATTCCATTTTTTCGGCCATTGTGGAGGCGGTGAGGGTTCGATTCTCCAATTTTACGGATGTGGAGGGCACCACATTTTTTAAAAATTATATCAAACATGCACCTTTTCGCATGAGCAAGCCCCAACTGTAAGTAACTTATGTTGTTTTTAGTTCCTTCAATTCAATAATTTTTCTTTATGTACTTAACACTCGGTAAATAATAATTCAATAAAATATTTATTGTTTGTGTGTGCTTTTTATTTATTTAAAGCAATAAATCAGCTTCATCATCATTATCGGCAGCTGCACCATCATCACCATCATCAGCATCACCATCATCAGTATCACCATCAACAGCTTCACCACCATCTACACCACCAACAACAACTATAAACAAAAACTAATAAATTCTTATTTTATTCTTATTCTTTTTTTATATCTACACTACATACATAGTTTTAAGTTTTTAGTATTTAAGTTTTTAGTTTTTAAGTTACATTATAGATTATAGGTAGAAATAAACAACCCCATACATTTAAATTTTATCTTTTTATTTAAAAGGATTTTGCTTCCAGCTGCGAAAAATTTGAAAAAAGTTACTACTACACAACGATTCAAGTCCTGATCAAGTAAGCATAAAAAAGAATGGTTTTATATGTTTTTTTTCCAATTTTCAGAACTCCTGGGCCGATATCTTCTAGGTTCGATTGAACGTTAATCGTTTTGACAATTGATCTCTTTATCACTAGTATAGATATAAGATAAAGAGAGAATAATTGTCAAAACGACTAGTGTTCAATCGAACCTAGGAAATTTCTATTCAGGTTTTTTAAAAACTGCAAACATCTCAAACTAACCTAAGGCATTAACAGGTTTTTTGAGAACCGAAAATTAACGGTAACAAAGTTACTATAGGGCTATTACAGGTTTTGTTAGAACCTTTTAGAAACGGTTCCAAATGGTTTATAAAAAACCGTAAAAATGTCTTAAAACAGGTTTTTTAAAAATTGTATTCAAACGGGCGTCAAAAAAAAGTAAGATTTCAACCGTCAATCAACTAAATATTGGTTGGTAAAAAACCCTGTATTAAAGGTTTTGTTGAGGTTGTGAAGTAACCGGAAATCAACAAAAAACAACAAAATAAAGGTTTTTTACAAACTTCATCTAAACGGCAGCTATAACATTGTTATAAGCAAACCGGGTTTTTACAAACTTCATTCTAACCAACGTTCTAATTCTACTGACCAAAACAGGGTACTGGAACGTCATTGTGAGGTTTTTTGGACGTTATTGAAACTAATTTGTGACTTATAGAGTTATATAACGCAGGTTCATGGACGGTCTATTTACCGAATTTCAACTTGAAACTGTTGCTTGGGCTGTGTTTATAGCGGAGCCTAGCTAGACAAAGTTCTTAACTACCTCAAAGTTACGTCTATCGATAGTGACGTTTTGACCGAGACGTCGAGTCGGTATTGTAGGTCCTTTCTTGATGACAGCATGATGTACTTTGTGTTACCCTCATTAACCGGTAAGCCCACCTTTGCCGCCTCTGCCTTAATACTCATAAAAGCATCATCGACATCACTCTGAGTTCTTCCGATTTTGTCAATATCATCAGCATATGCCAGTATTTTAACATACTTTTGGAAAAGAGTTCCTCCAGTGTTGGAGGTCTGCACTATTCTCTCAAGGAGGATGTTAAAGAAATTGCATAAAACAGCGCATCACCTTGTCTAAAGGCTTTTTTGACATAGAAAGGTTAGGTTAAGTTATTTTCAACTTTAATGGAACAGAACAAATTTTCCAAGTTCATCCTGCACAAACGGACGAGTTTGGCAGGTATACCAAAACTGGGCATGTCTCTATACAGTTAGTCCCTTTAGATGCTGTCATTTGCGGCCTTGAAATCGATGAAGAGATGGTAGGTGTAGTTTTGATGTTTTTGGTTTTTTTTCCGGGATCTACTGTAATGTGAATATTTGATCGACTATCGACTTTCTTGGTCTAAAACCATTCTGATAAGGACAGGTTGTTAACGATGGGCTTTAGACGTTCACTTATTACGGCAGAAAAGATAGTGTAAGTGATGTTAAGCATACCAAACCGACCATATCTTATACATATAAGTTGGTGCATGCTCCTAACCAAATTATCTTTAGCTGCTTTGAAGAGTTTGGCCTTCAAGCCATCTTCTCCAGAGGCTTTGCTAGACTTCAGCTTAGATATGGCAATATTTAGTTCGTCTAAGTCGGGAAGACGGGATTGTTGGCTTTCGTCGTCTATATTGAATGGATAAACCTGCCTGACAGTGGAATTTGGTTTGTCGTCGCCGTTATACAGTCTGCAGAAGTGGTCCTCCCATATTCTCTTGCGAATTTTGTTTCTCCTGCTAGAACTTTTGAACTTCATTTCTGCTTTTGAACCTCTCACCATCTTTCGTCTCGAATATTTTACCAACATTGCTGGTATTGACCCCAAACTTAGTTTTTCTTATACAAAATATTATTGTAAACTTTTGCTGAAATGTATATACAAATTTAAATTACTGTTTCGTACTAAAAAGGTAAATATTACCGAAAATGTCACACTGAATTGCTTGCTGTCAAGAAATCTAATATTTACTTTTTTTACTAGGTACGAAAAAAAGCTAGAAGTTCGGTAAGGTTGACATCTATTTCAAATGACATTGAAATAAGCACTGTTCGATTGAAATAACCTCACGATATTGAAGTGTCAAAAATGATGGATGCTCCGTCAACAGTTTCGTCTGCAGTTATATTGAAGTCAATTCATTTTATTGAATTTACATTTATTCAATATTTTGACAGCTTCATTGTTCTTTCCCAATCAATCAAAACAAGACACATGATACGATATAACCTTTAACAGTTAAATCCATTGAAATAATTAAATGTAGGACAAATCTGCTAATTCTTTTTAAGTGTTTTAACATTTGTATAATGTTGAAGCAGGTAGTTAATAAATTTCGATGTACATATTTTCTAAATTCAATCATTCCATATGCAATCTATGAATTAATCATGTTTTCCATTTGTTAACTGGATTTATTTGACAACTTGCTAAATATGTATCGTTAGTCCGAAATAAACTTGTCACCCGACATCAACTGTCATTAAATAAAAAGAAACACACTCATGACATCGTTATTGACTCACTAGATACATCATGCTCTCTCATAAATTTTTTCTAATGGGATTGTCAAAAATTTCATTGAACCTAATATTTTAAGAAAAACGCTGAAAGGTTTTTCAACCTATGCGCAATATGAAATCAATGGAATGCCTATTGGTAAATTTTTAAATTTAACAAGTTCAAATATCGATCATTCAGTAATTAATTATGGTTATAGAACTCGATCAACAGGCTTTTACAATCACTTAGTCTTAGTTAAACTTTTGGTATAATATGTATTTATACTTATTATGGATGCTGAAGTCTTTTACTTCTTAAAAAAGATCTAACTTGAAATAGATCTTGCAGTGAGACAAATTTTCTAACAGACCAAAATTCAAGTAATTGAATTCTTTTTTGCATTCCATTTGCATCCCCTAGCCTATATCTATAGGTATAACGCACTTCCACTTGGCTTCCTTGGTTTCTGCTACAGGTAGCACGCAAGCCCCCCAACTGCTAGAAAGATCGAACATTCGATTTGAATTGGTGTCATAATTTGCTTTTGCCCGGCCGGCCAGCAGCCGGTGTGGCGTGGCAGACCAACATGCAACACCTCCAGTTGTGAGGCTCGAATTGCGTAATTCAACCTGTGTTAAGTGCAGGTTAGGATATAGGATGGACAGCATTCAAATTTAAGGCATAACAAGGTTTGACGTATCTGCATGATTATAAAACTTTAAAAAAAATTTTAACATTGACAGGTGTTGGTATGGCTTTTGGAAATATAGGTACCGTAATCAAAATTAGGTTTATCAATTTCTCATATTAGACACTACCCGTGATAAGAACTTTAGATAGCACAGGCAGGGCTTACACTCAAGACCTCTGGCATAACAGTCCTCTACGCACTGGTACGGCACTATACTACTTTAATCCTATAAATTTATAAAACTTAAGCTTTTCAAAGATCCCAAATTTCTTAATAATCCTTAAAATGTGCCTATATTTAAAATTTGATCAAAATTTTGATTTTCTTATGAATCCTCAAAGAACCTTTAAAATTTCCTAAAATTAGTTGAAACAAAAACAAAAAAGAAAATCCCGACCAACAGACATCTCAGAGCAGATCGACTGGAAAGAAATTAATTTCGTCGCTAGCTGGTGAAATCAAATCGTTTATAAATTGAACACGATATCAATTTCACAGCATCAGCATTTCAGCATCTATGCGCCATCGATCGCCCGTTTTATGCTTAAAAAGCAGCAATATGCCTATAACTAGGTGCAGATACAATTTTCAGTGCACATCCAGAGCATGGATCTGTTCTTTATTTTGTTTTTCAAGGAGATAGGCCTTTGGTATATTCCATCCGTTCGGCGTCGTCGCCGTCGTCGTCGTCTTCGTCGTCAGTCGCGTCCGTCCACACGTCAATTCCTTCTAGATTTTGCCCACCACGGGCGATTTAAATTTTCGCATTGAACCCTGGCTTGACCTAAAAAATTCTTATAACGTTGTCGGCCTTTTGGTGGATACTTTTAATAACGAAATTATGTTTTTGCTGGTAACATGCTAATAAACCATCCGGGTTTTATAAGCTCCACAAGTGGTGTGTTAGTGTTTGAGCGAATTTTGTAATTCTTATTTTGTTTTTAAAAGTGCTTTGCTGCTATGTGCAGTGCATGGTGCCTATACAATATGTGCGCAAGTTAACGCTGCTCAAGCTCTATACCTAAGCTAGTTCAGCATCATATCAGGATTAGAGGATCGTTGGGGCATCAGACTAGGAGTCCTCTACGTGTGAAATTTATTTATCATGTTCGCGGGTATCAGTTTTCCTTAACGATAAATCCACTTATCTTGTTCGAGAATTTTATTTTTCTGCCTCATATAAAAATATATATACAGCCATGTATCTCACTGAGTTAGGGTTCCTATGGATACTTGGTTATACCTTACTTATACCTCTATAAGATCAACAACATTGGTGATGCTGCAGATTATGCAATTTTTATTTTTATTTATTTTATTTTAGTTTTTCTTTTTAATTTTTAACTCCATCCGAAATCGCTTTTGGGCACCTTACTAAATGTTGATATAGCAAATAGATGGAATGGAAGAGAATTTAAGGAAAGATTTTTAAGGTTTACGTGAGTTTATAATCTTAAACGTTTGATGAACACAAAAGATACAAATGGGTGTGATCGGTTTGTATTTCCATATGGAAAAGATTATTATACTTCTGGCGGTAAAAAAACAGTTAGGAAAGCAAATTTTCACTCGAAATGTTTAACTATGTTGCTTAATGAGTCGATGATGATGGTATAACTTCTAGGTCAAAAGTAAAGTAAACCATATCTCTGCTGCAGCATTCATACAAAATATTATGTCGTTGCTAGACGATATACTTCAGCATAAAGTCTTAAGAGAAAATTTCATAAGCTATCGGAAATAATTTAGGTCATCATAATTACAGAGGTCAAAACAATATTTACACTTTTACTTAAACAAAAAAATTAACTTCAAATAAAACCATAGAAACATTCAAAATTACCAAAAATATGTAACTTCCTTTTTTTTCAATAAATCATTAAGACTGACGATCAAGATTAAAATGTGTCAATAACCATTTTGCAAATAACGTCTTTAATATCCACGATTATATATCTGAAGATACTATGATTGAAGAATATATAGAAGAAGAACAATTCTTATATAACTAACTCTTATTTATAGATCTGGTCCTGAGCAAATTGTTGAACGTTATAGGCCTGGGTACCTAAGTGGTGTTTTTTTTACATAACTGTAACTTTAAGTTGATGTTCAAATGGTAGAAATGTGCACTCCAGAGGACACAAGCGTCTACTAACTCCTACTCTCACCTCACCTCAACTGGAGATTGGGTTTCAACCCCAGTTGAAAGTTGTTGGGGGTAGTAAACGAAAGAGGTGGGAGACGTGTTTCCACTAAGGCATATCTCTCCTTTCATACAGACGGCAGTGGAGGAATTCCCAAAGATGGAATCAACGATGGGCCTACGAACTTCGTATATAGACGTGGAATGTTAGGTCCCTTAATAGACATTAATCATGACTTAGAGATATTAAGACATTGGTTTGGAATACATAAACTAGTTATTAGTGAGAAAACAAGAATTATGTTTTTCAAATAACTTGCTGTAGATTTGAGTCTTCCTCTTCTTGTTCAGCATAGTTATGATTGCAAAAAGATCCCACTAAGTAGTATCTCGTGTTGTACGAATAAACATTGACAGTAAAATAGACTGGAAAATTCACACTCAAGCATTAAAGAAATACCTACTGTCAACCACTTATATCTTGTTTCATTTGAAAAAACTATGTTTTAGAAAATTTATGGAAACTATTTATTATGGGTTAGTACAATCGAAACTACAATACGGTATAATCTGTTGTTACAAAAATCTTTGGCAACCTCTTTTGGTAACGAAAAAGAATTTAATTAGAACCATTTGGAAGAAAAGAAAATATGAACATAGCTTTCCATTGTTTGTAAGCTCTGGTATTCTTCCTCTCAAACACATTTATTTTTATGAAGTTTTAAAAATATTTGTGGTGACAAGTGGCTATCTTTTAAGTCACAATATACCACCTTACGCTTTACGCAGTAACGATAGAAACCTTGCCATTATTCCAGTGCACAATACAAATCAATTTTTAAATTTCTTTTCCTCAATAGCACCTAAACTTTTTAATTTACTGCCTTTTGCATGCCGAAGCATTCGCTCAACTCATGTGTTTAACAAAAACATAAAAAATGGCCTTTGATCTCAATGAAATCAATAACATGATCAGGATTCTTATCTAATGTTTAGTTTACTCTTTTTTACCTGCATTAATTTAAATATGTTTTTTTTATATATATCTCTTCAAGTGTTCACCCCTCAACACTTCTTAATGTAAAATTATGTCAAATCCTTTTATATCTAGAATTTCTTTCGGTACTTTCGATTCTTGTCTGTGGCAACAGATTGTACCTTCTTCTTATCTACCAAATGGAAAACACTTAAATATGATGATTTAATATTAGTTATAGCTATAAATTATATTATAAATCATGTTAAGTTAATTTTTTTATATATAAATTTAAAATGTATTGTATTTGTATTTGTATTTGTATTTAATATTCTATTTTGGTAATAAGAAAGAAAAAAAGAAAAAAAGACCACGTACAGCTGAAAATAGCTAAGGCCCTAGATTGCTATAAAGCAGATATCACCGATATCCGGGAGATATGGGCCGGGCAAAAAGAGGATGAAAAACTGCAATACTTACTATGCGGGTTTGTCATTGGAGCCATACTTAGGCAACAAGTCTTGAGCTATAGGTACATCAACGAACACCTCATGACCATCCACATCAAAGCTTAATTCGGCAACATTAGCCTAATATGCGTGAACGCCCCCACAGAAGAGAAGGTTGACAACACCAACGATATGTTCTTCGAGCTCTTGGACACAGCACATAAGCAATGTCCTAGCTACGGTATTAAAATGGTTTCAAGCAACAAGGAACCCCTCTGGTTTAATGAGAAATGTCGGCAGGCAAATGTAGCGAAATAAAAGTCACGCAAAGCGGCGCTGCATTTAAGGATAAGAGCTTCTTACGAGCCCTATGAGCAAAAGAAGAGTGAGGGACAGACATCTAGGTAGGGACCGAGCTAGATGGATAAGGTTGTTTTGTTAGGTCCTAGTTCACACAAGACTGTATAGCGCCGCCTTAAAGTAAATTAGAACTTTAAGTTGGCAAATGGCAAAACTATTTTAACTGGTAGTTATTTTGTCCGTCGAATTATATTAAGTTTAGTTTGACATTTTAACATGATTAGATTGGCTCTTGAACGGGTTGGGTTCGATATCCCGGTCTTTATATTCCCGTTTCTTAAAATCCCGATTTTAAAATCCCGTCTTTTATAATGCTGCTTTTTATAATCCCGGGATTATAATCCCGCTTTTTGTAATTCCGTTTCTTATAATCCCGTTTTTTATTATCCCGATTTTGCAATCAAAACTAGTTGTTTAATTTTTAAAAAATCGCGCGATTTTTTAAAATTAAACAACTAGTTTTGATTGCAAAATCGAAATTATAAAAAAATTAAAACAAATTAAAAAATGAGATATTTTTCTTAATTCATTTTATTGTAAGCTTTAACAAATATAACATATCAAAAATTCCGATATTATTATACAAATGTATATTAGTTTTATTTGTAATTATTAATTGTAATATTAGTCAAGTAATTTATCATTCAAACCTTTGACTCCTTTTGTTATTCAGTTTAATGCATGTATTTTGTAAAAAACGGGATTGTCGGGATCTGACGGGTTTTAAAAAGCAGGATTGTAATTGATCGGGACTTTGAATAAGCGGGAATTTAAAAGACGGGATTACAAAAAATCGGTATTTTAGTAGACGGGATTATAAAACTTTTTTTTTCGGTATTTTTTGAAAACGGGATTTTAAAAAGTGGGATTCCGATACGCTCCCCTCTTGAACAACCCTTTCAAATTGTGCAAATTCATTTTACCGACTGTGTGTTTATGGGTTGGTGGAATAACAGGTCCGTACTTCTTTAAAACGATGACCACAACCACAACTACTCGTATGATAAATTTTAGCCTTTTTTAACGTTTATTCTGTGTGAATGAGATAAAAAATAAATGTCAAACTCATGCTGTTTTTGTCGATTTTTCTAGAGCTTTTGATCGATTAAGTCACCGTATGCTTAAAAAAACCGGGAGCGTATCGGAATCCCGCTTTTTAAAATCCCGTTTTTAAAAAATCCCGACAATCCCGTTTTTTTTTTGTAAATACGTGCATTAAACTAAATAACAATAGGAGTCAAAGGTTTTTATGTTAAATTACTTGACTAAAATAATATAATATCGTAATTTGTTTTGTTTTTACTGTACATAAACATTAATTTTTGTTTACAATATTAACTCTTGCACAAAAAATATGCATCCCACAGCAAATCTACTTCTCGATAACGGTTTTACTGCGATTTTTAAAAATTAAACTAGTTTTGATTGCAAAATCGGGATAATAAAAAACAGGATTATAAAAAACGGGATTTTAAGAAACGGGATTACAAAAAGCGGGATTATAAAAAATCGGGATTATAAAAAGCAGGATTATAAAAAACGGGATTTTAAAATCGGGATTTTTAGAAACGGGAATATAAAAACCGGGATATCGAACCCAACCCAAAAATTAATCATCCAGTTTTGCGATTTCTTGCCAATATTCTGACTACGCTTGAAATTGTCAAGAGCCTTTAGTTCTTGAGTCAATTCCACCTTGTAAGCATGTAAATGCAAGTCTTTATTCATAATGTTCGTCAACGACGAGCGTGAGAGGGCAATTGTTGGGCACGACTACGAGTTGAGATGGACGGCTCTTCAGACACAAAATATTTTCATAGTACGAGACGAGCTGTACGTCGTACGAGCATGCACTGTTGTTTTCACATCTCTAAAAAGTCTCGGTTTGTATAATCGTTTAGACGATTTTTCTGATAGTACGCGCGTTGGGACGAATTAATTAAGATTTTGATTTGAACGCCCATTTTCATAATAAGCCTGAATAACTTTAACGCTTTGCTCGATTGTGTATCTTTAAATGGTTCAAATTGAATAAGTCTGAAATTGGGAAATGTCAAATGAAATGCAGGATAAAACCTGATGGTTAGGTCTGGTTCTGGCAATAGTGTAAACCTACGATTTCATCTGACAATATTGTCAGAAACGTATTTTAAGTGATTGTCAGACAACATTTAAAATTGTCAGATGCGTCGTTGCTTTTAAAACATCTGACGATTGTCTCATTGTCATATGTTATACATTTTCTGCTTAGGCCCAAAATAAAATTGGAAAGCCGTCTGATGGTGAAATTTCAAATTTCAAGTCCAACTTTAGGAAAAAAATCTGCCGACAGGGATTTGTCATTAATTTAACGAATTTGGCTATTTTCAGCTTATTGGTAGTTATTTCCGTCACACTGACTTACCTGAAAATGTTGTCAAATCTGTCAATTCCCTGCACCTAGCTTTAAACTTTTCTGTCATCCCTGTTTTTAGCACCCTAACAAAATGTAAAGTAAGTAGCATTTATAAGTATGCAACATGTTGTATAGGAATGTCGTTATCTATAAACTTCAAAGCAACTGGATAATAAGTAAAGTAGGAACATATCAATGTCAGTAAAAAGCAAACAATATTCTCGTGCGCTATAACATTTCATTACGCAACATAATTCTATGGCTGTGGATAATAAATCATCCAAAATACCTTGAAGATGGTTTGAAATTTCAGCTACATTCCGATTATTTCATGTAAGCACCACACTGATGCATATAAAGATTGTCAATCAATACCACAACCAGCAGCGATGCAGGGATCAATTGAGGCAGCAGACCACATTATTTTTACTAAAACATTTTATCACCGATATCTCTACTACCAATTTTTGTTGTTTTTGTTTTTTGAATATTGCCACTGGCGCGCAGATTCCGGTCACAAAACTATGCACAAAAATGGTCCGTTTGTTGATGCTGTTTCTTTTTTTTTTTAATTTGAAGCCATGTGGAGGATGTGGTTTATGATTCATTGAGCCAATCTTGAATTACAATCAGTGATCGACTCTCGTTTCGGTGAGTTGTACACTTAGTCTTTTTGAACTATGTAAGTGCATGTAACCCCCTCGCCATTCGAACCTCTATGGCAAAGGTGCTGCATTTGACTGTCGAAAAGATTTATAGTGTGATACGGTATTGCACCGAACTGACTGTAAGTCATATCGATTACAATTTTATTGATGCTAAATAACAATGCCTACACAATGACTGCGCGCTTGCCGCGGCCACCACTGCCGCCGCCATTGCCCCTCCATCTCCATATCCGTCATGGTGCGCCATGGTTTTGGCCGAATTTTGTTCGCCTTTGATGCAAACAAACTATCTGTATCTGCATCCGTTAAGGTTTCGCAACATCAAATCGCAAGGATAGGTTGGCTCATGCGTATGACCAACTGACGACGCGACGTGTACTCGTAATCCGCGTCCAACTTTGACTATGGTTCCAATGTGTGCGGTGTGGTTTTGTGCAGTTATTGGCGGCATAGAAAAGTCTGCGCTAGAATTCTATATCTCTCTCACCACGCCGCCATATGGATCCTAAAAGAACAATCCATAAAGGTGTAATATCCATAATGCTCACAGCAGGAAAATTAATTTCCTTGGAAACGTGTTAACGATATTTCATTCTGTTCGGATTCTAGTGGATTTCTGTTATTGCTGCAACTGTAACTTAACGGACGTAGCGTCGCGTTCCGTTCGTTTCACGTCGCGTCGCTCTATGGAAATATAGAATTTTGTTGCTTTTTGTTTTGTTTTTATGAAAAGACAGACAATCGCAATGAAATATTGACCATTGAACAATTTCTGGGTTAAGGGACGAAATTACAGCGGTTTTCAGCAAATGGAATTATGGCAGCTGGGAAGATAAATGGAAGTTGCTGGCGTTTTAAGACCGCCCGGAAGGGGCATAATGTTTATTTTTTGTATTCATTCTGGATTTCTGAATATTTTATATTCTGATCAATCGTTAAAATATTTTTGTTTGGCTGTGTTGAATTTTTGTTAACTTAATTTTTGCATTGTTCCATAAAAGATCAGTGCAATGCAGTGTGCCTTTGACGACAGTCCTCCCGTCCTCCGGAACATTGATTGTAAAAGAGGCATAAATGAGACTAGACAAAGTTGTCTAATAATTTTTATGTTAATTTTTACCTAGGAGATTTTTAGTATAATAAATTATTTTGTTTTAAGATAATAATTTTGTCATGTTATAGCTGCCAAAAAGGTTTTGGGTCAACGATCAGGTAACGTTATTATTTTATTCATTTTTCGATGTGGGTGTTTGTTTTGAGTGAGAAGGCTTCTATAGAAACATGAAATGTCTTGATATATCTGAGTTATGAGTTATCTGAAATATCTCGAGTTATCTGGGTCACTTCCAAAAAATACAGTTCCTTTTAAGGTTTTCAGCTTTGAAAAGTAGTATTTTTCTTATAAAAGTGTCAAAAAATAAAAGTCTTGAATTTGGCGCCATTTGATGTGAAAAAGAGTTGACAATCCTTAAACAAATAGTTTGACAGTCTATGATTATTGAAAATCGGGCATAAAAAAAACGGAAGTTTTAGGTCGAGAGCAATACTAACTTCAAAAAAGCCTGGGGATGGGACTCACACTCATAACTTCCGGTTGTCTTTTAAAATAATGTTTTAACTGCAGTAAGCCAAATTGTCACATAAGGAACTACAGAAGAATTTCATTTTTTCTTGAAATATCCGGGATGTTAAATCAAAAAATTCAATTGTTTTTATTTTTTTTATTTTAACAAAAGTTAATAACAATTTTTTTGTATAAGATAAAATAATTATGAAGTTTGATTCGAAAATTAGTTTTTACTAATGTTTAGTAGTAAATTGTTATTTTTTATAAGAAAATTTCTATTTGGATTTCTAAAAATTTAATCAAACCTTAACAAAAATTAGTTTGAAGTAAATGCCTTTTATTTTTTCGACTCGAATAATGAATTTGTACCAATTTTATGATTTTTTTTATTTGTTAAAAATCTGTTATTTCGATTTTTCTAAAAATTACACTGGATGTCAAAAGAGTTGTTCGTCGATAAATCTGTCGGTTTTTGGGATATGGCCGACAATACGGATGAAAGTACGAATGTACTGACTCGAAGGCATTTCTTTTAGTACCATGGATTTATTCGTCAATTGTATTGGTCAAATATACTTTGATCAAAAATGTTTTGAAATACGTTCTGTATGTTCAAGCTGTCCAAAAATTGACAGAAGAATTAGCGCATTTTGTGTTGTAGGGTATTAAAAACCTTAAAAAAGACTTATTATTTAACAGCTGACAGTTAAAGGTCAAAACAAAAAAATCTCTTATGGAGATTTTGCAAAAACGCTTCAACAGATTTTTAAAAATAAATAACATTGACATTCAATTTGATATGGTCCACGGAAGAAGTACCTGAAAGTTTGAAGAAAAATGTAATGCTGCCAATTTTATAAAAAGGAGATCCAAACAATTATAAATACTATTACGAAAATCTTCACAGGGGTCTTACTACAACGTTTAACCCAATGTATAAACGAAAACGACGTATTAAGTTTCAAGCTGGATTACGCGAGGGCTACTCAACAGTAGATAATATCTTTTCCCAGATAAGTATTGCTCGTACGTATTAGGATAAATGAAAAAAAAAATTACACATACTTTGAACACTCCAAGGCGGCTTTCGATTGGACCGACAGAAGATCTTTATTTTTCAAATCAAGTAACCTTGGAGTTTCAAAAAAATGTTAAGGATCTTCCAGAAACTATACGAACAAAATAAGTCGGCTATTTGGGATGGAAATATTTTTTCAAAGTGGCTAGAACCAACAACTGGTGTAAAGCAGGGATGTCTCTTGAGTCCACTCCTCTTCTTAATTTATTTAGATGATCTAAGGATGATGAATTCTTTTTGATGGAATGCCCATACAAATAATATTCTACGCCGCTGATGACATTGTACTATTTTATTTTCAGAATCGCTTCAACTTTACTGAAAGCTGTGGAACTCACAAATAAATACATTTAAATAAAAAAAAAGGTGTTTCAAAACGGGGCCAGGTCGTCCTGTAAGGAATGAAAATCGGACCTGGAAAAATGAAAAACTGGAAATTGTAAAAGAATATAACCATCTCAATGTTTTACTAACTCAAACGCTACCATTAACAATTACAAAAAAAGCTTAAAGAACCCAAACGCTCGATAAATTGTAATTGGAAAACTGTCCTCTACGACCGAAATGAAGCTCCAAGTACAATATACAGAATTTTTGATGCAATAGTTAGGTCAATTTATGTGTTATGCGGGACCGACAAGTCTGGAATATTCTCGAGTTTGAAGAAGTAGAAAAACTCTTACAATTTTTCTTAAAAAGAATTTTCAGAGTCCCAGAAACCACTATAACGAAGACTGCCTATTTTTTCGGAATGGAGAAGACTGAGTCTTGAACACGATGTACCACTCCAACTAAGGAAATTAAAAATCTTTAAAAATAAACCCGCAAACACATTAAGGGAAAATTGAAAACCTTGCAAGAAAAGCTTTCAACGAACAAAGTCAAAAAAGAAACTGTTATTTTTTTAAATCATTTTCTGGGGAAAAAAAAACTACTTTAATCACCAAAACAGTTTACTTACTTACTTAAGGTGGCGCTACAGTCCTGTGTGAACTAGGGCCTCACCCAACAAACTTCTCCATCTAGCTAGGGACCGAGCTAGATGGAGAAGTTTGTTGGGTGAGGCCCTAGTTCACACAGGACTGTAGCTCCAGTGTGTCTCCAGTTTCGCGCTCCGAGTTGGGTGAGGTCACCTTCCACTTGTGCGCGCCACCTGATTCGCGGTCTTCCTCTACTGCGCTGTCCTGTGGGTGTGGATTCGAAGACTTTCCGGGCCGGAGCATTGGTTTCCATGCGCTCTACGTGACCTAGCCATCTTAGTCGTTGGACTTTTACCCTTCTTGCTAAGTCTACGTCGCTGTACAGCCCGTACAGCTCGTCGTTCCATCTTCTCCTCCACTCCCCTTCGATGCATACGGGACCGTAGATCACACGAAGAATCTTTCTCTCGAAACGACCCAAGGTGCTTTCATCCGCTTTTGTCAAAGTCCATGCTTCTGCACCGTATAGCAGGACGGGGATGATAAGGGTCTTATATAGCGACACTTTGGTCCTTCGAGAGAGAATTTTTCCACTCAATTGCTTTCTTAACCCAAAGAAACAGCGGTTAGCAAGAGTTATTCTTCGTTTGATCTCAGCGCTGGTGTTGTTTTCTGCGTTTACAGCGGAGCCTAGGTAGACGAAGTCCTTGACTACCTCAAAGTTACGTCTGTCGATGGTGACGTTTTGACCAAGACGTCGGTGTTGCAGGTCCTTTCTTGATGACAGCATGTACTTTGTTTTGCCCTCATTAACCGTTAAACCCATTTTTGCCGCCTCTGCCTCGATACTCACAAAAGCCCCATTGACATCACGCTGAGTTCTTCCGATTATGTCAATGTCATCAGCATATGCTAGTAATTGGACAGACTTTTGAAAGATAGTGCCTCTGGTGTTGACGTGTGAGCTTTGCACTATTCTTTCAAGTACGATGTTAAAAAAATCACATGACAGCGCATCACCTTGTCTAAAACCTTTTTTGACATCGAAAGGTTCAGTTAAGTTGTTTCCAACCTTTATGGAGCAGCGTGAATTCTCCATGGTCATCCTGCACAAACGGACGAGTTTGGCAGGGATGCCAAAACTAGACATGGCTCTATACAGTTCGTCCCTGTAGATACTGTCATATGCGGCCTTGAAATCGATGAAAAGATGGTGGGTGTCAATTTGGTGTTCTTGGGTTTTTTCCAGGATCTGCCGTAATGTGAATATTTGATCGACTGTGGACTTTCCTGGTCTAAAACCACACTGATAAGGACCTATCAGGTTGTTGACGATGGGCTTTAGACGTTCACATATTACGGCAGAGAAGATTTTATAAGCGATGTTAAGTAGACTGATTCCTCTATAATTGGTGCAGTTTAGAGGGTCTCCTTTTTTCAGGATCGGGCAAACAATACTGAGGTTCCATTCATCGGGCATGCTTTCTTCCGACCATATCTTACAGATAAGTTGGTGCATGCTCCTAACCAACTTATCTCCAGCTGCTTTAAAGAGCTCGGCATTCAAGCCATCCGCTCCAGCGGCTTTGTTAGACTTCAGCTTAGATATAGCAATCTTTACTTCGTCTAAGTCGGGAGGACGGGATTGTTGGCTTTCGTCGTCTATGTTGAATGGATCATCCTGCCTGACAGCGGAATTCGGTTCGTCGTAGCCGTTATACAGTCTGCAGAAGTGGTCCTTCCATATCCTCAGCATTGACTACGGTTCCACTATGATGTTTCCACTTTCGTCTTTGCAGCCTTCGGTTCTAGGTTTATGTACTTGTGAATTTCGTTTCACCTGTTCATAAAACTTTCGAACTTCGTTTCTGCTTTTAAACCTCTCAACATCTTCGACCGTACGCTTCTCATGCTCTCTCTTTTTCCTTCTGAGAAGTCGGTGTTCCTCTCGCCTCTTCTGCTCATAGAGCTCATGAGCAGCTCTCGTCCTTTTATGCAGCACCGCCTTGCGTGCCTGTTGTTTGGCTGCATTTGC